>CM066319.1:27841912-29236495 GCA_033807775.1 Saussurea involucrata | reverse complement strand
GTAGGTTATCAGATACACTTAACATATCCTTAAATAATCAGCATAAGGTGTTTTCGGAAAAAATGAAATACAACAAGGATGGTACATACACATATACCCATAATGGATATTAATCAACTAATTTGCATATATATATATATATATAGGGGCGTAATCAAATGAGAACTTTTTAAAGTGTGATAACTGTGAGATCCAACGTGAGCCACACATTTAAGATAATTAATATAAATTTTAAATAAATAAAAAGGGTACTTTAGTAAAAAAGAAAATACAGCTATTATAATTACTATATTAATATGTTTTACTCTCTCTCTCTCTCTCTACCATATACAAAAACCTAGACCTCCTTTTCCTTCTCCATATTACAGCCGCCACACAAACATTTCTCTGGCCATCTCTTCTCTGGAAATGGCGCCGCCGGAAATGGCGCCACCACTGTTAATAGCCATCTCTACGCCATCTCCGGCCATCTCTTCTCCAGCCATCTCTTCTCCGGCGGTTGCCTAGCCTCCCTTTTCCTTCTCCATATTACAGCCGTCGCACATCACTTTCTCCGGCCATCTCTTCTCCGGAAATGGCGCCGCCGGAAATGGCGCCACCACCGTTAATAACAGCCATCTCTACGCCATCTCCGGCCATCTCTTCTCCAGCCATCTCTTCTCCGGCGGTTGCCTTTTCATATTTACTTCTCCTTTTGGTTTGTTTGGAAGACTGAAGATCGCAAAAGAAGACGACGAAGAAATCATCGGCATAAGTAGGCAAGACCGAAGACAATGATACAGATCTTTAAGACGATGACAACGGTACAATTTTGATTTTCAATCCCCCCCTCTCTCTGATTTCAGATCTCGCCAGAGATGTAACGCAAATCTCGTCGGAGATGTAATATCAGAGATGTGTCACAGTTTTGATGTATCACATGTAGCATCACAATGTATCACAATGTTTTTTAAGTGTATCTTAATGGTAATTACAATGTAACAAAATGTATCTTAATGGTAATCACAGTATAACACAATGGATATCATTGTGTTACATTGTGCAACTTTGTGTTTATTTTTGGGTATCATAGTGCATTTGTATGGTAATCACAGTGTAACACAGTGGATATCATTGTGTTACATTGTGCATCGTTGTATGTATTTTGGGTATCATAGTGCATTTTGTATGGTAATCAAAATGTAACACACTGCAGTTAATGTTTGAAGATTTGTGTAACACTGTGATATTATGTAACACTGCAGTTAATGTTTGAAGATTTGTGACACACTGTGATATTATGTAAACACTGCAGTTAATATGTTTGAAGATTTGTGATACACTGTGATATCATGTGTTTGTCGGAAAAAATCTCGCCGGAGAAGAGATGGCCGGAGAGGAGAGAGGAGAGAGGAGAGAGAAGGGAGGAGGGATGAGGGAGGAGAGAGGATACTTTTAAAATACCTAAATTGACCTTTGATTAAAATTTAAGTCAATATTACCAAAATAAAATAGTTTCCTAATTTATCTCTGATTTGTGGTTGAGATTGGATCTCACAGTTATCACCTTTTACTAGGATCTCTCATGAATAGGCCCCTATATATATATATAGGGGAGGTATCTATTCCAAACCACACCATTCATGCACACTATGCAAACCAATCATATCCCTCTATTTTTTTAATCCACGGTCATAATTGGAACGGTGGCATTTCTGTAATTAAGGTTCATTTTTTGATTTTTTTAATGAATCGGCACATGCAATAAGGGTAAATTGGTAAAATGAATCTGATAAAAAACATCTTCAAAAATGATCGCCGATTATACGAATCTAGTTTCCTATTTTATCGCAGAAAATTTATGGATGGTTTTTATTGACCAAAATCAACTGAATCTTCATACTAAAACATCACCGGCGAGGTATTTCAACCCAAATCAGTAGACGCCCAAGTGAAAGGAATTCACCGGCGACGTATTTCAACCCAAATCAGCGACGTATTTCAACCCAAATCAGTGAACATCACCGGCGACGTATTTCAACCCAAACCAGTAGACGCCTAAGTGAAAGGATTTCACCGGCGACGTATTCCAACCCAAATCAGCGACGTATTTCAACCCAAATCAGTAAACATCACCGGCGACGTATTTCAACCCTGTGGATGTCGACCTGGACTCCTGGAGGAGGATAAAGAAATGAAGATCGAGTATACATCGGTAGAATCAACGGAATGTAAATCACCTGTGAAGGATGACAAAAAAGATAATGAAGGAACTGAAATACGCTTCTTGTAATGGTTAGGGTTTTTGTATTTGGGTAAAAATTTTATCATTATCAAATTAATCTAACGAAAATGATTTCCTGTTTAAAATAAACTTCACAAATTCAATCAGATTCATGTTTTATGCTAAAGTTGAAATATTATACTGATTGTTTGCCTTCAAGTCAATAAAAACTTCTACATGCGAACTATTTGACTTTTATGAATGTTCAGTGAAATGTGAATGAAATTTGAATTCCTGAATGTTCAATAAAAGATGATGATTCATTATTCAATGTGCCCTGTATGTTGTTAGTTAAAGGAACCTTCATTTGAGTAGCTAATTATTGAGAGTATAATGTTTATATGTAGATGACTTCATACTGCATCAAAAAATCATGATTGAAAGCTTTCATATCAAATCATGAATACAAGTATGTGGTTGTCATGTACTAGGATAATCATGATTGAAGGATTTCATATTAAATCATGAATACAATTATGTGGTAGTCATATTGTAGGATAATCATGATTGTAGGCATCAGTGTGATTAATTCAATCATGCTTATGAATCTGAAAATAACAATCAAAGTGATTTCCAGCCAGTAGAATAAATTCTAGTAAGTGTTGCCATTATGATGTTTGACAGTCAATTCAATTATATGAAATACATTAATCATGATTAATATTTTGTAAATAACACTACATAATCCTATTATGATGCATTCATATTGAAACAAAATCATAAATTTTGTAAAGTATGTGCACAATCAATCATGATTGGGACTTTGTCATAACATTGAAATTGAGATTTATCTATTTCACCTTACAATATTATTTGTTTTGTGCTTAATACTATAGTAGAAAATAACAACTTCAAGCATTGATGAATTTGATATGATATGTTACAGGAATTGCAAGTCAAATGGTGATGGATACCCCAACACCGGAACGCCGAAAAACACGAAGAGGGAGAAAACGGAAAGGTAAGGAAATGAACTTACTTTTAGTTTGACATAATCGGGTTTCTGTTTCTGATGTGTTTAGAAACTGCCTCAGCCCAAGTTGGTCTCATTTTATGCAATGGGAGAAGCTGATTATCTTTTTATGGTCTGTTGATTGCATGTATTGGTTACTGGATTGGTTTCTTGTCAGGTTATGTTTAATCCCAACTGGATTCAGTTTACAATTATTTTTATAATGTGACATTCATCTTCGGATTGTTTGCATCTCACAAATGGGGCTGCTGTTTTTGGATTTGATTTTGGAATGGGGCTTCTGGTTGTGCAGAAGCTGATTGCTTGTTTGGCTTTTTATGATTGTACACAACTTCTGTATTGGAGATTATTGACTTTGGTATTTTTAACAGAGGGCCAAAGTTTTTGTTGTTTCTTGAAGAAAAGAAAATATTTGAAGGTTTGGATATAGATGATAAATATCAAAAACTATGAATTACATTTCTCTCCGGAATATTTGAGCAATTGAGCCTTCAAAGAGGAACTTGATAGATAAATATCATGGATACATACATGTCTTTTTTCTTTTTTTTCTTCATGTTGCCATATTTCGTATTGCTGCAGTGCTGGTTCAAAAGCCTCTCCTCCATTGTTGTTATATCCTATAGTGAGTGACTTTTGTGATGCTTTTTAAAGTTGTAAATTGCTTCAGTTTTGATCATATCTGCAATTGGAAACATGGGGTTACTTGCATAAAACGTAGTATTATTAATATAAGATGTGGCTTTATTAATATTAATATTAAAACTAATTAATTATTTTTAATCTAATGGTTGTGGTTGGTTTGCAAAGTTTGCATGATCTGAGTGGTTTGCAAAGGATAATTCACCTATATATATATATATATATATATATATATATGTGTGTGTGTGAAGGTGGTTAACATCATAATACTATAGGGTTTTGGTTATGGGTTTAGCGGAGATGTTTGGCAAGTATTCAAATTTGATTATTAATTTTGTTCACAATGAGTATCCAATCCTTACACAATGTTTTAAGGTTCTATAATTTTTTTTGGTCTTTTTCGTTCTTGGTGTTTTTTGTGTTCATGATATGTAATAAAACATTTGGTCACGATGTTTAATTGAGACAATATATTTGATAATGATTCACATCGTGTTTTTATTCATAAGTGTTCCCGTGGACAGATTGTATGGTTTCCCTTACTAAAAATGTTTCATCATATGGTTTCCTTTACAATCATCATTTTTTAGGCATTTTGCATTGTGAATGATCAAAATATTCTTATATCTAAGATATGCTTCCATATTTGGCAACAACTTGAATGAATTACGATCACTTGTTTGTTTTTAGATAAAACTCTTATTACCCTCTTATGTCTAATTCGTTTAAAGGTAGAGCCATTTAAATCGTATGTTTTTGTCAAATTTTCAGAGCCACTTATGTTTTATCGTCTTTTTATTGGGTAATAGGTAAACTAACATCGAGCCTCATATGAGGAGGAAGAAGCGAGACTGAAAGGGATATATATTCCACCAGATTTCCCTCTTATTGTTTTCAATGAATTTAACCTTAATAGATCCGTTCTCTCAATCGATTCACTTGGATTATAATAAAAACTCAATTTACTATAACTAGGTGACTTTCAAATATGAATTTATGTAATCTAAATATATAATAATCGATTAAACGTATTCGTTTAAATGAATGTCAATTTTATAATTTAGATATAAATTTTGTAATGATGATGCATAAATATGTGAAACTGTATAAATTTCACCTATATATATATATATATTCAATTTTCTAATGAGTCAAATACACAATTTATACAAATTCATACATTTATCAATTTATAAAAACAAACCATCTTATTATTTCAGATTTTAGATTTTAGATTTTAATACCACCTCTTATCAATCAAAAGTAAAATAAAAATTCAGATTTCAACATCTCTTAAAAAAACAAATACCACCTAAAATTCTCATACTTTATTAACTATGGTATGATCTCTATGCTATTTAATTTCTTATGGCCATGGCCCTCTTACAAACAAAGTTAACAAAAAAAAATTAATCTCTCATTAGGCATTTTGGTTATTTTACACATGTTTTTTTATTAATCTTTTTTTGTATTTAAAAAAATTATTATATAATATAATCTAATGACTTTTTCATGTTGTGTTGTTATTAACTTATTATGCCCATATATAAAGTATAGGGGCGTTAATAATAGTTTTTGACATACATCAGAGACAAAAACGTAATTCACTCTTTATATTTTCACATATGCATAACATAGGGTGGGTAAAGTCTATAAGATTAGGTTCCGGTGAGAAATTGAGGTTAATGTAAGAAGCGTGAGAAAAAATTATCAACCGTTAGATTAGAAATTGATGCACATTAGGATGAGATACACTGAGATAAGATACAGTAAGATCAATTCTTTTCTAAAACACAATTAATAAAATGGCATTTGATTAAAATTTAAAATTGATCAATGATTCAAATCCATTTATCATATTTCTCACCACAACCCAAACTTCTCACACAATCTTGAGTAAATTACACCAGAGGTCCCTGTGGTTAGGTTAGAATTTGGATTTGGACCCTAAAATGAAATAATTACACCGGACGTCCCTATGGTTGTCATTTTGTTTCACGTCAGATCCCTGTGGTTGTCATTTTGTTCCAATTTTGGTCCTTATGGTTTACATAAAAAAAAGTAATTTGAAACAAAATGACAACCACAGGGATCTGGCATGAAACCAAATGACAACCATAGGAACGTCTGATGTAAATATTTCATTTTAGAGACGAAATCCAGATTTTGACCTAACCACAGGGACCTCTGTTGATCCAAACCCTCAGTGATTTGATAATGACCCTCTCTTAACACTTAGTGAAAATTGTAAGTAAATTATATGTATTAGAGTTTCACTATCGCTGATAAGTACTAAGACTGTTTCAGTACCGCTGATAGTAACTCTCTCTCTTTAAAGTTAAATAGTCAGCGAACTTCGTTCATCGAGTAGCTCTGAGCCTGTTCAGTCTATGAGATGATCGCTGATAAGTTAGTTGTTTACTTATGATCCCTGAAGACAAGTTTCACGTCAACATATGTTCTACGCTGAAGTCGAAGATCAAGCTCAAGAACCAGCAACAAGTCTACTAATGAACTGATGCGGATATCAACGAAGCCAAGATTTGTCCACTCAACGTGAAGTATCAAGTAGAAGACTTCAACAATCGCTGAACTTTATCATTCGCTGATAAAGAACTTTTTCTACGAAAGTTGATCATGAAGTCTCCTTACAAAGTACTATTGTCTTACCTCCCTTGCACGTCTCCGTACGAACTGTCAGAACGGACATCCTTTTTGTTTATGATCGTACAACAAACTCTGATTCTACACTGTGCATCATGCGGCTACTAAGGTTGTCTACAAAGGTCAATGACATGCAACCACTCAGCTGTTGTCACGTGTAAAGTAATACTGCCATGCATTAAATGCATGCAGTATATAAGAAGAACCCTACTTCAGAAATGAAGTGTGCTCGGACCATCTTCTTCTTTCTATCTGTGTGTTAGGTTATTATTCGTAATTTCCTTATCTCCTTCTAGTGCAAGAAACTTAGTGTTCTTAACTTGTTTAGATTAGGTTAATCCTTAATCTTGTTCCGCAACAAGTTGTAAATTGTCTTGATTTATCAATAAACAATTTAGAAAAGTAAAAATCGTGTGTTTGTATTCAACCCCCCACCCCCTTCTACAAACTTGTATAACCCTTCGGGACCAACAAGTGGTATCAGAGCAGATTTGTTTAATCTCATAAACAAGATCTGATCTATACTAAGATTTCTCTTCTGTAACACCCCATATTTCCTATTCTTGTGATTTTAGATTAAAATGAGAATTTAGTAGCCAAAGTGTGAAATTGGAAACTTATGTGCTCAAGAGTGTGTTATTAGAAGTATAAATCAGATGGAAAACCCTTCTTTCTTTCATTATGTCGGCTAGGGATTTGAAGAGTGGAGAAGTTGAGAAGAAGCATCTCTTAAAGGATTGGAGTAGGAGGAGTTCATCAAAGGGATTAGAGAGTTCATCTTCAAGGTATAACTCTCTCGTCAATCTTCACTCTATTCTTTCTACCCCTGAGTTTTGGAATGAAATCATTGGGAGTAGAAAGGTTATTGAATCATCGTGTGGGTTGTGAGCCTCTATTGGGAAGCTTACACCATTTTAATGGAGTTTTGAGTTTTGGGTTCGAAATGATGAATCATTGGTTGAGTTTTAGACGGATTTCGTTAGATTAAATGATGTTTTGATGTTTGGTAATTGTGGGGAAAGGTTTAGAACATTCATTATTTCATTTTGGAGGCTTAAAATCGATTTGGGATGAGTTGGGGTTGAGAAAGGGTGAGATTTCGGACTGAAAGTGTTGTGCAGAATTGAGAGGGACAAAACAAGAAGTTGCTCGGTTTGTCCCGCGGTTTGCAAACCGCGTGACAAGTGGCGCAAGCCCCTGTTTTGTATACCTTCTTCGGTTTGCTTCGTGTTTCGGGTCTAGAATCGAGGCATCGTTTGGGGGTTTGTCTTAGGGGCTTAGTAGGGATGTTTTGGGATGTAATTAGATGGTTAACACCATTCTTATGACGTCCAATTCAGGTGTTTGGTTTGAGCTAAAGTGTGTTCCGGAGCGTGTGTCGATGTGCTAAGGCTAAGGTGAGTTCCCTTACCTTCTTTGTGTGAATCAAAAGTTTTGCGAAAGGTTTTCATAACTGATTATGGTTACGAGCATGATGACATGATTAAACTTTTTGAAAGGTTTTATTGTACATGACATGGAAATGTTTACAGTTGCATGCAAGTTATTTATACGTTCATTTATACGTAAATGTTGATTGCATATGCTTGTGATGATGTTGTTATGTGGAGAGTCGGGTTGCACAGTGGGAAACTATTATTGATGCCCGAATGCCGTGCCTGGCTTTGTAAGGTGAATGACGTACCTGGATTTGTAAGGTGAATGTCGTACCTGGCTTTGTAAGGTGATGAAAGTTGTGTCCACTGTGCTATCCCCGTTATGTGGAGTCGAGCATTTAAACTGGATTTCCGATTATTTTATAACGGTTAAATGTTTAAACTACTGTTTATGTGGAACTGTTTTAAAGAGGGAATTCACTAGACCTCGTGGTCTAACCCTCGCTTTTCAAAAACTAAAACCATTTTCAGGTGTTAGACGTGTATGGAGTTTCATCTGATGATGATGGAAGGTCGTGTCGTGGTAGAAGAGCTAGAGGCTAGTGAAGACTGGTAGACTACCGTCGGGCTTCCTGTAGTATCTCGGTTGTGAAGGTGTTTCCGCTGCGAGTTTAGGGTAGAACTTATGTAAATTTCTTGTGTTGGGACTGGTTTTGGCTGTAATTTGGTTTAATATTATTTTAAGGAAATTGGGTTGTTACATCTTCCTTGCTATTTATGAAAATGGCCACCAACACAAACACTAATTATATTGACAATGGTTCTCTTGCAAAACCCCCTAGATTCTCCAGAGATAATTTTAATCTATGGAAAAATAGGATGATTCTCTTCTTAGAAGGTGTAGACCCTACTATGCCTTACTATCTTGAAAACGGCCCATATATTCCTATAAGAATTGATCCTGCAGTTCCAGCCGCTGAGAATAGACCTGCTATTCCAGAAAGGCTGATTCCCAAGGAAATTCATATGTGGGCTGATGAAGATAAGAAGAAAGTGGCTATCGACACCAAAGCCAGATCCATACTTGGTCGGGATGAAATGTAACCCCAAAAAGGCTACAGCAACTAGCAAACCATGCAAGTATACATGTTCTACTAGTGTCGTCGAAAAACAAGTAATAATGGTAAGTAATACCAGATATCGTACCTCAGGGACTTTCAAAGCAAGAAGAGTAACAACAAGTTGATTCTCAAAGCTGGATTTTGGTAACAAGATTTCTTTGTAACTGAAAGCAAAGTACTGAAAGATAATAACAAGAAATTAAAGATAGTATGGGTGCAAGATCAGGTTGGATTTGGGCTAACAAAGTGCTCAGGACATTGCTATAGCAAGCACAGGAGTGCTGCAGCAAAGTCTCCTCAATACTACTGAATTGAATGGCCTTCCAAGGGAAGTTCAGATTAGACTTTTTACGTAGGGTGGGCACTTGGTAAGTGCAACAAGAACCTACTAGTCGGATCTTACCTTTCTTTCCATATAGTTTCTCAACCCAAAGGATTGAAGCAACTCTTTATAGTCTCTATAACACACCCAACATAAACACTTGCGTTGTCTCCATTTTGAGTCCAACTCGTCCAAATAGAATAACACTCGTCACTTTGTCAAAGACTATAGGATGAAGCATTCATGTTGTTTATGAATAGTAAAGCAAAAGATTAATGCAAACAAATTCCTAAAGACACTTGGCTTAATCTGCCAACCTTCACTCACACCCACACTATGGTGTTTAGCCTACCATACTGGAATGTAAATGCTTAAAAGTAAATAACATGTATGTAAATGACGTAATGTAAGTGCAGAAAGTAAAGAAAGTTGTAAAGGTTGCTATAGCAACAGACATAATCGGAAATGACTTGTAACTAAAAGATTGCAATTGTAATTAAAAGTACTTGGTAACAAAGCTTAGAACAAGCTTTGTTCCAGTAGAAGCTGAGTTCAAATGAAATACAAACTAAACTATTTATACTACAAGACAAGGAATCAAAAAGATGCTTTGACAAGTACAAAAGTGGTTATACCCATTGGGTAATAACCAAGCATCTAAGTACAACATAAAGTAAAAGCATATAAAGTCTATCAAATGAGCATCTTTAGGAGCATCTTTTAGGGGCATCTTCCAGGGTTGAATTCAGCCCAATGGAGTACAAAAAGATGCCTGAGATCTTCTTTCAACAAAATAAAATCGTCCAACTTGATTGAGCCAATGCCTACCAATATCACTGCTATAGCATCCCCTGCTATAGCAACATAGAATTCAGCAATAATTCACCAAAAAGATAGGATTACTCCATAAACTACATCCTAGCTCCATTCTAAAGAAACGGTGTAAAATAAGACTAAAAGACTCAATATCTAATTGGGAAAGTTGTAAAATAAGGTAAACTAAAGTCCTAAATGGGTATAAAAGAGTATATAAATACACTCTTATCAATACTCTCCATGGCTCTTCCTGACGAAGTCTACCATTCCGTCATGAACCTGAAAACCTCAAAAGCTATGTGGGACACAATCTGTGTTCAGTATGAAGGTACTTCTGAAGTCCAGGACTCTCGAAAGATCAACCTGGTAAGACAGTATGAAAGCTTCATTTGTGGTAAGAATGAATCTCTCTCTGAAGTACACCAACGTTTTAACTGCTTAATAATAGATCTGAAAACTGTTGGTGAGGAATATTCTAACTTTGAAGTACTGACAAAGTTCTTAAAATGTTTACCTGAAAGCTGGGACAATTATTCAATGTGTCTCAAGCTGTCAATAGATCTTAGATCCATGACTCTTTCTACCTTATATGGCATGATGTTGAATCATGAGCAATCTAGTCATCTTAAGAAGAATCTTGTAAAAGATTCCAAAAGCACCCCTGTTGCTTTACTCTCAGAGTTACCTTCCACTCAGCGATCTACGATCACTGTCACTGAGTTGGAAACTAACTCTGAACGTTCATCAGATTCTGACGCTTCAGATGATGATGAAACTCTGGCATTCCTGGCTAATAAGTTCAGGAGATTTGCTAGAAAGAGTAATTTCAAGAAGAACAAACCTCTTGCTATTACTGACAAGCCAAGATCATCAATCCCTGTTGACAAGGCTACTGCTACTTGCTATAACTGTGAAAAGATAGGACATTTTGCTAGCGAGTGCAGGTCAAAGAAAGTCTCTAGACCCTCAGTTTTTCCCAAGAAAAACTTTACTCCCAGGACTAGAGATGAAAAATAAAAAAAGCTGAAAGAAAGGTATTCAAAGCTGAAAACCTTTAAGAAGAAAGGTAAAGGCCTTATGGCTGACTATGATTGGGCTGCCTCTGACGAAGAAGAATCATCTGACTCTGAAGATGATGATGAAGCCAATATATGTCTCATGGCCAAACTTGAAGATGAGGAAGAAAATTCTGACATTCCCTCTACTTCAACCTCTGCTACTAAGGTATCACCTTCCTTCTTTACCAATATTTTAAATATTGATGAAGTTGATAGTCTTCGAAAGATCGATATCTTGACTAGAAGTTTATATGAAGCCATGAATGGCAAAACTGTTGTTGAAAATCAAAACCTTGATCTCGCTGAACAACTTAAAAACTGTCACCTTCAAATAGAAAATCTTTCTAAAATTGAAGAAGATTTTAAAGATCAAGTTCACTTAAATCAGCTAGTCAAAATCGAGCGCGAAGAAGCTATCGCTGCATTAAAAGCTGAAAAAGCTATTGTTGATGGATGGTATAATTCCTCAACAAAGATCACTGAGATAATTAAGTCTCAGATTCCCCTGAGTGATAAACGTGGTCTTGGTTACAAAGCTGATACTCTAGAACCAACCACTGACCGTTCCATGCTTAAGTTTGGAATGTTCGTATCCTCTATCCCTGACACTTTCTCGTCTCAGTGTTCCTCTTCTAAACCGCCTATCCCTGAGGAAATCTCTACCTTAACTTCTAAAGGTAAAGAAAAAGTTGTTTATCCAAAACCTACCTCAATCTTTAAAGACAAAGGTAAAGGAATTGCTTTTAATCAAAATTCTAAGAAGGGTACCTTTATACCAAAGCTGAATGCTTCTAAAGCTTCAGTGACTTATCCCTCTGGTTCAAAGAATAAGATCCCTGGATTTATTCAGCGTGGATCTATTCAGCGATCTACTCCTAGAATCAAAGTGGATACTATTGGTAAGAAATCCGAAGAACTGAATGTTCCTCCTGTTTCAAATACCAAAAGTTTACTTGGTACTGGTCCTTCTAATTCAAAATCAAAAGCTCAGCATGCAAATGGTCCTAGAACTACTTTTAGTTATAGGAAATGTTATCATTGTGGACTTACCAATCATATTGCTAGTAAGTGCCCCACAGCCACCCAAGCTGAAAAGATAGCTAAGGTGAAGATCATTTCCCCCAAGGCAAAGAAGACCACTGAGGTTAAGAAATTAACCAAAGTGAAGACTGACAAAGCTGAATCTTCAAATGCTGCGAAGACTGCTGAACCTTCCTCTTCTACCCCCACTGACAAGTGTGTACACATGGTTAAGTGGGTACCCAAGAAAAACTAATCTTCCTTTGTAATGCAGGTTAAGAAGGGTATATGGTATCTCGATAGCGGATGCTCTAGACACATGACTGGTAAGAAGAACCTGCTCACTGAGTACAAAGAAGAGAAGGGTCCCTCTGTAACTTTCGGTGGAAATGGAAAAGGACATACCCGAGGGTTTGGTGTACTCTCTAATGGTACAACAACCTTCAGAAGAGTCGCATATGTTGAAGGGCTGAAGCATAATCTTCTAAGCATCAGTCAGCTTTGCGATATGGATAACAAAGTAATCTTTACTAAGGAATCCTGCTTTGTCGCTGACAAAAAGGAGAAGATAGCTCTCAGCGGTTATCGTTTGGAAAATGTTTATGTAATAAACATGGACTCAACAACCACTGAGAACTCCTGTTTCTTCTCAAAAGCCTCATCTGATGTCAACTGGTTATGGTATAAGAGGCTATCTCATCTAAACTTCAAGACACTGAACACTCTTTCTTCTAAAGAGTTAGTCACTGGTCTACCTCAACACTCATACGCCAAAGAGTCCTTATGTTCAGCGTGTGAGAAAGGGAAGCAGACCAAAGCAAGCTTTAAGTCTAAGCAAGTTTCCTCAGTGTCATCTCCTCTACAACTTCTCCATATGGATTTGTTTGGCCCTGTTAACAAATAATCCATCCTGGAAAGAAATATACGCTGGTCATAGTTGATGAATTCTCTCGCTATACCTGGGTAATGTTTCTCCGTTCTAAGAGTGGCACACCTGAAGAACTCATCACCTTTGTCAGGAAAATGGAAGTCCTGAACAACTTGACCGTTCGCTCAATAAGGAGTGATCATGGGACTGAATTTAAAAACAGTTCTCTTGATTCCTTCTTTGAGAGTAAGGGTATTTCTCACAACTATTCTTCAGTGAGAACACCGCAACAAAACGGAGTCGCTGAAAGAAGAAATAGAACTATTATTGAAGTTGCACGTTCAATGCTCAGCGATTCTCACCTGCCTACTCCGTTTTGGGCAGAAGCTGTCAACACTGCTTGTTTTACGCAAAACAGGTCGTTGATAGTCAAAAGATTTAATAAAACAGCCTATGAACTTTTTCATGGGAGAAAGCCTTCAATTAGCTTTCTTCACATCTTTAGATGTCAGTGTTTCATACTGAACAACAGAGATGCCCTTGGAAAGTTTGATCCTAAGGCTGATGATGGAATCTTTCTTGGATACTCCTCAGTCTCCAAAGCCTTCAGAGTCTTCAATCGAAGAAGACAAACTGTTGAAGAAACTATTCACGTCACCTTTGACGAATCCCGTTCAGCGAATTCTCGACCTTCTGCTGATACTGAAGAACTGAATCAATGGATGTTATCTCATCTTGGTGATTCAGAAGATATTCCCACTCCTCATACTCATACCGTTGAAGATGATGGTCCTACTATCATCCCAAACATGCAGACTAGTGAAGCTGAAACTTCATGGGTCTCAGCTGTTCCTTTAAACACTATACCTGCTTCTGAACCAAATGTCTCAGACATTCCATCTACTTCTCAGCAATCAGTGAATGTGATGACATCTGCACCTACTCCTCTCTTGGTTGATATTCCAGAAGTTGCTGAAGCCTCATCTTCAGCTCCTCCAGTTCAATTTGAGTCAGCGATTCATGCTCCGGCTCAGCGATGGACTGTAAATCACCCAATTGATCAAATTCTTGGTGATCCAAATGCTGGTGTTCAGACTCGACGAAGTGCAGGTAATATTTGTTTATTTGTTAACTTTATTTCTTTGATTGAACCAAAGAAAATAGATGATGCCCTCAAAGATCCAAACTGGGTCAGCGCTATGCAAGAAGAGTTGTCTGAATTCGAAAGAAACAAAGTTTGGAATCTTGTTCGAAGACCAACTGACAAGACAGTGATAGGCACTAAATGGGTCTATCGAAACAAGTTGGACGAACATGGAACTGTAACCCGCAACAAGGCTCGACTTGTTGCTCAGGGATACAGACAAGAGGAAGGTATAGACTACGACGAAACATTTGCTCCAGTAGCAAGACTATAATCTATTCGTCTATTCTTAGCATATGTTGTACACAAAGACTTCAAAGTTTATCAGATGGATGTTAAGTCAGCATTTCTCAATTGAAACAAGTAATAAAGTGGTACAAAGTACCGGATATCGATCCACAGGGATAGGAAAGTAAGGATTTCTAACAAGTCAAAGTTAAAATAAGATTTCGATAACAGAATTCGAAGGAATAATCTTTGAGTGAAGTAACAGCTTTGAAAACAGTTGTAAAACAATAAAGAAATGCAAGGGTGTAAGTTCTGGCTGGATTACAGCAACATTATGCTTAGGAAGAATGCTACAGCATGATGCTGCAGCATTGGTTCTCAACTTTGCTACTGAATAGATTAGCCGCTTTGCAGAGTTTAGATCGGACTATCTACTGGAAGCTCCACAAAAGAGGGAGACCCAACCAGTAAGGGTAGCTCACGCAAATGGGAGACCCAACCCATGTAGTAAAATCCACTAATTGATTCATATAAGTCACAATTTACAAGAAATTGATATTACAACATCTCAGAGCTCTAAAATCTTACGTTGGCTTGCATTCAAGACCAACTCATTTAAGTAGAACAACATGCGTCACTTTGTCAAGAAAACTACTTAAATGAAGCTTAGAAAACAAGGGATGAATAGCAAAGTCGATAGCCAATAGCGAAAGCATTCTCCCACTACATAAAGGCTTTTATCTCCCAACCATTACTTACACCCAAGCTCAGGAATTAGCCCATCATCGCTCTTAAACACATATAAATCATGATGATCAAACAGAAATATAAATATTAAGAACAACAAATGTGCCAACGGTTTTGGATTAAAGCATAAGAGAAAATAACAATTGAGCCTAAGTAGTTTTAAGAACTACCTAGCTAGTTTCCTTGTTAGGAGAAACTAGATTCAAAGTAACTCCAAACTAGATATTAAAACTAAAGAACTACTTGCTTAGAGCAAGAAGTGGTGTCCTCTTAATAACCAGGGTTCAGCCCCTATTTATACAAAAGAAAAGCATCTTAAGTCAACTTTAGCTAGTACAAGATTCTTTAACCAAAGGTTTTTATCCAAGAGCTAAAGAGATTATATGATGCTCTTGTTGAGGTGATCTCTATCAAGCATATATTCTTCTGCAGATGCCCCTGCCTTCCAGCTTGCAAAAAGGGCTGAATAGATTGCCACAAGATTCCCCAACCAAAAAGTTTATGAAGTGATGTCTTTGACTTTTCTGGATCTGCGAACCATGCTGTAGCATTCTGCTGCAGCATACCAAACTGTTAGATTTTTCTACAAAATAAGCACAAACAGACCCATTTCTCCTACTTAGCTCCAAACTACAATAAAAGATAAAATCAAACTAAAAGACTCAATTTAGGTGATTGGGAAACTAAAATAGGACTAAATATCTAGAAAATAAGTGCTTAGAATGTGATAAATTATGCACTCATCACTTATCCCGAAGGGAAAAAGCAAAGAGTCGTAGACGGATGGCATCATCACTGACATTCGGAATCTTGATCATATCACACTTTTCCAAGAAAGAATCCAAATGATCATTTGGATTTTCAGATAGAGATCCCGAAAATTGATCTTGTTGAACAAAGGTTGCAAGATTGGTCTTCAACTCAAAGCTAGCATCTTCAACGATCGGACGAGTGATGGATGAGGTGGAGCCATAGGTAGGCTCGGTGAAGTCTTTCAGAGTACGTTCAGCTGGATCTGCCATAACTGCTTGTCTTTTCTTTCTTCTCTTTTTCGCGTTTAACTTTCTCGCTGTAGCCTCGATCTCGGGATCAAATGGCAATGGATTTAACCCCTGTGATCTCCGGTGCATACAAGTTAGTTAACTGGAAAACACAACAATAGACAAGATTAGTCATGGTTGCTGAAGTACAAAAAGTGAAATAGAAAATAGAAATATGGAAGTGAAACATAGACTAGTAAATCAAAAAGCAAGTTAATGCTAGGCTAGTCGCCTCCCCAGCAACGGCGCCAAAAACTTGATGTGTTTTAAATTTATACCGCAAGCGTACGGTTTATGTAGCATACGGGTCGATCACGGGGAGGTGACGGTCTAAACATTAACTACTTAATAATCATGGCTAGTTATGCGAATCAGATAATCGGTTTGATTTTTAATCTAGATGAACTCAAACTAAAAGAGATTAAGGGAAAGAAACACAATAAGAAACAATTAGAACTAAAAGTAAATAAGAGAAAAAGCGACTAAAACTAAGAACATTGGGTAATATCAACCTCGGCTTTTGGTAATGGTGAGAATTCATTTTTCTAAAATACTTCAACCCTCTCTCGAGGTGAGAAAGCTTTTCTAACCAAGATATGTATTTACTTTCGCAACACATATACATTGGGAAGAAACATTAATATTTAAAACGAATATATTTCTCAATCAACGTCCCTAACTATTTACATGTTAAGACCGTTGTCATTGATCAATTCAACTCAAGTGAAGACTAAACTTTCGTTTTTATCAACAACCAATTGGATTAACTAGATGATCTATTAAAATCCAATTAAGACAATTCAACTCTCGTTACAATCGAAATGGATTAAAACTCAACATCCGTTTTAAGAACAATTGATCAATCCCAAAACTTCAATCCTAAGGCGATGATTACCCAATTAAACGAATTATTTAAACGAGACCAACACAAATTACTTAATTAGACTCTAACGGAATAAAAACCAAAATTAAACCTAGACTAATAGAGAAATTACATTAGACCTAACATAACTACAATTAACGTTAACAATTAAGAGATGAACAATGGATTACTAAGTAAACATGTGCAGAAAATTAATCTAACCTATTTTTATGCAGAAAATTGGAGTGCAGAAAATTAATTAACCCTAAAATTAAGTGCAGAATTTTAATCAAGTGCAGAAATTAGGGTAGAAGGGAAGAAATAGAGATGCAAGAGAGTAGAGAAAGTAAACAAACATAAGAGAGATGAAGGAAAATTAAACCTAATACTTCAATTACAAACATGAACGATTGATGAACAAATATTGTTTTCAAACAAAGGAAAAACAAGATTCAACAACTAAGCAACTAAAGAAGAAAGAGAAGAAGATACTAGTATGAAACCCGATAGCAAGTCGGATTCCAATGGCCTAGGCTTGTTGCAGGTTCATCTTTTTCTCCAATTCTTCAATGAAGTCGTTCAACGTTTGAGAGAAACTTCCCAAGAAAAACTGAAATTGTCGTGTAAAAAGTGTCTAATTCTAAAGGGAAACTCCTAATATATCTAAAGATAAAGCCTTGAGAGAGTTTAAAGACAGGCCCAAAAGCCCAAAAGAAAAAAGCCCAGAAAATTAAGGTCCAAATGACTTTCACGGCCGGGGAGATTCCTTCGCGCCCGTGAAAGTATGGCAGCAACTTTCAAGCATCAATTCAAGTGTTTTCTTCGCCTCCAACCATCTTCTTTCCTCCGCTCTCCGCTTCCTTACCCACGTACACTTCATCTTTTCTTTCTTTCTTCTTCACGAGCATGCTTCCGCCCATCTCGCCTTTCAAATTACGCACAATCTGCACAAAATATATACCAAAAGCATAAAAACAATTCCTAAAAGAATTCCCAACCGTGATTAAGGAAAATAAGAAGAAGTGAATAATAATGCATGAAAAGGCTAAACTAAACACTAAAATATAAATAAAATGCAACTATTATATACAAAGTTAGGTGCATAAAATGCACTTAACAAACTACCCACAAGCTAAACTTTCTTGTCCCCAAGAAAGAAATAGAATTTATTCGGGTGAAAAGCAAAGAAAAGAAAAGACAATGAACGAAGACCCTTGAAGATGTCAAGACGAGTTAACCCACAATGACACTAACATAATCAAGCATTAAGATCACGTATCACAAACAAACAACCAAATGCCACATGTTAATTATAGTAAAAGCAATTAGGAACCTATGATTACCAAAGTGCCAAACCAACAAACACCAATCAAGAATATCGCAAAACATCGCACCCTAAAAAGATTTCGCAAACATACCATAGTCGCTAGGGAAAGGGATGGTGATCTATATAGATGGATGCTCACAGTGTCGCTCTAAACTCTCAAGTGTGTATAGGGACGTGTATACGCTCAAGTCCTTCCCAATCGAGACAAATGAATGCAATCTTGACACAATTGAATTTATTCTCAAGTCCAAGAGTTTACCGTAATAATGCGTGCAATGAGGACTTTGGGGTACGGTTAGGGGTTAAAGGTAGGATTAGGCTTGTTTATTGGTTTTAGAGGTTTAAACGGTTTACGGTGTTTTTTTTGTATGCACATATAGATTGTTTTCCTTATGTTTTTGATGGATTGAAGGCTTATTTACTTTTGCTCCCTTTTTCGCATTTTTTTTATCTTTTTGATTTTGTGAACCCACAAGCTATGCTTGTTTTAGGGGCTCAAGAAACTACCCACAAGCTTTGCTTGTGTTTATTTCTAAGCTAAATACCAAATCCATCTATCTTTTCGAAGACTTCAACAATGTGCATTTTTTTGTTTTTGGGGTTTATGGGTGTACAAAAGAAGGACTAGTGTTTAGGCTCAAAAGAGGTTACAAAGGGAAAATATTTTTTTGATTTTTCAGGATTTAATTTGCACGAAACGAAGGCCTCTATGTATACTTATGATAAAGTTGGACGAGAAACCATTCAAAAGTCTAGAACTACACCTCAACGGGAGGTAACACACAAGAAATGAGAATTGGGATTGATTACATATGTGTCAATCCAAAAGGCCCAAAATCTTACTAGGTAAATCCATCCACTATAGTCACTTGTTGTAATGTAGGGGGACTATGGTATGTAAACTAGTCCTAAAAGACTGCGTGGAACGACATGCTTAACGGTGTGTGCAAGTGACAACTAAAGTAACATTATTCCTAACAAAGAAGAGGATTTATTCAACATGATGGCAAAAAGTTGATGTGCAATTAGTGAATCAAGCAACTAAATAATGTGAGATGAGATATGGTGTACTACACGTCTTAACACAACAAAGAGAAATCAAAAATCTTTTTGTTTTTTTTATATGCAAATTTTTTTATATATGCAAAGAAATGTAATACTATATGCAAAGAAAATGAAAAAAGAAGAAGAAACGGAAAAAACACCTACCCACAAGCGAAAAGGAGCATTGTCCTCAATGCTCGGGATAGGGTGTATAAGAAAAAGAGAATGATCACGGTGGAGGACAGGCGGAGTTATGCTCTTTACAATAATGCTCTAAGATTATGCGTTGCCAACGTTTGATGCATGCAATGTCATCCTTTATGCTCCTAAGGCTCATATTCGAACTGCACTCATATTGTTGCAAACCAATAAAGCTATCGCTTATGCATTGGACTTCGTCTTGGAGATCACTAATATGGTCATACAAGTCCTCGAAGTTTTTGGCAACAACTCTTCTCCCTTCTCTCGATTCTAGAGTGAAGCTTTCGAAGTGAGACATAAGCTGATGGGGGAGAAGAATGTGGTCCGGTAGAGGTGGTGGAGGTGCGTGTTGTGAGTGAAGTGATGAGTGATGTGGTGAATGAGGCAACTGGAGAGTATCAGGAAACTGCCAATTAGTGTGCTTGGTGGTGGCAGTAAGCTCAGAAGGTAGTGTGACTGAGTGACGCTCACGATTCGCACCGACCAACCAATAATATGTTGGGACATCATGAGTGATTGGCTCGATCATGTGCACGCGAGTATGAAGGTGTGGAATATCCAACAAAATGCCTTACTAACAGGAGTCCAACCATCAGGAATTTGGAGTGAAAGTGGGGCTTCGGTGGCTATAAGTGTGATCAAGCCACCAAAACAAATGTCCCCGGAGGTGGACTCTTGGGCCCTTAAAAATTTGTCTAAGATACATTTGGGGCCGTTCGGCATGTACTCCCTGTGAATGACATTATGATGTGCCATGCAAAAGAGTAAATAAAGCTCAAAACGAGTGACATTGCCAGCATCCGTTCGAGCACAAATGGTGCTAGATAGGATACGGTGTGCTAGGCGCATCACGGGGTGTCGGATCAAGGATGCTTTGGCGTGTCGAGAGTCATAGTTTGTGGTTAAACCCGTGATCTCTTGCCAAAAGATATCATCTTTAAAGTACGGTGCGAGTTTGGTTTTAGGTCCTATGTTGCCCTCTAGTTCGAAATTGAAGATGGTATAAAAATCGTCGTTGCTAAGGTGTCGGTCGGTGTTGAACATGCGAAAATCTATACCATCGGCCGAGTCAACTTCCATTGTGGAGAGAAACTCTAGTGTCAAAGCCCGGTAGGTGAGAGCGCTTAGGGTCAAGAACTTATGCCACCCGACTTTATAAAAGAGAGAGGCGACACCGGATCGGATCCCAAGTGTGTGTAGGGTTTCCAAGTCGCAAAACTTAGTCGGTTGGATGGCCCAACCATTTAAGTTTTTAAAGCGAGAAACTTGCTTGGGAGACGTGAATTGGATCCCATAGGTCTCGAGTTCAGGTGTGGCCATGACATTGGCGGCGAGGACAACATTAGGTTGAGCAACCTCATCCCGCCGCGCCCGACTAGAACGTTGTCGCTTTGAGCGACTTGTGGAGGCCATGTGTGTGAATAGGTGTGTGAGTACAAAAGATGTTACGTGCAAAGTGTACACAACCTATGTCCGCCTAGTGGTGGCGGCACTATCTATCAAAACACACCAAAAGAAAATTTCAAATCCAAGCAAGCACTTATTCAATTAAGCGTGAAAAAGACAACCCACGAGCAATCATGATTGTAACCAAACTACATTTACACATATAGAACATCCCAACCATATGATAAAGATCAAAAAGATACTACCAAATGATTTTAAGAGACACACATATTGTAAATAAAACCACATACACAAACAATAATCCCAAGAAGCAATTAATGGAAAGAAGGTACCAAGAGTTGGCAACAAGCTGCTGAAAAACGTGATGGTAGCGATTGTTGTTGTTGCTGGTTTGGAGAGTCGAGAGGGGAGAATGGAGAAGTTAGCCGGCGGTTGAAGGGGAGATCGAGAGGAGAAGAGAGAAGGTGCGGTAGTGGTGGCGCTGCAGTAGTCGTCGCCGGCAAGTGTGTATCGCGACGCTGGAGAAAATAGCGGCGCTCGCTGCTGCTGCTGATGTAGAGAGAGGGGGCGGCGAAGAGTAGCCGGGAGGTGAGAGCGAGAGGAAGAGAGAGAACGCCGGCGGAAGAAGGAGGCAACGACAGTTACTGGAAGAGATTGAGAGGAAAGTGACGGGAAGAGCAACGGCGGTTGCTGCAGATGATGGTGGCCGGAGGAGATGGTCGCTGGTGGTGGCGACGGTTATTGGTGATGGCGATGGTGGCGACTATGGAGTGGAAAAGGGGGGGGGGGACGGTTTCATGGTTAAAAGGTTAATTAGGGTTTTTACTTCTAAAAAAACTGATTTTAATTTATCTTTTTTTTCGAAAATTAATATTAATAAAAGAAAAGAAAAGAAGCAAGGGAGAGAGATGGGTGCTGTATTGTTTTCACGCCCGAGGTGATTTTTTCACTCCCGGGGAGGTTGGCATGAAACATTTAGTTAAACCTGATGCGTTTTTTTCACTCCCGGGTAGATTACTTCACACCCGGGGAGTTTGGACAGAGGACTATTTTTGAAAAAATTCACTCCCGGGGAGGAATCTTCACGGCCGGGGGGTTTGGACAGAACTTTAAACATACAATAAAATTAGAAAATAAATATATACACCTATACACATAATTATAAAGGGTGCAAAACACGTTTGGCGATCGATTTTCAAGCATTGGAAGCCCGAAAAACCGAAAATTTATTGTAGAACAAGGAGGGAAAAACGGAGACTCGTTTTACATCGCGAGTTTGATGAAGAATTAAACGAAAAGAGGGAAGATAAGGTACGATGGAGATCAAAATATGAACTTTAAGAGTTCCCAAGCTCAGAGATGAGGGGAAAAACACCCGATACACACCCCACGACTGGTGCATTCGGTTGATAAAGCTTTAACCGTTGTCCATTGACCTTAAAAGTCCCGGACTCACTCGACACTTCGACGGCTCCGTAGGGAAATACACGAACTACCGTAAAAGGACCCGACCAACGCGAACGGAGTTTGCCCGGAAAAAGTCTAAGACGTGAATTGAAAAGAATGACAAGGTCGCCTTCTCGGAACTCTCGTCGCATAATCCGTTGGTCGTGCCACTTTTTAGTACGTTCTTTATAAATGCGTGCATTCTCATACGAATCAAGTCGGATTTCATCCAACTCATTGAGTTGCAAAAGACGTCGCTCACTAGCATCTTTAAAATCAAAATTAAGGGCTTTAATGGCCTAAAGTGCTCGATGTTCGAGTTCGACCGGAAGATGACACGCTTTGCCATAGACTAACCTATAAGGAGAGGTCCCAATAGGAGTCTTATATGCGGTTCGGTAGGCCCAAAGCGCATCGTCAAGCTTCAAAGACCAATCCAGTCTTGAAGAGGCAACGGTTTTCTCAAGGATGGTCTTGATTTCACGATTTGAGATCTCGACTTGCCCACTAGTTTGGGGATGGTAAGCGAGTCCAACCCGGTGTTGAACACCATATTTCTTGAGAAGGGCTTCGAATTTGGATTCAATGAAGTGCCGCCCTCCATCACTGATGATGATTCTTGGCACACCAAAACGAGGGAAGATAAGACGCTTAAAGAACTTGGTGACAACACGGGCATCATTAGTAGGAGCAGCGATTGCTTCAACCCACTTTGACACGTAATCCACCGCCACAAGGATGTACTTATGGGAATGGCTCGATGGAAACGGTCCCATGAAATCGATACCCCACACATCGAATAACTCAACTTCAAGGATGAAATTGAGGGGCATCTCATGGAGTCGGGAGATATTGCCGGTTCGTTGGCAACGATCACAAGAGTTTACGAAAGCATCGACATCTTTAAACATAGAAGGCCAATAGAAACCGCATTGGAGGATTTTTGCAACTGTGTTACTAGTGCCGGCATGACCACCACAAGGCAAGGAATGACAATGCGATATAACGGATGCGGTTTCATCATCGGGAATGCAACGTCGAATGATGCTATCGTTACAAGATTTGAAAAGATAAGGATCGTCCCAATAAAAATACTTGACATCATGGAAGAATTTCTTGCGCTGATAAGAAGATAGACTGTGAGGAACAATCTTACACGCTAGAAAGTTCACGATATCCGCAAACCATGGGGTTGGCTTAGAAGAAACGGAATAGAGATGATCATCGGGGAGAGAATCATCAATAGGAGGAGAAAGAGGGTTAGGGCTAAGATGGATACGAGAAAGGTGGTCGGCAACTGAATTTTCCGTACATTTCTTGTCTTTGATTTCCAAGTCAAATTCTTGTAATAGAAGTATCCAACGGATCAAACGCGGTTTGGCATCCTTTTTGTTCATGAGATATTTAAGGGTCGCATGATCCGTATGGACTATGACTTTAGAACCCACAAGATACGACCGGAACTTCTCGATTGAGAAGACTACGGCTAGTAACTCTTTCTCGGTAGTAGTGTAATTCATTTGGGCCGGATCAAGAGTTTTACTAGCATAGTAGACGGCATGGAGTTTGCCATCTTTCCTTTGGCCTAAGACTGCCCCCACAGCGAAGTCACTAGCATCACACATTAACTCAAAGGGAAGCGTTCAATCCGGCGGTTGAATGATGGGTGCCGAAATTAGTGCCGTCTTGAGTGTGCTAAACGCTTCGAGACAAGAACTAGTGAAAACAAAAGGGGCATCTTTCGCTAAGAGTTCAGTCAAGGGTCTGGCAATTTTAGAAAAGTCTTTGATAAAGCGTCGGTAGAAGCCGACATGCCCAAGGAAACTACGCTCCCCTTTGACATTTGTCGGGGGTGGCAATCCTTCGATGACTTCTATTTTGGCCTTATCGACCTCAATACCTCGGTTAGACACGACATGACCCAAGACTACACCCTCATTGACCATGAAATGATATTTTTCCCAATTAAGAACAAGATTTACCTCTTGACACCGATGGAGGATTTCAGTCAAATTAGAAAGACAAGAGTCAAAATCAGCTCCATGGACAGAGAAATCGTCCATAAAGACCTCCATGGTGCGCTCAATAAAATTAGAGAAAAAAGCCATCATACAACGTTGAAAGGTGGCCGGAGCATTACACAATCCGAATGGAATACGTTGGTAGGCAAACGTTCCATATGGACATTTGAATGTCGTTTTCTCTTGATCATTCGGATGGACCGGGATTTGGAAGAAACCCGAGTAACCGTCCAAATAACAAAAATACGCATGTTTGGCCAACCTTTCAAGCATTTGGTCAATAAAGGGAAGAGGAAAATGGTCTTTTCGGGTGGCAAGATTCAATTTACGATAATCTATGCACATACGCCACCCAGTGACCGTTCGGGTAGAAATAAGCTCATTTTTATCATTTTTAACAACGGTCATTCCTCCCTTTTTAGGGACTACTTGGACCGGGCTAACCCACGCACTATCGGAGATAGGGTAGATTATTCCATCTTTTAGTAGTTTCATGACCTCTTTGTGCACGACTTCTTTCATATTGGGATTTAGCCTACGTTGATGTTCAATACTAGATGCACTTTCATCTTCAAGAAGAATTCTATGCATGCAAAAAGATGGGCTAATCCCTTTCAAGTCATCAATTGTGTATCCAATAACCGTTCTATACTTCCTAAGGACTTTTAGCAATTTATTCAATTCATTATCACTTAGGGAAGCATTAACAATTACCGGATAAGTATTATTACTACCAAGGAAAACATATTTCAAATGAGAAGGAAGGGGTTTGAGATCTACCTTAGGTGGTGACGCATGCTCCACTCCTTCTTCCTTTGGCAAGACAAGTATTTCAGCTTGTGTCTTCTTCGTGTATTGGCTGCTCTTGTCAAAATCCTCGGTGATAGACTTCAAATCATCATTCATCTCTTTCACCAACTCGTCTTCATCCAATCCACATTCGGTAAACATGCTCTCCAAAGCATCAGCAATATGCCAATCATCCATAGTCGGTGGCAATCCCATTGACTTCCTCAACTCGAACTCTACGGTCTCTTTTCCCACGCTCAATGAAAGTTTCCCATTTTTTACATCAATCATTGCACCCGCTGTAGCGAGAAACGGGCGACCAAGAATAATTGGGATGTTGGCATCTTCAATCATTTCCATGATCACAAAGTCACATGGAATGATCAAGTTGCCAACCTGAAGTGGAAGATCCTCCAACATACCAACCGGATATTTGGCGGATCGGTCTGCAAGCTGCAAAGAAATATTAGTAGCCTTCAATTCTCCAGAATGAACTTTCCTTGCGATCGCCAAAGGCATAAGACTAACACTTGCCCCCAAGTCACAAATGGCTCATTGTATGGTCACACCACCAATAGAACAGGGAATAGAAAAACTGCCCGGATCTTGCATTTTCTCCGGGAGTGTATTAGTGAGCAAGGCGCTACACTCTTCAGATAACATCACGCGTGCCCTATTCTTTGGTGAGAGAAGATCCTTTAGAAACTTTGCATAGGAAGGAATCTCGAAAATTGCATCCAAAAAGGGAATAGTCACTTGAAGTTGCTTGAGTGTATCCATGAACTTTCGAAATTTGACTTCAAGTGATGCTTTGACCAACCTTTGAGGGTAAGGGACTACCGGAGTATGAATTTGAGGCATATAGGAAGAATTAGTACCCCTTTTCACTTCATCTTTTGGAGGAACTTCACTCTCATTTTCCGGTAATTTCACCCTCTTTTCTTTCGTAGGGGCATTCATGTCGTCATCGCTCTTCCTTTTCTCAACTAGCACTCTTCCGCTCCTCAAACTAACTGCATTCATTTGTCCTCTCGGGTTTTGCTCCGGTTGAGGGGGAAGTTGATTCCCTTGCTTCAAAAGAGTAGCCATTTGTTGGCTTATTTGAGAAATTTGAGTCTCGATCATCTTGGAATGAGCGGTATTGGCATCGAGTCTAGAGAAGATTTGATCATTCTTATCCCCTTGAGCTTGCACAAAACGCTCCAACAAGGACTCAAGGTTTGACCTTTGCGGAATCGGGTTCATGACGGGCATGTTGGTAGGAGGTGGAAGCATATGTTGGGACTGCGGTGCTTGAGGCATAGGCATTTGGGACTGTTGAGGTGGCCTTGGATTGGCTTGGTTGGATGATTGACCATGCTGCGGTTGATTAGCTTTCTAAGAAAAATTTGGGTGATTACGCCACCCTGGGTTATAAGTTTGAGAAAATGGATTACCTCCTTGGCCTTGGGGTCGTGATTGGCTGTAGATGGCATTGGCTTGCTCCACACTAGGGTTGTTTCCCATCTTGCAATTGGCAAAAACGTGGCCTTGGTTGCCACATATCTTACAAGAAAGCACAGGCGCTTCAGAAGATGTTTGACCCGCTCCAATGTTATTGATTTGGTTCAAAATGTTGGTCGAAAACGAGTCAAACTTACTTGTCAAGAGTGCAAGAGCATCGACATCTAGCTTTCCTCCATTCTTCGCAGTTGACCTCTCGGTTGGATACAAGAAATTGTTGGACGCCATGTCTTCAATAAGTGATTTTGCTGCAGCGGGGGTTTTGTTGACAATAGACCCACCCGCGGCCGCATCAATAGAAATCCGAACATCTTGTCTCAACCCATTGCAAAAAGTCTGAATAAGAAGCCACTCGGGGACTCCATGATGAGGACATTGTCGCTGGAGGTCTTTGTATCTCTCCCACGCCTCATAAAGTGACTCATACTCATGTTGCTTGAAAGTAGTGATGTCACTCCTTAACTTTGCTGTTTTGGCCGGTGGGAAGAAGTGAGTCAGAAAAGCTCTCGAGAGTGCGTCCCAAGTAGTGAAAGTGTTAGGATTGTGACTCTTGAGCCAATCCTTTGCCTTATCCCGAAGGGAAAAAGCAAAGAGTCGTAGACGGATGGCATCATCACTGACATTCGGAATCTTGATCATATCACACTTTTCCAAGAAAGAATCCAAATGATCATTTGGATTTTCAGATAGAGATCCCGAAAATTGATCTTGTTGAACAAAGGTTGCAAGATTGGTCTTCAACTCAAAGCTAGCAGCTTCAACGATCGGACGAGTGATGGATGAGGTGGAGCCATAGGTAGGCTCGGTGAAGTCTTTCAGAGTACGTTCAGCTGGATCTGCCATAACTGCTTGTCTTTTCTTTCTTCTCTTTTTCGCGTTTAACTTTCTCGCTGTAGCCTCGATCTCGGGATCAAATGGCAATGGATTTAACCCCTGTGATCTCCGGTGCATACAAGTTAGTTAACTGGAAAACACAACAATAGACAAGATTAGTCATGGTTGCTGAAGTACAAAAAGTGAAATAGAAAATAGAAATATGGAAGTGAAACATAGACTAGTAAATCAAAAAGCAAATTAATGCTAGGCTAGTCGCCTCCCCGGCAACGGCGCCAAAAACTTGATGTGTTTTAAATTTATACCGCAAGCGTACGGGTTATGTAGCATACGGGTCGATCACGGGGAGGTGACGGTCTAAACATTAACTACTTAATAATCATGGCTAGTTATGCGAATCAGATAATCGGTTTGATTTTTAATCTAGATGAACTCAAACTAAAAGAGATTAAGGGAAAGAAACACAATAAGAAACAATTAGAACTAAAAGTAAATAAGAGAAAAAGCGACTAAAACTAAGAACATTGGGTAATATCAACCTCGGCTTTTGGTAATGGTGAGAATTCATTTTTCTAAAATACTTCAACCCTCTCTCGAGGTGAGAAAGCTTTTCTTACCAAGATATGTATTTACTTTCACAACACATATACATTGGGAAGAAACATTAATATTTGAAACGGATATATTTCCCAATCAACGTCCCTAACTATTTACATGTTAAGACCGTTTTCATTGATCAATTCAACTCAAGTGAAGACTAAACTTTCGTTTTTATCAACAACCAATTGGATTAACTAGATGATTTATTAAAATCCAATTAAATCAATTCAACTCTCGTTACAATCGAAATGGATTAAAACTCAACATCCGTTTTAAGAACAATTGATCAATCCCAAAACTTCAATCCTAAGGCGATGATTACCCAATTAAACGAATTATTTAAACGAGACCAACACAAATTACTTAATTAGACTCTAACGGAATAAAAACCAAAATTAAACCTAGACTAATAGAGAAATTACATTAGACCTAACATAACTACAATTAACGTTAACAATTAAGAGATGAACAATGGGTTACTAAGTAAACATGTGCAGAAAATTAATCTAACCTATTTTTATGCAGAAAATTGGAGTGCAGAAAATTAATTAACCCTAAAATTAAGTGCAGAATTTTAATCAAGTGCAGAAATTAGGGTAGAAGGGAAGAAATAGAGATGCAAGAGAGTAGAGAAAGTAAACAAACATAAGAGAGATGAAGGAAAATTAAACCTAATACTTCAATTACAAACATGAACGATTGATGAACAAATATTGTTTTCAAACAAAGGAAAAACAAGATTCAACAACTAAGCAACTAAAGAAGAAAGAGAAGAAGATACTAGTATGAAACCCGATAGCAAGTCGGATTCCAATGGCCTAGGCTTGTTGCAGGATCATCTTCTTCTCCAATTCTTCAATGAAGTCGTTCAACGTTTGAGAGAAACTTCCCAAGAAAAACTGAAATTTTCGTGTAAAAAGTGTCTAATTCTAAAGGGAAACTCCTAATATATCTAAAGATAAAGCCCTGAGAGAGTTTAAAGACAGGCCCAAAAGCCCAAAAGCCCAAAAGAAAAAAGCCCAGAAAATTAAGGTCCAAATGACTTTCACGGCCGGGGAGATTCCTTCGCGCCCGTGAAAGTATGGCAGCAACTTTCAAGCATCAATTCAAGTGTTTTCTTCGCCTCCAACCATCTTCTTTCCTCCGCTCTCCGCTACCTTACCCACGTACACTTCATCTTTTCTTCCTTTCTTCTTCACGAGCATGCTTTCGCCCATCTCGCCTTTCAAATTACGCACAATCTGCACAAAATATATACCAAAAGCATAAAAACAATTCCCAAAAGAATTCCCAACCGTGATTAAGGAAAATAAGAAGAAGTGAATAATAATGCATGAAAAGACTAAACTAAACACTAAAATATAAATAAAATGAAACTATTATATACAAAGTTAGGTGCATAAAATGCACTTAACAAACTACCCACAAGCTAAACTTTCTTGTCCCCAAGAAAGAAATAGAATTTATTCGGGTGAAAATCAAAGAAAAGAAAAGACAATGAACGAAGACCCTTGAAGATGTCAAGACGAGTTAACCCACAATCACACTAACATAATCAAGCATTAAGATCACGTATCACAAACAAACAACCAAATGCCACATGTTAATTATAGTAAAAGCAATTAGGAACCTATGATTACCAAAGTGCCAAACCAACAAACACCAATCAAGAATATCGCAAAACATCGCACCCTAAAAAGATTTCGCAAACATACAATAGTCGCTAGGGAAAGGGATGGTGATCTATATAGATGGATGCTCACAGTGTCGCTCTAAACTCTCAAGTGTGTATAGGGACGTGTATACGCTCAAGTCCTTCCCAATCGAGACAAATGAATGCAATCTTGACACAATTGAATTTATTCTCAAGTCCAAGAGTTTACCGTAATAATGCGTGCAATGAGGACTTTGGGGTACGGTTAGGGGTTAAAGGTAGGATTAGGCTTGTTTATTGGTTTTGGAGGTTTAAACGGTTTACGGTGTTTTTTTTTGTATGCACATATAGATTGTTTTCCTTATGTTTTTGATGGATTGAAGGCTTATTTACTTTTGCTCCCTTTTTTCGCTTTTTTTTTTGATCTTTTTGATTTTGTGAACCCACAAGCTATGCTTGTTTTAGGGGCTCAAGAAACTACCCACAAGCTTTGCTTGTGTTTATTTCTAAGCTAAATACCAAATCCATCTATCTTTTCGAAGACTTCAACAATGTGCATTTTTTTGTTTTTGGGGTTTATGGGTGTACAAAAGAAGGACTAGTGTTTAGGCTCAAAAGAGGTTACAAAGGGAAAATATTTTTTTTATTTTTCGGGATTTAATTTGCACGAAACGAAGGCCTCTATGTATATTTATGATAAAGTTGGACGAGAAACCATTCAAAAGTCTAGAACTACACCTCAACGGGAGGTAACACACAAGAAATGAGAATTGGGATTGATTACATATGTGTCAATCCAAAAGGCCCAAAATCTTACTAGGTAAATCCATCCACTATAGTCACTTGTTGTAATGTAGGGGGACTATGGTATGTAAACTAGTCCTAAAAGACTGCGTGGAACGACATGCTTAACGGTGTGTGCAAGTGACAACTAAAGAAACATTATTCCTAACAAAGAAGAGGATTTATTCAACATGATGGCAAAAAGTTGATGTGCAATTAGTGAATCAAGCAACTAAATAATGTGAGATGAGATATGGTGTACTACACGTCTTAACACAACAAAGAGAAATCAAAAATCTTTTTGTTTTTTTTATATGCAAATTTTTTTATATATGCAAAGAAATGTAATACTATATGCAAAGAAAATGAAAAAAGAAGAAGAAACGGAAAAAACACCTACCCACAAGCGAAAAGGAGCATTGTCCTCAATGCTCGGGATAGGGTGTATAAGAAAAAGAGAATGATCACGGTGGAGGACAGGCGGAGTTATGCTCTTTACAATAATGCTCTAAGATTATGCGTTGCCAACGTTTGATGCATGCAATGTCATCCTTTATGCTCCTAAGGCTCATATTCGAACTGCACTCATATTGTTGCAAACCAATAAAGCTATCGCTTATGCATTGGACTTCGTCTTGGAGATCACTAATATGGTCATACAAGTCCTCGAAGTTTTTGGCAACAACTCTTCTCCCTTCTCTCGATTCTAGAGTGAAGCTTTCGAAGTGAGACATAAGCTGATGGGGGAGAAGAATGTGGTCCGGTAGAGGTGGTGGAGGTGCGTGTTGTGAGTGAAGTGATGAGTGATGTGGTGAATGAGGCAACTGGAGAGTATCAGGAAACTGCCAATTAGTGTGCTCGGTGGTGGCAGTAAGCTCAGAAGGTAGTGTGACTGAGTGACGCTCACGATTCGCACCGACCAACCAATAATATGTTGGGACATCATGAGTGATTGGCTCGATCATGTGCACGCGAGTATGAAGGTGTGGAATATCCAACAAAAATGCCTTACTAACAGGAGTCCAACCATCAGGAATTTGGAGTGAAAGTAGGGCTTCGGTGGCTATAAGTGTGATCAAGCCACCAAAACAAATGTCCCCGGAGGTGGACTCTTGGGCCCTTAAAAATTTGTCTAAGATACATTTGGGGCCGTTCGGCATGTACTCCCTGTGAATGACATTATGATGTGCCATGCAAAAGAGTAAATAAAGCTCAAAACGAGTGACATTGCCGGCATCCGTTCGAGCACAAATGGTGCTAGATAGGATATGGTGTGCTAGGCGCATCATGGGGTGTCGGATCAAGGATGCTTTGGCGTGTCGAGAGTCATAGTTTGTGGTTAAACCCGTGATCTCTTGCCAAAAGATATCATCTTTAAAGTACGGTGCGGGTTTGGTTTTAGGTCCTATGTTGCCCTCTAGTTCGAAATTGAAGATGGTATAAAGATCGTCGTTGCTAAGGTGTCGGTCGGTGTTTAACATGCGAAAATCTATACCATCGGCCGAGTCAACTTCCATTGTGGAGAGAAACTCTAGTGTCAAAGCCCGGTAGGTGAGAGCGCTTAGGGTCAAGAACTTATGCCACCCGACTTTATAAAAGAGAGAGGCGACACCGGATCGGATCCCAAGTGTGTGTAGGGTTTCCAAGTCGCAAAACTTAGTCGGTTGGATGGCCCAACCATTTAAGTTTTTAAAGCGAGCAACTTGCTTGAGAGACGTGAATTGGATCCCATAGGTCTCGAGTTCAGGTGTGGCCATGACATTAGCGGCGAGGACAACATTAGGTTGAGCAACCTCATCCCGCCGCGCCCGACTAGAACGTTGTCGCTTTGAGCGACTTGTGGAGGCCATGTGTGTGAATAGGTGTGTGAGTACAAGAGATGTTACGTGCAAAGTGTACACAACCTATGTCCGCCTAGTGGTGGCGGCACTATCTATCAAAACACACCAAAAGAAAATTTCAAATCCAAGCAAGCACTTATTCAATTAAGCGTGAAAAAGACAACCCACGAGCAATCATGATTGTAACCAAACTACATTTACACATATAGAACATCCCAACCATATGATAAAGATAAAAAAGATACTACCAAATGATTTTAAGAGACACACATATTGTAAATAAAACCACATACACAAACAATAATCCCAAGAAGCAATTAATGGAAAGAAGGTACCAAGAGTTGGCAAGAAGCTGCTGAAAAACGTGATGGTAGCGATTGCTGTTGCTGCTGGTTTGGAGAGTCGAGAGGGGAGAATGGAGAAGTTAGCCGGCGGTTGAAGGGGAGATCGAGAGGAGAAGAGAGAAGGTGCGGTAGTGGTGGCGCTGCAGTAGTCGTCGCCGGCAAGTGTGTATGGCGGCGCTGGAGAAAATAGCGGCGCTCGCTGCTGCTGCTGATGTAGAGAGGGGGTGGCGGAGAGTAGTCGGGAGGTGAGAGCGAGAGGAAGAGAGAGAACGCCGGCGGAAGAAGGAGGCAACGACAGTTACTGGAAGAGATTGAGAGGAGAGTGACGGGAAGAGCAATGGCGGTTGCTGCAGATGACGGTGGCCGGATGAGATGGTCGCTGGTGGTGGCGACGGTTATTGGTGATGGCGATGGTGGCGACTATGGAGTGGAAAAAGGGGGGGGGGGCGGTTTCATGGTTAAAAGGTTAATTAGGGTTTTTACTTCTAAAAAAAACTGATTTTAATTTATCTTTTTTTTCGAAAATTAGTATTAATAAAAGAAAAGAAAAGAAGCAAGGGAGAGAGATGGGTGCTATATTGTTTTCACGCCCGGGGTGATTTTTTCACTCCCGGGGAGGTTGGCCAGAAACATTTAGTTAAACCTGATGCGTTTTTTTCACTCCCGGGTAGATTTCTTCACGCCCGGGGAGTTTGGACAGAGGACTATTTTTGAAAAAATTCACTCCCGGGGAGGAATCTTCACGACCGGGGGGTTTGGACAGAACTTAAACATACAATAAAATTAGAAAATAAATATATACACCTATACACATAATTATAAAGGGTGCAAAACACGTTCGGCGATCGATTTTCAAGCATTGGAAGCCCGAAAAACCGAAAATTTATTGTAGAACAAGGAGGGAAAAACGGAGACTCGTTTTACATCGCGAGTTTGATGAAGAATTAAACGAAAAGAGGGAAGATAAGGTACGATGGAGATCAAAATATGAACTTTAAGAGTTCCCGAGCTCAGAGATGAGGGGAAAAACACCCGATACACACCCCACGACTGGTGCATTCGGTTGATAAAGCTTTAACCGTTGTCCATTGACCTTAAAAGTCCCGGACTCACTCGACACTTCGACGGCTCCGTAGGGAAATACACGAACTACCGTAAAAGGACCCGACCAGCGCGAACGGAGTTTGCCCGGAAAAAGTCTAAGACGTGAATTGAAAAGAATGACAAGGTCGCCTTCTCGGAACTCTCATCGCATAATCCGTTGGTCGTGCCACTTTTTAGTACGTTCTTTATAAATGCGTGCATTCTCATACGAATCAAGTCGGATTGCATCCAACTCATTGAGTTGCAAAATACGTCGCTCACTAGCATCTTTAAAATCAAAATTAAGGGCTTTAATGGCCCAAATTGCTCGATGTTCGAGTTCGACCGGAAGATGACACGCTTTGCCATAGACTAACCTATAAGGAGAGGTCCCAATAGGAGTCTTATATGCGGTTCGGTAGGCCCAAAGCGCGTCGTCAGGCTTCAAAGACCAATCCACTCTTGGAGAGGCAACGGTTTTCTCAAGGATGGTCTTGATTTCACGATTTGAGATCTCGACTTGCCCACTAGTTTGGGGATGGTAAGTGAGTCCAACCCGGTGTTGAACACCATATTTCTTGAGAAGGGCTTCGAAATTGGATTCAATGAAGTGCCGCCCTCCATCACTGATGATGATTCTTGGCACACCAAAACGTGGGAAAATAAGACGCTTAAAGAACTTGGTCACAACACGGGCATCATTAGTAGGAGCAGCGATTGCTTCAACCCACTTTGACACGTAATCCACCGCCACAAGGATGTACTTATGGGAATGGCTCGATGGAAACGGTCCCATGAAATCGATACCCCACACATCGAATAACTCAACTTCAAGGTTGAAATTGAGGGGCATCTCATGGAGTCGGGAGATATTGCCGGTTCGTTGGCAACGATCACAAGACTTTACGAAAGCATCGTCATCTTTAAACATAGAAGGCCAATAGAAACCGCATTGGAGGATTTTTGCAACTGTGTTACTAGTGCCGGTATGACCACCACAAGGCAAGGAATGACAATGCGATATAACGGATGTGGTTTCATCATCGGGAATGCAACGTCGAATGATGCTATCGTTACAAGATTTGAAAAGATAAGGATCGTCCCAATAAAAATACTTGACATAATGGAAGAATTTCTTGCGCTGATAAGAAGATAGACTGTGAGGAACAATCTTACACGCTAGAAAGTTCACGATATCCGCAAACCATGGGGTTGGCTTAGAAGAAACGGAATAGAGATGATCATCGGGTAGAGAATCATCAATAGGAGGAGAAAGAGGGTTAGGGCTAAGATGGATACGAGAAAGGTGGTCGGCAACTGAATTTTCCGTACCTTTCTTGTGTTTGATTTCCAAGTCAAATTCTTGTAATAGAAGTATCCAACGGATCAAACGCGGTTTGGCATCCTTTTTGTTCATGAGATATTTAAGGGCCGCATGATCCGTATGGACTATGACTTTAGAACCCACAAGATACGACCGGAACTTCTCGATTGAGAAGACTACGGCTAGTAACTCTTTCTCGGTAGTAGTGTAATTCATTTGGGCCGGATCAAGAGTTTTACTAGCATAGTAGACGGCATGGAGTTTGCCATCTTTCCTTTGGCCTAAGACTACCCCCACAGCGAAGTCACTAGCATCACACATTAACTCAAAGGGAAGCGTCCAATCCGGCGGTTGAATGATGGGTGCCGAAATTAGTGCCGTCTTGAGTGTGCTAAATGCTTCGAGACAAGAACTAGTGAAAACAAAAGGGGCATCTTTCGCTAAGAGTTCAGTCAAGGGTCTGGCAATTTTAGAAAAGTCTTTGATAAAGTGTCGGTAGAAGCCGGCATGCCCAAGGAAACTACGCACCCCTTTTACATTTGTCGGGGGTGGCAATCCTTCGATGACTTCTATTTTGGCCTTATCGACCTCAATACCTCGGTTAGACACGACATGACCCAAGACTACACCCTCATTGACCATGAAATGACATTTTTCCCAATTAAGAACAATATTTACCTCTTGACACCGATGGAGGATTTCAGTCAAATCAGAAAGACAAGAGTCAAAATCAGCTCCATGGACAGATAAATCGTCCATAAAGACCTCCATGGTGCGCTCAATAAAATTAGAGAAAAAAGCCATCATACAACGTTGAAAGGTGGCCGGAGCATTACACAATCCGAATGGCATACGTCGGTAGGCAAACGTTCCATATGGACATGTGAATGTCGTTTTCTCTTGATCATTCGGATGGACCGGGATTTGGAAGAAACCCGAGTAACCGTCCAAATAACAAAAATAAGCATGTTTGGCCAACCTTTCAAGCATTTGGTCAATAAAGGGAAGAGGAAAATGGTCTTTTCGGGTGGCAAGATTCAATTTACGATAATCTATGCACATACGCCACCCAGTGACCGTTCGGGTAGAAATAAGCTTATTTTTATCATTTTTAACAACGGTCATTCCTCCCTTTTTAGGGACTACTTGGACCGGGCTAACCCACGCACTATCGGAGATAGGGTAGATTATTCCAGCTTTTAGTAGTTTCATGACCTCTTTGTGCACGACTTCTTTCATATTGGGATTTAGCCTACGTTGATGTTCAATACTAGATGCACTTTCATCTTCAAGAAGAATTCTATGCATGCAAAAAGATGGGCTAATCCCTTTCAAGTCATCAATTGTGTATCCAATAACTGTTCTATACTTCCTAAGGACTTTTAGCAATTTATTCAATTCATTATCACTTAGGGAAGCATTAACAATTACCGGATAAGTATTATTACTACCAAGGAAAACATATTTCAAATGAGAAGGAAGGGGTTTGAGATCTACCTTAGGTGGCGACGCATGCTCCACTCCTTCTTCCTTTGGCAAGACAAGTATTTCAGCTTGTGTCTTCTTCGTGTATTGGTTGCTCTTGTCAAAATCCTCGGTGATAGACTTCAAATCATCATTAATCTCTTTCACCAACTCGTCTTCATCCAATCCACATTCGGTAAACATGCTCTCCAAAGCATCAACAATATGGCAATCATCCATAGTCGGTGGCAATCCCATTGACTTCCTCAGCTCGAACTCTACGGTCTCTTTTCCCACGCTCAATGAAAGTTTCCCATTTTTTACATCAATCATTGCACCCGCTGTAGCGAGAAACGGGCGACCAAGAATAATTGGGATGTTGGCATCTTCAATCATTTCCATGATCACAAAGTCACATGGAATGATCAAGTTGCCAACCTGAAGTGGAAGATCCTCCAACATACCAACCGGATATTTGGCGGATCGGTCTGTAAGCTGCAAAGAAATATTAGTAGCCTTCAATTCTCCAGAATGAACTTTCCTTGCGATCGCCAAAAGCATAAGACTAACTCTTGCCCCCAAGTCACAAAGGGCTCGTTGTATGGTCACACCACCAATAGAACAGGGAATAGAAAAACTGCCCGGATCTTGCATTTTCTCCGGGAGTGTATTAGTGAGCAAGGCGCTACACTCATCAGATAACATCACGCGTGCCCTATTCTTTGGTGAGAGAAGACCCTTTAGAAACTTTGCATAGGAAGGAATCTCGGAAATTGCATCCAAAAAGGGAATAGTCACTTGAAGTTGCTTGAGTGTATCCATGAACTTTCGAAATTTGACTTCAAGTGATTCTTTGACCAACCTTTGAGGGTAAGGGACTACCGGAGTATGAATTTGAGGCATATAGGAAGAATTAGTACCCCTTTTCACTTCATCTTTTGGAGGAACTTCACTCTCATTTTCCGGTAATTTCACCCTCTTTTCTTTCGTAGGGGCATTCATGTCGTCATCGCTCTTCCTTTTCTCAACTAGCACTCTTCCGCTCCTCAAACTAACTGCATTCATTTGTCCTCTCGGGTTTTGCTCCGGTTGAGGGGGAAGTTGATTCCCTTGCTTCAAAAGAGTAGCCATTTGTTGGCTTATTTGAGAAATTTGAGTCTCGATCATCTTGGAATGAGCGGTATTGGCATCGAGTCTAGAGAAGATTTGATCATTCTTATCCCCTTGAGCTTGCACAAAACGCTCCAACAAGGACTCAAGGTTTGACCTTTGCGGAATCGGGTTCATGACGGGCATGTTGGTAGGAGGTGGAAGCATATGTTGGGACTGCGGTGCTTGAGGCATAGGCATTTGGGACTGTTGAGGTGGCCTTGGATTGGCTTGGTTGGATGATTGACCATGCTGCGGTTGATTAGCTTTCCAAGAAAAATTTGGGTGATTACGCCACCCTGGGTTATAAGTTTGAGAAAATGGATTACCTCCTTGGCCTTGGGGTCGTGATTGGCTGTAGATGGCATTGGCTTGCTCCACACTAGGGTTGTTTCCCATCTTGCAATTGGCAAAAACGTGGCCTTGGTTGCCACATATCTTACAAGAAAGCACAGGCGCTTCAGAAGATGTTTGACCCGCTCCAATGTTATTGATTTGGTTCGAAATGTTGGTCGAAAACGAGTCAAACTTACTTGTCAAGAGTGCAAGAGCATCGACATCTAGCTTTCCTCCATTCTTCGCAGTTGACCTCTCGGTTGGATACAAGAAATTGTTGGACGCCATGTCTTCAATAAGTGATTTTGCTGCAGCGGGGGTTTTGTTGACAATAGACCCACCCGCGGCCGCATCAATAGAAATCCGAACATCTTGTCTCAACCCATTGCAAAAAGTCTGAATAAGAAGCCACTCGGGGACTCCATGATGAGGACATTGTCGCTGGAGGTCTTTGTATCTCTCCCACGCCTCATAAAGTGACTCATACTCATGTTGCTTGAAAGTAGTGATGTCACTCCTTAACTTTGCTGTTTTGGCCGGTGGGAAGAAGTGAGTCAGAAAAGCTCTCGAGAGTGCGTCCCAAGTAGTGAAAGTGTTAGGATTGTGACTCTTGAGCCAATCCTTTGCCTTATCCCGAAGGGAAAAAGCAAAGAGTCGTAGACGGATGGCATCATCACTGACATTCGGAATCTTGATCATATCACACTTTTCCAAGAAAGAATCCAAATGATCATTTGGATTTTCAGATAGAGATCCCGAAAATTGATCTTGTTGAACAAAGGTTGCAAGATTGGTCTTCAACTCAAAGCTAGCAGCTTCAACGATCGGACGAGTGATGGATGAGGTGGAGCCATAGGTAGGCTCGGTGAAGTCTTTCAGAGTACGTTCAGCTGGATCTGCCATAACTGCTTGTCTTTTCTTTCTTCTCTTTTTCGCGTTTAACTTTCTCGCTGTAGCCTCGATCTCGGGATCAAATGGCAATGGATTTAACCCCTGTGATCTCCGGTGCATACAAGTTAGTTAACTGGAAAACACAACAATAGACAAGATTAGTCATGGTTGCTGAAGTACAAAAAGTGAAATAGAAAATAGAAATATGGAAGTGAAACATAGACTAGTAAATCAAAAAGCAAGTTAATGCTAGGCTAGTCGCCTCCCCGACAACGGCGCCAAAAACTTGATGTGTTTTAAATTTATACCGCAAGCGTACGGGTTATGTAGCATACGGGTCGATCACGGGGAGGTGACGGTCTAAACATTAACTACTTAATAATTATGGCTAGTTATGCGAATCAGATAATCGGTTTGATTTTTAATCTAGATGAACTCAAACTAAAAGAGATTAAGGGAAAGAAACACAATAAGAAACAATTAGAACTAAAAGTAAATAAGAGAAAAAGCGACTAAAACTAAGAACATTGGGTAATATCAACCTCGGCTTTTGGTAATGGTGAGAATTCATTTTTCTAAAATACTTCAACCCTCTCTCGAGGTGAGAAAGCTTTTCTAACCAAGATATGTATTTACTTTCGCAACACATATACATTGAGAAGAAACATTAATATTTAAAACGAATATATTTCCCAATCAACGTCCCTAACTATTTACATGTTAAGACCGTTGTCATTGATCAATTCAACTCAAGTGAAGACTAAACTTTCGTTTTTATCAACAACCAATTGGATTAACTAGATGATTTATTAAAATCCAATTAAATCAATTCAACTCTCGTTACAATCGAAATGGATTAAAACTCAACATCCGTTTTAAGAACAATTGATCAATCCCAAAACTTCAATCCTAAGGCGATGATTACCCAATTAAACGAATTATTTAAACGAGACCAACACATTACTTAATTAGACTCTAACGGAATAAAAACCAAAATTAAACCTAGACTAATAGAGAAATTACATTAGACCTAACATAACTACAATTAACGTTAACAATTAAGAGATGAACAATGGGTTACTAAGTAAACATGTGCAGAAAATTAATCTAACCTATTTTTATGCAGAAAATTGGAGTGCAGAAAATTAATTAACCCTAAAATTAAGTACAGAATTTTAATCAAGTGCAGAAATTAGGGTAGAAGGGAAGAAATAGAGATGCAAGAGAGTAGAGAAAGTAAACAAACATAAGAGAGATGAAGGAAAATTAAACCTAATACTTCAATTACAAACATGAACGATTGATGAACAAATATTGTTTTCAAACAAAGGAAAAACAAGATTCAACAACTAAGCAACTAAAGAAGAAAGAGAAGAAGATACTAGTATGAAACCCGATAGCAAGTCGGATTCCAATGGCCTAGGCTTGTTGTAGGTTCATCTTCTTCTCCAATTCTTCAATGAAGTCGTTCAACGTTTGAGAGAAACTTCCCAAGAAAAACTGAAATTGTCGTGTAAAAAGTGTCTAATTCTAAAGGGAAACTCCTAATATATCTAAAGATAAAGCCCTGAGAGAGTTTAAAGACAGGCCCAAAAGCCCAAAAGCCCAAAAGAAAAAAGCCCAGAAAATTAAGGTCCAAATGACTTTCACGGCCGGGGGAGATTCCTTCGCGCCCGTGAAAGTATGGCAGCAACTTTCAAGCATCAATTCAAGTGTTTTCTTCGCCTCCAACCATCTTCTTTCCTCCGCTCTCCGCTTCCTTACCCACGTACACTTCATCTTTTCTTTCTTTCTTCTTCACGAGCATGCTTCCGCCCATCTCGCCTTTCAAATTACGCACAATCTGCACAAAATATATACCAAAAGCATAAAAACAATTCCCAAAAGAATTCCCAACCGTGAGTAAGGAAAATAAGAAGAAGTGAATAATAATGCATGAAAAGGCTAAACTAAACACTAAAATATAAATAAAATGCAACTATTATATACAAAGTTAGGTGCATAAAATGCACTTAACAAACTACCCACAAGCTAAACTTTCTTGTCCCCAAGAAAGAAATAGAATTTATTCGGGTGAAAAGCAAAGAAAAGAAAAGACAATGAACGAAGACCCTTGAGGATGTCAAGACGAGTTAACCCACAATCACACTAACATAATCAAGCATTAAGATCACGTATCACAAACAAACAAACAAATGCCACATGTTAATTATAGTAAAAGCAATTAGGAACCTATGATTACCAAAGTGCCAAACCAACAAACACCAATCAAGAATATCGCAAAACATCGCACCCTAAAAAGATTTCGCAAACATACCATAGTCGCTAGGGAAAGGGATGGTGATCTATATAGATGGATGCTCACAGTGTCGCTCTAAACTCTCAAGTGTGTATAGGGACGTGTATACGCTCAAGTCCTTCCCAATCGAGACAAATGAATGCAATCTTGACACAATTGAATTTATTCTCAAGTCCAAGAGTTTACCGTAATAATGCGTGAAATGAGGACTTTGGGGTACGGTTAGGGGTTAAAGGTAGGATTAGGCTTGTTTATTGGTTTTGGAGGTTTAAACGGTTTACGGTGTTTTTTTTGTATGCACATATAGATTGTTTTCCTTATGTTTTTGATGGATTGAAGGCTTATTTACTTTTGCTCCCTTTTTTCGCATTATTTTTTTGATCTTTTTGATTTTGTGAACCCACAAGCTATGCTTGTTTTAGGGGCTCAAGAAACTACCCACAAGCTTTGCTTGTGTTTATTTCTAAGCTAAATACCAAATCCATCTATCTTTTCGAAGACTTCAACAATGTGCATTTTTTTGTTTTTGGGGTTTATGGGTGTACAAAAGAAGGACTAGTGTTTAGGCTCAAAAGAGGTTACAAAGGGAAAATATTTTTTTGATTTTTCGGGATTTAATTTGCACGAAACGAAGGCCTCTATGTATATTTATGATAAAGTTGGACGAGAAACCATTCAAAAGTCTAGAACTACACCTCAACGGGAGGTAACACACAAGAAATGAGAATTGGGATTGATTACATATGTGTCAATCCAAAAGGCCCAAAATCTTACTAGGTAAATCCATCCACTATAGTCACTTGTTGTAATGTAGGGGGACTATGGTATGCAAACTAGTCCTAAAAGACTGCGTGGAACGACATGCTTAACGGTGTGTGCAAGTGACAACTAAAGTAACATTATTCCTAACAAAGAAGAGGATTTATTCAACATGATGGCAAAAAGTTGATGTGCAATTAGTGAATCAAGCAACTAAATAATGTGAGATGAGATATGGTGTACTACACATCTTAACACAACAAAGAGAAATCAAAAATCTTTTTGTTTTTTTTTATATGCAAATTTTTTTATATATGCAAAGAAATGTAATACTATATGCAAAGAAAATGAAAAAAGAAGAAGAAACGGAAAAAACACCTACCCACAAGCGAAAAGGAGCATTGTCCTCAATGCTCGGGATAGGGTGTATAAGAAAAAGAGAATGATCACGGTGGAGGACAGGCGACGTTATGCTCTTTACAATAATGCTCTAAGATTATGTGCTGCCAACGTTTGATGCATGCAATGTCATCCTTTATGCTCCTAAGGCTCATATTCGAACTGCACTCATATTGTTGCAAACCAATAAAGCTATCGCTTATGCATTGGACTTCGTCTTGGAGATCACTAATATGGTCATACAAGTCCTCGAAGTTTTTGGCAACAACTCTTCTCCCTTCTCTCGATTCTAGAGTGAAGCTTTCGAAGTGAGACATAAGCTAATGGGGGAGAAGAATGTGGTCCGGTAGAGGTGGTGGAGGTGCGTGTTGTGAATGAAGTGATGAGTGATGTGGTGAATGAGGCAACTGGAGAGTATCAGGAAACTGCCAATTAGTGTGCTCGGTGGTGGCAGTAAGCTCAGAAGGTAGTGTGACTGAGTGACGCTCACGATTCGCACCGACCAACCAATAATATGTTGGGACATCATGAGTGATTGGCTCGATCATGTGCACGCGAGTATGAAGGTGTGGAATATCCAACAAAAATGCCTTACTAACAGGAGTCCAACCATCAGGAATTTGGAGTGAAAGTGGGGCTTCGGTGGCTATAAGTGTGATCAAGCCACCAAAACAAATGTCCCCGGAGGTGGACTCTTGGGCCCTTAAAAATTTGTCTAAGATACATTTGGGGCCGTTCGGCATGTACTCCCTGTGAATGACATTATGATGTGCCATGCAAAAGAGTAAATAAAGCTCAAAACGAGTGACATTGCCGGCATCCGTTCGAGCACAAATGGTGCTAGATAGGATACGGTGTGCTAGGCGCATCACGGGGTGTCGGATCAAGGATGCTTTGGCGTTGCGAGAGTCATAGTTTGTGGTTAAACCCGTGATCTCTTGCCAAAAGATATCATCTTTAAAGTACGGTGCGGGTTTGGTTTTAGGTCCTATGTTGCCCTCTAGTTCGAAATTGAAGATGGTATAAAGATCGTCGTTGCTAAGGTGTCGGTCGGTGTTGAACATGCGAAAATCTATACCATCGGCCGAGTCAACTTCCATTGTGGAGAGAAACTCTAGTGTCAAAGCCCGGTAGGTGAGAGCGCTTAGGGTCAAGAACTTATGCCACCCGACTTTATAAAAGAGAGAGGCGACACCGGATCGGATCCCAAGTGTGTGTAGGGTTTCCAAGTCGCAAAACTTAGTCGGTTGGATGGCCCAACCATTTAAGTTTTTAAAGCGAGCAACTTGCTTGAGAGACGTGAATTGGATCCCATAGGTCTCGAGTTCAGGTGTGGCCATGACATTAGCGGCGAGGACAACATTAGGTTGAGCAACCTCATCCCGCCGCGCCCGACTAGAACGTTGTCGCTTTGAGCGACTTGTGGAGGCCATGTGTGTGAATAGGTGTGTGAGTACAAGATATGTTACGTGCAAAGTGTACACAACCTATGTCCGCCCAGTGGTGGCGGCACTATCTATCAAAACACACCAAAAGAAAATTTCAAATCCAAGCAAGCACTTATTCAATTAAGCGTCAAAAAGACAACCCACGAGCAATCATGATTGTAACCAAACTACATTTACACATATAGAACATCCCAACCATATGATAAAGATAAAAAAAATACTACCAAATGATTTTAAGAGACACGCATATTGTAAATAAAACCACATACATAAACAATAATCCCAAGAAGCAATTAATGGAAAGAAGGTACCAAGAGTTGGCAAGAAGCTGCTGAAAAACGTGATGGTAGCGATTGCTGTTGCTGCTGGTTTGGAGAGTCGAGAGGGGAGAATGGAGAAGTTAGCCGGCGATTGAAGGGGAGATCGAGAGGAGAAGAGAGAAGGTGCGGTAGTGGTGGCGCTGCAGTAGTCGTCGCCGGCAAGTGTGTATGGCGGCGCTGGAGAAAATAGCGGCGCTCGCTGCTGCTGCTGATGTAGAGAGAGGGGGCGGCGGAGAGTAGTCGGGAGGTGAGAGCGAGAGGAAGAGAGAGAACGCCGGCGGAAGAAGGAGGCAACGACAGTTACTGGAAGAGATTGAGAGGAGAGTGACGGGAAGAGCAACGGCGGTTGCTGCAGATGACGGTGGTCGGAGGAGATGGTCGCTGGTGGTGGCGACGGTTATTGGTGATGGCGATGGTGGCGACTATGGAGTGGAAAGGAGGGGGGGGACGGTTTCATGGTTAAAAGGTTAATTAGGGTTTTTACTTCTAAAAAAAACTGATTTTAATTTATCTTTTTTTTTCGAAAATTAATATTAATAAAAGAAAAGAAAAGAAGCAAGGGAGAGAGATGGGTGCTGTATTGTTTTCACGCCCGGGGTGATTTTTTCACTCCCGGGAAGGTTGGCCAGAAACATTTAGTTAAACCTGATGCGTTTTTTTCACTCCCGGGTAGATTTCTTCACGCCCGGGGAGTTTGGACAGAGGACTATTTTTGAAAAAATTCACTCCCGGGGAGGAATCTTCACGGATGGGGGGTTTGGACAGAACTTTAAACATACAATAAAATTAGAAAATAAATATATACACCTATACACATAATTATAAAGGGTGCAAAACACGTTCGGCGATCGATTTTCAAGCATTGGAAGCCCGAAAAACCGAAAATTTATTGTAGAACAAGGAGGGAAAAACGGAGACTCGTTTTACATCGCGAGTTTGATGAAGAATTAAACGAAAAGAGGGAAGATAAGGTACGATGGAGATCAAAATATGAACTTTAAGAGTTCCCGAGCTCAGAGATGAGGGGAAAAACACCCGATACACACCCCACGACTGGTGCATTCGGTTGATAAAGCTTTAACCGTTGTCCATTGACCTTAAAAGTCCCGGACTCACTCGACACTTCGACGGCTCCGTAGGGAAATACACGAACTACCGTAAAAGGACCCGACCAGCGCGAACGGAGTTTGCCCGAAAAAAGTCTAAGACGTGAATTGAAAAGAATGACAAGGTCGCCTTCTCGGAACTCTCGTCGCATAATCCGTTGGTCGTGCCACTTTTTAGTACGTTCTTTATAAATGCGTGCATTCTCATACGAATCAAGTCGGATTTCATCCAACTCATTGAGTTCCAAAAGACGTCGCTCACTAGCATCTTTAAAATCAAAATTAAGGGCTTTAATGGCCCAAAGTGCTCGATGTTCGAGTTCGACCGGAAGATGACACGCTTTGCCATAGACTAACCTATAAGGAGAGGTCCCAATAGGAGTCTTATATGCGGTTCGGTAGGCCCAAAGCGCATCGTCAAGCTTCAAAGACCAATCCACTCTTGGAGAGGCAACGGTTTTCTCAAGGATGGTCTTAATTTCACGATTTGAGATCTCGACTTGCCCACTAGTTTGGGGATGGTAAGCGAGTCCAACCCGGTGTTGAACACCATATTTCTTGAGAAGGGCTTCGAATTTGGATTCAATGAAGTGCCGCCCTCCATCACTGATGATGATTCTTGGCACACCAAAACGAGGGAAGATAAGACGCTTAAAGAACTTGGTGACAACACGGGCATCATTAGTAGGAGCAGCGATTGCTTCAACCCACTTTGACACGTAATCCACCGCCACAAGGATGTACTTATGGGAATGGCTCGATGGAAACGGTCCCATGAAATCGATACCCCACACATCGAATAACTCAACTTCAAGGATGAAATTGAGGGGCATCTCATGGAGTCGGGAGATATTGCCGGTTCGTTGGCAACGATCACAAGACTTTACGAAAGCATCGTCATCTTTAAACATAGAAGGCCAATAGAAACCGCATTGGAGGATTTTTGCAACTGTGTTACTAGTGCCGGTATGACCACCACAAGGCAAGGAATGACAATGCGATATAACGGATGCGGTTTCATCATCGGGAATGCAACGTGGAATGATGCTATCGTTACAAGATTTGAAAAGATAAGGATCGTCCCAATAAAAATACTTGACATCATGGAAGAATTTCTTGCACTGATAAGAAGATAGACTGTGAGGAACAATCTTACACGCTAGAAAGTTCACGATATCCGCAAACCATGGGGTTGGCTTAGAAGAAACGGAATAGAGATGATCATCGGGGAGAGAATCATCAATAGGAGGAGAAATAGGGTTAGGGCTAAGATGGATACGAGAAAGGTGGTCGGCAACTGAATTTTCCGTACCTTTCTTGTCTTTGATTTCCAAGTCAAATTCTTGTAATAGAAGTATCCAACGGATCAAACGCGGTTTGGCATCCTTTTTGTTCATGAGATATTTAAGGGCCGCATGATCCGTATGGACTATGACTTTAGAACCCACAAGATACGACCGGAACTTCTCGATTGAGAAGACTACGGCTAGTAACTCTTTCTCGGTAGTAGTGTAATTCATTTGGGCCGGATCAAGAGTTTTACTAGCATAGTAGACGGCATGGAGTTTGCCATCTTTCCTTTGGCCTAAGACTGCCCCCACAGCGAAGTCACTAGCATCACACATTAACTCAAAGGGAAGCGTCCAATCCGGCGGTTGAATGATAGGTGCCGAAATTAGTGCCGTCTTGAGTGTGCTAAACGCTTCGAGACAAGAACTAGTGAAAACAAAAGGGGCATCTTTCGCTAAGAGTTCAGTCAAGGGTCTGGCGATTTTAGAAAAGTCTTTGATAAAGCGTCGGTAGAAGCCGGCATGCCCAAGGAAACTACGCTCCCCTTTCACATTTGTCGGGGGTGGCAATCCTTCGATGACTTCTATTTTGGCCTTATCGACCTCAATACCTCGGTTAGACACGACATGACCCAAGACTACACCCTCATTGACCATGAAATGACATTTTTCCCAATTAAGAACAAGATTTACCTCTTGACACCGATGGAGGATTTCAGTCAAATTAGAAAGACAAGAGTCAAAATCAGCTCCATGGACAGAGAAATCGTCCATAAAGACCTCCATGGTGCGCTCAATAAAATTAGAGAAAAAAGCCATCATACAACGTTGAAAGGTGGCCGGAGCATTACACAATCCGAATGGCATACGTCGGTAGGCAAACGTTCCATATGGACATGTGAATGTCGTTTTCTCTTGATCATTCGGATGGACCGGGATTTGGAAGAAACCCGAGTAACCGTCCAAATAACAAAAATAAGCATGTTTGGCCAACCTTTCAAGCATTTGGTCAATAAAGGGAAGAGGAAAATGGTCTTTTCGGGTGGCAAGATTCAATTTACGATAATCTATGCACATACGCCACCCAGTGACCGTTCGGGTAGAAATAAGCTCATTTTTATCATTTTTAACAACGGTCATTCCTCCCTTTTTAGGGACTACTTGGACCGGGCTAACCCACGCACTATCGGAGATAGGGTAGATTATTCCAGCTTTTAGTAGTTTCATGACCTCTTTGTGCACGACTTCTTTCATATTGGGATTTAGCCTACGTTGATGTTCAATACTAGATGCACTTTCATCTTCAAGAAGAATTCTATGCATGCAAAAAGATGGGCTAATCCCTTTCAAGTCATCAATTGTGTATCCAATAACCGTTCTATACTTCCTAAGGACTTTTAACAATTTATTCAATTCATTATCACTTAGGGAAGCATTAACAATTACCGGATAAGTATTATTACTACCAAGGAAAACATATTTCAAATGAGAAGGAAGGGGTTTGAGATCTACCTTAGGTGGCGACGCATGCTCCACTCCTTCTTCCTTTGGCAAGACAAGTATTTCAGCTTGTGTCTTCTTCGTGTATTGGCTGCTCTTGTCAAAATCCTCGGTGATAGACTTCAAATCATCATTCATCTCTTTCACCAACTCGTCTTCATCCAATCCACATTCGGTAAACATGCTCTCCAAAGCATCAGCAATATGGCAATCATCCATAGTCGGTGGCAATCCCATTGACTTCCTCAGCTCGAACTCTACGGTCTCTTTTCCCACGCTCAATGAAAGTTTCCCATTTTTTACATCAATCATTGCACCCGCTGTAGCGAGAAACGGGCGACCAAGAATAATTGGGATGTTGGCATCTTCAATCATTTCCATGATCACAAAGTCACATGGAATGATCAAGTTGCCAACCTGAAGTGGAAGATCCTCCAACATACCAACCGGATATTTGACGGATCGATCTGCAAGCTGCAAAGAAATATTAGTAGATTTCAATTCTCCAGAATGAACTTTCCTTGCGATCGCCAAAGGCATAAGACTAACACTTGCCCCCAAGTCACAAAGGGCTCGTTGTATGGTCACACCACCAATAGAACAGGGAATAGAAAAACTGCCCGGATCTTACATTTTCTCCGGGAGTGTATTAGTGAGAAAGGCGCTACACTCTTCAGATAACATCACGCGTGCCCTATTCTTTGGTGAGAGAAGATCCTTTAGAAACTTTGCATTGGAAGGAATCTCAGAAATTTCATCCAAAAAGGGAATAGTCACTTGAAGTTGCTTGAGTGTATCCATGAACTTTCGAAATTTGACTTCAGGTGATGCTTTGACCAACCTTTGAGGGTAAGGGACTACCGGAGTATGAATTTGAGGCATAGAGGAAGAATTAGTACTCCTTTTCACTTCATCTTTTGGAGGAACTTCACTCTCATTTTCCGGTAATTTCACCCTCTTTTCTTTCGTAGGGGCATTCATGTCGTCATCGCTCTTCCTTTTCTCAACTAGCACTCTTCCGCTCCTCAAACTAACTGCATTCATTTGTCCTCTCGGGTTTTGCTCCGGTTGAGGGGGAAGTTGATTCCCTTGCTTCAAAAGAGTAGCCATTTGTTGGCTTATTTGAGAAATTTGAGTCTCGATCATCTTGGAATAAGCGGTATTGGCATCGAGTCTAGAGAAGATTTGATCATTCTTATCCCCTTGAGCTTGCACAAAACGCTCCAACAAGGACTCAAGGTTTGACCTTTGCGGTATCGGGTTCATGACGGGCATGTTGGTAGGAGGTGGAAGCATATGTTGGGACTGCAGTGCTTGAGGCATAGGCATTTGGGACTGTTGAGGTGGCCTCGGATTGGCTTGGTTGGATGATTGACCATGTTGCGGTTGATTAGCTTTCCAAGAAAAATTTGGGTGATTACGCCACCCTGGGTTATAAGTTTGAGAAAATGGATTACCTCCTTGGCCTTGGGGCCGTGATTGGCTGTAGATGGCATTGGCTTGCTCCACACTAGGGTTGTTTCCCATCTTGCAATTGGCAAAAACGTGGCCTTGGTTGCCACATATCTCACAAGAAAGCACAGGCGCTTCAGAAGATGTTTGACCCGCTCCAATGTTATTGATTTGGTTCGAAATGTTGGTCGAAAACGAGTCAAACTTACTTGTCAAGAGTGCAAGAGCATCGACATCTAGCTTTCCTCCCTTCTTCGCAGTTGACCTCTCGGTTGGATACAAGAAATTGTTGGACGCCATGTCTTCAATAAGTGATTTTGCTGCAGCGGGGGTTTTGTTGACAATAGACCCACCCGCGGCCGCATCAATAGAAATCCGAACATCTTGTCTCAACCCATTGCAAAAAGTCTGAATAAGAAGCCACTCGGGGACTCCATGATGAGGACATTGTCGCTGGAGGTCTTTGTATCTCTCCCACGCCTCATAAAGTGACTCATACTCATGTTGCTTGAAAGTAGTGATGTCACTCCTTAACTTTGCTATTTTGGCCGGTGGGAAGAAGTGAGTCAGAAAAGCTCTCGAGAGTGCGTCCCAAGTAGTGAAAGTGTTAGGATTAAAGAGTCGTAGACGGATGGCATCATCACTGACATTCGGAATCTTGATCATATCACACTTTTCCAAGAAAGAATCCAAATGATAGGAAAGTAGGGATTTCTAACAAGTCAAAGTTAAAATAAGATTTCGATAACAGAATTCGAAGGAATAATCTTTGAGTGAAGTAACAGCTTTGAAAACATTTGTAAAACAGTAAAGAAATGCAAGGGTGTAAGTTATGGCTGGATTACAGCAACATTATGCTTAGGAAGAATGCTACAGCATGATGTTGCAGCATTGGTTCTCAACTTTGCTACTGAATAGATTAGCCCCTTTGCAGAGTTTAGATCGGACTATCTACTGGCAGCTCCACAAAAGAGGGAGACCCAACCAGTAAGGGCAGCTCACGCAAATGGGAGACCCAACCCATGTAGTAAAATCCACTAATCGATTCATATAAGTCACAATTTACAAGAAATTGATATTACAACATCTCAGAGCTCTAAAATCTTACGTTGGCTTGCATTCAAGACCAACTCATTTAAGTAGAACAACATGCGTCACTTTGTCAAGAAAACTACTTAAATGAAGCTTAGAAAACAAGGGATGAATAGCAAAGTCGATAGCCAATAGCGAAAGCATTCTCCCACTACATAAAGGCTTTTATCTCCCAACCATTACTTACACCCAAGCTCAGGAATTAGCCCATCATCGCTCTTAAACACATATAAATCATGATGATCAAACAGAAATATAAATATTAAGAACAACAAATGTGCCAACAGTTTTGGATTAAAGCATAAGAGAAAATAACAATTGAGCCTAAGTAGTTTTATGAACTACCTAGCTAGTTTCCTTGTTAGGAGAAACTAGATTCAAAGTAACTACAAACTAGATATTAAAACTAAAGAACTACTTGCTTAGAGCAAGAAGTGGTGTCCTCTTAATAACCAGGGTTCAGCCCCTATTTATACAAAAGAAAAGCATCTTAAGTCAACTTTAGCTAGTACAAGATTCTTTAACCAAAGGTTTTTATCCAAGAGCTAAAGAGATTATATGATGCTCTTGTTGAGGTGATCTCTATCAAGCATATATTCTTCTGCAGATGCCCCTGCCTTCTAGCTTGCAAAAAGGGCTGAATAGATTGCCACAAGATTCCCCAACCAAAAAGTTTATGAAGTGATGTCTTTGACTTTTCTGGATCTGCGAACCATGCTGTAGCATACCAAACTGTTAGATTTTTCTACAAAATAAGCACAAACAGACCCATTTCTCCTACTTAGCCCCAAACTACAATAAAAGATAAAATCAAACTAAAAGACTCAATTTAGGTGATTGGGAAACTAAAATAGGACTAAATATCTAGAAAATAAGTGCTTAGAATGTGATAAATTATGCACTCATCACTTATCCCGAAGGGAAAAAGCAAAGAGTCGTAGACGGATGGCATCATCACTGACATTCGGAATCTTGATCATATCACACTTTTCTAAGAAAGAATCCAAATGATCATTTGGATTTTCAGATAGAGATCCCGAAAATTGATCTTGTTAAACAAAGGTTGCAAGATTGGTCTTCAACTCAAAGCTAGCAGCTTCAACGATCGGACGAGTGATGGATGAGGTGGAGCCATAGGTAGGCTCGGTGAAGTCTTTCAGAGTACGTTCAGCTGGATCTGCCATAACTGCTTGTCTTTTCTTTCTTCTCTTTTTCACGTTTAACTTTCTCGCGGTAGCCTCGATCTCTGGATCAAATGGCAATGGATTTAACCCCTATGATCTCCGGTGCATACAAGTTAGTTAACTGGAAAACACAACAATAGACAAGATTAGTCATGGTTGCTGAAGTACAAAAAGTGAAATAGAAAATAGAAATATGGAAGTGAAACATAGACTAGTAAATCAAAAAGCAAGTTAATGCTAGGCTAGTCGCCTCCCTGGCAACGGCGCCAAAAACTTGATGTGTTTTAAATTTATACCGCAAGCGTACGGGTTATGTAGCATACGGGTCGATCACGGGGAGGTGACGGTCTAAACATTAACTACTTAATAATCATGGCTAGTTATGCGAATCAGATAATCGGTTTGATTTTTAATCTAGATGAACTCAAACTAAAAGAGATTAAGGGAAAGAAACACAATAAGAAACAATTAGAACTAAATGTAAATAAGAGAAAAAGCGACTAAAACTAAGAACATTGGGTAATATCAACCTCGGCTTTTGGTAATGGTGAGAATTCATTTTTCTAAAATACTTCAACCCTCTCTCGAGGTGAGAAAGCTTTTCTAACCAAGATATGTATTTACTTTCGCAACACATATACATTGGGAAGAAACATTAATATTTAAAACGAATATATTTCCCAATCAACGTCCCTAACTATTTACATGTTAAGACCGTTGTCATTGATCAATTCAACTCAAGTGAAGACTAAACTTTCGTTTTTATCAACAACCAATTGGATTAACTAGATGATTTATTAAAATCCAATTAAATCAATTCAACTCTCGTTACAATCGAAATGGATTAAAACTCAACATCCGTTTTAAGAACAATTGATCAATCCCAAAACTTCAATCCTAAGGCGATGATTACCCAATTAAACGAATTATTTAAACGAGACCAACACAAATTACTTAATTAGACTCTAACGGAATAAAAACCAAAATTAAACCTAGACTAATAGAGAAATTACATTAGACCTAACATAACTACAATTAACGTTAACAATTAAGAGATGAACAATGGATTACTAAGTAAACATGTGCAGAAAATTAATCTAACCTATTTTTATGCAGAAAATTGGAGTGCAGAAAATTAATTAACCCTAAAATTAAGTGCAAAATTTTAATCAAGTGCAGAAATTAGGGTAGAAGGGAAGAAATAGAGATGCAAGAGAGTAGAGAAAGTAAACAAACATAAGAGAGATGAAGGAAAATTAAACCTAATACTTCAATTACAAACATGAACGATTGATGAACAAATATTGTTTTCAAACAAAGGAAAAACAAGATTCAACAACTAAGCAACTAAAGAAGAAAGAGAAGAAGATACTAGTATAAAACCCGATAGCAAGTCGGATTCCAATGGCCTAGGCTTGTTGCAGGTTCATCTTCTTCTCCAATTCTTCAATGAAGTCGTTCAACGTTTGAGAGAAACTTCCCAAGAAAAACTGAAATTGTCGTGTAAAAAGTGTCTAATTCTAAAGGGAAACTCCTAATATATCTAAAGATAAAGCCTTGAGAGAGTTTAAAGACAGGCCCAAAAGCCCAAAAGCCCAAAAGAAAAAAGCCCAGAAAATTAAGGTCCAAATGACTTTCACGGCCGGAGAGATTCCTTCGCGCCCGTGAAAGTATGGCAGCAACTTTCAAGCATCAATTCAAGTGTTTTCTTCGCCTCCAACCATCTTCTTTCCTCCGCTCTCCGCTTCCTTACCCACGTACACTTCATCTTTTCTTTCTTTCTTCTTCACGAGCATGCTTCCGCCCATCTCGCCTTTCAAATTACGCACAATCTGCACAAAATATATACCAAAAGCATAAAAACAATTCCCAAAAGAATTCCCAACCGTGATTAAGGAAAATAAGAAGAAGTGAATAATAATGCATGAAAAGGCTAAACTAAACACTAAAATATAAATAAAATGCAACTATTATATACAAAGTTAGGTGCATAAAATGAACTTAACAACATTATATTTGGTTCTACTAACCCTGACCTTTGTACTCGTTTCGCTGATAGAATGAAAGAAGAGTATAAAATGAGTATGATGGGTGAGCTAACATATTTCCTTGGTCTTCAGATAAAACAGAATGAAAAAGTAACTTTCATTAATCAGGGAATGTATGTTAAAGATATGCTGAAGAAATTCGATTTAACTCAGAGTTCAGCTATGAAAACCCCTATGGCACCACCGCTGACACTAAACAAGGATTCAAATGGAATACTTGTTAATGTCACGCTGTACCATGGGATGATCGACTCTCTCTTGTATCTTACAGCTAGCCGACCTGATATTATGTATGCAACCTGTTTGTGTGCACGATATCAAGCTGAACCTAAGGAATCTCATATGATCGCTGTAAAGCGAATCTTTCGTTACCTTAAGGGTACTATGAACCTAGGTCTTTGGTATCCCAAAGATTCAGGGTTTGATCTAATCGCCTATTCAGATGGTGATTTTGCAGGTTGCAAATTGGATAGGAAAAGCACCATAGGAGGCTGTCAGCTCCTGGGTGGAAAGCTGGTGAGTTGGACAAGTAAAAAGCAAAACTCAGTGTCCACCTCAACTGCTGAAGCTGAGTATGTAGCCGCTGGAAGCTGTTGTTCTCAGGTCTTGTGGATGAGAAATCAACTACTAGACTATGACCTTCAGCTCTCGAAAATTCCAATCTATTGCGATAGCACAAGTACCATCGCTATAGCCAACAATCCAGTACTACACTCAAAGACCAAACAAATCGAAATCAGGTATCATTTTATCAGAGATCATGTGATGAATGGTGATATAGAACTTCATTTTATCCCAACTGACTATCAGTTAGCTGATCTGTTCACCAAACCTCTTGATGAAACAAGATTCAACTTTCTCATCAGCGAGCTTGGAATGCTGAACTTTGAAGAGTAAAATCTTCAGTAGTTCACATTTGATCAGCGATCGGATAAAACCAACTTATATAACCCATCCTATCATCTTCTCTCTGAACAAAGCTGATTCGCTGATATCAAGGTATGTTCTCTCTTTACTCGCTGACATTCGCATGTAAATGCAAGATTTCAAAACAAATCACATCGCTGAATGTCTCTTCCTTAACAGCGATACTTTGAAATTTCTAAAACTAACACTGATATTTCTATTCAGTGCTTCGTGTTTTTCAAAATAGTCCATGAGCTTTCAAAACCTCATAGACATCCTAAAATATGAAAGGACGTTTGTGACATCATCACAACGGATAAACCATGGCACGTTCTTTTTCTGACATACGTTTGCACGTTTCGTTTACCATCCAATCAAATGCAAACACGTGTCCGTGTCATGATGAAAAACTTTCCCGCTCTAGTTTTTCTCTCTCTCTAATCTCACTATATAAACTATTTCGAGTTTATATTTTTCTTTTACGCGAACTTCTTCTCCAAGAAAGAAAAGATTTAATGTTGCTTATTGAACTCGAGCTTTTTCCAGAAAATTGTTCATCTTCTTCTTCGACAACCAGGTTAATATTCTCATTATTTACCTGTTTTAACTTGTTTCTGATCTTCTTGTTGCTTTTAACAGATCAAACAAAAGAAACCTTTCTAAAATGAAATCATTTCTTTCATGGTTTTATGAACACAACCTTTTCATGGTTGTTCTTCAAGTTTAAAACTCAAAATCTTAAACTTGTTCTTCATTCGTTTTTCCAGAATCCTTATCTAAAGGAAAATGGAAAACAAGACTTTTACTGGGTTTGCATTTCTTTTTCAAAACAAGAAAACCCTAATCTTCATTAAGACATTTCTGTCTGAATGAAATGGACAAAATTCGAAAACATCTTATTGGAAAATCTTTCCACATTAAGATTATATTTTTTTTCTATGATTCATGGTTGATATGATAAACAGAAATGGCATCTTCTACTGCTGCTCCTACCGCTGAGAAATCTCCTGCAACGGAGAAACTGAATCTACCAAAGGCTCCTCAGGTAAAGTTCACGCTTGAGAAAGTAGACTTCTCAAAATCCAACAATCTCTATGCGCTTTTCGATTTTCCTCCGAAGAAGCAAGTCAAACATTTGGATGATGCTGTGAATTTTCTCCAAACCTGCTGCCTATTCAAAGCCTTAACCTTCGTACCCCCTGCCCATAAATTTCTTCTATCTCAGTTTTGGTATACTGCTAGACACACTCAGGTTCCTTCATCAAAGGACCCTAAGAAACTCCTTGATGTCATTCTCTGTGACACCAAATTTGGCACAACCAAAATCAACCCTGCCATTATAAGGAAAGCACTCAGCCTACCCACTGCCACAAAAAAAACCCTTTGTCTCTCTGCCAAACCACAAAAATCATGTTGATAGGGAAGCAATCACTGCATTCTTTGATGTAATGGGTTACGCATGGGACACAGGGAGGGACAAGGAGATTGAGAAGAAACTGACCCTCATCAAGAAGTCCAAAAAGCCAAGCGAGATGAAATTCATCTTCGCACACCTGATAAGCTGCATGACAGCGAAGAGTGGCTCCTTTGATCAAGATGCTCAACATCAGCAAGCAATGGGCTATGCATTGCTGAAAGGTCTACATGTTGACTCGGCCTCGATCATCTATGACGATCTTGCGTTCAGAGTAGATATGGCCGATAGATCTTCATGGGTTCCTTATCCCAGATTCATCAGCGCCATCTTTCAACAAGGACTTGGGGACAAATACCCAAAAGAGGGTGATCTGAGACTCTCTCAGGTTGGCCCTAAGGTGCTCGACTTCAAGCCGCTGGCAAATGAGGTACGTCTTACTACTCTTTTATCTATTCTTAATCCTCCATCTTCTACTTCTGCGGCTCATTTAGTGGAAATCCCCACCGCTGATACCCAAGCTGCACCCTCCACTCCTTCTCGAAAAAGGAAACAATCTACTTCCCAACTTGGTTCCAAAAGAATCAAGACAACCAAGGAGCAACCCCCCAGCATTCACATGCTGAAGACTCCACATCTCATCTTGAAGAGTTGATGGATAGTTCAGTGGTACGCTCTGCCACAGCTGATCAAGCCACCCCTTCCATCCCAGCTTCAGCGTCTCTAAACGCTGAAGTTATAAACTTGGAACTGAACCCACCTCCTTCAGCCTCTCTAGAGACTGAAGTGATTTTCAGCGAACCCAACGCTGAACCCCGCACCCAACCCACTTTCTCAACCATCATTCCTCCCACCTCTCCTTTGGTCACTCAATCTCTTCCCCTATTCTCCTCAACAAATATCTTCCTCAGCGACACTACTGCTGAACATCTTCAGAGGATGATAGAACAAAACACAGGACCTGCAGGTACTTCCAGTCGTCAGGGAACTATTGAAGACGACTATGAAACCTTCTCAGGGTTACGAGGCTTCGCCAACCCGCCTGCAGGTATACACATTATCCCAAACACTTCTCTCTCTCAACCCCAAACTTCTGAGCTTTCCTCTGTTCATAAATTAATAACTGTTTCAGGTCCTAATTTGGGGGATATAAACACCTCCCTGAAGGCCCTGGAAACAAAGATGGAATCATACAACACCATTCTCTCCACAAACTCTTCAACGGTTACAGACGCTGGAGAGAACCTCAAGAAGTTGACCGAGGTTGTTGATACGGAGAAGGTCGATGGCAGCATTGCAACTTTTACTACCACCCTCGCTGAAACTTCCTCAAACGTCAACAGTCTCAACCTCACCAACACCACCCTCGCAACAAACTTTACCACTCTGTCCAATGAAGTCACATCATTGAAGACAGAGGTTGGTACTCTTAAGGGTGAGGTTACGACGGTCAAAGATCTACTTCAGTAGATACTCAATCGCCTGGATGCTCCAAAGTATCACTTTACTCAGGCCGATAGAGAAAATCTTCGGAAACTCGCCCCTGCAATATCTGGCCTCGACGACAGATTAGCAGCGGTTGAACTTTGTATGGGACTCACTGGCCAAGAAGACAGTGATCCTCATACTACTGATGCTGCTGGTGTTGCTGATATTCCTCTTGCCTCCCCTCCTCATAATGTGGAAGAAGGGGAGAAGAGAGTTGAAGACCTTCCCCATAATGATGAGGGGGAGAAGAAAAATGAAACTGCTGCTTCTAATTCAAAACCTCAGGGAGTTGAAAACCCTGAGGGAACCGAGAAACCTCCCTCTGTATCTGAGGGGGAGCAACTCGGAGAGCAACACAAAGAAGCCGTTGCTGATGTGATCGTACCTTACGCTGATGAGGTCGAGTCTGAAGAAGAAGAAGAAGCTAAAGACGAAGAACCCATCGATATCGATGATGAAGAACCATCATCATCCACTAAAGATGATGATGATGACGATGATGATGATGACTTCTTCTTCGTTGAGCCCAAGAAGGCCCCTGAGAAAGGGATTTCGATAAACGAACCATCAGGGGAGAAGACAAAGCCGGCAGCATCTGAAGCTGATCAAGGCAAAAACAAAGGCCTCGCTGCAGAAGGCAATCTGGCTATCCTTCAGATTAAGCCAGCTTGTCAGGTACAATATCTTCTATTCCCTTATATTGCATCCCTCCTCTATCCCTTCTCAATATCAATCATCCTCTCCATAAAACCTCTATACACTTAACCCTATTCTTTTCTCTTTCTTCCCAACTTTTCTTACTTAAACGATTGCTGTGTTTCAGCTAGTCCTCTCCCCTGTTTGAGGATCCCGTTGAAGCTCCTACAACTACACCAATAATCCCAGTCTTGGATTTAACCACTGAGACTGATGAACCTGAAGAACAGCTGCTCTCTCACAAAAACAGACCTTCCTTGGCTCCTCAAAAGCTAAGTGAAGAGGATCAAGAAAAGTGAGATGCAATGATCAAACAACTTGAAGATCAGCGAATCATTCTTCCTCGTGACAAAATCCCTGTTCCCACAAAGTTCAGGATATCAAGGAAAGAATACGAGGATCATTTAAGAGCTGAAAGATTACTCGCCGAAAAGAAGGAAGCTGAAGAAAAAGATAAGGCTCTCGCCATCCAGCTTGTCCAACAATCGGTGAAAGACCCCGCGCTGAAAAGAACTCACATTGATGTCCAACGTCAGCTATGGGATGATGCCCAAAGGATCGTTGAAGAAAAGACTAAGGTATCTGATTCGACTTTGGAATGGTGTAAAGAAATGCTGAACTATCGATCTCGACCATCCAAAATCATCAAGGTAAATATCAGAGGAAAACTGTTCGTAGACGTTCCTGTTGTTGAAGTTGACGTATTCAGAGAAGACAAGACCAAGCAAACCTTTTACGCTGCTACATTAGAGAAATTTGGTTTCTCTGAATGGTTGGAAGTGAAATTAGCCATTCAGCGATCTCGCTCAAAGTTCAAGAGCCATGTCGAGAAAATTTTAAATTCTCAGATCGACTTGGTTTCTTCGGCTGTGGATATTCCTCCTTCCACTCTTCTTCCACCTCAACAAAGACGGGCCTCTGCAAAGAAAAAGAAAACCTCAGACTCAGGTCCTCCTATACGATGTTGGGGACATCGCTTCTCTCCCCCTTCTCCACAATGATCTTAAAATAACCAAATAAAAGTTAACCTCAAATCAGAATCAAAAAGTTTGTTTTGAAATTAAGAAATACTTTTCTTCAAGAAGATCAGCACCAGAAGAGAATTCTAAACAACAGAAAGATCAACAAACTACCGAATGAAGATTTGCAACCGAATGAACAAAATTACTAAACTAACCTCAATATCATTAAACCCTCCAATTTCATGCCAAATGCAAAAATGAGTCATCTATATCGACACAATATATCTAGAGAAAGATCAACAAATTACCGGAATCCTATTAGGGTATTTCTCTCTAATTCTAGCAGCATCTACACGCCTTTTCTCTGAAACAAACCGATAAACAACTCAAAGTCAATGAGATTATTCTGAATCTAATCAAGAAAAAAGAAAACAAAATCCAGGATTCATCCATACATTGAAATAAGACCAATGGAATGGATGAAACATGAACAATACGAATAGAGTTGTGTTGGGTCACCAAAGATTTGAAATTGACTCACCGATGTTTTCCCTAAAATCCTACTTAGAATATTTTAGTTTGGTTCTTCATATGACTTGTACATTATAGCAACTGTTCGGTGAAGTCGAAGATCAACCGAAACCAAGCTTGAAAACTCTCTACTTGTGGAAAATAGAAGACTCTTCTCAACAAACAAACAAGTCATTATTCACTGAAGTTGTCCTCACAATTCGGTGAACAACATGTCCACCGATTTTGTTCTCACAAATCGGTGGTCAACATCTCCACCGATAATGCTTGCATTATTCGGTGGACATCTTCCACCGATGTGGTCTTCAGAAATCGGTGGAACTCTTCCTACTGATGAGGATACTTAAATCGGTGGGATCTTTGTGAAAATGGTTCTCCTTACAGATGATACTTAAAACCTTGACAATATTATCGGTGGAATTCCTTCGGTGATATTGTCTTGGAGTACTCATCAAGAAGACCATTTGCTTCGGGACAAAATCTGCTTACAGGCAAAAGCAACCTTTTATCTTATTATCTTTTTGGAAGATGTCCTTTCAGCATGGCTTCTATTCCTTGTTTCAAGAAAAAGGTGATGGTGACTTATCAGCTTTTTAGAAGTCCACTGGTACTTTTCAGAAGCCCTTTGGTATGTTACAAGTAACTGAAGGATATTCGTACTAAGCATTTAATGCTCAGTACCTTACCTTCACTATAAAAGGAAGAAGACTCATCCATGCAAATCACGCTTTCTGGATTTCTCTCAGTGCAAGATTTTCATATTGCTTGATAACCTTATAGCTTTGCTCTTAGTGTTCTCTGTTGTTTTGTTTAGTATACTTTGTGAAAGGTTGTTAGAATAGTTTATCTGTTCTTTTCCGCAACAGTCTTTAAGTTTCTTTGTGTAATTCTAGTTGAAAGATTTTCAATAAAAGAATTAAAATTGTGAAAATTTTGAGTATTGTATTCAACCCCCCCCCCCCCCCCTTCTACAATACTTGTTAAGCCATCTGGGACTAACAAGTGGTATCAGAGCAGAAAGTTTAATCCCATAAACTTGATCTGCGATGGCTGCCTCTTCTTCTTCTACAATTGAAAACTCTTTTCAAAACAACTTTTCTGAGAATGGCTCCATAACCAAACCTCCTAAGTTTAATGCTAACAACTTCTCTTTGTGGAAGAGCCGCATGATGCTATTCATGGAAGGAGTGGATACTAGATATCCAACCATTCTCAAAGAGGGGCCTATCATCCCTAGAGTTTGGGCTCGCTATGAAACGCAGAGGCCTGGCAAAGAAACCATGGAAAAAGAAATCTCTAGTGATTCTGATGAAGAAAAATCCAGTGCTACTGGTCGTTACATCCTCAAAAATCCTAAGAAATATACTGATGAGGAAAAGCGTTTGGTTTCTCTCGACTCTAAGCTAAGAGCAATTATTGCACTCTCACTTCCTGATGAGGTCTATCACTCTCTGGTTAACTTTGAAACTGCTTAAGAGATGTGGACCACACTGTGTGTACTGTACGAGGGTACAGTGGAAGTAAAGAAATGTAAAAAGATTGGTCTTATTAGAAAATATGAACTCTTTGCTTTTGAAAAAGGAGAATCTCTTCCTAGCTACTATAATCGTTTCAACTCTCTTTTAAATGATCTGAAGTTATTGGGCAGAGTCTATGATAATGAGGAAGTCTTAAGCAAGTTCATGGATTGTCTTCCAGAATTTTGGGAGAATATATGTACTTGCATTAAAACTACCAAGGACCTTGAGTTCATGCCCTTAACTGTCCTATATGGAACTCTCTTCAATTTTGAGCAAACAAAGTTACAAAGGAAATCTTTCATCAAAGAGATAAAGAGCTCTTCTATAGCTCTTGTCAGTGAAAGTTCCAAGAAATCTCAAAATGTTCCTAGAATCACCTATCCGTCATCAGACTCTGACAATGACAGCCAAAATAACTCTACCCACCAAACGGAGGCATATCTTAGTGATGCTGATGATGAAGGTGAGGAAATTATGGTTGAACAATTGTCTGAAGAAATGGCAATGATGGCTGGCTCTAAGAACAAATTTCGTCCTTTCATCAAATCCAGAAATTTTAGAAAATCTTCATCTTCCAAGACTTCATCTGATAAGTCAAATGAAGAGTGCTATAACTGTGGCAAGAAAGGACACTTTGCATCTGAGTGTAGGAGCAAGCGTGTTACTAAGTCTAGGAACCCATCCTATGACAAATATTCTTCAAATAATGAGAAACCCAGAAATAATCCCTTCAAATCAACCTTTTCCAAAAAGGATTCCCAATCCTCTTCCTTAGACCATCAGGAGCGCGCTGAGAAGTATAAAGCGAAGTACAAGAAAGAGAAAGAAAGGAGTGAGGGTCTTGAAAGAAAAGGAAAAGGTCTAATGGCAGAAACTCATGACTGGGATGAAGAAGACACCTCTGACAGTGATTCTCACAATATGTGCTTCATGGCCATTTCTGAAGAGATGGAGGATTCTGAAAAAGCTACCTCTCCAATGGCTCTTGTGTCGACTGGGTGCTCAACAGCTTATGCTCAGGTACATCCTTTTAATGATATGACTGATAGTGAAAAGATAGATGCGTATGAATCTTTAACTAAAGACTTTTATTCTGTCAAAGATAGCAAGAATAGAAAATCTGCTCAAGTGAAAGAACTCAAATCTGAACTTGAAATTTGCATGTCTAAGCTTAAGAAATTTGAGGAAATCAAAGCTGAGCTTGAGGACTTGAAAACAATAAATCATGTGATTTCAAAAGAAAAGAACTCGCTTTTTAAGAAACTTAAAAGAGAGCAAGAGGTTGTAAGAAAATGGACAGATTCTTCAAAAAATCTTGAACAACTCTTTCAAAGTCAAGTCGGTGGAAAGAGCAAAATCGGTCTAGGATTTGGCAAAGTCCATTCTGAAGCTTCTTCCCATGCACTTATTCCTATCTCCAGTGTGTGGGATGATGCCTCTGATTCAAGTTCTTGTGATTCCATCTCCTTAAATTCTTTAGATCTGGGTAAAGGTCGAAAATATGGAATGTTTATAAAAGCAAAAGAGGCCTCCTCAAATCAATTCGTTGAGGAACATGACTTTGATGACGTTTCAAAACTCATCCCTGATCTCTCAAAAGGATCAACCATTGATGAAGCCTCATCCTCTAACTCCTCAAAAGTCACCTTGCTGAAAAGATCAAACCCCACCGATGTCAACACCGATGATCCTCCCATACCTCTCCATGAGTTGTTAAAGTCTATTCACATAGATGAATACTCTGAACCTAAGCCCTCAAAGATTCCCAAAAGAGAACCTCAAGTTCCCACAAAAAGTTTTTCATCTTCTGACAAAGGGAAATCGGTGGTTGAATCTGTGGCCAATTTCCATCCCAAAAGATTTACTCCAAAGAATTTTTCTGGTAACTCTTCTATTCTTCCAATTCCAAGATCTGTACTTTTGAAAAAGTCAAACTCCAAAGAATCATCCAACTCTCCAACCCACAACACTGACAAAGGAATTCTTGGATCCAAACCTTCTGCTTTGTTCTCTTCTAACAAGGTCATAAAAACTAATGTTAAAAGCCAAAACAGGAAAAGTGGTCATAGTGTTAAAAAGGTTTTTATCTATAGAAAATGCTATAACTGTGGTGACACGTTTCACATGGCTAAGGATTGTCCCAAGGAAAGAATAGATAGAACCAAACCTAAGGACTCATTTTCTTCTAACCCCAAAGGACCCATTACAAAATGGGTACCAAAGAACTAATCTGTATGTGCATGCAGGTTTCTGAGCACCATCAAATATGGTATCTGGATAGTGGGTGCTCACGCCACATGACGGGAAACAAATCTCTTCTCATCAACTATGTGTCTGGAAAGGGTCCATCTGTCACTTTTGGTGATAACTCTAAAGGCTACACCAAAGGTTATGGAACTCTCACTAATGGATCTGTCACTTTCAATAAAGTGGCATTTGTTGAAGGCCTTATGCATAATCTTCTCAGCATTAGCCAACTGTGTGATCTTGGATATAAAGTTATCTTTGAACTTTGTATCTGTACTGTTGTAGACAAGAACTTCAACGTGGTGTTATCTGGAAAAAGGATGGAAAATGTCTATGTCATTGACATGGGACTAAGCAACAATTCATCCAATGTCTGCTTTGTGTCAGATGACTCATCCAAAAGGAACTGGTTGTGGCATAAACGTCTCTCTCAACTTAACTTCAAAACTCTCCACAAAATTTCAAATAAAGAGTTGGTGACTGGCATGCCAAAGCTGAATTTTGTCAAAGAAAAACTGTGTGATGCATGTGAAAAAGGGAAGCTCACCAAAACCTCCTTCAAGACCAAACAATGCTCTTCCATCACTCTTCCTCTCCAGATGTTGCACATGGACCTATGTGGACCAGTCAGCACTCCAAGTCTAGGAGGCAAAAGGTACATTCTTGTGATTGTTGATGAATTTACTAGATATACTTGGGTATCTTTTCTCAGGTATAAAAGCGATGCAACTAAAGAAATCATCAACTTTGTCAAGAAAAATGAAGTTCTTAATGGTCAACTTGTTCGTTAGGTAAGAAGTGATAACGGCACTGAATTCAGAAACAGTGCTCTTGAAGACTTCTTCACTGAGAAATGAATTTCTCAAAACTTCTCTGCAGTCCGTACTCCTCAGCAAAATGGAGTGGTGGAAAGGAAAAACAGAACTCTATGTGAGGCCGCAAGATCCATGCTAAGTGAATCCAATCTACCCACATATTTTTGGGCTGAAGCTGTTAATACTGCTTGCTTTACCCAAAATAGGTCTATGATATCCAAAAGACATGATAAAACCCCATATGAAGTTTTCCATGGCAGAAAACCAAACATTGGTTTTCTTCATGTTTTTGGCTGTGTGTGCTTTATCCTAAATGACCGTGACAACCTTGGGAAGTTTGATCCCAAAGCTGATGAAGGAATATTTGTTGGATATTCTCTATCCTCCAAAGCATATCGTGTGTTCAACCTCAGGAGAAAATGCATTGATGAATCTATTCATGTCAAGTTTGATGATTTGAGATCCTCATCTCTTTCAAATGATGATGATGGTGAACTACACAGATGGATCTCCTCATGCATCGGTAATGCTCCCCAAACCAACTCCACCGATGCTTCTCCCATACCATTGAACCCATCAATTCCTTCTACCGCAAATAATCAAGTTGGGTCATCCTCATTATCTCCCACCGAAATTGACCTTGTCCCCACCGATGTGCCTTTTCCCACCGACGCACATCCTTCCACCGATCCCATATCGTCCACCGATCCCATTGCCTTCCACCGAACCTCTGATCCCACTACTTCTTCACCCCAAACACAAAACATTCCACCACCTTTACCTCCTGCAACCAAATGGACCAAAGATCACCCAATAGATCAAATCATCGGTGATCAACAAGCAGGTGTTCAAACACGTAGAGGAGTTGGAAATATTTGTCTCTATGTGAATTTTCTCTCTCTTATTGAACCCAAAAAGATTGATGAAGCTCTAGCAGATCCCTGTTGGATCACTGCCATGCAAGAAGAGCTTTCTCAATTTGAGAGAAACAAAGTTTGGAGATTGGTTCCCAGACCCCGAAAGAAGACGATCATTGGAACCAAATGGATCTTCAGGAATAAAATGGATGAAGATGGTACAGTTATCAGAAACAAGGCCAGACTAGTAGCTCAAGGATACAGACAGGAAGAGGGCATTGACTATGATGAAACATTTGCCCCTGTTGCAAGACTTGAAGCAATAAGAATCTTTCTGGCTCATGCTGCCTACCGAAAATTTAGGGTCTTTCAAATGGATGTTAAAAGTGCCTTCCTCAATGGGGAACTTGCAGAGGAAGTCTATGTGAAACAACCTCCTGGCTTTGAAGACCCAGCTCATCCAGACTATGTGTACAGACTTGACAAGGCACTTTATGGTCTCAAGCAAGCTCCACGTGCTTGGTATGACACTCTTGCCAACTTCCTTCTAAAGCATGGATATTCCAGAGGTAAAATTGACAACACTCTCTTCATCAAGGAAATCTCAGGTAATCTCATTCTTGTCCAAATCTATGTTGATGACATCATCTTTGGTGCCACTGATGAATCACTATGTGATGAGTTTGCCTCTCTCATGATGAGTGAATATGAGATGAGCATGATGGGAGAGCTTACATTCTTTTTGGGCCTTCAGGTCAAACAATCTTCAGAAGGGATATTTATAAACCAAAGTAAATACATTCGTGACCTTCTGAAGAAATTTAACTTTTCAGATAGCTCTCCTATGAAAACTCCCATGGCACCACCTTTGAAACTCAATGCTGATCTTAAAGGTGAATCTATGGACGTTACCCTTTATCGAGGAATGATTGGTTCTCTTCTGTACTTAACTGCTAGCAGATCGGATATTATGTTTGCTACTTGTCTATGTGCCCGTTATCAGGCCAATCCTAAAGTATCACATTTAAAGGCTGTAAAACGGATTTTTCGGTATCTCAAGGGTACCTTGCACTTGGGTCTTTGGTATCCCAAAGACTCGGGTTTTGAACTAATTGGGTACTCAGATTCAGATTATGCAGGTTCCCAGATTGATAGAAAGAGTACTACAGGAAGCTGCCAACTTCTTGGTGGTAAATTGGTAAGTTGGTCCAGCAAGAAACAAAACTCTGTGTCAACCTCTACTGCTGAGGCTGAATATGTAGCTGCTGGAAGCTGTTGTGCTCAGATCCTGTGGATGAGAAACCAACTCAGTGACTATGCTCAAATCTTCTCCAAAGTCCCAATTCTGTGTGATAATTCAAGTGCAATAGCTATTGCAAACAATCCTATTCTTCATTCCAGATCCAAGCACATAGATATCAGATATCACTTCATTAGGGATCACATATCCAAAGGAGACGTTGAGTTACATTTCATTCCCACCGATCTACAGCTTGCTGATCTGTTCACCAAACCCCTAGATGAAGCCAGGTTCAACTTCCTAATAAGTGAACTTGGTATGTGTAACTTTCAATAATTGGTGGACACTCTCTTAGTTTCTCCTTTTCCACTGATCTCACATCGGTGGACACTCTCTTTTCCACCGATCTCACCACCGATTCTCTTTCCTTCTATTCTCACCACCGATTCTCTTTCCTTCACCGAAATAACATTTCGGTGGCCTTAAGTTCCAATTCTGTGTGTTCAAATCTGTGTGCTTTCTACACTGAAACCCACCTCCGATTCAACTCCGAAGCCTCCATCGAAATCCCATATCGGTGGACTCAATCTCTTGTTCATATCCTAAAGTCCACCGACGCCTCTCAAGCCTTAACACCGAAGTCTTTTCGGTGTTCAAAACAGCTACACCGACATCTTTCTTGAAATTTGGTAGAAAAGTATACACCGACTTGTTTACACCGAGATTCAAATCTCTGTCCACCGAAATCAACCACCGATTCCCAAATCTTATCGAATACGCTTCCCCATGCTTACATAAGCCGAAAAACCCTAAGTGTCAGGATGAGATGTGACCCTTCCCATTCCAAGCCGTATTCTTTCACACATCCCAAAACCTCATCATTACTTTTTCATAATTTTTTTTAAAAAACCGTTCCCTCTCACTCTCATCCCTCAACCCTTCTTCCCCATTATCATACTTCCCACACTTGCTCTCTCTCTCTCTCTCTCTCGACCTCATCTCACTCAATGGCATCTTCCAGAAATGCAACTCCCACACGGTATGAAGATCTCAAGTTCAACCCATGCAATCACGTCGCTCGTTTCGAATCAGATCCATCTCATCCCGAGTTCTCCACGATAGCTAAGTTTCTCACTCGCTCCCTTCTCCTTCATGCTTTTTCTTGCAACCCCAAGATGAGCAAAATGCTCATTGGGAACTTTTGGTTAACCTGTGTGTACGATCCCTCAAACGAAGCCATTCACGCCTCCATTCTTACCAATGAAGAAGGTGATCATGACCTTACGTTTGGGGTCGACGATGTTCGCCTCGCCCTAAAGATTGACGCTTTTCCAGCCTACGAAGACATGTATGTGGAAACCATACATGAAGATGTTATTCAAGCAACCGGCTATGTGATCGACGATTCCTCCAAAAGTTCTAAAGGCCCCGGTACTCTTCTCCGTAGCAAAATGGGAGGCATATGGAACTTCTTCTTTGCCCATGTTATTCACTGCCTCTCTCGCAAAACTAGTGGGCATGATCAATCACCGTCATACATCACAAAGCTCGCCCATGCCCTCATCTTTCAAAGAAAAGTCGACTTCACCCAATACTTCTTTTCTTAACTTGTCGAGGTAATCAAGCATCCCAAGAAGTGTTACGTTGCCTATCCGTGGTTCATCTCGATGATCATTCAGCACAAGCTCAACAAGGCATTAGAGACGGATCGAAAATCTCAAGCGCCCCGATTCACCTATGATTGGTCTTCCCCAGTTGTCGGTCTCAAAACACTAAATGTGGGACCTCTCGCCACCGACAACCCGTTAAGACAAGGTATGATTTCTCTCGCTCTCTCTCCCGATCTACATTGGGGCGATGCGGAAATTCCCGGATTTAAACACCCGAAAGTTCCCGAAGCACCCCATGATGTAGTGGCCCCATCCTCCCTTACTCGAGTAAAGTCGGGCGGCGCGAAAAAGAAACAACGTACGGCCCCCGACACCTCCGCACCGGCTTCTAGAACTATGCCACCGAGAGATCCCTCGGAGGCTTCCCCGGTTCAATCCCCTTCTCATAAGCGGAGGCACTCGTCTTCCCCTTCGAGATCTCTTTCAAAGAGGTCTCGAAAACCATCGGCCCCACCGTCTAATCCAACTGTCGATTCTCGAAAATCGCCAGTTGTTGAACTTCAACCCTCCGGGCCAAGGGAATACGCCATTAACCCCACCGACTCCTATGTTGCCTCTCAAAAGGTTTCAGTTGTACAATTGGAGGAACCTCAACTTACCTCCCCACTCGATTCTTTGGGTGGTGGAGATGACCTCGAGGTCTCTCCCCTCGAGGGTACTGATTTTTCACTTCACGACTTTCCACCTGATCTCTATGAGATCGATGATGAAGCACAACTCGCCTTGAGTTCCCCCCCCCCCCATTAACTCCACCCCCACATGATTTCTTTGATTTTCTTTTAGCGGACACTGGTTCTCCCCGAACCATCCCGTCCACCGAAGAGAATCCCACCGAGTCTCCCTCGCCAAAGAACCAATCCACACCACCGATCGTATCCCCACACCGATCACCCACCCCACACCGATCACCTACACCCCGAAGGTCTCCCACACCGACACGTCACGGTTCTCCTCACCAAAATCCTCCTCCATCGAGAATCCTCTATACCGATGACATGTCAACTTACCTCCCAAATCTCATCACCGAAGCAGATCCCCAACGCCTCTGATTTTCTTTCCCAGAAATCGGTGGTCAGACCTCTTCAAACATTAGCCGCCCCTCTGCTTTTCTTCAATCCACCATTTCATTGATCTCCCAAGCAAACTTCAGAATAACCATGCTCGAGTCTCAATTGCCACGAATTCTTCTCGATGCCATTACCGATGCCCTGCGACCGATAAATGATACAGTCTCTTCCCTATCTTCAAAAGTGGAGTCCTTCTCAAAATCCTCCACCGACACTACCAACACCGAGCAATCCCAATGGGAGATGGACTTGGGTGATTTCTCCTTGGTTCCCGATACCACCACTAAAAGCTTGGCTTCTTTGCACTCAAAGTTTGACAAAGTGTTTCATGAATTGGGTTTTAAGCTTCCGGCTGTTGCTGAGGGGGAGAAAACTATTGTTCGACCGAAATTGCCATACATCAAGAGATTTACCAGCAACAAGTCTCCACCGAAAACCTCTCCGCCATCACCGAAATCACCTAAATCTTCACCGACACATACAGGGACCACCGAATCAGTCGCTTCACCGATCAAGTCCCCATCGGCCGTGGAAATTGATGCATCAACTGAGGGGGAGCAATCCAGCAAAGCTCCCAAAGACAAAGGGAAGAAAGTTATTTTGGCCGAAGACTTGGCAAAAGAAGAAAAGAAGAAAAAGGATTTGGCTAAGTATGGGGCTCGACCTGAAGGTGCTGAAACCTCTTAAACTCAAGCCTCCATCCCAAGAAACCACCACCGATCTCGGTCTATCTCCTCGGGAACTTGAGGAAGCTAAACTTGCTCAAATTGCTTTAGATAAATCTAAAGCCCTCTCTATGAAAGCTGCCGAAGAAGAAGCCGCTAAAGCAAAATCCACCGATGCCATCAAAATCCAGAAATCGGTACTAAGTGCCATTGAAGAAGAAAAGAATGACGAAATAAGTTGGTATAAGAAGACCATGCACCACCGAAGTAGCAGAGCCCAAATCTCAAATGTTAAAATTGCTACTTCCAAAGTCAACCCGAAGGATATCAGGCTGATCGTCAACAGAGATGATGGTTCGCTGAAAAGTTTAACAGATGCTCATCTCAAAAATCTCGGCCTCACCGAATGGTATGAGATCTCTAAACATCTAGTCAAAAGTACAAACCTGAAGAAAGACACTTTTATCAAATGCATTGAAGGTTTGATGGAAAGGATGAAGGAGATCAAAAGAAAACACAACATCATCCTTTCCTCCGATGAAAGGGCGAAACTTCAATCGATGAAAGAAGAAATTCATCTTCCCATAGTCAAGAATCCTACCGACAAGGTGTTTAAAGAAATGGCAACGGAAGGGAAGATTCCAAATGTGAGCAACTTAAATCTTTCCCTCCCTACTTCGGTGCCATATCCTACTACGACTTTAAGCCTCTCACCGATTCCCGGGATGTTCTTCAATGATGGTTACGGTCGTCGTGCTTTCCTCAGATTTGCTCAAATTGCCATAGCCGACACCCTGTTTCTTCAAGGCATCACCAACCTATTTCCAAACATTCCCGAAGCTCAACCTTTCTTTAGAAATGTGTTGGAAGAAATCAAGCGCAAGCAAATTTCCAAGAAGTAGGTTCTCTCTCTCAATGGTGCTTGTAATAGTCTGTTTCTCTTCCTACATTTGTACGAGAAAACTTATCTAAATACAAGTACCTTTCTATTTGAATTTTTTTTGTACATAACTTTACTTTCATTTACTTATATATACTGTACATAGTATACATACTCATACAAAAGAAAAAGATCAAAAAGAACAAAAAGAATGGTCTATGTGAAAAGAACCCAAAAAGAGTAAAAAAGGGTCAAAATGCTTTTTAATCTTTCATACTCCTAAATATTCTAAGAAAGGAGCTCAAATTCAAATAGGGGGAGATTGTTGGGTCACCAAAGATTTGAAATTGACTCACCGATGTTTTCCCTAAAATCCTACTTAGAATATTTTAGTTTGGTTCTTCATATGACTTGTACATTATAGCAACTGTTCGGTGAAGTCGAAGATCAACCGAAACCAAGCTTGAAGACTCTCTACTTGTGGAAAATAGAAGACTCTTCTCAACAAACAAACAAGTCATTATTCACCGAAGTTGTCCTCACAATTCGGTGAACAACATGTCCACCGATTTTGTTCTCACAAATCGGTGGTCAACATCTCCACCGATAATGCTTGCATTATTCGGTGGACATCTTCCATCGATGTGGTCTTCAGAAATCGGTGGAACTCTTCCCACTGATAAGGATACTTAAATCGGTGGGATCTTTGTGAAAATGGTTCTCCTTACAGATGATACTTAAAACCTTGACAATATTATCGGTGGAATTCCTTCGGTGATATTGTCTTGGAGTACTCATCAAGAAGACCATTTGCTTCGGGACAAAATCTGCTTACAGGCAAAAGCAACCTTTTGTCTTATTATCTTTTTGGAAGATGTCCTTTCAGCATGGCTTCTATTCCTTGTTTCAAGAAAAAGGTGATGGTGACTTATCAGCTTTTTAGAAGTCCACTGGTACTTTTCAGAAGTCCTTTGGTATGATACAAGTAACTGAAGGATATTCGTACTAAGCATTTAATGCTCAATACCTTACCTTCACTATAAAAGGAAGAAGACTCATCCATGCAAATCACGCTTTCTGGATTTCTCTCAGTGCAAGATTTTCATATTGCTTGATAACCTTATAGCTTTGCTCTTAGTGTTCTCTGCTGTTTTGTTTAGTATACTTTGTGAAAGATTGTTAGAATAGTTTATCTGTTCTTTTCCGCAACAGTCTTTAAGTTTCTTTGTGTAATTCTAGTTGAAAGATTTTCAATAAAAGAATTAAAATTGTGAAAATTTTGAGTATTGTATTCAACCCCCCCCCTTCTACAATACTTGTTAAGCCATCTGGGACTAACAAGTTGAAATGTTGATATAACAAAGGGGAAACTTACCAAGATCATGCTCTTGCTTGAATAAACTCTTTGCCATTTTTCCTGAACTGAAAAATACATATAAATACTTTAGAAAAAAACAATCCACACTCTAATAAGTTAAAACACAAAGTATAGATTATTTAACCAATGAATGCTTTCTTTTTGTTACACGTTAAAATAAGTTCAGCACCACCACCATCAATCAATTTTGGTTCTTCGATTTTCTTCAAACTTCACCATTACTAAAACTTCAACATTTTTTTAAATCGAACAAAAGAAGGGTTTCAAAATCGAAACCCAACAATCGGAAAAACGATTGCTTTCGATGTTTGTTCAAAATTTGATTTTGAAACATGTGAAGAAAAAAACAAAATTTCAGAATCAAGAATCTCAAGAAACCCAAAATCGAAGTGATCAACTGCTGCAGATTTTGATAAGAAATGAAGTGAATTTATGGAAAGAAAAAGGGATGAGCTGTTGTAAAAACCGATTTGTACAATCTGGAATTTCACAAGCACACCAAAATCGAAACCCAACAATCGGAAAAACGATTGCTTTCGATGTTTGTTCAAAATTTGATTTTGAAACATGTGAAGGAAAAACAAAATTTCAGAATCAAGCATCTCAAGAAACCCAAAATCGAAGTGATCAACTGCTGCAGATTTTGATAAGAAATGAAGTGAATTTATGGAAAGAAAAAGGGATGAGCTGCTGTAAAAACCGATTTGTACAATCTGGAATTTCACAAGCACACCAAAAACAAATCCCTTTGAGGCATTTCCTCGAACAAAAAGGATGAAAGAATCTGCTGCTATGACACTGCAAATTTGGTCCCAATATTTCACACTTTGTTTCTTTTATAATCGGACAAAAAGAAACTCAAAGAGGAAAACCCAGAAAAATCACTTTGGAAAACCAAATAGCATATGATGGTTTAAAAAAACATGGCTTGCATACCTGTTGAAACATAATTATTTGGTCCCTTGCTCCTCTTTCCTCTGTAAATCAAGAACTTGCAGACCCTTGTTCCTCTTTCTCTCTGTAAAATTCGACAATGGTGACAATCATGTAAACCGTATAAATAAGAAAACAAGGTCGGTAAAAAAGGAATGGATACGGTAAATTAGGAATGGAGCTGCAAAGAAGTATATTAGGAATGGAGTACATTAGGTAAATTAGGAGTATATTAGGCAAATTAGGTAACATACCAAAATCAAAGATATTAGGGTAATGAAATCCTGAAATTAAATTTCAAATCCAAACAGAAGATAAATTAAGAATATACCTTACCTTAAACATATTGGCCAAAAAAACCTTCCAAATTTTGTGATAGATTCCAAAATGGGTATGGGATTCATTGTAGTTTACATAGTAAATGAGTATTATCTTTTTCTGTTTGTGATAAATTATTATAATTTTCTTGTTAACAATTTTTTGACCACCCTCTTTGTCAGATTACAGAAGAATGGTACACAAAAAATTACTTAAAAGCCGGGAACCAGATCGTGAATAAAGAAATTGCAGCAAACAAAGAACCTGCTAAAATGAAGAAATCATTAACGAAGCATAGTAGTACAAGAAAATATAGGGTTTTTAGACAGAAACAAACCTTGTTTTGGATAGGGGCCCTCTACCCTTTGGACCAAATCTTCTCCTCTTCGAAAATTTAACAAATGCCATGGATTTATCGATGGAGGACAAAAATCTAGGGTTTTTAGACAGAAACAAACCCAAATGATCGAGAGGAGTGAAAAAGAACATAGATCAAATGTCAATATTTTTACAGGGGATGGATACAAAAATATATAAAAACAGACATGGATTCCAAAACCATGATTACAAATCAAAATCATCTAATTCAATAGGTCAAAAAATAGAGTTCGATACCAAGGAACAAAGATTGAGATCAATTCCAAAGATATCTGCGGAAAAGAACGAAAGTAGAGATTGGTTCCAAAGAAATTAAAAACTAACCTTTATGATGGATTCTCGTAGGAATCGATTCCTCAAAAATCAAGAACAAAGACTGATGTAGTTCTGCGAAAAAAACAAAATTATAGATCGATTACTCAAAAATCAAGAACAAAAGGGAAAGAACAAAATTAGAGATCGATTCAAAGAAATGCAAAAACTAACCTTTATGATGGATTCTCGTAGGAATAGATTCCTCAAAAATCAAGAACAAAGACTGATATAGTTCTGTGGGAAAGAACGAAATTATAGATCGATTACTCAAAAATCAAGAACAAAAGGGAAAGAACGAAATTAGAGATCGATTCAAAGACCATAAAACCGAAGAATTTGTACGTACCTTACAAAAAAATCACAGATTTGTATGTTCATTATAAAGAAATCCCAAAATCGAAGAATCCATTTCGAAGAAATCACAGAAACCGTACCTGAGTCGAAGAAATCGCTGTGAAGAAGAATCGATTGGGAAAAGCCTGCATATTCTTCAGTTTAGGGTTTCGTCTTGGATAAAGAGGAGTAGGCTGAAGCGTATCGATAAAGAGATAAAATATTATGGTTCCTGGTTTCCAAAAAAAATTCCTGGTTTCCAAAAAAAAGAATTAGCTCTCTCTCTCTCTCTCATTATGGTTCCTGGTTTCCAAAAAAATTTCCTGGTTTTAAAAAAAAAAGAATTAGCTTTCTCTCTCTCTAGAAATTAAGTAAATATGCTTTAAATTGTAGTACATAGTGCTTAAATTGTTGTTTTTAAGAGTTTGGAGTAGAGGTGGCCAAATCGACCCGACCCGACCCGACGGGTTGACCCGAACCGAAACCGGCCAAGAACCGGTTCTGGCCCGACCCGGTCAAGAACCGGTTTCAAGCCCGAGAGCCGGGACCGGTTCGCGTATGTAGGATTTTCCTCGGCCCGACCCGGCCCGACCCGGGACCGGTTCGTGACCCGACCCGGCCCGATTTTTTCAAAAAAAATATAGCCGTTATGTGACCGTTTATGACCGTTGGGAAGCCTCTTTTGACCGTTTTTTGCCTCAAAAAACACCCTCCAAACCCCATATAAATACTAGGGGTGTTATGGAGTGATCACCACCTTACAATTGCTTACAAAACGCAAAAAACGCTTACAATTCTAATTTCTCGGCTCTCGTTATATTCGTTTCTCGCAAAAAACACATACAATTCTCATTTCTCGGCTCTCGTTATATTCGTTTCTCGCAAAAAACACATACAATTCTCATTTCTCGGCTCTCGCTATATTCGTTTCTCGCAAAAAACTCATACAATTCTCTAGTCTCTACTCTCTACTCTCTACTCTAGTCTCTAGTCTCTAGTCTCTAATCTCTACTATCAAAAAAATGGCCGAACAAAATTACACCATTGTTGTCGATCATTCACGAAAATCACCGGTTTGGGATAATTTCAACTTGGTAAAATTTCCCGACGATACAAAAAAGGCGCAATGCAAACGGTGTGGAGATTTCCTAAAACCCGAATCAAATAGCACGTTAAAGCGCCACTTCGAGGAAAGATGCAAGAGGTTGAAATCGGGTCCCGATCCAACTCAACCCATACTTGACAATTCCGGTCAAGTATGGTCGTATGATAATGATCTCGCCCGAGAAATGCAAATGAAATGTGTCATTCAAATGGCGTTGCCGTTCGGACATTTCGACAATCCTCACATTACAAACATGATCAAAAATGGGTTCCAACCACGCTACAATGGTTCGGTAAGTCGTCAAACTCTTAAGCGTGATGCTTTAAAATATTGGAATAAGGTTCAATAAATTATGCGAGAAATGTTTTTAAACTTACCCAACAAAGTTTCTTTAACTTGTGATGTATGGAGCGCACCATGCGGATTGCCAGATTCTTATATATGCATAACGGCACATTGGATTGTGCCGGGATCGTGGCAATTATGCAAACGTGTAATCACGTTTGAGCTCTTTGGTTCGCCACATTCGGGTGAACGTCAGTTTTCTATAATTATGAGATGTCTTCAATATTATAATTTAAAAAATAAAGTTATTAGTATTTCGTTTGATAATGCTAGTAATAATACGGCATGCGTAGACCGATTACGCTTGGCTTTATCCCCTATTTTAGAGGGAAAATTATTTCATACACGTTGTTGCGCACACATAATAAACTTAGCCGTTCAAGACGGCTTAAGTAAACTTAATGAGCCTTTAACTAAGTTTAGGCTTATGTTACGCCGAATTTTCACAAGAAATAAAAAAATGCAAAACTTATATAGAGATTATTGTAAACAAGTCGGTTTTAAAGCTTTGGGACCGGCGCACGATATGCCGGTTCGATGGAATTCGACTTGGAAAATGATGGATAATTTATTAAGACAACAACAATATATTCAAGCATTTTATAACATTCATTACCCGGATAACACGATAACTCAGGATGATTGGACAAGGATTCATGGCTTTCACGATATTTTGGGCGATTTTAAAACTGCAACAACTATGTTATCCGGTGTTTATTATCCAACGAGCCCTTTACTTTTAAATCAACTTTATATTTTGGCAAGTAAAATTGCTCAATACGAACAGGATTTGCACTTTCACGACGTGGTGAAACCAATGAAAGAAAAATTGGTAAAATATTTTAAAAAGATCCCCTTCACTTTTCTTTGTGCCGCGGCATTAAACCCGTTTTTAAATGTTACGGGTGTCGAAGTTTTAATACAAGCAATATGTTTATCGTTTGGTTTGGATTCTCTTACAAATTCTAGCTTTTCAAGGAAACGCATACAACAATTTAATACTGATTTTCATCAATTATATGAAATTTATAGAGTTAATTATGGGGGAGGAAGCCAACAAACCCCTACACCTCAAATGTTTTCACCGGGTTCTAGTAGCAGTCGTGGCCGAAACCGAGAAGACTTAATGCAAACTTTAATGCAATCGGTTGTCATGGAATCTTCTAAAAAAGCTAGATATGATGGGGATAATTTGGGTGAATTCAATCAATACGTACGTACTAATTTTATAACAACATCCTTCACAAACGTCGTAGATGTTGAATCCCTAGATTTATTAGAATGGTGGAAAAGTAAACAATCAAGTTTCCCAATTATGGCCACTATTGCACTTGATGTACTAACAATCCAAGCTAGTACTGTAGCTTCGGAGTAGGCCTTTTCTCTTAGTGGCAGGATCATATCGGAGCGTCGGACAAAATTAACCCCAAAATCGGTGGAGTGCTGCGTATGTCTGAAGGATTACTTGGATGGAGAAGACCGCATTCAAAATCGAACGAACCTGGAGGATGATATAGAAGGCGTGGAAGAAAACTTATTCGAAAACGACACGGATGAACTACTAAGTACGCCGTCCGTAACCGATAGTTCTGATGTTAGTAGTGTCGTAGATGACGAAGATGTAGACACCGACCGCCTTGACGATCAGACGGCTATTACACGACTGATGCAGTACAATACTCTTGAAGACTACAATCCAAATCAAAATCCATACTACGCTCCATACAATCCATTCAATTATAATCCATTCAATTACTATCCGGGTGATGGGAGTGGAAGTTCGGGAGCGGGACCTTCGAATGTTTAGAATTTATGTATTGTAACTTGTAACTTGTAAGTTTGTAACTTAAAATTATATATAAATTATAAAACGTAAAAGTGTATTTTAGTGATATATATATTATAAATAAAACGTATTTTAAAGTGTATTTTACTTATCCAATGATTCCAATCCAATTTTTCTTTGTTAAAGTTTAGTAATTAATTATTATACAAAGAAAGCAGTTAAAAAACAAAAAAATCTCCGGCCCTACTCCGACCCGGTTCTTGGCCCGGCCCGGTTTTCCCGAAACCGGTTCTACATACAAGTAAACGGGTCAGGGGATTTCGGTTTAAACCCGTCCCGACCCGACCCGGTTCGCACGGTTACTGTGCAGAACCGGGTTATCCCCGACCCGGCCCGGCCTGGCCCGAACCCGACTTTTGGCCACCTCTAGTTTGGAGGCTTCATGCTTTATAATATAGTATAGATATATGAAATACGATAATTACATAGAAGCCCCTGATTAGTTTACATGTTTCAATGCAATCCTTTCCTGTGTTTGGCTGCTGTCACAGAAGAACTCCTCTGGCCTTACTGCCGCCGCTGAGGATGTTATCATCGTCTTCATCAAACCCTAACCCTAACACTAATAACTCTACCCCAACCTCACTCTACTCTACCATGAACCTTAATCCCGATTCTTCAGCATCATCTCCGAAGAAAACCCCTAATCTTCTTCCTTTATTTACTAATCCTCAAACACCTCACATTAACTGTAAAGGTATATCTCAAGGCGTTACCATCTCCAATGGTTTTTCTTCATCTTTCTCTTCCGTGGCCGCCAATCCTGTTTCCGTTTCCGGAATCGAAGAATCGGGAGATACCGAGGAGCTTCAACTTGTGGTGGTGTCATTTTACAAGTTTGCTGATTTTCCTGACCATGCCGATTTGCGTAAACCTTTGAAAGAGCTATGCGAAAAGCTGGTAACTAGTTACATGTTTGTTGTTGGATTAATTTTAATTGAAAAATCTACCTCTTAGGCGTGAATCAGAAGAAAACGTCTCTTCATATCGGTTTTCTTACTGACTGCGATGAATGTGATTTACGAGTATTCTTTTAATCGATTAATGACACTCTGGTAAATATCAAGTATTATGTTGTGTATCGACATGCTAACGTTGATAGAAAAAGAGAAATTGCAGCAACAACTTTCATAATTTGAGAAGGAATTTGAAGTTTACTGATGAAAATTTCCTTGAAACATACAAAAGAAATGGACTGAATTTATAAGCAACAAACGTCTACCACTAAGCCACTATTTCTACCTAAAGAAAAGGAAACATGACCAACAAAATAGGAAGACTAGGAAGACTATTTCATAAGAAATAAAGGAAATCACCTGGATTAAACCCAACATTCTCCCCTTAATCCTGATTTGACAATGTAGTCATGCCAAGCATACTCCTCCACTTGATGAACGATTCGTACATCAATGGCTTGGTCAGAATATCAGCCGCCCGCTCTCTAGATTTAGAGTACTCCAGCTCAATCTTCTTCTCCTCAACTAGTTGCCTGAGAAAGTCAAACCTTAAATCAATGTGCTTGCTTCTTCCACGTGAGAAAGTGAAACCTTAAATCAATGTGCTTGCTTCTTCCACGTGAGATTGGCTTCTTAGCCAGATTGATTGCAGATACATTGTCAACGAATATCTTCAAGGGCTTCTTAGCTCGCACATGAATTTGGCTCATTAAACTCTCCAAGCAAATTGCTTGATACGCACTCAAGCAGCAACGCATTCAGCCTCACATGTCGAAAGTGCAACAATCTCTTGCTTCTTAGAGGACCACGACCATGCTGTTTTGCCATAGTTGAAACAATAACCTGAAGTGCTTTTGCGATTGTCTAAATCACCACCCCATTCGCTATGGGAGTACCCGGTCAACGTATAGTGATCGGTAGAGGAAAAGAACATGCCAAACTCTTGAATGCCCTTCAAATACCTTAAGATCCTCTTAGCAACTTGCATATGTGATTGACGAGGAGACTCCATAAACCTACTAATCCTAACTCCATACGAGATATCGGGTCTCGTACAAGTGATGTATGTTAGACTTCCCACAATCTGCTTGAAATAAGTTGGATTAATACGAGACCCTTCACCACTTTTAGTGAACTTTGTGCCAACCTCCACGGGAGTTCTAGTAGGATTGCAATTGAACCTTTGATATTTCTTCAACGTTTCGACACTCTTTTGAGAGATAAAAATTTCATCGTCTTTTTGAACCACCTCAATACCAAGAAAGTAAGACATTAATCCAAAATCCATCATCACGAACTCTTGTATTATGTCTTTCTTGAAAGCTTCCATCGTGTTGGAATTGTTACCTATGAATATTAAGTCATCCACATATAGGCACACCATTAGAATATCACCGGAATTGTTGACATAAATGCATGCTGGGAAGGACATTTGCTGAAATTAGCTTTGAGAAAAAACGAGTCGTTACGCTTATTCCAAATCCTTGGAGCTTGTTTCAAGCGATACAACGCCTTGTTCAATTTGTACACTTTGTCTTCATTGCCTTGCTTTATGAAATCTGGTGGTTGCTTGACGAACACATCTTCTTCAAGTGGGCCATTAAGAAAAGCGGACTTGACGTCCATGTGATGAATTTTCCAAGAGTTTTGTCAAAGCAATCAACAAGCGAATAGTTTTCATTCGAGCAACCGGGGTAAATACTTCTTGAAAATCATATCCCGGTCGTTGCTCGAATCCCCTCGCCACCAATCTCGCTTTGTTTTTTTCCACCTCACCGTTTGGCCTCATCTTTATTTAAAAACCCACTTTACATTGGTCGCTTTCTGACCATGTGGGAGATCAGTAAGCGTCCATGTATTGTTCTTCTCAATTGCTTGAATCTCTTTGTGCACGTTGAACTGCCTCTTCCATAGTTACTAGTTCAACATCTGTAAAAAGAGCAAAATGTGCAACTTCTCCATCATCATCAACTTCGTCATCTTAATTTACCTCATAATCTTGCAAATGGACTGGTGGTTGGCGATGTTGATTAGACCTTCTCGATCCAACACTCGATCCAACAGGAGATTGAGGCAACAACTGTCCAGAAGCTTGAGACAGCGGTTGTCCAAAAAGTTGAGGTGACAACTATTCTCGTGATGACAAGTCTTTGCTTACCTCGAGCTCTTCTGCTGGCTTTTCTTGAAGAGGATAAATCACCCGATTTTGGGGCTGGCCATCTTTTTTCAGTCCCACGATTTCTCTTCGGCAAACGTTACATCTCGGCTAACAACAACTTTCTTTCTAGCAAGATTAAACAACTTGTATCCTTCACCCTTGTACCCGATAAAGAGTGTCTTTCTGGCACAATCATCTAGCTTTCTTCTCGTCTCTGTTGGAAAATGTGCATATGCGACAACCCAAAAACCTTCAAGTGCTTCACACTAGGCTTGAGCCCGCTCTAGGCTTCGTTAGGTGTGATGTTAGGAGCGCCTTTTGTTGAAGACTTGTTCAAAATGTAAATAGAACAAGAAACAACCTCTCCCAGAAAAGAATTTGGCATTCCCTTGGCTTTCAACATGCTTCTCGCCATAGCCACAATTGTCTGATTTTTTCTTTCGGCCACTCCGTTGTGTTGAGGAGTGCAAGGAAAGGTCACCTCATGTTGTATCCCATGTTTTTCACAATATTTTTTGAACTCATTAGATGTGTACTCATCTCTACCATTCTATGCTGTTAAAATCGCGATATATCGTCGATATATCGAAAATCGGTCATACTCAGAAAATCGGTGCAAAATATCGGCCAATATATCGGCGATATTGACCGATATATCGGCCGATTTTTAAAAATCGCCTAAAATCGCGATTTTTAAAGGGTGTTTTTTTGGCCTTTTTTAACGATTTCTTGATGTAAATGTAAAGCCTCTTTTCTTCACGAACCCTTCCAAAAAATTGAAACCGGGTCAAAACGAAAATTATCAAAACCAAGCTGCATGAGCTCGAAATTTCGGAGCTGCATTCGTGTCCGCAGGTCGCGCCCACACACAAGTTCGGCGATTTTAGCTTACGAAATTCTCAATCGGCACCCCCCCCCCTGCGCGCGGGTAGGTGTTGGAGTAAAATCATTCAAAGGAGCTTGTAAACCCCTCACACTTTCATGGTTATAAACCATTAAGGTTTTACTCTTTCTTCCTATGTAGGATACATTCCCACACCCACTTGGTTTTTGCTAATTTCATCCAAGTACTCAACTTTGAGTATCGATATCTCATTCACACATACTTCGTTTTGGACACATTATGCATCGTTTCGAAGCTCTCATATAGGAGAACACAAACCCACTAAGAGTTAATTATATATAATACATATATATGTATTTAAATGTGTCCAAAGTTAGTAAAAACATATATTTTTTACTAAATTTTCCAACATATATATAATTCTAAAAAATATTATATAAACCGATATTCTGATATATCACCGATATATCCGAGATATCGAATATCGGTCCTTGACTGATATCGCACCGATATCCGATTTTAACAGCATAGCTACCATTGGTATGCAACACTTTGATGAAGTAGTGGTCAAAGACTTCAAACTTCCTTGCAAGAAAATAGACCCATACCTTGCAAGTAAAATCATCAATAAATGTCAAAAAATACCCGTTGTTCCCATTAGAATAGATACTCATCGGGCCACAAACGTCAGAATGAATAATCTGAAGTGGTTGAGTTGCTCGATGGTGTTGTTGTGTTGAAAATGGTGTTCTATGATGTTTTCCAACAACAGTACATGCTTCATAGAGTTGTTCTGGATGGTGTATTGTCGGCATTCCTTTCACCATATTCTTTTGAGCAAGAGTCTTTAGACGTTGAGAATTGAAGTGTCCAAAACGCAAATGCCACAACCAGGATTCGTTTTTTGTAATTGCAGTTAAGCAATTATATACACCGGCTAAGATATCGACTTGAAACATGCGATTCTTCGTCAAAGGGGCATTAAGAACGAGTGTACCTTGTTGATCGAATACAGAGAAAAATCGATCATGAAGGGTCAAGTTATACCCTTCTCTAGCAGCGGTCAAATACTCTACAGACTATTCTTCATTTCAGGCACATAAAAAACGTCTGAGATGTACTTGTGGTCTCCATTCTTTAGACTGATAAGGATCTACCTCTTCTTGTTATCGGGACGGTGCGATCGTTTGCAAACTTGACTTTTGTAGGGAAGGATTCATCAAGATCAGAGAATAACTCTCTTTTTCCACACATATGGTTGGTACAACAACCTGTGTCCAGATACCATGTGTGGTAATCAGATTCTTCGCTTGCTGTTGTAACCAAGGTTCTAAATGGCGTGAGGTGTGGCGGCGAGGCCAAGCCTCAAGCCTTAGGAGCTACGACGAGGCTATGGCGTTTATCAAGGCGTGACTTATGACGGCAAATCTCTATATCATATACAATATTATATATAAAACATTTGTTTTCTACTATTAATTAATGAGTCAATGACAATAAACATGTTAAATTAGATTATATATTAAAAACTAACAAATAAGACGTTAAAAAAGTAAAGAAAAATCAAATATCACGTTATAAAAGACCGCACATTAGGCCATGGCGTGCCATAGGCATAACCGTTGCGTGAGACACAAGCTTTAAGCCACGGCGCGCCATGGCGGCTGTCGCGGCGAGCCTTTTAAAACATTGGTTGTAACCATTAAGAGGGCATTGTTATTTTCATCATATCTTGCACATAGTGGCCATTTTGCTCGTTGTTGAACCTGCATTCATTTTGCATAATGGCCATATCTATGACATACAAAACATTTGGCATTTGTTTTGTCATACCTCACATTGCTATGTCCTCGTCTTCGACCTTGTCCCCAAGTGATATACTGATATGTTGATGACTTGAGTATGACCTTCCTTGACTATCATCTCTGTCAGTTGCACCTCCAGAATTATTGTACCCACCATGATTTCTGTTTTTTTACATAATTGACCGCCTCTATCTCGTCCTCGCCCACGAGAACTTCCAACTTTCTTACTTGCATCACCACATACAGAGACATGAGCTTGGAAGGCTTGCTCAATTGGTTTCTTTGCTTTCTTCTTGTTCATCCTCTGCTCATGGGCTTACATACTGCCCGAAAGCTCGTCGACTGTCATCCAGGACAAATCGTGTGCTTCTTCAGTTGCGACCACGATTTGCTCAAACTTGGTGTTTAGTGACCGCAATATCTTCTCCACTTTTGCTTGCTCCTTTTGCAATCGACTTTGAGGATTCCATATGCAAAGTCTCGTTTTGATGTCTCAAGGTTTGGAGTCCCACCTACGTGACTCTCTCAGCACCTCTGTATGTTGTCCACAAGATGTTCCATGCTTGCTTTGATGTAGCTACGCCTTGTTATCCTTTTTTATGTTCACTCGATGGGTAGCCTTCCCTACATCATTTGCCCCATCTCTAAGAGCAGCAACCCCGTCCTCCACTATACTCAACAACTCGTGGTTGTCGTAAAGGACTCTCATCTGGATCGTCTATCGATTGTAATTCTCTCCATCGAGAACTGGAATCGTGAGTAGGTTTGAGCTGTTCATGGCTCTGATACTACTGATAGAAAGAGAGAAACTGCAGCAACAACTTCTATAATTTGAGAAGGAAACCGAAGTTTACCGATGAAAATTTCCTTGAAACATACACAAGAAATGGACTGAATTTATAAGCAACAAATGTCTACCACTAAGCCACTACTTCTACCACTAACTACTTGGACCTAAAGAAAAGGAAACATGACCAACAATATAGGAAAGAATATTTCAACCGAAATAAAGGAAACCACCAGGAGAACGATTAAAGCCAACAAACGTTGTGTAATAGACGAATGTTATTGATTGCCAACCTATTTTTAATTTTAATTGCAAAAGGAGTCGTATGCAAGGAATTATTGGCCTATGAAGGGTGTTTGTAGAACCTTTTACGAACCAAACCAAATAAACTCACTAAATCCCACATGTGGGGTCCGAGTTTCCTGTTGAACCCAAGATCTTTGGTGTTACTTGTTTTGTTCACGATTTTAGTCCCAATATCACCAAATTGGATCCCAAGTCTCTTGAGCGTGTCTTCCTTGGCTATTCTCATCTTCAAAAGGGTACCGATGTTTCTCTCCTACACTTAAACGTTACGTTGTCTCTTGATATGTCTCTTTCCAAGAAACTATTTTGTTCTTTTCTATACCTACAATCTGTAACAATACCCATAAGGGAGAGGTTGATGATTTGTTAATCTAGTATATTGCACCCACTCAAGAGCATTCTATACCCTCTGCTTGTGAGCATACATCTACTCCTGAGCATACTTCAGAGCCTGATCGTCCGCTTGTTCAAGTATATCAGAGGCGACGACGTTCAACGACAGATCCTGATCCTTCACTTTCGTCTTCGTCGACGGATCCACCTAGTACGCCCACTTCTACACCATCTCCTAACATACCATTGCTCTTTGAAAAGGTAAACGTACATGTACGTACCCCATTGCTTCTTTTGTTTCTTATAATCAGTTATCTGCCTCTTCGTGTTCCTTCATTGCTCAGATGGATTGATTCATAAAAATCTTTGTGAAGCATTGGCCCATTTGGGATGTCGTACAACGATGATAGAGGAAATGAATGTCCTTAATCATAACGGTACATGGACATTGGTAGATTTACCTGTCGACAAAAAGGCAATCGGGTGTAAATGGGTATTCACTATTAAATATCATCGAGATGGCTCTGTGGCTCGACTTAAAGCTCGTCTTGTTGCTAAGAGATTCGCTCAACAATACGGGGCTGATTACTCCGACCCTTTTTCTCAGGTTGCCAAACTCACTTCTGATCGACTGATCGTCTCCTTGGCATCCAAGTATCCAACTTTACTTGGCCCTTACATCAACTTGATATTAAGAACACTTTTCTTCATGGTTCTCTTCAAGAAGAAGTGTATGGAGCAACCACCTGGATTTTTTTTGGGTAACCGTGGGTTTCCGGGCCAGCTTACGTGCATCGACTAACCCCCCGGGCGACCACCTGGATTTGTTGCTTAGGGGGAGTATGGGAAAGTATGTCGTCTTTTTAGAAATCTTTGTATGGATTAAAGCAGAGTCATGGAGCATGGTTTGAAAATGGTTTGGAAAATTCAGCCAAGTTATTTTGAAATATGAAATGAAAAAGTGCAAGTCTGATCATACAGTTTTCCACAAGCGTTCTGAAAGTGGCTTGATTCTACTTGTAGTATATGTTGATGATATTGTGATTAATGGAAGTGATAGTCGAGGCATATCAAAACTAAAGACATCCTTAAATCTCACTTCCAGACAAAGGATTTGGGACCATTGAAATATTTCCTTGGAGTATAAATCATGACTCATGAGGAACAAAATGTCGGGACGAGGATTGCTTTATAGACGCCATGGCCACACTAAGGTAGAATGTCTTTATGTGATGTGTTACATCATCCTCTCACTTCTTCAGAATCATTAATCAACCTATTTGTTTTGGGTACCCTTCGATCCCCAATATTAACCTGTGCATCCCCGTTGTTGATACATTCCTTGTTGAAGTTGCACCAACGGATATTCATTCTTGGAGCGACTAACACGTAAACCCCGTGTTTCCAAAATCTCCCCCACTTCCCTAGTCTCTACTTCAATTCTTTTTCCGCTACCAGCTCAATATTGTCAGCGAATAACATGCACCAGGGAACACTCTTCCATTATTTCATGGCGTGGCCAAGTAGCTTTATACCTTGATAGTTGGCACAACTATGTGCACCGTCTTTGTTCTTATATGCGGCACCACCACACTAAGCCTATGCTCTTCACGCATCTTACCTTCCCACCATCATAAAAATTATCATGTCTTGTGTATGGTCAAAACTGTCATTTTATGATAGCTTAATTCTACATCTCAATAAGGTCACACAATTGATTTCTTTAGTTCTGTCCTATGTTTGTTATGACCCTTTCTATCCTTGTTATTCATACCCCTTACCCAACTTATACCTTTCAGTACATTTCAGGTGGTATCATTCTTGCTCCGGAAGGAATCAATGGCAGCATATGTGGCATCCGTAAATCGGTTGAAAAAGTTCTTGACTTCATTCAGTCTGATGATCGCTTAAAGGGTCTTCGGCTAATAGAGTCACCTGTAAGCCCTGAAGAAGAAGCCATTCACCATGGACACACAAGCAGTTCTCCACTTGCTGCAGGGGAAGATGCGCCATTCAGATGGGACCATGTGAGGGTGAAGCTTAAAAAGGAGGTAATTTCAGTGATTCAGTTATGTTTTGGAGTTGTTAAGCTGCAGAGAAAGATTGTCTGTTTGATGGTTTTGGTTAGCTATTTCTTATATATTATTTAGTTTTATGTTTGTGCAGATAGTTTCCCTTGGAATGCCGTCGGTATCTCCTAATGAAAGAGTTGGGAAGTATGTCAGCCCAAATGAGTGGAATTCACTGATCAGCGATCCAGATACTGTAAGTCGCTGAATTTGGTGTCTTCTTATTTCCCCATTTTAAAGCTTATGTTATTGGGCCATCATTCAGCTCTGCTAAATCCCTTCTTTTCTTATAATTTACTCTCTCTATCCGAAAATAATGTCTACAATGAAAACGGCACACATTTAAAAAAATGTGTAATTATTACACTTTTAATGAACTAAATGACAATTGTACCCTTAATAAACAGGGAGTAATGAATTTCTCCACCTCATAATTAAGGGTGAAATTGTAAAGTGGACACTTATTTTGGGACAAACTAAAAATAGAAATGTAGGCACTTAGTTTGGGACAGAGGGAGTATTACAAATGGGTAGTTTAGATGCGATCTTCCATTTTAGATTTCATTATTACCGGAATAACTTCATTACTATATTTTCCATTGAAACTCTCCTCCCTAAACCTCACAAGCCAACAAGCCTTGGTCCGCTATGGTCACCCGATCATTAAGAACTGAAATTAACTCTATTTTTATGGGTATTTCATTAGGTTGTCATTGATGTTCGTAATGACTATGAAACCAGAATCGGCAAGTTTAAAGGGGCAGTTGATCCACGTACCACAGCTTTCAGGGAGTTCCCATTTTGGGTGGATGATGAATTTCAACTTTCTCTACCAGAAGTGGAATGCAGAGGGTCATCTGATGAAGCTGAAAAACAAAATGAGCAGGGACGCAAATCTCCACCTCGTGTTGCAATGTATTGTACAGGTGGAATTCGGTGTGAAAAAGCTTCAAGTTTCCTCCTCAGCAAAGGGTTTAAAGAGGTAAGATAGCTTGCACTATATGTCGTCTTACCACCACCTCTTTATTACTCCCTCCGTCCCAAAATAAGTTTCCACTTCCAAAAGTGAGTGTGCTACTTTCCAATTCTACCTTAATTGTGAGATGGAGAAATTCGTTACTTGAAGGGTAAAATTGTCATTTAGTTGATCAAAAAGTGCAACAATTACACAATTCTAAAACTGTGCGCCTTTTTCATCGTGGATATTTATTTTGTGATGGAGTCCTTTTTCAAATCATGATCTTCTATCAGCTACTTTCATAGTTCTCTAATAGTTGTTTTTGGTTCGACTCTGAATGTCAAATGAATCACTTTTAATCTCGAAGTTAATTCGTAATAATGGCCCACTTTCATGAATATATATATATATATATTTATAATTTACTAAATTTCCTATTCTACCCTTAGCTACGACACACAATTTTTTAAGAGCTATGAATAGATAGAGATATTCATCAGTGGAATAATGTCTAAACCTGTGTTTTTTATTATTAGGGGTGAAATTGTCATTCTGTTAATCAAAAGTGTAATAACTATATATCTCTAAAACTATGTTTTTCTTTATTATAATTGTGGATACTTATTTTGGGATGGAGGTAGTATCATCTTTGATTTATCATTGTGTTTCTGTGATTAGGTGTATCATCTACAAGGTGGGATACTTAAATACCTAGAGGAAGTTCCGAAAACAGAGTCTCTTTGGGAGGGTGAGTGCTTTGTGTTTGACAAGCGAGTCTCGGTCAAACACGGGTTGGTCCCAGGAAACTTCAAACTTTGCTATGGCTGCAAGAAACCGGTGAGTGATGCTGACATGGAATCACCCGAGTGGGAATATGGTGTTTCTTGCCCCTACTGTTATGCTTCAAAGTCCGATGAAGAGAAGGAGAGGGCTAGAGCACGGCAAAGGCAGTTTGAAGCTTGGGGGGTGATTGGTGGGCCCGACAAAGGTCGCCGGCCACCAAAAAAGACAGATGCTAACAACAAGTGACTCCCAAATCGCCAAGAAAGATTAAGATATTCTGTCTCTTCTGGCGGTTAATCTTTTTTTAGAGACTGATAATGTGTACCCTTTTGTGTTTTTGTCCCTAGAGTGGCGAATGTGGTCGAATCCTAAGGTTAGTTTCATTTTATTTTACGTTGTTAATTTGCTGATATTTGATTGTTTTACATCGATTGTTTTCTTGTTTTATAGGTTTTGAGACTCTTTAAACTTTGAAGTCTCAAAGATCAAGATGAGCCGTAGCGCTTTGCCCTTTACCCTTTACGTAACTATACATGCATACACCTTTTAGCCTGAGGTCCTATTATTTGAACATTTTAAAGTCACAAATCATGGCATTAGAAATGTATAATGGCAATTTGATGTTAATGTGTGTGAGTATGGAATTGGCACAATATAAAGAGTTCATTTAGGGATCCTAAATGCTTATCGGGTAAATGCGTAAAGGCAAGAGTTTCCACTGTCACTTACCTTATCAGGTACCACTCGTGGCCATCAAAACGGATTGTTGGTAGGCGTTTTTTTACCTGCTAGGCTAACCCTAACCCGGGTGAGTCTTCTCATCACTTACCGGGTAAGATTTTCGGACCTTGTTGTGTTCACTTAACAAGGCAAGTGACACCTAATAAACATTTACAAGGTTAGTGTTTAGTAAATGGCCCCGCCCTTTGGTTTTCGAATATTTGACTGAGAAAATAAATAACAAATGAAAGAACGTGATAGATAGTAAGTGAATAAGATTTCTAATTGTCGACCTGAAGCATCATCATTCATTTAAAAATCATACAAATCGGATGAATCCATATGTAGTAGGGTCTCATTAAGATAAAATATACACAAGCATAACCTTCACCCTAAGAGTAAAGAAGTTCGGCTAAAGGCATCAATCAATGTGTTTGGTATGTTGGACTTGACATTGGCGACAAAAACTTGTCCCATCCATCCCACGCTTGACGGAGCATTAAACTGGTGAGGTTTGAACCCCTGGCCGGCCAAATGGCTTTTGGTTGTTTTTGACATCTTCTGACGCATCCAAATGAAAAGTAAACCCAGCGCAAAAATGAATTAAGACACAGTAGCCAGCGGCACCACAAAGACATGTATCAACACACAAAAAACAAGCAAAAGTTGCAGCTTATGGCATTGCAAGGACATACCGCAACAAGCAACACCACAAAGACATGCCGAAAAATTTGTTACAGCGTTAACTTGCGGTTTCTTGACTATTTTATGAAAAAGAAAGTTTAATGATATGACTAAAAAGTAAAAGTTTTCATTATATGGTTTATTTATGATAATAACCCGTAGAATTAGGCCCAAAACAGACCCAATAAGAAACATCACGTGCAATTAACGACCAATCTCACGTGCCTAATCTTTCCACTTTCAACGGCCAAAACCCTAACCACCAATTTTCCAGAAGCTTAAATACTCTCTCCATACGGCTCTCTATCCTCTCTTCCCCCCTGCACGTGTATCGTCCACCAGGCTCTCGAACTTCAAGGACCTTCTCCACCGTCCGATCAACTCCACACGTGTTGATCAACGGCCGGATTTCCTTTCGACCTTCCATACCTACAATCGCTTCCCGGCCTTCTTTTCATTTTGTTCATGAAGCGATAGACAATGGAGACGGAACTAATTGAGCTATTCGAGGCCGTGAAGAAGGCGGCGGATGCCGCAGCGGTTGGAGGCGGTGGTACGGATTCTTTGCCGGAGGAAGATCGGTGTCTTGATGCTTTGAAAGTGCTTAAAAAGTTTCCTATTAACTATCAAATTCTTGTTTCTACTCAGGTAAGTTTAATTTTATATGCATTGTGATTAATTCTTTTTGAGGTCATTATCCCATGTTATCGGTTTGAATACATGCGATTGTGTTTTGTGTTTTTTGTGATTATTAATTGGATTTTGGAGCTAGGTTTTTATTTTATTTTTAGGAGATGTTTCCTTCAGATTGATAATCAAGATACGGTAAACCATAAGGATGTTAATTGTTAAAGCTTTGGATTTGTAATTCATTGGCATGTGAAGGGCAGGCATTGTATTGAAACAACGAAGGTATAGGTAGAATTTAGGAGAAAGAGAAAGAACGTGAAAAATAGAGTGCAAGACATTAGAAAAGTTGGGGTTCGTGAATGAACCAAGTTTCAATTTGGAGGTTAGGGATTTGTAAGAAAAGCCGGATTTGGATTTACACTACTTTCAGTTTTTGTAAGATTGAAGGCTGTGCCATTGGGAAAGTAATGTTTCTTAACCGGTTGAGAGTCGTATGAAGTTCACACTTGTGAAAGTAAGCTGCCTTTGCCTATGCTGTGTTATCGAGTTTTGGAAGGAAAGAAAAGAAAAGGAAGTGAAGAAAAAGAAAAGAAAAGAAAGAAATATTTGTATTTGTGTTCTTGAGATTGAAGGAAAAGAAAAGAAATGAAAGGAAAGAAAATAAATTTCATGTTCTTGAGTGGGAGAGAAAAGAAAGAAAATATGTCAATTTTACCAATATACCCTTATTTATGTCATAGTGAAATGTAATTAATGGGTATATTTGCAATTTTTGTAAATTCTTTTATTTCTTTTCCTTCCCTTTCCGCTCATATTTGGTAGGATAGTTTTGGGAGGAAAATCAGCAATATTTCCCTCCTTAAAAAACTCGAGAACACACCATTTTTTCTTTCCCTCTTCCTTTCCTTCGTAAAAAAAATAAAAATTCGAGAACACAGCACTAAAGTGGATATGGAGTAATGATTGTTAGAAAATCAAGTCTAGATACAGTAACCGAACATACTCTGTATAGTGTAATCACTGTTCTCAAGGAATTAGTGAACTCTGCTATGTTGCTGCTGGGTTTTAATGGCTCCTGGATTTACCAAGCCAAGTAATATGACAAACATCAAATGTGTAATATTCACACGGACATATTATGGATTTGATTGATGAAGAGCAAGAAGAGAAGATAGATTACATAGATATTTGATTGTTTGGGGAGAAACATATATTCGTAGGTATCGGATAAAGGAGTTGAAAACTGTCATTAACCGCTAAAAGACTAATTTATAATAATTAGTTAAATTCTTGTAGACCCAAGGCCAAGTGTCCCAGGTACTCAAGTGTCCTGGTGATCCAAAAATCCCTAGACCATCTTCTTCTTTTCTTCTTCTCCAAGTCCCCCAACTCAATTCTGAATTTCTCTGCCGTTTTTATGGGCTGCCATGCCATTTTTGCACAAGCTGATAGAATGCTAGATTTTGCTACTGCATCTAGTTTTATTTTATCTTTGTTTATTGTTCGTTCTTCATATGTGTGCTTCAGATGCACATTATTGCTGTGTTGGATTTGATGGTTTTAGTAATTACATTGACTATTGTCGAAGGTGGTATGCTAATTTCATTTCGGCATGGCATTGTCATGTGAGGCTTGGCCCAACTGTGTCGAAACAGATCCATTACCAACTGTAGTCTTTGCAGATGTACGAGGTGTTGCAAATAGAAATAATTCATAGAAAGTAGTTTGTGTGGTTGGTTCTTACGTTTTGGATGGAAGGAATACGACCATTTGCAATGTAAAGGTTGAGGGGTAAAATGGTCATTTGTATCATTTAGACGGTTTATTCAGCACGAAAACAAACAAAAATTTAACTTAATCTATACAAGGTTTGATGAAAAAACTAACAGACAGACACCACCTTAAAGTGTCCCACATGAAGATACCCTTTGATAGTTCTGTTAACTAGTTATATAGGACATGCTTTTTTTTCATGCACAACGAATCACCAACTATCCAACCATAACTTGATTTGAAAATGAGTAGCTTTTGCTTGTTTATTTATTAGTTTTTACTTTTTAACTTGTATAACTTCAAATGATTTGTGCATTTTTGTTGTTATTGAAAGTAAACATTCGTAGATGGGCTGCTTGGGTGATGATTGGATGCATATAATCAATATTTTTCATACACTCTGTCTAATAGAACTGCCTGAAATGACGGCTTATTGGGTTTAAGCTGAAAGGCATGAGGTGCAAAATGATTTATGCTCAAAGGCTTGAGCTGCAAAGCAAAAGCTTAGGAGCACCTATAAGCTTTCTTTGGTATACATTTTTCAATATTGAAATTATTCCCTTCATTATTACTTGTAATATATTATATGCTAACATCTCTCATTTATGCTGCTTTATTAATGAATTCGTTTTGTGCAAATCTAGGTTTTGGGAATATATTATTGAGTTTGTTTGCAATATCTCGTATGAATTGCTAGGGCCAGATTCTATTTCCATTTAATCTCCCATATCTTTTGGTTTGGTTTATCTCACATTGCATGATACAACATAGATTTTTAACTATATTGTGCAGTTTTAATATTTATATAAATGTGATCTCTTCAGGTGGGGAAACGTCTACGTCAGTTAACAAAACATCCAAGAAAGAAGATACAGTCACTCGCTTCTGAACTGGTCGAGATTTGGAAGGGTGTAATTGTTGAAGAAACATTAAAGAATAAGAAAAATGGCAACCTGGACATTAAGGAATCTCCAAAGGCTGAAATGTCTGAAAAGAAAGTTGAGAGGATCAATTCCTTCAAGGCCGAGAAGGTCTCAAAGACAGAGAACGGGAAAAATGGTCTTGCTGGCCCACCAATTTCTTCTGAAAAAAAGGGTAATTTCGTCAAGGCCGAAAAGAAAGAGGATAAACCAAAACCTACGACAAATGCTGTTGCCCCCCTGAAGTTGACCTCTCTCGTTTATTGCAAGGATCCTGTACGCGATAAGATTCGTGAACTTCTTGCAGAGGCATTGTGCAAAGTTCCTGGGGAGGCTGAAGAGGAATTGAGAGATGAAGCGAATGCTTGTGACCCTTATCGGGTCGCTGTATCTTTGGAGTCTGCAATGTTTGAGAAATGGGGGCGGTCAAACGGGGCCCAGAAATTCAAATACAGATCCATAATGTTCAATGTTAAGGATCCAAAAAATCCAGATTTCCGAAGGAAAATACTCCTTGGGCATGTGAAGTCAGAAAGGATTTTGGAGTTAACACCTGAAGAAATGGCAAGCACCGAAAGACAAATGCAGAATGTGAAAATAAAAGAGAAGGCGTTATTTGAATGCGAACGTGGGGGTCCACCAAAAGCCACCACTGATCAATTCAGATGTGGTCGTTGTGGGAAAAGGAAGTGCACTTATTATCAGCTGCAGACTCGGAGTGCTGATGAACCTATGACAACGTTTGTAACGTGTGTCAACTGCGATAATCATTGGAAGTTCTGTTGAGGGATTCAAATTCGAGTAACTTTTCTGACATTAGAAGATGAACATGTGAGCGATGATCGTAATACGTACGTGATGGCTAAACAGCGTTTTATGGACATTAGCTGTTATTTTTTAAGTCAAATTAGAGTGTGTTGAACTAGTTATATTCTTTCGTTTACGGTTTTAGAGTTATGTGTTTCTTAATTGATTGGTGTTAGATGTAGGATGTCATTTGCGTTTTTTTATGCGCATGAGGCCATTGTGGCTGTAAGAGATAGTTTAGCGTCTTTGAAACATTTATGCTTATTTTCTATGGTGGTTTATCGTCAATCAATTATCTTCTTGATTGTTTGTTATCTTTAAGGTTATGTTATTGTCTTGCTGTTTTTGTGGTTCTGCATATGGGGTACATTGGTTTGTAGTTATAGTAGCGCTACATTTGGTACACAGAACTGGACAAAAAACCAGTGTTTCACATTTGGCACGACATGGGATAGGACAAAAACTCAATGTTGTACGTTTGGCATGACATATGATGGACGTAATGCATATTTAATAATGAAACTTATAAATGGAGGATGAAAATGATGTGAAAAATATATATATATTTTTTTCGTGATACTAAGCACTTAAGGGTTGTATAGTTGGTTTTCCATCAAGTCGTGTATGGATAAATATATATGTTTGGATTAATATGTCTGCATAAATTAGAAAGGTTTTGATTTTGGGGGTAATAAGTAATTTTCTATATAATTAAGTGACTACCAAAGAGTCATGTATAGCTAACCGAATAAGTCGGGAGCAGGGACGGACTCAGAAACTTTTTCATACGGTGGCACCATATTTTTTTATACAGTTTTTGTCGATATGTATATCTTTTATACCAACGTTTAATATCGACCAATTTGTTTTTAGCCAAATTTTGAGGGATTTTTAAAGTTTTGTTTTGATTTTAGGGATTTTTAAGTTTTTTTTATCGATTTCGAGAGACTTTTTCGGTATTTTTGGTTGATTTCGAGAGATTTTTTTCGGTATTTTTGGTTGATTTCAAGAGTTTTCTGGAATTTTTGGTTGATTACGAGGTACGCTTGCACTTTCAAAAGAATACGGGAGCATCTCCTAAAACGATACGGTTGCACCTATCACGAAACCAAAATTTTTACCCTTTATCGGAGAAATACCACGGTGACACGTGCCACCGTGTGCCCTTAATTGGGTCCGTCCATGGTCGGGAGTCACCGGTCACGTTAAGTTTTATGCATCGTATTACAAAAAGAAGTTGTTCGGATGATCCTTTTATTTTTTTATTATTTATTTTTTTAATACAAAACTAACCATTACCTTTTTTAATTAAACCATCAATTTATTTTTCATTATTAAATTGTAAAAAGAATTATCATTAATTAAAAACATGCTGAAAACTAAACCAAAAGAATTAATACACGAGTTGTTTAGCTCATACAACTAGAAAAGAGCGTTCAAGAAACAAAGGTTAATATTTAAAGCGTTTATAGACAGAACCCAGTAGAATTGAAAAGCAATTGGCCTATTAGCTCAGTTGATTAGAGCGTCGTGCTAATAACGCGAAGGTCGCAGGTTCGAGACCTGCATGGGCCAAATGTATTTTTTTTCTGTGAGTAAATTACGATTTTCGTCCCTGTGGTTTAAAATTTGCTATTTTGGTCCTTATAGTTTGCAGGTTGTTTTTATCTTTGGACTAATTCCTACCTTTAAGTATAAGGAACTAAAATTGTAAAACATAGAGATCAAACCAACAATAAATTGTCAATTATTTTGACGAAAATCGAGACCTGCATGAGCCAAATGTTTTTTTTTCTTTGAGTAAATTACGATTTCCATCCCTGTGGTTTAAAATTTGTTATTTTGTCCTTATAGTTTGCAACTTATTGTTGTTTTTGCCTTTGGACTAATTCCTACCTTTATTAAGTATAAGGAACTAGGGGTGAGCAATCGGACGGGTCGGGCCGAAAAAGTTGAAACCCGATCGGGTTTCGGGTGGGGGGTACAGGCCCCGAAACCCGCCCAAAGTATAATTCGGGTTTCGGGTCAATTCGGGTTCGGGTTGGGCGGTCGGGTTGGGCCAGATCCCAGGGCCCAGTTTTCAGCCCAGTTTTCATACTTTTAGGCCCTGTTTTTTGGTGTTTTTAGATGAGTATTTTAGAATTTAGACTACATATAGTCATATACATTAACATATTAACTAAAACTAAACTACATATTAACTATACTAACTTTTTAAGCCCAATTCCACCAAGCAAACCCAATTTATGGTTACAATTTAAGCCCAATTTATGGTTTTGTGTTTGATGATCTTGTTTTACTGTGTAGAAATAAGAAAAGTTGATGCAAGATATTTTTTTTAAATAAGAAAATACAATTATATATTTATATTTATATTTATATTTACACAGAGATCAAATCAACAATAAATTGTAAATTATTTCGGCGAAAATGATAATAACTTAGAAAACCCGAAATTCCTAAAGCATAGGGACGAAAATCCACTTTGGTCATATGTACAGAGAGATCCATAGGGACAAAATTGTAATTTACTCTTTCTTTTTTCCTTTTGAAAGCACATATGTACATATCCATCGACCATCGTTTGAAGTCGTGTAAGATTGTTTTTTCCATAAATGTTACATATATGTTCATTGGTTCAAGTTTATAACATATTTTCAAACCGCGCAAAACTTTTAGTTTATAAAAGATTAACATATGACCCATAATATTTTGATAACATCCAATAAAATCGAACCAAACGCTATCATCTATGGAAAGCTGTTAAATAGTATGTGCTTGTAATAATCAGTTTACGAAGTATTTTACATTCTCATTTACTATGTCTTGGGTTATGTCTTTTACAAACAATAAAAAAATGTATCGGATTCCCTCTTTTATTGTTAAGGAACATAATATCAATTAAAATAACCTACATCTAAAACACTTCGAATGCATTTATTACGGAAGACCGCAATTCATTAGTTTGCCATTAACAAATTATGTTTCATCGTTAACTTAGTTATGCATTTTCTTAGGCAACAAAATTCATCACTGCGCAACGTGCGATGCAACGCACTAATATCTATACTATTTTATAAAACATATAACCCCCAAGCTCTTAAAAACAACATTTTAAACAGTATGTACCACCATTTAAAGCACATTTACTTAATTTTAAGAGTGAGAAACCTAATCTTTTCGACTCTTAAAAACTTCTGCAGACCCGTTCCTTTTCGAGGCGACTCTTCGCCTCCATGACGCCAATTATAACCGGCAAGATTCAATGGATTCAATCACTTTCTTCAAGCCTTTCTTCTTCTCAGGTACGATTTCTACACCCTTGTTTTTATTTTGGTTCAATCGACTTACACCCTTCGATTTTGGTTCACCCTTCTTCTGTTCGATTTTTGGTTTGGTTGAATTCATTTTCCTGAAAATACTTCATTTTGTTAGTATGTTTCAAAATCGAATTTATTTGGTTAGTAAGCTTCGATTTTTAGTTTCGATTTTGGGTTTCGATTTTGGAACCCTTCTTCTGTTTGATATTTTGTTGAGAGATCATTTTTGGTTTAGGGTTTCAAAATCGAATTCAGATGCAATCGATTTTTGGTTTCTTCAGATGCAATCGATTTTTGGTTTCTTCACATGTTTCAAAAGCGAATTCATTTGGTTAGTAAGCCCTTTTGGGTTTCGATTTTGAAACCCTTCTAAAGAATGACCCTTTTGTCACCTGATGAATATTTTGAGCTTGATTTTTCTACAGTGAGTTTGATTTTGCAGGAATTGTTTCAAGAAAATAGTTTCATTAGCTCAAAATTACTTCTAAATTCCACATTTAAATGTTATTTTGTTACCAATTTGGTTTAGGGTTTCAAAATCGAATTCATTTCAGGTACGCTTTCTTCTTTGTTTCTGTTTTATTTTAGTGTTTAATCGAAGCTTACTAACCAAATGGTTTAGAGAATGGGTTATAAGAACATAATAAGCTTTTATATGTTCTTCAACTCGTTTTTGCATCATCACGTTAACATTCTTCCTAAGAGAACCAAAAAGAGGCCTTTATTCTTAATCTCAAGCGAGGTTTAATTTATTTTTTCCCATTTGACTTCGTTAACTTATGCATATGTTTCTTGCTTTTAATGGAAAGTGTTTTTTTAATACCAAAGGTTGAATACTAACTTTGAATCTTCGATGTCTTTGTTTCGCATTTTTCTTTTTCTTCCAACAACCATAAGTTTAGAAGAATGATGAGCTTCAGAACATACGCACTTTTTGTCTTCTCTTGTTTTTGTAGGAGTACTTGTGCTTGAATCTGCAGCTTCAGTGAAGGCGATTTGGTTGTTTTTTGAGTGTATAACATTTATATACTACAAAACTTACTAACTTGAATCCTTTCAGTGTTCCTTACTTCACATTGTGTGGGACAGGAGGTGTTGCTCTGCTTTGTTGTAACGACCCAAACTAAAATAAAGCATAACATTCAATAAATATTAAAATATCCCAAAATCGGTCTCAAACTTCAAACATCTGTATCAAAATCTAGGTTGGCGCAAACAACCTATACACAACTGAGAATAATACTAAATTCTGAAATAAAAGTGTAGCACTGTCTCTAGCTGCATCTGTACTCTAGACCTGCTCTGCTTGCTTACTAGAGCCTCATACTATCTGCTTACCTGAAAAGGTTTAGTTGGAAAATGCGAGGGTTAGACCATGAGGTCTAGTGAGTCCCCTCAATTTAACAGTTTTCAAAACATTTTAAATCAATTCATAACTATCAAAGCAACTTTACATAAAACTTTCGCGGATAATTCCGCTCCCGTAAATGGCACCCTGAAGTCACTCGGAAGTGACAACGAGTCAGTCTCATGCTGCCTTACTGGGTCACTCCCTCCCATGGCATAAACGGAACACCCCTCCGGCATGAGCACTGGCGGGCCAACCCCCCCCCCCCCCCCCCCACCCCACCCCACCCCTCGACTTAGCCAATTTACGTATATCACAATGTATGCATACATCTCATATAAACTTTCAAACAAGTAAATCATGTAAATAAACATGGCAATTCTACTCATTTACTTTCTTTGGAAAACACGTTTAGAACACCTATTTTTAGTTAGAAAAATTCACCTGGCGCTTTAGCAATTCCTTCTCACAAAACTTCAGATTTTAAGGTGAACACCTATGATATTAAAAGAATAATAATAGTGAGTCTCGAGTTAATCTTAACCCACCATGAACAGTTTTCTACGCAACCTGACTCCCCACAAACCCTCTTGGGCTCATACTCGGATTCGGCCCAATCCGGGACACGGATTCCAGATCCTAGAGGATTCTGGGTCCAATCCCCATTCTGGATCCCATTGGGGATTCCGGATCCCTACGGCCCATTTCATTCCGGATCCCTTTGTGGATTCCGGATCTATACGGCCCAAACTCATTCCGGATCCCTTTGTGGATTCCGGTTCTATACGGGTTCCGGTCTGAACACACTCCGGACTAAAAGAATTCTGCAACCGGCTATTCCAGACCATAATACCGGATCTACACTTCCGGACCCAGAATTACGAAGACACGACCTTCAGGGTTAGCTTCGATCAACCAAAACCAGAAATAAACATCTCCTAGATGGAGCAATTCAAGATAAACCTCTAAGAAAAGATACTTTTATATGGAATTACATATTTCATCAATATAGAGAGCAACCATTCATTCAATATATCCAGAAACTCCAACTTTTCCATAAATCTTAATTATTCCAATTCAAATTGATAGGAGACAAGAATAAATGAGTTCAGATCATTACCTTGAATTGAATGCTTGCAATTCCCTCTTCCTTCTTCCCCAAACCGAATGAAATTAACTTCTTCTTACTCTGCTCTCACTCTTTCTCTCTCTCAGCCGCCAACAGGAAACATTTTGTAACGACCCGGTTCTCAAACATGCGTCAAATAACATACATTGCATAACATCGTTACTTAACAAAAGATACATCATATAACACGTACGGTCCCTTAGTCTTTACAACCATAATACATATTTCATTACAAACTTTTTGCTAATTAATTTCATATTAACTAACAACAAAGTCATTTGTACAAAACACTTCTTAATCTTCATAACATAATTTTTTTTTCAACAATGTAACTTCGCATAATTATAAATAATATAAAGTCACCAATTACAATAAGATGGCAGGCAAACGAGCAACAAGCTGTGCCGCAACCCCCTTTTGGATGGCAAAACCAATCCTACTAAAAATGAAATTTTGTGACTTAAGGGTCGAAAAATTACTTTGCACAACCCGTTGAACCCTAGTCAAAAACTCCCTTGCTTCCGGAGCTAGGAAACCAAAAGTATCGAAAGCAAAAGGGATAAACACGTGTTGATTCTCTACACAGGCTTTCTCGTGTTTAGCAACTTTGCTCGATTCCGCTCTCAACGCAGCTTGGCCCGCCACAAACCCATTTTCCCTAAGCCCAACAAGAGGGGACACTCCAGTAAGATCCACACAAGCATGTTTCCCCCCAGCCCACCCAAACACAAGTATATCAGCTGGCCGTAAGGTAGATCTCCCTTCAAGCGGATCTGTCAGAAAGTTCACCGGGGCCTCCTTTTTAGAAGAAATTCCAGCCCGTTTAAGAACATCATACAGAACATCCCTAACCAAATCATGCCTATATTTGAAACCAGGTAACTCCTTGCAATGGACCGCATGCTCGCCAAAAGAATCCAGACAGGCCTTGCGACAGACTGGGCAAGGCTCATCAGCTGTAAACAGAGGGATCATTAGGCGGTACTTAAGGATAGCCCGGTACTCCAGAGCCGACATATGTTGACCCAGTCCTTCAATGGGGATAACCGTCAAAAAATCCTGAGCATGAGGAGCTCGGAGACATTCAAACACCGCTTTTTGGCGAGGGGATAAATCAAACTTCACTCCCAAACTCTGGACGATTCCACTAAAAAGGGCACACGCCAAAATATTCTGGGCTTTTGGGGGGCGGTGTCCTTGTTAGAGAAACCGCTAAGATCGAAATCAGGAATGGCCATGCGCAAGCTTTCCATCGCACACCCATAATCAGAGTCCAACCCATCAATACCACATCCCTGAAGAATGTGGTCCTGCAAACTCCAAGATTGCGCCCTCGAGGCCACAAAAGCATAAGTAGAAACATCCTCAGCCGGACATAATCCCAACCCACCCAACCGAACCGGAAGGGATGCTAGCCTCCACTGAAAATCCCCAAAAAAAGGACCCCCACAAACCACAATAGCCTCTATCGCCCTCCGAAGTCCATTGTCAAAAATAGAAACAGCTTCCCCTATATACATAGGTTGGCACGTTCTTAGACCGAACAACAGCTTTGCGACACCCATACATGAGCGGAGCAAAAGGAGCTCCGATTGAGGGTCCCGCAGACTTGGGAGGCAACTCATTAGCTCCACAGCACGAGATGCCCCTTTCACGGCCAAACTACTAATAAACCCCGCATCCTGGCTAACAGCGCCTCCAAGGAGTTTCACACCCAACGTCGGCCTCCCGATCCCTCGGGGAAACAATCCATCCTGCACCTTCACCCCATTGCATGACGGCCAAAAAACTTCTGTTTTCTTAATGTTGAGTTCAAGGCCCAGGCGGGGCCCCTCAACCCTGATTATATCTAAGGCTTTAGCTACCTCTTTAGTGTCTCCGATAATCGTACCATCATCCAAATACCAAGCATGGAAAAGAAGTTTGCAGCAGTCCCTGATCCGGTGAACAAGTGGGTGCAAAACTAAGGCAAAAAGGAGAGGCCCTAAAGGGTCCCCCTGCTGAACTCCAGTGGTGGACCAGATATGGTCATCACCCACATATAACCTCGCCGACTGACCATATAGAAAATCTACCCATAGGGAAATGGACGGGCATCGAGTCCGAACCTCATGCAGCAGGGTAGTCCGATCCACCAAGTTGAAGGCATTAGAGAAATCAACAGTAAGCATAGCCAACGACCCATCTGCGTGAAACACATTTAAGAATCTATTCGCGCTATGGAGCACGGCCTCTGCCCCGCTGGGGACTCCCACCCCAAACTGAAAGTCACAAAGGTACTTGGACATCTCCTTCCGGACACCCCTCATAGCCACCTTAGAGACCAGCCTCCTCCAAATCGCGCCCACGGCAATAGGCCTAATCCCATTGTCCGGCTTGAGCAACGGCGTGAGGGGCGCAGATGCAACAAACTCCGCCAAAACCTTAGGGCACCTCCCCCCCAGCCATAAATTAACCACCACAGAGATAGCCTTGAGTAACCCAACGGCGATCGCCGACCCCTCTCCGCAAAAAGCATCTAAAATGTGTTGGGCCCTCAAACCGTCCCGCCCACAAGAAGTCCCTTTTGGGAAAGATTGAATACACCCAAGAATGCTATCGACATCCACATCCAGGGGGGCTCAGACAGCAAGGAAACAGGCATAACCGGCGGGGGCAGAATGGGATGCTTAGCCAACAACGCTGTCAGCGTATCCGTACCGAAAGGTGCAACCCCCGAAGAACATAAAACTTTAACAGCAGCAGTGAAATGCCCGTCCGCAACTTTCCTCAAACATTGTTTAACATTGGCGCACCCCGCTGAGCTATCGGACCCAGAGACAAGCTCACCCTTTCTCGAGACCACCCTCAAGGGTTGGGCAAACAGCGAAAGGATAAGTTCAATAAAACCATCCCCACCCCAAGCTGCCAACGACCGCTGAATACTATGGCATTGCAAAGACTTCTGATTACCACCCCTGCGCTCCTGACGGTTAGAAGGCCTGAAAACACGCAACGTGCAACGAGGTAACAACAAAAGTTTTACCCACGCCTCAATAGACGTTGGCATAGCCGCCACCTTACCCAGAGCAGCAGCTAACACATGAGAAAACGCCATACGACAACTATGAGGGATGCTCTTAACAGTCGTGATAGGTAGGGAGAACACCCGGTCAAGGAGAACCTCATCCACCACCACCCCTCCCAAAGGAACCACTTCCCTCCCAACATGTGGCCTAGCGATCCCCACTACAAACTCCTCCACATCTCCCGCAACCCACTTGAACCGGGCCATCCCATCCGCATGATGGCATGCCCGGCTGAGAGCATGCAAGCACATACACACCCCACACAACCATTGATCTGTGACCTTTAAAGCCTCCCCAACCGAAATATAATTACCAAAACCATTTACACAAACACCATATACATCATTCAAATATAATTACCAATTAGAACTCATGCATCGTGTACTTTCCTGTCTCATTTCCATGGCCATATTAGATGGTTGCGAGCCAACTAATAAATTTACTCCGTTGTACTAAATACAGCCAACACCGCTGTCCCTCCGTACAGCCAACTCCACCGGTCCTAAGCCCGGCCAACTTGTACTCATGTAGTGTAATACTCATATAAACATAATATGCACATTATTACGCTATTCATCACATTCTTATTCCACATATATATGTATTCCAGTTTAAAAACGTTTTAAAGTAAAACTCACATGTTTGCTTATCAAAACTCTTTCCAGTCCTTCCCAAAAGATTCAGCTTTTACCCCAGATTCACAGTATCTGAAACAATTAGATACAAATATCTCTTTACCAAAATGGAACACATAAGACTTACTAGAGCTAAAGACTCTAGATAAATCTATCTAACTCTTATCCTCAAATGTTTCCCCCCACACCCGAACTTAAGTCGAGTCCACAGTATATTCAGTCCTCATTCATTCCCCATCCAAGAGTCAACAAAACACAGGTTACTGGATACTCAAAAGTATCTAAACTCTCAACAGTGACCAAATCAGCTAAAGTATCCGGATACCACAAGTTATCCGGACAACACAACTTTCCGGACAGCACAAACATTCCGGACAACACAACTGTCCGGACAACATATATAATCCGGATAACACCCGGACACCAAAGCAATCCGGACACTATCCGGTAACTAGTTTTAACCGGAAACTTATGGAAAAGAGGACTTACCCGGATAAAGGACTCGTCCGGACACCACTAGAACAACTTCCGGACACCATCAATCAAAACTACCGGACACATTCATTTTGTCCGGAAACCTCTGTCTGTTTACCCTTTTTCTACCCAGATTCGACAGAAATTACTACCAGATGTGAAATCGAAGATTCTACTCCGATAGGAACTATCTACTAGCAATTATGAACATAAAATGTAAAGGAACATACCTCTAAATTACTTCCAAGTACACCAAATTGAAGCCCTAGCCACAAGATCCTTCTTTCTTCTTCTTCTCTTCTCAAAACACACACACACTATACTATGCTGATATTTTCTGCTGTATGAAATATCTGAATTCCTAAAGGGTAATACCAAACCATATTTACCATTTTAGTCCTTGAACTATTCACTAATGACCAAAACACCCTTAACTTATAAATTAACCCAAACTTACCCTAAACATCAATTATATAGTTAAATAAATTTAACGGAACTAGAACTTAACTAACGAACTTACCCGGGGTATTACATCATCTCCCCCTTAAAAGAATTCCGTCCCGGAATTCAGTTAGGCAAAAAGGTACGGGTACTTAGTTCTCATTTCTGATTCTGATTCCCAAGTAGCATTCTGACCTCTATGGTGTCTCCACTGCACTTTTACTTGCTTGATCTCCTTTCCATTCCGCAACATTTTAACTTTATGGTCAACTATGGCTTCAGGTTCCTCCACAAAATTTAGTCTTTCATCAACCTGAATATCTGGTAGAGAAACTACTTGATCTGGTGTAACCAAGCACTTTCGTAGATTCGAAACATGAAAAGCATTATGGACTCCGCTTAACTCCGGCGGAAGTTCTAACCGGTAAGCTACTTCACCGATTCTTTCTGTTATTTCAAACGGTCCGATGTACCTTGGACTGAGTTTACCTTGCTTGCCAAATCGAATGACTCCTTTCCAAGGCGAGACTTTTAACATCACGAAATCTCCAACTTGGAATTCTAACGGTTTTCGGCGTCAGTCAGCGTAGCTTTTCTGTCTGTCTTGAGCCACTTTCAATCGTTCCCGAATCTGAGTAATCTTATCCGCGGCTAACTGAACTATATCTGGCCCTGCTAATTGCTTTTCTCCCACTTCATTCCAACACAAAGGCGTTCGGTATTTTCTACCATACAGAACTTCAAACGGTTTCGCTTGTATGCTGGAATGATAACTGTTATTGTAGGCAAATTCAATCAACGGCAAATGCTTATCCCATGATCCCCCAAAATCAACAATGCAGGCCCGTAACATGTCTTCCAAAGTCGGAATCGTTCGTTCACTTTGACAGTCAGTTTGAGGATGATACGTTGTACTTAACTTTATCTGCGTCTCCATTTCTCTTTGAAAACTTCTCCAGAACCTTGAAGTAAAACGACTATCACGATCAGAAATAATTGATATTGGAACTCCATGTCGAGTTACTACTTCGTCGATGTACAATTTGGCTAGTCTTTCTAACGGATAGGTTTCTTTTATCGGCAAAAAGTGAGCAGACTTTGTCAACCGATCAACGATCACCCAAATGGCATCAAACCCTTTCGGAGTCCTTGGTAGCTTCATGATGAAATCTGTAGTAATCTGATCCCATTTCCACATAGGTATTTCTAAACACTGCAACTGACCAAAAGGCTTTTGATGTTCAATCTTCACTTTCTTACAAGTAGAACAACCTTCCACATACTGAGCAACACTTCTTTTCATTCCCGACCACCGGTAAAATTGTCGTAAATCTTTATACATCTTATTCGTACCTGGATGAATAGAGAAACGAGATTGATGAGCTTCTTGTAGTACCCGGTCACGTAAACCACCCAAATGAGGCACCCAAATCCTGCTATCCAAACACAGTAATCCACGATCATCCTTTACAAGCAATGCTGATATCCCCACTAACCGTTCTGGTTTCAATTGTTCCTCTTGGAAAGCTTCTACTTGACACTTCTTCAATTCGTCAAAGATGTTAGGTAGAAGTTCAGCTCGTAGTGCAATTGCCTTTATTGTTCCGCTTCTCTCTTGGCGACTCAGTGCATCAGCTACCACATTTGCTTTCCCCGGATGATAAAGAATTTCGCAGTCGTAATCATTCAATAATTCTAACCACCTTCTTTGCCTCATATTCAATTCTCGTTGATCGAAGAGATGTTGGAGACTCTTATGATCGGTATAAATTTGACATTTAGAGCCGTAAAGATAATGTCTCCAAATCTTTAGCGCGAAAACAACTGCTGCAAGTTCCATGTCGTGTGTAGGATACTGTCGTTCATGATCCTTCAGTTGTCTAGAAGCATAAGCAATAACTTTCCCACGCTGCATTAGTACACATCCCAATCCCAGTTTGGAAGCATCACTATAAACAACAAAATCATCGGAACCTTCACGTAGTGACAGTATCGGCGCGTTACAGAGTTTCTCTTTCAATATTCGAAATGCTCCATCCTGCTCTGCTTTCCATTCAAACTTTATATTCTTTCGAGTCAGCTTGGTCAAAGGCGTAGCGATACGCGAGAAATCTTGTATAAACTTTCGATAGTAGCCGACTAAACCCAGAAAACTTCGTACCTCGGTTGGCGTTCTCGGCGGTTCCCACTTTTTAATTGCTTCTACTTTCATTGGATCAACTTGAATGCCTTTCTCGGAAACTACATGCCCCAGAAACTGAACTTCCCGTAGCCAGAATTCACATTTAGAAAATTTAGCATACAACTGTTCCTTCTTCAACAACTCCAAAATCAAACGAAGATGTCGTGCGTGCTCTTCTTCTGATCGAGAGTAGATAAGGATATCATCGATAAACACAATAACGAATTTATCAAGATATGACTTACATACTCGATTCATTAAATCCATAAAAGCAGCTGGGGCATTCGTCAGTCCAAAAGGCATCACTAAGAATTCATAGTGACCATACCTTGTGCGGAAAGCAGTTTTCAGAACGTCTTCTTCTTTAACCTTCAGTTGGTGATAACTAGATCTCAGATCAATTTTGGAGAAATAGCAAGCTCCAACTAGTTGATCAAAGAGGTCATCAATTCTGGGAAGCGGATACTTGTTCTTGATCGTGCGCTAATTCAGTTCCCGATAATCAATACACATCCTCATCGACCCGTCTTTCTTTTTCACAAACAGCACTGGTGCTCCCCACGGCGAAGAACTAGGTCTGATGAAGCCCTTATCTGAAAGATCTTGCAATTGCGTCATCATTTCTTTCATCCCTGGAGGTGCCAGACGATACGGTGTACGGGCAACAAGAGCGGCTCCAGGAATCAGATCTATACCAAACTCTACTTGTCTAACGGGCGGAAGACTAGTCAAATCTTCTGGGAAAACTTCCGGAAATTCACAAACGACAGGAATATCTTCCAACTTATTCTTTTCTAATTTAGTATCTATCACATATGCTAAATAACTCGGGCAGCCTTTACTAACACACTTACGAGCTTTTAACATAGATATAAGGCACGACTGACGATTCCTACGATCACCATAAATCACTACCGGTCCCCTCTCGGGTATTACAACATTAATTATCTTCTTATTGCAAACAATATTAGTCTGGTGCTCCGCTAACCAATCCATTCCCACTACCACATCAAACTCAATTAAAGCCATAGGAAATAACTGGATAGGTACTCCACACCCATCTATGTCTATAACACAACTATCAAATACCTCTCTAACTGATACTTGACTATCATTTGCTGTATCTACCATTAACGCATGATTTAACACTTTAGGCTTTAAATGCATATAAGCAGCAAAAGAAGGCGACACAAATGATCGGCTTGCACCGGAGTCAAATAACACTTTAGCACGTGTAAAGTTTATCAAAAATGTACCTGTAACCACATCAGGAGTTTCCTCTGCTTCTTGCGCGGTCATCTGAAAGGCACGACCCCTTGCTCTTGGTAGCTTTGGTCTTGGTACTACTGGCCTAACACCTGTTGGTCTCACTGATGTACCACCCTGTTGTATTCTTCCCCGTGGACAATCTGACTGAATATGATTGGAAGAATTGCAAGAGAAGCAAAATCGAGTTACTTGGCATTCTTTAGCAATATGACCGGTCTTTCCACACTTGTAACAGACTCGAGGATCAACTTGACAATTTCCTTGATGAAAACGGTTGCATTTTGGGCAAGGTCTTTCAGCTGGTCTGAAAGGTGTACGACTATCAAATCTCTGAAACCTGGACTTCTTTGGATCATACTGTGGCCCTTCCCATTTTCTCTTTCCAGCACTCTTATCACTAGCATCTCTCCCATTATCCCGTTCTACATTTTCCGCGGCGTCTACTGCGGCTGAGAAGGTATCGGGTCCTTTTGCAATCACTAGTCTTCTAATTTCTAAATTTAACCCGAAGATAAACCTTTCCATCTTAAGCTCCTCTGTGGCCACATAGTACTTTGCAAAACGAGACTTCTCCAGGAAACGAGCAGTATAATCCCTAACCGAAAAACTTCCCTGTTGCAGAATCATGAACTCTTCCTCCAATTGTCTAACTGCTGCTTGAGGACAAAACTGTCTCTTGAAAGCCGTAGTGAATTCGTCCCAAGAGAAAGTATAATACACATCAGATCCTATGGAGGTAATGAGAGCTTCCCACCAATATAGAGCATATGCTTTCAACATCGCGGTTCCATATAGCACTCTATCTTCTTCTGCACACTTGCTGGTCTTGAAAACAGCTTCTATCTCTTTTAGCCACCTCATGGCCTTTACTGGGTCCCTCTCTCCTGAGTAAGTTGGAGGTTTGCAACTTAGAAACAGCTTATAGTCACACCTCCTTGGCACCGGTATGGCAGTAGGTGTAATGGGCATCTCGTCTTCCAGATTAGGATCTGGTATTTCAGTTTCATTATGGCGCGTTCGGTCGAACATAGCTTGTATATTGGCTTGAAGTCTTCCCATTTCAGCCGTCAAATCGTTTCTTGTAACGAATTCGGTACCCCTCGGCTGAACTCTGCCTCCTGTTCTGCCCCTACCTCGTTCTCCCCCTCTTCCCCTTGTCCTGACTGTTGGATTCGTTCGATTAGGATTTCCTTCTCCCTCTCTATTTGTACGTCGAGTACCACTTGCCATTCTGTAGATTTTTACAAGGTTAATAAACATATAAGCACATACCCCATATAACAAGGTATTCCAGTCCAAACATGCACCTGTAAGTTCATGATTACACTGGCCAGGTGTAATTTGAAATTACCTTACATGATGTTCCTTATACCTTTTATACTTAGCATCCCAAGGTTCTAAAATAATAGGGACAACCTACTTCACATGCAGTTTAAGTCTAGGTACAGATACGAATACCTAAATCCCTTAAACTAGGGCTCTGATACCATCTGTAACGACCCGGTTCTCAAACATGCGTCAAATAACATACATTGCATAACATCGTTACTTAACAAAAGATACATCATATAACACATACGGTCCCTTAGTCTTTACAACCATAATACATATTTCATTACAAACTTTTTGCTAATTAATTTCATAATAACTAACAACAAAGTCATTTGTACAAAACACTTCTTAATCTTCATAACATAAATCTTCCCAAAAGCTATTCATTGATTATCCTTATTACTTGCTTTTACTTGATCCCCGGCCTGGAATACATATTTTTAAAACAAAAATGAGGGTTAGACCTGGTGGTCTAAGTGAGAAAATCCCCGTTAGTTTAAAACCATTTACACAAACACCATATACATCATTCAAATATAATTACCAATTAGAACTCATGCATCGTGTACTTTCCTGTCTCATTTCCATGGCCATATTAGATGGTTGCGAGCCAACTAATAAATTTACTCCGCTGTACTAAATACAACCAACACCGTTGTCCCTCCGTACTGCCAACTCCACCGGTCCTAAGCCCGGCCAACTTGTACTCATGTAGTGTAATACTCATATAAACATAATATGCACATTATTACGCTATTCATCACATTCTTATTCCACATATATATGTATTCCAATTTAAAAACGTTTTAAAGTAAAACTCACATGTTTGCTTATCAAAACTCTTTCCAGTCCTTCCCAAAAGATTCAGCTTTTACCCCAGATTCACAGTATCTGAAACAATTAGATACAAATATCTCTTTACCAAAATGGAACACATAAGACTTACTAGAGCTAAAGACTCTAGATAAATCTATCTAACTCTTATCCTCAAATGTTTCCCCCCACACCCGAACTTAAGTCGAGTCCACAGTATATTCAGTCCTCATTCATTCCCCATCTAAGAGTCAACAAAACACAAGTTACTGGATACTCAAAAGTATCTAAACTCTCAACAGTGACCAAATCAGCTAAAGTATCCGGATACCACAAGTTATCCGGACAACACAACTTTTCGGACAGCACAAACATTCCGGACAACACAACTGTCCGGACAACATATATAATCCGGATAACACCCGGACACCAAAGCAATCCGTACACTATCCGGTAACTAGTTTTAACCGGAAACTTATGGAAAAGAGGACTTACCCGGATAAAGGACTCGTCCGGACACCACTAGAACAACTTCCGGACACCATCAATCAAAACTACCGGACACATTCATTTTGTCCGAAAACCTCTGTCTGTTTACCCTTTTTCTACCCAGATTCGACAGAAATTACTACCAAATGTGAAATCGAAGATTCTACTCCGATAGGAACTATCTACTAGCAATTATGAACATAAAATGTAAAGGAACATACCCCTAAATTACTTCCAAGTACACCAAATTGAAGCCCTAGCCACAAGATCCTTCTTTCTTCTTCTTCTCTTCTCAAAACACACACACACTACACTATGCTGATATTTTCTGCTGTATGAAATATCTGAATTCCTAAAGGGTAATACCAAACCATATTTACCATTTTAGTCCTTGAACTATTCACTAATGACCAAAACACCCTTAACTTATAAATTAACCCAAACTTACCCTAAACATCAATTATATAGTTAAATAAATTTAACGGAACTAGAATTTAACTAACGAACTTACCCGGGGTATTACACAATTAATGATTATCTAGGGTTTTGTGCCCTAAATGAGAAGTTTTTATACTCTCTTACAATAAGTACCAAACAACCCCCGAACTTACAACTTTACCATTTTCCCCACAATACTTATTTCTTTCGCTTAAAAACCTCGGTTATTTGTGGTCTGGTTGTGTTGGCATGATAGATCAGGATGATGCTAAACTCCCTAATGGAGAAACTGAAGGTATATTTATAATATTATGAAGTTTGTTCCATAGAGCAGGATGATATTTGATAACGCCATTTTTTGGGCGTTAATAGCACCACTTTCCGTGATTAAATTGCTTGAATTCCAAACAAACGAACCGTATTTCACAGTTTATTCATGAGTTTTTCAGGAATCCATGTTTCGAGAATAAACGTAAAATTTGGTTCGAAAGAAGCTAATTATAGACGAGAATGAAGTATCCGACAAGTTGATGGTAAATGGAGGATGTACGAGTCAATTCGTGAGTCAAAGCTTAGAGAAATGCGTTAAAGAAGCCCAAAAAGGTGCCATCGAGACTTGTCAAGTTGGGCTGTCAAGCAAATGAAAACTATCATTTTTTGCAAAACAGTGCCTACCGGTACTTGTACCGGTACTTAAGTCCCGGTGTAACTACCGACAGCCTGAAATCTAAAAAACAGTGGCCATTGGTACCTCTGTCGGTACTTAAACTCTCGGTGTAAGTACCGATGACGGGCTGATGCGTTTTTAAATCCTTTTTCACCTAGGGTTTGAGACATTCTTCACGATATCAACTAGAGAGAGGCAAGGGACGATTTTGGGGCAACTTAGGTTGATTTTCCATATATTTTAACGCCGGTTAACGCAACGAAATCATCGTGGAACGCCGGATTAACGAAGATCAATTCCTTGTTCGTGGGTATTGCTATTCAACAAAAGGGAGTTTGTTCATACATTGATTTCTTTTTCAAGAACCATGTCTACTCTACTTTTCTTCTTTTTTCTTTGTGTTTTAACACCCCCAACATGAACTAATCTTTAGATTGTTGGGGGTTGGAGGAACTTTCGTTTGTAAGCATATGAACACGAACCTTGTGATTCTTATCAGTTTTTCTAATCAATGAAGCATATGAATTTGGTTTTAATGCTTTTGTGAGTTTGATCACCTTGCAAATTGATTTAATTGTTAGGAATCTGATTCGAGAGAACGATTCCATAACTCGGCTTGAATTTGTATGCCTATGGTGAGAAATTGGATAGAGATATACCAAGTAAACATTGGTACTTGTTTTACCATCTTGTTCTTAATGAATTTCTGAATTCTTAATTCCTAGGTTAAGATCGAGAGATGAAACCTGCGTTTTCTAGAAATAACTTTGTTGTTGCTCGAGAGAGAATAACAATTATTTACGTGATGGTGTATTCATTTGATTAAATTAGTCTGATAATTATGATAAGTGAAGTGTTCTTTGTGAAACCATTGGGATTCCAACCCTCAACTACATTTCTCCCGAAAATCCAAATTTGTTCTTTGCTTTTACTCTAAAGTTTATTTATTTAATTTAGTTATTAATCGTTTATCAACAATTCACCAATCGGGTCATCCAATTAATAGTGATTATAGTCATTGTGATACTCAGTTACTAGTTCCCTTGATTCGATACTCGTACTTTCAAGTATTACTTGATTCGACCCGTACACTTACGGTTAGATTAAGAGGGTGTAAACCCGACTATCAATACTCTACAGTTTTAACTTATTGTTTCAAGACATTGCAGATTAATACAGAGGTTACCCGAAGGACTTCAAATGGTTTGCTTTTATTTGTGAGCATTCTTTCGTGAAACCCTAATTTTATCCCAGGTTTTTCATTTTGGTAATTTGTTATGAATCATAGAAGAATAAGAAAGTGGTGTGGTTGTTGAAGCTTGTTGCTATAAAGATCAAAAAGTAGGTGAATGAAACAAATCCACGAGGCTATATATTTGAGAGAGAAAGAGAGGTCTGTTTGGAGTGTTTTTTTGACATTGGACAGGTCCATCTTCAGTTAATTAGGGTGGGATAAAAATGGGGTGATAGGAATAAAAATGACTCTTGTTTGGAATAAAGGATTACATAAATTGGGGCCTCTTCTAGATGAAAAAAGATGCAACGTTACCTCTATATCCATGTTTGGCTAAACAATGGCTTAATGATGCTCACCAGTCTTATTGATGCTCAGCAGTGGCTAAACAATGACACCGGGTACCCGAATCCAGAACCGGTTCCAAAATAAAGAGAACCGGTGTGAGCGGTTCCGGTTCCATGAAATTTGGTGGGTACCCGGTTATGCTCAACCCTAAATTGTCAACTATTTATATTTGTACAAATTAATATTTATGATGATCTAAAAGATGGTGAATTCATGTTGAGCAGAATAAAAGTGTATTGGACTTCAATTTTTTTAGATTTTATTATTGTTGTGCGGATGATCAGGAAAAGGAGGCCACCGTATTAGACAACATACAAGGTTGAAAGTTGTCTTATTAACATATTAATTAGCCATTTTGTCGTTGGGCTTTTGTCATTCTTGAGGTTTTGATACATGAGAAAGTTACCTAAATTTTGTAAAGATGTTGTTGTTAAGTACTTAAGTACATTAAAGGTGGTCATTACATGAGAAAGTTGAATATTTCGGTTGAGGATTACTTCAATGGAGTCCAAGTTAAATGGACTAAATGAATAACCTAAGTTTTTAAAAATATTCTATGGTGCATATGTAATCATTATGATTGCAGATGAATGTATTGGCGAGGCAAAACATATGAAACTGAAACTCTGAGATACCACCATTGAGAACCTTGGATGTGGTGGTTGGTCAAAATTAATCATGAGGTAATATTGTCTTAGGGGTTGGTTATCCACACACTTATTTGGTAAGGGTTTGTCGGTAAGAGTCAATACTTTAACTTAGGATATGTTAACCAAATGCTTACCAAATCACATTACCTTACCTGGTGAATATGGCAAGAAACAAGTCACATTACCTTACCGGGTGAGAGGGGACTCTTGAAGAAGCTGAAGTTCTAAACCAACTTTGGAAGCGCTTCTATGAAATATGTTTGTTGCATTACTGATTTTTCCATACTTCTGTGCAAGCACATTTATTTTTGCTTACTCCAATGGAGGCATAACTAATTGCATCTTTATGGGTCTTATCCTTGAGAGTATGCATTAATGCGTAAACATCGTTATGTCGTGGCTATTGCGTCTTGGTTCAAAATCTCCATTTTCCCTATTTTTCTCATTTTAGAGAATTTGTTGGAGTTGCTCTAAGGGTTAATTTTCCATATACAATTACTTTTACACTTTGCTCACCCCGTGCATTGCACGGGCACACTGCTAGTTTACTTTAAAAGGAAAAGGTCAGAAAAACCCAACGAACTATCACATTTTGCATGATTAAGTCTCTAAACTATTTTTTTAAACCAAAAAACCATGAAACTTTTTCATTTTGAATGATTAAGTCTCTAAACTATTTTTTGGATGAAAAAACCATTAAACTTTCTCATTTTGAATGATCAAGTCCCTAAACATTTTTCTTAAAAATATAAATCATCGAACTTTTAAAAATTGTCTGTAACCGACTAAAAATGTTTTAAATTTTAAAAAAAACTAAATCAATTTTATTGTACCCAAACACTACGTCCTTCAAACCCCACGCAAATACCGGGGTCAACAACTTGATAGGTGATATGGAGAACAATGGGGTGACAGGGAGTACTGGCGAGGGGGAGTGATGCCGACATACCGTTGTTTGCGAGGGATTTGAATGGCATATAGTTTGGGAACGATAAAACTAATTTATATTATTTTTTACTTTAAAATCTTTCTATTCGGTTACATGTAGTCTTTTTCTTGGTTAAAATGATGCACGTAACCAATTTTTAAAGTTCGGTGATTTTTTATTCAAAAAAAAATCCAATGACTTAATCAATTAAAATGAAATTTTAATGATTTTTTCATTCAAAAAAATAGTTTAGGGATTTAATCATTAAAAATAAAAAAATTTAATGATTTTTCACTTTAAAATAGTTTAGAGACTCAATCAAAACGAGATAGTTCGTTGGGGTTTTTGAACTTTTTCTTACTTTAATAACTTATTTTAAAGGCATCGTTTGGCAAAAAAAAAACTAGTTTATTTTTGGAACATATTTAGAGTCGTGGCTCTCATATATGAGAAGAAGTCGTTCGGCTACACTCCGACGACCATAACGACGTTTATCGGTGATACAATGGAAGATCTCCCGACCATCGCCACCAAACTCCACGACTTTTACGACGACGCCTATGGTGAAATTGTCAAAGCCTCTGGAGAGTACATGGTAACGTTAAGGGTAGCAAAAATGTGGAAATACCGGAAACGTTGGAAATTCCGATACCCCTACAACCAAAGTAAGAAAAATAATTTCATTTCGGTTACTTGGTGGCAAGATCAGCAGATAGGAAAAATCAAGAAAGTAAAGTGGACCATATCCAATTTCAAAAAGGAGGAAATCGTCAAAGAAAGGTGGCACCTTCCCACTGTTTCTCCAGACTGTGATTTTGCAAAAAAGAAGAGGAATCAATTCATTGATCGCCTCCAGTTGGAACTGCAGGGGCCTTGCCTTTCATCGGGAAGTTCAGGTTCGTCGGGAGATTATCTCGATCCATGCGGTGGATAGACAAGCTAACGAAGCGGCTCACTTGACTACGAGACACTTTCGTTTTTTATCTTGTCCGAAATATTACGGTGTTTTTCAGTCTTTCATTTCGTTTTGTATTAATGTTTTCTGTAACGGTCGAAAGTTTAATGATAGGATTGTTCTCCTGATCGGGTGATGGCTTGGCCGAAGCACGATCGTGATGCAATCATTTCTTTTCAAAAAAAAAAAGTTAGCTTAGTCTTTTGATGAGCTACATGGAGGCTAGCAACATTTGAGGAGTTTTTTGTAGGGAAATTAATTAAAATACCCTAAGTCAAACCAAGTGTTACCAAAATGCCCTAAATCTCTCTCACTTTGCAAAAATACCTTTTTTTCCGCGATGGGAGCCCGCGATCGCGGGCCAGGGACCATTTCCGACACTTTTTTAAACTTGCAGGGACCATTTTTGAAAAATGGAATCCCGCGATCACGGGCTCATCCCGCGATGGTATACTTTTTGTGACATTTCAATTGCAAGAGACCATTTTTGAAAAATTTCAGGGACCATTTTTGAAAATTTGACCCGCGTTTGACACTGTTCACCCCCCGCTTTCGTCCAATTTTACGAATTTAAAATGAAATGTTACACTTTCAACCCCTATACTTATTTACTAAATTTACTTTATACCTTTTACTTTCATTATTTTAATTTTACATTTAACACATATAATCGTTTATTAACTAAAATACGTTAAAAATACGTTTTAATTTTAACAAATTACATCATTATAATCGTCTCTTCGATACGTTCGAAATGAGCCCAATCTTGAATTTTTTTAAATTTATATATTTTAATATATATCATATACAGTTATACACTACATAAAAAAAATATTTTTTATATTTAAAATTCATACCCTTATAGTTAATTATTTAATTTATGGTACATCTTTTTTTTTCAATTTTGTTTTACACTCCTATCGCATTAACATAATAATCATATATTAACTAATTCATTAAATCGTTTTAAATTATTATTATTTGAATGTGTTTATAGATATCGTGAATATCGCATTAACCTTCTCCTATTGCCATTCACGATATCTATAAACACATTCAAATAATAATAATTTAAAACGATTTAATGAATTAGTTAATATATGATTATTATGTTAATGCGATAGGAGTGTAAAACAAAATTGAAAAAAAAATAAGAGTTATACCATAAATTAAATAATTAACTATAAGGGTATGAATTTTAAATATAAAAAATATTTTTTATGTAGTGTATAACTGTATATGATATATATTAAAATATATAAATCCAAAAAAATTCAAGATTGGGCTCATTTCGAACGTATCGAAGAGACGATTATAATGATGTAATTTGTTAAAATTAAAACGTATTTTTTTAACGTATTTTAGTTAATAAACGATTATATGTGTTAAATGTAAAATTAAAATAATGAAAGTAAAAGGTATAAAGTAAATTTAGTAAATAAGTATAGGGGTTGAAAGTGTAACATTTCATTTTAAATTCGTAAAATTGGACGAAAGCGGGGGGAACAGTGTAAGCGAGGGTGAACAGTGTCAAACGCGGGTCAAATTTTCAAAAATGGTCCCTGGAATTTTTCAAAAATGGTCCCTTGCAATTGAAAAGTCACAAAAATAATCCCATCGCGGGATGAGCCCGCGATCGCGGGATTCCATTTTTCAAAAATGGTCCCTGCAAGTTTAAAAAAGTGTCAGAAATGGTCCCTGGCCCGCGATCGCGGGCTCCCATCGCGGAAAAAGGGTATTTTTGCAAAGTGGGAGAGATTTGTGGCATTTTGGTAACACTTGGTCAAACTTAAGGTATTTTAATTAATTTCCCTTTTTTGTAACTTTTTCTAATTATGTTCTCATTAATATTTATCATTATCTATTAACTATTAATTATAAATAAAAGTTAATTATTATTAATCAATAATACTAATTAATATTAATTGAATTTTTTTAATTAAATATTAATTATATGTTGATAATAATTTTTAATGTTTAGAATTATTGTTAATCATATAAATTATATTTATATATATAGTTTTAGTATTAATCAATCTATTTTAGGTATTAATTACTATTATTTTTTTAATTTTTCTTCGATTGTTTTTTTATATTATATGTAATGATTATTTAAAATCACAAGTTAATATATACTTTTTCTATTTGTGTTAACAAATTCAAAATTTATACTATATATAACATTAATAGATTTTAAATCTTTTAATCAACATATTATATTATTTAATTTTTCTTTAATACCTTCTTTGTATTAATTAATATATTATATTGCTAAGAACTTGTTTTAATCGTATTATTAAATACTATAATTGATAATTTTTTAAGATATTTTTTTTGCTTATTTTACATATTTATAAGCTAGTTGCCAAACGTGACTTAGGGGTTGTTTATTTACCTATTCATAGTTCCATTAAGAGGCAACATCTGAATCGTTAAGAGGTGAATCTTATTTCGCAAAAAAAAATCTGCATCTTAATGGCTCTAAAACCTTTGAACGATTTTGTAACTTGGGTCTCCCTTAACCATTCAGAGCCCTAATTTCATTATTAACAATTACCAAACAACCACATTTTATTTTGCACTATACCATAAGAGTCTTTTTATTATTCTGACCACTTAATCATCCTACACCAAACCATTCAGAAACTGCCAAACAACCCCTTATTCATTAGTTAGCTTGTCAGTTACCAACTAGCTTATGATAGGGGTGCTCAAAATTTCTACCAACCCGGCCAACCCAACCCGAAAAAACCCAAAAAAACTCAAACCAAGGTAACACGATACATAATTGATACAAAATTACGTCAAACCGCATCTATTGGGTTGGAAACGGGTTAGAGTAACTTGAACCCAACCCAACCCGATGAACCCGATGCGTTATTATAGATTTAATATGACTGTTAAATTATTGATTAATATATATATATATATATATATATATATATAGAGAGAGAGAGAGAGAGAGAGAGAGAGAGAGAGAGAGAGAGGGAGAGAGAGATGAAGGTTCACACGAGAACAGAAAACAACAAATCATGTGCAAAATCACATGTGATTTTACATTAACTGCAAAAACTGGACACACACGACTTTGGCCGCGACTTAAAGTGGCGGAAAAAGTCGCGTAATCATATATGATTTTGTACGTGAATCATATATGATTTTGTACATAGCGGTTGTTTTTTTAAATAGTTAGCGTTCTCGATGAATCCACCTCTATTTATATATATATATATAACTTTGGAATATAACTAACTATTGATGGTCCAATGTCTAACGTGTGTGTATGTATATATATATATACACACATGTTAGACATTGGACCATCAATAGTTAGTTATATTCCAAAATTATATATATAACTATGTGTGTGTATATATATATATAACTATGGAATATAACTAACTATTGATGGCCCAATGTCTAACACGTATATGTATATATATATATATATATATATATATATATCAATATCAATAGTAACTTTATTTTGTTATTCACATAAACTTTGAACTTCTTTTACTTTGTTAGCCTTTTTGGTATGTTTTTATTTTTATTTTACTTCGTTCAAACACAAATGTTACTTATATTATAAAATAACATATGAAATTTTCAACCCGATCAACCCAACCCGTATGGTTTGGGTTGGGTTGAGTTGTAGTTACGATTTGGTTGGGTTGAATTCAGATTTTTCAAATCGCAAAATTGGATTGGATTGTTTAAATGTATTCAACCCGACCAACCCAACCTGCAGCTATATCTTATCACTTATAGGTAATTTTAACAAGGGAAAAGTCTGAAAAAACCCAACGAACTATCCGATTTTGAATGGTTAAGTCCTTCAACTATTTTTTTTAATGAAAAAACCTTTAAACTTTCTAAAACCGGTTAAATACATCATTCTGACCTGTAAACAGGTTAATGCTATACAAATTTGGAAAAAGTCTAAAAAACCCAACAAACTATCTGATTTTGAATGATTAAGTCCTTAAATTTTTTATAACAAATAAATCTTTACACTTTTCCCTAAAAAATTGACAAATAAAATTTTAAACTTTTTCATAAGTTTTTTTAGCAAATAAATCCTTGAACTTTATTGAACAAATAAGGCATCGTTTGGCAAAAAAAAATTAGCTTATAAGCTTAGTTTTTTTCTTAGGTACATGTTTGGATGAACATAGCTTATAAGCTAGCTTTTTGAAACGCTACTTGGAGTAGCTTTTCGGTAGTTTTTTTGTGAATATTCCAATATTACCCTAATTAAATATTAATTATTATTTATTAACTATTATAATAAATAAATATTAATTTTTAAAATTTAATTATTATTAATTAATATTAATTGAAATTTTTTAAATTAAATTTTAATTATATAGTAATATTAATTTTAATTATTTAGAGCTATTGTTAATCATATAAATTATCTATATATATGATAATATATTTTTTTCGATACAGGTGCAGATCCGTATTATCCCTCGATTGGGTTTGACAACCATAACGCCCACTCCATTTTAAGGTCCTTTTCTCTTCTTGTAACCCACTCAAAAGATTTCATTTGGAACTCGAAGAAGAGGTCCGCCAACGTACCGCTCGCCTTATCGAACACTAACTTATTTCGGTTAGACAAAATAAGATATAAAAAACATACCACTACCCCTTGCCATCTTCTTGTCCCTCTTGAGGAAAAATCCGAGCTACCCACATTGGTCGTGATTTCCTCCAAGATGTTCACTGAGCCCAAATCCACGTTCCACCATCTCCCCACTTGATCCCATATTTTTTTTACTTCCGCACACTTTACGAGCGCATGATCCACCGTCTCGACTTCGCTATTACATCTTGGGCAAAGAGTAGAATGAAGGTCGATCCCCATATTGTCCAACACCGAACGTACGGGGATTCTTCCTCGCTTTGCTCTCCACAAAAAATGCTTATTTTCTTCGGGATTGCTCTACTCCACAATGTTGTCGTCTCGACCCCTCCCCTTGTAGATCTCTTGTCTTCTAGCAACGTCCGCAACTTTTTTACCGTGTATCCTTCTTGAAGATCCAACGCCCATGAAACCTTGTCGTTGAATCCTCCTATTGGATGACAATTGTCCAACACTCTTTTTAACTCCTCTAACTATTAATTAATATATTTTAATTATCAATTACTATTATCTTTTAATTATTATTTAATTATTTTTTCATATTATATGTAACGGTTATTTAAAATTCTAAGTTAACAAATTCAAAATTTATAGTATATATATAATTTATAAATTTTAAATTCTTTTAATTAACATGTTATATTATTTAATTTTTCTTTACTACATTGGTTGTATTAATTAATACATTATATTTTTATAAATCTGTTTTAAGTATATAATTAATAATTTTAATTGATAATTTTTTGAAAATGTCATTTTTGATCATTTTACATGTTTATAAGCTAGTTTTGCCAAACGTGACTTTTTCATCAGCCAGCTTATCAGCTACCAGCTAGTTTGCTAAACATAGCCTAAATAAACTTTTTTTGAATAAACAAAATAATGAACTTAATTTTGAAAAATAAATCTGAAATTTTTTGAACAAAAAATATACAATTCTTTTCACCAACAACAGAGTAAAATGAACCAATTAAATAGAGAAAATTTATGTCATTTCTATTACTAATTCCGAGACATTCAAAAGTTATGCCTAAAACATAAATAGATACATACAAAAATTATACAGATTCTTTCATAATATATACCAAAAAAACACTCATCTTTACACTAAATATACCAAAAAAAACGTCAATATCATTATAAATATACCAAAAAAATGCATAGAATATATGTTCATCCCACTAACATAAATATAATAAAAGTTATGTTATTTGAATTAATAAAGTGATGTTTAATCTAAAGCAAGAGTCGTTGACCGAATGACTTTCATGTACACCATCAACCAAATAAAGGAAAAACATACATACAAATTAATGACATAACTTTTGGTATGTTCATGTTAGTTGGATGAACATATCTTTTGGGCATTTAATGGTATATTTGTGAAGGGATATGCGTTTTTTTGATATATTTTGTGAAAAAATATGAGCGTTTTCTTGGTATATTCTGTGAAGGGCTGGCCGGATGGGTATAATTTTTGTATGTATTTATGAATGTTTCATGTATAAATTTTCTCTGTTTAGTTTATTCATTTTAAGTGTTGTCGGTAAACGATTAGTTTATTTTTTGTTCAAAAAAAAGTTTCGGATTTATTTGTTCAAAATTTAGTTCATGATTTTGTTTCTTCAAAAAAGTTTGTAGTTTTTTTGTTAAAAAAAATCAAGAATATATTTGGTAAAAAAATTAGAAAAAGTTTAGAAATTAATTTGATAAAAAAATTCAGGGACTTAATAATTCAAAATCAGATAGTTGTTGGGTTTTTTTAGACTTTTCCAAAATTTGTATAGTATTAACCTGTTTTTACAGGTCATAAAGATGTATTTAACCGGTTTTAAAAAATTTAAGGATTTTTTCATTAAAAAAATAGTTTAATGACTTATCCATTTAAAATCAGATATTTTGATGATTTTTTTTTAGATTTTCCTTTAAACAAAGATAAATCTATTTATTCGAAAATATAAAATGGGATAATTGCTTTGTGTATGAATGTGTTCATACCCACTTCTCTTTTCCAAGTTCTGGTTTTGATGAGCGTGCATGGCTCCTCGATTCCTTCACCGCTTATAATTCTCAAGAATCAAACCCCCTTCATTTCATTCTTCCTAATTTTAAATGTCTGCGTCTCTTCAACTTTCCACAAGTTTATATATATATATATATATATATATATACGAGTCTGATTGTATTAAATTTTATACTCCAACACTCGTCTATCTACTTAGCGTTCTCAAATTACAACATAATTAATTAATTAGCATTTCTCGCAATCTCTGATGGAAAATATGACGAAGCTCTGTTTATCTGAACGGTGTGGTCCCCACAGGATCTGGGACGAATGTGGGAACTCTGAAATTGTGCGAATTCTGATTTCATATGATACAGATACCATCAATTCCATCCAGTTTGTATATGCTGAAAAAGCTGGGCTGCGTCATTCTGATATCTATGGAAAACTGAATACTGCTTCCAACTTCAAAGTCGTAAGTTTTCAAAGCCATAAGATCACAAAAATATCACTAAACCTTCACAGCAAAAGAATCACTGTGAAGTTTCAGTATTATTTTGGTCTCACGTGAACCTATCCCTGTATCTATATAATTATGACATGTTGACGGGTTGAATGAATTGAAATGTGCAGGTGCGTTTTGACTATCCATCAGAGTTGTTAACCTCTGTTAGTGGCAAGTATGTAAAATACATTACTGGTTACTACAAACTGTGTTCGATAACGTTTGGGACCAACAAAGGCAAGTATGGACCCTTTGGTACAAGTGTAGAGAAAACTTATGATTTCAATTATGATTTTGGAGCAAGGGCATTTGGAGGATTTTATGGATCCATCTACTCTTCTGACTCCAGTATTTGTGGCATTGGAATTTACATCAAACCTCATCAGATGCTCAACACCAAATGTTCCATGATTAAAGATTTGGTGGCCAATTCAATGTATAAAAATTTGTGTTATTGTACTGCATTTGTGCTTCCTTTCCTTTTAATTTGGTTACTAATCTAGGGGACCATTTACATTGCTTATCATTAAGAATCAACGTTTTTACTAAACTTATCGAGTAAGATTTTAGTCTATTAAAACAGTACCGGTGAACGCTTACCGGGTATAAGTTATTTTTTTACTGATTTTTTTGTCATTGCTATTATCTAGCTTTTAACTGTTGAATATATATTGGGTTTTTTTTTAACAAAAACTCAATTTAGAGGCCCAAGCCACTTGATCATGGTAAATAGCCTGTCAAAGTTATATATAATTTTAAAGTTGGCCTTTTTTGTTATTCTATTGAACCTGGATAAAACCAAAGTTCTAAATGGCGTGAGGTGTGGCGTGGCGTGGCGACGAGACCAAACCTCAAGTCTTAGGAGCCACGGCGAAGCCATGGCGTTTTAAGACGTGTCTTATGGCGTCAAATGTTCTAATTCATATATAATATTATGTATAAAAACATATTTTTTGTAATGTTACTCAAGTTAAGTTAAATATTAAAAAACTTGCAAGTAAGATATTAAAAACTACGGATTAGGCCATGGCGTGCCATGGGCTTAACATGGCGTGAGATAAAAGCCTTGGTGCCATGGCGCGCTATGACGGGTGTGCGGTGAGTTTTTTAGAACAATGGATAAAACCAGCAGCCAGCAGCTGCCTGAATCTTTGCAAGTTCTTTCTCATCTGCACCCACAAATCACAAATGAATCTATTTGTTGCCTGTTTTTATGGAAGATGAAGGTTGGCGTGGCTGTAACATTCCAAGACGTGCTAAGTTCTTATACAACACCGCTAAATAGTTTACCATATCATGTTTTTTTTTATCTCTTCGCATCGGGTAGATACAACAAACTATCAAACCAAAGCTGTACATATGTTGTAAAAATCTTTGTAAGGACTCCTTTAAACGGGTTCAAATTCCATATATATTTTAACATGGTATCAGAGCTATAGTCTAGTTTTCATTCCTCTTTTTATCTTTTTATAAAAGGTGTTTTAGAGAGAGATTCAAAATGGTTACAACAAGATGTGATCAAATTACAAATAAATATGATATGTGTTACGGGTAGCTGATCAACGTCAAATCGTCAATAGTCAAGAACATAAGTATTCAATCATCTTTATGATCAGCAAGATTGCGGTATACTGTTGCTATGAAACGACAAGGAGTACTCCAAGCGGCACTAAAGTTAACCACGACCTGTTGGGTTGAAGTAATTAAAACATAAGAAATTTTTTAACAATATTTGATTTGATTTGATTTGATTTGATGGTAATTATCTTGTTCATCCCATTTCTCTGTGGTGGTTTACAAGGCTCTTGTGTTGATAAAACTCAGTGACCATTCAACGATTTAGAGACTCTATCTAGATTTGGTGATCAAATAAATATTGATGTTTGATAAGTGTTTTAAGCAATATATATATATATATATATAGGGAGAGGTTCAAATGAGAAGTGCAATTTTTTTGAGAAATAGAGAAGTGATCTTGGCCATTTATTCGGTCAAGATCGGCGGCTTGGACCGAGAAGCAGCGGATAATTCCTCGCGTCCTCGCGTGGTCTGCACAAGATAGAGGGTAGTTTCGTAAAAAATACGCGGGACGAGTTCATATATGAATCTTTGTAATTCACATATAAACTCTTTTTAACTAATTCATATATGAACCTACAGTTAATTAATTTCATATATGAAACACAAAGGTTCATATATGAAACACAAAGGTTCATATATGAATCACAAGATTCATATATGAATTAGTTATAAAGAGTTCATATGTGAATTACAAAGGTTCATATATGAACGTAGAGTTCATATGTGAATCACACAAATTCATATATGAACTCAGCCCGTGTTTTTTTTTAAAAGTTACGAAATTGCCTATTTTTGGAACAACCGCAACTTTTGACCAACTTATAACCGATCTTGACCGAATAAATGGCCAGGATCACTTCTCTATTTCTTAAAAATTTTGCACTTCTCATTTGAACCTAAAGCTATATATATATAGATAGAGAGAGAGAGAGAGAGAGAGCACAAGTCAGTCAATTTACGAGAAAGCAAGAAGTTTCAACATCACATGTAAAGTAAAATCACATGTAACATGTCCAAAAGGGACATGAACGACTTGGTCAACGCAAACAAGGTCACAAGGAAAGTTGCCCTCTCTATGTTCTGTCAACGCACCATGTTTGTATCACATGTGATTACAAATTTGTATGACATGTGATTTTACTCTGTAATCACTGCCTTGAACCTGACCCAATGTGTGTGGATATATATTAACATACATTAATACATATATATATATATATATATATATATATTTGAGGAGGGGAGGTTCAGATCTATTAAAACATATTCAATGATGTTATTTAAACATTTTTTTTTGTTAACAGAGAGGCTTGACCTCAGATAGAATTAGAGGTTTAAGCCATTTAATCATTTCAGAGGTTAACAAATACCATCTTGAATATCACCATAGGTAAAAGATTTTAGTATGGGAAAACTTGGAGGTCAGTGAAAAACAAATATTTACATAGATGGCTACATCCAAGTGTAGCAATGAATGAAAAAATGAAGTTACTTATGATTGAACAGAACCAAGAAATAACTGCTGGTATAATATAAGATTATAGAACATCACTTTTAAGATCAACCAATATTGTGGTTGTATTGGAGAAAATACCACATAATAGAGATCAGGATATTGAAAAACTGAGGTTCCTAACCACATAATAGACATAATCCTTCTAGGACCATAAACATATAAATCTCACTGGTTGAGGATTAAGGATTTTCACATATCCATCTACTGAAATCGGAAGCACGACCCATATGTAGAACCCCATTAGATTACTTTCCGAGAAAAGAAATGGTCCAAGTTTAGCCGGTGTAGGACTACAACATGCCTCTCCAACGGAGGCTAGATGAGCATAGGTTGTCCTAGAGTGTCGAGTCCCTAGAGTGGTAGACCAAGCCTTGGCTTTGATAAAATGTGGATGTCCATTAGATTACTTTTCAAAAAAGACCTTGCAGAGACAATGGAGGTTCCAAGATATATTAAAAAGTTATGGTTTTGAGTCTGGCCGACGTGAAACTACAACAATTTTCAACTACTTCACATATATACCATACCGACTATGGTCCCAAAAATTTACAATATATTTTTATAGTTTGTGTTAAAACTGTCAAACATATGAATTCTTCTAGTTAACAAAGGCGTGGGTTTAAGAGAGAAACAAAAAAGAAACACATCTCAACTGTCCATCCTTACGTTGTGAATGATAGGCTTTTTGTTAACTCAAAAGGGTAATATTGTAAATTCCATAAATACAAAACCGTGATTTCGGAAGAAAAAAAAAGTAAAATTAGATACCGCGTCTAATGAAATATCATCTCTAATTAAATATAGTAAAAACAAATATAAGATATACGAGGGAAGTTCATATGCAAACCAGGACACATGTCCTCATTCATCATGAATAATGGACGTGAATTTTTTACAACATTTATGATGAAAGTTTGTCATGTACCCACCTTAGGCCCAAGCCCATCAATACGTGTTATTCTAGAAGGGATTAGAAAGGGTATTTTGGGTAGTTTCTTACGATAAATCTAGTATAAACAAAGATGAGGAAGGTGGTGTGGGGTAAGTAGAAAATTAGTGGGTTCTTTTGGGAGAGACCAACACTCTCGAATTGCTAGAGTTCCTGTTGTTTCTCTTTCGTTTTCCATTCAGTTAATGTGATTGAATACCATTTTGCCAAGCATTTCCTTTCTGTTAGTGTGTTGGTTTCACCCTATCAAGGTAGTTCATAACAACGTCCTGGACACATGGCGCACTCTTATTGCTCCCCTGGTTTGCAACCGAACCTGCCCCTAACATATATATATATATATATATATATATATATATATATATATATATCCGAATCAATATAAACAAGGAGCTAGTAGTAACCTGAATAATCGAAAACGTTTATCAGATAAACCACAGAAAGCTCATAACATATATAACTTAATGATCATGAATAAGACAACCCTGATTGAGAAACCAAACACAAAATTCCAACACTAACAACAGAACCAAATGATGTTTTCTTCAACTTCTTTCTTCAAATCACTTGGATTATTTATTAACCAATCATGGAGTGACAACATTAGACCTATTATCTTCACTAGACGGTCGATTTTCAGAAGAATCCAACGGCCGTAAATCCACGATCATCTTAACAACTTCCTCCATCGACGGTCTATTATCAGGAACCCTTGTGACACAAGCAAGCCCAATCTGAAGCATTTGCACCATCTCTTCTTCAACATGTTGTTGCTTCATTAATTCCACGTCAAACACCTCCGCGGTCCACTCTTCACGGACCACCGACCGCACCCACCTCGGTAGGTCAACCACCTCGTCTTGACCCGACGACGGGAGCGGAGCTTTTCCGGTCAGGATCTCGAGAAGCAGGACTCCGAAGCTGTAAACATCGGATTTTTGGGTGAATTTTCGGGTTTCCATCACTTCAGGTGCATAGTATCCTATGCAGCGGGATTTTGTAGGGAGGAAGTTCATCAAGGGGGCTAAGCCGAGATCGGAGACGCAACCATCGAGGTCTCGCGTGAGAAGAATGTTTGAAGATTTGATGTTACCATGAGTGAATTTAGCACCTCCTTCTGAGTGGATATGAGCGATTCCTTTTGCAGCTTCGAGTGATATTTTCACTCTTGAATCCCAATCTAGTGGAGTTCTTCCTATACCTCTGTTACCTGTTATTATAGAATTTATCATAAGAAGCGGGAAAAAAACAGTTTCTATGTGCATTTTTGAGTTGTACAGTACAACAGATCAATGCAGTGATCAGGGTGACGGTATACGGAAACCAGTTGTATCATACAACTCAGTAAACCACAATTGGGCCCTCTAGAATTGATTTTCACCGCTGCCCGTGAATGATATATCATGGTGCGCAAAACACGAATAGAGGATATAATAAGAAAGTGGGATCGTAAAATGCAAAGTTTCAAAAGTTCCTAATTTCAAAATTTTCTACTTTTTATCCATTTGACCGGGAATTGATCTTGTAACATTTGATGACGTGGATGTCAAGTTTATTCTCCACTTTGTTGTAACCCTTTCGTAAACGGGTATCCATGTCATCAAATATTACAAGATCAGGTTACCAGTTAATATAGATACAAAATATAAAATTCTGAAACTTTGTTTCATCGATTGAGAAAAAATTCTTCATTACACTAAATAGGAACCAAGGGGCCGCTTACCGCTAAAATTCAGCACTTTAACTTACTTTAGTGGGTAAAATTGTATGAGAGAAAAAAAATCTTCCTTACACTAAATAGGAACTAAGGGGCCGTTTACCCAAACGCTTACCCGGTAAGCGCTTACCGGTAAAATTCAACACTTTAACTTACTTTAGTGGGTAAGATTGTAGTCCATCAAAACAATATCTTATGCAACAATTTACCCGGTAAGAGTCGTCACTCACACTTGTCAGGTAAGACTCTCCATCTTTGACATCGCTCTTACCGGGTAAGATCCTTGACCCTTATCATGTTCATCAGGTAAGGTAAATGACCCAATAAACGCTTACCGGGTAAGTATTAGTAAACGGCCCCTAAAGCAAATATTGTTACTTTTTTGATACATTTTTACCCTAAACAAAAATCAGGAAAAATTCCATCCAAATGTCTCATCTTTAGCAGTTGCATGGTACAAGTACAACAGATCATCACGGAAACAGCCGCTCTACCCTTTGGGATAGAGAGGACAAGTCTGCGTACATCCCACCCCTACCTCACTTTCATGGGTAATATATATATATATATATATATATATATATATATATATATAACAGGTTATCGATAGATCAATTGTACAGTACAACTCAGTAAAGCACACAAAGACATCTCGAATAATTTTTTACGTACCGTGCAAGAGTGAAGACAGGCTGCCAGTGTGCATGTACTCATAAACAAGAAGCTTTTCATCTTTAGAATAGTAATAAGCGCATAACGGCACAATATTAGGGTGCCTTCCAAGCCTCCCAACAAACTCCATATGTTGCTCAAACTCTTTCTTAGGAACCCCAACTTCTCGTATCCGTTTCACCACCACAGTCGTTTCTTCATCCAAGATAGCCTTATAAGCTGTTCCATAGCTCCCTTTACCAAGAACTTCGGCCGAAGCCCTCAACAAATCTTCAAGATCAAAGTTATAAGCACTTCCATCGAAAAAAACCAACTTGTTCTTCTCAGCCGCTTGCACCCCACTTCCAAAGTCATCGGACTTCTCGTTTTTTCCAGCGGTGACAGCTTGGACTTTTAACGCGCCAACGGAATCTTCTTTTTTCTTCTTTAAACAGAAAAACAAGAAAAAAGCAAGTAAAAGTAGGAGAAATAAGCCTCCTCCTGCAGCAATGCCCACAATAGCACCAGTGCTGAGTTTCTTATGTCTTTTTGAGTGGAAGGGCATGGATGGGAGATAAGTAGGAGAAGGAGAAGGGGAAGAGGTCAAAGATGAGCATTGACTCAAAGGGGGCCCGCATAAGAAAGAATTCCCTTCGAACGAAGAAACTGGGAATTTCTGGAGGGAAATGGGGATTGAACCATTTAACATGTTATGGCTAATATTAACAACCCGAAGCTTAGTGAGGTTAAGATCAGGTAGAGCTCCAGAAAATGAATTGAACTGGAGGTTCAATGAGGTGAGTCGGGTCAAATTCTTTATTGACTGCGGAATGTTGCCCGAAAAAGAGTTGAAAGAGAGATCTAACACACTTATTTGAGGGGAAATGGGAAAATAAATGTCTCCTGAGAAGTTATTGTGTTGAAGGTAAAGAGATTGAAGAGAGGGTATAGATGGTATATCAGAAGGAAGAGTTCCGCTTAGAAAATTGGATCGTAGGCTAAGGATTCTTAGAGCGTCTAGTTTTCCGATGCTATTGGGAGGGACTTGACCAAAAAGTCCAACACCTGGGAGATGGATCGCGATAACTCTTGTTCCTTCATCGTTGCATTTGATACCAACCCAAGAAGTGCAAATAGGGATAGTGGAATTCCAGTTTAGTTTTCTTAGGTGTGGCACTTTTGAAGCAAATTTAAGGAGTGCCTCGGAATCAGAGGTCAGATCAGCAGTTGTGAGATAAAGATTGTGAAGTAGGAGTATGAAAGTGGCCATTGCTAATAATCGAAGCTTCATCGGGTTTTCCATTGTGGGTCTCTTGATCAAGCACCTAAATGAAGAAGAAATGATAGAAATTTGTTTATATAAGAACTCAAAAAATGAAGGAGCAACTATCGAAATGAGATAGAAAAAGGGTAAAATAAAGGATAATTTTTGCAATTGAAGTAACAAATAATGAAATAAACCAAATGAAACTAGTTTATGCCACTCGAAGTAAGAAACATGAAATGCATTATAAACTAGCAATTGAAGACTAATGGGTTCAGATTATATTAGTAATTGACGAGAGCAGTTTGTTTATGCTACAAACTAAGGAAGATGGAGAGGATGGCTTGTTACCTTGCAAGATCTGCATAATGGAATGCAAGAAGCGAAGAAGCTAGTTCGATAGAGTATCTTGACCTACTCGCCTTTTTCCATATGGGAAAAAGCAGAGAATAATTATTTGAACTTTAGATTTTTCAGTAGAAAGTAGTAAACTTAATCTTTAGCAAACAAAAATTTACAAGAATAGGGAATCACTTTTGGATATAAAGAAATGAAGGAAATTGAGATATTCTCATATATAATCTCCGTTGATCGAATATTGGTTCGTGATATAGAGAACCACAACCAAGAGTCATTTATGTGTTAATAGAGAACAAAAATATCATACAAAAAACAAAATAAAGGAGGTTAGTGACAAGGAGAATCAAACCTAAAAGAAAAAGAGGAAACACTAATAAAAAGAAAAAGCAAAAGGACACTCCTTTGTTCTGCAAAAAGTAAAGAAATTATTGGCTCTAAAGCAAAATTTATAATTTCAATATATCACTCCTTGATTTCCTGTTAAAACTGTATGATGGATTAGCTTCACAATTTCATTCATCCTCTAAGTACATGCAGGGAACAAAAGTGGATTTATTAGGCATGTGTGGCTCTTGGGGACCAAAATGCAAATAAAGTTATGGAGGAACCCAAAACTTGCATAACTGATCATGTTCTATCTTTTTGAACTAATTATAGAGTTGTGGTGTCTATGAAAATAATATATAGAATAGCATCAACTTTTGGTACCTTGATATGGGCTAATGATCTAGAAAGTCCAAAGTGTTCCAATTTTCAGGACCACTGAAACAGTCGAGTAGTAGAACCTTATTCTTATGTAATCCATAACCAACTTAAGTAGTATAAAGTACTAAAATTATTAGGAGCGGTGTCATGTCATGTCATACACACAATCATGAGGATTAAATGAATATTTCAAAACAAAAAGGGAACTGGAAAGAGGATAGCTCATTTTCTAAAACTTTTATTGTAGCCAGTTTTTAGTTTTTAAGAAGAGAACAGCTAGCTAATGAAGTAATTCAAAATTTCAAACATGGTTTTATGACTTTCATTTTGTGAGTTCAAAAATAAGTAATTAATCTTGAAATAGGTATTATACAGAAAGTAAGAGGCTGATTAATAAAAGCACTTATGTGACAAAGAGACTAGAAATTAATTTTCCCAATATTTAATGGTATTAAGGAATGTTGTATTCCTTCTCATAAGATTGGTTTTGATAGTCAGGAGGACTATTCTTTCTGTTTTTATATTTTCCATGTAGATTCCTGTTACAAAAGGAACTGGACTAAATTGTTTTCCAATACTTACAAATGTGGGCAAATTGCTACATCTTATAAATATTGTATCACCAAACGGCCCTCAGTTTATGCCCATCAACCAAAAGGTTTGAGGTATGAGCCTAGCAAGAAACGTTCTCTCCTTCAAAAAACATTGCAAACACATTGTTTTTTTTGAAAGACTAATCCCTGGCACTGATTGACTGCTAAGCATGCACCCTGAGATAATTCCTCAGTGGCCACAAGTTGCCAACGCCTGGATTCGAACCCGGGGTAGATGGGTTTCTGAGCCATATCCCCCCAAGGCTTTAACCAGTACGCCACAAGCCTTGTGGTTAAAGCAAACACATTGTTGACCCTCTATTTATCTACTCTTACTATTCTCTTTCCACCTCTTTTAAAAAACACTTGTCCATCCTGTTACAAATTATTGGTTTAGATTTTAGAGATATATTCAAGAAAATTTTGATACAAAATACAGATGAACGATTTTAACACTATATGTTAACAAATCTGCACCTAATATGAAACAATTTATATGAGAGAATGCAATCTATGAATCTAACAAAAACATCTAAAATACTAATATAAAACAAACATATATATCACTAAATAGAGAGTATCTGGTAAGGTTTTGTTTTTAGGGTGGATTCAAAAAAAAGGTTTAAAATTTGACCAACGGACAGCAGTTCTAATTATATAATTCGTATCAATGGCTGTTTTCAAATCTTCAAAGTCTCTATTATTAATTAATAAAATTTACCTAACAACAAACAAAATCCGCCTTTCTGGATTTGAATTTTCTTCAATTTTTTCCCCACAAAACATAACCACAGCAAATGCCAATTAATTAACATAAACTATCAAAGCGATTAATTAACACAAAACTATCGAACCGTTATAGATGATTACCTGTAATCAAAACGATAAAATCAGCAGCAAATCAACAAACGGAATCTAGCCAGAGCTCACGATCGACTTCAGTGGCAGCTAAAAATAAAAAAATCTAAGAGCTCTGTGTGTATTTTGCGTGATAAAGTATGATTTAAGCTTAATTTCCAACGGCACTCTTGAGACTTTTATTCAAATCGCCAGCAAAATCAAGTAGAGAGAGAGATTAGTGAAATTGATTGTAAATCGGAAATAGCGGTGCATTAAAATGCAGTTTAATTTACTTACCGTTGGAAGAATTATACTTCTTCGTCTTCTAAGTATCTGCAGAAAATCTCCTTAAATTGGGAATTCCCTCTCTCCAAGGCAACATTTAACACGCACTAATGCTCCTTCTGTTTTTGGGTTTTCTTGCTCCGTACAGCTGCTGCTCACGAAACAAAAATAAAAGAATGATACTAGTGTTAACCGTTGTAGCTTTGATTTAATAGTACAAAAATTAAATACTAGAAGATTTAATATTTGTAAATATTACTATTATTGTTTTCTTAAAGTATATGTATACTGTATTTGTTTGAATTGCGAACAACCAGTATTTAATTTTTGTTTTATTTTTAATTTGATTATTGAATTTCATGAAAATTCGTTACCAAAATGTCTCAAATCTTTTCCAATTTACCAAAATGCCCCATAATCCTACGATTGGGCCCTCTATCGCTATCGCTAGTGGTGCTCACAGGTTGGGTTGATAAGGTTAAAGACATTTCGACACATCAATCCAATGTTGGTGGTTTGAAAAAATTTCAACCCAACCCGTTCGGGTTGATCGGGTTGTGTTTAAACAAGGTAAAATCAAAATTAGAAACATAAAAATAAAGGAAACATGTCTTTAAAATACAACCGATAATTCACACAATATATAGATACTACATATAAAAAATGTCTAAACCAAATATGATCAAATAACTTGACGTCTCCAATTTGCATATTTTTTAAATCTTAAATATATCAACATCTAACTGTTTTTCTCAATTTGCATATATATGTTAGCATCTATACATATAATAAATAAGTAACTAGCATGACACGTGTCGTCTTCTGGTGAGCCGACTTTAGTATTTTCCCACCTAAACATGTATCTGGACGCAGTTTACATTATAAGTTCAATTAGCACACCCACATTAACTCCTCCTTAAATCTCTCCTTAATTCAACTTTTTTAATTTATACGTTACATTTACTACCCTTATAATTAGGTATGTAGTTTACTTTTAATCTCTTACTTTTTTATTTTTCATTTTAGACTCTTATCATATATTCATAAATAATGTATATGAACTAAAATAAATTAAAAAAACATTTTTATTTTTTTACAAATTATACCATTGTAATCGCTTCGTCAATACATTCGAAATGAGCCAAATATTGAATATTTTTGAATTTAATTTTATTATTAAATATCATAAATATATACGAATTAATGTGTCGTGATTAGTATGAGATTTGTTGAAATTAATATGGGATTTGATACAAATAATCACTAAATTATCGTGATTTTCTTTTTGCAATTTCATAACTATTTTTACTTCAAAGTCATCTTCCTTCGACGAATTACAATTCTATCAAATTCCATTCTGTCAACGAAACACCCTTAGAATTATCATAAGAGATTTAATTACTTGGAAAAAAGATCACTTATCAACTGACTTTTGGATTATGAGTTCGAACCTTTTTCAAAAATATAAATATGCAAATATTTTAGTGTAGTATATTTAATTATTTATAATTTCTTAATCATGATTATATTATTTCCTCTAATTTTAATTGAACTACATAATATCAGTTATCAACAGATGATTAGTTAATGATATTTTCAAAGTCAAATTGTTATGCTTCCCATCAATTCACTTTAAATTAATCTTTCATAATAGTTGATTTGGTTATAATTATATAAATTTTTTTGATTGATATTATTATAAAATATAAGTATACGATTGATATAGATATTTAAGGCGCCACGCTTACCAAGTCACATCATCTTACTGGATGAATATAAAAGGACCAAGAATCTTACCACTGTTAGCGCTTACCGGGTAAATTGTACATACAATACCGTTTTGGTGGACTAAAATCTTACCCGTTAAAGTTTTTACCCGGTTAACGTTTACCGGCTTAAAAACGTTTACCAACAAATAATTTGAATGACTGAGAATGTAATCCATTAAGGTGAATGAAGATTGTGTGCTGGTAAGTGTTTAGTAAACAAGCATTAAATGTTTTTCACATAGAGAAATATGTATTTTATAGCTATGCCATTAATTTTTTCTCTTATTGTACTCACATTCTAGCATGCATTCATTTGAGCTTTACATCCCGTCGCATCGCGCGGGCACACATCTAGTTTAATATATATATATATATATATATATATATATATATATGTGTGTGTGTGTGTGTGTGTGAAGAAGTTATATAGAGATGGATAAAAGATTGAATATATATACGGTTGGGTTCAAATTCTCCTAACCCGATATCAACCCAATACATACGGTTTGAAGATTTTACAACTCGATTGGATATATGGTTGCTTTGGATTGGGTTATTTCACGCAGGGGCGGAGCCAAAATTTAGGTTTAGGGGGAGCATCAGTTATATATATATATATATATATATACATGGAGATTCAAATGATAAATATCATGTGAAGGCAAGAAAGAAACGTTAAGGGAATGTTTATGTGAATCATTACAAAAGTCCAATTGAAGATGCATATGTGAACATGTATGAATTATCTGTAACGTCGGGTCACATATGAATATTACAATAGATTTTTTGGATGTTTTCAATGAATTTACATATGAACCTTTCTTTCTCACCTTCACACAATATTTACCTTTTTTTTGGATAGGGTTCCTAGGCCTTCGGCCCAGTACATCCCTGGCAAACACACCGACCGCGAAGTAATGCAGCCTTGAGATAATCCCCAGTGGCCACAAGTGCTGTGTGTGGGACTCGAACCCGGGCAAGCGCTTACAGGATGTCATTTACCTTTTTTACCAAACATTTAGCGGGTAAGTGCTTACAGGATGTCATTTACCTTCCGGATAAGCATGGCAAATACCTAAAACTTCCTCGGTAAAAGACATAGTAAGGACCGAGAATCCTACCTGATAAGCACTAATCGGATAGAATACTCTTATCAATAATCCATTTTTATAGCTGAAAATTTTACGTGCTAAAGTAAGTGAGGGGGGTTTACCGATAAACATTTGATAAACTTAAATTGATCTCCACCACTTTAGAAAGGAAGCATATATATATTTTTATAAACTTAAAAATTTCAGGAGCAGCCATTGCAACTCCGGGCTCCTTGGTGGCTCCGCCACTAATTTCACGTCGGGTTGGGTTGAGTTGATCGGGTTTTTGAGCACCCCTAGCTATTGCGGACCTGGCCTAATTCGGCCGCGATGGGAATTTTAGTCCGCGATGCACACTCACATTCCTCGGTTTGGTATATTTTGATTTGAAAGTTACATTTCAAACCCCTATAATTATTTATTTAGTTTACTTTATATCTTTTACTTTTCTAATTTTAATTTTACACCTTCATCATATTAACACATATAATCGTATATTAACTAAAATACGTTTTAATTCTAACAAGTTACACCATTATAATCGTCTCTTCGATACCTTCGAAATGAGTTCAATATTGAATATTTTTGGATTTAATTATTTAATTATATATCATATATACTAAATAAAAATATTTTTAATATTTACAATTCATACCCTTATAATTAATTATTGAGTAAACTACACTTTTGGTCCCTGTGGTTTAGTGATTATAACACATTTGGTCCCTACAGTTTAAAAATTACACTTTAGCCACTACAGTTTGCATTTCGGTCCGGATTTGGCCCCTCGTCGTTAAGTCCGTTAAAAATCTCGTTAGATGAGGGGTATTTTCGTCTTTTTCACTTTTACTCTATTTTTCTTTAATAAATAAACTGTAGGGTCTAAATGTGTTATACAATAATTTTATTTTTTTCTTATTGAATCTTCATCTTCCCCAAATGAATAATAAGAACACCATGATGAACACCAAATCCAATCTCAAAAACACTAAGCAAATCCTAAATTCAAATCCAAATCTGTTTCAACACCCTTATATCCAAATCCTATGTTTGGTGTGACCACATGTGGGACAAACTAGAACTAACTAGAACACATCTTGGACAAGCGTGTCCTCCCCACCCCCCTAGAACAAGAGGGAACAGGACATTATTTCCCAACATACCCTTAAAAAAACAAAACCTAAAAAACTTTCTTCACGCCTCCACAACACAACACTGACATCGTCTTCTCCACACCTCCACAAGTTCTGCCATTTTCTTACACCAGTTCTGCAAATTTCTCACATAGACCGTCTTCTCCGCTGCTCCTATCGATTTCTCACACCAGTTCTACGATTTTCTCACACTGAGAACGTCTTCTCCGCTGCTTCTATCGATTTCTCACACCAGTTCTGCGATTTTCTTCTCCGCTGCTCCTATCGATTTCTCACACCAGTTCTGCGATTTTCTCACACTGAGACCGTCTTCTCCGCTGCTCCTATCGATTTCTCACACCAGTTTTGCGATTTTCTTCTCTGCTGCTCCTATCGATTCCGTTTTTTTGGTCAATCTTTCTTTTGCCCAGATTTCGATTTTCTCCTCAAGTTTCGATCTCTCCTATCTCGATTTCGTTTTTTTGGTCAAGCTTTGTTTTCCCTGGATTTCGATCTCAGGTTTTGATTTTTCCCCCACAAGTTTTGGTATCAAAATCGATTTCCTCTACTATATCTCTTGTCTATGATTTTTTAGTTGCAGACTCTTGTGGACATGAATTGTTGGAAACTTTATTTAGCTGTAAATATGTTTTAACATTTGATTATACATGAATGGACCTGTTTGCAAACTTTATTTGGTTAAAAAACACTAAAAATGATCACTTAGGGTAAATTGGTCATTTAATCAATCCTGTTCTGTCCTGTCCAGTCCTATTCATATCTTACCAAACGCTGAACACCTGTCCTGTTCTGTCCTATTCTGTCCTGTCTGCGTACCAAACGCACCTTGAAGAATCTGGATCACAGAGGCCAGATTCAGAAGGTTTTGGAGATGGAAGTTGATCGACTTTATCGATTAAACGAGCTCAGATCCTTATGCAACGTAAGTTTATGAACAGAAAAATCGTAAACAACCTAATCGAGATTTCAGTTTTTGATTTTACTTTTTGCGTTTCAGAGGATATTGCCGATCAGATCGTTGAGAGAACCAAGAACCAAATATATATATATATATATATATATATATATATATATATATATATATATATATATATATATATATATATATATTTGTGTATGTATAGATCTTCTGTGAAAGTTGAGACCTTTAGTTCAAAATTTGGGGGTTTAGGGCTTTTTGTGATATGGGTTTTCTTAGCATTTTCTCTTTCACAATTCTTTCTGGCAAGTTATCAGATCGTGATCTGGGTTTCAGATCTACACATTTCAGTTTTCTTCTTATTTTCACTTTTTTTTTTGTTTCTGGGTGTGTTTCAGATCTGTAAATATGTTTGATTTGGTAGTATGAACCAAAGTACTTTTTGCTTGGGAAAAATGAATGACGGAAGAAAATGTCAAAAAGACTTTGATGTTGAAACATATTTGGATTTGAATTTAGGATTTGCTTAGTGTTTTTGAGATTGGATTTGGTGTTCATCACCGGTTTGAGTTCAAAATGGTTTGCAACAATGTTGGGCCTTAGAATCCCGGAGCTTAAGTCATTAGCTCCGGAAGTAGCATAATCCCGTATTTTTCGATCTTTGCTATCGGCAATCGTCACTGTGGTCTCCACTATAGGTGGTGGTATTGCTGCCATGTTCACAGTGGGGATCACAGGGGGTTGTCGATTTGTGTTCTTGTTTTTACGTCTTCTTCGAAAAGTTTTCTCTATTTCAAGATCGATTGGTACCAAAGGTTCGTGTTGTTGCCGTGGCATGCAACACGAACAGCTTAGAAAAACGAGTTACTCGGGCTCGAACAAAAACTAATGTCTTGAGATTTAAAATCACGCCAGTCCCCGGCAACGGCGCCAAAAACTTGTCACGTGCGAAATATGTGTTTTAATCGCAGTGGGTTGCAAACTGTACACAGTGGGAAGTGCAAGTGTACACTGTCCACTATGATCGTCACAGCAAGTAATAGTTGGTAAAATACCATAATCGAATCCACAGAGACTGGACAATCAAGACAATACGGTTCTCATGAGTTCTTTTTACAAGTTTCAATTAGAGAGGAAAATAATACTTTGGTTTGGTTGGCGAAATAGTTACTTTGACGATTTTACTAGGGTTTTAAAAGGAGGAATGTAGGTTAGATTTTCCCTAGATTTTATACTAAATACTCGGTCCTAAGAGTGATCCTTGTATTCGAGATAGACATTTTCGCTAGAAAAGCCCGGTTGCAAAATACTCTTAGTACTTATTGTTTTGTCAATGGTAATCTAAAAAATGGACCTTTTCAGGTCTCGATGGAATGTGTAGAGACAAATACTCTAAGTGTTTTTAATACACAAATTAGCTTGCCTACGACTCCAGTGGGTTGAGATTTGCTCACTGTGCTGACCTCACTTTCGTAAGTGTCATAAGAATTCTTTTGAATCCCCTAGCATCATTCAAGCGCGTGTCACTACGTTCTACTTATTTCTAAGTTAAGAACTAGACTTTAGATCCTTGCAAGTGATCGGCTTGTTCGCATCCTTGGGTAAATATCGAGAATGAATGACCAAAACAACAAATATTCTAAGTATAAAGATTACTCAAGCATTTTTAATAAAATCCAGGTACTTCTCCTTCCTATATCCCAAAGGATGTTTAGCCCATAACTAAAGTAAAGAAAGCAAAAGAGTAGAAGTTGTACATATTAAAACTGAAAGTGACTTGAATAGAACCCACAATGGGGAACGAGAATTCGTCCCTGTCACTGTGTACTTCGAATTACAAATTAAACTAAGAAAGTAAAATACAGAAAATTAAAGCTAGTTACTGCAGTAAATGAAAGACTAACACTTAATGTGGTAGTTGAGAGAATTTAAGACTAAGCCAAGCATAAGATTGCATGCAATAAATGGCACCCAAGTGCTCCTTTATATACTAGGAGAAAGACTTGGGTTTTACACAAAGAAGTGGGTTTATTTAATGGGTAAAGACTGCAGTACTATGGCAGAAATCAGCACTTTGGATAATCCTTTTACCCAATAGACCCTTTTCCAAGTCAATCTCTAAGTACAAGAAGGTGTACTTGTTGTCATCTTCAAGGAAACTACTTTGTACATCTCCAGCCCATATTTGCCTGCCATTTGAACCTTCTAAACTCCAGAATAGTTGCATCCCAACTACTAGTTTCTTTTATCTTCTTGCTCTGCTCGAATAGTGGGCAACCGGAGTGGGCACAACAGTGGTCACTGCAGGATAAATCGTGAAAAACACCCAAATTCCACCAAATAATTTATTAAAGACTATGGTTCACTCTTTTTGCTCATTTTCGAGAATTGATCCAAGAATGGGGGTTTTTAGAAGCGGAATGGCTAAAATTGACAAAATAAAATAGAAAATTCAAGGAAATAATAACTCTAAAAATAGAGTTATCACAACCTCAAACTTAAACCATTACTTGTCCCCAAGTAATAAAAAGAAATAATAATAATAATAAAAATGCATATTAGCTTTCAGAGACTTACTGACTTCTCACTCTGAATGAATGTTGATCTCCCTCCACAGATACTTCTTTCGGTTCTAAAGCTTCACTTTTGTACTTGACGAAATCTTTCCCTTGTTCACAATTGATCAATAGGACTTTTCTTGGGTTCGAAAGATTTGTGTCTTTGAATATTTTTCCAAGGGTTTTGGCACGAAATTCCAAACATGGACCGAAGATCTCTCTTTGAGATTTTTATTTCAAGAAGTGGGTGTTTTGTATTTTGCAAGGATGAGTACGTACACTTTCAGGCTTTATTTGGGTATGGCTATTTTTGTGAGAGTGGTTATTCTGATGGTCCAGAATAGGCACACCATCTTTTTCTGGGAGTGAGCACTTTGACGGTCCAGAAAAGGCACACCATCAATTTTGTTAGTGACACTCCGATTTTTCTTCTGTTTTTGTATTTTTGTGTTTTTCTCTTTTTTTTGGGAGGGGGGTATGGCTTACCCACCTCAAACTTGGACTTCACAGTGTCCCCACTGTGGGAAGACTGGAAATCACTCAGGAAATCCCCACCTCAAACTTAAGAGTTCACAGTGTCCTCACTGTAACATGGAAATACTGACCGAAGGAGGTGGTTGTGGGTATAAAAAGGGTCGTGTTTGGATGCGAAAAATGGCCTATATCATTTCACGGGACAAGTTGAGATTTGTACTTACAAAAGTGACCTTTTTAAGTCTGAAGCCGAAAGTTGTACCTTGAAATGGAAACGGGATCAAACAAGCATTCAAACAACAAATACGTTAGTACCTAAAAGTACCTACCGAGCAGTAGGATTTCATGCATTATGAACCGAAATAAGAATTCAACAAAGTGTCAAAAGCCTAGCCATAGGCACAAAATCAAACCAAACAGAAATTAAAATTGTTTTAGGGAGCATCATGAGTGGAAACCAAAGTTTTAACAAACCATTCAATGGGTTGGGGTTTGTTGCGGTGAACTGTCGCCAAAGTCCTCACTGAACTCATCTTCACTTTCATTGGAGGGGAAAATACCTTCTGGAAATTCAGGGAGCTGTGCGGCCAATTCGGGATTAGTTTCTTGCAACATCTGGTTCATAACTATGTCTCTGTCCCTCGTGTACATCCAAAAGGATTCGGTGGCTCGGTTGGCATGCTTCTGATGGGCCTCCATTAGTTCAATGCGATAGGTGAGAGATGTCAAAGCTTGCAAAATGGCTGTTAGTGGGTTACTCGTGCTTGCGGTTCCTGCAGTGGGGTTTTGGAGTGGGGTACCAGCGCTTCTCACAGTGTGCTCATCAGCGATCCTCACAGTGGGATTGTCAGCGGGATCATCGGTTGGGGCAGTGATTGCTCTTCCCATTTTTCGTATGGTTGCCACGCTGATGTTGCTTGTTGAAACAAGCCACTGATCATCTGCAGCTGAGGGCACTCTAGCTTCTATTAGCAACATAGTAATGAGACATGGGAGGGGCAAGATTACCTTTTTACGGGTGCGGACTTGATGAATGGCAGCATGCATAACAATTCCCAGATTGATCGTTTTCCCAGTGAGGATGCAAAACAGTAAGGTACACTTTGTGCATTGAAAGGGTCGTATCATGCGATGTTGGGGACAAAGAGGCACGGAGGAATTGGAACCACACAGCGGCCTCAGTAGTGAGGGAGCTAGCGTACAGACACTTCCTCTGGCCGTCTTTATCCCATGTCTTCCCTTCAACTGCTATTTCTTTCAAAATAAGATCCTCATCTGCCGGCGTCATTTTCTTCAAAAACTGAGTAAAATCACAAACTCCCGGGATCCTTCTTCCCAAAACTCGGTTAATCTCGCCTGGGGAATAGCTCACAGTTCGACCTCGGACTTGTACAATGGGGTCCTTAGCCTGAGAAGCCTCGACGTAAAACTCCCGTACCAACGAGGCATTTACGCGGCGATTGGCAGAAGCTAAGCTCGACCAATCGTGCGCTAAGATTCTGTTTTTGACAAACGGGTTGGCTTCTATAAAGTCGGGGTCGAAACCCCTCTCTAGGTTCAACTTTTGTGTAGCAATACAATCATAGTGGGTTGCCGCTGCTGGAGTAGTGAACTGCCTAGGCACCCCACTGGGGACATGCTCAGTCCCCACAGTGGATAGATGTGGGCTCGCAGATGGGAATTGTTCACTCCCGGCATCAATTTCCATAGAAGATGAACTTAGAGAGGGTTCGAGACCCTTACCTTTTCCTGATGATTGTCTTCGCGGCTTTTTGGTTGGTGACCTCTGTGGCATGGTCACCCTAGACCTGGTGACCATTCCTCTTTTCTTCATAGCCCGAGTGATGGGGTTCTCCCCACTGTGGGCAGCTTTCCGCAGCGCTTCCAAATCCACGGTATTGTCCATTTGACTGTAATGGTGTTGGTATTCTTCCTCAACCTGCCTTCTCAACTTCTCTTCTTCATCGAACACTTCAGCCTCTGCCCTCTTTCTTTCTTCCTCGAAAATCCTCTCTTTCTCAGCCTTAATCCTTGCTTCTTCCAATCTCCTTTCTTCCTCCTCTTTTCGTACCCTTTCCTCTTCCTCTCGCCGCCTTTTCTCGACTTCTTCTTTTCTTTTTCGAATGGCAGCCATTCTTTGGTTGTAATCCTCTTCCAATCTTCTTTCTTCTTCCTCGGCTTGTAATGCCTCTTCATCGAAGTGGCTAGAACTGGAGTCCGCCACTTTTGATGAAGAAACACCCTTTGGACTTCCCTGCTTGGACGAACCCGTATCTGGAACATCAGTGACTATCGGATTTTCGCCGGAGACCGACGGCGGTTCATTTAGGTCGCCGGTGACGGTTTCCGGCGGGTGGTCTTCGGTGGTTCGGCGGCGGACCGCCGGACGTGTGGGTGCATCAGGGTGGGTATTAAGCCTTTTGCTTTTAGCCATTGTTTAGGGTTTTAGGAAGGGTTTTTCGGTTTGGCTTCGTGAGAGAGAGAGATGAAGAGTGTAAGTATTTTGTAGAAAGAGTGGTTTTGTTTTGAATGGGAAAGAGGTTTTCTTTTGGTTAGTATGGGAGGGAACGGTTATTTTTGGAGAGAGAGAGATGAGAAATGATGGTTTTTATTGGAAAAAGGCGAGACTAGGACAAGTGGCAGGAAAATGTGACCTTTGTGTAAGTAAAAGTTGATATGATGTCCGCCTTGGGCCCCCCAAAAACCGTCCCTTCTTATGCCAGACCGGGAGTGGGGAGCGCAGGGACTTGTTCCTGCCCACTGCGAAGATTTTTCTTGATTTTTCCTCCAAAAAGTGGCACTTTCTCCTACACACATTAAAATAAACTACCATGCAGAATTAAAAAGACCAAAAATAATAAAAAGACAGTGGGGTGGAGAGTGGGATGTAATGTGGGCACTCTCATTCATAAAATGTTTCACCCTCTGCCCATTGACTTTAAAAATTTGACCAGACTGTGGGGACTTCAACTCCACTGTTCCAAAGGGACTCACCTTGACAATGGTGTATGGTCCCGTCCAACGTGATTTTAGCTTTCCTGGAAAGAGTTTAAGACGGGAATTGAACAATAATACCTGTTGTCCCTCCATGAACTCCCTATGGTTGATTCTTCGATCATGCCACATCTTGGTCTTTTCCTTATACAACTTTGCGTTTTCATAAGAGTGGTAACACAACTCTTCTAACTCATGCAATTGTAAACTTCGCTTAATTCCTGCAGCATCCTCACTCATGTTAAGCTCTTTAAGGGCCCAAAATGCCTTGTGCTTCAATTCAATCGGTAAATGATAAACTTTGCCAAAAACCAATTTAAAAGGAGACATTCCCAAGGGAGTTTTGTAGGCCGTTCGATAGGCCCAAAGAGCATCATCAAGTTTGATTGACCAATCTTTGCGGTGCGGTTTAACAACTTTTTCCAAAATTCCTTTGATCTCACGGTTTGAAAGCTCGGCTAAACCGTTGGTTTGCGGATGGTATGCGGTGGCCAATCTATGATGTATGTCGTATTTAGCAAGGACCGAGGCCATGACTTTGTTTACAAAATGGGTGCCTTCGTCACTAATCAATGCCCGTGGTGTTCCAAATCGATTGAAAATGTTTTTATGCAAAAACTTTACCACGGTATTGGCATCATTAGAATGACACGCAATGGCTTCCACCCATTTTGAAACATAGTCTACCGCAACCAAGATATAAAAATTATTATTGGAATTTGGAAAGGGTCCCATGAAATCAATCCCCCAAACATCAAAAAGTTCTACCTCTAGAATGTTGTTAAGAGGCATCTCGTTCCTTTGCGAAATGTTCCCGGTGCGTTGACATTGCTCATAATTTTTCACAAATTCATACGAGTCTTTAAACATAGTGGGCCAAAAGAACCCACTTTGCAAGATTTTTACAGCAGTGCGGTTTCCACCAAAGTGGCACCGTAGTGGGATGTGTGACAACCATGGAGTATTTGATGTTGCTCACTCCCGTGGATACAACGCCTCAATATTTGGTCCGTCCCTATCTTATAAAAGAAAGGGTCGTCCCAAACATATTGTCGTATATCATGTAAAAACTTTTTAAATGGTTGCCCACTTATCCCGTGGGGTTTCAGTCCACTTGCTAAAAAGTTTGCAATGTCAGCATACCAAGGAATATTATTTTTGAGATGTTGGGCTGATAACAATTGTTCATCGGGAAAATTCTCTTTGACCGAAGTGGGATGAACAGTGCCCACTATCTTCTCGAGCCTGGACAAATGGTCAGCTATCTGATTGCTTGTTCCTTTTCTATCAATGATCTCAAGGTCAAATTCTCGCAGCAATAAGACCCACCTAATCAAGCGTGGCTTGGAATCAGCCTTGTTGATCAAGTATTTTATCGCCGCATGATCCGTGTGCACTATGACCTTCGTCCCTATCAAGTACGACCTGAAACGATCAAAAGCAAACACCACCGCAAGTAATTCTTTTTCAGTTACTGTGTAATTAATCTGAGCTTCAATCAGTGTTTTACTTGCATAATAAATGGGGTGAAAAACCTTGTTCTTTTTCTTTCCGAGAACAGCCCCCACAGCCCAATCGTTGGCGTCACACATCACTTCGAATGGGAGTGATCAGCCAGGAGTGGTCACTATGGGTGCTGTGACTAAGGCTTCCTTGATTGTTTCAAAAGCATTTCGGCATTCTTTTGTAAAAATGAAATCTTTCTCGTGTTGTAACAGGTTGCATAAAGGTTTTGTTATTTTCGAAAAATCTTTGATGAACCTCCTATAAAAACCTGCGTGACCCAAGAAACTGCGAATACCTTTTACTGTTGTGGGTTCGGGAAGTTGTGCCACTACCTCAAGCTTGGCTTTGTCAACTTCCAACCCTCTCCTTGAGACAAGATGACCTAGGACAATACCTTCTTCTACCATAAAATGGCATTTTTCCCAATTCAAAATAAGGTCGTGGGTCTCACATCTCACTAGGATTTTCTCTAGATTTCCTAGGCAGTTGTCAACTGATGTCCCTATCACAGAGAAGTCATCCATAAAAACTTCTATGGTGTCCTCAATCATGTCGGTGAAAATGGCCATCATACAACGTTGGAAAGTAGTTGGAGCATTACACAATCCAAATGGCATCCTCCGGAATGGAAAAGTACCGTAGGGACAAGTAAAGGTGGTATTTTCTTGGTCCTCGGGGGCGATATGGATTTGGTTGTATCCGGAGTATCCATCTAGAAAATAGTAGAATTCATTTCCCGCTAACCGATCAAGCATTTGGTCGATGAAAGGTAGGGGACAGTGGTCTTTCTTAGTGGCCAAGTTGAGTTGTCTATAGTCCATGCAAATTCCCCACCCCGTGACAGTCCTAGTGGGGATGAGCTCGTTATTTTCGTTCTTCACTACGGTTGTCCCTCCCTTTTTAGGGACACATTGGACGGGGCTCACCCAACTACTACTAGCAATGGGATAGATAATACCGACATCTAACCACTTCAAAACTTCTTTCTTAACTACCTCCTTCATGATGGGATTCAGCCTTCTTTGAGGTTGGACTTTCCCAGGGTGGTCACTCTCCAAGTTAATCTTATGTTGACATAAAGAGGGGCTAATACCTCTAATGTCCGCTATGGTCCAACCTATTGCCTTCTTATGCTTCATCAACAAATCAATCAGACGTTGTTCTTGGTTCTCGCTAAGTTTGGAAGAGATAATAACGGGAAGTTTATTATCCTTAGCGAGATAAGCATATTTCAAGTGGGAAGGCAATGGTTTAAGCTCTAACTCGGGAGGGTGTTCTATTGAAGGTGGTTGAACATTTCTATCTTTAAAGTCTAGGGGTTCAAAGGCTGCTACCATTTCGTTACACTCATCCTCAAATGTGTCGTCACTCTCAAGGTTGGAGTGCTCACTCTCACTTCCCACTGTGGGCACTGTACTTCCCACTGTGGGCACTGTGTCAAGCCTGTAGGATTCATAAATCGAACTTAAAGCAAAGCAGTCTTCGGTGTCTATATACTTAAGGGATTTGAAGACATTGAATGTTACTTCTTGGTCATTAACTCTCATCGTGAGTTCTCCTTTGTGCACATCAATCAAAGTTCGTCCGGTTGCAAGAAACGGACATCCTAAGATGATTGGGATTTCTTTGTCGGCCTCATAATCTAGAACTAGAAAATCGGCTGGGAAGATAAATTTATCCACTTGGACCAAAACGTCTTCTATTTTACCCTTTGGGTAGGCAATGGACCGGTCGGCTAGTTGTAATGTCACGGTTGTGGGTCTAGCCTCTCCAATACCTAACTTGTTAAAAATAGACAATGGCATCAAATTGACACTAGCTCCTAAATCACAGAGTGCTTGACCTACTTCTTGTCCTCCTATTGTGCACGGAATGGTGAAACTACCCGGGTCTTTCAACTTAGGTGGAATCTTGCTAGTAAGGAGGGTACTACATTCCTCGGTCAAAGCCACAGTCTCAAACTCACCCAACTTTTTCTTTTTGTTCAAAATATCCTTTAAAAATTTAACATAGCTTGGCATTTGCTCGAGAGCCTCTACCAAGGGTATGTTAATGTGAAGTTGTTTAAAAATGTCTAAGAATTTTTTAAATTGAACATCGACATTTTTTGGCTTCATTCTTTCAGGAAAAAAGGATGCTTCGTGGGTCAATTTGAGCCTGCTGTGGTATTGGTTTTGGAATATTAGGTTTTGGAACAGGTCCAAAAGTGGGAAGGTCAGGGATGTCGTTTCCCACTGTGGGGATCACAATGACTTTAGGAGTGCCCATTGTGGGAAACACAGTGGGTATTTGAGGCAAATCATCAGACTCGAAAACGATATCTTTTAGATCCTTTCCACTCCTAAGTGTGATGGACTTAACATGTTCAGATCCTTTTCCTATTCCCATAGCATGCTCGGTATCACTAGGTAACGTCCCTGGTGGTCTATTCTTAACTTCGACGACTAGTTGTCCTACTTGAGTCTCTATGTTCCTAATGGCTGCTTGAGTTTGATTCATAAAACCCTTGAGAATTGACTCAATCGATTGTTGAGCCTCAGCTGGTTGATTGGATCGTGGTTGGTATTGTTGTGAGGACTGTCCTTGGTGAAAGTTCTGTGAGTTCTGCCCACTGTGATGTGGGGACTGCCCACTGTGATGTTGCTGAAATCCAGGGGGATTGTGTGGTCTTTACTGGGTATGACTCGCCCCGTGGGGTTGGAGTCCTGGATTACCAGCCCAAGAGAAATTTTGGGGATTTCTCCAACCTGGATTATAAGTCTGCGAGTATGGGTTGTTTCTTGGATTTGTCCCTATAACATTAACGCCTTCGGGATTTGCTGGACAATAGTAAAAAAGATGCTCCTCTCCACAGAGGGAGCAGTTTTCGGCTAGATGAGTTGCAGAATTGACTTGTCCTCTATTTTGGTTCAAAACGATTTTTGTTAAGGCCACTAACTGCGCATTCATGGCTTTGAGCGCTTCGGAATCGATGGTGTTGGTCTTTGGTACTACTGCTCTAGGATTGGACCACTCGGTATTGTTGTTGGACACTTTTTCTAAGATTTGATATCCTTCATTGTAGGTTTTACTCGTGAATGTTCCACCGGCTGTTGCATCTAAGATGGTTTTGGCTGCATTGGAAAGACCATTGTAAAAGGTCTCCAATTGGATGCAATGTGGGATGCCATGATGTGGGCACTTTCGAAGTAAATCTTTAAATCGTTCCCATGCATCCGAAACAGCCTCATCTTCTTCTTGCCTAAACAAAATTATATCATTTCGAAACCTTACATTCCTCGTGGGAGGAAAGTATTTTTGCAAAAATTTATCGGCAAGTTCTTGCCAAGTGGTTATTGAGTGAGGTGCATGTGAGTTCAGCCATGACTTTGCCTTATCCCTTAGTGAAAAGGGAAAAAGTCTTAGTCTTAATGCTTCATCACTCACACCTTGCAGCTGGAAGGAATCGGTCATTTCCAAGAAAGATTTTAAGTGCGAGTGTGGATCCTCAGATGGTGATCCTCCAAACTGACCCATGGCTTGGATCATTTGAAACATCACCGGTTTGAGTTCAAAATGGTTTGCAACAATGTTGGGCCTTAGAATCCCGGAGCTTAAGTCATTAGTTCCGGAAGTAGCATAATCCCGTATTTTTCGATCTTTGCTATCGGAAATCGTCACTGTGGTCTCCACTATAGGTGGTGGTATTGCTGCCATGTTCACAGTGGGGATCACAGGGGGTTGTCGATTTGTGTTCTTGTTTTTACGTCTTCTTCGAAAAGTTTAATCTATTTCAAGATCGATTGGTACCAAAGGTTCGTGTTGTTGCCGTGGCATGCAACACGAACAGCTTAGAAAAACGAGTTACTCGGGCTCGAACAAAAACTAATGTCTTGAGATTTAAAATCACGCCAGTCCCCGGCAACGGTGCCAAAAACTTGTCACGTGCGAAATATGTGTTTTAATTGTTGTAACACCCTAAAATCAGGGCCAATTTAAACCTCAAGATTCACAAGTTATGACCATCAAAATATCAGACTTTTATGACCAAAGGATCAAAAGTAGAGTTTTATATGTACATAAACATCTAACTTGAATAATCTTACTAATCTAATCATATCAACATAATCAGATTACTAGATTATCTAAGCTTGCGTCCCAAAAATCATCAAAAGAAGATCTTGATCCTTTAACATCTATAAGTCTGATTTCTTCCAGTTACTGCATCTCACTTCCCCCGACTATTTCCCCGAGCTTGTACCTGGTAAGAAAATTTAATTTGAAACATTAGGCTTTTGCCTAGTGAGAATATTCAAATCAAATTAAAATTTAACAGCTAAAATATTAACAGATATATCAAACCTGTTATCAACCATCTTACCGTACCAAAGCTCTTTTCAACAACAGGAATCCACCCAACTCCCATCCTTATGACTAATTCATCTAGTCGTAATAATATCAACAAGAGTTACTATAAATCATACCAGATTATAAGTAACTCCCATCCAAAGAAATTACAGTTTCTATACCTGCTTATTTCTTAGTCCGGAAGTAGAGATTACAAATTACTTTATGCCTATCTCTGAACTTCCCTAAAATTTGAAGATCTCAAACCTTCCGTCTGAAATGGGAATTACAAACTCAGTGTCTGCCTATTCCACATTTCACTTTTCTCACCATCTTGAACACTGGCCCCCAAATGGGATTTAATTTATATCGCGCTTAACAACAAGGGCCCTCTGGTAATCCAAGATACACTCAACCACTAGAAATTACATCCCTTCGGTCAATGGCTGATAAACGGTTCCCATTAAACCGTACTAAGTGGCCCTCTGATGACCGGATGTCTATTTCTAGTTAACGCAACACAATAACTGTGCATCATCTCTCTTTCTATCGTATACTAAGATTGTACGATACATCATATATTCTATATGTCTATATACAGAATATTAATTACAACAATTATCCCCATTTTTGCTAATTAGCATCGGGGATCAACATCTCAAATGTTAACTATATGATCGGACTCATAAATAAGTCTTTTACAATTATTCATATCATGGCTTTCGTATCAAATTCTGAGTTATAATCATATAACAAATAGCATATAAGTATCAGATTGCATTTCACATAAAAGCTTCAAACTGCTACTGAAAGTCCAAAAATTTCGCAAGCCACTGTAGCGAAAAGCTACACTTTTCGCAAGCCAAAGCTGCGAAAAGCTCAAAAGTCGCAACCCACTGTTGCGAGTTCTTCAAAACTCGCAAGCCACGCTTGCGAATTCTTCAAAACTCGCGAGCCATGCTTGCGAATTCTATCACTTTGCGCAGCCAAAGCTTGCGCAAAGTGTACTGTTCATCGTCTCTTTCACAACTTTAAACCAGTATCGATTTTCTTAGCAAATTAAGCCTACAGATGATTCAATCCCAAAGAAAACATATCTATTACCATTCTAATTACTTAATTTTAAAGAGAGTTGAATAAACTCACCTTTTAAGATGATCTGAACACTTTTGGCTTATCTTGAACACTGTTTCACAACAGAGCTTAATGGACAGCTTAATCCACAGCTTAAAGAAATCTGGACAAAATACTACCACTTAAAAAAAATCTATGGAGATGAACAAAACAGATAAGAAAACAAATTCTTACCACAAATCCCCAACTGATTTCTCCTCTTCTTTTCTTCCTTTCGTCTATCTCTCTGTCACGTTCTATCTCTCTCTATTTCTCTGTTTCCTTTTTTTTAGAATAAAAAACAAAACTCAGTATTACCAAATACTGATTAAATCCTAATGTGACACCTCATGTCATAAACATGAGTCATTACCCAACAAACACCTTTCACCCCAAACTTTCAACTAAAGACAAATCAACCCTCCAAGTTAATTTTCTCAAAAATAAATTGTCCCAAAATACAATTTATCTACTATTAATTACAATGAAATTTTCGAGGTGTTACAATACTCCCCAACTTGAAAAGGATTTCGTCCCCGAAATCAAACTAAACAAACAATTGAGGGTATCTTTTCTTCATAACTTCCTCTGACTCTAAAGTCACGTTACTACCTCGATGATGTTTCCATTGTACTTTCAACATAGGCACCTCTTTGCCACTTCTCAACTTCCGAACAAACTTTTCCAGTATTGCTTCCGGCTCTTCAACACACCGACTCTTCTCATCCACCTTTACATCAGAAATTAGAATTACGTCCTTTTCTTCGGCTAAACACTTTCGAAGATAACATACGTGAAACGTGTTATGGATTCCTTCTAATTCAGGTGGTAGATCTAATTGATACGCTTGCTAACCAATTCTCTTAGTGATAGTGAAAGGTCCTAGAAAACGAGGACTTAACTTCCCACGCTTTCCAAAACGAATTACACCTTTCCACGGAGATACTTTCAACATAACCCGCTCCCCAACTTGAAATTCTTTTGGTCTCCTTTTTAGATCAGCATAACTCTTCTGTCTATCCTGAGCCGCTTTCATGTGTTGTCGGATTTCCTTCACTTTATCAGTCGTTTGTTGTACCATTTCCGGTCCGGCAAATTGTTTCTCTCCAGCTTCTAACCAACATACTGGAGTTCTACACTTTCTACCATACAAGGCTTCAAAACGGCGCTCTTCCGATACTAGAATGATAACTATTGTTATACGCAAATTCCACTAATGGTAAATGCGTATCCCAATTACCTCCAAAATCTAATATACATGCTCTTAGCATATCTTCCAACGTCTGAATAGTTCTTTCACTTTGACCGTCCGTTTGTGGATGATACGCGGTACTCAAATTCAATTTCGTACGCAACTCTTCTTGAAGTGACTGCCAAAACCTTGATGTAAACCGACTATCACGATCAGAAACAATAGACACTGGTATACCATGTCTTGACACCACTTCGTCAATATACAACTTCGCCAACTTTTCTATCGGTGAAGCTTCTTTCATAGCAAGAAAATGAGCACTCTTTGTTAACCTGTCAACAATTACCCATATAGTGTCGTTACCTCTTTGCGTCTTTGGTAACTTCGTCACGAAATCCATAGTAATCTTATCCCATTTCCACTCCGGAATTTCCAAAGATTGAAAACTTCCGTATGGCTTTTGATGTTCAGCTTTAACTAAAGAACAGGTTCCACACTTTTCTACACATCGAGCCACATCTAACTTCATAGTTGGCCACCAATAGTGTAGCTTCAGATCTCTATACATCTTAGTACTCCCAGGGTGAATGGAATACTTAGATTTGTGAGCATCTTCCATAATCAATTCTCGATTCCCACCTATTCTTGGTACCCAAACACGGCCTCGAAATAATTTCACCCCGCGACTATCTTCTGTCAGTTGAAACCGTTGTTTGGCCATAACTTCAGCTTTTAAATTTTCTTCCAAAAGAGCTTCCGTTTGAGCATCCTTTATTCGTTCAATCAGACTTGACATTACATCAATTCTAGCATTAGTTGACTTCAGACAACCATTATACTCCTTCCTGCTCAAGGCATCAGCTACGACATTTGCTTTACCAGGATGGTAATGCAGTTCACAATCGTAATCTTTAAGTAATTCAAGCCATCGTCTCTGCCTCATATTTAACTCTTTCTGATCGAAGACATGTTTTAAACTCTTATGATCAGTATAAAGAGTACACTTCGTTCCATACAGATAATGACGCCATAGTTTCAAAGCAAACACCACTGCAGCTAACTCCAGATCATGAGTAGGATAATTCTTTTCATGTTCTTTCAATTGCCTTGATGCATAAGCAATTACCTTGCCTCTTTGCATCAATACACATCCTAGACCCATCTTTGAAGCATCACTGTATACTACGAAATCATCTGTACCTTCTGGCAGTGCTAAAACAGGAGCTTCACACAACTTCTGCCTTAAAGTCTTGAAAGCTGAATCTTGCTTTTCAGTCCAGACAAACTTTACATTTTTACGAGTTAACACTGTCAAAGCAGAAGCAATCTTCGAGAAATCTTGAATAAACCTCCGATAATACCCAGCCAAACCCAAGAAACTTCTTATTTCAGATGCATTCTTTGGAGTCTCCCAATTCATCATTGCTTCTATCTTGGATGGATCCACTTTCACACCTTCAGCAGAAATCACATGACCCAGAAATTGTACTTCTTTTAACCAAAATTCACATTTTAAGAATTTTGCATACAATTTCTCTTTTCTCAACACTTCTAAAACTTCATGAAGGTGACACTCGTGATCATTTTCATTATTTGAATAGACTAGTATGTCATTAATAAATACAATGACAAACTTGTCTAGAAAGGGCCGACACACTCTATTCATCAAATCCATGAATATTGCTGGAGCATTAGTCAAACCAAATGGCATCACGAGGAATTCATAATGCACATACCTTGTTCTAAAAGCAGTCTTCGAAATATCTTCATCCCTTACTCGGACTTTATGATACCCCGACCTCAGATCAATTTTAGAAAAACATCCCGCACCTTGTAACTGATCAAACAAGTCATCAATTCGTGGCAACGGATACTTGTTCTTGATTGTCACTTTATTCAACTCCCGATAATCTATGCACATTCTCATAGTTCCATATTTCTTTTTAACAAACAGCACCGGAGCTCCCCAAGGTGAAGAACTCGGTCTAATAAAGCCTTTGTCTAATAACTCCTGCAATTGTGACATCATCTCTTTCATCTCTGCTGGCGCCAAACGATACGGTGCACGAGCTATTGGTGCTGCTCCAGGAATTAGATCAATACGGAACTCTACTTGCCTTTCCAAAGGTAAACCTGGAAGATCATCTGGGAATACATCAGGAAAATCACATACTACTTTGATGTCTCGTATCTGCTTCTTTTCTGATTTTGCATCTAAAACGTAGGCCACATACGACGAACATCCTTTCGATAAACATTTACGTGCTTTTGCAACTGAGATCAACTGTACTTCTCCCTTCTGTTTTTCCCCATAAATAAATACATCATCTTGATCAACCATCGGGATTCAGATCAACTTCTTGGCACATATTATTTCTGCTTGGTTATCAGTTAACCAGTCCATACCCACAATAACATCAAATCCTCCAATTTCCATTAACAACATGTCAATTGGAAACTTTGTATCATCTATCTGAATTGTACAACCGTCAATTCTTTCACCAACCAAAACTTGACCCCCATTAGTTACCTCAACTACTAAGGCATCTCCTAAAGTAGTGATAGGCATAGCTAACTTACCATAGAACCCTTTGGATACAAACGAATAATTTGCACCACAATCAAATAACACATGAGCAGGTATGGAATTTATAAAGAATGTACCAGAGACGACATCTTTGGATCCTCTTGCCTCCTCAGCTGTCATATTAAACGCTCGTCCTATTGGTTTAGGAATAGCCGTCTTCTTTCCCTGTTCTCCTTCCTTCTTCAGCTTTGGACAATCTTTACGAGTATGCCCCAGTTGTTTACATTCAAAACACATAATACCCGGCATTGAACAATTGATTGCAATGTGCCCCGTCTTTCCACACTTAAAACATTCTGGTCCGCCTGCTCGACATTGCCCAAAATGCTTACTTTTACACTTCGGACACCAGCTGGGTTCCTTTCGAGAATCTGAACGTATGTTTTTACCAAACAATCTAAGTTTCTGAGAAGAATCAGAACGTCCTTCCCACTTTCTTTTATCACCAACATGAGCTTTCTCTTCCTTATCTCTGGCATACATCTCCTCTATCAACTTGGCCTCTTCAATCGTTTCCCCGAGTGTTTCAGCCTTTGAATTTCGCACTCGGGACATCATCTCGGCCGGCAACCCTTTCAAGTATGCTTTAACTTTATCTTTCTCAGCAGGAGCCACGTGCCCTACCAAGTTCAGTTTCTCCATAAATAATTCTGTATATCTTCTCACCGACATGTTACCCTTCTTGAGATTTCTAAATTGTTCTTCTATCCGATCCATCTCATGTTCATTACAATACTCTTTCTGTATCTTTTCTTTAAACATTCCCCATGTCATGGCATTTAACATAGGTGTCGCTAAAGAAGCTGTCAAAACATTCCACCAGTTCAAAGCATTACCTCTTAACATCTGAGAGGCAAATCTGACTTTTGATCCTTCTGCACATTCACAGGCTCGGAAAGCTTGCTCTATTTCCCGCAGCCAATTCATACATGCAACTGGACTATCTTCCCCTTTAAATTCAGGCGGCTTGCAGCTCAGAAATGTTTTGTAAGAACAAAATCTTTCTACCCTTCGTTCCACTTCTGGCCTTGGATTACCCGTCGGATTTATCACTCTAGTATCAATTACTTGACGTCTTGGTTCTACATTCCTTTCATTGAACAACTTCATAAACATTTCGGTTTATCTCTCCATGGAGGCGTTCATCAACTCAACTTGTCTTTCTAGCGAAGCATTCATCATTCTTGATACGCTCTCCATTATTCTTGCCTCCATACCAGACTCTGCCGTCTGACTAACATTGCTTGTACCCACCCTCTGAGCTGGAGTATGCATACCTCCCAAAGAAAGAAAATTTCTTGGTGTATTATGCATATTACTCACTTCTGCTTCATCAGTTCCAACTCCTTCTCTAGGTGGCGTATTCGCCATTGCTCTGAACAGACACAAATAACCATACAAATGGTTAAATAGAATTCTAAACATACTAAACGTACTTTATCACTAATCAGTCAATGTAACAATGGAGAAACAAGCATGCTTATGTAACAATATATCCATAATAACAGTAGCTAATTGAAATTGCGAACATATTATACATGAGAATTCTCGTTACCATCGTTACAGTACTAATTTCGTGTATTTCAGTCAACCCTAAGACTACCCGGTCTTAGCAATTCTACCCATCTCTCGCAAATCATAACTTAATTTCATCACAGCTTAAGTCTAGGCATCTCAATATCATACCTAGTTCACTTAAACTACTGCTCTGATACCATACTGTAACACCCTAAAATCAGGGCCAATTTAAACCTCAAGATTCACAAGTTATGACCATCAAAATATCAGACTTTTATGACCAAAGGATCAAAAGTAAAGTTTTATATGTACATAAACATCTAACTTGAATAATCTTACTAATCTAATCATATCAACATAATCAGATTACTAGATTATCTAAGCTTGCGTCCCAAAAATCATCAAAAGAAGATCTTGATCCTTTAACATCTATAAGTCTGATTTCTTCCAGTTACTGCATCTCACTTCCCCCGACTATTTCCCCGAGCTTGTACCTGGTAAGAAAATTTAATTTGAAACATTAGGCTTTTGCCTAGTGAGAATATTCAAATCAAATTAAAATTTAACAGCTAAAATATTAACAGATATATCAAACCTGTTATCAACCATCTTACCGTACCAAAGCTCTTTTCAACAACAGGAATCCACCCAACTCCCATCCTTATGACTAATTCATCTAGTCGTAATAATATCAACAAGAGTTACTATAAATCATACCAGATTATAAGTAACTCCCATCCAAAGAAATTACAGTTTCTATACCTGCTTATTTTTAGTCCGGAAGTAGAGATTACAAATTACTTTATGCCTATCTCTGAACTTCCCTAAAATTTGAAGATCTCAAACCTTCCGTCTGAAATGGGAATTACAAACTCAGTGTCTGCCTATTTCACATTTCACTTTTCTCACCATCTTGAACACTGGCCCCCAAATGGGATTTAATTTATATCGCGCTTAACAACAAGGGCCCTCTGGTAATCCAAGATACACTCAACCACTAGAAATTACATCCCTTCGGTCAATGGCTGATAAATGGTTCCCATTAAACCGTACTAAGTGGCCCTCTGATGACCGGATGTCTATTTCTAGTTAACGCAACACAATAACTGTGCATCATCTCTCTTTCTATCGTATACTAAGATTGTACGATACATCATATATTCTATATGTCTATATACAGAATATTAATTACAACAATTATCCCCATTTTTGCTAATTAGCATCGGGGATCAACATCTCAAATGTTAACTATATGATCAGACTCATAAATAAGTCCTTTACAATTATTCATATCATGGCTTTCGTATCAAATTCTGAGTTATAATCATATAACAAATAGCATATAAGTATCAGATTGCATTTCACATAAAAGCTTCAAACTGCTACTGAAAGTCCAAAAATTTCACAAGCCACTGTAGCGAAAAGCTACACTTTTCGCAAGCCAAAGCTGTGAAAAGCTCAAAAGTCGCAACCCACTGTTGCGAGTTCTTCAAAACTCGCGAGCCATGATTGCGAATTCTATCACTTTGCGCAGCCAAAGCTTGCGCAAAGTGTACTGTTCATCCTCTTTTTCACAACTTTAAACCAGTATCGATTTTCTTAGCAAATTAAGCCTACAGATGATTCAATCCCAAAGAAAACATATCTATTACCATTCTAATTACTTAATTTTAAAGAGAGTTGAATAAACTCACCTTTTAAGATGATCTGAACACTTTTGGCTTATCTTGAACACTGTTTCACAATAGAGCTTAATGGACAACTTAATCCACAGCTTAAAGAAATCTGGACGAAATACTACCACTTAAAAAAATCTATGGAGATGAACAAAACAGATAAGAAAACAAATTCTTACCACAAATCCCCAACTGATTTCTCCTCTTCTTTTCTTCCTTTCGTCTATCTCTCTGTCACGTTCTATCTCTCTCTATTTATCTGTTTCCTTTTTTTTTAGAATACAAAACAAAACTCAGTATTACCAAATACTGATTAAATCCTAATGTGACACCTCATGTCATGAACATGAGTCATTACCCAACAAACACCTTTCACCCCAAACTTTCAACTAAAGACAAATCAACCCTCCAAGTTAATTTTCTCAAAAATAAATTGTACCAAAATACAATTTATCTACTATTAATTACAATGAAATTTTTGAGGTGTTACAATCGCAGTGGGTTGCAAACTGTCCACAGTGGGAAGTGCAAGTGTACATTGTCCACTATGATCGTCACAGCAAGTAATAGTTGGTAAAATACCATAATCGAATCCACAGAGACTGGACAATCAAGACAATACGGTTCTCATGAGTTCCTTTTACAAGTTTCAATTAGAGAAGAAAATAATACTTTGGTTTGGTTGGCGAAATAGTTACTTTGACGATTTTACTAGGGTTTTAAAAGGAGGAATGTAGGTTAGATTTTCCCTAGATTTTATACTAAATTCTCGGTCCTAAAAGTGATCCTTGTATTCGAGATAGACATTTTCGCTAGAAAAGCCCGGTTGCAAAATACTCACACCGTTTAGATAAAAATCCTATACTCTTAGTAATTATTGTTTTGTCAATGGTAATCTCAAAAATGGACCTTTTCAGGTCTCGATGGAATGTGTAGAGACAAATACTCTAAGTGTTTTTAATACACAAATTAGCTTGCCTACTACTCCAGTGGGTTGAGATTTGCTCACTGTGCCGACCTCACTTTCGTAAGTGTCATAAGAATTCTTTTGAATCCCCTAGCATCATTCAAGCCCGTGTCACTACGTTCTACTTATTTCTAAGTTAAGAACTAGACTTTAGATCATTGCAAGTGATCGGCTTGTTCGCATCCTTGGGTAAATATCGAGAATGAATGACCAAAACAACAAATATTCTAAGTATAAAGATTACTCAAGCATTTTTAATAAAATCCAGGTACTTCTCCTTCCTATATCCCAAAGGATGTTTAGCCCATAACTAAAGTAAAGAAAGCAAAAGAGTAGAAGTTGTACATATTAAAACTGAAAGTGACTTGAATAGAACCCACAGTGGGGAACGAGAATTCGTCCCTGTCACTGTGTACTTCGAATTACAAATTAAACTAAGAAAGTAAAATACAGAAAATTAAAGCTAGTTACTGCAGTAAATGAAAGACTAACACTTAATGTGGTAGTTGAGAGAATTTAAGACTAAGCCAAGCATAAGATTGCATGCAATAAATGGCACCCAAGTGCTCCTTTATATACTAGGAGAAAGACTTGGGTTTTACACAAAGAAGTGGGTTTATTTAATGGGTAAAGACTGCAGTACTATGGCAGAAATCAGCACTTTGGATAATCCTTTTACCCAATAGACCCTTTTCCAAGTCAATCTCTAAATACAAGAAGGTGTACTTGTTGTCATCTTCAAGGAAACTACTTTGTACATCTCCAACCCATATTTGCCTGCCATTTGAACCTTCTAAACTCCAGAATAGTTGCATCCCAACTACTAGTTTCTTTTATCTTCTTGCTCTGCTCGAATAGTGGGCAACCGGAGTGGGCACAACAGTGGTCACTGCAGGATAAATCGTGAAAAACACCCAAATTCCACCAAATAATTTATTAAAGACTATGGTTCACTCTTTTTGCTCATTTTCGACATTTGTTCCAAGAATGGGGGTTTTTAGAAGCGGAATGGCTAAAATTGATAAAATAAAATAGAAAATTCAAGGAAATAATAACTCTAAAAATAGAGTTATCAATAACACATTTAGTCCCTACAGTTTATTTATTAAAGAAAAATAAAGTAAAAGTAAAAAAGACGAAAATACCCCTCATCTAACGAGATTTTTTAACAGACTTAACGACGAGGGACCAAATCCGGACTGAAATGCAAACTGTAGTGGCTAAAGTGTAATTTTTAAACTATAGGGACCAAATGTTTTATAATCACTAAACCACATGGACCAAAAGTGTAGTTTACTCTTAATTATTTAATTTATGGTACATTTCTTACTTTTTCAATTTCCGTTTTACACTCTTATCACATTAACATAATAATCATATATTAACTAAAATATGTTAAAAAAATACGTTTTAACATATCACATTAACATACATAATTACGTTAAAATATGTTAAGAAGTTCGGTATATATATATATATATACTAGTTATTTACCCGCAGCAATGCAGTGAGACGTATAATCCAAATAATTTGACGATTTAATCAATTAAATCAAAAAATAATCTATATTAGGCTCATTTCGAAGGTATCGACGAGACGATTATAATGGTGTAACTTGTTAAAATTAAAAAGTATTTTTTAATGTATTTTAGTTAATATACGATTATATGTGTTAATATAATAAAAATGTAAAATGAAAAATAGAAAACTAAAAGGTATAAAGTAAATTAACTAAATAAGTATAAGGGTGTGAAATGTAACTTTCAAATCCTGGATTTTTAATTTTTTGATTTGAAAGTTACATTTCATACCCCTATAATTATTATTTAGTTACTTTATATCTTTTACTTTTCTGATTTTAATTTTACACCTTCATCGTATTAACACATATAATCGTATATTAACTAAAATACGTTAAAAATACATTTTAATTTTAACAAGTTACACCATTGTAATTGTCTCTTCGATACCTTCGAAATGAGCTCAATATTGAATATTTTTTGATTTAATTATTTTATTATATATCATATATACTATATAAAAATATTTTTAATATTTACAATTCATACCCTTATAGTTAATTATTTAATTTATGGTACATCTCTTACTTTTTCAATTTTCGTTTTACACTCTTATCATATTATCATATTAACATAATAATCATATATTAACTAAATGAAAAATAAAAAACTAAAAGGTATAAAGTAAATTAACTAAATAAGTATAATATAATTAAATCAAAAAATATTCAATATTGGCTCATTTCGAAGGTATCGACGAGACGCTTATAATGGTGTAACTTGTTAAAATTAAAACGTATTTTTTAACGTATTTTAGTTAATATACGATATGTGTTAATATGATGAAGATGTAAAATTAAAATTAGAAAAGTAAAAAGGTATAAAGTAACTAAGTAAATAATTATAGGGGCATGAAATGTAACTTTCAAATCAAAATATACCAAATTGAGGAATGTGAGTGTGGATCGAGGACTAAAATTCTCATCGCGGCCTCCCATCGCAGGCCAATTGGGTCAGGCCTGCAATAGAGGGTCCAATCGTGAGATTATGGGGCATTATGGCAAATTGGGAGAGATTTGGGACATTTTGGTAACGGATTTTCAAACTTGGGTCATTTTAATTAATTTCCCTTAATATTTGTAAACATTACTATTATTATTGTTTTCTTAAAGTATATGTATACTGTATTTGTTTAAATTGCAAACAACCCGTATTCAATTTTTGTTTTATTTTTAATTTGATTATTGAAGTTTCATGAAACATTACCTAGGCTTCCTTTTTTTTTACAAATTTTATGAATGAAAACCCTACTTGAGTTTATTTTATTTTATTTTTATTGCCAAAAGTCGTGCTAAAAAGGAAAACCAGAGTCATTTGTAAAACATTTTTTCCTAAGTTGTAAGGTTTCACGAAAACAATCGTTTCGTTAATGCGGCCATAATCAGAGGCGGGTCTACTTGGATGATAAGTGGGGAAAGGCCCCCCATAAAAAAAATATTTTCTCTATTTTAAAAGTTAAAAATAAATTGTTTTTAATTTTTTGCTCTTCGTCCCTCCAGTAAACTTCTATCTGTGCCCCTACCAATCAGAAAAATACCTAAAAATCAACAAAAAAACTAAGAAAGTCTTTCGAAATTAACCAAAAAAAGCCTCTCAAAATCAACAAAAAACATAAAAACTCCTCAAAATCAACCATTTAAAAAAAATATCGAAAAGGTGGAATTAGGCTAAAAACACATCGATTGACTATGTGGGTCTTTAATATACCTTGAAGGTGCTCCCAATGGACAAAAATTCTAGATCCACCACTGGCCATAACCATTATATATAGATGGCAATATGGTCCGAAGGGTGGGGTACCGGGAACCCCAATCCCACTGACCCATTCCCATCCGAGTATAAGATTTTATCCTCATAAGGGATTAGGGATCCTTACTGGTGATCATGGATTTTCCAACCTAATCGACAAATATGGTCAAAATAAAATGGCTTAAGAACGATCAAGTCACATGTGATTTTACTTGGGATCTTATGTGATTACGGAACACGGTCAATGCAAGGGGTGTGCGGACGACTTGGATTGCAGCCAAGGTTGAGCGTATGTCACATATGATTTTACATGTGAACTTAGTGTAAAATCATATGTGATTTGGTCATTCTTTTATTTGATTCATACTCGTTTGACAAAAAAAATTGTAACCGACTATAAAGGTTTTTAAGTAAAAAAGAAACGTCTCACAAACAACGAAATCACTCCCCCTTGCCACTCTCCGTCACCCCATCATTGTTTATTCTCCATATCGCCCATCACATTATTGGTCCTTGCCATCAGTTTTCTTTCTTTTTGATATATTTTTATCTATCAAATGAAAGACAATCAAAAGATAAAAAATAATAGATCAAAACGATGGAGCTCGATGGCATAGGTAGCGAGGGGGAGTGATATTAGTTTTTGCAAGGGGTTGCTTCCGAAGGATCTAAAGGATCGAGTTGTATCAATGTCATGGTGTTTAGGGTTTCTTTCAAAATTTTCGTTCTTTTCCTCCATATCTCGCCCTCTTCTATTATAATCTCTGTATCACATTCTGTTTTGAATGACATAGGTTTGGGAACAATAAAATTTAGGTTTCTTTTTATTTTAATTTTCTTAGTCGGTTACAAGAATCTTATTTTTTTTTGTTAAAACAATGTAAGTAACTTATTTCTAAAAGTTTGATGTTTATTGGAAAAAAATTTCAAGGACTTGATTATTCTGAATGGAAAAGTTTAATAGTTTTTTCAATCAGAAAAATAATTCAATAATTTAATTATTTAAAATAAAAAGTTGGTTGATTTTTTTTTACTTTTTCCAATTTATTGATAGAGTTTCTTTAAACAAACTAACAGCATCTCCGATGGAGGTTCTTACAATAACCTTATTTTTATACTTTTTGGTGCCACTTCATTTCCAACTTATTAAATTGAAATTTTATATAAAAATCCACAATGGTAGTTCTTTATTTTTGTGGGTCTCATATATTTATCAACATCAAAAACTATTATATATTTATAAATAAATATCAAGTATTTAAATTAAATACCAATATAAATGAATAATATGTCACTCCACATAAAAAAATCAAGATAAGAACCAATGTTCTTGTTTAAAAACTTAGGTTCTAATAAGAACTATCCACGATAATAGTTCTTACAAGCCACTACATTTTTTGCTTGTAAGAACCTTACATTGGAGATGCTTAATAACACTGCTCCATTCAAAATTTAAATATTTCAAACCAGGATTTAAAGACAATTTCATCATATTGAAAATGATGATGCATGCTTTCACTAATGGCACAACACTTCATTCGACTATTTTTTGTAAAATCACTTTATAGTTTGAAATATTGTGACACGCTTTCATTTCATTTATAATTTATAATTAAAAGTCAAAGTCATTTAATTTACAAATGATTGCTGTAAAATTATTTAATTTTTCAAAACCATTACACGTATTTTTTATAAATCATTCAATCTCAAATAGTAATATATATATATATATAGGTGAGTTCAAATAAAAACTCATTTTTAATTGTGCACATGAGCACAAGTCACAATCATTGATCAAGATTTGAAAACTAATCAATGGTTAAAACAAAATAAGATTAATTAAGAAATAACTAGCAGTGTACCCGCGCAATGCGGCGGGATGCAAAATTTGTTTATATGTAAGAAAAAAGGTATGCGCAATCCATCCAAACAACACATAACATTTTAGCGATACTTCGATTTACTGACCAAACTTTTTCAAACGGTATTTACCACAACTATTTTGAAGCCAGTATAGTTGGCAAATTGCACAAAACTAATCATCAAACTCACTAATATAACAACCCAACATTTTTAAACATGCATTTCATAAATATAGAATATCCCAGAAACGGGTCCCAAAATTTCTTACATCAAATCAAAATCTGGTTGGCGGAATCAACCTACACAACTGAGAAATACTAAATATTACTATAGTGTCACTACACTATCCGGCTTCCTCTTGCTAACTCCTTGCTCACTTGCTAGAGCCTTTCAATACCTGCTTTCCTGAAAAGGTTTTATTTTGAAAATGCGAGGGTTAGATCATAAGGCCTAGTGAGTCCCTCCTAACAGTTATCAAAGCATTCAAAAACAGTTTATCATTTTCAACATAAATCATTCATAAAACTGTTCATCCAAAATCATTCACGGATTAAGGTCCGTCCCTCGTAAATCGGCACCCTGAAGTCACCCGTAGATGACAACGAGTCAGTCTCATGCTGCCTTACAGGGTCACACCTCCCTTGGCATAAACGAGACATACCCCCCGACACGAGCTGGCGGAACACGCCCCCCGACTTAGCCAATTTACATCAAAACCAATGTATGCATACATCCCACATATATTTTTCACGGAATAGGTCCGCCCCATAAATCATACACGGGATAGGCCCGCCCCATAACTCATACACGGGATAGGCCCGCCCCATAAATCATACACGGGATAGGTCCGCCCCATAAATCATTTACAAATCTCATTTAAAACTGTAAACAACTTTCATGCAGTCAAAGCATAAAAATAAAACATGGCATTTCTCATCATGTACTCGCTTTAGAAAACATGTTAAAATAACACGTATTTTAGTTAGAAAACTCACCTGACACGCTTGCTTGCTTTTCCCTACTCTTCTCTTTACATCCAAATTGTCTACCTGAATGAGGGGACAAATTTATAAGCTGACCAGGACTATCCGGACACTTCTCACCTGACAGTCTGACACACAACTTTCCCGGACAGACTACCGGGTAAAACCATATTTTCCGGACGACAACACTTTTCCGGACAACAACACTTTTCCGGACAACAACACTTTTCCGGACGTCCAAACTTACCGGACGCTACAGATTTCCGGACGATTTACCTATCCGGACGGCACACTTATCCGGACGACTAAACTTATCCGGACGACCCCACACCCGGATACCTTCATCCTATCGGGATAGAAGCTCTCCGGACGTTCTACCCGAATACCTTCTTAAACTGAAGGTGTCCGGACGATACGCTGGACGGGTTTAAGATTGAAAAATCCTATTACCCGCCTCTTAATCCTCAAGATAAGCCAATAAATTATCACTAAATGATCTGTAATCGATTTCCCATCAGTTATTATTATCAAAACACATTTAACGATGATTAAATCTCTCTATTGGCCTCAAATGTCTTAGAATAAGCTATAACCCACAAAACTCAGAAATCAGCAGATTAATCTTGAAAGGAGTTATGGTTTAGAGGTTACCTTAGAGGTTACTTGCAGAACACGAATACAATCCTTCCCTTCCTTCTGGAAATGAACTTGATGATTCCTCTCTTTCAAATGCACCCAAAACACCCAAGAACCCCATTCTCCTTTCTCTCCACAAACTCAGCCGTCACACACACAAATCAGGGAAAAATGGAATGTTACCTAGGGTTTTGAGCCCTTTTATACTCCATCCCAAAGATACCAATCAGCCCCTCAACTTCTACTTATTACCAAATCTTGACGAAAACGTAAAACTTTCCAGATTGGTCTGGGTCGTTACAACTAACTTTTGGTGCAATAATAATAAATCTGGCTCTCAAAAAATTCATGAAACTATATTTAAACACATATAATGATAATATGTTGGTACGTGTAACCACAGAAGGGGTTTGTGGTCTGTTTGGTTTGGTGTCTTGCTAGCCGATATAACCTGAAATTTTTAGATGTCACATAACCAATATATATACTTACATATATATAATTCATGCTTTATGTACCCAACCATAGTAAAGAAGAGAATTTCAAGAAAAGAAAAAAAGCACAAATGAAGTATCCTAAAACTCATAATTAATGTAAGTCTTGCATCTCTTCTCCTTTCTGCTCGTTGATCGCTCTTAAAGGTTAAACCTGCAGCACCCTTATTGACATCTTGATTGATGTGTTGCTTACTCAAACCAACAGTCTGTTTTATCCTGTGAAGGTAAAGAAGAAAAAGTGAACAAAGGGCTTCCTACAATCTATTAAAAAAGTACAAAAGGGCTTTTGCCGAGTAATTGTATATACATGTGAATGTCAATCTTTTAAATTGACACACACAAACACATATATAATGTATGTAACGCATGCATGTATATGTTGTTTAAATTGAAAAAAGTGAGAAACATACAATTGGCTGATGGCTTGATCACATATTTGTTGTTCTTGGATGAGTTCTGCAACTTCTTGTCGTTCAGATCAGTGGAAGAGGAAGATTGATCATTTGATTGAAGCTTTAGCATGAGATCAACAATCTCTAAGAAGCCATGTTTTCTTATTGTTATTGCATTTTCCACTACTGCTTTTTGATGGTTCATTCTCTTAATTCTTGAAGAGTAAAATGAACGACATAAGAATCTGTCAGAGAGAAGGGAAGTCCTATTACTCGGGTAAGTGACATTTAAAGGCATACATAGATCATTTAGACCGTTTACAAGCATATCAAATACCATTCAAGAAAGTTTAAAACCCATAAAAAGTGACATTTAACGTTAAATGAGACGGAAAAATAGATCTCTAGGAAACTCAGATTGGTTTCGATCATGAAGTAATTAAAAAACAAACTCAGAATAAAACGCAAGTCATATTCACATTGAAATCGCACCACATGCATTGTATAAATTTCCATGAAAAAGTTGATGCAAAAAACCATCTGGGTAAATTTTCCAAAAAAAAAGACAAAAACAAAAACAAAGAACAAAAACACAAATCACATTAAGAACTTTAAAGAGAAATCACATTCTTCATTATGTTTGTTTGTGGTAACAAGGACATGAAAAATCTCCAGTACAGAATATTATGAATATTTTAGCACCAAAACACAAATCACATTAATGGGACCAAAAAGTCCAGATGGATCTAAACATTGGCAACTTGAAGTAGAATATAAAGTAACTGAAGCAGTAGTCCAATAAAAATGGACAAAATAATATTGCATCAGAATTTTAATTCTTACAAAACACACTATATTTAAAGAAATTGTTTATGCTTTTGCGAAATCCCTGCTTAGGTAATTAATGCTTTTTTGAACACTGGTGTAGAGAGAATAATGGGTTGTTTGGCAGAATGGTTTTGTGCAGGATGATTAAGTGGTCAGAATGATTAAGAGGCTCTTATGGTATAATGCAAAATGCAATATGGTTGTTTGGTAATTGTTCAAAATGAAATTAGGGCGCTGAATGTTTGATTCAGAGGGTTTTAGAACCATTAAGAGGCAGGCTTTTTATCGCCAAACAAGATTCACCTCTTAGCGATTCAGAGGTTGCCTGTTAATGGAACTATTAAGTAGTTTAAACTTTAAAGGACTTACTGCAGGCATCAAGTCAGCCGGTCCCTGAAATATGTACAACCGAGATGAACTGTAGCCAAAGAAGCAAAAGCAAGAACATGTATGATCATTAGGCATAAATCAAAGATATAATATTTATTTGTTCTTATCTTTCCAGGAATGAGCATGCCCACTGAACATGTGGAACTATTAAGTAGTTTAAGGGACTTAATGCACGCATCAAGTCAGCTGGTCCCTGAAATATGTACAACCGAGATGAACATAAGTATGAAATCAATTTTGAAAAACCAAAAATGAACAGAAGTATGAAATCAATTTTGAAAAACCTTGAAAAAACAAAAAAAACAGAAGTATGAAATCGATTTTAAAACCAAAAATCAAACAGAAATCGTACCTGAGAAGTGATCAAAAGTATGAAATTGATTTTGAAATCGATTGTGAAACCCCAAACTCTTACTTGAAACCCTAAACCAGAAATCGATTTTGAACAGAAGTATGAAATCATCGATTTTGAACAGAAGTATGAAATCATCGATTTTGAAATCGATTGTGAAACCCTAAACCAGATTTTGTAACCAAAAATCAAACAGAAAAGTGAGAAATCGTACCTGAGAAGAGAAGAAGGTGGTTGACCCTGAGAAGAAAAGTGATTGAATCTATTGAATCTGCACGGTATAATCGGAGAGTCTTGTAGGCGAATGGAGGCGAAGAGTTGCCTCGAAAAGGAACGTGTTCACTAGAATAAAATGCAATATGGTTCCTGGTTTAAAAAAAACAAGGTCTGGTTTAACCCGATGCATGTATATATATGAGTATAGAATAACTGATAGGGATGATCCAGAGGAGCTATATTTGGGGATAAGCTTGATTCTTTTAATATTTTGTGAGTTTAAGTTGTTAGGCCATCAGTACCCCATCCAGGAATCTTTCAAAGATTCCAGCTCCACATCAGCGCCACATCAGCTTTTCTCCCATCCCTCACTCAATCCCTAACAATTTCTAAACACCCTTACCCCATTCCCTCAAACCCTTTTGCCACCTGATTTATTTTAATTCTTTTATTTATACATTTAATTATTTAACAAAATAAAAATATTTATATATGTTTTAATAAATAAAAATAAGATAAATAATAAAAATAAAAATTCATACCATTCATTAAAAATAAAAATTACAAAATACAAAACACTACCAATTATGAAATTGCGGATGATAACCTTGTTGTGTAAACGCTTGGAAACCAAGCTCTTGATCTTCTTGCGATTGTGGTGTATTCGGTCGGTTACGACGAGATGTAGGTGTTCTGTTTGGATTCATGATGAGAGAGGTGTGAAAAATAAGAGGTTGAGAGAATTTGAGAGAGTTTGAGAGGTGTGAAAAATAAGAGGTTGAGAGAATTTGAGAGAGTTTGAGAGGTGTGAAAAATAAGAGGTTGAGAGAATTTGAGAGAGTTTGAGAGGTGTGAAAAATAAGAGGTGTGAAAAATAAGAGGTTGAGGGTTAAATATATAGTGAGATTAAATTGAGAATTTTTTTTTACAAAGAGCCGTTCAACGGCATGATTTTTAAAAATTAAATTAAATAAATTTTTTTTTTAAAACCCTTCGGGATGAAACGGGATGGGGAACCCGGATTTCATCCCTTCCCGCCGAACCCGCAAGAGCCGTAGCCCATCCCGAGCCCCATCCCGAATGGGGTACGGATGGCCTTAGAAAGATAGGAAAAGATAACTACAACAATTAATTTTCAGTTTTATTAAAAATAATAAAAGAAAAAGCAAAATCAACAGGCTTAAATAAAGGAAGAAAAGGAATTTAATTAATTTTTTAAATAAAAAATATTTGAGTTTAAGTTGTTAGAGAGATAGGAAAAGATAACTACAACAATTAATTTTCAGTTTTATTAAAAATATTAAAAAAAGCAGAATCAACAGGCTTAAATAAAGGAAGAAAATGAATTTAATTAATTTTTTAAATAAAAAAAGATTTAAGACTTTAAGACTTTTGAAAATATATCGTGTGATCGTAATTAATTGTTTTTATATTCATGTAATCACATTAATTGTTTTTATTAAATTATAGTGTATTATATGAATTTTTTAACTTCTATAAACCGTTTTTTTGATTTTTTTTTCATGTTCATAAACTGTTTGTTTGAGTTTTATAAATTATTTTTTCAAAAACTTCAAGATTTTTATGTTTCATAAATCGTTTTTAGAAATTTTCAAGTTTAATAAATGATTTAATAATCTGTTTGTTGGATTTTTTATTTTAATATATTTTTCTCTAACATGAATAATCTTATTTTTTTCAAAATAATTATATATTTTTCAGGCTTAAATAGAGGAAGAAAAGGAATTTAATTAATTTTTTAAATAAAAAAAGATTTGAGTTTAAGTTGTTAGATAGATATGAAAAGATAACTACAACAATTAATTTTCAGTTTTATTAAAAATAATAATAGAAAAAGCAGAATCAACATGCTTAAATAAAGGAAGAAAATGAATATAATTAATTTTGTAAATAAAAAAAGATTTAAGACTTTAAGACTTTTGAAAATATATCATGTGATTGTAATTAATTGTTTTTATATTCATGTAATCACATTAATTATTTTTATTAAATTATAGTGTATTATATGAATTTTTTTAACTTCTATAAACCGTTTTTTCGATTTTTTTCATGTTCATAAACTGTTTGTTTGAGTTTTATAAATTATTTTTTCAAAAACTTCAAGATTTTTATGTTTCATAAATCGTTTTTCGAAATTTTCAAGTTTCATAAATGATTTAATAATCTGTTTGTTGGATTTTTAATTTTAATATATTTTTCTCTAACATGAATAATCATATTTTTTTTCAAAATAATTATATATTTTTCAGGCTTAAATAAAGAAAGAAAATGAATTTAATTAATTTAAAAAAAAAGATTTGAGTTTAAGTTGTTAGAGAGATAGGAAAAGATAACTACAACAATTAATTTTCAGTTTTAATAAAAATAATAATAGAAAAAGCAGAATCAACATGCTTGAATATAGGAAGAAAAGAAATATAATTAATTTTTAAATAAAAAAAGATTTAAGACTTTAAGACTTTAAGACTTTTAGTCTATATGCTTTATAAGATAGTATAGATTAAGGACAAAATTGAAAATTTGAATATGTGCCTACCTTAGAGCATCCACAATGGGAGGTTCATCAACCCACGTGGATGGAAACAAAGCGGTCCATGAAAAACAAGACTATTGGGAAGAAAAGGTTTTTTACACCTGGCATTAGAAAGGTCCATATATATGGACCGCTTCTTTCTCTTTGATGTGGGTCCCATCTAAATAAAATATATATAAATAATCAATTTAATTGTACAATAAATAATTGAATTTTATATTTGCTGCTATATTTGATGCTCCTGATTTCTTTTTTTGTGCAATAAATAATCACTTCTTCAAATTAATAATCAAATTTAATTAACAGTATTAAATAAAATTGTATTAGCATTTTTAGTTGTATTTTAGTTATTTTTTTATTTTAAAAATTGTATTTCATAGTTTTTATTTATAATGACTGTTGGGTCATCACAGATTTGAAGTTGACTCAATTAAACCCACTTAGATACTTAGAATATTTTTGGATTCTTTTGTGTAACCTGTACTCTTATATCAATTGTTCGGTGAAGTCGAAGATCAACCGAAACCAAGTGCGAAGACTATCTCATTGCGGAAGTGAGAAAATCGGCAGCAACTTTCTACAAGTTACATCACCACCGATATGCTTGTGCTATCGGTGGACACGCATCACCGAATTGAAGAAATTTGATGAGGAGTTCAAGAAGACTTCCACCGATATGTGTGCAGAAATCGGTGGGAGTTCAAGAAGACTGCACCGAAATATTATACACTTCGGTGAAACTCTCTCTTTTCTAAAGAAGTGAGATGTCGAATTGGTGCAGTTTCCAATACAGGAGGTCGGTAGCCTTACTCTCTAAAGACAAAAGAGAAGATCATTTATTATGAGACAATATCCTATTGTCAGATAAAAGTGGCATTTTGTCATTTTATCTATTCTCAGATAAGGTCTTTTTCTGGTACGACTGTCCTCCTGGTTCCTTGGATAAGTTAAAAAGGAGATATCAGCTTTTCAGAAGTCAACCTCTACAATGAATGGAAGAGTGACAAATGTCCCAAGCATTAAATAATGCATGGACCATAAATAGAGGTGAAGACTCTCCATGCAAACCACGGCTTCTGAAGATAACTAAGTGCAAGCTCCTTCCTTACTGAAATTGCATCTTGTGTCTAAGTGTCTAATTTGTTCTAAGTGTTTTTCAGTTTACTTTGTGTTAGATTGTTAGAATAGTTTAACTGTTCTTTTCCGCAACAATCTTTTGTTTTCTATGTGTAATTCTTATTGAAAGATTTTCAATATATTGAATTAAAACTTGTGAAAAATCTGAGTATTGTATTCAACCCCCCCTTCTACAATACTTGTTGAGCCATTTTGGGACCAACAAGTGGTATCAGAGCGGAAAGTTTAATTCATAAACTTGATCCGCAATGGCTGCCTCATCTTCATCCCCAACTGTTGAAAACACTGGTCCAAACAATTTTGCTGAAATGGTTCCATTTCAAAACCTCCCAAGTTTAATCCTAACAACTTTTCTCTATGAAAAAGCCGTATGATGCTATTCATGGAAGGAGTGGATACTAGATATCCCACCATTCTCAAGGAGGGACCTATCATCCCGAGTGTCTGGGCTCGCTATGAAAAGCAGAGGCCTGGTAAGGAACCAGTTGATAAGTCAAGTGACTCTGATGATTCTGAACCTTCCGACATAGAGAAAGCAAAGACTACTGGTCGTTACATTCTAAAAAACCTAAAGGAATATACTGATGAGGAAAAACGATTGGTGTCTCTGGATTCTCGGCTTAGAGCAATCATTGCTCTCTCACTTCCTGATGAAGTCTATCACTCTCTTGTTAACTTCGGTACTGCTAAAGAGATGTGGACTACATTGTGTGTACTTTATGAGGGTACAGAGGAAGTAAAGAAAAGCAAAAAGATTGGCCTCATTCGAAAATATGAGCTCTTTGCCTATGAAAAGGGAGAATCTCTTCCAAGCTTTTATAACCGATTCAACTCTCTTTTAAATGATTTAAAGTTACTAGGTAGAGTTTATGATAATGAGGAAGTTCTATGCAAGTTTATGGATTGTCTTCCTGACTTTTGGGAAAACATTTGCACTTGCATTAAAACTACCAAGGATTTGGAATACATGCCTTTAACTGTTTTGTATGGAACTCTGTTCAACTTTGAACAAACCAAGCTTCATAGGAAAACCATCTTCAAAGAGATAAAAAGCTCTTCAATAGCTCTTATATGTGAAAGTTCCAAGAAAAGTCAAAATGTTCCTTGTATCACATATCCCTCATCAGACTCTGACACCGAAAATCAGAACAACCCTTCTCACCAAACGGAGGCATATCTGAGTGATGCCGATGATGAAGGTGATGAAATTTCGGTAGACCGAATGTCTGATGAAATGGCTATGATGGCTGGTTTTAAAAATAAATCTCGAAATTCCAACAAACCCAGAAGTTTCAGAAAACCATCCTTTACAAAAATGTCTTCTTCTGACAAGACAAATGAAGAATGTTTCAACTGTGGTAAGAAAGGACACTTTGTAGCTGAGTGCAGAAGCAAGCGTGTGTCAAAAGTCAATTCTATGTCCTCTGACAAATATCCTTCCAAATTTGAGAAATCCAAAGATAAATCCTATTTCAAGAAAGATTCTCAATCCTCCTCACTCTCACATCAGGAACGTGCTGAAAAGTACAAAGCTAAGTACAAGAAGGAAAAAGAAAGAAATGAAGGATCTCAAAGAAAAGGAAAAGGATTGATGGCAGAGGCTCATGATTGGGAAGAAGAAGAAACCTCTGACAGTGATTCTCCAAATATGTGCTTTATGGCCATATCAGAAGAGGTGGAAGAAGAAAAGGCCAAGTCTCCAATGGCATTAGTTTCAACTGAATGCTCATCATCATACTCTCAGGTACATCCCTTTAATGACATGACTGATATTGAAAAGATAAATGCTTATGAATCTTTAACTCAAGACTTTTACACTGTCAAAGATAGCAGGAAAAGAAAATCTGCTCAAGTTAAAATTCTCACATCTCAACTTGAATCTTGCATGTCTAAACTTGAAAAGTTTGAGGAAATCAAAGCTGAACTTGAAAATCTAAAAGTCATAAATCATGTAATTGAAAAGGAGAAAAATAAACTGTTCAAGAAGTTAAAGAAAGAATAGGAAGTTGTCAGAAAATGGACAAACTCTTCAAGGAATCTTGAACAAATCTTTCAAGATCAAATCGGTGGTGATAACAAGTTTGGGTTAGGATATGAAAAATCCATGCTTGAAAATCTTCCCATGCACTTGTTCCCATAACCGATACATGGGATGATGACTCTGAGTCAAACTCTTGTGATTCCATTTCTTTAAATTCTGTTGATCTTAGTGAAGCCTTAAAATATGGAATGTTTATAAAAGCCAAAGAATCTTCATCAGATCAAACCCATAAAGTGCAAGAATTGAAGGATGCTGTTAAACCCATTCATGATGTGTTCAAAGATTTAACCATTGATAACAACTCTTCAAATCTTTCAAAATCACAAGTGTTAAAAGAAAAACACACCACCGAAAAATCCATCACCGATTTTGTCCAAAAGGGAAAGACCAAAGTTTTCTCAAGAAAGACCCCTGACCATGCTTCAACCTCAAGAACCGAACTTTTTAGAGGTCCTCGCAATCCCCTTTTCGGTCCAAAGATTAAGATTGATATAATTGGAAAGGGAAAAGAAAAGGAACAAAAACCCAAAAGAACTTTCATCTACCAAAAATGTTATAATTGTGGTGACACCTTTCATCTTGCTAAGGACTGTCCAACGGAAAGAATTGACAGATCTAAACCCAAGGTCTCTCACATTTCTAACCCAAAAGGACCCATTACCAAATGGGTACCTAAGAACTGACTTGATGTTGTCTGCAGGTTTTTGAGCACCAACAAGTTTGGTATTTAGATAGTGGGTGCTCACGTCACATGACTGGAAACAAACATCTTCTTGTAAACTATGTATCAGAAAAGGGTCCTTCTGTAACCTTTGGGGACAACTCCAGAGGTCACACTAAAGGGTATGGAACTCTCACAAATGGAACCCTTACCTTCAATAAAGTGGCATTTGTTGAAGGTCTCGTGCATAATCTCCTAAGTATTAGCCAACTGTGTGATCTTGGATACAAAGTTATCTTTGAACTGCGTATCTGTACTGTTGTTGACAAGAATATGAAGGCTGTTCTCTCTGGAAGAAGGTTAGATAATGTGTATATCATTGATATGAGTCAAAACAACTCTTCAAATGTCTGCTTTGTGTCTGACGATACAGTCAAAAGAAACTGGCTGTGGCATAAACGTTTGTCTCATCTTAACTTCAAAACCCTTCATAAAATATCAAACAAAGAGCTGGTGACTGGCATGCCTAAGTTGAACTTTGTCAAAGAAAAGCTGTGTGATGCATGTGAAAAAGGGAAGCTCACCAAATCTTCTTTCAAAACCAAGCAATGCTCTTCCATCAATCTTCCACTTCAGATGCTGCATATGGATCTATGTGGACCAGTCAGCACTCCCAGTCTAGGAGGAAGAAGGTACATTCTTGTTATTGTTGATGAATTCTCTAGATATACTTGGGTGTCTTTTCTCAGGTACAAAAGTGATGCAACTGAAGAAATCATCAACTTTGTCAAAAAGAATGAAATTCTGAATGGTCAGCTTGTCAGATCAGTAAGAAGTGACAATGGCACTGAATTTAGAAACAGTGGTTTAGAAGACTTCTTCAATGAGAAAGGAATCTCTCAAAACTTCTCTGCTGTCAGAACTCCACAACAAAATGGTGTTGTGGAAAGAAGAAACAGAACTCTATGTGAAGCAACAAGGTCTATGCTGAGTGAAGCAAATCTGCCAACCTATTTTTGGGCCGAAGCTGTCAACACTGCTTGTTTCACTCAAAACAGGTCGGTGATAACAAAAAGACATGAGAAAACCCCGTATGAAGTCTTTCATGGAAGAAATCCAAACATTGGTTTCCTTCATGTCTTTGGCTGTGTGTGCTTTATCCTAAATGACAGGGAAAATCTTGGGAAATTTGATCCTAAGGCAGATGAAGGAATCTTTGTGGGATATTCCTTGACCTCCAAAGCCTACCGAGTTTACAATCTTCGGAGAGAATGCATTGATGAATCTATCCATGTAAAGTGTGATGATTCAAGATCATCTTCTATGACAAATGATGATGAAGAACTACATAGATGGATATCATCATGCATTGGGGAATCTCCCATTTCAACCTCCACAGATCCACCTTGTATTCCAAATATTCCATCTGTTCCAAACAATCAAGTTGGGTCATCATCTTTATCACCTGAAACCCCATCTGCCGAAATTGCCTCCACCGAACCCTATCCATCATCCACCGAAATTAACCCCATCACCGAATCTCTTCCTGCCGATAATCCCTCTGACGACCCACCTTCATCACATCCTGCCAACACTCCAGCCTCGAACTTTCCTTCCACTTCAATTATTCCTCCACCGATGCCCCCTTCTCTTAAATGGACCAAAGATCATCCCATTGATCAAATCATCGGTGATCAGCAAGCTGGTGTTCAAACAAGGAGAGGCACTAGTAACATCTGTCTCTATGTGAATTTCCTATCTCTTGTTGAACCTAAAAAGATTGAAGAAGCCCTAAGTGACCCATGTTGGGTTTCGGCCATGCAAGAAGAACTCTCCCAATTTCAAAGAAACAAAGTCTGGAGACTTGTGCCTAGACCCTCAAGGAAAACAATCATCGGCACAAAATGGGTCTTCAAAAACAAAATGGATGAAGATGGTACTGTCATCAGAAACAAAGCCAGACTCGTAGCTCAAGGCTACCGACAGGAAGAGGGTATTGACTATGATGAAACATTTGCCCCAGTTGCCAGACTTGAAGCTAACAGGATCTTTCTTGCTCATGCTGCTCACAAGAACTTCAGGGTATTTCAAATGGATGTGAAAAGTGCTTTTCTGAATGGAGAACTAGCTGAGGAAGTCTATGTGAAGCAACCTCCAGGCTTTGAAGATTCCACACATCCAGACTATGTGTACCGACTTGACAAAGCTCTATATGGGCTCAAGCAGGCTCCTCGAGCCTGGTATGACACTCTTGCCATCTTTCTACTCAAACATGGCTATACTAGAGGTACAATTGATAACACTCTCTTCCACAAGCAAACTTCAGGTAATCTCATTCTTGTTCAAATCTATGTGGACGACATTATTTTCGGTGCCACCAATGAGTCTCTGTGTGATGACTTTGCCTCTCTCATGAAAAGTGAATATGAGATGAGCATGATGGGGGAGCTAATATTTTTCTTAGGTCTTCAAGTGAAACAAATTTCAGAAGGAATTTTCATAAACCAAAGCAAGTACATTAAAGACCTTCTGAAGAAATTTGGCTTTGAAAACTCCTCCCCCATGAAAACTCCCATGGCACCACCTTTGAAACTTGATGCCGATTTAAATGGTGAATCTGTGGATGTTACCCATTATAGGGGCATGATTGGTTCTTTGCTTTATTTAACTGCTAGCAGACCAGATATCATGTTTGCTACTTGTCTTTGTGCCTGTTATCAAGCAAATCCAAAGAAATCTCATTTGGATGCTGTGAAACGGATTTTCAGGTATCTAAAGGGTACCATGCATCTGGGTCTTTGGTATCCCAAAGACTCAGGTTTTGAACTCATGGGGTATTCAGATTCTGACTTTGCAGGTTCTAAAATTGATAGAAAAAGCACAACAGGCAGTTGTCAACTTCTAGGTGGGAAATTGGTGAGCTGGTCCAGCAAAAAGCAAAATTCAGTCTCAACATCCACTGCCGAGGCTGAATATGTTGTTGCTGGAAGTTGCTGCGCACAGATTCTATGGATGAAAAACCAGTTGAGAGACTATAATCAGTTCTACTCCAAGATACCCATCATATGTCTCGGCCCTACATAGGTGGGGGTGCAAATACAAAAGTGAAATGAATGATAGTTTGTCTTGGGAAAACAAATGGTCAAAGGGTTAAAAGATGATTTGAAAAAATCGGTTGGTTACAGTAATTTCTTTTTTGGAAAAAAAATGATTTGACTTTTTGGAAAAAGATGATTTGGGAAAACATGAATTGATTTTTTGAAAACTAACTATTAAATAAAATCTCGGTTGGTTGGTTGGTTGGTTGGTTGGTTGCATTAATAATTTTTTTATTTAATTATATTATTTTTATTATATGTATTTTAATATTGCTATAAAAAGGGATGGTGAATTTGTATTTTCATTCACAAGAAATCACTTCAACATTCTCTCTATACGAGTTCTAACTTGTTAATGGATAGTTGGAAAGACGATTTGCAATTTTATCGGAATTCCAACGTTGAGGTACTTTCACTTACTATTTTGCGATATATTTTCATTTGATGGTTTGTAAAATGTATTTTTTTGTACGTGTATATTTAGGAAGATGATATTTACACAAACCAAATAAATCACGGGGACGATTTGCATTTGTATCGGAATTCCAACGATGAGGTATTTCAATCTTACTATTTTGTGATAGATACTATTTTTTTAATAGTTTGTAATATAGTTTTGCACGTGTATGTTTAGGCTTATGACATTTACACAAACCAAACAACTCAATGTGACAATTTGCATTTTTATCGGAATTCCAATGATGAGGTATTTTTACTTACTACTTTGTAATATATTTTCCATCTAATACTTTATAATATATTTTTTATATTTGTATGTTTAGGATTATAATATTTACACAAATCCAACAACTCAAGGTGATGATATGCACACATCAAAATTTTCCACTGACGAGGTGTTCAAATCTCGTCAAGATTTAATCGATTGGGTGCGAAAGTTGGGACGTTTCCTTGGTTACATTATTGTCATTAAAAGATCCAGGACAACTCGAATTGGAGTCCGCCACCATGGTTTGAACATGTTGCTATTGCAATCGGACACGTTAATGGTAATCATTACATCAAAATATCATTGGCAGAAGGGTACCCGATGCCTCGTATCATGCCACAATGGTTTCGTTTCAAATATGATTGTGCAACCGCATGGGCTACTCCGTACATGACCCGAATAAATAAGTACGAGCAACTCTTATCTCGTAATCATACTACGGATTTTATTTCACTTGATTGAGTTGTAATATTTTTAAACTTTATTTATTGACTTATCAATTAAATTATTTTAATGATCTTTTACAACTTCTTGAATTATTTGTTAGTTATTTTTTGTAATTTCAAAATTAGATTAACGACAAAATATGTGTATATAAAATAGGGAAATTAATTAAAATACCCTAAGTCAAACCAAGTGTTACTGAAATACCCCAAATCTCTCCCATGTTACAAAAATACCCCAAACATCCGCGATAGAGCCCGCGATCGCGGGCTCCAGGCCACGTGTCACCAAAGTTTGCCCACTTTGCCCGCGTTGGTCCCTCAAGAATGCCCGCGGTCTAGCTTTCCCCCCTCAAGAATGCCCGCATGTGCAGTTTTGGTCCCTGCCCGCGTTTGACTCTCGTTGACCCCCGCGATCGCGGGCTACACGTGTCCAAAGTTTGCCCACTTTGCCCGCGTTGGTCCCTCAAGAATGCCCGCGGTCCAGCTTTCCCCCCTCAAGAATGCCCGCGTGTGCAGTTTTGGTCCCTGCCCGCGTTTGACTTTCTTTGACCCCCCGCGATCGCGGGCAATAGTGCCACGTGTCGGCACAGGGTTAACCCTAAAGTCTGTTTGACGAACCAAACCCTAATTTTTCTTCGGCCGCACTATATAAGGGGGGGGGGGGGACCAAAAAACGGCACTCTCATTTTTTTAATCACTCTCTCAATTTTTAATCAAACTCTCTCAATTTTCTCCCACTCTCTCAATTTTGTCGTGTGGAATACGCGTTCGGGTTTTGTGAAGATGTCTCGTATTACCTCTGTGGTATGTTTTCCTTATGTTTTTTGTTATTTTTTGTATGTTATTTTAAGTTAAGATATATGATTTGTAGGTTGTTATAGTGTTTATAACTTATGTTTGAATATGTTGTATGTTTAACATGATATGTATGGTTTTATGTTTGAATGTGATATTTATATGTTATAATGTGTATGTTGTTATAGTGTGTTTTTTCATAAAAAAAATTGTTAAGAGTGTTCTTTTATAAAAAAATTGTTAAGAGTGAGTTTTTATAAAAAAAATTGTTAACAATGTTTTTTTTATAAAAACACACTCTTAACAATTTTTTTTTTAAAAAACACACCCTTAACAATTTTTTATAAAAACAGTGTGTTTTTATAAAAAATTGTTAAAAGTGTGTTTTTATAAAAAATTGTTAAGAGTGTGTTTTTATAAAAAAATGTTATAGTTTTATGGTTTTTATAATGTGTTTTTTTATAAAAAAATTGTTAATTTTTTTTACAAAAACAGTTTTTATAAAAAATTGTTAAAAATGTGTTTTTTTATAAAAAATTGTTAAGAGTGTGTTTTTATAAAAAAATTGTTATAGTTTTATGTTTGAATGTGATATTTGTATGTTATAATTTGTATGTTGTTATAGTGTGTTTTTTCATATAAAATTGTTAAGAGTGTGTTTTTATAAAAAATTGTTATAGTTTTATGGTTTTTATAATGTGTTTTTTTATAAAAAAATTGTTAATTTTTTTTTATAAAAACAGTTTTTAAAAAAAATTGTTAAAAATGTGTTTTTTTATAAAAAATTGTTAAGAGTGTGTTTTTATAAATAAAAAACACATTTTTAACAATTTTTTTTATAAAAACACACTTTTAACAATTTTTTTATAAAAAAACACTCTTAACAATTTTTATATGAAAAAACACACTATAACAACATACACATTATAACATACAAATATCACATTCAAACATAAAACCATAAAACTATAACAATTTTTTTATAAAAACAAACTCTTAACAATTTTGAAATAAAATAAACCGCACTTTATCTATATATAACAATATGATACGTTGAAATAAAATACCACCGCACTTTATCTATATATAACAATATGATACGTTGAAATAAAATAAACCGCACTTTATCTATATATAACAATATGATACGTTGAAATAAAATAAACCGCACTTTATCTATATATAACAATATGATACGTTGAAATAAAATAAACCGCAACATCTATATAAAATAAAATAAACCGCAACATCTATATATAACACTAACTATAACATCTGTGAATGACTATGTAGAAGGATTTCTTTAACATCGACTTGACGGTAAGGTGCAAAGTTTCCTACATCGAGGAATTAGGAGCGCTCTTTAGGGGATTAGGTGATCGCGCGGATACCCTTGAGACCATCTATAGAGGGACACCGTTCGGGCCATGGATGGATGTGTCTTACTCTGGTGGCGACCCTACGCTAGTACACATGTTTCTACAGTTGGAGGTCGAGGACGCCAACGCTGAGCCGGAGGAGATGCTTTTTGATTTCTTCGGCTCTCAATTGCATTTTGGGCGTCGTGAGTTCTGTCTAATTACGGGACTACGTTTTGGAGAGGCTCCCCCCTTCCTCCCTTAGAAGACTGCTCCTTCGTTCTTAGGGTTTGGAGCATTTCAGCATCTCGTTTGAAGCTGAAGGCAGCCCGGGAAATGATGAAAAAGGGCCTTAGTGCCCTAACCGACGACGATGCTGTCCGTGTATGCTTGGTGGTGATCGTGGATATGGGCTTCTTGGGCCGTGAGTATAGCTAGTATGCTTCCGAGACGGTCCTTAGGGCCGTCGAGGACCTTGAGCTGTTTAACAGCTACCCGTGGGGTAGCCATATCTGGACACATTGCTACTATATTCTGCACCAAGCCATAGCCAGACGCGTTGATCGACATGCAAAAATGAATCTTTGTGGTTTTACATACGCCTTCAAGGTTAGATACGTAGTATAACAATTGTTAATAATACATACAAACTGTTTGGCTTTTCTTTTTACGTACTTGCTCTTCTTGTCTAATTCCAGATATGGATCTTGGAGATGTTTCCCGCATCAATCCGATATTTCGTCAAGCGCGACGATCGAGTACTTAGGGGAACCCGTTGGGACAAGCGTGTTACCCTAAGTAGGTCGCTTTGGTTTCAGTTCTTCAATGCGTCTAGAAATGTAAGTTCTTTTACTATGTTTACAATTTTCATACGTTAGTCCCGCTTATTAATTTCTTTTATGTTTTATCATATATTTAGCAGCCACTCTTGCCTTTCGATCGCCTTGTGCCTACTGTCGACGAGATGGGCACAGATTGGTACAGAGACAGCGTGGCCTTTATTGACTCAGAGGCGGAAAGGGCTCGACGTCCCCCTACTTCCACATCTGACGAAGATGAGGAAGACGACGACAGGCCCCCTTCCTCCTCCTACCAGCCGGCCCGTTCCTCCTCCTACCAGGCGCCCCCTTCCTCCTCCTACCAGGCGCCCCCTTCCTCCTCCTACAATCCATATCAGGCGGCCCCTTCCTACTAGCCACAGCGTGGCTTACATGAAGTCCTGTGGGACTACGTCCACGGGCCGCTAGAGACACGTGTACACTATCTGGAGGAAGTCTACAGACAGTTTAGCGCTGTCAATGTTAGTGTTTAACTTAATTTGTTGGCCACGTTTATTTAGTTTGTATATTAATATTACGTTCTAAATTTGTTTTAGCTGTCGAGTACGACACCGATCCCCGCTCCGTTCGGACAGGGGGCACAGGCGACGTTTGCCACCACATCCCATCCGTCATTCCCTGAAAATGTAAGTGACATTGAGTAACCATTATAGTTATATGTTTGTTCCTAAGTTTGTAACTCTTATAATGATCAATGTCACGCATGCCGGGATGTCGGGGGCCGGGATGTCCCAAACGCCGTTCGGAGCACTTCTCGGAGCCTGACGATGACTCGATGGATGTTGTAGATCCACCACCACAGGTGACCCCGCTCCCTCTAAAGCGGTCGCATAAAATTTCACAATGGTTTCGTCACCCGTTTGGCCAACAAGGATCTACGACACCACCGCCCGCTAAAAAACAAGCAAAGAAAGCGGGGGGAAAGAAGGGAGGAAAGAAAAAGGGAAAGGTGCCTTCACCGGAGCCTCAACCGGCATCAGAAATATTGAGGATGTGCCGGACTGGTCGCCTCCCCAACTTGACATTCACCCCTTACGGGGGCTTAGAAATCAACCCCTCGTTTTTTGAAAAATTGCTTGCGGATGACCCTGTGAACTCTGACTTAGACGATACGGTTAGTATGAAGTTAAATTATAGTCATATATAATCAAATATATTTATATTACATGTCTAACCATCTATTTTTTATGCATAGCACGTCGATTCTTGGGTTAGCCTGTTGCAAAAACATCGTGGCGTAGACACGAGGTGGACCATCATGCACACTATGTTCTTTCAGTGTATACTGATGGACCATCAAGGTCCCGCCTCCGTGATCGAAATATGCAATGGCTCGGAAGGGACCTCTTGGACTCTCCTCGATAGGGTATGCAAATCGTTTTACTGTTATTTTATTTAATAACATATATGACATATATTGTAATATTTCAGGTGTACATCCCCATATGCTTGCATCCCATACATTGGCTGCTTGGAGTGTTTGAACTAGACACTATGGTCATGACCCTATATGACAGCGAAAAGGACGGTCTCTGCAAACAACAATTGACAGAGCAGATGCAATCGTTTAAAACAAAACTATATACGTTCTTTTCATTGATCGGGGATCATAGACGTCGCGAAGTGTCAAGTATCTTTCGCACAAAGATGGCCGGCCAAGTACCCCAGCAGACCGGGTTATATGCGGATTGCGGTGTATGGGTATGCCGTAATGTCCAAAAGTTGATAAATAACGAGGAGATATGGGTACCCCCTAACGAAACCGACGATGAGGCAATGGATTTCCGCCGACATATGGCGGAGTCAATTTATGCGCATTGTCTAATAGGGCCACGTTAGGTTGTTTATGTAACATTAAATAATTGTTATTTTTAGTATTAACTTATTTTGTTAAAGTATTGTGATTGACTTACTGTTTACTTCATTTGGTTTTTGCTAATTTCATCCATTTACTCAACTTTGAGTATCGATATCTCTTTCACACATACTCTATTTTGGACGCATTATATATCATTTCGAAGATCTCATATAGAAGAACATAAACCTACTAAAAGTTAGTTATATATAACACATATATATAAATTTAAATGCGTCCAAAGTTTAGTAAAACCCATATTTCCATCACCTAGTAAGTAGGTTTATGAAACTTGCGATAATCCTAATACAGAGATTATTGGATGAACAAACATTTATTTCTTGATTATTGGGGTATTGGTTCTTGTTGTCTGGAAGTGATTCATATGATGCAAAAATTGGTATCATGTAATGTAGAACAATATCTATATTATAGAAACTTGCATTTGATAGTACCATATAAATCTGATCTAAATTCTCATTAATTAGCTATGTTTGACTACTTAAAGACTAATTTTCTGCCTAATGAAAGACCTTTATTCAAGAGCAGACGAATATTGCAGTTACTTTTTCAGTGGAATCATGCAGGCAACTTTTTCAGACGAAATCTATAAACACATTCAAATAATAATAATTTAAAACGATTTAATGAATTAGTTAATATATGATTATTATGTTAATGCGATAGGAGTGTAAAACAAAATTGAAAAAAAATAAGAGATGTACCATAAATTAAATAATTAACTATAAGAGTATGAATTTTAAATATAAAAAATATTTTTTTATGTAGTGTATAACTGTATATGATATATATTAAAATATATAAATCCAAAAAAATTCAAGATTGGGCTCATTTCGAACGTATCGAATAGACGATTATAATGGTGTAATTTGTTAAAATTAAAACGTATTTTTTTAACGTATTTTAGTTAATAAACGATTATATGTGTTAAATGTAAAATTAAAATAATGAAAGTAAAAGGTATAAAGTAAATTTAGTAAATAAGTATAGGGGTTGAAAGTGTAACATTCCAAATCAAATTCATCAAATTGGACGAACGCGGTGCTACAGTGGACTACGCGGGGTGCTACAGTGTCTACGCGGGTCATATTTTCAAAAATGGTCCCTGGAATTTTTCAAAAATGGTCCCTTGAAATTGAAAAGTCACAAAAAGTATCCCATCGCGGGATGAGCCCGCGATCGCGGGATTCCATTTTTCAAAAATGGCCCCTGCAAGTTTAAAAAAGTGTCAGAAATGGTCCCTGGCCCGCGATCGCGGGCTCCCATCGCGGGCTCCCATCGCGGAAAAAAGAGGTATTTTTGCAAAATGGGAGAGATTTGTGGTATTTTGATAACACTTGGTCAAACTTGGGGTATTTTAATTAATTTCCCTATAAAATATCAATCAACATAAAATATTGATTATTTAAATATTATAGCTATCGTAAAATAAAATTATTTTCTTTATATTTTTAATCAAATTGCTATGTTTATATTACTCAAATAAAACATGATTACTTTAAAAATATTAATGTTAAAAATAAAAAAAGTAAAACAAATAATTATTTAAATAGAAAAAGTAAAACATGATTACTTTAAAAATATGAATGTTAAAAATAAAAAAAGTAAAACAAATAATTATTTAGTGTAGGGTTAAACTAAAAAGTCAAAGTCAAAAGTAATAATTATATGGAGAGAGGGGTGCAACTATCATATAGGTGAGGGTGCAAATATCCCCACCCTATATAAATTATGTGAAATTGAAATAAATGTGGCAGCAATAAATGATGGAGGTCGTTGGAGAACAAATGATGATTCACCTCTTTGAATTTCTCTATTAAAATGTCAAAATTCTAAGGCACATCATCATCATATTATCACATGGTAGGTCATTGCAAGACACCCAAATATATACTACTATTGATTTAAAAATACATATATTTTTATTATTTATAAAATATTTTTTTTATATTTTATGCTATTTACCATAAATAGTACTAAATTCATTTAAATTTTAATTTGGGACTTTAAAATTTATTATAAAACTATTATACTTTTCAAAATATTTATTTAGGTAAAATTGATAAAAGAGATTGCAATATGTTGACGGAATTCATAAAATTATGATAACTATGATAATCCGTACATTATGATGACGTTTGTTTTTTCAAGAGGTGTTGAAGTCTGAAGTTTGATTTCATTTCTGATTTTTAAGAGGTGGTGCTGAAATCTGAATCAATAAGACAATTTGTTTTTGTAAATTGAAAAACGTCCGCATATGTATAATTGTCTATTCTATCCCTAAAAAATTCAACTTAAATACATCAATTGAAGTGAGCATCGATTATCGAATGAGGGAACGGAAAAAAAAAGAAAAAAAAGGATGTTGACAGATTTGCAAGGTTGTGGAGTTTTAATCATATCTCAAACATCGAAGCGCCGATTTAAGCGATTCAAGATGTTTTGAAAAACTAACACACAAATCTACAATATTCGTGTAACGACCCAAACTAGAAACAAAACGTCAATTTCATAGATAATAATATCTGCCAAAACCTGGCCTACACCAAAATATTTAACAATATTCGTAAAAAGGGGTTTGCGGAATTAACCCTAATTACAACTGAGAATGAGTCTAATAAACAAAAATGGAAGGCTTCTAGTCTCAAAGATGCAAGCTCCAGCTCACACCTTCCCCTTCCCTTTGACCGAGCTCCCTAACACCTGCTTACCTAAAAAGGTTTTAGTTTTGAAAAGCGAGGGTTAGACCATGAGGTCTAGTGAGTTTCCTCCACACCGCGTCACACCAAAATATTTCAGTTTATAAAATCTGTTATGAAACATTTGTATAAATCATGGTAAACACACAAAATTGATATGCACACATTGACACATGCTACTGGCACACGCTAAAGTCACATACACCGTGACAGCGCATTCGGGCACACACCGCCCATGTCACACACACCGTGATAGAATAATCGGGCACACACCGCCCATGTCACACACAGCGTGACAGAAATAATCGGGCACACGCCGCCCATGTCACACACACCGTGACAGAATAATCGGGCACACGCCGCCCACGTCACACACACCGTGACAGAATAATCGGGCACACACCGCCCATATCACACAAAAGCCAGAGCACGGTCACACACATTTTAATCACACATGTAAGCCACACATAAAAATCACACATTTAAACCTTGCCTTGAACTAAGAGCAGTTGAAAAACACACTGTTAGACAATAACCACACCGCACACAATTACTTGTCATCTTACAATAAGAGTAATTGAAAAGCACACCGTTTAAATAATAACCATGCCACACGCTCAAATCTTAACTTGTAATAAAAGCCGTTGGAAAACTCACAATTTAAATTATAATCATCAACCACACACTTTGTATAAAATTTAGGTTCAGAAAGACTCACCTGCGATGGCAAAGCACGCACTCCTGTTCTAAACTTGAGTCACCCAAGCTTAGCACCTAAAAGATCAGATAAATCCTTAATCAGAAATAAAGATCCAGAACTTACCGGGTACACACACTTTCCGGATACTCCAACTCCCCGAATACCTGAACAGTCCGGACACTAGGACTTCCCGGATACCCGAACCCACTCCTTTCCGGACACACTCCCGTTTCCGGACACACTCCCTTTACCGGACACACTCCATTTTCCGGACACACTCCCTTTTCCGGACACACTCCCTTTTCCGGACAATACGCTTGTCCGGACGCTACACTTATCCGGACACACCACTTATCCGGCAACACTACCCGGACACCTTCACGGGGCACTAACCCGGACACATGCAACATATCCGGACACCACCAAACGCTGTTGTCCGGAAAACGCTGCTGTTCGAACTTAGAATTTCTAAAACCGATTTAAACTCCGATTTAAGCCATTAGTTTGATTAGACAACTATAAGGGTTCATCCACCAACCCCAAACACCCACTTAATCCATCTATAACCCCTTAAATCGGATTATAAATACCAAACCCCTCAAAACCCACTTTTAAGGAAATGTGGGTGAAAACTCATTGAATCACTACCTTTAGACTTGAGAATCCAGACCAAAAGGATAAAGGAACACTAGATTAACTATTACCAGAAATTAGAATAGGTTACCTTACTGATTCTTCTCTTCCTTGATTTCTTTCCCCCAAGAACTCTTCTTCTCTTCCCTTTCTTTCTCTAGCCGCCAAACACCCCAACAATTAGAATAATACTGATTTTTGGTTGATGCCCTAGGGATTTGGTCCATTTTATACCTCCCACAAATTGCACATGGACCCCTCAACTAAACTTCCATTCTTCTCACTTTAACCACCAAGTTTTCGAAACCTACTAAAATTTGGGTTATTACAACACTCCCCCCTTAAGAGAATTCCGTCCCCGGAATTCCTCAACATAAAGTTACGTATAACCTGCTTTCATCACTACACACGACAAGACTTACACTTTCGTCTAACTACATCGGTCACCTCCCCCGACTTATCAGATAAGGCCTACGGATCATTTCCTATTGCACCTAATGCTAGGGTTATAACTTGCCAGCTGATCCATTTTTATGATAACGTCAAACTCTCTCCCAAGCTCGCGGACACAATTTCAAAGGCACGAGTGACTCTCGACCTCGATACCACATCCATCACGCACCTTCCTCACCAAACCCCGACTGCCAACAGCAGATTCTATTCCTAACACACCTTCCAACCATCTAGGTTTAACACACAAACATCGGGCAAATCCCGGCGATACCACGAACAGTTTACACCCAAGACAGATAACAATTACATAGAATAAGGTTTTATAGGTACCTGTCTCAACCTCGGGCACCTCTTCCTCCTCTTCAGCCGTCATCCGAAAAACTCTAGCCTTCGCCTGTGCTGGCTCCACTTTCATTTCCCCCACTCTTCCCCTTTGCCTACCATCGAAACCACCCGAATCCCTTCTCTTCAGCTGAGGGCAATCCGACCTCAAATGTTCTAAAGACCCACAATGGTAGCATGCCCTTGGGTTCCTACAGTCTCGTGCCATATGTCCCAATTTTCCACATTTGAAACATCCCTCGGTTTCTCCCACACATTCTCCACGGTGGACTCGATTACACTTCCCACAAGGTTTCTCTTCAAATTTTGATCCCCCTCGGGACTCCGGCTTAAACACCTTAGCCCGATCCGAATCATGCGCTGACCCCTCCCACTTTCTTTTCTCCTTACCCTTCTCCACATATTGTCGGTTCTTCTCCTTTTCAACCAATTCAGCTGCGTTGATGGCTGCCTGAAAAGTGGTCGGGTTCCTAGCCATGACCAGTTCCCGCACGCTACTCTTTAACCCAAAGATGTACCTCTCAACTCGACGTTCCTCATTCGGAACGTACAACTCAGCGAACCTCGCCTTCTCCAAAAACTTCGTGGTGTATTCTCTCACCGTCATTCCACCTTGTTCCAAACTCATGAACTCTTCTTCTAGTCGTTTCACTGCCGCCAGAGGGCAAAACGACACCTTAAACCTTGAGACAAAGGTCTCCCACGTCATATTCTTAGCAGCCTTTTACCCTTCCCCCGCGGTCTCCGCATCCCACCAAAACACAGCTTCTGATTTCAACATGGACAGAGCGAACATTACCCTGTCACTATCAGCACACTTACAGGTGTCGAACACCAGCTCCATTTTCCTGATCCACTTTATCGCCAACACGGGATCGCATTCTCCCTTGAAAGCGGGTGGCTTACAAGAAGCGAAAGCCTTGTAACTACACCCTCCACTTAGCACTCGATCATTCACTGCCAACGGGTTTGACTGAGTAGGGCTCCCCGAAGCTGAACCATGAGGGCTAGTCTCCCCTCCCTTACTACCACTGGCCTCCTTACCCCCCGAAACCGCCTCATTCTGCTTAGCCAACAGTGCTTTCAATGTATCCTGGCTTTCCCCCAAGGCAGTGGCGAAATTTTCTTGGGTCATAAAGGCTTGGGCACGGCCTCGCCCACGACTCCCACCTCGACTCGCTCCCCGCCTGGACGCAGAGCTCTCCTGATGAGACGCCTCTGGTTCTTGCTGGACTCCCGCGCTCCTCGTGCCACGAGTAACCCGTGCTCTCACCACAGCTCTTTCCACGTCCTCATTCATCTGAGTAGCCGCTCGTCGGGGTGCTCTTCCTCGTCCCCTTCCTCGGCCACTTCCTCGACCTCTACCGCGTGCGGCTGCCAGCACCGGTGGTGCTTCCATTTCGATTTCCTCATCAATAGGTTCCGATACTCCCCTCGTGGATCTCCTCATCATGATTACTGACTGACAAAGAACCACCAACAACATTAAGTCTACAATTCCAAGATAATAAGGCAATTAAGCACTTACATGTACCTGTAAGCTCGTAATTACACTGGCCAGGTGTAATCGCCAACTTACCTTACATGACAGTCCTCGCCACCCTATTAATCATTCTACCCAGTCTTACTAAGGTCCTCCTAGTTCTCAGTTGTATCCTCTAACTCCACAGTTTAAGTTTAGGCCCGTCCGGTCACCTAAATCTCTTAAACTAAGGCTCTGATACCATTTGTAACGACCCAAACTAGAAACAAAACGTCAATTTCATAGATAATAATATCTGCCAAAACCTGGCCTACACCAAAATATTTAACAATATTCGTAAAAAGGGGTTTGCGGAATTAACCCTAATTACAACTGAGAATGAGTCTAATAAACAAAAATTGAAGGCTTCTAGTCTCAAAGATGCAAGCTCCAGCTCACACCTTCCCCTTCCCTTTGACTGAGCTCCCTAACACCTGCTTACCTGAAAAGGTTTTAGTTTTGAAAAGCGAGGGTTAGACCATGAGGTCTAGTGAGTTCCCTCCACACCGCGTCACACCAAAATATTTCAGTTTATAAAATCTGTTATGAAACATTTGTATAAATCATGGTAAACACACAAAATTGATATGCACACATTGACACATGCTACTGGCACGCGCTAAAGTCACATACACCGTGACAGCGCATTCGGGCACACACCGCCCATGTCACACACACCGTGACAGAATAATCGGGCACACACCGCCCATGTCACACACACCGTGACAGAAATAATCGGGCACACGCCGCCCATGTCACACACACCGTGACAGAATAATCGGGCACACGCCGCCCACGTCACACACACCGTGACAGAATAATCGGGCACACACCGCCCATATCACACAAAAGCCAGAGCACGGTCACACACATTTTAATCACACATGTAAGCCACACATAAAGATCACACATTTAAACCTTGCCTTGAACTAAGAGCAGTTGAAAAACACACTGTTAGACAATAACCACACCGCACACAATTACTTGTCATCTTACAATAAGAGTAATTGAAAAGCACACCGTTTAAATAATAACCATGCCACACGCTCAAATCTTTACTTGTAATAAAAGTCGTTGGAAAACTCACAATTTAAATTATAATCATCAACCACACACTTTGTATAAAATTTAGGTTCAGAAAGACTCACCTGCGATGGCAAAGCACGCACTCCTGTTCTAAACTTGAGTCACCCAAGCTTAGCACCTAAAAGATCAGATAAATCCTTAATCAGAAATAAAGATCCAGAGCTTACCGGGTACACACACTTTCCGGATACTCCAACTCCCCGAATACCTGAACAGTCCGGACACTAGGACTTCCCGGATACCCGAACCCACTCCTTTCCGGACACACTCCCGTTTCCGGACACACTCCCTTTTCCGGACACACTCCCTTTTCCGGACACATTCCCTTTTCCGGACACACTCCCTTTTTCGGACACTACGCTTGTCCGGACGCTACACTTATCCGGACACACCACTTATCCGGCAACACTACCCGGACACCTTCACGGGGCACTCACCCGGACACATGCAACATATCCGGACACCACCAAACGCTGGTGTCCGGAAAACGCTGCTGTTTGAACTTAGAATTTCTAAAACCGATTTAAACTCCGATTTAAGCCATTAGTTTGATTAGACAACTATAAGGGTTCATCCACCAACCCCAAACACCCACTTAATCCATCTATAACCCCTTAAATCGGATTATAAATACCAAAACCCTCAAAACCCACTTTTAAGGAAATGTGGGTGAAAACTCATTGAATCACTACCTTTAGACTTGAGAATCCAGACCAAAAGGATAAAGGAACACTAGATTAACAATTACCAGAAATTAGAATAGGTTACCTTACTGATTCTTCTCTTCCTTGATTTCTTTCCCCCAAGAACTCTTCTTCTCTTCCCTTTCTTTCTCTAGCCGCCAAACACCCCAACAATTAGAATAATATTGATTTTTGGTTGATGCCCTAGGGATTTGGTCCATTTTATACCTCCCACAAATGGCACATGGACCCCTCAACTAAACTTCCATTCTTCTCACTTTAACCACCAAGTTTTCGAAACCTACTAAAATTTGGGTTATTACAATTCTCCTTTTGCAATATAGGGTGCATTTGGGCTAAACCGGCGTTGAAATCGAAAGAATGATATTGAACATAAATGAGAGGTAATTAAGTGGTTGGGTTATCACTTAATTATTCAGAGGACATTAAGGTTTAAGAAGCTCTGAACAGGAAGAAAAAATAAGCACTCTGAATCAGACATAAGTGGCACTTAAGAGCTTATTTTGAAAAAACAAACACCAGCTGTGTGTTATCTTACATTGTTTTTTTTTCTATTTACGGCTTGGATTTAGTGTATTGATTAACATATATTTGTTTCACAATGTATTTCTTTCACGTACATTTGTTTCAAAATGTGAATAGTTTTCAATGTCTTTATAAAACAAAAAATACAACTAAATTTTTTTATATTGTAAACCGAATAATTATAAAACAATTATATGTTAATCAATATATTAAATTACAATCTTAGATGGAAAAAAATCATGTAAAATAACACTTTACGATAATACTTCTCACAAATATCAGAATATATAGGGTTCTCAAGTAATTAAACTCCAATATTAACAAAGTTAAATAATTTCTATAGTTGTTTTCAAGAGTTACTTTATAATTATTTGGAAAATTAGACTGTCTAACAAAGAAAAATACTTAAAAATGTTATATCTTTTGGATAACTAAAAATAACAAGTGTTACGTTTTTTCTAAGACCATCCACATCCCTGCAAGACCAAATTCTTTCTAAAGTGTCACATCAGCTTTGCAATAACACATTTCACATCTATGCAAGACCTAACTCATTTCCAAAGTAATAAATTATAATATAAATAATATAAATAATTATAATATAAATAATAAGTTATTTATAAAATATAGATAACTAAAATTTTCTTTTTGTTTTCTATTACTATATTTTGTGTAAATATAATTTAATTAAAAATAAAATACAAAACTTGACAATTAAATTGACGAAAATTGATACATCAAAAATGACTCCGACACAACGAAGTTTGTACGAAAAACAAATTCACATGCTTTTAAACGAATGATGATGTAATATTTATGTTGTATTTACTTATGTAATTTTTTTATGTTTGTGTACGTTTATCTATTAGTATTTTGTTTTTTCGTAATTATTTTATATTAATGTATTTTTATTTTAGTTGTTTAAATAAAAAAACATCGCATAAAATATCATTTATTTAAGTAAATTATGGGTAGAAATTTTAATAAAAATAATAAAAAATAATGTTCAAATAAATGAATATTAAATTTAATAAACATATTAATAATTAATGTTTAAACAAAAATGTATTTGTTTTATATATATTTCATTGTGAATGGTTTTTCTAAAATTGAAATGTCTTCCTAAGGGCATCTCCAATGGGTCACACTATATTTTACACTAAACATCAAAAGTAGTGTAAAAAATTGTGTAAAATTTAGTGTTAATAGTAAATCTTCTCCAATGGGTAACACTATTTTTTACACCAAATCATTTTTATATTAATTTGTTAAACTTTCAATAATATCCTTATATTTATTAACTTTACAATTTATACCCATATTTTTTATTTAGATCATAACTTATTATTTTTTATTTTTATTAATTATGAACTAAATTATTTTAATGCATATCACAAAACTTTTTATTAAACAGTACAAGTTATATTAAACCATATATATATAAAATAAACCTGTTTAAACTTTAACACTTTAAAAGACAAAAATAATAAATCTCAAATTTGAGGGACCAAAAATTTAATTGAAAAAGTAGTGTAAAAAGTAGTGTAAATGAATAGTGTTACACCAAATATAGTGTAATACTATTCATCACACTAAATTTAGTGTAGAAAATAATGACCCCATTGGAGATGTGAATAGTGAGATTTACACCAAATTTAGTGTTTAGTGTAAGATTTAGTGACTTCATTGGAGATAGTGTTTGCAATCCACATGTCATGTCATCTTGCAAGGACTTGTGCAATATAAATGTGGATGCTCTAATAACAAAGAGTGTTTAATTCATAGATAAGTCATAAGTGTCCATTAAATACATTAAAAAATATTACAAAAACTTACTCAACGAGCGTGCATCTTGTTGACCGTATTTTGACTATTGATGAACTTTAGGGTTTGATGATCGGTAAACAAGACAAATTCCTTTTGAACCAAGTAGTTCTCCCATTGTTGTAAGGCTCGAACCACCGCATAGAACTCTTGGTCGTACGTGCTCCACTTTCGTCGGGGCTCGCTAAGCTTTTCGCTAAAATAGGCGATGGGTCGTTTCTCTTGGGTTAGGACAACACCGATCCCAATGCCACTTGCGTCACATTCCACTTCAAAAACCTTGTCGAAATCGGGTAGTGCTAGAACGGGTGCGGTGCTGAGTTTTTTCTTGATTAGGGCGAAGCTTTCATCTTGTTCGGGCCCCCATTGAAACTTACCTTTCTTTAGACACTCCGTGATCGGGGCGGTAATGGTACTGAAATTTTGGACGAATCTCCGATAGAAAGTCGCTAGCCCATGGAAGCTACGGATGTCGGTAACCGTCTTGGGTGTCAGCCACTCCCGGATGGCTTTCACCTTTTCTTCATCCACCTCGATACCGTGTTCTCCAACAATGAAACCAAGGAACACAAGTTTGTTGGTGCAGAAAGTGCACTTCTTCAGATTAACGTAGAGTTTATTCTCTTGGAGAACCGTTAAGACTTGACGAAGATGGTCGAGGTGATCGGACTCTTCTCGGCTATAAATGAGGATATCGTCAAAGTAGACAACTACAAAAGTTCCAATGAAAGGGCGTAGTACCTGATTCATCGTCCTCATGAAGGTGCTTGGTGCGTTAGATGTGCTGAACGACATAACCAACCATTTGTAGAGTCCGAATGGTGTTTTGAAGGACGTCTTCCATTCATCCCCCGGTCGAATACGGATTTGATGGTAGCCGCTTCTAAGATCGATTTTGGAAAAAACGGTGGAGCCGAATAGTTCATCAAGCATGTCTTCTAGTTATGGGATAGGGAACCGGTACTTGATGGTGATCTTGTTGATGGCTCTACTATCGATGCACATCCTCCAGTGATTGTTTTTCTTTGGAACTAGGAGTACGGGTACGGCACACGGACTCATGCTTTCTCGTATAAACCCCTTTTTTAGTAGGTCTTCGACGTGTTCTCTTAGAATCTCGTTCTCTTTGGGGCTCATCCGGTAATGGGGCAAGTTAGGTAAGCTAGCTCCAGGGATCAAGTCGATTTGGTGCTGAATATCCCTCATGGGTGGTAGTTCGGGAGGTAAATCATCCGCAACTAGTTCTTTGAAATCTTCTAGTATCTCGTTTACTTCCTTTGGGATTTCGGTCTCGACCTTTTCTGCACTCATTAGCCCTTTAACGACAATAGGAAAAAGACTTCGACTTTCTTGGCATCTTCTTCCATCTCCCGCTCGCTATTGGTCATAATGATCAAATTGTTGCTTTTCTTGTCGGAGGTCTTTCCGAAATCACTAACGGGTGCCATGGCAATCTTTCGGTCGCTCCAATGGAATAACATGACATTGTCTCGCCCTTTATAGGTGACATCGTTATCGAATTGCCAAGGTCGGCTTAATAGGATGTGACATGCATCCATATCAAGAACGTCGCATAAAACTTCTTCTTGGTAGTATTTCCCGATCGATATGGGTACCCGACAAGTTTGCGTGACCCTAACTTGCGGGCCTTTCTTGACCCACTGATATGCATTATTTATTTAATGCATATTGTGTATTTTTCTTATATTTTTATATATAATATTTTGTTTTATCCCAACTTTTGTGTCATTTTATTCTCTTATTTGTATCTTTATTAATCATGGAGCTAAGTGATGGATTTTACTTGTTTTACTAAGTAGAATGGCTAAAAATAAAGAAAACTGCAGGCAATGCTATTTCGATGCTGCAGCATCCAAGACTGATGGCGACGAGATGAAGAACAAGGATGGAAATGCGGAATTTTTGGGAAGACAACAACATGCAAGATGAAGTTCAATGCTTTGGATTCTTCATAAAATAGTTTATGTTTTGTAATGGTAGTAGTACAAAAGACATCTCCTAGGAATAGTTTTTGGTACCATGAATAGTATGCATGGTACATAAATAGTGTTAGTTGTTGTGAGTTGGTATGGCTTAGGCCATGACTCTTTTTGTATAAATAGGAGGTGTCTTGTGATGTTTTAAGTGTGTTCGATCAGCTTAGAAACTGAATTGGAAACCATCTAATTGCTTTCTTTAAATATATGCAAGTAATCTTCATCTTGTTCATCTTTATCTTGTTGTTCTTAGCCATATACATGAGTTACTGCAGCATCGACAGCAACATTGTTGCACTTCTTTAAGTGTTTTAATTCTTACAATTTACATTATTGTCATTTACGTTTACGTCATTTACATTACGTCTTTAAATTCAGTCATTTATATTTATTGCAATTTAAATACAAGTATGAGTAGCTAACTTTTATAAGCTTGGGTGTGAGATTAAAGGGTGAAGTTTTTAATTATAAAGAATAGTGGACATCATTTCTCAATAATGATGTTTACCATTTCATGTTAAGTTTTATAAAGATAAGTTTACTTCGTGACGTTTTGATCACTTTGAAAGTGTTAAAGTGCCAAGGCATCAGGAATGAGCCATTGATATGCACGTCAATCCGAATGACAAAGAAAGTAAGACTTGGAAGAGCTACTGACAAAGGAATTTGTCGTCTCTGTCTTTTCTAGGTTGATTTTGCCCGATAAGTTGGTCATCGTGATGATGGTAAAAGTGTAGAGTGCGTATCAGGAATGGACCACTCAGACACGTCAACTTAACAGATATGGGATCAACTTGGAAGAGTGATTTTTAACAAAGTAATTTGTTTATCCATATATTTGAAAGGCATCATTTTATTATTAATAGTCCTAATACATCACCAGGAATGGGTTGTTGAAAGCTAGATTAATAATATAATGTTGAAGTTCCGGAAGGACATCCTAACAAATAGATGGTGAATTTAATTATTGAGGAACCAATGCTGTAGCATTAACATAGCATTGGTCTGCTGGAATTTATAATTAAAGCTTCACCCCACGTCTTGCACCCTTGCTTGCTTTCTTTATTATTTGTTCAATATAATCTGCGATAGTCCAACTCCAAACAAACAAATATTGTCTTCGAACTGATCCTTGGAAACCATTTCTTTTATTAGACTTTTATTACGCTTTTACTTCAATCTCTGTGGGAACGATATCTGGTATTTTACCAATTTATTACTTGAAAGACGACGTTAGATCTCGATGTATACTTGCGTTGAGGTTTAATTATTACACGTCTATTGGTGTATTCAAAATAACCATCAAGTTTTTGGCGCCGTTGCCGGGGATTGGCACGCTAAAAGTTTTTAAAAGTATTTTAAAAGATTTAGTTTTTCTAACACCGTCCGAATCATACTTTGTGTGGTATATGCCACGAATCCAACGTGGGGAACTTTTTGAGTTAGATCCTGACATAGAAAGAACCTTTCATCTTAGACGGAGGTTACAAAGAGCTTCGAGTTCTATGGATCCTCCCGACATGGATGCACCACCCGGATTTGAGCGTAGACACCTACGACCATTCGTTGTAGAACCACGACCACCTGGGGTAGAAGTACGACCACCACCTTTAGGAAACCACATGAGACCACCCGATTTTGGAATTCCACCAATTTTTGGTAATCCGCCACATTTTGGAAACCCACAAAATCAAAATTTTCAAGAGCACCACATTAATAATGAAGAAGACGATGGTGAAGAATCTCATGGTAACAATGACCAAAATGAACCATTAAATATCATTGATCTTGCAAACTCGAAAAATGGGAGAATTATGGACTATGCAATTCCTAACTTTGAGCAATTAAATTCAGGAATTGTAAAGCCTCATATGGATACGACGCATTTTGAACCAAAACCCATTATGTTTCACATGTTGCAAGCCAATGGTCAATTTGCCGGATTCCCATCGTAAGATCCACACTCACATTTAAAATCTTTTAAAGAGATCACCGATGTTTTTCTGATTCCTGGAGTATCTTCTGATGCTCTAAGACTCACACTGTTTCCTTTTTCATTAAGGGATCGGACAAAGATTTGGTTTAATTCATTGACACCAGGTTCTATACCATCATGGGCTGACATGGCTGAAAAGTTTTTGAGAAAATATTTTCCACCTACCCGGAATGCTAAGTCCCGAAATGAAATTTGCATGTTCAAACAAATGGACGATGAAGCAATTCCCGACGCATGTGAAAGGTTTAAAGAATTATTAAGGAAATGCCCTCACCATTGCATTCCCTACTGTATTCAACTCGAGACGTTTTACACTGGACTTAATTCCAATGTTAAACAAATGCTCGATGCGACATCAGGAGGGGCCTTTACTTCCAACACCTATAATACCGGGTATGAAATTCTTGAAAAGATTTCCACAAACAATGGGCATTGGGTAGATCCAAGGGCACCAACTACAAAGAAGACTGCTGGAATGCATGATTTAGATGCTTACACCGCATTGACAGCTCAGCTTGCTTCTATGACCAATATGCTTAAAAACATAACTACCGGTCAGGGAACACAGCCGACTGCCACTAAACCCACTCCAGCTGTTCTTTCTGTGCAATGTGTTTGTTGCAGTGGAGACCATTCCTATGAACACTGTCCTGAAAATTCTGAATCAGTTAACTATGTTCATAATAGAAATGGTCCTTACTCTAACAATTACAATGCTAGTTGGAAACAACACCCAAATTTTTCATGGACCAGCCCAAGTTTAAATCAACCTGAGCATAAGCAACAAGGAAACTCCAATTTTCAAAACCAGCATCATGCCAGCAGTTCTCAAAACTACCAAAACAATCAAAACCATCAGAATCAGAATTTCCAAAACAACAAACCCTCTTTTCAAAACAAATCCTCTTCACAAACTGAACCTTCCTTGGAAGCAATGCTGAAAAGTTTCATTGCTCAAACCAATGCTGTGAACAACCAAACCAATGCTGCCTTAAGGAATCTTGATACACAAGTTAGTCAACTTGCTCTTAGTCAAAACAACAGACCCAACGGGACTCTGCCAAGTAACACAGAAATCCCAAGATTCCCAGGAAAAGAGCATGTGAAAGCTGTGACACTTAGGAGTGGGAAAGACTTAGAGAAAACCCAAGCTGTAATAGAAAAGAATCCCAAGTCAAAGTCTAATGCTACAGCATTGCCCACCATCTTAGAAGATCCACATCCTAAGGACTTAGAGCCAAAAACCCCAATCCCAAAGGAAAACACAGTAGAAATTGAAGTCAACAACCCCAAAGATGTTGTCAAAGAAAACATAACAAAAGGTATTAATGATACAAATTTGAGGGTGGAGGAAGTCCACCCTAAAAGCTCAACACAAACAAAGAAAGCCGTTATTGAACCAATTCCTCCTTATGTTCCTTTTCCCCAAAGGTTAAAGAATAATAAGGAAGAATTGCAATTCAAGAAATTTTTGGATGTGTTTAAACAATTGCATATCAACATACCACTTGTTGAAGCAATCGAGCAGATGCCTAGTTATGCCAAATTTCTTAAAGACATTTTAAGCAAGAAAAAGAAGTTGACTGAATATGAAACTGTGGCCATGACTGAAGGGTGTAGTGCTCTCTTGACCAACAAAATTCCACCTAAACTCAAAGATCCAGGGAGTTTTACCATTCCTTGTTCCATAGGTGGGAAAGAAGTTGGAAAAGCCTTATGTGATTTGGGAGCAAGTGTCAATATTATGCCTTTGTCTATTTTCAAAAGCTTAGGTATAGGAGAAGCTAGACCAACCACTGTCACACTCATCTTAGCTGATAAAACCATTGCCTATCCTAAGGGTAAAATTGAAGATGTCTTAGTTCAGGTTGACAAATTCATCTTTCCTGCTGACTTTATCATCTTAGATTTTGAGGCTAACCAAGATATTCCTATTCTCTTAGGAAGACCTTTCTTAGCCACTGGAAGAACCCTGATAGATGTCCAGAAGGGAGAGTTGACCATGAGACTTCAAGACCAAAAGGTCACATTCAATGTCTTCAATTCCATGAAATACCCTGATGATATGGAAGAATGTTCTGGCCTAAGTGTGATTGAAAACATGTGTAATGAAGAAGGAGTTAGAGAAATTTGTAGGTTGGAAGAAGAGGATGATGAGGAATATGATGATGATGATGAGGAGAATATAGATGAGACTATTGCTAAGTTTGAATCTTTGGAACCCAGTGAACAAAAGACTTTCACATCATCAGTCATTTCACCACTTGACCTGGAGTTGAAACAACTCCCACCCCATTTGAAGTATGCTTTTCTAAAAGATGAAAACAAACTGCCTGTCATCATTTCATCCACTTTAGAACTGCATCAGGAGAAGAAGTTAGTGGATTTGTTGAAGTTACACTCAAAAGCCATAGGATGGACCATTGCTGACCTTAGAGGAATTAGTCCCTCTATCTGTCAACATAAGATCATCTTAGAAGATAAGAACTTCACATCCATTGAACCACAAAGAAGGCTAAACCCTGTCATGAAAGAAGTAGTAAAAAAAGAAGTGCTAAAATGGTTAGATGCAGGAATCATTTTTCCTATAGCAAGTAGCTCTTGGGTTAGCCCTGTCCAATGTGTCCCTAAGAAGGGAGGTTTTACAGTAGTAGCCAATGAAAAGAATGAACTCATCCCAATTAGAGTAGTTTCAGGATGGAGAATTTGCATGGACTACCGTAAACTTAACACAGCCACACAAAAGGACCATTTTCCACTACCATTTGTTGACCAAATGTTAGACAGGTTAGCCGGAAAAGAATATTATTGCTTCTTGGATGGATATTCCGGATACAACCAAATAGCCATTTTACCTGAGGACCAAGAAAAGACCACCTTCACTTGTCCTTATGGTACTTTTGCCTTTAGGAGAATGCCCTTTGGACTCTGTAATGCTCCGGCAACTTTTCAAAGATGTATGATGTCCATATTTTCTGACATGCTTGAAGAATCCATTGAAATATTTATGGATGATTTTTCTGTATATGGCTCATCTTTTGATAATTGTTTGGAAAATTTGAAAAAGAGTCTTGAAAGGTGTGAGAAAACTGATTTAGTCCTCAATTGGGAAAAGTGTCACTTTATGGTCAAAGAAGGGATAGTTCTTGGACACTTGATTTCAAAAAGGGGGGTTGAGGTAGACAAAGCCAAACTGGAAGTTATTGAAAAACTACTTGAACCAACCACTGTTAAAGGAATCAGAAGCTTTCTTGGTCATGCAGGATTTTACAGAAGGTTTATCAAAGACTTTTCAAAAATTTCAAAACCTTTATGTTTACTTCTGCAAAATGACCACAAATTTGATTTTAATCAAGAATGCAGAAATGCATTCATCACTTTAAAGAAAGCTTTGGTAACTGCTCCAGTAGTTATGGCCCCAGATTGGACCAAACCTTTTGAAATCATGTGTGATGCCAGTGATTGGGCTGTAGGAGCTGTCTTATGTCAAAGAAAGGAAAAAGTGTTTCATTCAATTTATTACGCAAGTAAGACTTTGAATGAAGCACAAATCAACTACACAACAACTGAAAAAGAACTCTTAGCAGTAGTTTTTTCCTTTGAGAGATTTAGATCATATTTAGTGGGAGCAAAAGTTATTGTGCATACAGATCATGCTGCCATTAAGTACTTAATCTCTAAGAAGGATGCTAAACCTAGGTTGATTAGGTGGGTTCTTTTGTTGCAAGAGTTTGACCTAGAAATTGTGGATAGAAAAGGAGTAAACAACCAAGTGGCAGATCATTTGTCTAGGTTAGAAAACCTAGTGGAAAAGAAAGGAGAATGAGATATCATTGAAACCTTCCCAGATGAGAAAATCTTGATGCTACAGCATTCATCCAGCATTCCTTGGTATGCTGATTTTGCTAACTACTTATCTTGTGGCATCAAACCTCCTGATTGCACTGGCCATAAGCTGAAAAAGTTTTTCCATGATGCTAAGTTTTATCTTTGGGATGACCCTTTTCTTTTTAGACTTGGTACAGATCAAATCTTGAGAAGGTGTGTCCCAGAAAATGATGTGGCAGAAATCTTACACCATTGCCACAACTCAGCATATGGAGGTCATTTTGGTAGCCAAAGGACATCAGCCAAAGTTTTACAATCTGGTTTCTATTGGCCAACCCTCTTCCAAGATTCCCACAATTTTGTCAAAAGATGTAATGAATGTCAAAGAACTGGTTCCATTTCTCAAAGAAATGAAATGCCTTTGAATGGAATCTTGGAAGTGGAATTGTTTGATGTGTGGGGAATTGACTTTATGGGACCTTTTCCACCATCCAATAATTGTCAATACATTCTAGTGGCTATTGATTATGTGTCAAAATGGGTGGAAGCAATTGCATGTGCTTCCAATGATGCAAAAACTGTGGTTAAATTTCTTCAAAAATACATATTTACAAGATTAGGTACCCCCAGGGCACTAATCAGTGATGAGGGCACCCATTTTGTAAATAAGGTTTTACAAGGAACTCTTGAAAAATACAATATTAACCACAGAATAGCTACTGCATACCACCCACAGACAAATGGACTGGCTGAGCTTTCTAATAGGGAAATCAAAGGAATCCTGGAAAAAGTGGTGAAACCACACAGGAAAGACTGGGCTTTTAAATTAGATGACGCTTTATGGGCATACAGAACTGCTTTTAAAACACCAATTGGTATGTCCCCATACAAGCTAGTCTTTGGAAAAGCCTGTCACCTCCCTTTAGAGCTTGAGTATAAGGCATACTGGGCCATCAAAGAATTGAACATGTCCTTAGATGAGGCTGGAAATAAAAGGAAATTACAACTGTGTGAAATGGATGAACATAGGAATGTGTCCTATGAGAATGCCAAGCTCTATAAAGAAAAAACCAAAAAATGGCATGACAAGAGAATCCAACATAGGGAATTGAAAGCAGGACAACAGGTTCTTCTGTTCAATTCTAGACTAAAATTGTTTCCAAGAAAACTCAAAAGTCGATGGTCTGGTCCTTTTACCATTCACAAAGTCTACCCCTATGGGGTTGTAGACTTGATCAACCCAGAAAACAACAATGTGTTCAAAGTGAATGGCCAGAGAGTTAAACTCTATCATGATGCTGTAGCAATCCCAGAGCAATGCTCTGTGTTTTTGGCTACCATTTGACAAAATCTTCATAACAAAAAGCCATGGACTCTTTCTAGTCCATAAGTGTTTGTAAATAATTATTCTATTAAGTTAAGAGTAGTATAAAAATAACAAGCTTTATTGAACTCCATGTTTTACAGGTTTGCGTTCAAGACAAAAAGGCTTCGAATGCTGTAGCATTCATCCAGCATCCAACGCCAAGTTCTATTCTTAGCAGGTTTACAATTTAAAAAGTTGAGATTGCTAAATATATAGCATTGGCTTAAAAAGGTACAAGAGTGGGTGTGTTTGGTGAAGACCACATGGCCCATGCGCATGCTTTGTACTCTAGTTGCTTCTTGACTAAATTAAGGTACACATTAAATCCTTCCATATTTTATAAAGTACCTTGAAATAGTATAGTTGTTCTCTAGGTAAAACATCTGGCTGTAAACAAAAATCACCAATGCTTTAAAAAGAGTAAAGTTGTTTAATAGCATCCACATCCTTCCCTTTCATTTTCAAAAAGATCTCAAAAAGGCAAAAACCTTTTGTCTTCCACCCCCATCGCTTTCACCCGAACACCACCCACACACCTCCATTTTTTCCGGCGAAAATCCCGATCATCCGAAAAATCATCACACACGATGGCACAAGTGAAGTGAGTGGCAGTTCGAGACGATGACGAGCAACCCTCACGCAGAAGTAATCGACAACGAGCCATAGTTCGACCTCATTCCAATGTCGAACCTGAGTATGTGGACCTCGAGAGCGATGAACAAACATCTATCAACAATCCTACTGCTCCTCTTATGTCTCAGAATGTCGAAATCCCCACTGTGAGTAAAAACCCAGGAAAACCCTTGAAGAATCTTTGCTCTGAAAATCTTGCTATTGGGTCTTCTGCTTTCAAACACCCCACTGTGATTGAAGCCTCGACTTCACGATCATCTGAATCAGTGGTAGCAACCAATGTTCCAACACCACACACTACCACTGATCATGAGACCATTCCTCTGTCACCCACTATGGTGACAAAGGCAGAAATCACAGAAGCATCTAAGGATGCAAGGGGCCATGATAAAAGCACAAGTTCCATTCCTGACTTGAACATGGATGCATATGAGGTATTTTCTGAACTATCAGTTTTAGTAGAGGATTATTTCACGTCTGAAAATGAGGTTGAAATCAATAGACCACACACATCACCAGTCTTATTATTAACATGGCCTTATGATGAACCACGAACCCCTCCTAACTTTCAAATAAACAATTTTTTGGAGGAACCTAAGTGGGAAATTTGGGATGACTTTGATTTTGATGAATTGTTTGTCAACAAGATGGCACAGGACTCACCACTGAACACTGATGTTGGAGCATCCACACAGCATCAGGCTGATAACACATAAAATCCTTCTGTGGAGATCCCTGCTAGTCCCATTGGTGAAACCTCTACCAAGAGAAAGGCCTCAGAAAGTATGGACACCAATCTCATTAACCCTGCAGATGATGGTCCAAGAGAGAAGAAGCCAAGGAAGAAGACTGTTGCTGTCAAGCCTAAAAGAAAACAAAAAGTCCCTGCCAAGAAATCGAATGCTGGAGCATCCATAAAGCATTCAGGACCTGAGGTGACCAAACCATCTGGGCCACATGTCATTCCACGGCCAAATAAGATGAACGATGGTTTCAGCAATCCAGAGGCACAACAAACCATTGAGAAACAGAAGTTTAAAGGTGCATTGTTAGATAAAGGGTTCGATTCCAAAAGCATCAAGGATTATGAGTTCATCAGAAAGGTGATCAAAGAGCAACACTGGGATGATTTCTGCGAGGTAAAACTTTCTTACAACCTCACTTTGGTCAGAGAATTTTATGCTGAAATAGCTCAAGCAACAACCAACCGACTCACCATAAGAGGCATAAGTTTACACTTCACAGCCGAAGCCCTCAATAACTTTTTGAACATCACCACACCCACCACAACTGCCTTTGATACTCTGCTTAGAACTGCCACCCAAAAACAATTGGATGACATGATCAAAGTGATAGGGAAACCTGATTCTGCATGGAAAGGACACCCAAATTACATGCTTAGAACCTTCCTAGCAATCAACTTGCTCCCTGATGCCAACGTATGGATGAGTTTTATTCGAAGTTCTCTATCCCCTACTACTCATGATAGTTCAATCAATTGTGAAAGAATGATTTTGTTATACTGCATCATGACGGGTCAAAAAGTTAATACTGGTGATATCATTTGCAAATCCATTAACTATTCTGCTAAAAGGAATCAAGGGAAGTTTTTCTTCCCTGGGTTGTTGTCTCAATTCCTAACTGCAGTTGGCATTCCTCAATATGAGGAAGATGATATTCACAAAGAAGGAGATGAGAAGTGGGCCATCGACACTAAGAGTGTCTCAAGGTTGAGGCACGAAAAGTCAAGCCAAGGAGACATATTGGGCATGATGCAAACCGTGTGTGCTCAAAACAGCATGTTGATGGATAATATGATCAAGCAAACTGCAGAGATGGAGATACTGAAGAAAGAGGTGCTGAGTTTGAAGAAGGAAGTGAGATTGGGAGTTGACTCCAAGAAAGGACAGAGGATGAAGAAGGTGCTAACTGAAGTAAGAAAGCTAAAGGGCAGAAACCAGAAGTTAGCTGAGGAGAACAAGAGGCTGAAAGAGGCAAAGGATGATCTAGAGAAAGGAAAGCTGCAGATTGATGCTGCAGCATTGCACCCAACAGCAGAAGAAACAAGCCTTGTTGCTGTAGCATCCAAAGCAACAACAGCAACTGCACGGAAGAAATCACAGCCTACTCCTATGGAGTAGGACAGGTCAAAATCAATCCCTTAGCTTCCATGTTTTTATTTTGTTGTGTCTGGGATAGTTTGCTATTTTTAGGTTTGTTTTATCTTGCAACATCACACATAGGTAGTATGTTATTTCTGTGTTCATATCCATAATAATTCTGTGATGCATGCTAATCACATGGTTGTGTGTTCCTGTTAGAACTAGCATTATCTTCTTGGGCCACAAATTGACCAACATGACCTAAATGCATTTAGGAGAATGATCTAGGCCATCTTCTCAATTTGAATAGCCACTTGTAGCCTTTATACACTCATACACTTCATGGGATACAATGGGAACATTGTATATTCTAAATTTGAGGGTGGGAAGGTTACACCCTAAAAGGAGGGTTACACCTTGGAAAAACAGAAAATTCAATACAAAAGAGCAAAGCTCTAATCTGAATTGCGTAATCAAAGAAGTACCAAAAATTTCCCATAGGGGCAAGGTACACAAAATCAACAAAAAGAAGCACAAAGTGCCAAAAAGTGAAAATTTTTGTGAAATTTGTTGAGAGAAAAGGCTATGTGAGAAAAGATATGCCAAAAAGAGTGAACCCAAAAAGTCCTAGTGATCCTAGATATAAGTTGTGTTGTGACTAACAAAAAGAAGAGAAGTGCTAGCCTATGATTCATACACACACTCATGCATGATTGAATACTAGGAGAATTATGAAAGGCTATGAACTACATATGATAAAGATTACAATATGTGTGTGCACTTAATGCCAAGATTTTGCAAGAAACTTTAAAAATTGAGTCAATTTCTTTTTAGTCTTTTAGTTGTTTGGGGACAAACAACACTTTAAATTTGAGGGTGTGATATGCATTATTTATTTAATGCATATTGTGTCTTTTTCTTATATTTTTATATATAATATTTTGTTTTATCCCAACTTTTGTGTCATTTTATTCTCTTATTTGTATCTTTATTAATCATGGAGCTAAGTGATGGATTTTACTTGTTTTACTAAGTAGAATGGCTAAAAATAAAGAAAACTGCAGGCAATGCTATTTCGATGCTGCAGCATCCAAGACTGATGGCGACGAGATGAAGAACAAGGCTGGAAATGCGGAATTTTTGGGAAGACAACAACATGCAAGATGAAGTTCAATGCTTTGGGTTCTTCATAAAATAGTTTATGTGTTGTAATGGTAGTAGTACAAAAGACATCTCCTAGGAATAGTTTTTGGTACCATGAATAGTATGCATGGTACATAAATAGTGTTAGTTGTTGTGAGTTGGTATGGCTTAGGCCATGAATCTTTTTGTATAAATAGGAGGTGTCTTGTGATGTTTTAAGTGTGTTCGATCAGCTTAGAAACTGAATTGGAAACCATCTAATTGCTTTCTTTAAATATATGCAAGTAATCTTCATCTTGTTCATCTTTATCTTGTTGTTCTTAGCCATATACATGAGTTGCTGCAGCATCGACAGCAACATTGCTGCACTTCTTTAAGTGTTTTGATTCTTACAATTTACATTATTGTCATTTACGTTTACGTCATTTACATTACGTCTTTAAATTCAGTCATTTATATTTATTGCAATTTAAATACAAGTATGAGTAGCTAACTTTTATAAGCTTGGGTGTGAGATTAAAGGGTGAAGTTTTTAATTATAAAGAATAGTGGACATCATTTCTCAATAATGATGTTTACCATTTCATGTTAAGTTTTATAAAGATAAGTTTACTTCGTGACGTTTTGATCACTTTGAAAGTGTTAAAGTGCCAAGGCATCAGGAATGAGCCATTGATATGCACGTCAATCCGAATGACAAAGAAAGTAAGACTTGGAAGAGCTACTGACAAAGGAATTTGTCGTCTCTGTCTTTTCTAGGTTGATTTTGCCCGATAAGTTGGTCATCGTGATGATGGTAAAAGTGTAGAGTGCGTATCAGGAATGGACCACTCAGACACGTCAACTTAACAGATATGGGATCAACTTGGAAGAGTGATTTTTAACAAAGTAATTTGTGTATCCATATATTTGAAAGGCATCATTTTATTATTAATAGTCCTAATACATCACCAGGAATGGGTTGTTGAAAGCTAGATTAATAATATAATGTTGAAGTTCCGGAAGGACATCCTAACAAATAGATGGTGAATTTAATTATTGAGGAACCAATGCTGTAGCATTAACATAGCATTGGTCTGCTGGAATTTATAATTAAAGCTTCACCCCACGTCTTGCACCCTTGCTTGCTTTCTTTATTATTTGTTCAATATAATCTGCGATAGTCCAACTCCAAACAAACAAATATTGTCTTCGAACTGATCCTTGGAAACCATTTCTTTTATTAGACTTTTATTACGCTTTTACTCCAATCTCTGTGGGAACGATATCTGGTATTTTACCAATTTATTACTTGAAAGACGACGTTAGATCTCGATGTATACTTGCGTTGAGGTTTAATTATTACACGTCTATTGGTGTATTCAAAATAACCATCACCCACCCGAGAGAAAAGGGAGCCTCATGGGGTTGAGTGGGTAGGTTAAGATAATCGACTAGCTTTCGAGACACTAGATTTTCACAACTCCCGTTATCGATGATAAGGTTACATACCTTTCTATGAACGGAGCAATGAGATCGGAAAAGATTCTTTCTTTGGCCCTCTTCTTTGGACGAGAGAAGCACTCGTTGGAGCACGATGTTGATCCTCTCTTCAGATTCCTCTTCGAAAAAGTCGGCACCCTCATAGGTGTGGTTTTCCTCGGTTTCTTCACCGTCGATTAGTGTCGTTGTTCTTCGATTGGTGCACTCATTGGACCGATATCCCGGTTGGCCGCATTAGTAACACTTTGAGCTCATCGGTTTGGCGTACGGGTTGGGGGTCTTGGAAGGTGTGGACTTTCCTTGTGGTCCCCCAACGGGATTGCTGGTGTTAGCCTTGGGAGGCGGGTTTGTGTCTTGCGGGGTTGTGATGCCTTTGCCTTTGTCAACGGTGTTGTTTGAGTTCTCGTTGGATCCCTGAAATCGTCGATACGAGTTAGAGGTGCGTGCAGACTTTTCCATTAATTCGGCCTTTAGAGCCAAGCTCGATGCTTCGGTCACGGTTCATACGTTTTGGAGCCCAATCTTGTCTTGGATTGAGGGTTTCAATCCACTGATGTATCGGGCTACCTTTTGTCCTTCGGATTCCCCGATTTCATTACGATCGGTTAACCGTAGGAATTCAGTGGTGTAATCGGTTACGGATCTCGGACCTTGGTTACAGTTGAGATACATTTTGTAGAGGATCTGTTCGTAATCTTCCGGTAGGAAACGTTCGATCATCAACTGTTTCATTCGGCGCCATGATCGAATCGAACCCCTTCGTTGTCGTTGTCGTTGGACCACGAGCTTGTCCCACCACATGGCAGCGGTGCTTTTGAGACGGAAAGCAACCATTTTTATTTGTTTATGCTCGGGTATTTCTATTATGTCGAAGAATCGATCGACTTCGATCTTCCAGTCTAAGAACTCTTCAACGCCCATGGTTCCGTAGAAGAACGGGATGTCCGCTTTCATACGATAATCGTGCTCGTTTCCTCGTACATTGATCAGTTCATCTTCTTCCTCATCCTCTTCGGATTCGGAGCTAAAAGGGTTGTTCCGGTTATGATTGCCATTGTGTGGCCTCATAATCGGTTCTTCAAACCTGTCTCTTCGTCGACGGTTGTCGTGGAGGACGTTAGGTTGAAGCCTATTAACAGCCGCCGTCAAATTAGCGATTGCCGCAGTAAGGGCCGCGTTCATCTCGACTAGGCCTGCTTTGGTAGCGGGTTGTTGATCTGCCATGATGGTGAAAAGATAGGCGAATCCTGTTCTGATACCACTTGACGCAGCGTCGGTTTGCGGAAGGATCGACAAGCGTCTAAACCCTTTGATAACGAGGTTACTAAAAGTAAACTCAAGAAATTAAGAGAAAACTCTTAAGAGAATGTTTATTAATTGATAACTGATTAACAAAAGAAACCTAATACCCTATTTATAATCTAATTGGAAAGCGATAAGCACTGATTAACTTAACCTTATTCAAATAGAAGATAGCCTAATAATAATAAAATAACTTTAGATAAATAAAAGCTAATCACGTGAGGATGGAACTGGATCAGGAAACGGAAACAGTTGTAACGTCCCAAAAATTACAAGCAAATTTAAATTTTTTAAATAAACATTTCATTTATACCAACTCATTAAATGATCCAAACGCTTCGTTTGCAAACACATAATTAATATCTTTATAAAATAAAACCAGCGGAATAAACGTTTAATTATTAAAATCATAAAGCAACCAGCTCTCCTCGCGCGCCAGTGTGTACTCGTCACGCCTTGGAGCCGCCCGGACCTGAAACCACAGTTTATTGGGAAAGGGTAAGCACGAAGCTTAGTGATTTCAAACACCATAAATAATACAGTTATTCCACACTACCCCTACAACAGATAGTGACACATAAACGATCATACAGGTCTACGAACAAATCATAAACATGTACATCCACCACCACCCACCTAAAAGGCACAAGTCGGTCCCACCGACCACATGATAACATCTTCGGCCCCGCCGAATCCCCGGTCCCACCGAGTCTCTATGCCACCCGCGTATAAAATCTCCGGCCCCGCCGGATCCTCGGTCCCACCGAGTCTCTACGCCACCCGCGTATAAAATCTCCGGCCCCGCCGGATCCTCGGTCCCACCGAGTCTCTACGCCACCCGCGTATAAAATCTCCGGCCCCGCCGGATCCTCGGTCCCACCGAGTTAACATGACGACAAAGTATCAACTAGACACCCCACTATCTAGTTCCACAACACAATCACATAAAGCTACCACACACGTACTGCAGCAATGATAAAACAACCGTTATTAGATATAGTGAGAGAACTCACCTCGAATGCGCGCCTAGCTTAACAACACAATTCAAGCTTCACAAATGCGGTCACTTCCCAGCACCTAAACGCGTGTTAAAACGTGTCAATACGAGACCCGGACCCTATGACACGACACACGCTTAAACCGTCACTAAAACTATTTTCTGCTCTCGCCAAACAGGTCTGTTCGGGACCTGTTTCGACCTCTTTAAACCCAGAAAAACCTTAATTAAATTACATGACCAGAAAGTACTCTGAGTTAGGGTTCCAAGGACATATTATACACATACTAACGATTTTTCTACATTTAATTACGGATTTTATAAGATCAGCCCGCAGAACAGCGAAAAACAGCATTTATCAGTATAAAACGACGATTTGGCCTAAGCTACGCTCCGAACTGGATTTTGCACAAAACACAGAAAAGTTTATAGACTCAAAAAGGGAACTTTTGGCACCGAAATCACCCCAATCCGAGTTACGAGGAAAAGGTTACAGCTTACGCAAAACAGTGACCGAACTACTGTTTCTTTTACATAAAATGACGATTCACTGAACTTACGACCACTTTTCCACCTAGCTAGAGGCCGAACCAGTTTTTCGCTAAAACATGGAAAACGTGATCGACCCTGAACTTGAACCGTAGGCGCCAGTTTCGGCTCAAACGGAGTTACGACAGAAAAGTTATGATCACGCGAAAACTGGACAGCACACTTAGAATTTTCATAAAAATCACGATTTATACAAACGGTTCAAGGCTTAACGATTCGGGTTTTACGCTACGAGTGTCGCCCACTGCCACCACCCTCCACCCACAGCCACCGCAGCGGCGGCGTGCGGCGGTGGTGGTCTCGCCGGAAAACGAAAAGGGAAAAGGAAAAGAAACGAGACGAACGAGAGAGCTACTTACCTCACGACGACGTCTCAACACCGCAACCAGTCTTCTCTCTCTCGATCTCCGGCGACTCAGGTGTGGCGACCTCCGGCGACAGCAGCAGCGGCGGCGAGGGGGGGGCTGCCGCTGGTTCTTTCTTCTCCTCTCTCTCTTTCTCGCGATCACTCTCTCTCTCGATACTCTCTCTTCTCGTTGCCGCACCACACAAGGGAAAGATGGGAATGAATGTAGGGTTTAGGGAGAGTTTGGTTTGCTTGGGTTACAAGAGAAAGAGAGAACGAGGCTGGAAATCGGCCATGGGCCGAGACCCATGCAAAGGGTTTCCAAGAAATGCACAATTAGCCCCTCAACTATACCCCATCTCACAATCTATAACAAAAGACACGTAAGCTAACATTTTTGGTCCTTCTTGACACCAAACCACTAACCAAAAACAAATACAGGTAAACACTTTAAATAAATAAAATTAAACAATAAACGCACCGGGACACGAGCTTTACAACTCTCCCCCGCTTGAATTAGACTTCGTCCTCGAAGTCTATGCCCGTGAATAGCTCTGGATAGCTCTCCCTCAATTCAGCCCCAGGTTCCCAAGTCCACTCAGAACCCTCTCTGAGTTGCCACTGGGCTTTCACTAACTGGAACCCAATTTCTCACACCGTCTAAAAATCTCCCGAATACTTCCTTACTAACAACACTCCTTCAAGAACACTGAAAACGCGATTGGGAGAACACTCCAACAATCGGAATCATTCTTAGTTAAACGACTTCGGTTGTCTCCCAACCTTAGATGATTCATACCTCCCGAGTCAAATCTCAAGCTCTAACCACTCTAAAGCTGCTCACCAGTATACTCCACAGGATACCCGATTACGATCCCTCCTATCATTAATTGACGTTTAACTTCTACGAATTCTAATAGACTCCAAAGATTTTCAATAACTTATATTAACAAAACATCGACCCCCTGCCGAACATCGGTCCAACCGATTACAATAACAAACATCGGCCACCCGCCGAACATCGGTCCAACCGATTACAATAACAAACATCGGCCACCCGCCGAACATCGGTCCAACCGATTACAATAACTCACATAAGCGTGGTATTATCCTAGACACTAACACAAATAGATATCCCCCACTACCAAATCAACTAACACACACGTAGATCATTCCACCACAACCATTCATCACAAGTGATCATTTCAGGGTTACTACTACCATCACCATGATTATCTTAACATCGGCTACAACTCTCCGATTATACTAAAGGTGTTTGGCCTCAAGCCCAAAAGTCGACACCTAACTATACCACCTACCTCGAAATGGTTGATGCGCATTTATTCTCTTAATAACCAAAGGGCATCAATCCCTTAACCGATACTATTCGGCCTACAGTACTAACGCGCGTGGAATACCTACCTTCCACCGTCGACGTATCATCCACACTTGCTCTACGAAGCCAAGTCACACCGTATCGAGGATACACCTTGACGTCTACCTCCCAGGTAACGCCTCAAGACCCAGCACACCGGAACTACCTCCCATGTAAGTGCCCACAACTATATCCTCCTAGTACTTACTGGAAAGTCTAGGTTAAAACACATGAATACCGGGGTCCCACCCCGAGATACCCAACCGACCATTACCAACGACTGACTAACGTGTCTAAGGATCCAAAGCAAACAGCCTACCAACAACATGCCTATTCCGGATTGACTCACTCACCCAAACATGTAAACACTCAACGTGCAAAGAATGCCAACGGTGCGACAAAAACAACTCATCAACTAGACTCCACATCGATCCATTAAAACCGGGCAATTGGCCCATGACTAACTCCAGGTCAAAACCGAGCAAAATGCTCCACGCTTGCTAGACCTATAAGTCGGTCAAAAACGCGTTTAAATAAAGTCTAAGCAAGCAATACTCTAAAATCAACATTAGCCACAAAACTCAACACGGTTTACACAAAAGAGTTTTCCAAAAGGACTCACACCCTTAAAATTCTCAAAATGACACATAACACTTAAAAGCACATTTCCCCAAATGGTTTACAAAATCATTTACAAAATATTTTCAACATCAGGATTTTCATCTCAAAAAGATCGTATGTAATAAAACTACTATTATCTGATCGATAGTTACGCAAAACTGGACATGCTCGTCCCACATAGGAAAATCATGTTGAAAATCGTTCCATTGCAGTTCAGTTTACTCACACAAAAGCAAGCGTAATAAATAATTTCTTTAAAATGAACCGCCTCGATTCCAGTATGGATTGACTCATGACGTGCACTTAAAGTAACCGCTTGACCTTAAACAGGGTGCGACAAAGGTGTGCACATAATTCAAAATAAGTTTCACGACATTTGATTCAAAAATTCTTCTTTTTAATCATAGAAATGACGTGGCACAGGGTTCGCCACAAATTTTTCGCGCGTCAGCTAATCACACAAAACGATGACACGGTTTACAAATATATTTTTGTTAAAACACAACTGTCTCGTGTAAGTTTCAAACTTGAAGACAGAAACCAGTCCGCTTCTATTAATTGGAAATATCGACTAAAACCTCATAAAATCTCAAACTGGGGGCAGGCATGCAAGCTTGTAACACTTCCTCAAGTTTCGTACTTGGGACATATAACGTCAAAACATTATAGTTTAAAAATGTATTTATCGAAAATGCTCAAAATACTCGTTTCCTCCAAAGCAAAAGTTTTTAATTTTCCAAAAAAAATGATCGGTAATTCTAAATTAACCGAATGTCAAAAATCTACGTATTTATATTTCCAAAATATAACCCATTGTAATCGTATGCATGATGTTCACAACATTAAAACACTCCTTGGATCAAATGGTCTTTCATTTCGACAAAAAGGAACTAAAACATTTTCATGCACGACTCGTTCATCAAAATGTCGAGAACAAAGGTTACCCCAGTATGCATACCCCTAAGTCGATAAATCGCATTTTCATGGAAATGTCAATAAAACCTTTAGCTGACTAAAAAACGCACTAAACAACTCCTTATGAAATGTTACCAAAATTCCTCCATGCATCACTTATGTCACGCATGAATCAATCCACACACTGAACTATTTGCAATAAAACAATTAGTAATAAAAACTCTCGAACGAAAAGTTAAGCGACACTGGAATTCCCAACTCATTTTAAACAAATCACCAAAATAGCCTTTATACAGACATCGTGGAATGTAACTTTTCGTCTCAACTCTAACACATGTGGAGGAGTTCCAATAGTCACTTACCCAACATCTTAACCACCACCAAAACACGGATAACATCGTACCCGAAAGAACCGTTGGAAAAATAACGCAAATGAGACAAATTCTAACAAAGTTTGCACTCCCGTGATAAAACGATTTCATACACTTTCAAAACCATATTTCAAAATCTTTTGCGTGTGCTGAGCAGTTCCCAAAATTCCAAAACACCGTCCATACAAAGATTTGAAACACAAGAATTTGTTAATGCAATCTTATTTTCAAAATAACTTCGTGCATGACTCATTCGGCATTCAACGTCTCGACCCCTACTACTCTGAAACTCTCCGGTCTACTATTGTCATCCAGACATTTAAACCTCTTAAGGCAAGTTGGGAAATCACATCAAATCATCTTACGGGTTTTCCTCAAATCAAAGTCGGCTCTATGAGCCTATGACCCTAGCACAATCTTCCATCTTGGCCCGAAATGATCTGCTTACAACAATTATCATCCTTATCGTCACTCCAAGTGACTAATATTAGAATCGTCTTTCTATTCCAACGACTACTAGTTTAGGACCTTCATCACTACCCCCAACGATCATCACCTCAAAACACTTCGAGTACACACCTGTACTAGTAGGTTTACTATAGTTGTTCCTCCTTGTGATGGCTATTCTGGGTAGACAATACAACGCGTTATTAGCACATAATAACTCATACTAACAACACTCACGCTCAACTCCTTGGATTCCTCGTGACTTCCCCGACTCGAGCATTGATCTTGTGCCTCCGGTAGTAGGAGCTCTACTACTACCATCCACACCTATCATCGCCCGTTCCGAGTTCCATCCCAAGGGGTCCAAGTAGTTTCTCGCCGAAACTATACACATATGCCCGCACCGGCATATGTACACACTCTTCCTAGCTCCCTAGGAATTCCATCCAAACCATTACCCTTGCCACTGCCAAATCCCTAATAGCAAGCAGCAGACATGCAATACAGTGTAACAAGCACCAAGCAAATTAGCATACATACTCCTATGTTCTAGAAAGCAATCTAGCACACGTACTCATACATAAACACCCTTCCCAGCTCTCTAGGAACTTCCTCTTATCCCACTACCCTTGCTACTACCGAATCCCTACTAATTATAACGGGTGACCTCGCGAATACCCGATTATATGCAGTGCGAAACAAATAGACAGTCGAATACAAAACTCTATCCTAGAACGGTTGGACTCAAACAAGAGCTGCGCAATAGAACTAAATCGAATATTCTAAGGCTATAAATCTCTTACTGCATACAACCTAGAGGGCATCCACTTAGTAACCTATCATAATTAGCATAAATTCCTAATAGCAAGCATTACAACATACAGCATAGTGTCCACAACAGGCAATCTAGCATGCATACTCTATGATCTAGAAAGCAATAAAACACTAAGCATTGTACCTTTCCCTTCGGCTCCGGCTGACTGTACACACTGCGCCCTCGATCACCGTTTCTCAAACGGGTTTTCCTTTCTTTTATTTTCCAAAAATTTTAAAGAAAATTTTATAGCCGCAAACTTGAGATCAAACACACCGAAATGCGTTTGATTCACTCAAGCCGTGCTCTGATACCAAGTTGTAACGTCCCAAAAATTACAAGCAAATTTAAAATTTTAAAATAAACATTTCATTTATAACAACTCATTAAATGATCCAAACGCTTCGTTTGCAAACACATAATTAATATCTTTATAAAATAAAACCAGCGGAATAAACGTTTAATTATTAAAATCATAAAGCAACCAGCTCTCCTCGCGCGCCAGTGTGTACTCGTCACGCCTTGGAGCCGCCCGGACCTGAAACCACAGTTTATTGGGAAAGGGTAAGCACGAAGCTTAGTGAATTCAAACACCATAAATAATACAGTTATTCCACACTACCCCTACAACAGATAGTGACACATAAACGATCATACAGGTCTACGAACAAATCATAAACATGTACATCCACCACCACCCACCTAAAAGGCACAAGTCGGTCCCACCGACCACATGATAACATCTTCGGCCCCGCCGAATCCCCGGTCCCACCGAGTCTCTATGCCACCCGCGTATAAAATCTCCGGCCCCGCCGGATCCTCGGTCCCACCGAGTCTCTACGCCACCCGCGTATAAAATCTCCGGCCCCGCCGGATCCTCGGTCCCACCGAGTTAACATGACGACAAAGTATCAACTAGACACCCCACTATCTAGTTCCACAACACAATCACATAAAGCTACCACACACGTACTGCAGCAATGATAAAACAACCGTTATTAGATATAGTGAGAGAACTCACCTCGAATGCGCGCCTAGCTTAACAACACAATTCAAGCTTCACAAATGCGGTCACTTCCCAGCACCTAAACGCATGTTAAAACGTGTCAATACGAGACCCGGACCCTATGACACGACACACGCTTAAACCGTCACTAAAACTATTTTCTGCTCTCGCCAAACAGGTCTGTTCGGGACCTGTTTCGACCTCTTTAAACCCAGAAAAACCTTAATTAAATTACATGACCAGAAAGTACTCTGAGTTAGGGTTTCAAGGACATATTATACACCTACTAACGATTTTTCTACATTTAATTACGGATTTTATAAGATCAGCCCGCAGAACAGCGAAAAACAGCACTTATCAGTATAAAACGACGATTTGGCCTAAGCTACGCTCCGAACTGGATTTTGCACAAAACACAGAAAAGTTTATAGACTCAAAAAGGGAACTTTTGGCACCGAAATCACCCCAATCCGAGTTACGAGGAAAAGGTTACAGCTTACGCAAAACAGTGACCGAACTGCAGTTTCTTTTACATAAAATGACGATTCACTGAACTTACGACCACTTTTCCACCTAGCTAGAGGCCGAACCAGTTTTTCGCTAAAACACGGAAAACGTGCTCGACCCTGAACTTGAACCGTGGACGCCAGTTTCGGCTCAAACGGAGTTACGACAGAAAAGTTATGATCACGCGAAAACTGGACAGCACACTTAGAATTTTCATAAAAATCACGATTTATACAAACGGTTCAAGGCTTAACGATTCGGGTTTTACGCTACGAGTGTCGCCCACTGCCACCACCCTCCACCCACAGCCACCGCAGCGGCGGCGTGCGGCGGTGGTGGTCTCGCCGGAAAACGAAAAGGGAAAAGGAAAAGAAACGAGACGAACGAGAGAGCTACTTACCTCACGACGACGTCTCAACACCGCAACCAGTCTTCTCTCTCTCGATCTCCGGCGACTCAGGTGTGGCGACCTCCGGCGACAGCAGCAACGGCGGCGAGGGGGGGGCTGCCGCTGGTTCTTTCTTCTCCTCTCTCTCTTTCTCGCGATCACTCTCTCTCTCTCGATACTCTCTCTTCTCGTTGCCGCACCACACAAGGGAAAGATGGGAATGAATGTAGGGTTTAGGGAGAGTTTGGTTTGCTTGGGTTACAAGAGAAAGAGAGAACGAGGCTGGAAATCGGCCATGGGCCGAGACCCATGCAAAGGGTTTCCAAGAAATGCACAATTAGCCCCTCAACTATACCCCATCTCACAATCTATAACAAAAGACACGTAAGCTAACATTTTTGGTCCTTCTTGACACCAAACCACTAACCAAAAACAAATACAGGTAAACACTTTAAATAAATAAAATTAAACAATAAACGCACCGGGACACGGGCTTTACAACAGTGCCCGGCGCTCCTTGTGGCTGAAAAATACTTCTTCAGTACGTAGAGGTGCTGAAGGAGGGGGGTTCTGTTCCAAGACAACCTCAGCGTTTAGAGACGCTGAAGCGGGTATAGAAGGGGTTGGTTCAGCAGTTGTGGCAGAGCGTACCACGGAACTATCCAGCGTCTTCTTTGGAGAGATAGACGTGGAGTCTTCAGCCTGGGTAGGCTTAGGGGGTTGCTCCTTGGAGGACTTCTTGGGCTTATGGGTGCCAAGGTGGGTGTCAGAGTCTTTTCTCTTTCGAGAAGGGGTGGAGGTTGCAGCCTGGGTACCAGCGGTTGGGATTACCGCTGGCGTAGTGGTAGCTGCAGAAGTAGAAGAAGTAGGTCTGAGAATAGGTAAGAGAGTAGAGAGACGTACCTCATTTTCTACCGGTTTGAAGTCGAGTATCTTGGGACCGACCTGTGATAACTTCAGGCGCCCACCTTCGGTATTTGTCCTCGATCCCTTGTCGGAAAAGAGCGCTGAGAAAACGGGGATATGGAACAGTCGTTGGCCTCTTTGTTTCGTCGACTCTGAGCATTATGTCGTCGAAAATGATCTTTGCCCAATCGATGTGAAGGCCCTTCAGCAGTGCATACCCCATAGCATGTTGGGGTTTGGAGGCTTGGTCAGTTGACCCAACCTTAGCTGTCATGCAGCTGATAAGGTGTGCGAAGATGAAGTTCATCTCGCTTGGCATTTTGGATTTGAGGATCTGAGTAAGCTTCTTCTCAGGGAGTTTGTCTCTCCCTGTGCCCCTGGTGTACTGCATTGCATCAAAGAATGCAATGAGTGCATCTCTATCAGCAGGGTTCTTAGGGTCAGGTAGGGGAACGAAACGTCTTTCCTTTGTACTACCAGGGAGGTTAAGGGCAGACCTGATAGTACTGGGAGTAATCTTTGAACTACCATGTTCGGTGTCGAAGAGGATGACATCGATTTTCTTGTTGGGGTCTTTGGTGGAGGTAATCTGAGCTCTTCTGGCAGTATACCAGAACTGAGCAAGAAGGTTCTTGTGAGCAGGAGGTTTCACAGTCAGAGCTGTCAACAGAGGACAGGTGTGGAGGAAATTGACAGCGTCATTTAGGTGGGTGATCTTTTTCTTTGGAGGAAAGTTGAAGAGAGCATAAGGATTGTTTCCTTGAAACGTCACTTGTGCTATTTCGAAGTTGACATTTGGGGCTTTAACAAGTTCAGTCTTGTCAGAGGATGAAGTTGGAGACTGAGGAGTTGCTTCAGTGGTTGCCATTTCTGTTCACCACATATAAACATGAAGAATATGAAGAGAAGTTCTTAAAATAGATAAAACTCCAAAATAAGGGTTTTTAGGGTTTTGTAATTTCTATTTAGAGAAAGAAATGGAAATTAGGGTTTTTCTAATTTTGAACAAAATACAAAACATAGTGAATGTTCTTGTTTTCCAGTTTCCTTTTAAGGAAAGGATTCTGGAAAAACATATGAAAAAGTCAAGTTTAAGATTTTTATTTTAAACTCGAAGAACAATCTGAGAAACATATTGCATTCATAAAATCACTAAGAAAATGATTTCATTTTAAGAAAGTTCTTTTGTTTGATCTGTTAGAACCAAGAATAAGATCAAAAACAAGTTTGTTAGTTGCAACATAAAAGAATTAAAACGTAGTAGTGTTGAAGAAGATGAAGATGAACAGGTTCTTGAGGAAATATTTTAAAAGCAACAGTGAGTTCTTGCTTGAGAGAGTTTAAGTTCGCGTAAAAGGTAAAAATATAAACTCACAAGGTTTATATAGTAAGAGTAGAGAGAGAGAAACTATGAGCGGGAAAGTTTTTCATGATGACACGGACACGTCCCTTGAATTTGATTGGACAAGGAAACAAAACGGGCGAACGTGTCAGAGAAAAGCGTGCCATGGTCTATCCGTTGTGATGACATCACAAATGTCCTTTAACAACTTAAGGTGTCTCTGAAGATTTTGAAAACTCAGGGACATTTGAAAATATGAAGCACTGATTAGAAATATCAGTGTGATTTAAGAATTTCAAAAGAACCACTGAAAGGAAGAGATATTCAGTTATGCAATTTGTTTTGAAATCTTGCATTCTTAGGCGAACGTCAGCGAGTAAGAGAGAACATACCTTGATATCAGCGAATCAATTTTGTTCAGAGAGTAGGTGATTAATAGGGTTATACAAATTCATTTTTATCACTGATCAAATGTGAACCACTGAAGATTTTACTCTTCTAAGTTCAGCATTCCAAGCTCGCTGATGAGAAAGTTGAATCTTGTCTCATCAATAGGTTTGGTGAACATATCAGCTAACTGAAAATCAGTTGGAATAAAATGAAGTTCTATATAACCATTCATCACATGATCTCTGATAAAATGATACTTGATCTCGATGTGTTTGGTCTTTGAGCGTAGCACTGGATTGTTGGCTATAGCGATGGCACTAGTGCTATCGCTATAGATTGGAATTTTGGAGAGCTGAAGGTCATAGTCCAGTAGTTTATTTCTCATCCACAAGACCTGAGAACAACAGCTTCCAGCGGCTACATACTCAGCTTCAGCGGTTGAGGTGGACACTGAGTTTTGCTTTTTTACTTGTCCAACTCACCAGCTTTCCACCCAGGAGCTGACATCCTCCAGTGGTGCTTTTCCTATCCAATTTGCATCCTGCAAAATCACTATCTGAATAGGCGATTAGATCAAACCATGAGTCTTTGGGATACCAAAGACCTAGGTTAGGAGTACCCTTAAGGTATCGAAAAATTCACTTTACAGCGATCAAATGTGATTCCTTAGGTTCAACTTGATATCGTGCACACAAACAGGTTGCATACATAATATCAGGTTGGCTAGCTGTAAGATACAAAAGAGAGCCAATCATCCCACGGTACGTCGTGACATTAACAGGTTTTCCAGAAGGATCCTTGTTTAGTGTCAGCGGCGGTGCCATAGGGGTTTTCATAGCTAAGCTCTGAGTTAAATCAAACTTTTTCAGCATATCTTTAACATATTTTCCTTGGTGAATGAAAGTTCCTTTTTCATTTTGTTTGATTTGAAGACCAAGGAAATAGGTTAGCTCACACATCATACTCATTTTATATTCAGCTTTCATTCTATCAGCGAAGCGAGTACATAGGTCAGGGTTAGTGGAACCAAATATAATATCATCGACATATATTTGAACAAGAATAATATGACCTTTTACTTTCTGAAAAATAGAGTTTTATCAATTTTACCTCGCTCAAAATTTTCAATGTGGAGATAAGAAGAAAGAGTGTCATACCATGCACGAGGAGCTTGCTTTAAGCCATAAAGTGCCTTATCCAGTTTATAAACATAACCTGGATGCTTAGGATCTGAGAATCCTGGAGGTTGTTCCACGTAGACTTTTTCATTCAGTTTTCCATTAAGGAACGCTGATTTAACATCCATCTGATAAACCTTGAAGTCTTTGTGTACAGCGTAAGCTAAGAATAGACGAATGGCTTTGAGTCTTGCCACTGGAGCGAATGTTTCTTCGTAATCTATACCTTACTCTTGTCTGTACCCCTGAGCAACAAGACGAACCTTGTTGCGGGTTACAGTTCCATGTTCATCCAACTTGTTTCGATAGACCCACTTAGTTCCTATCACTGATTTGTCAGATGGTCTGGGAACGATCTTCCAAACTTTGTTTCTTTCGAATTCTGTCAGCTCTTCTTGCATAGCGCTGACCCAGTTTGGATCTCTGAGGGCATCATCTGTTTTCTTTGGTTCAATCAGAGAAATAAAGTTAACAAATAAACAAATGTTACCCGCACTTCGTCGATTCTGAACACCAGCGTTTGGATCACCAAGAATTTGATCAATGGGGTGATTAATAGTCCATCGCTGAGCCGGAACATAAGTTGCTGACTCAATCTAAACTTCTGGAGGAGCTGAAGATAAGACTTCAGCAACTTCTGGTATATCAGCCAAGAGAGGAAGAGGTTCAGATGTCATTTCATTCACTAATTGTTGAGAAGTAGATGGTATGCATGAGATAGAAGGTTCAGAAGCAGGCATAGTGTTGAGAGGAACAGCTGAGACCCATGAGGATTCAGCTTCACTTGTCTGCATACTTGGGATGATAGTAGGATCATCATCTTCAGCGGTATGAGTATGAGATGGAGGAGTGGGAACGTCTTCTGAATCACCAAGATGAGAAAACATCCATTGATTCAGTTCTTCAGTATCAGCAGAAGGTCTAGAGTTCGCTGAACGGGATTCTTCAAAAGTGACGTGGATTGTTTCTTCTACAGTTTGTCTTCTTCGATTGAAGACTCTGAAGGCTTTGGAGACTGAAGAATATCCAAGAAAGATTCCATCATTAGCCTTAGGATCAAACTTTCCAAGGGCATCTCTGTTGTTCAGTATGAAACACTGACATCCAAAGATGTGAAGAAAGCTAATTGAAGGCTTTCTCCCATTGAAAAGTTCATAGGCTGTCTTTTTGAATCTTTTGACAATCAGCGATCTGTTTTGAGTAAAACAAGCAGTGTTGACAGCTTCTGCCCAAAACTGAGTAGGTAGATGAGAATCGCTGAGCATTGAACGTGCAACTTCGATGATAGTTCGATTTCTTCTTTCAGCGACTCCATTTTGTTGTGGTGTTCTCACTGAGGAAAAGTTGTGAGAAATACCCTTACTTTCAAACAAGGAATCAAGGGAACTGTTTTTGAATTCAGTCCCATGATCACTCCTTATTGAGCGAACGGTCATTCCATGTTCATCCAACTTGTTTCGATAGACCCACTTAGTTCCTATCACTGATTTGTCAGATGGTCTGGGAACGAGCTTCCAAACTTTGTTTCTTTCGAATTCTGTCAGCTCTTCTTGCATAGCGATGGCCCAGTTTGGATCTCTGAGGGCATCATCTGTTTTCTTTGGTTCAATCAGAGAAATAAAGTTAACAAATAAACAAATGTTACCCGCACTTCGTCGATTCTGAACACCAGCGTTTGGATCACCAAGAATTTGATCAATGGGGTGATTAATAGTCCATCGCTGAGCCGGAACATAAGTTGCTGACTCAATCTAAACTTCTGGAGGAGCTGAAGATAAGACTTCAGCAACTTCTGGTATATCAGCCAAGAGAGGAAGAGGTTCAGATGTCATTTCATTCACTAATTGTTGAGAAGTAGATGGTATGCATGAGATAGAAGGTTCAGAAGCAGGCATAGTGTTGAGAGGAACAGCTGAGACCCATGAGGATTCAGCTTCACTTGTCTGCATACTTGGGATGATAGTAGGATCATCATCTTCAGCGGTATGAGTATGAGATGGAGGAGTGGGAACGTCTTCTGAATCACCAAGATGAGAAAACATCCATTGATTCAGTTCTTCAGTATCAGCAGAAGGTCTAGAGTTCGCTGAACGGGATTCTTCAAAAGTGACGTGGATTGTTTCTTCTACAGTTTGTCTTCTTCGATTGAAGACTCTGAAGGCTTTGGAGACTGAAGAATATCCAAGAAAGATTCCATCATTAGCCTTAGGATCAAACTTTCCAAGGGCATCTCTGTTGTTCAGTATGAAACACTGACATCCAAAGATGTGAAGAAAGCTAATTGAAGGCTTTCTCCCATTGAAAAGTTCATAGGCTGTCTTTTTGAATCTTTTGACAATCAGCGATCTGTTTTGAGTAAAACAAGCAGTGTTGACAGCTTCTGCCCAAAACTGAGTAGGTAGATGAGAATCGTTGAGCATTGAACGTGCAACTTCGATGATAGTTCGATTTCTTCTTTCAGCGACTCCATTTTGTTGTGGTGTTCTCACTGAGGAAAGGTTGTGAGAAATACCCTTACTTTCAAACAAGGAATCAAGGGAACTGTTTTTGAATTCAGTCCCATGATCACTCCTTATTGAGCGAACGGTCATTCCATGTTCATCCAACTTGTTTCGATAGACCCACTTAGTTCCTATCACTGATTTGTCAGATGGTCTGGGAACGAGCTTCCAAACTTTGTTTCTTTCGAATTCTGTCAGCTCTTCTTGCATAGCGATGGCCCAGTTTGGATCTCTGAGGGCATCATCTATTTTCTTTGGTTCAATCAGAGAAATAAAGTTAACAAATAAACAAATGTTACCCGCACTTCGTCGATTCTGAACACCAGCGTTTGGATCACCAAGAATTTGATCAATGGGGTGATTAATAGTCCATCGCTGAGCCGGAACATAAGTTGCTGACTCAATCTAAACTTCTGGAGGAGCTGAAGATAAGACTTCAGCAACTTCTGGTATATCAGCCAAGAGAGGAAGAGGTTCAGATGTCATTTCATTCACTAATTGCTGAGAAGTAGATGGTATGCATGAGATAGAAGGTTCAGAAGCAGGCATAGTGTTGAGAGGAACAGCTGAGACCCATGAGGATTCAGCTTCACTTGTCTGCATACTTGGGATGATAGTAGGATCATCATCTTCAGCGGTATGAGTATGAGATGGAGGAGTGGGAACGTCTTCTGAATCACCAAGATGAGAAAACATCCATTGATTCAGTTCTTCAGTATCAGCAGAAGGTCTAGAGTTCGCTGAACGGGATTCTTCAAAAGTGACGTGGATTGTTTCTTCTACAGTTTGTCTTCTTCGATTGAAGACTCTGAAGGCTTTGGAGACTGAAGAATATCCAAGAAAGATTCCATCATTAGCCTTAGGATCAAACTTTCCAAGGGCATCTCTGTTGTTCAGTATGAAACACTGACATCCAAAGATGTGAAGAAAGCTAATTGAAGGTTTTCTCCCATTGAAAAGTTCATAGGCTGTCTTTTTGAATCTTTTGACAATCAGCGATCTGTTTTGAGTAAAACAAGCAGTGTTGACAGCTTCTGCCCAAAACTGAGTAGGTAGATGAGAATCGCTGAGCATTGAACGTGCAACTTCGATGATAGTTCAATTTCTTCTTTCAGCGACTCCATTTTGTTGTGGTGTTCTCACTGAGGAAAAGTTGTGAGAAATACCCTTACTTTCAAACAAGGAATCAAGGGAACTGTTTTTGAATTCAGTCCCATGATCACTCCTTATTGAGCGAACGGTCATTCCATGTTCATCCAACTTGTTTCGATAGACCCACTTAGTTCCTATCACTGATTTGTCAGATGGTCTGGGAACGAGCTTCCAAACTTTGTTTCTTTCGAATTCTGTCAGCTCTTCTTGCATAGCGATGGCCCAGTTTGGATCTCTGAGGGCATCATCTGTTTTCTTTGGTTCAATCAGAGAAATAAAGTTAACAAATAAACAAATGTTACCCGCACTTCGTCGATTCTGAACACCAGCGTTTGGATCACCAAGAATTTGATCAATGGGGTGATTAATAGTCCATCGCTGAGCCGGAACATAAGTTGCTGACTCAATCTAAACTTCTGGAGGAGCTGAAGATAAGACTTCAGCAACTTCTGGTATATCAGCCAAGAGAGGAAGAGGTTCAGATGTCATTTCATTCACTAATTGCTGAGAAGTAGATGGTATGCATGAGATAGAAGGTTCAGAAGCAGGCATAGTGTTGAGAGGAACAGCTGAGACCCATGAGGATTCAACTTCACTTGTCTGCATACTTGGGATGATAGTAGGATCATCATCTTCAGCGGTATGAGTATGAGATGGAGGAGTGGGAACGTCTTCTGAATCACCAAGATGAGAAAACATCCATTGATTCAGTTCTTCAGTATCAGCAGAAGGTCTAGAGTTCGCTGAACGGGATTCTTCAAAAGTGACGTGGATTGTTTCTTCTACAGTTTGTCTTCTTCGATTGAAGACTCTGAAGGCTTTGGAGACTGAAGAATATCCAAGAAAGATTCCATCATTAGCCTTAGGATCAAACTTTCCAAGGGCATCTCTGTTGTTCAGTATGAAACACTGACATCCAAAGATGTGAAGAAAGTTAATTGAAGGCTTTCTCCCATTGAAAAGTTCATAGGCTGTCTTTTTGAATCTTTTGACAATCAGCGATCTTTTTTGAGTAAAACAAGCAGTGTTGACAGCTTCTGCCCAAAACTGAGTAGGTAGATGAGAATCGCTGAGCATTGAACGTGCAACTTCGATGATAGTTCGATTTCTTCTTTCAGCGACTCCATTTTGTTGTGGTGTTCTCACTGAGGAAAAGTTGTGAGAAATAACCTTACTTTCAAAGAAGGAATCAAGGGAACTGTTTTTGAATTCAGTCCCATGATCACTCCTTATTGAGCGAACGGTCATGTTGTTCAGGACTTCCATTTTCTTGACAAAAGTGATGAGTTCTTCAGGGATGTCACTCTTAGAACGGAGAAACATTACCCAGGTATAGCGAGAGAATTCATCAACTATGACAAATGTATATTTCTTTCCAGCGATGGATTGTTTGTTAACAGGGCCAAACAAATCCATATGGAGAAGTTGTAGAGGAGATGACACTGAGGAAACTTGTTTAGACTTGAAGTTTGCCTTGGTTTGTTTCCCTTTCTCACACGCTGAACATAGAGACTCCTTAGCGTATGAGTGTTGAGGTAGACCAGTAACCAACTCTTTAGCAGAAAGAGTATTCAGTGATTTGAAGTTGAGATGAGAGAGCCTCTTATGCCATAGCCAGTTGACATCAGATGAGGCTTTTGAGAAGAAACAGGAGTTCTCAGTGGTTGTAGAGTCCATGTTTATAACGTAAACATTTTCCATACGATATCCGCTGAGAGCTATCTTCTCTTTTTTGTCAGTGACAAAGCAGGATTCCTTAGTAAAGATCACTTTGTTATCCTTGTCACATAGCTGACTGATGCTAAGAAGATTGTGCTTCAGTCCTTCAACATATGCGACTCTTCTGAAGGTTGTTGTACCATTAGAGAGTACACCAAACCCTCGGGTATAGCCTTTTCCGTTTCCACCGAAGGTCACTGAGGGACCCTTCTCTTCCTTGTATTCAGTGATCAGGTTTTTCTTTCCAGTCATATGTCTAGAGCATCCGCTATCAAGATACCAGATACCCTTCTGAACCTGCAAACAAAGGTAGATTAGTTTGACTTGGGTACCCATTTCACCATGGGCCCACACTTGTCAGTGGTGGTAGAGGAAGTGGAAGGTTCAACAATCTTCGCAGCATTTGAAGATTCAGCTTCAGAACTAGTCTTTGTTGGGGTTGGTAGCTAAGCTATAACATGAGTTAGGAGGTGTGGAGTGCACACTCGTGTAAGCTAACTAGAACCCGGGATTGTTGGACGGTTATGATTGGCGAGTTACTAGAAGTTTTAATGAAATGGGCGTCGGGGCCAGTACTGGCGCCAGTTGACTGGCACGGAGACTGGCGCCAGGGTCTGTTAATTTTGCTGGCGCGGATGGTGGCGCCAGTTGACTGGCGCTGAGACTGGCGCCAGCTTCTGGAGTCGTTCTCGGGGCCGATTGTGGTGCCAGTTGACTGGCGCGGAGACTGGCGCCAGGTTCTGGAATGTTTCCTTCACTTTTATAACTGCCAACACTAATGTCCACAATCAATCTCATTTAATGAGATATTATTATCAGTATCAATATCAATATGGGGTCGGTTACGATTCTCAAGGTGTTTAAATAGGATCGATTTTTGCCTAAATCGATACCGAGAATTGAGATTATCCTCGAGTGAATTTCGTGATACCCGAGCAGAATAGGGTCGAAATATCACTTAAGGAAAGCGAGCTCTCACACGATCTCACATTCTTTATCCAAGTACTAATTACTCCTTTTCTCCCTCGATTTTATGCAATTCCCCAACAATCTTAAGTGATATTTGTTCATCGTGAGAGAGATGGCGAGTGATCAATCCGTGAGAGATATGACGACCAAGTTCACCAAACTTGAGAAGTTCGAAGGCGTTGATTTTTGAAGATGGAAGAAGAAGATGCACTTCTTGTTGACAATGTTGAAGGTCGTGTACGTGCTAAGCACTCCGATGACGGAGGTGATGGAAGACGAGACGTTTGAGATGACCCGACGTCGCGGAAAATAGGAGAACGACGACTACATCTGTCGTGGCCACATCTTAAACGGTATGCGTGACTCCCTCTTTGACATTTATCAAAATGTTGAATCTGCCAAAGAGCTATGGGACTCTCTTGAGTCCAAATACATGGCGGAGGATGCTTCTAGTAAGAAGTTCCTCGTTAGTAATTTTAACAATTACAAGATGGTGGAATCAAGGCCTGTGATGGAGCAATATAATGAGCTCCTACACATTCTCGGCCAATATGCTCAACATAATATGAAGATGGACGAATCCATATCTGTATCGAGCATAATTGATAAATTGCCCCCCTCTTGGAAAGATTTCAAACACATGTTGAAACACAAGAAGGAAGAGTTGTCCCTTGTACAACTCGGTAGTCACTTGTGCATAGAGGAATCTCTTCGGGCGCAAGAGGGTGAGAAACCTAAGATAAAAGAGGTTTCTGCCCCTTCGGTGAACATGGTTGAAGAGGGAAAATTCAACAACTTCAAGGGAAAATGGAAATTCAATGAAGCCAAGAAAGCACCCAATAAAAAGGTTAAATTAACCTGTCGGACCTGTGGTATGACCGACCATCTCAAGCGGGATTGTCGGGTTGTCAAGAATAAGAGTGGAGCAAGCACAAGTGGTGGTGGGCAAGGATCCAAGGATCAAAACCCACGGAAAGGTCAGTTTCTTGACTTTGGTTTTAATTCGAATTTGAATTATGTACCACTAATATCCGAATCATTTTATGTGCAGGATGATGATGTACCTTGGTGGATCGACTCGGGTGCTACGAGTCATGTGTGCAAGGATCGCCGTTGGTTCACCTCTTTGGAACCAGTTGAAGACGGATCCATGCTACACATGGGGAACGAGTCGAGTGCTCCCATTCTTGGACGTGGCTTAGTTAGGCTAGAGTTTAGTTCTGGCAAAATAATTGAACTTTTAGACTGTAACACCCTAAAATCAGGGCTGTTTTGAACCTCAAATTATAATACGTTATGATACAAGAAACTTCAACTTATATAAATATAGCAAGGAAATTAATCATCAAGAGTATATTTGCAATACAGGATCCTTCAAATAACCTATCAATCTAATCATATCATTATAATCAGATTAACTAAGTTATCTAAGCAATCCATCAAAATCTCTTCTTGTTAATTAACACCTCTTTGCTATTCCAAAACGCTCATCCCACAACCCTTTATTTCCCCGAGCTGGTACCTGGTAAGAAAAGTTGATTTGAAACGATTAGGCTTACGCCTAGTGAGAACATCCAGTTTTAAATTAAAACATTAACAACATTGAAATCTTAGATAACCAACGCATATATTCAAACCTGCTTTATCACCATTCTTACCATACTCATGCTTGTCTCATAAAGACATAACCATACTCAACCCCGCGAGTATAACTACCATTCATAAAGTCGTATCACCATATCCAATAACCTACTACGAATCCTCACGGATTCTAGTTTATCAATCAATTTTACAGACTTACGTTCAAACATCATACTTTCTCTTTGAAATGGAATACAGAAATAGCACTTATATATACATTGCCTATTTCAAATCCTTCAAACAACACTTACACTTCATCTAATTCACACTCCCACTTATCACTTACCAATAGCAACTCTCTTTGTCCATTAACTCATTCAACCCGAATAGCAATTATACTTATGCCTATTCAAACATTCAACCTGAATAGCAATTATACTATGCCTATTCCAACATTCCGTATGAATAACAATTCTACCTTGTCTAGTCAAACATACACATGAATAACAATTCTACTTTGTCTATTCAATCATACACATGAATAACAATTCTACTTTGTCTATTCAATCATACACATGAATAACAATTCTACTTTGTCTATTCAATCATACACATGAATAACAATTCTACTTTGTCTATTCAATCATACACATGAATAACAATTCTACTTTGTCTATTCAATCATACACATGAATAACAATTCTACTTTGTCTATTCAATCATACACATCTGAATAACAATTCTACTTTGTCTATTCATCAATCAATGTGAATAGCAATTATACTTTGCCTATTCAATCCTTTCCAAGGATACACGGGAATAGCAATTATACCTCGCCTATTCTTCCTTTTCACGGATACACGGAAATAGCAATTATACCTCGCCTATTCCTCCGTTCAACAAGAATATCAACTATACTTTGCATATTCTATTATTGTAATATGAATAGTAATTCTACTTTACCTATTCAATCATTTCAACGTGGATAGCAATTCTACTTTGCCTATTCCATCTTTTAAACATGAATAGCAATTCTACTTTGCCTATCCTACGTTATCCAACACAACTAATGTTTACAAATCCATTACACCTTATTAACGTATATATGTAACAACAAATCATGCCACTCTCGTATCATATTCTCAATTCTAAGAATATCTAATAACCTATCGTGTCCTCCTCCTCAATTGTTTCCCCTTTGGCAACTTGACACGGGGGTTCCGCTACCCGGTTAGCGGATGGGGTCAAGGGGCAACGCCCTTGCGGGGTCTGGGGGCAGCACATCCAGAAACTATATCCAGACATCAGAATTATCGGGACAACAAAGGTTTCCGGATACACACAACTTTTCCGGATACATTATGTTTCCGGGTATTTCACTAATCCGGATGACATCCGGAACCAAGGTAATCCGGATACCATCCGGTAACTCGATTTATCCGGAAACTATAAGAAACTTAAGACTTACCGGATACTTTGCCTTGTCCGGAGACATTCATCACCAGGGTTTCCGGATACGACGTTTCATCCAGAAACCTTCGAACTGCAGCCTAAAATCCAATCTAATTCGATGTCTGTTTGATTCAGCTCATTCTAGACCATCCCATACAGTTCATAACCAGTTTATACATGTGTCTTAACATTTAATTTGACAGAAAGCATGTATTTAATCAAAAGTGAATGAACTCACCTCTTAAGGAAGTTTTACCCACTTTGCACAATCTGATTCTTCAAATCTGTTGTTTATGATTCTGTAATTCAATCCAATACACAGATTCGTCCATCATCATTCATTCACAACAAGCTAACAAAAAAACATAATCAGATTTCCTTACCAATTTGATGAACAAATCTTGTTTTCTTCTTCTTTTCTCTTTTCTCCTTCTCTCTATCTCTTTGATTCTCCAAACCGACCCTAAGCATAAGAAATCAGATAAAATCTGATTTCAGCTACCTTATCTACACACACTTTCCAATTGTGACCAAACACACCCCCAAGTTTCAACCTTCCAACATTGACACTTAACTTTTACCACTAACATTTTAACCTCATTTTGAAATATAAATCACAACATAATCCAAAGTTAAAACTAAAAATACAAACAATCCCAATTCTCATTAAAATACTATAACTGAAAATTCAGGATGTTACATAGACGTTTTGTTTGTACCACAAATTCGAAAGAATTTGGTTTCCGGTAGTATCTTGAATAAGTTAGGATATAGGCAAGTTTATGAGTCCGACAAGTTTATCTTGTCAAAAGGTGGCTCTTTTGTAGGATTCGGTTATATGTTGAATGATATGTTTATGTTAAATTTAAATAAAAAGAGTTTTATTTCAAATTCTGTTTATGTTGCAAATGGCAATTGTGTTGATTCTAATTTATGGCATGCAAGGCTTGGTCATGTGAATTTTAAACGAATGGTTGAAATGTCAAAAGACGGTCTTATTCCGTCCTTTGATATTAAAACCGGAAAATGTAAAACTTGCATGTTAACAAAGATCACTAGGCAACCTTTTCCTAACGTGAAAAGGGACTCGTCGGTGCTTGAGTTTTTTCGTAGTGATCTTTGTGATTTGCATTCAACTTCGTCTTTGGGTAATAAAAAGTATGTTGTCACTTTTATTGACGACGCTTCACGGTTTTGCTATGTATTTTTGTTACACTCGAAAGATGAAGCGTTGGACAAATTTAAAATTTATAAAACGGAGGTTGAATTGCAAATGAATTGATTTATAAAACGTTTACGCACCGATCGTGTTGGGGAGTATTACGACCCCATGTTTTTCCAATCCGTAGGAATCATTCATGAGACTACGACGCCTTATACACCACAACAAAATGGTGTGGCGGAACGGAAAAATAGAGTTCTCAAAGAAATGGTGAACTCTATGTTATCCTACTCGGGATTGAGTGATGGATTTTTGGGTGAAGCCATGCTAACGGCTTGTTACTTGCTGAATCGAGTTCCCAATAAAAGGAACAAGATTACCCCGTATGAACTTTGGTTCAAGAACAGACCTAACTTGAGTTATATTCGAGTTTGGGGTTGTCGGGCGGTTGTTCGATTACCCGAACCCAAAAGGAAGACTTTGGGTGAGAAAGGTATTGATTGCATCTTTGTTGGATATGCCGAGCATTTCGAAGCCTATAGGTTCTATGTTATTGAACCTAATGATTCTATAGCGATTCACACCGTTATAGAATCGAGAGATGCATTATTTGATGAGACTAGATTCTCTTCAATACCTAGGCCGAAGGACATAGTTCCAAGTACTAGTGGAACTAGTGAGGTTGAAGAACAAGCAATTGTTCCAACCGAATCTCCGATGCTTCGAAGGAGCAAAAGAGGAAGGATTGAAAAATCCTTTGGTCCCGATTTCCAAGTATACTTGGTAGAGGGATCAAGAGATGAGATTGGGTCTCAATTCCTTTACTGTTATAGTATTGAGGAGGATCCAAAATCATTTGATGAGGCTATGAAGTCTCAAGATGTTGCTTTCTGGAAAGAAGCAATAAATGATGAGATGGACTCCATCATGGGGAATAATACTTGGGTATTATCGGACTTGCCACCGGGTTGTAAACCTTTGGGATGCAAGTGGATCTTCAAAAGGAAGATGAAAGCGCATGGATCAATCGACAAGTTCAAAGATCGATTAGTAATCCAAGGCTTTAGGCAACGGGAAGGCATCGATTATTTTGATACCTATGCCCCGGTAGCAAGGATCTCCATGATTAGATTGTTGATAGCCTTGGGAGCTATCCACAATTTAGTGATTCACCAAATGGATGTCAAAACGACATTCTTGAATGGTGACTTGGAGGAGGAAGTTTACATGAAACAACCGGAAGGTTTTGTTATGCCCGGGATGGATCATAAGGTGTGTAAACTTGTAAAATCATTGTATGGACTGAAACAAGAACCCAAACAATGGCATCAAAAATTTGATGAGGTTATCTTGTCCAACGGTTTTATGATAAACCAAGCAGACAAGTGTGTATATAGCAAATTTGACACATCCGGTAACGGTGTAATCATTTGCTTATACGTTGATGACATGTTGATCTTTGGCACCGACCAAAATCAAGTTGGAAAAACCAAAGAGTTTTTGTTATCGAGTTTCTCCATGAAAGATATGGGAGAGGCGGAGGTGATCCTTGGAATAAGGATCAAGCGTGAGAACAAAGGGATTGCAATTACGCAATCTCATTACATTGAGAAAGTATTAAAGAAATTTAATTGCTTTGATTGTTCTCCGGTGAGTACTCCATGGGATCCGAGTGTGAAACTTATGCCCAACTCGGGTGAAGCATTGTCACAACTCGAGTACTCAAAGGCTATTGGATGCTTGATGTATGCCATGACAAGCACTAGGCCGGATATCGCTTTTGCCATAGGAAAGTTGAGTAGGTTTACTAGTAATCCTAGTATTCATCATTGGCAAGCGATAAGACGAGTATTCGAATACTTGAAGAAAACCATTGATTATGGTTTCCTTCTATATTGGAGGGATATTCGGATGCAAGTTGGATTACCAACTTAGAAGATCACTCTTCTACGAGTGGTTGGGTATATTTGTTTGGGGGAGGTGCCATCTCATGGGCTTCCAAGAAGCAAACTTGCATCACGAGTTCGACTATGGAGTCGGAATTTGTGGCATTAGCCGCTGCCGGTAAAGAGGCGGAGTGGCTAAGGAATCTGGTCCATGAAATTCCGTTATGGCCGAAACCAATATCACCCATTTCTATCTGTTGTGATAGTGCGGCTACTTTGGCTAAAGTTTATAGTCAAGTATATAATGGCAAGTCTAGACACTTAGGTGTTAGACATAGCATGATTCGCGAGCTAATCACGAATGGGGTGATTTAGGTTGAATTTGTTCGGTCGCAACAAAATCTAGCGGACCACTTGACGAAGGGGTTAGCTAGGGACTTGGTTCACAAGTCGGTGATAGGGATGGGATTAAAGTTCATCTAAATCTCTAACGGTGAGATACCCAATTCCCTTCTAATACAACGTTAGAAGTTGAATTCAATGGGAAAGCTCACTCTAAGGGATTGGAGCACAAGATTATCATCCCAAGGTACGTGCTCAGTACTGCAAGTGAAGGAGGTAATAGTTCTTTTGTAAAAATGCATGTGAAGGTGCATGATGAAAGGAACTACCTATATGAGTGTGAAGTGTGGCCGCTTCAAGAAGCTTGGACTTGGCTTTGATGCACTCACGAATAGATAAGGACACATGGCCTGTATAGTGTCAAGTTTAAACTTTAGAGAATTATTTAAATTCATGTGTATGTTATCTTCTGGTACTCAAATGGGTTGAAGGGTTCAATCCATAGGACACCTGGATTCTCGAGTATTTGAAATGTGTAATGTACTAAGATGGAAATTCAATCTTCTAGATATTTTCATTTATGCATGAGTTTGTTTTCTTATATTGGATATTTCCTTTTGTGAATCAAGGATTGCACTAAAATGGGGGAGGAATGTTGGTGATTTTAGTGAAATCATCGGTTCATTTTATGTAATTGGATTCACAAAGATAATAATGGGGTTGGTAGCTAAGCTATAACATGAGTTAGGAGGTGTGGAGTGCACACTCGTGTAAGCTAACTAGAACCCGGGATTGTTGGACGGTTATGATTGGCGAGTTACTATAAGTTTTAATGAAATAGGTGTCGGGGCCAGTACTGGCGCCAGTTGACTGGCACGGAGACTGGCGCCAGGGTCTGTTAAGTTTGCTGGCGTGGATGGTGGCGTCAGCTTCTGGAGTCGTTCTCGGGGCCGATTGTGGCGCCAGTTGACTGGCGCGAAGACTAGCGCCAGGTTCTGGAATGTTTCCTTCACTTTTGTAACTGCCAACATTAATGTCCACAATCAATCTCATTTAATGAGAAATTATTATCAGTATCAATATGGGGTCGGTTACGATTCTCAAGGTGTTTAAATAGGATCGATTTCTGCCTAAATCGATACCGAGAATTGAGATTATCCTCGAGTGAATTTCGTGATACCCGGGCAGAATAGGGTCGAAATATCACTTAAGGAAAGCAAGCTCACGCGATCTCACATTCTTTATCCAAGTACTAATCACTCCTTTTCTCCCTCGATTTTCTGCAATTCCCCAACAGTCTTCACTTTGGTTAATTTCGTAACCTCAGTGGTAGGTTTCACCTTAACCTGATTTGCACCAGGATTGGTCTTCTTTGCCTTGGGGCATTGATCTTCACCTTAGCTAACTTTTCAGCTTTGGTGGCTGTGGGGCACTTACTAGCAATATGATCGGTAAGTCTACAGTGATAACATTTCCTATAGCTAAAAGTAGCTTTAGGACAATTTGCATGTTTAGCTGAGATTTTTAAATGAGCAGGGCCAGCACCAAGTATACCTTTGGCATTGGAAATGGGAGGAACAATCAGATCTTTAGATTTCTTACCAATTATATCCACTCTGATTCTAGGAGTAGATCGCTGAACGAATCCAGGGATCTTGTTCTTAGAAGTAGAGGGATAAGTCACTAAAGCTTTAGAAGCATTCAGCTTAGGTACAAAGGTACCCTTCTGAGGTTTTTGGTTGAAAACTCTTTCTTTACCTTAACCTTTAGAGTTTAAGGTAGCTTTTTCCTCAGGGATGGGGTTTTTAGAAGAGGAACACTGAGATGAGGAGGTGTCAGGGACTGAGGATACGAACATTCCAAATTTGAGCATGGAACGATCAGTGGTTGGTTCTAGAGTATCAGCTTTAAAACCAAGTCCACTCTTATCACTCAGGGGAATCTGAGACCTTAAAATCTTAGCGATCGTTGTTGAGGATTTACACCATCCTTCAACAGTAGTCTTTTCAGCTTTTAATGCAGCGATAGCTTCTTCACGCTCGATTTTGACTATCATCAGGACCTGATCTTTTAAATCTTCTTCAATTTTAGAAAGCTTTTCTATTTGAAGGTGACAGTTTCTAAGCTGTTCAACTAGATCAATGTTTTGATTCTCAACTATGGTCTTGCCATTCATGGCATCATATAAATTTACAGTCAGAAGATCGATTTTCCGAAGACTATCAGCTTCATTAATCTCTGAAATATTAGTAAAGAAGGAAGTTGATACCTTAGAGGTAGAAGTTGAAGTAGAGGGATATTCAGAACTTTCTTCCTCGTCTTCTATTTTTTCCATGAGGCAGAGATTGGCCTCTGTTGGTTCCCGTTTTGCTTTAAACAAGATTATCAGATCTATTAGTTCGAGTTTATGTTTGATGCGGAAGCGTATTTGAAGAACTAACAGATATGTTTGATAGATTTAGAACACAATATAAATAAACAGTGAACAGGAAATAATATCTCAAAGTTTACTGAATATATATATATATCAAGAACAGATTTAAGAACGGTGAGTATACAAAGCTTTAAACAGATATGACTCTAAATGTGCATAAGCTATGTGTTCTTGTTTTTCTGTTTTTGTGTGTTGTTCTATATTCTTTTTTTAGGAAGAACTCAACATGAGTCTTCCTTTTATACTACTCTTAGAAGACTATGAAGTAGGTCACTGTTCCTTTTACGGCATGAATAGTAAACTGGATGGTGTGAACAGTTGTTTGAGCCATGCGCATTTAATGGAGCAGATGTACTTTTGGTAAATGCATTAAATGGCGCAGACGTCTATTTTGTACCTTGCCCTATTGAGTCCACTCAGAGCTTGACACGTGTTTTGACAGTACTTTTCCATGCAAGTTGATGAACAGGTCTTGGAACAGTAGCAAGATATTATAAATATCTTCCTAGTCTTTAGAGGACCATAGAGGCTCTGTAATGTGTTACAGAGGTTCTGCGGTCTGGTTCCTCTGTAGAGTAGTCTTCACCGGATTCCGAGTCTTTGGTTGTTTACTTCTGCAGAGCTTCTGTCAAGGGTGGCAGAGATTCTGTGGCTCGGTCCTCTGTGGGAAGTCTTCTTGGTTCCTTGTCTTCTGATGTTGTCCGCAGAGGCTCTGTTATTGGTAACAGAGGTTCTGCGGTCTTGGTCTTCTGAAAGCGTCCTTCTGTAGTTTCCTCGGTCTTTGATCACTCTTGATCAAACTTCCTTTGATTCTTCTGAGATGCCCGGCAGAGCTTCTGTTGCGCTCAGCAGAGCTTCTGTGGAAGTTCTTCTGTACTTGGCCATTTTTCAATACTTCTAATATTTCAGAATATTGGAGCTAACAATCTCCCCCTAAGTATTGAAAAATAAAAGGTTGAATTTATGCATTTTAACCTAAGTAAAGAAGAGGTTAAACAATACCTCAGAAGATTATTTCTTTCATTTGAAATTTATGCCAGAGGCATTTACATTTGAGTACACAGAAATAAACGTTGACAGAGATTCTTTGAAGAGACTCAGATTTTTGCATTTGGGAAGTCGTCGAACTTTCTGTTGTCTTTTCCTACTTCCTTGAGTTCTTCATAGAATTTGTGACAGAGATTTCGTAAGCCGAGTGTAGCATCAATCTCTTTGATCATCATCAGAGCAGATTCTTCGTCCATAAGCTCTGTTGCTTTATTCTCCTCTAGTATCTTTCTGAACATGTTCAGAGTATGGGTTGGGTACTTCTGACAGTCCATTGTCACAAACAGTTTCAGTTGTTCAGCAGGATTCTTGAATACTAACCCGTACCTTGGAGTTTTGATGATTGAATTGGGTATGGCATTGGGTGGGCAGAAATCCTCTGGTGGTCTGATACTTAGAGTAGTTACGCCTAGATCGATGGCTAATTGAATGTCGAGCATGCTGTAGATTTGGAGCTTTTCACGCATCGCCTTTCTGAGAACTCGATAAGACCTTTTGTGGCAGTCGTCATTGAAGTTGTCTTTAGTCCATTGCAGAAGGTCAGGTAAGTCATAGGGATTGAGGTTTCGGATATCAGCATCAGAGAATTGATTCTCTGATTTGTCAGACCTTTTGACTTTCCAGATTGTATACACCGTATGAGGATAGGTTCTCATTTTGGAGTATTTGCAATAGATTACCTTCTTTATTTTGTGAATGGAGTAAACTTGATTGACTGGTTTTGACTTTGTAGAGGTGAAGATTGCATCGAATTCCTCTCTTAGCTTCTGATCTCGGACATGGGCTGGCAGATCGCTCTGGAAGTGCTGTCTGTAGAGATAACTGTAGACTTGTTCTTTCATTTGTTCAATGGTTGAAGTAGATCTTGGAATTGGTCTCCTTAGCTCATCCATCTTTCGAGTGATGTCTGCTACTCTACCTTCTGTTACCTTAGCTGTGGGATTCAGGGATGGGTTTTCTGACAGAGGATTCAAGTTGAATGCCCAGTCTTCCTCTTCGGGTTTAGGAGTGACGAAGGCATTAAATGCACCTTTCATCAATTTCTCTGTAGCAACTGGCATCTTCTTCTTTGGCTCTTCTTCTGTCATTATTCCCTTGCCTTTATCTTTTGGCTTTGAGGTTTCAGATATTGGGTTTTGGATTTGTGTGGGTGGAACCTCTGTTGTTTTGACAGTTGGAGGTCCTGTGGGTTTTGGGGTTGTATGCTCTGATGTTTTGGTTGTTGCCTCTGAAGGTTTTGATACTTCGGGTTGTGAGGTCTCTGTTGGTGAGGAGTCTTCGGGTCTTGGAGGTGGAATGTCAAAACGCTTTGCTGATTGAAAAGCAGATACAAATTCCATTCTTCGAAGAATGAACTCTGCAGAGCGTTTTGGTCTTTGGGGTTTTCGAGCTATGGTTTTGACTCTAGTTCTGCTCGGGATTGGTTTTGAGGTTGGTGTTGGTTCTTTGGGTGAGGGTGGAGTTTGTTCTGAGGATGAGGATGCAAGATTGATTACCTTAGGTTCTGTGGTTGGTGCATCCTCTGGTGAGATAGAGGTGTTTTGCCTCTGTTGTTTTCCCTTCTGGGTTTCTGTTGTAGAGGGTTCTGCTGATTTCTCTGTAGTTTTTGCAGAAGCAGCCTCTGTAGTTTCCTTTGTTTTCTCCCCCTCAGGATGACCAGATGTTCCATCATCAGGATCATCCTGCCTTCTTTTAGCAGTAACTTCTGTTCTGCAGGTGTCTTGAGCTGCTTGCCTTGCTGCATTTTTCTTCATAGTTTCAAAGTAGATTGCGATCGAAGTTTTGAAGGCTTTGGTCGCACTTTTCTCGAACTCTGCAGCGGTTGTTTTGGCAATGTTAGTGGCAGAGGCGATGGCAGCAGCAGCAGAAGTTTCTGTAGTTGACTTCATTTCTGCAAGGGCTGCTTTAACCTCTGTGGATAAGGTATCCACTTTGGTATTTAATCCTGTAAGTGCGCCTGAAGTTGACTCTGTAAAAGACGTGAATGAGCTTTGCAACTCATTCAATGTTTGAGTTACAGAGGTTACAAAGGCTTGGAACTCATCCTTCGTAACATGTTCCTCTTGGGTAACTTCTGGAGGAACAACTCCTTCTCCAGAGTGAATCCCTGTTCCTGGGACACCTTCGTTCACCCTTGTTTGTACGTTGGGGGTGGAAGGATTTCCATCTGATCCTCGAGAAGAAACCTGAGTTTCAGTCTCTACAGAAGTTCTGTGAAGAACATTGTCCAAATCCACTCCAGAGGTGGGTATCGGAATATTCTTCTGTTGACTCGGAGACTTGTCTAGAGTCTCTTCGTCATGGTGCTCTCTACTTCTCTCTGAAAGAAGTTTTGGCCCTACATTGTGCGTGTCAGAAGAAACGAATTCCTCTGTAGGGTGTTCTAGTGTGATCTGGAGCGATTGATCACGAACTATAGGTGAGTCTCTCTGAGGAGACTCCCTAGGAATGGATTCCCCAGTTTCTGTGGGCGCAGAAGTCGAAAGAGTGACTTCTGGCTGTTTGGTTTGGGTAGGGATCGAGTTGTGCGACTCTATTTCAATGACACCTTCTGCAGCTAGACCTGCGGTGTCAGATGTGTGGGTTGCACTGGGAGGGGTTGAGGGATGTGTGCCTTCTGCAACTTCGGCATCTTTTCCTTTCTCATTTTCTTTTCCTCCAGACGTTTCTACCCTATCCTCTAAACCTATTTGCACCTCTTCTTCTGCAGTCTCTTGTCTTGGCAGAAGTGAATCAAGAACCTCTGTGAAGATTTGAGTTTGCAGAGGTGGTTCGATTCCTTCTGTTATTGTTTGCAGAGGAGAAGATGGTTTCTTCTTCTTTGATTTCCTCTTCTTTGGTTTTGGTGCTCCCTCCTCTGTAGATTTTGACTTTCTTTTTCTTTTGGAAGAGGGAGGGGCAGAGGGACCTTGGATTTGTGGTGGAGATGAGGGTTCTGTGGGATGTTCAGTGGGTGGAGAAGATGGTTCTGCAGGAGTTTGTTGGATAGTAGAAGCAGAGGCAAGTTGTTCCTCTGTAGGGGTCTTGGTTTTCTTTCCCTTTTTCTTCTTCTTCTCTTTAGATCCCTCAGAAGACTTCCTCTTTGAAGAATAGAGGTCTTTCCTTATATCTCTGAAGTTCTTCTGGTTGGCCTTGTGTTTAGCCAACTTTATCTTCCATTCTTCTTCTGTAAGTCTCTCTACTACATTTCCTCCTATGGGCATTCCTATACGCGGGGGTGTTACAGAACTGGGTTCAGGAGTTCTGTAAACGCGTGTGTACTCACTAACTAGTTCTTCATCACTAGCATAACCTAACATTACCTTTGATAGTGGCCTGATGTGTGGGTAGCCATCCTCATGTTCTGTAGGGGTGTTCTTGGACATAGGAAATTGCTTAGGTTTGGGACCGTCCATTGGCCATTTTTGGATAAGGAGTAGGGGTTCGAAAAGTACACTGAGGATTCGCTGGAACTGCAGAGGGGGTAACCAGTTGTGATCAGACATTTTGGCTTTCTGGGAGGCGATTTTGCGATCGATGGTGTTGATGATCTCTTGCATCATTATGGTGGCATAATCTAGGGGTAGATCATAGTATACACCATACATGATTGAGAGAATTTGAGGTGAGCTTTGATCGATGCTCCCGATTTTTCCCGTGAGGCAACGATTTAGGATGGAGAATAAGGTATTCCACAGAGGAGGTAGTCTTGCTCTGCGGAAATCGTTCCTCTTTTTCAACTGTTGGTTGTACCCTAACATGTGCAGAAAGTCGACAAGTTCTTCATTTGTTGGTTGGGGTGCATACTTTTTGATTCCCATGAGTCCTCTTGTTGGAAGGCCAAATTCTAATGAGAACATGGTGCGATTGAACATCAGTTCAAGACTCTTACTTTGGTCAGGTTTAGAAATGTAGCCTCTGATCAAATCGGTGTCAGCGTCATAACGGCAAGATTGCCAAAACTGATGTAGGTAACGTACTGGTATTTGTTCAACGGTTTTGCTCAGAAGAGGGTAAAGAAAGTGGTTCTCTAGGATGTTTAGCAGGATGGCATGTTCTTTGCCAAATGCCGTAGGAGAAGGAACAAGATAACAGTTGTTCGATTTAATGGGAAGGGTTTGCTCGAAATGGTCATTTGAGAAAAATTGTTGCAGGTGGGTAGTGGGTACGAAGGATGCCTCGTCGCCGGAGTCGTGTCTGTCGGCATCGGTGGCGATGTGTGGGTTGTGGGAGTGCTCAGAATGCACTGGAGAGGATGTCGGAGAGTTCGTTGGTGAAACGTGAGCAGATTTGGAACTGGAAGCCATTTGTAGGTTTGAAAGTTCTAGATTTTCAGAAAGAAATAAGCAAGTTCGCCGGAGAAGATGAGAGAATAGTAAAGTTTTGAAAGTGATTTTAACTTGGGTTTTATACTGTGGTAACGGATAGAATTCGGAACGGTGAAAATGTGAGAAAGTTAATAAAATTTGAGATCCACACTTGAGTTCATTCGGCGTGGTGCAAGTTTCTAGGACGACGTGATATGTACGTCAATGAAAACTTGACACGTCATCAATGTCAGTGACGACGAGACGTCGTGGGCGGCCACGTTAAATGAAAAACGCGTGGGTTTTAAATTTTCACCACAGAAAAGTTACCGTTACAGGTACAGAAATTCCCAAGTGGAAATCTTTACAGAAGCTCTGTGGGTACAGAAGCTCTGTGATTTTGAAAAACGTTTATCTCTGTAGATTGTATCTTTAATGAAAATCGTTTGAAAAACACGGAGGATCAATAAATTTTTAGTAGAGAGAAATTATCCTACAGAGGTTTTTGGACCTCTGCCAGAGCCAGCAGAGGCTCTGTGACAGTAAATTTCTAATTACTAATAATTTATAAACATTTTTAATCATCCAAGTTTTTGATCAGTTTTAACAATGTATTTAGGACTTATTTGAAAGTTGGTGTCCTAGAAAATTGTAAATCTCAAAGATTTTGTGCAGCAGAAGTCATTTGAATGATTTGAGTGATCTACAGAGGTTCTTTGTTTGAAAGAACTCTGTGGCTTATGACTTCTGTGGCAAGATACCAACCTATTTCCTTTTGATCGACGAATGTGATCTCTTCTGTCGCATTCTTTGCTCCCCCTTGACTTATGAATCTCTGTAGATTCAGCAAGGTCTCCTTTTCCGCTCCTCCTTGATCTAACAACCTCTTTAGGATTGATCTCTGTGGTTTGAAACCTGCCTTTTTATCTCTTGAAGCTTGTACTTTTACCAAAAACGTTTGAAAAACATTGGAGAGGATCGTTAAATCTTTAGTAGAGATAAATTATCCTACAGAGGTTTTTGGACCTCTGCCAGAGCCAGCAGAGGCTCTGTGATAGGAAATTTCTAATAACTAATAATTTATAAAACTTTTTGATCATCCAAAGTTTTTATGGTTTTAAACATTGTTTTTAGGACATATTTAGAAATTTTTGTCCTGGAAAATTGTTTTTGGAAAAAGATTTTGTGCGACACATACCTTTTAGAGTGTCTAGTTTGGACGACAGAAACTCTTGTTGATCATAATCCTCCTTTGGCTCCCCCTTGAATGATCAACCTCTGTAGATTAATTTGAGGTCTCCTTCTGCTCCCCCTTGACCTATGCTTGAATCAATAGAGATAAATAATGCACAGTACATAGGTCAACCTCATCAGAGGTTCTGTGGAGATTGTCATAGGTTCTGAGCAATTCCACAGAGGCTCTGTGAAGTATAGAATCTTTGAAGGATGAGTCTTAAACAAAGTGTTTAAGAGTCATAGTGTATTTTGAAGCCTGAGTCCTTAATAGAAGTCTTAAGGAGTCCGTTGTTTGCTTAAGAGTGAGTCCTGATCTGTAATGATCAGAAGTCATTTTTCTGATGAAGCTCGAGTCTTAAACTGATTTGTTTAAGAGTCTATTTCATTAAAGTGCGAGTCCTAAACTGATGTGTTTAGGAGTCCTTTTCTCCTCTGAAGAGCGAGTCCTGATCTGTAATGATCAGAAGTCCTTGTACCTGCAAGACAGATCAAATAACTTTTGGTACCCATATCCAAATGGGTCCTTTTTTGTTAGGATTTGGAGCTGTCTTTAGGTCCTCTGGTTTGCCAAACTCTGTTGGTTTGCCAACTTTCTTTCTATGACCTTTCTCATTTTGGGTCTTTGGATTTTTCTTTTGAAATGACCCATTTTGTACACAGAAAGATTTAGAGAAAAGGTTTCTTAATTGAAGCAGAAGATCAAAGCATTTATATGAATGAAAAGATGAAGGCTTTGTAGAAACAAATGGCTTTGGAGCATTTTTGTCAGGAATAGAGTTTTTGACTTTCCAAACCATTTTCATCTTTTTGTAAACAGGATTATTTGAATTTTTAGCACAAGAGTTTGCTAAGACAAGGTTTTTAAGCCTTTTAGCTAAAACATTTTTTTCTTTAAGGTTTAAATCAAATTTTCTTAGAAGATCTGATTTATACCTCTTCTCCAACATAATCTTGTTTGACAAATCGGATAGTCTCTTTGTTAAATTTGACATTTCAGCTTTAAAGACCTTTCTTTCCTTCTCAAACTTGTCTTTCAAACACTTTGTTTGAAATCCTTCTCTCTTCACCTTTTCAGACTCTTTTCTTTCAAAATCCTGCTCTTTCCTCTCTTTTTCAAGAGATTTCTGTAATTTTGAGATTTTGAAAGAAAGTTCCATATTCTTTGTCTCAAGAAGAGTTTTCTCTTTTCCAAACTTTTCATTTTTACTGATTATAAGTTTTTCAAAGTTGGAAATCAGTTTAGAAAAGTTTAGACACTTAAGCTCAAGGCTTTTCTTCTCTTCTTTAAAAACAGTCTTAACCTCCTCAAACTTCTCTTTCTCCTTTTTACCAAGCTCTTCTGACTCAGATAGTTTCCTTTTTAGTTCAAGATTTTCACAGTTTAGGAGTTTACCTGATTCTTCAAGCTTGGCAATGTTGTCTGAGTTAATAAGAATGATCTTGTTTCTTTCCTCTAATTCTTTCTCAAGAGAAGGAATTATTTTCTTAAAATTTGTGCTGAGTTTGAAATAATAATGAAAATCAGCATCCGCACTAAATTTTAGTCTTGACATATTGAATGAAGTTTTTAACGAAAGAAACAGTTTCTAGGATGTTACCAGATCGAATAAATCGAAAATGGCAGTAAAACAGAATCTGTTTGAAGGAGTGAAGAATAGGTTAAGAACAGACAGTTTCTATCAAGAATCTTGTCTAAACTAGGATCACTTGATATTGAAAACCAAGATTTGCTCTGATACCAATTGTTGGTTCCCGTTTTGCTTTAAACAAGATTATCAGATCTATTAGTTCGAGTTTATGTTTGATGCGGAAGCGTATTTGAAGAACTAACAGATATGTTTGATAGATTTAGAACACAATATAAATAAACACTGAACAGAAAATAATATCTCAAAGTTTACTGAATATATATATATCAAGAACAGATTTAAGAACGGTGAGTATACAAAGCTTTAAACAGATATGACTCTAAATGTGCATAAGCTATGTGTTCTTGTTTTTCTGTTTTTGTGTGTTGTTCTATATTCTTTTTTTAGGAAGAACTCAACATGAGTCTTCCTTTTATACTACTCTTAGAAGACTATGAAGTAGGTCACTGTTCCTTTTACGGCATGAATAGTAAACTGGATGGTGTGAACAGTTGTTTGAGCCATGCGCATTTAATGGAGCAGATGTACTTTTGGTAAATGCATTAAATGGCGCAGACGTCTATTTTGTACCTTGCCCTATTGAGTCCACTCAGAGCTTGACACGTGTTTTGACAGTACTTTTCCATGCAAGTTGATGAACAGGTCTTGGAACAGTAGCAAGATATTATAAATATCTTCCTAGTCTTTAGAGGACCATAGAGGCTCTGTAATGTGTTACAGAGGTTCTGCGGTCTGGTTCCTCTGTAGAGTAGTCTTCACCGGATTCCGAGTCTTTGGTTGTTTACTTCTGCAGAGCTTCTGTCAAGGGTGGCAGAGATTCTGTGGCTCGGTCCTCTGTGGGAAGTCTTCTTGGTTCCTTGTCTTCTGATGTTGTCCGCAGAGGCTCTGTTATTGGTAACAGAGGTTCTGCGGTCTTGGTCTTCTGAAAGCGTCCTTCTGTAGTTTCCTCGGTCTTTGATCACTCTTGATCAAACTTCCTTTGATTCTTCTGAGATGCCCGGCAGAGCTTCTGTTGCGCTCAACAGAGCTTCTGTGGAAGTTCTTCTGTACTTGGCCATTTTTCAATACTTCTAATATTTCAGAATATTGGAGCTAACAGCCTCATCATCATCTTCAGAGTCAGATGATTCTTCAGTGTCCGAGGCAGCCCAGTCGAAGTCAGCGACCAAGCCTTTGCCTTTCTTCTTAAAGCTTTTCAGCTTTGAATATTTTTCTTTCAGCTTCTTGTATTTTTCATCTCTAGTCCTGGGGTTAGAGGATTTCTTGTAGGAGGAAGATGAGGGTTTGAAGACTTTCTTAGACATGCATTCACTAGCAAAGTGTCCTACTTTTTCACAATTAAAGCAGGTAGCAGTTGCCTTATCAACAGGAGTTGAGAATTTTGGCTTGTTAGTGAGTGCAAGAGGTTTATTTCTTCTGAAGTTACTCTTTTTGGCGAATCTCCTGAATGTATTAGTCAGGAGTGCCAGAGATTCATCAAGATCTGAGGGATCAACATCTGATGAGCATTCAGAGTTAGTTTCCAACTCAGTGATAGTGATAGTTGATCGCTGAGTGGAAGGTGACTCTGAGAGTAAAGCAATAGGTGTTCTTTTGGAATCTTTTACAAGATTCTTCTTAAGATGACACGACTGCTCATGATTGAGCATAGTGCCAAATAAGGTAGAGAGGGTCATAGATTTTAGATCCTTTGATAGCTTGAGACACATTGAATAACTGTCCCAGCTTTCAGGTAGACATTCTAGAAACTTTGTTAGGATTTCAAAGTTAGAATATTCCTTAACAACGGTTTTAGGTCAATAATTAAATAGTTAAACCGCTGATGTACTTCAGAGAGAGTTTCATTCTTACCACAAATGAAACTTTCGTACTGTCTTACCAGGTTGATCTTTCTTGAGTTCTGGACTTCAGATGTACCTTCATATTGAACACAAATTGTGTCCCACATTGATTTGGAGGTTTTCAGGTTCATGACAGAATGGTAGACTTCGTCAGGAAGAGCCATAGAGATGATAGATCTGGCTTTAGTGTCGATAGCCACCTTCTTCTTGTCTTCATCAGTCCAGGTGTGAACTTCCCTGGGAATGATTCTTTCAGGAATGGCAGCTCTAGTAGCAGTGCCTGGAACTTCAGGGTCAATCCTAACAGGGACATATGGACCATTCTCGATGTAATAAGGCATAGTAGGGTCTACACCTTCCAAGAAGAGCATCATCCTATTTTTCCACAGATTAAAGTTATCTCTGGAAAATCTAGGGGGTTTTGCAAGAGAACCATTGTCGATATAGTTTGTGTTTGTGGTGTTAGCCATTCTAGAAAATAGCAAGGAAGAGAAAAGAAATTAGTATAAGCAAGATCTTGTTTATGAGGTTAAACAATCTGCTCTGATACCACTTGTTGGTCCCGTAAGGGTTATACAAGTTTGTAGAAGGGGGGGGGGGGGGGGGGGGTTGAATACAAACACACAATTTTTACTTTTCTAAATTGTTTATTGATAAGTATCAAACAATTTTCAACTTGTTGCGGAACAAGATTAAGGAATAAACCTAATCTAAACAAGTTAAGAGAATCACTAAGATTTCTTGCACTAGAAATAAGAGAGAAGGAATTTAGAATACTTAAGATAAATATTCTAACACACAGAATAGTAAGGAGAAGGAGATGGCCGAGCACTTCATTTCTGAAGTAGGGTTTCCTTTATTACTGCATGCATTTAATGCACAACAGTACAACTTTACACGTGGCAGCCGCTGGTTGGTTGCATGGTTTGACTTCAGTAGACAACCTAGTGGCCGCATGATGACAGTGTAGAATCAGAGTTGGTTGTACGATTCTGGACAAAAGGGATGTCCATTCTGACAGATTGTACGGAGACGTGCAAGGGGATAAGACAAACGTATCTTGTAGAGGAAGCTTCATGATCAGCGTTCGCTGAAGGAATCTTTATCAGCGAATGATAAAGTTCAGCGTTCGCTGAAGTCTTCTACTTGAAACTTCACGTTGAGTGGACAGGTCTTGGCTTCGCTGATATCCGCATCAGTTCATTAGTAGACTTGTCGCTGGTTCTTTGGCTTGATCTTCGACTTCAGCGTAGAACATAGTTGACGTGAAACTTGTCTTCAGGGATCATAAGTAAACAACATATTATATCAGCGATCATCAGTGAGGCTGAACAGACTCAGGGCATACTGATGAACAGTATCACTGAATGTATAAATCAAATAACGAGAGTTCCTATCAGCGGTACTGAAACAGTCTTAGTACTTATCAGCGATAGTGAAACTCTAATACATATTGTCTACTTACAATTTTCACTAAGTGTTTCTCATAGAGTCATTATCAAATCACTGAGGGTTTGGATCAACAGATTCGGTATGGTTGTAGTAGTCGGTGCTGAAGAAAATTACACCGAAGGAGCAGCTGTCGAGGTGGCCACTGATGTAATCGGTGTAGGTGTCGGTTTGTCGGTGATTTTGGGTTTGAAGAATCTGATTATTGGTTTGTCGGTGGGGTTTGATGGAGGCTAGTTGCTGCTTACATGCTTAACAAAGGGCCTTTTCGGGGACTTTGTTGTTTTCTCCCCCTCAGCAAGAGCCGCAACTTCCAAACCCAAGTGGTCAGCGATACGATCAACCTTAGAATGGATTTGCTGAATACGATCCCGATCATCACTGCAAAAAGAAAAATCACCCAGATCGAGATCCCAATCCAGATTGTTATTCAGAGAGTCGGCCTTTTGATGAAGACCCTGAAGAGATTCGTTAAGAGAGGAGCGAAGAGATTGATGGTGAGTATCCCGAGCATGGAGCCTGGCAATTTTGGAGTCTTTGAAATCAGTGGAGGCTTTAATAGCAGCTATAGACATGTCCATATTGGAGTTGGAGGTGGTTAAATCCTCCAACTTTTGAGAAAAGGTGGCCATGCCATCGGTGATAGGCCGAAGTAAGTTTTGAAGAGTTGATGCCAAAAGCTGAGGTTGCCAATCTTCCAAGACAGATACCCAGTCATTGGATTGAGCAATCATAGAAATGTTGGCCCGTTTGAAAGCCTCAAACTGGGTACCCACCAACCGACACTGGCGAATATCAGTAATGGTAGATGGTCCAACACCGGGAAGTTGGAATCTGGGAGCATTAGGTGATAGAGGTGTATGAGGAAGTGACCGATCTTCTGGGATGGTGGTTGAGGATGGTTGATCGGACAAGGGATCAGGGAATAAAGTTCGTCATGGGGGTGAGGGAGATGGGGAAGAGCTATCCTCAAAAGAGGAAGAGCGTTCACCGTGGCCGGTGGAGGAATAAGATCGGTGGGGGGAGCCCGTCGGGGGTGGGTTGTCTCGGTGGGGGTGAGAGGGTCGGTGGTGGTGATAGATGCTTCGGGGAGACATGGGTCGATGTTAGGGGTAGAGGCGTCGGGGAGGTATGGGTCGGAGGAGGGGAGATATGAGTGTCGGTGGCAGCATCGGTAGTGACATCGAGAACCATATTTTCATCCTGTCTGGGTGAACCTGTATCTTCGTCCTTCGAGCAAAAAATTCAAAAAGTCCCTGTTTGGAGAGCCCGAATCTCCAATCGGCTGTGCATCATCGGTCTCATAATGATCGGGTGTAAGGTTGTGCAGTGCAAACTCGGTTCCTTCGAGGGGAGAGACCCCGAAGCCATCTGCACCACCCAAAGAAACGGGTGATGAGGTAAGTGGTGGGTTCTCCAAAAATACAACTGAAGCCTTTTGAAAGGCAATTGAGGAGTCGGTATGGGGTACAACGGATTCCCTTGGCCCGGATGGGACAACTTCAGCCACCGATCTTCGAGAATCGGTGGCCGGCTTGTGAGTTTTGGCCGAAGGTATCCGAGACCTCTTTAGAGGAGATCTCGGAGGGGTTTTGGAGTGCCTCCGCTTGTGAGAAGGGATGGGAACGTGGGTAGCCTCAGAGGGATCTCTCGTAGGCGTAGTTCCAGAAGCGGACACGGAGGTGTCGGTGGCTCGAGAGGATTTCTTTTTGGTGCCACTCGACTTAACTCGGGAAAGGGGAGAAGGGGCCACTATGGCTGGAAGGACCTCCGGAATTTCCGGGTGTGCACACCCTTCGATTTTGGCGTCCCCCCAGTATAGTTCGAGAGAGTGAGCGAAAGTAATCATACCTGGTCGGAGTGGTAGATCGGAGGCAAGAGGAGCCACGTCAAGAGTTTTCTGGCCAACAATGGGAGCGGACCAATCATACGTGAACTTGGGAGATTTGGACTTCCGATCAGCGTCCAAAGCAGCACCGAGCTTGTGCTGAACTATCATCGAGATGAACCGTGGATAGGCCATAAGGCATCTTTTTGGGTGCTTCACGACTTCAGTTAGTTCAGTGAAGAAGTACTGTGCAAAATATATTTTTCGTTGAAAATAAGTGCATGGGCAAGCTTAGTAATGTAGGAGGGAGATTGATCCTGACCACTGGTTTTGCGAGAAAGACAGTAGATAACATGAGCAAAGAAGAAATTCCAAAATCCCCCCATTTTGTTTCTATTGAGGGTACCTGGACCTTTTTGCAGATTTGGAGGGTTTGTTATCAGTTTTGTGTACGTAGCCAATGGCATTCACCACCTCTGCATGGGCATTGTCGACGTGCATGTATTCATATTCGGAAAAGGCTTCGATCTTTAGAGCATTGCGGACATCATCCACACCAAAGGTGAGATCGTGGTCACCTTCTTTATCAGTAAGAATGGAGGCATGAATAGCTTCGTTGGATGGGTCGTACACACAGGTGAGCCAGAAGTTTCCAATGAGCACCTTGCTCATCTTAGGGTTGCAAGTGAAAGCGTGGAGAAGAGGAGAGCGGGTTAGGAACTTAGTAACTGTGGTGAACTCTAGATGGGCAGGATCGGTGATAACTCTATTTTTAGAGTTATTATTTCCATTTATTTTCCACTTTATTTTGTCGATTTTAGCCATTTCACTTCTTAAAACCCCCATTCTTGGTTTATTTCACGAAAACGAGCAAAAGGAGTAAACCATGGTCTTTAATAAATTATTTGGTAGAATTTGGGTGTTTTTCACGTTTTATCCTGCAGTGACCACTGTTGTGCCCACTCCGGGTCCCCACTCTTCGAGCAGATCAAAAAGAAGAAAAAAAAGAAACTATTAGTTGGGATCTAATTTTCTGGAGGAGGAAGGTTCATATGGCAGAGAAATGGCTGGAGAAGTACAAAGTAGTTTTCATTGGAGATAGCATCAAGTACACCTCCTTGTACTTGGAGATTGACTTGGAAAAGGGACCATTGGGTAAAAGGATTACCCATAGAGCTGAATTCTGCCACAACACAGCAGTCTTTACCCATTGGAAGACCCACCTCTTTTGTGTAATACCCAACTCCTTCTCCTAGTATATAAAGGAGCACTTGGGTACCATTAAATGCATGCTTGGCTATCATCTTTGAATACTTGTTAGTCTTAAATTTTCTCAACTACCACATTAGCTTTGTTTTTTATTTACTGCAGTAACTAGTTTTAATTTTCAGTAATTTACTTTCTTAGTTTAATTGTAATTCGAACTACACAGTGCAGGGACGACTTCTCGCTCCTCACTGTGAGCAGTTAATTCAAGTCACTTTCAGTTTTATTATGTGCAAACCTTCATCTTTTGTTTTCTTTACTTCGGAAATGCAAGGCTAAATATCCTTTGGGATGTAGGAAAGAGAAGTACCTGGATTTTATTAAAAATGCTTGAGTAATCTTTGTACTTAGAATATTCGTTGTTTTGGTCATTCATTCTCGATATTTACCCAAGGATGCGAACAAGCCGATCACTTGCAAGGATCTAAAGTCTAGTTCTCAACTTAGAAATAAGTAGAACGCAGTGACACGAGCTTGAATGATGCTAGGGGATTCGAAAGAATTCTTTTGACACTTACGAAAGTGAGGTCGGCACAGTGAGCTAATCTCAACCCACTGGAGTAGTAGGCAAGCTAATTTGTGTATTAAAAACACTTAGAGTATTTGTCTCTACACATTCCATCGAGACCTGAAAAGGTCAATTTTTGAGATTACCATTGGCAAAACAATAAATACGACAAGTATGAGATTTTTATCTAACGGTGTGAGTATTTTGTAACCGGGCTTTTCTAGCGAAAATGCCTACCTCGAATACAAGGATCATTATTAGGACCGAGTATTTGGTATAAAATCTAGGGAAAATCTAACCTACATTCCTCCTTTAAAACCTTAGTAAAATCGTTAAAGTAGCTATTTCACCAACCAAACCAAAGTATTATTTTCCTCTCTAGTTGAAACCTGTAAAAGGAGCTCATGAGAACCGTATTGTCTTGATTGTCCAGTCCCTGTGGATTCGATTCTGGTATTTTACCAACTATTACTTGATGTGACGATCATAGTGGACAGTGTACACTTGCACTTCCCGTTGTGGATAGTTTGCAACCCACTGCGATTAAAACACACATTTCGCACGTACCAAGTTTTTGGCGCCGTTGCCGGGGACTGGCGTGATTTTTAAATCTCAAGACATTAGTTTTTGTTCGAGCCCGAGTAACTCGTTTTTCTAAGCTGTTCGTGTTGTATGCCACGGCGACAACTCGAACATTTGGTTCCAATCGATCTTGAAATAGAGAAAACTTTTCGAAGAAGACGCAGAAACAAAAATCGACAACCCCCTGTGATCCCCACTGTGAACATGGTTGTAATACCGCCACCTGTAGTGGAGACTACAATCACGATTGCCGATAGCAAGGATCGAAAAATACGGGACTATGTTACTTCCGGAGTTGGTGATTTAAGCTCCGGGATTTTGAGACCCAATATTGTTGCAAATCACTTTGAACTCAAACCGGTGATGTTTCAAATGATCCAAGCCATGGGTCAGTTTGCAGGATCACCATCTGAGGATCCACACTCGCACTTAAAATCTTTTTTAGAGATGACTGATTCCTTTCAATTACAAGGTGTGAGTGAGGAAGAATTATGGTTAAGACTTTTTCCTTTTTCATTAAGGGATAAGGCGAAGACTTGGCTGAACTCACACGCACCTCATTCGATAACCACTTGGGATGAACTTGCTGATAATTTTTTGCAAAAATACTTTCCTCCCACGAGGAATGTAAGATTTCGAAATGATATTATTCTGTTTAGACAAGAAGAAGATGAGGCTGTTTCGGATGCATGGGAACGATTTAAAGATTTACTTCGAAAGTGCCCACATCATGGCATCCCACATTGCATCCAATTGGAGACCTTTTACAATGGTCTTGCCAATGCAGCCAAAATCATCTTAGATGCAACAGCCGGTGGAACATTCACGAGTAAAACCTACAATGAAGGATATCAAATCTTAGAAAAAGTGTCCAACAACAATACCGAGTGGTCCAATCCTAGAGCGGTAGTACCAAAGACCAACACCATCGATTCTGAAGCACTTAAAACCATGAATGCGCAGTTAGTGGCCTTGACCAAAATCGTTTTGAACCAAAACCGAGGCCAAGTTAATTCCGCAACCCATCTCGCCGAAAACTGCTCCCTCTGTGGAGAGGAGCATGTTTTTGATTTTTGTCCAGCAAATCCCGAATCTGTTAATGTCATAGGGACCAACCCGAGGAACAACCCTTATTCGCAGACTTATAATCCTGGTTGGAGAAATCATCTGAATTTCTCTTGGTCTGGTAATCAAGGACTCCAACCCCAAGGGCCGAGTCATATCCAGCAAAGACCACACAACCCCCCTGGTTTTCAATCACACCACAGTGGGCAATCCTCACATCACAGTGGGCAGCACCCACAGAACTTTCACCAAGGGCAGTCATCACAACCATACCAACCACGATCCAGCCAACCAGCTGAGGTACAACAATCGATTGAATCAATTCTCAAAGGTTTTATGAACCAAACCCAGGCAGCCATTAGGAATATAGAGACCCAAGTAGGACAGTTAGTCGTTGAAGTTAAGAATAGACCACCAGGAACGTTACCTGGTGATACCGAGCAAGCTAGGGTGATAGGAAAAGGACTTGAACATATCAAGTCCATAACACTAAGGAGTGGAAAGGATCTGCAAGATATCGTTTTCGAATCTGATGATTCGCCTCAAATACCCACTGTGGTTCCCACAGTGGGCACTCCTCAGGTCACTGTGGTCCCCACAATGAGGACCGACATCCCTGACCTTCCCACTTTTGGACCTGTTCCAAAGCCTACTGTTCCAAAGCCAATACCTCAGCAAACTCAAATTGACCCACGAAGTATCCCTTTTCCTCAAAGAATGAAGCCTAAAAATGTCGATGTTCAATTTAAAAAATTCTTAGACATTTTTAAACAACTTCATATTAACATACCCTTGGTAGAAGCTCTCGAGCAAATGCCAAGCTATGTTAAATTTTTAAAGGATATTTTGAACAAAAAGAGAAAGTTGGGTGAGTTTGAGACTGTGGCTTTAACCGAGGAATGTAGTGCACTCCTTACTAGCAAGATTCCACCGAAGTTGAAAGACCCGGGTAGTTTCACCATTCCATGCATTATAGGAGGACAAGAAGTAGGTCAAGCACTTTGTGATTTAGGAGCTAGTGTCAACTTAATGCCGCTGTCCATTTTTAACAAGTTAGGTATTGGAGAGGCTAGACCCACAACCGTGACATTACAACTAGCCGACCGGTCCATTGCCTACCCAAAAGGAAAAATAGAAGACGTTTTGGTCCAAGTGGATAAATTTATCTTCCCTGCCGATTTTCTAGTTCTAGATTATGAGGCTGATAAAGAAATCCCAATCATCTTAGGGCGTCCGTTTCTTGCAACCGGACGTACCTTGATCGATGTGCACAAAGGAGAACTCACGATGAGAGTTAATGACCAAGAGGTAACTTTCAATGTCTTCAAGGCCCTTAAGTATATGGAAACCGAAGACTGTTTTGCTTTGAGTTTGATTAATGGAACCCACAGTCTTGGCACAGTGCCCACAGTGGGGAGTGAGAGTGAGCACTCCGAATCTGAGAGTGATAACACTTTTGAGGATGAGTGTAACGAGATCTTGGCAGCTTTTGAGCACCTAGATTTCAAAGATAGACATGTCAAACTACCATCCAAAAATCCCCCTGACTTGAATTTGAAGCCATTGCCTTCCCACTTAAAATATGCCTACCTCAATGAGTTAGAAGAACTCTGTCATCACTCCTACATAAATGCAAAAACCAACAAGGAGAAGATCAAGTGGTGGCCTGACCAAAAAATCACTCATGGAGAGTTTGTGGAGGGACAAAAAGTGCTACTTTTTAATTCATGGTTAAAAATGTTTCTGGAAAAATTAAAATCTCGATGGAAAGAGCCTTACATTGTGGTCAAGGTAAGTCCTTTTGGAACTTTGGACTTAATGGCTCCTCAATCCGGAAAAATCTTCAAAGTCAATGGGCAAAGGGTGAAGCACTTTCTGAATGAGAGTGCCCACATTCCAGCCCACTCTCCACCCCACTATGGTTAAGCAAAGTCACAAATCGTTTGTAAATATTTTATTTCAGTTATTTGATGTCTTTATTATTATTTTTGGCCCTTTTAATTCTGCATGGTAGTTTGTTTTTTTGTGTGTAGGCGAAATTGTCGTTTTTGGAAGAAAATGCTTTGCAGTGGGGAAGGCTCAAGTCCCTGCGCTCCCCACTCCCCATCTGACGGATGAAAGGACAATTTTGGGTGGCCCAAGGCTGACACACGTCACCTTTTTCTTACACAAAAGGTCACCCTTGGCTGCCATTTGTCCCTTTTGCTTTGTTCCAAGGAAAACCATCATAGTTTCTCTATCTCTCTCTCCTAGAAACCAACGGTTCCATCCTAAACCTTTTTCCAAAATTCCAAAAACCACCTTAACCTCTCAAAAACCACTTTCACTTCCAAAATATTCAAAAACACTCTTTCTTCTCTTTTTCTCTCCAAGAAAACCCACCAAATCTGAAACCTTCCTAAAACCCTAAAAATGGCAAGAACCAAGAGGATGAACACCAACCCCGATGCAACCACACGTGCGGCCGTCCGCCGCAGGACCGCCGAGGAACAACCGCCGGAAGCTGTCACCGGTGACCTGAACGAACCGCCGCCAGTCTCCGGCGAAAACCCGATCATCTCCGGTACGGCCGACGAGGGTTCTTCAAAGCACGAAAGCCCAAAGGCTACTTCATCCTCGCGAGTCTCAGACACCAGTGTCACCCATTTCGAGACCGAGGCACTTCTAGCCGAAGAAGAAGAGAGGCGGTTAGCAGAGGAGTTCAAACAGAAAATGGAAGCCATTAGAAAAAGAAAGGAAGAGGTCGAGAGGAGGCGTCGAGAGGAAGAAGAAAGAATCAGAAAGGAAGAAGAGGAAAAGCGAATGGAAGAAGAAAGGTTGAAGGCTGAGGAAGAAAGGATTTTTGAGGAAGAAAGGAAAAGGGCTGAGGCAGAGATTTTTGCTGAAGATGTGGAGTTCCAGAAGAAGGTTGATGATGACTATCAGGAACAATACCACAAGCTTGGAAGTAGTGTTGAAAGAGAGACAGTGAGGAAGGATGCCTACAGTGGGGAGAACCCAATTATGCGGGCCACGAGAAAGAAAGGCGTGGTCACCCGGTCTGCGGTGACCAAAGCTCTGAAAAAACCGACAAAAAAGCCGGCAAAACAACCGTCAAAGAAAGGTACAAATCTTCAGCCCTCTTTAAGTTCATCCTCTGTTGAGATTGATGTTGGGGATGACCAAGTTCAAACCCGAAACCCACATCAATCCACAGTGGGCACTGCGCATGCCCCCAGTGGGGTGCCCAGGCAGTTCACCACTCCGGAGGTGGCTGCCCACTATGAGTGCATTGCTACACAGAAACTGAAGTTAGAGAGGGGTTTTGACCCTGAGTTTATTGAGGCCAACCCATTTGTTAAGAATAGGATTGTAGTGCAAGACTGGTCGATTTTGGCCGAAGCCAATCGACGCGTGAATGCCTCGTTAGTGCGTGAATTTTACGTCGAGGCCTCTCAAGCAAAGGATCCCACTGTGGTAGTTCGGGGTAAACAAGTAAGCTATACTCCAGGAGCGATTAACCGGGTATTAGGAAGAAGGAGCCCGGTTGTGTGTGAGTTTGCCCAGTTTTTAAAGAAAATGACCCCGGCGGACGAGGATCTCGTTTTGCGCGAAATAGCAGTCGAAGGGAAGCCGTGGAATAAAGACGGCCAGAGAAGGTGCCTAAACGCTAGCTCCCTCACTACCGAGGCCGCTGTTTGGTTCCAATTTCTCCGGGCCTCTTTATCCCCAACATCGCACGATACCACATTGTCTATGCATAAATGTGCTTTGTTGTACTGCCTCCTCACTGGAAGAAAGATCAACGTCGGGATTGTTATGCATGCGGCCATAGATCAAGCTCGGAACCGAAAGAAGGTAGTCTTGCCCCTTCCTTGCCTCATTACATTACTAATGATAGACGCAGGTGTACCCTCGGCGGTGGAGGATCAGTGGTTTGACTCCACGAGCAACATCAGCGCACAAACCATCCGCAAGATGGGAAGATACGTCGCCACTCCTCCATCTGAACCAGAAGAAGATATCCCCACAGTGGGGACTGTTCACCCCACTGTGACCATTGATGAGGAGCATGTTGTGAGAACGCCGCGTACACCACTCCATTCAACCGAGGCTGGATCGTCAAGCAACCAAATGGGAGAAATCTTGGCAGCTTTGAAGAAGCTCACATACAGGATCGAGTTGCTGGAAAGTGAGCAGCGATATCAGAACCGGGCCACGCAGAAATTTTGGATGTATACAAGAGAACGGGATGAGGTGATGGGCCTGATGATGAAGGAGGCCAACTCGAAGCTAGTTGCTCAGCTCCCAGATTTTCCTGAGGATATTTGCCCAACCAATGCCAGTGAGGACGACTTTGAAGAGGATGACGCCGCAAGTTCACCAACTGCCACCCCAACCTCCTGAATGGTTTGTTAAAACAATGGTTTATCTCGTTTGCTCCTAAAACAATCTTAATTTCTGTTTATTTTATATTTTGTGCTTATGGCTAGGCTTTGACAATGTTTGCTACATATTTCTTTTTGGCGTTTTAATGCATGAAAATCCTACCACTGGGTAGGTACTTTTGGGTACTAACGTATTTGTTGTTTGAATGCTTGTTTGATCTCGTTTCCATTTCAAGGTACAACTTTCGGCTTCCGACTTAAAAAGGTCCTTTTTGTAAGTACGAATCTCAACTTGATACCATGAGATAAAATAGGCCGTTTTTCGCATCCAAACACGATCCTTTTTGTACCCCAAACCACCACCTTTATTCGTTAATTCAATGTCACAGTGGGGACACTGTGAGATTTAAGTTTGAGGTGGGAACTTCCAGAGTGACTTCCAGTTTGCCCACAGTGGGGACACTGTGAAGTCTAAGTTTGAGGTGGGTAAGCCATACCCACCTCCAAAAAAAAACACAAAAATACAAAAACAAAAGAAAATCGGAGTGTCACTAGCAAACTTGATGGTGTGCCTTTCTGGACCATCAAAGTGTTCACTCCCAGAAAAAGATGGTGTGCCCATTCTGGACCATCAGAATACCCACTCTCACAAAAATATCCATACCCACAATAAAGCCTGAAAGTGTGCGTACATACCCATGAAAGATCCAAAATACCCACTTCTTGAAATAAAAATCTCCAAGCGAGATTTTCGGTCCATGTTTGGAAATACTTGCCAAAAACCCTTGGGAAAATATTCAAAGCCATAAACCCGTCGAACCCAAGAAAGCCCTATTGATTAATGGAAAACAAGGGAAAGATTTCATCAAACACAAAAGTGAAATTTTCAAGTTTGGAACCGAAGGAAGTATCGAAGGAAGGAGATCAACGCCCATTCAAGTCAAGAAGTAAGTAGGTCCCTAAAAGTTCTCTTGCATTTTGTTCATTTTATTTCTTTCTTTTTATTACTTGGGGACAAGTAATGGTTTAAGTTTGAGGTTGTGATAACTCTATTTTTAGAGTTATTATTTCCATTTATTTTCCACTTTATTTTGTCGATTTTAGCCATTTCACTTCTTAAAACCCCCATTCTTGGTTTATTTCACGAAAACGAGCAAAAGGAGTAAACCATGGTCTTTAATAAATTATTTGGTAGAATTTGGGTGTTTTTCACGTTTTATCCTGCAGTGACCACTGTTGTGCCCACTCCGGGTCCCCACTCTTCGAGCAGATCAAAAAGAAGAAGAAAAAAGAAACTATTAGTTGGGATCTAATTTTCTGGAGGAGGAGGGTTCATATGGCAGAGAAATGGCTGGAGAAGTACAAAGTAGTTTTCATTGGAGATAGCATCAAGTACACCTCCTTGTACTTGGAGATTGACTTGGAAAAGGGACCATTGGGTAAAAGGATTACCCATAGAGCTGAATTCTGCCACAACACAGCAGTCTTTACCCATTGGAAGACCCACCTCTTTTGTGTAATACCCAACTCCTTCTCCTAGTATATAAAGGAGCACTTGGGTACCATTAAATGCATGCTTGGCTATCATCTTTGAATACTTGTTAGTCTTAAATTCTCTCAACTACCACATTAGCTTTAGTCTTTTATTTACTGCAGTAATTAGTTTTAATTTTCAGTAATTTACTTTCTTAGTTTAATTGTAATTCGAACTACACAGTGCAGGGACGACTTCTCGCTCCTCACTGTGAGCAGTTAATTCAAGTCACTTTCAGTTTTATTATGTGCAAACCTTCATCTTTTGTTTTCTTTACTTCGGAAATGCAAGGCTAAATATCCTTTGGGATGTAGGAAAGAGAAGTACCTGGATTTTATTAAAAATGCTTGAGTAATCTTTGTACTTAGAATATTCGTTGTTTTGGTCATTCATTCTCGATATTTACCCAAGGATGCGAACAAGACGATCACTTGCAAGGATCTAAAGTCTAGTTCTCAACTTAGAAATACGTAGAACGCAGTGACACGAGCTTGTATGATGCTAGGGGATTCGAAAGAATTCTTTTGACACTTACGAAAGTTAGGTCGACACAGTGAGCTAATCTCAACCCACTGGAGTAGTAGGCAAGCTAATTTGTGTATTAAAAACACTTAGAGTATTTGTCTCTACACATTCCATCGAGACCTGAAAAGGTCCATTTTTGTGATTACCATTGACAAAACAATAAATACGACAAGTATGAGATTTTTATCTAACGGTGTGAGTATTTTGTAACCGGGCTTTTCTAGCGAAAATGCCTACCTCGAATACAAGGATCATTATTAGGACCGAGTATTTGGTATAAAATCTAGGGAAAATCTAACCTACATTCCTCCTTTAAAACCTTAGTAAAATCGTTAAAGTAGCTATTTCAGCAACCAAACCAAAGTATTATTTTCCTCTCTAGTTGAAACCTGTAAAAGGAGCTCATGAGAACCGTATTGTCTTGATTGTCCAGTCCCTGTGGATTCGATTCTGGTATTTTACCAACTATTACTTGCTGTGACGATCATAGTGGACAGTGTACACTTGCACTTCCCGCTGTGGATAGTTTGCAACCCACTGCGATTAAAACACACATTTCGCACGTACCAATCGGCTTCAAATCGTGCAACATGGTTGCAAGGGTTAAACTTGAGATCATCGAAACATGTTGGAACCTCCTTGACGATTTTGGTGGACTTGGTTGCTTTGGAGGAAGTAGAAGAATCCATTGAAGAATAGTTGCAGGTTTGGAGTTCTTGAGAGAGAGAGGTGGATCGTGGGTTTGCAGGTTTTGCAAAAAGAGATGATGAAGAAGAGAGTTGGATTTTATAGAGAGAGAATTTGAAAGGATTTTGGGCGGCAACGGTTAAGAAAGGAAACTGAGAGATTTGTTGAAAATTGAGGGATATATATAAAAGAAGTTTAAGAGGTAATGATTAAAATCGAAATGGGATGGCCGAATGTATGTATGGTTGTTTTGGGAAGTGTAAGAGTCAAAAGTTTAACTGACATATAGGGTTATAGGGATGAGGTAAGCATGGGAATTCGTGTTGGATAAGGATAGACAAGGTATCGGTGGGTAGAAGTCACCGACGATGGTAGTGAGCTTCGGTGGGAGAATGGATGATCTTAGAGATCACCGACGTAAGGGAGTCGGTGATGAGAGGTACCGATGGGATTTGGGTTACCGACGAGAGTTATCGATGGGAGTTTAGAGGATCTCGGTGTATTTAGGAGTCGAAGGAGGGAAATCGGTGAGTAATCCATCGATGTGGTTGTAGATAGGGACCGAATATCGGTGGGTTGGGGAGTCACCGATGTTGGTGTAAGAGGTCCACCGATTCTGTCACCGATTGAGAGATCTGCGATGAGTAAACGTCGGTGATAGAATGTCGGTGAGAGAGGTATCGGGGAGAAGGATCGGAATGAGAAGCTACCGATGGTTGTAGATGGAGTCTCGCCGATGGGTTTGAGTATGGTGAGTATGAATGAATGAACTTTATAGGTGAAATGGTAAATGAATGAGGGTATCGGTGAGGTCAATGAGATGACATCATGAAGATGATGTCATCTAAGGTGTTGTTTGGTGAAGAAAGGTGAAATGGTAAGTGAATGAGGGTATCGATGAGGTCAATGAGATGACATCATGAAGATGATGTCATCTAAGGTGTTGTTTGGTGAAGAAAGGTGAGTTGGATATCTTGAGAGATCGGTGAGGGTTTCGATGGATGAGTCGGGGAGACCATACCACCGATAATTTTTTTTAATTGTCTAAATATAACATTCCAAGTTCTCCTATTAGGAAGTTGAACCTGGCTTCATCCAAGGGTTTGGTGAACAAGTCAGCAAGTTGAAGATCCGTGGGAATGAAATGCAGCTCAATGTCACCTTTTGAAATGTGATCCCTGATGAAGTGATATCTGATGTCTATGTGTTTTGATCTTGAGTGTAGAACAGGATTGTTTGCAATAGCTATTGCACTTGAGTTATCACATAGAATTTGTATCTTGGTGTAGACTTGATTGTAGTCTCTTAGTTGATTCTTCATCCACGGGATTTGAGCACAGCAGCAGCCAGCAGCCACATATTCAGCTTCAGCAGTTGAAACTGAGTTTTGTTTCTTGCTAGACCAACTCACTAATTTGCCACCAAGAAGTTGGTAGCTACCTGTGGTGCTCTTTCTATCAATCTTAGAGCCTGCATAGTCAGAATCTAAATAGCCAATTAGTTCAAAACCTGAGTCTTTGGGATACCAAAGACCCAGGTGCATGGTACCCTTTAGATACCTGAAAATCCATTTTACAGCAGCCAAATGAGATTCTTTTGGATTGGCCTGATAACGGGCACAAAGACAAGTAGCAAACATAATGTCCGGTCTGCTAGCAGTTAAGTAAATAAGGGATCCGATCATACCTCGATAATTCGTTACATCAACAGATTTATCATCTGGATCAACATGAATTTTCAAAGGTGGTGCCATGGGAGTTTTCATAGAAGAGCTATTTTCAAAATTAAACTTCTTTAGAAGATCACAAATATATTTGCTTTGATTTATGAAAATCCCTTCTGAAGTTTGTTTGACCTGAAGGCCTAAAAAGAATGTGAGCTCTCCCATCATGCTCATCTCATATTGACTCATCATGAGAGAAGCAAACTCATCACATAGTGATTCATCAGTGGCACCAAAGATGATGTCATCCACATAAATTTGAACAAGAATGAGATTACCTGAGGTTTTCTTGATAAAGAGAGTGTTGTCAATTTTACCTCTGGAGTATCCATTCTTTAGAAGGAAATCAGCAAGGGTGTCATACCCAGCACGTGGAGCTTGCTTGAGACCATAGAGAGCCTTGTCCAATCGGTACACATAGTCTGGATGTGTTGGGTCTTCAAACCCAGGTGGTTGTTTCACATAGACTTCCTCAGCAAGTTCCCCATTGAGGAAAGCACTTTTAACATCCATCTGGAAGACTCTGAAGTTTCGGTAGGCAGCATGAGCCAGAAAGATTCTTATGGCTTCAAGTCTTGCAACAGGAGCAAATGTTTCATCATAATCAATACCTTCTTCCTGTCTGTATCCTTGAGCCACCAGTCTGGCTTTGTTTCTGACAATTGTACCTTCTTCATCCATCTTGTTCCGAAAGACCCACTTGGTTCCAATAATTATCTTCTTTGGAGGTCTGGGAACCAATCTCCATACCTTGTTTCTTTCGAATTGAGAAAGTTCCTCTTGCATGGCAGTAATCCAACATGGATCTGCCAAAGCTTCATCAATTTTCTTAGGCTCAATGAGAGATAGAAAATTCACATAGAGACAAATATTTCCAATGCCTCTCCTAGTTTGGACCCAGCTTGCTGATCACCGATGATTTGGTCAATGGGGTGATCTCTGGTCCATTTGGTGGCAGGAGGTAAGGGAGGTGGAATATTTTGTGTGGAGGTTGATGGAAGATTTTGGTGAATAGAAATGGCATCAGTAATTTCGGTGGAGACAATTGTTGGTTCAATTTCGGTGGAAGTGAGGTTAATTGGGTCAATTTCGATGGAAATGGGGATAGGAGTGATGGAGGGTGACCCAACTTGTTGATTGGATGAGATGGGATCAGAATGGGTGAAAGGAATAGTGGATGTACCGGTGGAGTTTGCTATATGAGCATCACCTATGCATGATGAAATCCATCTATGTAATTCATCATCATCATTTGAAAGGGATGGTGATATTAGGTCATCAAATTTGACATGAATGGATTCATCAATGCATTTCCTTCTGAGATTGTACACACGATATGCTTTGGAGGATAAAGAATATCCAACAAAAATTTCTTCATCAGCCTTGGGATCAAATTTCCCAAGGTTGTCACGATCATTTAGAATGAAGCACACACAACCAAAGACATGAAGAAAACCTATATTTGGTTTTCTGCCATGAAAAACTTCATAAGGGGTCTTACCATGTATTTTGGAGATCACCGACCTATTTTGGGTAAAGCAAGCAGTGTTAATAGCTTCAGCCCAAAAATAGGTGGGAAGGTTTGATTCACTTAGCATAGATCTGGCAGCTTCACATAGAGTCCAATTTTTCCTTTCTACAACTCCATTCTGTTGCGGAGTTCTGACAGCTGAGAAATTTTGGGAGATTCCTTTGTTATTGAAGAAGTCTTCCAAGGCACCGTTTCTAAACTCAGTGCCATTGTCACTTCTTACGGATCGAACAAGCTGGCCATTTAACACTTCCTTCTTTTTGACAAAGTTGATGATTTCTTCAGTTGCATCACTTTTATACCTGAGAAAAGAAACCCAAGTATATCTTGTAAATTCATCAACAATAACAAGAATGTACCTTTTGCCACCTAGGCTAGGAGTGATGACTGGTCCACATAGGTCCATGTGCAGCATTTGTAGAGGAAGAGTGATGGAGGAGCATTGCTTTGTCTTGAATGATGTTTTGGTGAGCTTCCCTTTCTCACGTGCACCACATAGCTTGTCTTTTGTGAAATTCAGCTTCGGCATACCAGTTACCAGATCTTTGTTGGAGATGATGTGAAGAGTTTTGAAGTTGAGGTGAGGCAGACGTTTATGCCATAGCCAGTTCCTTTTGGCTGTATCATCAGACACAAAGCATACATTGGATGAATCATTTATTTATCCCATGTCTATGATGTAGACATTTTCCCTCCTTCTTCCAGAAAGAACCACTTTCATGCCTTTATCAACAATTGTACAGATACAAAGTTCAAAGATAACTTTATATCCCAGATCACATAGCTGACTTATACTTAGGAGATTATGCATGAGGCCTTCAACAAGTGCAACTTTGTTGAAAGTGACAGATCCATTGGTGAGAGCCCCATAGCCTTTTGTGTAGCCTCTAGAGTTGTCTCCAAAAGTTACAGATGGACCCTTTCAGACACATAGTTAATAAGAAGAGATTTGTTTCCTGTCATGTGACGTGAGCACCCACTATCCAAATACCAGATTTGATGGTGCTCATGAACCTGCATGCACGCATAGATTAGTTTCTTGGTGCCCATTTGGTGGTGGATCCTTTTGGGTTAGAGGAGGAAGAGTCCTTAGGCTTGGTACGGTCAATCTTATCCTTGGGACAGTCTTTTGCAAGATGAAAAGTGTCACCACAATTGTAACATTTTCTATAAATAAATATCTTCTTAGGTTTTTGCACTTTTTCTTTTCCTTTGCCTTTGACATCAATTTGAATAGCTTTTGGACCAAAGGTAGAGATAAGAGGAGGAAAACTTAAAATCCCATTTCCAGAAGTAGTAGGAGCAAAATTAGTGGATGGATTTGTTGAAAGTTTTTTGAGATGGCCTTTTGCAAGAGCTGAGGATTTTCTTTTTAAGGAAAAGTTTGTGGTGTTATCAACTTTGGAGATCTTTGAGTTAGTTGGATTTGGAGAAGAGACTTCATCAAGAGTTAAAACTTTCAAGAGATCATGAATGGGTTTTGGAACATCATTTGAATCTTGTGTCTCTATGTTTTGAACAGAGGAAGAATCTTTGGCTTTCAAAAACATTCCAAATTTTAAAGCTTCATTTAAATCATCTGAGTTCAAAGAAACTGAGTCACTTGAGCTTGACTCTGAAGGTTCATGATGACTTGTTGGAGCACACGATGTGGAGGCAAGAGCATCAGAAGAAAGTTCAAGATCCATTTTTCCAAAGCCTAGACCAAATTTATTATCACAAGGAATTTGGTCTTGAAAATTTTTCTCAAGATTTTTAGAAGAACTGGTCCATTTTCTGACCGTCTCTTGCTCACTTTTAAGTCTTTTGAAAAGTTTGTTTTTCTCTTTGGCGATGATGTGATTTATGGTTTTCAAGTCCTCAAGCTCAACTTTGATTTCCTCAAACTTTTCAAGTTTAGACATGCAGATTTCAAGTTGAGAAGAAAGATTTTTAACTTGAACAGATTTTTTTTTTGGATAAGGTTCATCTAGGCTTTGCCTAGACTACATCCTTGGCAATTTGGAAACAAACAAACAAAGCGGTCGTCTAAGACTAAGTCTGGCCACAGAATGCTGACGCCTGGACTCAAACCCGAGGTGGATGGGATATTCCACCACATCCCCCAAGCCCTTGCCAACACGCCACCACCCTTGTGGTTAGATTTTCTTTTATTGGCATCTTTGATATTATAAAAATCATTTGTCAAAGATTCATAGGCATCAATCTTTTCAGATTCAGTCATAGAGTTGAAAGGATGTACCTGAGAGTATGATGTTGAGCACCCAGTTGACACTAGAGCCATTGATGAGACTACCTTTTCTGAATCTTCCATTTCCTCAGACATGGCCATGAAGCACATGTTGGGAGAGTCTTTGTCACTATCAGAAGTTGACTCATCACCCTAATCATGGACTTCAGCCATTAGTCCCTTTCCTTTTCTGAGGAGTCCCTCATTTCTTTCTTTCTCTTTCTTGTACTTAGCTTTGTACTTTTCAGCATGTTCTTGATGTTCTAGAGAAGAGGGTTGATTACTTTTTCTAGGAAAGTTTGACTTGGAGGAGTTGTTTTTGGTTTTCTCATACTTAGAAGAAAATCTGTCAGAAGAATTTGTCCTAGCTCTCTCAATACGTTTGCTTCTGCATTCAGATGCAAAATGTCCTTTCTTACCACGATTAAAACACTCCTCATTAGACTTGTCATTGGAGGGAGTTTTTGTGGAAGAGAAGGGTTTTCTGAAGGTTCTAGATTTATTAGAAAAACGAGACTTGTTTTTGGGTCCTGTCATCATTGCCATTTCATCAGATATCTGCTCAACCGAGGTTTCCTCACCTTCATCATCGGCATCACTTAGATATGCCTCCGTTTGGTGGGTAGATTCATTTTGGCTGTCATTGTCAGAGTCTGATGAAGGATATGTGATTCGAGGAACACTTTGAGATTTCTTGGAAGTTTCACTGACAAGGGCTATAGAAGAGCCTTTTATCTCTTTAATGAAAGACTTCCTTTGCAGTTTAGTTTGTTCAAAGTTGAAAAGAGTTCCATACAAAACAGTTAAGGGCATGTATTCAAGATCCTTGGTCGTCTTGATGCAAGTGCATATGTTCTCCCAAAATTCAGGAAGACAATCCATGAACTTGCATAAGACTTCCTCATTATCATAAACTTTGTCCAATAGCTTCAGATCATTTAGAAGGCCGTTGAAACGATTATAGTAGCTAGAGACAGATTCTCCTTTCTCATGAGTAAAGAGCTCATACTTCCTGATGAGAGAAATCTTTTTGCTTTTCTTCATTTCCTCTGTACCTTCGTACAGTACATACAGTGTGGTCCACATTTCTTTAGCAGTTTCAAAGTTTACTACAGAGTGATAGACCTCATCAGGAAGGGAGTGAGCAATGATAGCCCTGACCTTAGAGTCAAGAGAGACCAGACGTTTTTCCTCATCTGTAATACCCCGGGTAAGTTCGTTAGTTAAAGTCTATGTCCGTTAAATTTAATTAACTTTAAAATAGGATGTTTAGGGTAAGTTTGGGGTCAATTTATAAGTTAAGGGTATCATGGTCATTAGTGAACAGTTTAAGGGCTGAAATAGTAAATATGGGTGGATATTATCTAAAAGATATTCAGATATTTTCATAATCAGTAATTTTAGTGTGTGTAAGTGTGTGTTTTGAGAGAAAAAGAAGAAGAAGAAAAGGAAGAGGGTTAAGGCTCCATTTGGTCTACTTAGAAGTGATTTGAAGGTATGTTCCTTTATAATTTATGTTTGTAATTGCTAGTAGGAAGTTTATGTCGGATTAAAATCATCAAAATCAGCATGGTGTAAATCATAGTCGAATTCTGGGTAGAAATAGGGCTAACCGACAGAAGTGTCCGGACACAATATGAATGTGTCCGAGTAGTATTGTTGATAGTGTCCGGGTAGTTTTGTTGGTGGTGTCCGGATGGATTCTTTATCCGGGTAAGTTCCTTTTTCCTATGTTTTCCGGATAGAATTAGATACCGGATGGTATCCGGATTACTTTGGTGTCTGGATGTCGTCCGGATTGTTTTAAGTTGTCCGGAAAGGACATGCTGTCCGGATTGTCCTAGCTGTCCGGAAAGTTCTGATTGTGTTCGGAAACTTAGGCTGTTTGGTCATTTTTGAGATTTCAGATACTTTTAACTATGGTTTTTGAATGAGGACTGAATAAGATTAACTATGATTGTGTTCGGAACCCCCGTGTTAAGTCGCCGTAGGGAAACAATTGAGGATAAGAGTTTGATAGGTTAAATAGGATTCTCAGCCTGCTAAAGAGTCTTATGTGTTCTATGTGGTAAAGAGATACTTGTATTTAATGGTTTCATATACTGTGGATTTGGGGTGAAAGTTGAACTGTTTTTTAGAAAGGCTTGGAAAGGATTTTGGTGATAAGCAAAACAGGTGAGTTTTAATTTAAACGTTTTGAAACTGGAATACATATATGCGTGGATTGGAAATGTGATAGATGGTATGCTTATGTGTTTATATATGTAATATAATATATTGAGATATTGTATTTACATGAGTATTCTACTATATGAGAATACGTGGTCGGGCTTAGGACCGGTGTGTTGGCTGTAAAATTCGTACAGCGTTGTTGGCTGTAATTTTCGTACAGCGAAGTTAATTTATTAGTTGGCTTGCAACCAACTAATATGACCAAGAGAATGAGATAAGAAAATACATGATGATTGAGTCATAACTGTAATTGTGTTTGTATTATGTGAATGGTGGTGTGCAAAGGATTTTCAAAGAAACCGGGATTTTCTCACTTAGACCATTAGGTCTAACCCTCATTTTTGTTTTAAATATGTATTCCAGGGCGTGGATCGGATAAGAGCAAGTAAGAGAAATAATCAGTGGATAGTTTTTGTGAAGACTTATGATTTGAAGACTAAGATGTGTTATACAGTTGTAGTTTCATTACTAAATCTCGTGTATGTAATTAGCGAAAAGTTTGTAACGAAATACCATATTTTGGTTGTAAAGACTAAAGAACCTTATTTGATATACGATGTATCTTTGTTATGTAACGATGTTAGGCAATGTATGTTATTTGTTATCTATTTGGAAATCGGGTTGTTACATCATCGATGTATTTCTTAGGGTTTTTTAGAATATAACGACCAGTAGCTTTGGATTTCTCTTCATCAGAAGAATCATCTGAATCATCAGATTTATCTTTATCAGCAATTTCTTTTCCAGCCCTCTGCGTTTCATAGCAAGCCCAGACTCTAGGGATAATGGGTCCCTCTTTGAGAATGGTTGGATATCTAGTATCCACTCCTTCCATGAATAGCATCATGTGGCTTTTCCAGAGAACCAAGTTGTTGGGGTTAAACTTTGGAGGTTTGGCTATGGAGCCATTTTCAGAGAAATTGTTTTGAAAAGAGATTTCATTGTTTGAGGATGAGGCAGCCATTGCAGATTAAGTTTATGAGTTAAACTTTCCGCTCTGATACCACTTGTTAGTCCCAGATGGCTTAACAAGTATTGTAGAAGGGGGAGGGTTGAATACAATACTCAAAATTTACTTAATTTAATTCTTTTATTGAAAAACTTCAACAAGAATTACACATAGAAAAACTAAAGATTGTTGCGGAAAAGAACAGTTAAACTATTCTAACAATCTATCACAAAGCAAACATAAATAACAAAACAACTTCAAGCACACAAAGATCAAAGCTATCAAGTTCTTAGAGATGAAGCAATCTTGCACTGAGAGAATTTCTTCAGAAAGCGTAACTTTGCATGGGGAGCCTCTTCCTCCTTTTATAGTGCATGAAGCATTAAATGCTTAGGACACTTGTCATCAGGAGATTCAAAGGTAGAGGTTGACTTCTGAAAAGTTGATGTGTCTTTTTCACCTTTTTCCTTGGTACTAGGAAGAATACCCATGTTGATTGAGACTTTATCTGATAATGGATAAAACGACAAATAGTCACTTTTACCTGGCAATAGATATTGTCCCATAATAAATGATATTCTTATTGTGTCTTCCAAGAAGCATTCCACCGATAAGTGCTTTGAGACATGAGACAAGAATGCATCCATGAAGATTGCTGAGTTCCCACCGATTTGAAGCTTTTATCAGTGGGACTCTTGTTGGACGATCATAAAGATGGATCGGTGTGAGTTGTCCACCGATGTTCATGAAGACAAATCGGTGGACTATGACTTGTATGTGTTGAGAAAAGATCTTTCACTTCCACAATGAGAGGATCTTCAATCTTGACTTTGGTTGATCTTTGACTTCACCAAACATTTGTTATCTTGTACAAGTCATTGTAAAAACCCAAGCTAAAATATTCTAAGTAAGATTTAGGAGAAACATCGGTGAGTCAATTTCAAATCTTTGGTGACCCAACATAGCTTCTTAGTTTTTTCACCTTGTGTGATTTGTTTCTTCTGCTGGTATCATGGCTGGTGGAGAGGCATCCAAAAATTCAGAAGAGCTATCTTTGATAGCTAAGCTAGATTTTGGGGATCCTTTGTATCCTCATCCCAATGATACAACTGGAGTTTCCATTTCAAGCCTAAAATTGACGGGTACTGAGAATTATAAAGTGTGGTCGTGTGCTATGGTTCTTGCTTTGGAAACCAAAAATAAAGTTGGTTTTGTTGATGGTTCTGTTATCCGTCCTACTAACAATGAAATATTGGGAAGACAGTGGGATAGATGTAATTCGGTCGTGTTGTCTTGGATTCTTGGTTCCATATCTGAGGAACTATTTGTTAGTCAGGTGTTTTCTAAGGTTGCTTCAGAAGTGTGGGATGAACTAAAAGAAACATATGACAAGGTTTATGGATCTGTCACTTTTAACTTACACCAGAAAATTAATTCCTTAAATCAAAATGGTGTTCCTGTTTCTAAGTATTATCACAAATTAAATGCCCTTTGGATACAATTTGATGCGTTGATAAAACTGCCATCATGTTCATGCAATGCATCTCATGATTTTTCAAAACATAACCAGTTGATAAAACTAATGCAGTTCTTAATGGGGTTAGATGACATGTATATCAACATAAGAAGTAATATTTTAACTACTGATCCTCTACCTTCAGTCAAGACTGCATTCTCTTTGGTATCAAGAGAAGAGTCTCATCGTGGGATGTCTCGTTCCTCTTCTAATACCAAAGTTCAGAATTCTGCCTTTTTTTGGAAAAACTTCTAATACTAAGAAACAACAAGGAAAACTCTCTCTTGTGTGTAAACACTGTGGGCTAACTGGACATACCATTGAAAGGTGTTTTAAATTGATTGGTTTTCCTAAGGATTTTCAATTTACCAAGAATAAGCCTAATCAGTTTCCTAAGTCTTCATCGAGTAATGCTTGCATTACTGATAGTTCTGGCCGGGGTCAGAATTCTTCATCATCCCTCACTAAAGAACAAATAACCAAATTACTGTCTCTCATTGATCAAAAACAACCGGAGGGGATTTCTGGCAATATGGCTGGTATGTTCTCTGCTAACATGTCTATTATTTCTGCTCTATCTTCCAAATTGAATAAATCTGGTTGGATTATAGATTCAGGTGCTAATCAGCACATGACATCGTCTGTGTCTTGTTTGGAAAATGTGGTAGATATTTCTGATTTAATGCTAAAAGTGACTCAACCTAATGGTGATGAAGCCATAATCAATAAAATTGGAAATTTTAAACTTAATGACAAAGTTACTTTGTTTGATGTGTTAGTTATTCCAGATTTCCATGTTAATCTGTTGTCTGTTCATAAGATTGCTCGAGATAGTAAAAGTTTTGTGGGATTTAATGAATTTAGATGTTTTCTAATCCAGGATTTTCCTGTAATGAAAGTGGTGGGGACTGGTAGTGAACAAGGAGGTCTTTACTTCTTTGATTAGGTTACCAAAAGTAAACCTTTTGTTTCATGTTCTAATAATAGTGTAAACACGTCCCACATGTCTATATTCTGTAATGTTTCTCATCAATTGTGGCATAGTCTCCTAGGACATCCAGCTGATCAAGTTCTCAATGTGTTAAAACATAAGTTGAATTTAGGGATTAGTCTAGATACTGGTCCTTGTGAAATTTGTCATAAGGCTAAACAGGCTAGAGATAAATTCAGTCTTAGTGATCATACCACTAAGAATCTTGGAGATTTAATCCATATCGATTTATGGGGTCCTTATCGTGTGGCAAGTAAAGAATGATACAAGTATTTTTTAACTATAGTTGATGATTTTACTCGCTCTGTGTGGGTTTATTTGTTGAAACATAAAAATGAAGTTTATGACAATATTGTGGCTTTTCACAGCTTGCTGTTTACTCAATTTGGAAAACATATAAAGGTGTTCAGAAGTGATAATGGATCTGAATTTGTAAATAATACGTTAGGTGAGTTTTTTAAGAAAAAAGGAATCATTCATCAAACCTCTTGCGTATACACACCCCAACAGAATGGGGTTGTAGAACGCAAACATAGGCATTTGCTTAATGTTGCTAGGGCATTAATGTTTCAAGGAGAAATTCCATTAAACATGTGGAGTGAGTGTATTCTCACTGCCACATATCTCATAAATAGAACCCCTTCATCTGTTCTAAATGGAAAGTCTCCTTATGATCTTGTGTATGGGTTTGCACCTGTTTTATCTCATTTAAGAAATTTCGGATGCTTATGTTTTGCTATTAAACCAAATAATTCTGATAAGTTTTCTTCTAGAAGTGAAAATGTGTTTTACTTGGTTATTCTAATTCCAAGAAAGGGTATAGATTGTATAGCCTTGATTCAAAACAAATAATTGTCTCTCGTGATGTAAAGTTTTACGAAACAATTTTTCCTTTTAAGATGTGTGCAACCAAACAAGATTCTAACTCTAGTAATTTGAATACTTTAAATTTCTTTGATTCTATCTTTATTTAGACTAATGATTTCACTTTTGGATCACCCAATGATGATAGTAGGGAGAATACTCAAGATAATTCAAATTCAAATAATTCTGAAAATAATGCTAGCAACCATGATCATTCGGGTAGTCATGATAGTGCTACCAGAAGTAATTCTGGCAGTACTATTAACAATCACTCTATAAATAGGGCTATCGGATCTATTGATCGAGGCAGTACTAATATGATTGCCAATGATCATAAGGATACTGAGTTTTGTCCCTTACATGTTCAACACCATGATAAACACTTGAGTTCCCCTTCTGAGGGTAGTTCTTCTGAACCTAATGCAACCTTAGTTAGAAAGTCTAGTCGTCCTTCAAACTTGCCACGTCGATTCAGTGACTACATTGTTGAGGGAAAGGTTAAATATGGGCTTGAGAAGGTTGTTAATTATGTTTGTCTTAGTCAAAAAAATTTCTGTTTTGTTTCCACATTAAACAAAGTTGTTGAACCTGAAACGTTTTTTGAGGCCAGTAAGGATGAAAACTGGATTATTGCAATGAATGATGAAATGGAGGCGTTGTATAGAAATAGAACTTGGATTTTAACAGACTTGCCTCCTGGTCGTAAACCTATTAGTTGTAGGTGGGTTTATAAAATCAAATATAAGTCCATTGGTGAAATAGAGAGATATAAGGCCAGATTAGTTGCAAAGGGTTACTCCCAAAGGGAAGGGTTAGACTACGAGGAAACTTTTTCTTCCATAGTTAAAATGGTCACGGTTCGTTGTGTTATTGCTTTGGCCGTTCAAAATCAGTGGCCTTTGTGCCAACTAGATGTGAACAATGCCTTCCTTTATGGTGATCCTACTAAAGAGGTGTATATGTCATTACCTCCAGGATATTTTACACCTAATGATCAAAGGGTTTGCAAACTTAAAATCTCTTTATGGTTTAAAACAGGCTCCACGACAATGGTATGAAAAGTTGTCTTCCTGTTTAGTTGATAATGGTTTTGTGCAGTGTTCTAGTGATTATTCATTGTTTACTAAAAGTTTCAATTCTGTTTTTTGGTTCTTTTAGTTTATGTTGATGATATTGTTCTTACTGGAAATAATTTGTCTGAAATAAAGAAAGTTAAGGCTCATTTACAGTCTAGTTTTAAAATAAAAGATCTTGGTGAGTTAAAATTCTTTTTGGGGATAGAAATTTTGAGGACTGAAAAGGGAATTTGTATGTCTCAAAGAAAATATTGTTTGGAATTATTAAGTGATTTCGGTTATCTAGGAGTTAAACCTATTGGTACGCCAATGGATATGAACCTAATTGTTACAGATACTCTTGGTTCAGATTCCAAAGATCCTCCTTTAAAGGACTTTACTGCTTATCAAAGACTAATAGGAAGATTAATCTATCTTTTAGCTACTAGACCGGATATTGCTTTTGCTGTACATTGTTTAAGTCAGTTCATGCACTCACCACGTTTATCTCATTTGAAGTTAGCTCTTAGAGTTTTGCGGTATTTGAAATCGTCTCTAGGTTAAGGAGTTAACTTCTATGTCTCTACTGATTTTAAACTAAATGTTTACGTTGATGCTAATTAGGGCAAGTGTCTCACGACACGACGCTCAGTCACTGGATATTGTCTTTTCTTGGGCGATTGCATGATATCGTGGAAAAGTAAGAAACGGACTACTGTTTCTCGCTCTTCTGCGGAATCCGAATACAGGGCATGGCCTCTGCTCTTTGTGAGATTATATGGGTTTTTAGTATTTTAACAGACATAAATAAATATGTGAGTGGCTCTTTATAGAGACTTAGCCCAATGGCTACCACCGTAAGTGCGCTAAGTTAGTCACAGGGAAACCCAAGTTCTTTCTAACCTCCGACTCTATAAAAGAAACTTGGATGGCTTGCTTTCTTGTTTAGCTCGCAGTCGTCTGGAAAGTGCCTAGGTCGAAACGATCCAAATAGTCGAGGGGATCATATAAGTAGTAGCAAGTTCAAGTAGATATTGAACGACAAGAGTTGGTTCCATTTGGTATTTTTTTATAGATTCTGCTCCGCCTGCTTTTACTCACTTTTTTATGGTAAGCAGGACTTGAGAAGTCTTGTTTTACGCCAAACTTCTTTGGCGGTGTATATGGTTGGTTGTTGACCAACGGAAATAACAAATTTGCTTCCTATAAATTTACACTGTGATAACAAGTCTGCTATTCAAATTGCCAACAACCCTGTTTTTCACGAGAGAACAAAACACATTGAGATTGATGTGCACCAAGTAAGAAATAAAATAGCTTCTGGAATGTTGAAAACTGTGAAAGTTGCTTCAACAGAAAATCCAGCAGATATTTTTACTAAGTCACTTGGTATTAATCAACACAATTATCTTTGTGGAAAATTAAAATTATTGATTTGTTCAGATGTCAAGATTGAGGGAGGGTGTTAAAAGGTATAGTTTTCTGGTCCAATCTTGTCATCTTTGTAACTTATTTAGTGTGTTGTTAGTTTTCAGTTAGTTCGAGGGTAGATGTGGACTTTTGCTTAAAGTTGAGGATAGGAGGGACTGCGCCTCACATATAAAGATTCTTCAGGGTTAGCGGAGCAATTGATGAGAAGTTGAAGGGCTTTTATGGAAGATTTCGTTGGAGTATATATTGGATTGTCTTCAGTGTATTTGTTTAACACAAATCATTTTTCTCATTTCAGATTGTTTAGAAGTAGCTATTTTTCTCTCGTTTTATCTTTCTAGATTTAGGGTTTCCTCTTTCTAGTTAGAGTTTTCATATTCATCTTCATCTTCAATCCTCTTGAAGGTGTTTTGTGTATTGTTCATATTATTTTGTATAATCAGATGATGTTAAACGTTTGAACAATTTTAAAAAATATCGTTGTAATAACCCAAACCCAACAACAACTAAAACGTAGCATTACAACCAAAATAGTCCCAAAATAAATAAAATACATTAAAATCAACCCATTTTTTCGTGGCGGTTATACACATCTACAACTGAGATTTACTATATATATCTATCGGTAACCACAAGCTTCCACCATGTCTCTTCTATGACATTACCTCTTCTCTTCCCCTTGGACGAACTCCCACTATACACTTACCTGAAAATCGTTTTCAGTTTATAAAGGCCAGGGTAGGACCGAAGGCCTAGTGAGTTCTCTCAATTAACACACCACACATCATAAGTAACATTTAAAATAAGATATAGACATTAATAAATGATTCACGCCTTTAAAACCACCATGCATACACACAACACATGTAGATGACACACGCTTAAGTCACGCACACCTGTGACAATACGTCAGGGCCCACACCCGCCCTCAAACGAATCACATGAAACAAATTCATGCATTCCATATGGGTCACACCCCCATATAAAACCATCTCATGCCCCACCCCAAATGCATGCACACTTTAACATACACACCATCAAACATATTTAAACCAATGTAAAAACATGCATTTGATAAACATCATAAATATTCAAAGCTTGTACGTCAAATAAAGTAGGTTAGGAAAACTCGCTCTTCGAGCTACGAGTGTCCAAACCAAACACCTAAATCACACGGCATACGAAGGTATTAAACCACTTAATTAACCCCCAAAACCATCCTTTACAATCCATATGACAAACCCTTAAACGATGCCTCAATCCTAGCCGAAACAATAAACGAGCCAAAAATGGAAAACGCCCAAACAGTGTATGGGGCGACTTCCCACGCGCCAGACTTTGGTATGGGTTTGCACGATTTTCAGCCAAAAATCCTCAAAACCAAATCTCCCCAAACTCTCCCAAATCGATTTTAAGCCTCCAAATCGAATGAATCAAAATTCTAAACCACTTTAACCAATATCCTAACATCAAAACGTCATTTTATCCATCAATTGATGAAGGTTTCATCTATCAAAGCTTTAAAATGAAAACCCTTGAAAAGATCACCAACAATGGTGGTTTTTGCTCAAACACACAATTAGAAACCAATAATACTCAATCTAATCATTAAACCCAAAGGGTTTTAATCCAATAACACTCAAATAAATGGAAACCCCTAACTTAAAATGCTAGAATACCCACCATGGTAATAAGATAAGAGATGAGGATTACCTTGAAGATGATGGTGAACAATCCAACAAATTTCAACTTTCTTATTCAAAACCCTAGAAACTTCACATGTCTCCCCCAAGTCTCTCTTAATCTTCTAAAAAATGTATTAGCTGAAAATGAGGGTGGATTGAGGGTTTTATCCTCTTTAGACCCCTGTTTACTCCTTAGTCCCTGAAATGGGAAAAGTCACCTTCACACCCTTAAACTTCCAAGATTATCTCAAACAAGGGACTAAGGTTATTACAATCGCCCACACAATTAAAAAACAACAACGTGTTTCGGGTTCTTTAACGAATTGATTTCCAATATACAATAAAAGGTAGTGTATGGTTCGACCATCAACAATACACGGTTAGTGATAATCTCAGTCATTAAGTGAGTTCTACAAGGATTTCAAGGAATCAAATTTTGTGTTTCTATAGCAAACACAACTTATGGCAATCTAGTGGAAGAGAAAGATTGATTTCGATGTTGTACATTTGTGCATATATAAGCATTTAATGGCAATATCTGAATTATCAGTGTGTTCAAACAGGTGTCTCCAAGTTTTTCCACTAAAGCATTTGCAACAATTCCCATGCATGGGAGTCACTATCTGTAACAACCCAAAATCCATAACATACATCTTATTTATAAAATAGCCCAAAAATGGGTCCCAGCTCATACATAATATCCCAAACCAGAGATTACAAAACTTGCAGCGGAAACAAACTTCCACGGCCGAGAACTAGCTATACTAAAGCAATACTAAGTTAAGAACTAGAGTGCTCTACACAAGATCGTCTCCATCTCTATTCTTCAAACCTTCTCTTTTTCCTTAGACGAACCACCACCAATGCGCTTCCCTGAAAATGGTTTTAGTTTTGAAAAATGAGGGTTAGACCATGAGGTCTAGTGAATTCCCTCCGAAAAGCAGTTTATACAAAAACATGCATAAAATCATTTCGTTATCCGCCCTAAGGCCCACAAGTAATAACAAACAGGGGTATTTGCACAGTGTTCATAGACCACCACCACATCCGATAATAACCGCGATCGGGGCCCAAACAGACTCCCCTTTCGCCTCCGAGGCCCAAGTAGACTCCCCATCCCACGTGTGCAGGAAACGGATTCCAAGCTCACTAGGTCAATAATTCAACTCCCAATGGATTGTTAAAATCCCAAGGTCCCACTGTGCAACCCGACTCCACATAGGCATACAAGCAAGGCTAGGAATATAAATAGCAATGCATGCATCTTTACAAAATAGCTCATAACATACGAAATAAGCGTTTACGAAACATGTCTTTTATGCAAGAATTTATAAAGACTTATAAATTAAAGCATGCTCGCATCTCATACCAATTTCAGTAATAAACAACAATGTTTAACAAGTCATATCATTTATAAAAAGGGTACAAGGGAACTCACCTGATCACTGCGATAAGGTTACACCGAGCCTCGCTTCCGACTTAGATGAACCCCTACAAAGTGACCAAACAGAAGTTGTCAAAACCCCTCATTGGCTCATTCGGTTCACACATCCGGACACCAAATCACCCGGAAAACCTCTTGTTCCGGACACCATCTTACCCAGAAAACTCCCTATTCCGGACACCAGACGCGGGACTGTCCGGATACAACCCATCCGAAAACAATTATGCGGAAACCACTATCCGGACATGACCATCCGGCAACCACACTGTCCGGATACTACACCATCCGGAAACCTTCACTATCCGGATACTAATCTACCCGAAAACCAACTCTATCCGGATACTAATCTACCCGGAAACCAACACTATCCGGATACTAATCTACCCGGAAACCAACACTATCCGGATAGGGCGACATCCGGATAGTCGGACTGTGAAAACCCAAAATTACTTAAATCAATACAAGGATGCGATTTTGCCACATAAACTTTTAGGTAAACACTTGGGTTCACATTTTCAACTTTAAACACCCATTTAATCCCATATACATCCATTACCAAGCTTATATTTGAATAAAATTTCCCACTATCAACTAGAAAACCAAATACTGAGAGAACTTAGGGTTTTTTCCTCAAATCTTACATATACAGGAGCTAGAGAGTGATTAAGCATGAATTACTAAAGAAGGATTCCAATTTGGGGTTTACCTTGATTGACGATTTCTCAACACCTTCTTCAAATCTCTTTTTTCTTTTTTCTTGTTCTTTAGGCCTATCCTCAGGATGTATGCCTAATTGCCAAAATCCAGCTTTGAGATCAAACTTTATGAAAGTTAAATAATTAGTAATGGAATTCATCCAAATCCTAACAAAAAGATGTCAAAAGAAGACCCACATGTAAGACAAAACTAGAATAGATCCAGCCCCCTGATGCATGTCCAACTTATAAAAAAAACACCATAAATTGAGCCTCGTAGTGCAGGCTAACGAAAAACCACCAAAAAAATGAGTGTTGTGGTGAAAGGTCCAGCCTAATGAAAAACCACCATAAAATGAGTGTTATAGTGGAGGTCCAACTTAATGAAAAACTAAAGCTGAGAGACTGAAAGTTGTCATAGTTTGAAGAGTAACAAGTAGGACACTTGAACCAGATAACTCGAGAAACAAACTATAGCTGATCATCACTTCCAGTAGTCCATACACACCCAGAACACATGCCAATCAAAGCAGGCCTCACATCCAAGCAACAAAAAAGAATCTGTAATAAATATTTCTGTTTGAAAGATTATAGTTCAACAATTTTCATATTTTTCACTGCTAATGACTTTCTTTTTCATATATATGTGACAAGATAAATCAAAGAAAAATATGGGACTTCTTTTTGTTAATCATGGTTGTTACGACCAGCTTACCCACACCTTGACTAACCCCATGACCCTTACAGAAAATCCCAGGGAACTCTAATCGGTGACCTCTAAGGAGAATCTCAAAAGGCCGAAGCCTTATTGCCAGTTAAGCAACCCCACAAAGTTTAATATGGACTTCCTCTCACTAAGCTCTTATACTAAAAAAACCGATATTATTTAATTTGCTCTACATCATTAATGCTAATGCTTTCTTTGTTTGTTTGCTTCATTCTTATAAATGTATTTATCAAGAATGTTAGCAGTGTATGCCACCAAAGAAGATCTACAGAACACAACCTGCACATCATGCAAGCCTAAACACAATGGAAATTCACATGTAAGAGAATAAACAGAATAGTGTCCAAACTTCTATCAAACCAAGAAAGAGGTATGAAACTTCCTTTCTATCTCAACTTTTGAAAAAAGACTCGGCGCATTATTGATGATTGAACCCATGCATAAAAAAATAAACAATTTGTTTCCATATTTTTCGTATAACATATATAAATGTAAGTAATAAGATATGTAACTGTTATGATAAAAGCTAAAAAATGGTGAGTATGTAAGACGTGCTAATTTAATTGGTTTCTAGAAATTGAACAAAAATTTATATTCTTCGATCATCAATTAACAAAGAAAGAGAAAAGAAAATGTGGTAACAAAAATAAAACCAAGAGTCAGATTAACTGGGAATTGTTAATATTAAGAAAGTTGATAAAAGAGGTGTGAAACAACCCGCCCTCCAATCCAACCAATGCAAGTGACAGTATGCCAGATCTAATTATAGTATGATAGTGTGCCCGGTTCCAAGAATCAATAATATCTCTTCAAACCCACTGAACTTATCGTTAAAATTCACAAAAATGATGTATTTGTTACCGGTTCTTATCGTCTTATCATCATTATTCGTTGAATCCCCAGGGAGCTGTTAGTCCCAGATGGCTAATAAGAACAAGAACAGGTATTGTAGAAGGGGGGTTGAATACAATACACAAATTTTCACTTAAATTTAATTCTTTATTGATTTATAAAATCAAGAATTACACATAGAACACTTAGATTGTTGCGGAAAGAACAGATGAAATCTATTCTAACAATATTCACAAAGTAAAACTGAAAACTAAACAACTTCTAAAAACACAAAGATTTAAAGTTAGTTAGTTCAAAGAACAGAAAGTCTTATGCACTGAGAAATCTTCGAGAATGCGCAGTTTGCATGGAGAGGTCTTCATCCTTTATATAGTGCTGGAAGCACTTAGGGTGCGTTTGGTACGCAGACTGGATGGGATGGGACGGGACAAAAAAATAGTCCCATGTTTGGTATGCCATGGGACAAAAATCAGATGGGACAACATGGGACAAAAACAAGTTTTCATGGGACAAAACTTAAGATTTTTTGTTCCACCAAAATAGGTGGAACAACATGGGACTAAAACATAAGATTACTAAAATACCCCTTTTTTCCAACGTAACCTAGACTAAAATTATCTCCTCCAGTCCAGTCCCGTCCCGTCCTGTCCCATCCAGTCTGCGTACCAAACGCTACCTTAATGCATAGGACACTTGTCATCTGGTGCTTCAAAGATAGGAGTTGACTCTGAAAAGTTGACATGTCTCTTTCTACCTTTTTCTCAGTACTAGGAAGAATAAGCACGCTTGATTGAGACATTATCAAAATAAGGGAATAAAGACAAATAGTCCATTTTCTCTGACATTAGATATTGTTCCTCAATAAATGATCTCCACTGCAAACTTGAAGAAAAGAGCTCACCGATTTTATAGAGAAAATCGGTCAAACTCTTTGATTTCATCAAAGAAAATCGGCAAGGGTTCTGCCGAAATAGTTGATGGCTCACTGATTTTCCATAGAGGAAATTCGGTGAGAATAGCTTAGATATGGTGAGAAGTAAATCTTCATTCTGCAATGGTAGACTAACTTGTGGTTGATTTTGGTTGATCTTCGACTTCACCAAACATTTGATATCTTGACTAAGCTATTACAAAGAACCATAAAAAAATATTCTAAGTAAAATTTCAAAGAGTTAATCGGAAGGTCATCTTCAAATCTTTGGTGACCCAACAAGAGAATTTCATGATCATCTACCACCGCCATGTATATCCCCACCCCCAAAATCTTTTGGGGTTTTTAAGACTGACGCTCGACTAAACTGAAATGAGACACACAGATTGTGGAAATGCTGCTGTGAGTGCAATCAAGTAATCGATTGGCGAAAGTAACAAAAAAAGATTGAACGCCATTATCCAATACATATGTAATTATGTAGTAAATAAACAATTATCACATGCAAACAAAAATTGGAGTGGCACACATAAAAACTATTGAAGAGTAACGATGTTAGAAGAAAAAGGATCCAACCTAAAGAGTGACAGAGAAATCAAGCAGATACGATGCAGAGATATAGAGAAAACCGAGCTACAACAGTAAAAAAATGTCAGACTCCAAACAAATCAAACTGCATAAACCCTAGAACAATTAAATTTTTCTAGAGAGATTTCAGGGGGTAGGGGTGAGAGTTGGGAGATATTTCAGGGGCGGTGGAGATAACTTAGGGCGGAAGTCGAAGAGGGAGGGATCATGGGAGTTGGCATTTCATTGAGCATAAACAACTTGTATATTGAGCAAAAGGAGATGCACCTATTAAAATTCAACAATAACCGTTTAAGTAGGGGTGAGCATAACCGGGTACCCGGCCAAATTTCATGGAACCGGAACCGCTTACATCGGTTCTCTATATTATGGAACCGGTCCTGGAACCGCCGGTTCCGGTTCCGGTTCCGGTTCCGGGTACCCGGTGTCAAATTTTTAACATTTTTTTTGACCAATTTGTTTTTAACATTTAATACAATAAAAATGTAATTTTAACTCTAATGCAAACTACAAAGTACCAACTTAAAGTAATAAATATAAAAAATGAGAAAACTAATCCAATAAAAACTGATTATTACATAAATAAATTAAAAAAACTCTCGAGTATTGAGTCTTGACATCAATAAAACGACTTGGATCAAAACTCTCGAGTATTGAGTCTTGACGTCAACATCTAACAAATAAAACACTTGGATCAAAACGAATAAAACACCTAACAAAACCAATACCACATCAATAAATATTTAAATGTATAAATAATTTTTATTAAAAAACCGTTGGTACCTGTCGGTTCCGATTCTGGGTACCCAACAGGACCGAGTACCCGGTCCCGGAACCGGTTCCGGCGGGTACCCAGTGGGTAACGGTTCCAAAAAAATGAGAACCAGAACCGGAACCAGTCTTAATCGGTTCCGTATTTTAGGAACCAGAACCGTAACCAATCACATCGGTTCCGGTTCCAAAGGCGGGTACCCACTTCCGATGCTCACCCCTACGTTTAAGGCATTGGTTTTTTTCTAGAAAAAAGATGACAAAATATCAACATGGGTAATTCATAAAACTAAAAGATCATTGATGAAAAGACCTGATAGATAAATAAGAAAGAGAATGATTTAACCTTATTACCCTGGTAAACCATTAGCAGGATAAGGGTATGCCTGATGATGTTCTTGATGATATCACTCAATGTCCTCCTGTTTTGAGTCTTTTGACCTATTGGGTTTTAATCCTCCTCCTCCTGGATAGCATCAAAGTTTTCAATTAAAGTAGAGTTTATAGCCATTTTTGTTAACTCATACATATCATCAAATGGGTTATCTACACAAATTTATAAAGAAAATAACTTGAAGATCTTCACTAAGATTACCTTGTATTTTTGTAGGGAGAATTACATCTGTAAAATTCTCGTTTGATCCAGCCATTTTACAATCTACATATAATCAACAAGCCAAAAGAATCCAATTCAAAATCTATTAACAAACTTCCAATAAAAAAGAAAAAAAGACTCATCAATCTACATAAACAAGAAGTTAAAAATCAATCAAAAGATATCAGAGAAAACCCACTCAATTAATCTACTGGGAATAAAGATTGGGGTTTTAAATCACTTGGCATCGACAAAAAGTCATGAAATCACAAACACACAAAACTGATTCTATTTAATCACGAAGAACCTAACGCTACGATCAGGAACAAAATAAAACCCAAAGCAAGAACTCACCTATGTTGCCACAAAAACTTCGAAAACCAGTCCAGGAGGGAGAGAGAGATTCCATAATTCCAATTCGTCGATTGATAGTTCAATTGAGAGAGGTAATGAGATTCATGGAGAGCAGAACGTGGGGAGTGGGGAGTGGAATTGTGGAAGGGAAGCGGAAGGAAAGGGCACCGGGAGGGAGGCATAAAAAACATGTACATACTGCAAGAGAGGTTGCACCTGTTAAAAGGGGTGATGGGATGGAGGCGTGTAGATACTGCAAGGGGGCTCGTACGTCTTAATTTTCAACAATAACCGCCCTTTCGTGCTTATATATATATATATATAGTATAATCGATGAGTTCATCAAATATTAACGGCCATATATTCTAAATCTCCGACAGTGAACGGAGAAACACACCGGTGGTTTTTTGGCGCCCTAATTCTACTCCGACTCTTAGTTTTGGTTGCTGATGCAAAATCATTTTGATTTTGAAAATATAGATTCAGTTCTCTAGGATTTTGAAGTGAAACCGTCGGCGTTGCAGTGCGAACGTGCGAGCCAAGGCCGCTTATCTGTCAAAACTGCCGCATCTTCTTCATTCGCTGGCTCCGGTGCTGAATATTCCGGTAATTAGTGTGCTTTCCATCTCCATAAAGGAATTTTTTGCTGTGATTTTGGAAATAAGGGAGCTAGTTTACTGCTTTGAGATGTAAAATTGTAAATCGCTCTGATGTTAAGGAATTCTGCATGAAATCTGGATTCAAGTTTTGCTTCTATAAATTGTAGAGAATATAGTGATGGATAGGAACACAGTTTGATTGTTTGAAGTACCTAATATAGCACAACTATTGATGAGGATAGAACTTTTTTTTGAAAAAAGAATAAGGAGCTTAGATTATAGTCATATGTATGGAAGAATGTGAAAATTAACCATTCTTCAAAAGTTGAAATTGAGTAAGATATGAACAGTTAGAGAAATTATTAATCAAGTGGCATGAGAATTTTCTTTGCCAATGCATTTTCAAGTTTAAGGATGCCTAGCAGGTTGATGATACCATCAGCATACAGTACTAAATATGGAGTGTTCATTGATTTGTTGCTAATGGAACCAAACCAAACCACGCATAGTTGGGGTCTGGGGGAGGTGAGAACCTGACCTTTACCCGTAAGAGTAGAGTGGCACAGGCTGGACTAATTCCTGACAATTTTGAAACTTAAAGATGTCTTATCAATGTTGAGGACGCCTGGGATCGAACCCTGGGCAGATGGGATATTCCACCACATCACCCAGGGCGATCAACCACTGCTCTACAACCTGATAGACTGCTTCTGTGAGTTTCAAGGGTTACAACTGCACCACAAAATATTTGAACCAGAATCCAAAGCACAAGACTTGTTACATGATGAAGCTGCCTCTGGTTTATCTTCCCAAAAGGAAAAACTTAGGTTCCCACTGATCTTATTGCATGGCTTTGGAGCCTCTTTGTTCTCTTGGAATGCAGTTGTGAAGCGGTTGGCAAAGGTTGCTGGTTCGAAAGTTTTGAATGGAATATATTGGGTTTGTTTGATTGGATTAGATACTATTTTGGTAAGGGTCAGAATGTTGTTTGGCAATTTTTGGGAACACAAATTTGGTAAGGCTGACTATTTTTGCCTACAAAAAAATCTAGGATATTTTTGAATTTTTTGAAAGTTTGTAAGAATTGTGAAAATACATTTGTACTTTTTGAAAGTTGTAACATTTTAAAACATGTAAAAAGAAATACAATTTCACACAAATAATGTAAAATTAATCTTTCAAGCCCGTTTTTAATGAGCTATTAAAAAAACTGGGTTTTAAGCCCTGGTTAGGCCAGGCTTTGGGGTTGAAAAATGGTTTGATCGGGGTTTTTTTTAGATCGGGTTTTTTCAGTTTCGTCCTGATTGAGCTTTTGAGGTCTTATCTGGACCGGGACTAGAACAGTAGAACTTACTAAACCTGGGCCTTTTCGAGACCTAGCCAGCCCAAGATTAGGCTTTTATGTGCATTTCGAGATTAGCAGATACCGAATTCTCTTTTGGTATACGAAAAGCCATAACCAAAAACATTAAACTCCTGTCAGAATGTCCCAATTCCCAAGCCATTTATTGGCGTTCGTAAAAAGAAAAACATGACCAAGTAACCAACAAAGAGGTGCACATAACAACCTTGAATCAAAATCCAAAATCACAATACAAGAAAGTTGAACAAATACCGAAACCGCTACCTTTCCATTAAACACAAATCTCAAAAGATCTTTTAACGTTCTGAAACAACTAAAAAACTCACTTTTTCTTCTCAGCACCTCCACCAGACCTACAAGAATATAAATCCCAAGTGAGACATCTGAGTAACATATGACATATCACAGAAAAGATAAAGGATCGTGTGAGAAAAAGGTGAGAAGGTAAGAAGAGATCTGGACCCTTGATCATTTTAATCTCTCAGGAATTGATCAGGCGCATCTTGGTGCATCTCATCTCCACGCATCCAAGGGTGGCATCCCTTCTTACCCTTCTCACCATAACCCAACCTCAAAGAAAATAATATGTAAAGATTTGGAGTTACCTCATCTTGCGGAGAACGTTGGACATCTCCTCACGCTTCTTCTTTGCCCTCTTGTGTGTGCCCAACTTACGCTTGGCCACTTTGAGGGCACGTTTGTCTTTTCCAACTTTCAGAAGCTCTGTAATTCTCTTCTCATAAGGAGCGAATCCAGCAACCTCTCTGATAAGGTTTCGCACAAAGTGTGATCTCTTACTTGTTTTCTAAGCAAACCACCAAAACCAAAAAGCAAAATAAGACGGCTAATACTATGAACTAGATGTTCTTATAAATAACCAACCACATGGGCAATTGGGCACTACACAATTTATTACTTACCCCTTTCCTGTCAGAAGGGCGTGGTGCTAATTCCTTCTTGGTCACAACATGTCCCTTGTTTAGACCCACAAAGAGTCCCGTATTTGGCTGTTTTGGAGCCATTTTGTACTGAAAACAGAATATCGATCAAGTATAAACCAACGGATTACATTATACAACAACACAAGTTTTACAGGTATTATCAAGACTCCAAACACATAAAAGGGTAGCACAAGCAACCTCCAAGACTATAAATCCATTCACTTAAAGTTACAACCATATGATTTAAGAAAATAATTCATGAAACAGTTGTTCATACGAATTGCGGCTAGTCCATTTTTGTTAATTTAATTATTTTATTTGAAGATTCAGCTATGATAAAGCTCCCTTATTTAGAATTCTAGCAATGTTTAAGTGGGTGAATTACAACTCAAAAATACATTCTATCCTCATTTACAATATAAACTTTCCAATTACAAAACCTGCATGATAAGCTGCCTCATCGAGTGAGAAAAGAGACGCTAATAAAATACATTTTCCCATTGTGTTCACCATAGCTATTAAAGCAAACATAGCAAAACAAGTAAAACATTTATACGAAAAAATTGGTAAAGAGGCATATGAATGCAACATTGTTAAAGCAATTAAAATATAATTATTCAATTAAACAATATTCTAACTTTGCCTCTAAAGGTATGAACTACAACCACATAGCATATGCAGTTTGAATGTAATATGCCCTAACTACACTAAAACCCTCAAACTACAAACAAAATGTGCACTGTAGTAATCTAAAACATGAAACTGATCACATATTCTGCAGATACTGTAGTACCTGAACAGTGCAACACTAAACATCTGCTGATCAGTGAAAGGAATGGATCCAAACAAATTTAAACATAAAAAACTAATCTAAGCAACTGGAGATATAGCTTTTCAAACACCAGCAAGCTTCTAATATAAAAAAATGGTACGAATTTAAAGCAGAAAGCTCAAAAAACTTGAAAAGAACAAAATTTGTAACCGTCGACAAGCATTTCTACATTAAATCAAACAAGAATTCATCGATCAAGTGGACTGAAAAGTGAAATAACGTACCCTAGAAATTTACTCCGCGCGGTTTCGTTGTACAGTAGTCGGCCGAGGAAGATGAACCCTAGAAATTTGTAGTTTTCATCACAATAAGGAGCTTTTAGTTAATGGGCCATTTTCCTATTTTATGGGCCTTGTGAAAATTATTGTATTTGAATATTTTTAAAACAAATCATAGTTTTTGAGTTTTTGTTATAATTTTCTTTAAACTATATAAAATTTTGTAACACCCCAAAATCCACCCTTGGGTAATGTCACATCTTTCCTCCAAAATGTTACCTTATCACGTCGAATAAGACTGTAAGGTATAACCAAATCACAACCACAGTGGAAGTCTTAACTTAAAATAAATACAAGTCTCCAACGTTAGTCCGTCTCATACCGGACTACGTTACATAATACTCCAAATACATAATAAATAAGTCTAACAAATAGCAAAGCATTAAAGTACATAACGATAGTAAACCTATCTATGCTTTGCCTTTCCCTTTGTTCAGACCCGAACCACCGGCTCCTGAGATGCATACTAATAGTTAGCTAAAAAACTAAGTGAGTTCATGGTTTACGTGCACATAAATACACACTCCAACAAGCATAACATTGATCACCAAATAAATAGTATGCATAATGTTTTTGTAAAACATTTAACACCAGAGAAAATCTCCTGAACTCCTCACCAGGTAGGTCCGCTCTGTCACTGACATTCCCTGGATCGCGCGGCTCACACCTGTCCCGCACCCATGACGGGGTCGTGCCACCCCAAAGTGTGACATATCGAGCCCGATACCATACCCAAGTAACGACACCAAAACGTGCCACATAAAAACCAACACCAAAAATATAACATGTTATATGTTTATAAATCAATTAAACAATTAACATGCAATCTTCTTTATAACAATTACGTACATGAAAACATTCACCCATAATCATGTACATAAAATAGCTCCTCATGCATAGCATATGTAACTCCAGAATAAAAGAAATAGATTTATATACATGTAACATGCACCCGTAAACATGCATATAAAAATATATCATCATGCTCCAAATAACTCTAAACAATTATCATGCAAGATAATTTATATTTACATATGTATGCATCCCAGAAAAGTCTCATGAAGACTCACCTGAAAGCGTGTGTGTCCAAACAATAAACTCCGCTTAGTGACCTACACGACATACACCAAAGATTTTCTAGCAACGGCCTAAATTGCCAAAAAGTCAACTACGATCAACCCCCGAACACTCGGCTCATCGACGCCTTAAAACGTCCATTTACCCATTCCATAACCCTTAGTCTCCATCTCGTATTTTAAAACGTCTCAATTAAATATTTATCTCTAAAACGACGTTTTAAAACATATTATCAATTCGTTAAATTAATTAAATGATTTAACGTTCATTCTCTCATTTGGTATGATTAATTAACAAACATTAATTAATATCCCAACAATTCAATCTCGATATCCTTCGTAATTAAATAACTCCTTCAACAATTAATTATAGGATTTTCTAGAAATTAATAATTAATTAATTCAAATTTCTAATAAATTAATATATCAAATAAAATAGATTAAATTTAATATACTAATTAAATTAGAAATTAGCTAACTAATTATAATCCTAATCCCAAATAATTAATTATTAAGTCATTGGGCTCCCATGACAACCAATTCAATCCATAACAAATTTTAGGCTCAACTTCAATTAATTGTTAAGCCCAATACCAAACAACCCAAGACTTGACTGAATCCCATGGGTCGGCGGATCCGGCCCCTGACCCGTCGCTCCAGACCCGCACCGGCCGACCCGCCCCGCCCGGACGTTCAGACCCAGACTGACCCGCCCGAACCAACCCGACCTGCACTGCCGCGCGCTTCCGCCGGCGTCGCGGTTCTCGCTCGTTTGGGCTCGTTTTTCCGTCTTTTTACGTGATTCCTTTTTGAGTTAATTCTCCATTACTTTAACCCTCATCTAACGACGCAAAAATCGTCGAAAACGGTGCACCTCAGTGTCCAGAATTTGCGATCAAACGTCCCGGTTTTCACCGAAACTTCCCGAATCGAGTTCCCGACTTAAACGACGGGTTTCGGATCATTTCCACCGGCCAAAACTTCCAGAAACGTGCCACAAGTATAGCGTAAGAGTTCTGAAAATTTACTTGCGAAATTAGACGGAGAACTTACCCCAAATTCGTCGCGACAACACCGAATCGTTACACGTTCGGTCACCGTTTTCTCCCAAACCGCTTGACCGTTTCGCTCCGCACCAAAACGAATCTTGATCGAAATCTCAAGACGAAGAGATTGATACCAAATTTACAGTGTATGGACTCCAAATGAATCCCTTCGTGCTTAAGAGGAGAAACCGTCGGTTTTTGGGCGAAAACCACGCCCCCACGACGCCATGCATGTGACTTTGGGACCTGACACTTTTGGTCCCTAAAGTTTACACTTTTCACCCTTATCCTTTCTTCCTTTTTACCTTTCACTTGCGTTTGAATTATTTTCTCTCCTCAAGCTTTATTCCTTAATTATTTAAATATATATATATATATATATATATATATATATATATATATATATATATATATATATATATATTCGAGTGTTACAACTCTCCCCTCCTTTTAGGAATTTCCGTCCTCGGAATTCACACCACTTGAAAATAGTTGAGCGTATTTCACCCTCATCTCCTATTCGGACTCCCAGGTCATTTCTGACCCTTTATGAAATCTCCATTTGACTAACACCAAAGGGATAATTTTGCTCCTTAATCATTTTGTTTTCCGGTCCAACACCTGGACTAGCTCCTCAATATAGTCGAGCTTATCGTTAAGCTCAACTTCTCCTAAATTCACCACGGCTGAATCGTCAGCCAAACACCTCCTTAAATTTGACACATGAAATGTGTCATGTATACCTTTATAAATGTGACATGAAATTTGACACATAAATTTTGCAAAGCTTGTCCTCGTTGCCAACACACCGAAAATCTTAGTCGTAGGAATCAAATGCCCTTAACTCCCATTCACGCTTGTGAGATTTTTGATATTTGGGGCATTGATTTCATGGACCCATTTCCGTGTTCTTTTGGGTTTTATTACATCTTACTTGTGGTCGATTACGTCTCTAAGTGGGTAGAGGCGAAAGCGACAAGAGCTGACAGTGCTAAAGATGTTTCAGATTTTGTGAAGGAGAATATTTTCTGCAGGTTTGGAGTCCCCAAGGTGGTGATAAGCGATAGGGGTACCCATTTTGTTAATGGAGTGATGGCGGCATTGTTCAAAAAGTATGGTGTAAAGCACCGGGTATCCACCGCCTACCATCCTCAAACAAATGGGCAAGCGGAAGTGTCAAATTGGGAGATCAAGCAGATTTTAGAAAAGACGGTGAATCCGAGTAGGAAAGATTGGAGCTTAAGGCTCAATGATGCGCTATGGGCCTACCTGACCGCCTACAAATCCCCGATAGGTATGTCCCATTTTCGTCTAATTTACGGGAAAGCTTGTCATCTTCCCGTTGAGTTGGAACACAAGGCCTTTTGGGCCGTGAAAAATGTCAATTTTGACATTGATAAAGTCGGTATTCACCGAAAGCTCCAACTCCAAGAACTGGAAGAGATACGCAATGATGCGTACGAGAGTAGCTATTTATATAAAGAAAAGACCAAAGTTTTTCACGACAAAATGTCTTATCGTAAGACATTTGTTTTAGGTCAAAAGGTCTTACTTTTTCACTCTCGTCTTAAATTATTTCCTGGCAAGCTTAGGTCCCGGTGGGTGGGACCATTTGTCGTTACTAACGTTTTCAGTTATGGTGCGATAGAGATCAAAAGTGAGAAAACGGGTAAAGTGTTCAAGGTTAATGGTCATCGTCTAAAGCCATTTTATGAAGGTTTCAAACCTCTTGATGTGGAGGTTTTCAAGATGGAGGTGCCGGGAGGAGGAGCACCTTAGACATGAAGGCGTCTAGCCAAAGACGTTAAAGAAAGGCGCTGCATGGGAGGCAACCCATGGATTTCCGTTTATTTGTCTTTTATTGTCTTTCATTTTCGTCTTGGTTTTGTGAGATTCTCCTCTTTCACTCTTGTGCTTCCCTTGGTTATTTTCAGGTTTCACCACGGAGATTGGAGCTAAATGGATGCATCTACCTTCACGGATCCGTACATTCGAGGACTATTCACCAAATCAGGGGAGTTTACTGTTTCCCCTCATTCTTTAATTGTTTTGAATGTCCTTTGCTTTAATTGAACACATTGAGGACAATGTATGGTCTAAGTGTGGGGGTGGGGTGTATTTCAATTTTGAGTTGAGTTTGCATGAATTGGGCTTGAGTTTGCATGAATTGGGCTTGAGTTTGGGTTTGTGCTTGTTTTAGGGGTATTTTAGGGGTAAATTTTTTCAAATTTTTTGCGAAAATTTTGTGCTTAAATGTGGATCTTTGTTCGTTTTGGGTGATGTGTTAGCATGTTTTTATGACCTTAATTGATGATAATGAGTGTGGATACATGTATATCATGATTGAATTTGATTGATAGCGTTTAGCGTCGATTAGTGGTAGTATACCGGTTAAAGTTAGACTTTTGCTAATCTCTTGAATTAACTTTAACACCGTGAGACTTTGAGCCTACTAGACTAAACATTTAAATTAGTCTCAAATTCATTTCTTGTGTGATTACGTCATGCCTAGATATTGTAACACCCTAAAATCAGGGCTAATTTGAACCTCAATTTATAATACGATATGATACAAGAAACTTCAACTTATATAAATATAGCAAGGTAATTAACCATCAAGAGTATATTTACAAAATCAATGTAAACAAGTTACAACAAACCTGATTACTCCTTTTCTTACCGTACGTGTAACTCTATTCCATTACACGATTTCATCCAATTCCATGAATATGACTGACAATAATTCCATCAGCATATCATGCCTCAGAGCCACACTACGAATCTTCAATGATTCTAGATTAATGCTCTTATCCAATAAATCGCAATTACACATGCCCATTTATCGAAAGGAAGTAGAGATTACAAGCACTTATGTCAATCACATTTTCTTCCTTAGAAATTGGGAATAACGATTATTACCACACGCCTATTCCACAATTTCCACACACACTGGAATAACGATTATTACCACACGCCTATTCCATGTGATTACCAAACACTAGTGCCTATGGATCCATTACACTTTACTAACGTATATGCATAACAACATATTACAGCTCATATCATATTCTCAAATCTAAGAATACTAGATAACCTATCGTATCTTCATCCTCAAATGCCCCCCTTCGGCGACTTAGCACGGGGGTTCCGCTACCCGGTTAGCGGATGGGGTCAAGGGGCAACGCCCTTGCAGGGTCTGGGGGCAGCGCCCCTAGAAATTTGTAGAAACTTAACCAGACAAAACATCTAGAATCTGCATCCATACATCAGAACCTAACATTCTCCATTTCACAAAAGTGTCCGGACAACAGGGGTTTTCGGATACCTTATACTATCCGGACAACTATACTTTCCGGATAGATACAACTCACCGGGTAACCAAATATTCCGGATACCACTTCTTTCCGGGTAATTCATATTTTCTGGATACTTATCTAATCCGGACAACACCCGGAGACTAAAATAATCCGGATACTATCTGGTAACTAAATTCCATCAGGAAACTACGATAAAAATCAAGACTTACCGGATACTAAATCGCGTCCGGAAACATTCATCACCACGGTTTCCGGATACTGCGTTTTATCCGGAAACCTTCGACCTGCAGCTTAAAATTCGATCTAGATACATATCTGTTCGATTCAGCTCATTCCAGACCATTCCATACAGTTCATAACCAATTTATACAGCTATTTCAAGGTTTAATTTAACATATAAACACTGATTTGCACAAACCACAAATGAACTCACCTTTTTGAAGAAAACCCACTTTGCACAATCTGATTTCAACCCAATCTGCTGCTAGAGATTCTGAAAACTTAACCAATAAACAGGTTCGTTCACAATCATATATCTACAACCGATTATATCAAAACCATGCTTAATTTCTTACCAATTTGAAGGCAAACCCTTGTTTTCTTCCTCTTCTCTTCTTTCTCACTTTTCTCTCTAATTTTCTTTCTCTTTCTCTTGTCTCTCTCTAAACCGACCTAGTCAAGATGATAAATCAGATATTTATCAACTTTCACCTCTTATCCACACACTTTTGTCAAATGACCCAATACACCTTCTAGTTCCAATATTTCCAAAAGTAATACCCAACTTTAATCCTGTGTATTTTAACCCCATTGAATAATAAACTTACCATAAAATTCAAGGTTTTAAACCAAAATACAATTAGATCCCAATTCTTATTAAAATACTATTATTGAAAATTTAGGATGTTACAGATATGTACCTCTAGAACTTGAATTATCTCTCCTTAAGATTACATGATATTTACATGCTAATAAATATGATAAAGGCCATCATTTGATAATTTTTATTTTAGCCAATTAGCCTTAAGCCTACCTTTTTATGTTATACTTACCCTTTGGCACACCAATTTGAGCCTTAGCCTATGTTCTTTGCCACCCACATCTTAAACCAAACCAAACACAACTCACCCGACCAATCACCAATGGAGAGATTCCGATATCCCGTATGCTTGAAATGTACAAATTATGTGTTGGGAAAGAAAAGAAAGAGCGGAAAAGGAAAATCAAAAGAAATATGAAAAAAAAGAAAAAAAAATATGTCGTCAAGAAAGAAATGAAATAAGACGAAGGGATTTTGTTGTTGTTGATGATATGGTTAATTATAAGCGTTTAATCTTTATCCCCTACAATTCAAAGGGGAATGAGCTTCAAAGATAAATATGTAAACCCCTTGTTGAGAGAAAATCTCATTGTTGAAGGATTGGTTGCTCCATTGGTGTATGGTCTTAGTCACTTTATCTCAAATATGTCCCTACCTTACCCAAAGCCTTATTTTACATTACACCCGAAAAGTCCTTTTGATTTATATGCATGTAATTTATCCGAGTAGCGGAGAGTGAGAGATTATTCAAGCTTATGGTAGTTATAAACTAGTGTAGAGACGTTTTGAGCGATACACTTTGAACCCAAGAGTGAATTGAGTGTTGTTTGATTATCCCATTCGTGAGAGTTCTCGAGATTAGCTTATGTCTCTTTTAATTGGTATGTGCTATAATCGATGCTAAGTTGCAAATCTTGAGTTCATGATGTGCTATATGTGTTAACACTCTCGTTTGATTCGTTTTGATCACTACATGCTAATTTAATTCATTGTCGGGACGGACAATGGTCTAAGTGTGGGGGAATTTGATATGTGCGGTTTATACACATGTTTTACATCAAAACCCCCTAATTTTAGTGTCATTGAATCTCTAAAACACCCCTATTAAGTTATGTTTTACTATTTTGTTATTTGTAAATAAAAAGTGAAAAAAAGAAAAGAAATGGAAAAATAATAATATAATAGTTTGATGAATATTTGTGTTGTGTTTGTGTTTCAATTAAAAAGCAAAAAAAAATATTTCCTATAATCTTGTATTTATTTTGGCAGATTGCAAAAAAAAATGATTATTTAAAAAGAAAAAAAGAGATTACATGGTCCTTGTAGTCACGTGGGCTAACAGCAAAAAAAAGAATTAAAGAGGGCCCAAGTTATCAAGCAATCCATCAGCTTGCAGCCCAAAACATGAAGAAACATTCGCAGCTTCTCTCTCGTCGATCGGAACCACAACAGCAAACAGCCGACTGCGCGACCTGTTGCGCGGCTTCAGGCCACGCCCCATCCCACGTATGCCTCTGTTCGATTCGAGGCTCAGACGACCCCGCGGCCTGTCCCGCGACCTCACCTCGCGCCCCAAGTCGGGCGCTCCAAAAAATCAGTCATGTCTCTCTTTTAACGGTTACTCTCGTGAGGGGTTTAAAGGCTGGCCAAAAACCGTCGATTGGGGGCAGAAATCACTTGGCAGAAACGATTTTGAAGAGAAAACAACAAGAGGATCGATTGGGGAGCAATTTCTCATCCAATTCCTTTCAATTTCTTAGGTAAATTCTTGAGTTTTTCAACTTGGTAACCTAATTTAGCCATGTGGGCTAAATTCCTCATCCCAACATTAGTGAACTTTAGATTTTTTGATGTTATCACTTTGAGGTTTCGTTGTATTGGTTTTTGAACAAGTTTATTTGTGGGATTTCTTTGTTGAATGTTAATTTCATTAGAATGTTAATTGAAATGGCCAATTAGTTGATGTTCTTTTGAATGTTTGTTAATCAAAACGTGAAATACGTAATTGTTTTATAGTTTTGATAAAGTGACAATGGAACTCTTTAAATTCAAAAAGTTTTTAAATTGAGTTCTTGAAATTTCACAATCAAAGTGGTATTAAACCGAGCTTGTGAGTTTAAGTGCTTTGAGTTGGCGTTTTCTTAATTCGTAAAGCTAATTACAATTAGGATGTTTGAGAGCTTATTCAATAATCCAATTGTAGTTCAGATTTGGCTAAAGAGCTTATTTTAGCTAATGTCAATTAAGAGAAAACAAAGGCTTTCAGAGCTTGTTGATAGCCATAGCCGGCTTAAACTTGTCATATCCCTTTACGGTTGCGAAATCGATGATAAGTGTTCACATCATAATCGAGAGTGATCTAATGTTGGTTTTTAATTAATTGAAAGTTTATAATTAATTTTAATCGTATGCGTAGTTTAGTAAATCAAATCCAAACCCCCCTTTTTCGTATTTACTTTAAAGTTCCGTTCTTGCGCGTGAATTATCTAGTTGTAATAAGTTAAACCGAGTCTCTGTGGAATCGACCCGACTTACCACTGTTACAATTTTTATTGTTAACAAGGGAATAGTTGGTTATTATTATTTGGTGGACTCGGCATCCGTCAGCCGTCACTTACCGGGAAAGACTATCGGTCCTTGTCTTGGCTCTTACTGGGTAAGATTCTTGGTTGTTGTCATATTCATCTGTAAGGTAATGTGACTTGGTAAGCGTTTGGTAAACGGCCCCTTAATTCTAACTTCTAAGGCTTGACTTATATTTTAGTATTATGGTATGTTATAATACATTACTAGTGTTGTCCACCGCCGCGTTGCGCGGTAATGATAAACTTTTCTCAAAATATTTAACTATCATATAAAATGTTTCGTCACGTGAATTAGGGGTGTTCGCGGTCCGGTTTGGGCGGTTTAACCCCTCAAACCACAAACCAAACCACTAGTGGTGGTTTGGTAAATTTTCAAACCGATCGGTTTGACATCAAGTGCACAAACCGGTCAAACCGGGCCGCGGTTTAGGCGGTTTGGTCCGACCGGTTTAGGCGGTTTGGGCCTTTTATGGGCTTTAAAACTTAAACTTAAAAAAACATATACAATTAATGATAATGTAGGAGAAGGAACATATTCCACAGTTCCTTTAAAACCAAAACATAGTCCACAATTCCTTAAAAAACAAAACATAGTCCACAACAAAAGTAAACACAGTCCACAAACAAATTAACAAAGTCCACGGCTTGTCGGCTTCATTTCTTCTCTTTCCGTTCCATCCAAATGTCAACCTTTTGAACACCCCTAACGTGAATAAAATATAACTATTTAACCCAAAAAGTAGACCTGACAAACATGACGTGTCGTGTCGAGTTCGTGTCGGGTTCAAAGTTAAACGGGTTGAGACTGTCTAACCCTAATCCGACCCTTTTAATAAACGGGCCAGAAAATCTCAACCCTAACCCGACCCGCTAACCCGCCACGACCCGTCTAACCCGTTTAACAATTATGAAACTATAAATTAAATATCGAAATTTCACAAAAACATTACAAATCTAAAATTCAAATGAAAGCATTAGAAATCTAAATTTTATAATTCAAACTTATAAGTTCTAAGCAAATCCAAAACATTAAAAATCTAAATTATTAAAAATGAAACTTATAATATATATATATATATATATATAAACGGGTTATTCGGGTCATTTTCGAGTTGAAATTTTTGACCTTGACCTTACCCGTTTAATTTTCGTGTCGTGTCGTGTCAACCCGTTTACTTAAACGGGTTGAAATGTATTACCCAAACTCGTTTATTTCGTGTCGAGTTCGTGTCGGGTTAGCGTGTCGTGTCAGTTTTTGCCAAGTCTACCAAAAAGTGGGTCAAAATTTGGATGAATATTCAACATATATCTTGTCCTTTATATAGTCACTTGCACTTGCACTTTCAACTTTTTATTTTTGCTATCAATGCGGGACAATGAAAAATCCACCAAAATTCACCATTGGATGAATTCTTGATTCTCATGGTGTCATGCCATCATCTTAAGGCTTTGCTTTAATATATATATATATATATAATATAAAGATTTAACCCTAAATAAGGATCAAAATTTGGATGAACATTCAACCTATATTATATGATCACTTGTACTTCTAACTTTTTACTTTTGCCACCAATGTGGAACAATGAAGAATCCACCACAATTCACCAGTTGATGAATTCTTGATTCTAATGGTGTCATGCAATCATCTTAATGTTTTGCTTTAATATATATAAATAATTAATCCAAAAAATGGATCAACATTTGGATGAACATTCAACCTATATCTTGTTCTTGTCCGTTATATAGTCACTTGCAATTCCAACTTTTTAATTTTGCTACCAATGTGGGACAATGAAGAATCCACCAAAATTCACCATTAGATGAATTCTTGATTTTCATGGTGTCATGTCATCATCTTAAGGCTTTGCTTTAATATATATATAATATAAAGATTTAACCCTAAATAAGGATCAAAATTTGGATGAACATTCAACCTATATTATATGGTCACTTGTACTTCTAACTTTTTACTTTTGCCACCAATGTGGAACAATGAAGAATCCACCACAATTCACCGGTTGATGAATTCTTGATTCTCATGGTGTCATGCAATCATCTTAAGGTTTTGCTTTAATATATATAAATAATTAATCCAAAAAATGGATCAACATTTGGATGAACATTCAACCCATATCTTGTTCTTGTCCGTTATATAGTCACTTGCACTTTCAACTTTTTATTTTTGCTATCAACGTGGGACAATGGAGAATCCACCAAAATTCACCATTTGATGAATTCTTAATTCTCATGGTGTCATGTCATCATCTGAAAGTTTTGCTTTAATATATATATAATGATGATTTAACTCAAAATTTGGATGAACATTCAACCCATATCTTGTCCTTTATATAGTCACTTGCACTTCTAACTTTTTACTTTTGCCACAAATGTGGGACAATGAAGAATCCACCATAATTCATCATTTGATGAATTCTTGATTCTCATGGTGCCATGTCATCATCTTTAAGGTTTTGCTTTAATATATATAACGATTTGTAAGACATATTTTCCTTTTTTAACATAACTCAATATATATATATATATATATATATATATATATATATATATATATATATATATATATATATATATATATATATATTAAGGAAGAAACCACCAATAATGACTTTGGCACCATAGGATTTGAGTAATTCTCAAATATTGAAATGTGGTTGAGTTTCATCATCCCACATTGGTGAAAAGATGAAAATTTGAAGTAGGAAGTGGCTATAAGAAATGAGGGGTTGATGCTTTGTGTCAATTCATGTGGTTGACCCATTTATCTTACCCTACTTTTGCGTCATTCGACATTGGTGAGAAGATGCAAGTTCTAAAGTATGAAATGTGTATAAGAAAAAGAATGAATGTTTTTGTGTCAACTCATGTGGTTGACTCAATTTAGTAATCTATATATATGACAAATAATTAAAATAATGCTTTTGTGATAACTAATAAAGTTGACTCATTTTACATTACCCCAATAAATTAATATATCAATATCAAAATGTTGAAATCATCAAAAATGTTGTTGAGTTTCATCATCCCACATTGGTGAAAAGATGAAAGTTTGAAGTAGAAAGTGGTTATAAGAAAAGAGGTGTTGATGCTTTTGTGTCAATTCATGTGGTTGGCTCATTTATCTTACCTTACTTTTGCATCATTCCACATTGTTGAGAAGATGCAAGTTCTAAAGTATGAAATGTGTATAAGAAAGAAGGGGTGAATGTTTTTGTGTCAACTCATGTGGTTGGCTCAATTTAGTAATCTATATATATGACAAATAATTAAAATAATGCTTTTGTGATAACTAATAAAGTTGACTCATTTTACATTACACCAGTAAATTAATATATCAATATCAAAATGTTGAAACCATCAATTTATATTTATATATATATATAAAAGCAATAACCAACAAGAGTTGAGGTGGCATCATGAGAATTGAGTATTCTCAAATGGTGGATTGTAGTTAAATCTCGAGTATCCCACATTGATAAGAAAAGCAATATATTAATAGAAGAGTTGGGTATATAAAGGATCACGAGAAACTTTTAAAAACCAAAAGGGTCATTTGGCTACTCATGTCATTTTAACCCCCCTAATTTTTAATAAAAATAGTTATTTTTAATATATATATATATAACCATTAGTAACTCCTACACTTCTTTATATATAAAAGCAATAACCAAGAATACTTGAAGTGGCATCATAAGAATCGAGTATTCTCAAATGGTGGATTGTAATCTTAAGTATCCCACATTGATAAGAAAAGTGATATATCAATAGAAAAGTAGCGTATATAAAGGATGAGGAGAAGCTTTTGAAAACCTAAATTGGTCATTTGGCTACTTAGGTCATTTTAACCCCCTTAATTTTTAATAAAAATAGTTATTTTTAATATATATATATATATATATATATAATCATTAGCAACTTCTACACTTTAGAAAATAGAAATTATATTTTCTTTTCCCTCATTTTTGCATCCCACATTAGATGAAAGACTGAATGTAACAACCCAACTTCTAGAAGGTTTGTAAGTTCAGTGGTCAAAGTGGAAGAAATGAAAGTATTAGTAGAGGACTAAATTTCAATTTGTGGAAGTCATAAATAGGGACCAATTCCCTAGGGTTTCAGTCTTGGTAGAACACTGTGTGCATTATTGGTGGCTGAAGAAGAAATCAGCTCACAAATCGTGAAGAGAAGCTTTCGTGATTTTGGTAAGTAATTCATCCATTGATGTTACTTCTTGCACACAAATAGCTAGTTAAGTTAAATTCCTATTTGTGTTTCATGTTTTAGCTGTGTTAATGTATGAGAACACTCTGGAGGATTGTTAATCTATTCTTGGGATTCTAAGCGAGTAAGATGTTAACGATTAGGGATTTAGCATGTTGAGGAGTAAGGCGACACAAATGTGAGTAAGGATGCCTGCGGTAAAAATCTCGTTAATCGATATGTTAGAAGGAAATCGAACTTAGAAATTTGTGGAGCTCGTCCGTTTTCGCAAGACCGAAGTATCGGGGCCCAAAGGCCGGTACCGGGAGTCGGTCACCGGGACTAGGGATTACCGTAAGTTGAATACCGAAACTAGGCAAGTACCGGGACTAGGAAGTCCCGCAATTAGGCACATACCGAGACCAGAAGTCGTACCGGGACTTGGGGTCGAGTCCCGCAATTGTTGCAGTTGGGCTGAGATGCCTTCGGGCCGAAATCAAATGCTGGACCGCAGGCTGTTTGGGCCGAACCTATAGCAACTTGGTCTTGGGCTGATAGGTGTGTTGGGCCGAGAGTTTACTTAGGTCCTGTTGGGCTTAGAGTTAAGTTTTTGGGGCTTAATTCATTTAAGGTCTAAACTAGATAGTAAGGGCCCAGTTCGTAAGTGATAGTTTTAATTAATTATTTAAGGTTGGAACGAGGGAAAAGCCTAAGAAGCTTAAGTCAGTAGACACTGATTTAAATTGTTACGTTATGCTTTAGGTTTAAGAGCAAGTCGGAACGAAGCACGCGAGTAGGAAAGTAACTGCAATCAGGTGAGTTCTCTCAACCTTTTTATGACGTACTATGTTTTACTGAATATGGTTCCCTTTTTTAGCATGAACTGATTTATAAAAGTTATGCATGTTTCCATGTTTTGCATGTTTATTTGCAAATGAAATGATGTTTAAGGTTTTCATGAATATGATTTCAAATGTATGTGTATGCTATGTGGAGTCGGTTGCACAGTGGGGTCAGGGTACCTTGGGATTCCTAATCCCTTGGGCATATGTAGGTTAACTTGTAGGTTGGAATTCGTTTCCTCCTACATGAAGGAACAGGGGGTCCACTTGGATTCCGGTGTAGACGAGAGGGTGTCCGTTAGGCCCCGATCGGAGTAGCTTATGCGATCCCTGAACCCTGTGTTGAACCTTGGACGATGTTTACGAGAAAGATGTGAATGTATTTTCAATGAAATGATTTTATACTGTGATAAATGTTTATGGAGGGAATTCACTAGACCTTTTTGGTCTAACCCTCGCTTTTCAAAAACTAAACCATTTTCAGGTAAGCGTACCGTGGGTTCTTCTAGTAAGAACTAGGAGAAGGCAAGGAGGATGTGGAGCTCTTAGTGACTCCAAGATTTTGACGGATGACTATAGATAGAACTCGGCTGTGGATTTAGAGACTTCCGCTGTCATTTTGTTTAGTTTGGTTTGGTGACGATGTAAAAGACAAGCTTAAAATTGTAATCCGAATGCTATTTTATGATATTGCATGTTTATGAATTTGGGACGTTACAAATGGTATCAGAGCCTTAGTTTAAGGGATTTAGGTGACCAGTCGGGCCTAAACTTAAACTGTAAGATGAGGATCACAGCCGAGACATAGGATTGCCTCTAGGAACGATCACTATAAATGCGCGTAGGAATAAGGTGCCAAGGACAAACGTGTAAGGTAAGTTTGGGATTACACCTGGCCAGTGTAATTACGAACTTACAGGTACATGTGCGTGCTTACAATACCTTACTTATAGCAAATTGTTGTGTCATGTCTAGCAAGGATTAACTATTGGTTTCTTTCAGTTTAGCGCAATGGCTGGAAGAACGTTGAGGAATAGGTCAGCAAGATCCCTGAGGGATAGACCGAGCTCCATTGTTTGGGGAAATGTCGTGTAAGAGTCATTATGATGTGATGTATGTATACATCATAGAGAAGGAACGCTGTAGAGGGGAAGAACGTTTGAGTTTGAGTAAGACTCCTATTTCGGGAGAGTCCCAGTTCTAGAAATCATGGGATAGATCAGTCAGGATGGTAAGATAGAACAGTGTCAAAACCTTGAAAGTATCAATGGAGCCCCGACTTTTAGTCGAGCTTTTCATTGGTAGGATAAATGAAATATGATACTTATAGTGAACTGAAAGCCTGCAGAAGTAGAAAGTGTGATAGTCGATCAAAGTGATAATAGTGTGAAATGGTTGAGTAAGTGAAATATGGAACGCAGGTACAACAAGTTATTGCTTGACCGAGAGGGCGACCCTTGGTCGAAGGAAGAGCGTCAAGGATAAATTGCGTGGGTAAAGCGGTTGACCTTGCTAGAGTGAGTAGCCTTCTATTGCATATAGAGTTTCATGCATAGCTTTCCTAAATGTAACATGAAAATTTTCACGATTTGAGTTAAAAGTGTAAATATAAATTTTGATCAAAAAGGGGTCAGAATGTGCAAGCATATGTTTAAAGAAAAGGTGATTTCATTCACATTGCACAATGAAATTTTGAGTCTAACAATTTGCAAAGTATTTCACACTTTTCATGATAAGTTAAATTATTACAAAGGGGTCGAGAAGACGTGTGCCAACAAAACTTTTACAATCAAATGAATTTTAACCGGGTGATATCATAAAAGGTTGATATCATATAAAAGGGTGTGAGAACCGACTGATTTACTTGGTGTCGGTAAATTCTTTCGAAATTGTGTCGTATGAAAGGATTTTCATTCAACGTATTACTGTCGTAATAACATCGTGCGGAATTGAGTAAGATTAAGATTCACGGAAAGATGCATGCAAACGATTCTCGAATCGTTGTGCAGGGCGTCGAAGTTATGAGAGTGATGGAGTCATGTGTACCCAAGTGTTTTTCCAAACGCTGTTTATTTAAAATGATGAAATGCACGAAAAGATTTATTTACTTTATTGTCATGCATGACGGCTATGAACCTACTAGGTCGCAAAATATTACATTATAAGTTAAGGAAGAACTCCGAGAGTGGAAAGGTGGTGGACAAGTCAGGGGAGAACGTATGTAGTTTTAGTATACGTGTCCTAGAGGAAAGGTGAACAGTGGTAGAATCGGTAGTGGACCTTGGTATCGGTTGTATGAGGGTCTGTACCCTAGTTCGGTGGCTGGAATTACAGTGCCGAGGGACAGTGGTGCCCAGAGGAAGGACTAGGAGTCATCAAGGTGTTGGTTTTAGCAACTTTTTATGAGTAGTGTTGTGAGGCAGAAATGAAAGATCCACGGTGTGGGATATGAGTCTTGAGGTGAGCTTGTAATATTGATGTTACATGAGTAAGTCTTGAAGTAAGGACGACGGATTTTGAGGGTGATTATGACATGTTGGTAGGATTAGGTTCCGTAAGGGAACCCTTGTTAAAGAATAGGGTAAGAAAGTAGTTACATGTCGACTATTGGCGTTGAAGTCGGCAATCGGGCAAGATGGTTAAGGCCGAAGGCTTGAACCAGAAGAGCGAAAGTGGATAGAACACCGTGTGGGGGAGTTAGGTTAGTGAGAGACCGATGTTGTTGAATAAGCGTTCTAGTTACGAGGTATGGGGGTCCATAGAAGGATAAGGTGTGTAGCACAATCGAAGTGAGTGTTTACAGTATCAGCCAGTAAAGAAATGTGTCGTGTCTGTGAAAGGGCTCGGATCGTAGGGAGCCAGCAAGAATGATTATGTTTAAGTTAAGTGGGAACTCGTGTGTTATAGTTCAACAAGTTGGGAAAGGATTAAGTAGTGGGATAGACTCGATTATGTATACGGGAGGATATGAAGGCAAGTTCGAATTGGATGAATGATTATGAGAGATCTGGTCTGCAGTGTGATGTTATGGGCAAAGAGTGTACGGATGTGTAGTGACAGTAATTGTCAAGCTAAATGTGCCATCTAGTGTCGTAGGGATGTGATGTTAGAGAGAGAGGAAGCATCAGATAGAAGTCTTTTGGGGGTTTCGGATGAGGTGTACGAATTGTTAACCAGATTATGGGAGCACATGGAGTGTAAGTAGACGTTGTGGGATGACCATGTTCGGGATGGAATGATGGAGTGGTGGTGGGTGGTTACCCAAGAGAGAAAGCGGGCGTTTTTAGCTGTAAGAGTCGCTAAGTAAGCATATTTTAGGATCATTGGAAGTTTAAAGAGGATGATGGTTGTGTTAGTCAAAATATGGTGGGATAGATGTGAAATCTTTAAAGAACGTGAGTTGTTGCTTGTGTGTGAACGAAATGTCTAAGAAGGTAAAAGTTGGAGATTAAAGAATGTGTAGTGACGTCGAACACTAGTGTCGTTTCAAGACGACTTGGTTGAATGCCTTAAGTAAAGATCTTGGTGCAACTGTTTGGTTATGCGAGTAAGGAGAAAGTGATATCAGCATGTGGAAAGATCGGGAGAGAGGGGCAAGTAATGTTTGGTGGACAGTGCTCCACGCTAACGTGGGGAGGTGAAGATAGTATGTCGGAATAAGTGAGTAGATCAGAAGTAGTAAGCTTGACCGTAGTGTCGAAAGGGGCGGTATAGTGTAGTTTGTTATTGATATGTTTGCGAACTTTTGGAAAGAGTATGGAGGAAGGAAATTGTGTATGATGTCGTGCGTGAAAGGAGTGGATAAGACAACTGAATGAGTTAAGTTAGTGACGTGGTGAGAAATATTTACACGAATTGGTCGCGCAGTGATTAAGCCAGTGAGGATAGTATGGTGTGACCAAGGTTACTCCTCCCGGCGGAGTGAGGATAACCGGAGTTATGATTTATATGAATAAACGAACGTGGCAATCAGCGATGAATTGATGTGTTTCAGGATAAGTTTAATTTGAGTAGGTGGACACTTCGACGACGGGTTTGGAGGTTCATACTCTTAGTTATGTATATGTATGGGGTGGTAAAGTAGTGAGGATGTGGGAGATGATGGACGAACGGTGGTTTAGGTGGTCCGAGAAAAGATAAATGTTTTCTTCATAGACGATTGTTGGGTGCTGCTAGGTTGTGAGTTGGGATACGATGAAGGAACTCGGGATTGTGAGTTGTCGGGATGTACAGGGTTGGCCTTGTGCCAAGCTGTCAAGTGAGTGATTGTTTCTTAGTAATTGAATCTGGTGTTGTAGCGGGGGATTTCGCTAAGTTCCTTCTTAAAGGAAGTAAAGATGCATGAGAAGCCTTATTTAATCTACTATTGTTAAGACCGATCGAATAGGAACAGTAGCCTACGAGTTAGAGTGCCGTAAGAACTGAAGGTGATGCATTCAGTGTTCCATGTTTCGAATTAATGAGGCGGTTGACTGAGTCAGAAGTGGCATTACCTTGTGGAAGTGTTAGTTGTGGTGTGGGCTTGTTGCCGCGTCTTTTCCAAGGAGGAATTCCGGGGACGGAATTCTTTTAAGGGGGGAGTGTTGTAACAACCCAACTTCTAGAAGGTTTGTAAGTTCAGTGGTCAAAGTGGAAGAAATGAAAGTATTAGTAGAGGCTAAATTTCAATTTGGGGAAGTCATAAATAGGGACCAATTCCCTAGGGTTTCAGTCTTGGTAGAACATTGTGTGCATTGTTGGCGGCTGAAGAAGAAATCAGCTCACAAATCGTGAAGAGAAGCTTTCGTGATTTTGGTAAGTAATTCATCCATTGATGTTACTTCTTGCACACAAATAGCTAGTTAAGTTAAATTCCTATTTGTATTTCATGTTTTAGCTGTGTTAATGTATGAGAACACTCTGGAGGATTGTTAATCTATTCTTGGGATTCTAAGCGAGTAAGATGTTAACGATTAGGGATTTAGCATGTTGAGGAGTAATGCGCCACAAATGTGAGTAAGGATGCATGCGGTAAAAATCTCGTTAATCGATATGTTAGAAGGAAATCGAACTTAGAAATTTGTGGAGCTCGTCCGTGTTCGCAAGACCGAAGTACCGGGGCCCAAAGGCCGGTATCGGGAGTCGGTCACCGGGACTAGGGATTACCGTAAGTTGAATACCGAGACTAGGCAAGTACCGGGACTAGGAAGTCCTGCAATTAGGCCCATACCGAGACCAGAAGTCGTACCGGGACTTGGGGTCGAGTCCCGCAATTGTTGCAGTTGGGCTGAGATGCCTTCGGGCCGAAATCAAATACTGGACCGCATGCTGTTTGGGCCGAACCTATAGCAACTTGGTCTTGGGCCGATAGGTGTGTTGGGCCGAGAGTTTACTTAGGTCTTGTTGGGCTTAGAGTTAAGTTTTGGGGGCTTAATTCATTTAAGGTCTAAACTAGATAGTAAGGGCCCAATTCGTAAGTGATAGTTTTAATTAATTATTTAAGGTTGGAACGAGGGAAAAGCCTAAGAAGCTTAAGTCAGTAGACACTGATTTAAATTGTTACGTTATGCTTTAGGTTTAAGGGCAAGTCGGAACGAAGCACGCGAGTAGGAAAGTAACTGCAATCAGGTGAGTTCTCTCAACCTTTTTATGACGTACTATGTTTTACTGAATATGGTTCCCTTTTTGAGCATGAACTGATTTATAAAAGTTATGCATGTTTCCATGTTTTGCATGTTTATTTGCAAATGAAATGATGTTTAAGGTTTTCATGAATATGATTTCAAATGTATGTGTATGCTATGTGGAGTCGGTTGCACAGTGGGGTCAGGGTACCTTGGGATTCCTAATCCCTTGGGCATATGGAGGTTAGCTTGTAGGTTGGAATTCGTTTCCTCCTACATGAAGGAACAGGGGTCCACTTGGATTCCGGTGTAGACGAGAGGGTGTCCGTTAGGCCCCGATCGGAGTAGCTTATGCGATCCCTGAACCCTGTGTTGAACCTTGGACGATGTTTACGAGAAAGATGTGAATGTATTTTCAATGAAATGATTTTATACTGTGATAAATGTTCATGGAGGGAATTCACTAGACCTTTTTGGTCTAACCCTCGCTTTTCAAAAACTAAACCATTTTCAGGTAAGCGTACCGTGGGTTCTTCTAGTAAGAACTAGGAGAAGGCAGGGAGGATGTAGAGCTCTTAGTGACTCCAAGATTTTGACGGATGACTATAGATAGAACTCAGCTGTGGATTTAGAGACTTCCGCTGTCATTTTGTTTAGTTTGGTTTGGTGACGATGTAAAAGACAAGCTTAAAATTGTAATCCGAATGCTATTTTATGATATTGCATGTTTATGAATTTGGGACGTTACAAATGGTATCAGAGCCTTAGTTTAAGGGATTTAGGTGACCAGTCGGGCCTAAACTTGAACTGTAAGATGAGGATCACAGCCGAGACATAGGATTGCCTCTAGGAACGATCACTATAAATGCGCGTAGGAATAAGGTGCCAAGGACAAACGTGTAAGGTAAGTTTGGGATTACACCTGGCTAGTGTAATTACGAACTTACAGGTACATGTGCGTGCTTACAATACCTTACTTATAGCAAATTGTTGTGTCATGCCTAGCAAGGATTAACTATTGGTTTCTTTCAGTTTAGCGCAATGGCTGGAAGAACGTTGAGGAATAGGTCAGCAAGATCCCTGAGGGATAGACCGAGCTCCATTGTTTGGGGAAATGTCGTGTAAGAGTCATTATGATGTGATGTATGTATACATCATAGAGAAGGAACGCTGTAGAGGGGAAGAACGTTTGAGTTTGAGTAAGACTCCTATTTCGGGAGAGTCCCAGTTCTAGAAATCATGGGATAGATCAGTCAGGATGGTAAGATAGAACAGTGTCAAAACCTTGAAAGTATCAATGGAGCCCCGACTTTTAGTCGAGCTTTTCATTGGTAGGATAAATGAAATATGATACTTATAGTGAACTGAAAGCCTGCAGAAGTAGAAAGTGTGATAGTCGATCAAAGTGATAATAGTGTGAAATGGTTGAGTAAGTGAAATATGGAACGCAGGTACAACAAGTTATTGCTTGACCGAGAGGGCGACCCTTGGTCGAAGGAAGAGTGTCAAGGATAAATTGCGTGGGTAAAGCGGTTGACCTTGCTAGAGTGAGTAGCCTTCTATTGCATATAGAGTTTCATGCATAGCTTTCCTAAATGTAACATGAAAATTTTCACGATTTGAGTTAAAAGTGTAAATATAAATTTTGATCAAAAAGGGGTCAGAATGTGCAAGCATATGTTTAAAGAAAAAGTGATTTCATTCACATTGCACAATGAAATTTTGAGTCTAACAATTTGCAAAGTATTTCACACTTTTCATGATAAGTTAAATTATTACAAAGGGGTCGAGAAGACGTGTGCCAACAAAACTTTTACAATCAAATGAATTTTAACCGGGTGATATCATAAAAGGTTGATATCATATAAAAGGGTGTGAGAACCGACTGATTTACTTGGTGTCGGTAAATTCTTTCGAAATTGTGTCGTATGAAAGGATTTTCATTCAACGTATTACTGTCGTAATAACATCGTACGGAATTGAGTAAGATTAAGATTCACGGAAAGATGCATGCAAACGATTCTCGAATCGTTGTGCAGGGCGTCGAAGTTATGAGAGTGATGGAGTCATGTGTACCCAAGTGTTTTTCCAAACGCTGTTTATTTAAAATGATGAAATGCACGAAAAGATTTATTTACTTTATTGTCATGCATGACGGCTATGAACCTACTAGGTCGCAAAATATTACATTATAAGTTAAGGAAGAACTCCGAGAGTGGAAAGGTGGTGGACAAGTCAGGGGAGAACATATGTAGTTTTAGTATACGTGTCCTAGAGGAAAGGTGAACAGTGGTAGAATCGGTAGTGGACCTTGGTATCGGTTGTATGAGGGTCTGTACCCTAGTTCGGTGGCTGGAATTACAGTGCCGAGGGACAGTGGTGCCCAGAGGAAGGACTAGGAGTCATCAAGGTGTTGGTTTTAGCAACTTTTTATGAGTAGTGTTGTGAGGCAGAAATGAAAGATCCACGGTGTGGGATATGAGTCTTGAGGTGAGCTTGTAATATTGATGTTACATGAGTAAGTCTTGAAGTAAGGACGACGGATTTTGAGGGTGATTATGACATGTTGGTAGGATTAGGTTCCGTAAGGGAACCCTTGTTAAAGAATAGGGTAAGAAAGTAGTTACATGTCGACTATTGGCGTTGAAGTCGGCAATCGGGCAAGATGGTTAAGGCCGAAGGCTTGAACCAGAAGAGCGAAAGTGGATAGAACACCGTGTGGGGGAGTTAGGTTAGTGAGAGACCGATGTTGTTGAATAAGCGTTCTAGTTACGAGGTATGGGGGTCCATAGAAGGATAAGGTGTGTAGCACAATCGAAGTGAGTGTTTACAGTATCAGCCAGTAAAGAAATGTGTCGTGTCTGTGAAAGGGCTCGGATCGTAGGGAGCCAGCAAGAATGATTATGTTTAAGTTAAGTGGGAACTCGTGTGTTATAGTTCAACAAGTTGGGAAAGGATTAAGTAGTGGGATAGACTCGATTATGTATACGGGAGGATATGAAGGCAAGTTCGAATTGGATGAATGATTATGAGAGATCTGGTCTGCAGTGTGATGTTATGGGCAAAGAGTGTACGGATGTGTAGTGACAGTAATTGTCAAGCTAAATGTGCCAGCTAGTGTCGTAGGGATGTGATGTTAGAGAGAGAGGAAGCATCAGATAGAAGTCTTTTGGGGGTTTCGGATGAGGTGTACGAATTGTTAACCAGATTATGGGAGCACATGGAGTGTAAGTAGACGTTGTGGGATGACCATGTTCGGGATGGAATGATGGAGTGGTGGTGGGTGGTTACCCAAGAGAGAAAGCAGGCGTTTTTAGCTGTAAGAGTCGCTAAGTAAGCATATTTTAGGATCATTGGAAGTTTAAAGAGGATGATGGTTGTGTTAGTCAAAATATGGTGGGATAGATGTGAAATCTTTAAAGAACGTGAGTTGTTGCTTGTGTGTGAACGAAATGTCTAAGAAGGTAAAAGTTGGAGATTAAAGAATGTGTAGTGACGTCGAACACTAGTGTCGTTTCAAGACGACTTGGTTGAATGCCTTAAGTAAAGATCTTGGTGCAACTGTTTGGTTATGCGAGTAAGGAGAAAGTGATATCAGCATGTGGAAAGATCGGGAGAGAGGGGCAAGTAATGTTTGGTGGACAGTGCTCCACGCTAACGTGGGGAGGTGAAGATAGTATGTCGGAATAAGTGAGTAGATCAGAAGTAGTAAGCTTGACCGTAGTGTCGAAAGGGGCAGTATAGTGTAGTTTGTTATTGATATGTTTGCGAACTTTTGGAAAGAGTATGGAGGAAGGAAATTGTGTATGATGTCGTGCGTGAAAGGAGTGGATAAGACAACTGAATGAGTTAAGTTAGTGACGTGGTGAGAAATATTTACACGAATTGGTCGCGCAGTGATTAAGCCAGTGAGGATAGTATGGTGTGACCAAGGTTACTCCTCCCAGCGGAGTGAGGATAACCGGAGTTATGATTTATATGAATAAACGAACGTGGCAATCAGCGATGAATTGATGTGTTTCAGGATAAGTTTAATTTGAGTAGGTGGACACTTCGACGATGGGTTTGGAGGTTCATACTCTTAGTTATGTATATGTATGGGGTGGTAAAGTAGTGAGGATGTGGGAGATGATGGACGAACGGTGGTTTAGGTGGTCCGAGAAAAGATAAATGTTTTCTTCATAGACGATTGTTGGGTGCTGCTAGGTTGTGAGTTGGGATACGATGAAGGAACTCGGGATTGTGAGTTGTCGGGATGTACAGGGTTGGCCTTGTGCCAAGCTGTCAAGTGAGTGATTGTTTCTTAGTAATTGAATCTGGTGTTGTAGCGGGGGATTTCGCTAAGTTCCTTCTTAAAGGAAGTAAAGATGCATGAGAAGCCTTATTTAATCTACTATTGTTAAGACCGATCGAATAGGAACAGTAGCCTACGAGTTAGAGTGCCGTAAGAACTGAAGGTGATGCATTCAGTGTTCCATGTTTCGAATTAATGAGGCGGTTGACTGAGTCAGAAGTGGCATTACCTTGTGGAAGTGTTAGTTGTGGTGTGGGCTTGTTGCCGCGTCTTTTCCAAGGAGGAATTCCGGGGACGGAATTCTTTTAAGGGGGGAGTGTTGTAACAACCCAACTTCTAGAAGGTTTGTAAGTTCAGTGGTCAAAGTGGAAGAAATGAAAGTATTAGTAGAGGACTAAATTTCAATTTGGGGAAGTCATAAATAGGGACCAATTCCCTAGGGTTTCAGTCTTGGTAGAACATTGTGTGCATTGTTGGCGGCTGAAGAAGAAATCAGCTCACAAATCGTGAAGAGAAGCTTTCGTGATTTTGGTAAGTAATTCATCCATTGATGTTACTTCTTGCACACAAATAGCTAGTTAAGTTAAATTCCTATTTGTATTTCATGTTTTAGCTGTGTTAATGTATGAGAACACTCTGGAGGATTGTTAATCTATTCTTGGGATTCTAAGCGAGTAAGATGTTAACGATTAGGGATTTAGCATGTTGAGGAGTAATGCGCCACAAATGTGAGTAAGGATGCATGCGGTAAAAATCTCGTTAATCGATATGTTAGAAGGAAATCGAACTTAGAAATTTGTGGAGCTCGTCCGTGTTCGCAAGACCGAAGTACCGGGGCCCAAAGGCCGGTACCGGGAGTCGGTCACCGGGACTAGGGATTACCGTAAGTTGAATACCGAGACTAGGCAAGTACCGGGACTAGGAAGTCCTGCAATTAGGCCCATACCGAGACCAAAAGTCGTACCGGGACTTGGGGTCGAGTCCCGCAATTGTTGCAGTTGGGCTGAGATGCCTTCGGGCCGAAATCAAATGCTGGACCGCATGCTGTTTGGGCCGAACCTATAGCAACTTGGTCTTGGGCCGATAGGTGTGTTGGGCCGAGAGTTTACTTAGGTCTTGTTGGGCTTAGAGTTAAGTTTTGGGGGCTTAATTCATTTAAGGTCTAAACTAGATAGTAAGGGCCCAATTCGTAAGTGATAGTTTTAATTAATTATTTAAGGTTGGAACGAGGGAAAAGCCTAAGAAGCTTAAGTCAGTAGACACTGATTTAAATTGTTACGTTATGCTTTAGGTTTAAGGGCAAGTCGGAACGAAGCACGCGAGTAGGAAAGTAACTGCAATCAGGTGAGTTCTCTCAACCTTTTTATGACGTACTATGTTTTACTGAATATGGTTCCCTTTTTTAGCATGAACTGATTTATAAAAGTTATGCATGTTTCCATGTTTTGCATGTTTATTTGCAAATGAAATGATGTTTAAGGTTTTCATGAATATGATTTCAAATGTATGTGTATGCTATGTGGAGTCGGTTGCACAGTGGGGTCAGGGTACCTTGGGATTCCTAATCCCTTGGGCATATGGAGGTTAGCTTTTAGGTTGGAATTCGTTTCCTCCTACATGAAGGAACATGGGGTCCACTTGGATTCCGGTGTAGACGAGAGGGTGTCCGTTAGGCCCCGATCGGAGTAGCTTATGCGATCCCTCAACCCTGTGTTGAACCTTGGATGATGTTTACAAGAAAGATGTGAATGTATTTTCAATGAAACGATTTTATACTGTGATAAATGTTTATGGAGAGAATTCACTAGACCTTTTTGGTCTAACCCTCGCTTTTCAAAAACTAAACCATTTTCAGGTAAGCGTACCGTGGGTTCTTCTAGTAAGAACTAGGAGGAGGCAGGGAGGATGTAGAGCTCTTAGTGACTCCAAGATTTTGACGGATGACTATAGATAGAACTCAGCTGTGGATTTAGAGACTTCCGCTGTCATTTTGTTTAGTTTGGTTTGGTGACGATGTAAAAGACAAGCTTAAAATTGTAATCCGAATGCTATTTTATGATATTGCATGTTTATGAATTTGGGACGTTACAAATGGTATCAGAGCCTTAGTTTAAGGGATTTAGGTGACCAGTCGGGCCTAAACTTGAACTGTAAGATGAGGATCACAGCCGAGACATAGGATTGCCTCTAGGAACGATCACTATAAATGCGCGTAGGAATAAGGTGCCAAGGACAAACGTGTAAGGTAAGTTTGGGATTACACCTGGCCAGTGTAATTACGAACTTACAGGTACATGTGCGTGCTTACAATACCTTACTTATAGCAAATTGTTGTGTCATGTCTAGCAAGGATTAACTATTGGTTTCTTTCAGTTTAGCGCAATGGCTGGAAGAACGTTGAGGAATAGGTCAGCAAGATCCCTGAGGGATAGAAGGATATAAAATGTTTGAAAAATGTTAGGGAGTATATAAAAGGATGAGATGATGAATTGAAATGTGAAATGCTTTGGTTGGATAAATGTAAATTTAACCACCTATCTTTTTCCCCAAAAGTTTTGTTTAAAATTTTATAATTGCCCATGTCGTTTGACATTTATCATATCTTGGATTGTGGTTTAAGTTGGTTGTCCCACATTGATGAAGAGAAACAACCAAGGATAATGAGGTAGCATATTGAGATTTGAGTATTCATGTCTTGAAATGAGATATGTTTTGTTTATCCCACACATTGGTGAAAAGATGATGGAATAAAAGAATAATGTGTGTTTATTAGAAGAAACAAGAACCTTGTGGAAACTTATGAAGTTAGCTTATTTTGGTGAACCTAAAGAAACAACCAAAGATAATGTGGTGTGTTTTGCTTATACCACATTGGTGAAAATATGATAGAATAAAAAAAATCATGTGTGTATTTATTAGAAAGAGGCAAGACTTTTGTGCAAACTCATGGGGTTAAATTATTTTGGTAGACCCTTTTATACTATCGGGATTGCTAATTTTGGCTAACCGTCTATACTTATGGGTTGATTGTTTTTCACCGACCCTCTTTTTGTTAAAATTAAAATATATAGTACAACTATTCGGTGTCCACTTAACGATTAATTAATAATATAAAGTGTGACAAATTTTAGTTAGTATATAAAATGACGGGATGATGAATCTAAGTGTGAAATAATTAGGCTGATTTTAACCACCATCTTTTTGCCAAAAACATACTTTGTTAAAGTAACAACCAAGGGTGATTGATGTGACACCATGTGCTTTGAGAGATTCTCAAATCCAGGTTTAAGTTTTGTCACACATTGATGGAGGAAAGAAAATTTGACAATTGTTAGAGATATATATTAGAAGGAGATGGTGAATCCATATATGAAATGTTTGGGTTGGTTAAATCAAAGTTTTAACTATCATCGTTTTTCAAAAAACATATTTGTTTAAAAATATATAGATGGCTCATGTTGGCCGAACTTTTTTCTTGCTAAAAAAGTTATTATATATTATTATAATAACAAATGTTAGTGAGTATATAAAAAAAGAAAACAATGAATTGAAATCAATATATCAATCAATATAAAAAAGATGAAATTAAAATATGAAATGTTTGGCTTGGTTAAATGACTTAAATCAATATAAGACATCATTTGTTTCTTAAGGGGTGTTGAAGTTTGAAGTCCTATTTCACTTCTGACCGGTAAACGTGGTATTGAAATATGGATCAATAAGAGTGTTTGTTTTTGTAAACTAATAAATGTTTGAATTAGTTTAAATTGTCTATTGTAGTTGAGCTTTGTTTATCCCACATTGATGATAAATTGAAATATTGGAAGAGATAATTGAATATATGGAAGGAGGAGAATCGAGTTTCAGAATCGGCCATATTGGCTTGGTTCGAGCCTCCGGCTCCTTCGCTCCCATGGTGATCCGTTTTGAACCGACAATCCTTTGCTTTATGACCGGGCCGACCACATACCCAACAATGCACCACTAGCTTTTTGAATGGCTTTTTGTTTGGTTGGAGAGGATACCTCATGTTTGAGGGAAAATGTTTGGCAACAATACCTTTTCCCTTTTATTTCTGAAACTTTGCCTTCGAGGTGTTTCCTCCAACGAGATTTGCATTTGGCTCCGAAGAGCTTGCTTCCGTCTTCTCGTTCTTTCTATTGTCCTCCTCAACTCGTTGAGAATCAATTGATCAAAAGACATGTCCTCAGTTAGATGTTTCAAGTGTAATTTGAAATCTCTCTAAGAAGGAGGCAATTTTTCAATAATCGAACCAACAAGAAAGTTTGGATTGATGCCCATACCTTCTGTTTCGAGTTTATGAACGAGAACTTGTAGGTCCTCCACTTGCTTGACAACAGATTTTGCATCGCTCATCTTGAAATTTAGAAACTTTCCAACGACAAATCTTTTCGAACAGGCAACCTCGGTCTTGTACTTGGTTTCCAACGATTCCCATATATCTTTTGCGGATTTAAAAGTTGAATAAATATCATATAGGGAATCGTTCAAAGCATTGAGAATATAGTTTTTCATTGCTTTTCCAAGTCTCGACCGATCTTTGAAAGGTCGCCATTTGGATTTGCGTTGGCACACTTGAGCCTTCTCCCGCAACGGGTTTCGTTGGTGCTTCCTCCGTGAGCACGTTCGAAACATGTAGCGTTGTGAGATAGAAAAGCATTTTCTGTTGCCACTGTCGAAAATTTGAACCCTTGAATTTTTCAGGTTTCTCAACGTGGGATTTCATTATCGTCGATTGGTCCATTTTGTTTCTATTATCTAGAAACAAATTTTCGTCTTAGATTGATAGAACCAATTTCACGATAAACAGAAATAAAACAAACAAATCAATAGAAGACTTACAACCGAACAAGTATAGATAGAAATCGTGTACCTTTTCGATGTTTCTAACGGATTGAACGTAAAGGAAATTGGATAGAGGCATGCCGATGCAGTGTCCTAAGACAAACTTTCGTCCCCATTCGTGCTCGGTTCCGGACGTCATCTAGAGGATACAACTATCCGATCGAATTGATGCACGTCAATTCAATCCCATCGAATCGATATTGTGTTTCGTGAAAATCGAGTGTTTTTGGAGAAGAAAACAGAGAGAGACTGATATTTTTTGTGTGCCAATATGGAGGGAAACCTCTAACATTTATAGGTTTTCTCATGGTAACCGAAACCAAAAACCCATTTAATGATCACTAAAGCCCAAGAGCCCCAAGGCTCAAGGCCCAATCTTTTGACCATTAAATATTTGTTATGCTCTCACTAAAGCCCAATGAAGTTCCCTTACTTGAGCCTTTCTCCATTTTGATAACTTATGTGGGTATGGCCATATAAATACATACAAGTTTCAAAGACTTTCCTATGTGGGACACTATTGTAGGAGAAATACCCAACACTGATGACCCCACCACAAAAGCAATACAATACCCATGTCAACTTTCCTCTTCCCATTTTTCATCTAACTTCTTACATACACATTCACATTATTAACATTACACACACAAAAGCTCTAACTCATACATTTACCCCTTGTCTTTTCTCTCTTGTTCTTCTTTCCCAATTCCTCCACCGCCGCCGCCCCCCGCCGCTGCCGCCACACAAAAGCTCTAACTCATACATTTACCCCTTGTCTTTTCTCTCTTGTTCTTCTTTCCCAATTCCTCCACCGCCACCGCCGCCGCCCCCCGCCGCTGCCGCCACCACCACCACCACCACCATTGCTTGATTCCACAGTATTTAATGGTTGCAATACCATTACCCTAACTACTTTTCTTTATATAATATTATTAAGTGGGGTGGTGTTTAATCCATCTAGGATTCTCTCTTTTTGGTCGGTTTTAGATACCCTTTTCTCACCTTTTCTTTTTCTTTTTTTGGTGGTTTTTGTAGTCATATATAATTAAATTCTTGAACCATAAAATAAGCTTCTGTGTTTGTACATTTTCTTTGCAAGAAAAGTCTTACGATTTGACCAGATGCTTATAAAATTTGCACAAATTTTCATCTGGACATCTGTTTTTTAGCAAAAAGATTGTAAATTTGAGATACCCAGTTCCAATTTCTGCAAATTCTGATAGAATCCTGCATGTTCGATTGATCTTGATATCAATTTTGGGGGCATTTTGGTTGAAGATTTGACTTTCTAGAGGTCTCAAATATTCAATGTTGATGAGCACATTGTTCAAGCAATTGGATCGCAAAATCACATTAGATCAAAAGAGAAAAAAGGAAAGCAAAAGGTTTCAACTTTGGTTAGTTGGACATTTTGAGAGCCGAATAGTCAAAATTGGAATTTATTTTGACTTTCTTCAATCAGCTGCTAAGTTGTTCTTGTTCATATCATCATACGACTTTGATTTCAGGTATTTTTCTCTTGTCTGAAGCCTTGAATTTTGTAAATTTTATTTTTATTTTCGTGTTTTATTTAATGCGAAACGGATTAATATAACTAATGTACAAATGTTTAATGCATGATGTACAAGCCACCCAAACAATGGATTTAACAATTTTTCTCTTGGAAATAGGATTTCTAATATGATCCAAAACAATTTACAACTGGGGGTGTTTGGGATTGCTTATTTAAATTAACTTAGGCTTATTTTTAAAAGTGTTTATCAACTTATGTTATGATAAAAAGAAGTTGAGCGTAAAAATGTAATTTAAGCAAATAAGTTATAAGCACTTTCAAATAAGTTAAAATGAATTAACTTATCAAAAACAACTTATTTGTGGTGGGGAAAAACCATAAGCACTTTTCTTTTTTTTCAATCCAAACAATCAAAATAGCTTATTTGCGGTGAGGAAAAACAATAAGCAAATAAGTCAAAAAAATAAGCAATCCCAAACATCCCCTTAAATGTATAAAATTTCGAACTACTGTAATAATACAGTCTTCAAACCGGGAATTGTTCGAGTTGTACATTGGAAAATTTGTTAATAACATCTTCAATAGGTTTTCTATAATTTCTCTTAAATAGAGAATCAAAAGTTAAAATTTCTAAAAAGTTACATTCATCTCCGACGGATTCTCTAGTTTAGAGATTTTAACACAAATTATATTAACATAATACTCTTTAATTTATCTTTCCAAAACACTTTTTTTAAAATCTAAAACAATTCTGCACCTACATGAACATGTTACAGCAGAATGTTAGGCCGCATTTGGACATGCTAACAAGTTTTTAAGATAATTTTAAAATAAAATTATTCTATTAGCTTTTTGTATGACATTTTATGGTTTGCCAGGTCCTTAGTATCCTACATCCGAAGTGAACTCGATTACGGATTCAGAAGAGATGCATCTACGGATTGAATCTCTGAACGGCGAAACGGTGCAGACAAGAGTGAAGGAACTCATGGAAGAAGAAATGTACACTGATCAAACCGGCGATCTAGAATGTGAAGGCCGTGTACAAAACCACGAGCCTACAGAAAAAAAACATCAAGTCCTCCATCTTTTGATAGTAGTGAAATCTCAAAAGATCGCCAACTTCCACCGCAGAAAACACCACAATATCATGATCTCAAAGATCTAGTGAACGAGCTCTTGTTGATCCATCAGAAAAGAAACGAAGAACAAAATCCAAAGTCAATCGAAAGATCAAACTCGTTAGAAAATGAACGAAACAATCCAAAATCAGATGAACCCATCATACATAAACCCCGAAACTTCTTCAGAAGAAGAAGTAAATCACACGAATGTATATCACTAAACGTTAACGATAGCCCACTACCTTCAAACAGAACCAACGGATTTCAAAGCGAAAGAAGCACTTCCCAATTTTCGTTCACGGAAATTAAGAGAAAGCTAAAAAAACACTATCGGAAGATCACCACGCGATTCAAGATGTTTTCGCGAAAACCCTGTTGTTGACGGAAGTAGTGGATGGAGTTCTCTGCATAGAGACCATTTCTTCTCCGAAAGATTCTCTAGAATTACCGACGAGTTTAAAACGCAAGATGGGGTTTCAAGATTACGCAAATCTGAAACAAATGCGATGGAAAACGATGAATTTGGAGACACGAGTTATCGGATATCGAATATCTACACCGAGGCAAAGAAACATTTATCTGAGATTCTTAGAAATGAAGATGAAGATACAGAATTTATGGAGGAAAGACATTCTAGAACTCTAGGGAAGCTTCTATCTTTTCCCGAATACAACTCTCCTCGTGGGATTCGCCGATGGTCAAGGGTTTAGGGTTTAGGGTTTAGGGTCAACGAAAGTCAACCATTCGGGGTTGAAATCGATCATCAAGAACCGGATGTTTAAATGAAGTTCTTCAGACAGAAGGTACTGTTTTTTCCTACTTTTCTGATCTATTTGAGTTTCAAGAATAGAAGTACAGTTTGATGTTTGAGGTCAAATCGAGTAATTTTCTGAGTTCTAATCTAAACTTACTAAAAATAGCAACAATTTATCGGTTTTGACTCGATCTGATGTTAAATTTGTAATGAAATTCATATGGGTTCGCTGATCTATGTCGTTGTTGAAACGAATGCAGGTGTTCTAGAGATCGGAAAACCACCTTCGCCGATAGAGATCGAAGTTGTTGATGTGGCGGTAATGAAAAACTTCTCGAGATGTAAAATTCTTGTTTATTTTGTCTTCTCGTTGTCACAAAAGTCGATGTTTTTTGGTTTGTTTACAGGATTTAACGGAAGACGATGAGTTATCGTGTTCTCCACCAGCATCCCCTTCGGGATCTTCTCTTGCTCTCAATCGAAAGACTGAAGAAGTTGAGAATACAACGGATGATAAAACCGGAAAACCGAGTCCCGTATCGGTTCTCGAGCCAATGTTTTTAGACGATGATATTAGCCCGGCTAGAACAAATTCTCGATTTGGTAAGCTATCAATAGGCAACCTCTGAATCACTATGAGGTGAATCTTGTTTGGCAAAAATAAATCTGCCACTTAATGGTTTTAAAACCCACTGAATAGTTTTGTATTGTGGGCCCCCTTAACCATTCAGCATCCTGACTACATTATGAACAATTACCAAACAAACATATTTCATTTTGCACTATACCATTACAGTATCTTAATCATTCTGACCACTTAATCATTATGCACCAAACCATTCAGCAACTAACACGCATGCTATCGCAATTTCGTTCAAATTTTCAGCCGAAGCTTCGATCCAACCACTATGCATCCGATTCGAAGAAGCCGTTCCCCATCCCAAAAATCAAGAAACAAGCATTCGAAATCATGTCAAGAACGATGAATCCGCATTCGAATACGTCGAAGCCGTTCTTCTAGCTTCCGATCTCAAGTGGGACGATTTTGAAAAAAGATGGCTTTCTTCCACTCAAATACTCGACTCATCTTTATACGATGAACTCCAAATCTTTTCAAGCCAGCCCGCTCACGACCAACGGCTTCTCTTCGATTCCACTAATGAAATTCTCAAGGAGGTATGTGATCATTCCTTGGGATTCTTTCCCGATTTACCTTTCGTTAAACCAAATATTCATCGGCTTCCCAAGGGAATGGACCTTATAAACGAGGTGTGGGAAAGAATCGAGTCACAAATCTACGGCCCTTATTCTCGATCGTTAGATCAACTTATAAGAAAGGACTTGGAAGTATCGAGAATGTGGATGGATCTTCGATCGGAGACTCGAGAAATAGTTATTGACATTGAAGAACTGATGTTTGAAGATTTGATCGATGATAACCTTTCGAGCTTAATGCGTGATTAACTAGTCTTGAAAGAGTAGGGTAAAGTTACGTTTTTGTGATCAGAAGGTTATGGGTTTAATTCAGGGCCGATCATTGGGTTTTTAATGTCCTGTGCGAAAATGCTAAAAAATGCCTCTGTGTCTTTTTTTTAAGCAAATGAAACGACGAAACATGCGATTTTTATAGGGTTTGGAACCTAGTCAAGTTAGTGACTCATCCTCACATTGATTTTTATTAATCATAATTACAGAGGTGGAACTTAAAACTAAAAATAAGAAATTAGCACAATAGAACATTACTTCAATATATGGAACTTAAAACTAAAAATAAGAAAAATATAATTAGTTTCTAACATAAAATAGTAAATTACATGGAATGATGCCCTGTGCGGTCGCACGGGCTGCACGTGGCCAGGGCCGGCCCTGGGTTTAAATCATGAAAACCGTAGAAAAAAGGGGTTGTTTGTTTGTATGTAGAATGGGTGTGTTGTGTTTTATAGTTTGTACCTATATAAATTAAATGTCATAATAAACCATGTTTTTTTTTCAGATTGAACAAAATTCTAACACGATATCATTTGATTTTTTCTTGCACTTTTATAATTATAAAAACATTACTATGTAATAATTAGGAATTACCTATTATGTTTTTTTGGGTGTGTTGTGGGTGAGAACATTAGGCATGGTTTTACGATTTTAATTTTAACAGCTTACAACTTACCAAGTTCGTTTTACATGTGTTTTTAGTTAAACTCCATTGTTTCGGGGGTTTTTAAGCTCTTTTTGTTGATTTTAAGGAACTTTTTCGGTTTTTTGGTCGATATCCCTTGTATTTTCTAATATCACAAAACCTCCCTCAAAATCTAGCGCAACACACATTTTATACCTAAAAAGGTTCAACTTGTGAAAGTCTGTTGAATGAGTGCATGTGACCCCTCTTTGTTCCTTCATAGGTCTGTCCCTAGTCAATACAGAGATGCCTAAGGCCCCGACCTTCCAAATCCATTTTTAGTAGCAAAAACACACCGGAGGGATTCAAGGCTTTTAGACCATGAGTACCGCCTACCCACGAACCCACTGAACCCGAATGCCACCTCAGCGCCACATCAGCTTTTCTCTTTCCTACCCTCCTTACCCTAAAGTGGAGTACCGCCAACCCACGAACCCACCGAATCCACTCCTACCCGCTACCCACAAATCTGCAACAAAACCTGCAAAAAAACAATGAACCCGAATGGTTGAAATCTAGTTCACGAACCCGCCCTACCCGCTACCCCCTACCCGATCGGAACCCGCCCACCCGCGTACCGCCCTACCCGCCTACCCGATGAACCCGCTGCTCGAACCCGGCCGTGGTACCCGAGGGCGGTACGCACGGCCTTATAGGCTAGGCTAGTGGCCTTTTTCATGTTCGAACATGCTCCCAAAATTTAAGCCAGATTGGCTTTTAAAACTTGACATAGGCCGGACTTCAGACTCACTAGGCCTGAGTTTTTTGTGCCGGGCATTGGCCAAATTTGTTTTTTTATCTCTAAGAGGCTGTTTGATTGGTTTTTCATTAAGTTTTTTTGTATGGATAAAGTTGATTGTATGTATTAATCTATCTATATAGATTGAGATATTTTGGTGTTTGTTTGTTGTGAGAGTAACTTATGATTTGAATCAATAAGCTATAGACAAAAATACAAAATACATTTTATAGCTGAGATATGGGCTATTAAGCCCATTAAGTCATTTCCCAACAGGCCTAACACTCTAGGTCCAAACACTTTACACCCGGGTCTAAGTTTTGACTCGAGATGCCAAACCCGCATCCATGATCCACACTTCCACCGATTTCAGGAAACACGCCCTAAACTTGGTCATCGTCTGATTCTCTCGACTTCACAAACGGATGAACTCGAAGTGCTACACAGGATCGATCTTAAACCCTAATAGCTCGATTTCTGATTTAAGTGGGACACAGTCTCTTCTCTTCTGACTCTTTTGATTTGATTCAACTCATAAGGTACCGGAATTTAAATTCCAACTATATTTTGTATATTTGTTGTTTTTCATATGTTTGATTCATGAATCATGAACTTGTGTTGAACTCTTTGAGCCTGAATTTGAATTTCTTATTTGCTTGTTTAGTTGTTCAATTGTTGATTTGTTTTTTGAATTGCTCCGTTACTCCTTAGATTTGGAACATTGTTTGCTTGCCATTTGGAATATAGTTTTGCAATTGTTGCGCAACTGCTATGTGCATAGTTTTAAAGCTTGTTTAGTTGTTTGACCATTGCACTAGACAGTATGTACGTTTCACTACTGTGTGTATTTTTGTTGGTTTACAATTGGTTGTTTTGTTGGTTCAACAATTGTAAGAGGTAAATCGTTTCTCATTTTTTATGAAACCATTCCCTTTATGATTAATTTTTATTACAGTAATTATTTTGTTAAAATTAAAATATATAGTACACCTATTTGGTGTCCACTTAACAATTAATTAATAATATAAAGTGTGACAAATTTTAGTTAGTGTATAAAATGATGGGATGATGAATCTAAGTGTGAAATAATTAGGCTGGTTTTAACCACCATCCTTTTTCCAAAAACATATTTTTTTTTAAGTAACAACCAATGGTGAATGATGTGACACCATGTGCTTTGAGAGATTCTCAAATCCAGATGGTGGGTTGGGTTTAAGTTGGTTGTCACACATTGATGGAGGAAAGAAAAATTGACAATTGTTAGAGAGTATATATTAGAAGGAGATGGTGAATCCATATATGAAATGTTTGGGTTGGTTAAATCTAAGTTTTAACTATCATCGTTTTTCAAAAAACATATTTGTTTAAAAATATATAGATGGCTCATGTTGGCCGAACTTTTTTCTTGCTAAAAAAGTTATTATATATTATTATAATAACAAATGTTAGTGAGTATATAAAAAAAGAAAACAATGAATTGAAATCAATATATCAATCAATATAAAAAAGATGAAATTAAAATATGAAATGTTTGGCTTGGTTAAATCAATATAAGACATCATTTGTTTCTTAAGGGGTGTTGAAGTTTGAAATCCTATTTCACTTCTGACTTGTAAACGTGGTATTGAAATATGGATCAATAAGACTGTTTTTTTTGTAAACTGATAAATGTTTGAATTAGTTTAAATTGTCTATTGTAGTTGAGCTTTGTTTATCCCAAATTGATGATAAATTGAAATATTGGAAGAGACAATTGAATATATGAAAGGAGGAGAGATGTCTTGGAATATTGGAAGAGTGCTAACAAATATACAATGAGAACTTAGTATTCTCAAATTTTGAGTTGAATTGTAGCATCATAACTTTTTTATATCTTATTTGCCATGTGTTTTGATCATCGTGCAACACGCGATGTCGAATACTAGTATGAAGGTAAATGATAACCATATACGACATCTAAGATTTAAATAAATATTAAAATGTAACATAAAACTGAACACCTTAAATAAATAAAATTTTACTATCATTCTCGTACATAGAAAATATAATTTTTTTTGAAGACTGAAGAAAAAGTAAGGAGTAGAGAATCAGAAAATCACGATCTTGCGTTCTTGATATTAGGGGTGAGCATAGGAAGCGGGTTCTCGCCTTTGGAACCGGAACTGCCGAGTCTGGAATCGGAACCGATGTGATTGGTTATGTTTCCGTTTCCTAAAATACGGAACCGATTAGGACCGGTTCCGGTTCTCCTTTTTTTGGAACCGTTAACCGCTCGGTACTCGTCGGGACTAGTTTTTGGATCGGATACTCGGTCCTGCTAGGTACCTAGAATCGGAACAGACGGATACCCGCTATTTTATAATAAAATATTTTTTTTTGTAAAACTGTAATAACTACCTTTTAGGGAAGCACCGTCTATAGTATTTATTACATCAACTAATTTCTAATGAGGTGAAGTGTTTTGGAAGCATCGTTTGTAATATTTATTTGTTTTAGAAACATCATTTGTAGTATCTATTAGTTTTTAGTTTTTATCGTATTAGTTTTTAAGTTTACGATATTTATTTTTCTTTACGTTGGGACTTTGTCATATATTCGTATTTACTTTTTTATAATATGGATGATAAAAAATACAAATAGACAGCGGGTATCCAGTACTGAAACCGAAAATTCCCAAACCGGTTCCCAAATATAAAGAACCGTTATAATCGATTCCAAATTCCCAAACCGGTATTTTATGAAGCAAGAAGCCATGGGGCATTCACCATATCAGATATTTCTCTGTTACACATGGTAGGTTCAATTGGGCCTAAAAAAATAGTCGCTTCAGTCTGGACTCTCGCTTCTGGTACTTGCCTCTCTGCCCTCTCGGCTCTCCCTCTTTTCTGCCCTTCTTGGTCTCGTCTCTGTAAAGGAGCAAAGCATTAAGCCATTAAGCATCGTAAAGGAGCCGATTCTGGACTCTGGAGACTGGAAGTTCGGAACCTAAACATCATAAATTGGTAAATTCCTAAGTTCTTAATCCTATTTTGTTTTTGATTTTTCATAGATCCTTCATGTTAGAAAGACTAATTTATGATAAAGTCATGCTTAGATCAGGCTTATTTGAGGAAGTTGATTTTGATTTGGTTTCAGAAGCTTCTACGTAGTTTTTAAGTGTTATGTTTAACCAAAATTCATTTCTCCTAGAATCCTGTGTAATTATGTTTTGATTTGAGGACGAAATTGTGTAATTGTGTTATGAGTTGGTTATCCTCTATTTGAACCCCCCCCCTTTGGCAAGACAAGAGTTACAATAGATTTTTTCTCTTTACTAGTCTACATTTTCTGTGATTGCCTCTAGTGGCTCAACGAATCAAGTGAATCCTTTGACCTAAGGAATTGGAATCATCCATTCCATTTCCATTGACCAAATTCTGGGTTTGTTACCTATGGAATGGAATTGAATTCCACAGATTCCACCATTCATGGATTTGGTCATTCCATAACAAATGAGAAGGAATTCAATTCCATTCCACCCCATTTTCTCAAAGACAAAAATATCCCCATCTTTCTTACTTGATTTACCCAGACCCATATGAACCATCATCGACCACCATCGATCTGAACCACCATCGACCACCACCGCCGTGCTGAACCACCGCCAAACACCACCGTTCCAATTCCTTCAAAGTCAAGTTCCTTTAACAGATTCCATTCCATCCAAAAACATTATGCAAACCGAACGCCCGGTGTTTCCCTATATAGACGGGTCAATGTACAATTTGTACAAGAAATATGTTTTGTACAGCGTGATTTGTCATCATTGGCTGGACTATATTTGGCAATAAACATGATAATGTGCGATTTTAATACCTTGGTTCAGAGGTCTGCCAACGATTGAAAATCCATATCAACTTGCATATATACCGATACTTAGAAGTTAGAACATATCTAGTAATGGAAGAGTTCATATATTTTCTTTTTGTCCCTACTTGTAACATATGTAATTCCGCACATAAATTACTAAGGCACGCACATTTAACCGTAATTAACTGAAAAGTGCGGTGGTTAAGGCCCTGGGGATGTGGCGGAATATCCCATCTGCCCAGGGTTTGAATCCAAGCGTACACAACTTGTGGCCACTGAGGTTTAATCGGGGCTGTGTCTTACAGTCATAATTTGCCAAGGGATTAGTCTAGGCATAGCCTAGGACACCCTTCCAAAAGAAAAAGAAAAAAAGTGCGGTGTTTTTCCTTTCATATTTTGTGTTCTATGCTTTATTGAATCGTATGAGTTTAGAATTTCTACTTGGAGTAACAAGTATCGGATTTTATGACACTATAGTTGTGACGGCTGAATACGAAAGGCAATGGAAGATCAGCGATCTTTCAATAGCCCTAGAAGGACCCTTAGTTATTCTAGAAACAGGGGAGCAACTATCTCCGTTTTTGAAGCCGACAACAAGGCTTCTGGTGTTTCGGGAGAGCATGGTCCTAACCCTTCGGAAGTTTATGGATTTGTAGGATCCATTTCAACTGTTGTTGCTACAGGTATTCCTCTTCTTTTACAACTTGTCAATAAATGTTTTTCTTTTTGTCAAAATTAAGACCATTCATCTACACTAGTACCTTAGGGGTGCGTTTGGTACGTGAGACAGCGCGGTACAAGATAGAACAAAAACTTATCGTCCACGTTTGATGCGACTTTGGAATGGGATAGGATGGAGTATGGACTGATTGGGACAAAAATAGGTGGAACAAAAATCAGGGAAATGAGACAAAATTGGTAAATTACTAAACTACCCATGTCAAATTCAAAACCCTAAAACCTCCCACAATTTTTTACTTGCCTACCTCGCTCTCATTCAGTCCCGTTCCGGCCCGTCAGCGTACCAAATGCCCCCTCAAGTGTTTGATAGAGTGAGACAATATTACTCGGTCACATGCAAATTGCAGTATTGTACGGGGCACATGGTTTTATCACTTTATGCATGTGTTTCCTCTACTTCTTGTTTGTCGTAAGGGTCCTCCATTGGGAAAAGAAGGCAATTCAAGGTTGAAAACTTGTCAAGAAGGAAGTGTTATAATAGATTTTTGACAGTTGCTCTTTTTCTTCTCGAAATTTCTGTTGGGTTTCGTTTTTTAGCTTACCCGGTTAGCCCACATGCGTAGGATCGTGTGAGAAGTTGAGGTTACGTGAGAAGCATGAGAAGTGGATCTGAACCGTTGATCACTTTTAATCAAATGCCCTCCCATGAATTGCGCCTTAGAAGGGAATTGATCCGGTGCATCTCATCCTAATGTGCGTCCATTTCTCATCCAACGTTTGATACCCACTTCTCACGATTCTCACGTTTGATAACCACTTCTCACCGAAAACCAACCCTTAGCCCACAATAAAAACTTTTGTTGTTAATGTGATAGATATTGGTGTTTAGAGGTTTCTAATATTTATTTTCCGATGTTGTACCACCAGTTATCTTCATGGCATGGGCCTATGTTCCTGATCCTTGGTTACATTCTATCGGAATCTTCTACTATCCTAGCAAGTACGTATGCACAATTCCCTTTAAATCGTAGCTTCTGATTTGCTCTCAATCAAAAGTTCTCGTTTAAATTTTCATTACATCTCGAAAACTGAGATGATACCATATAAATGTCCGAAAGAAAGACGGTGAGCTTGTGAGTTACTCGATGCCAGAACACATGCATAGCCATACATCAAAAATTACACATTATCCTCACCTTTGGTGCAACTTCAACCCTACACCTCTAGGGAGGTTGTTTTTGGGCCGGACGTTTAAGGCCCGGGCTCGTTCGAGTTTTTATTTTATTTTTTAAAAGGGTCTGATCGGGCTTTGAAATCTGACTGGGTGGCTTTGGCTTTGGCTTTTTGTGCATCTCTATGGTTGGGTGATTGGATCTACCGGTAACCCAGGTACTGCTAAGGTGGTGTTTGTTTTTTCTAAAAAAGCTCTTATTTGCCACTTATGTCTGATTCGGTCAGACATAAGACAATTCATACCGTTTGTATTTTTTTTTTCTTTTCAGAGTCTCTTAACCCTTAATGTCCTCTGATAATTAAGTGATAGCCTAGCCACTTAATTACCTCTTATTTCCATCCAGCACCATTCTTTGATTTCAATGTCGGTTTTAGCTCAGATGCACCCCAAATTTGCAAAAACACAGAACACGAAGATTGTAGATCCGTGTGTTGGCTTTCTAGAACATTTTGAATCGCTTAAATCGGGGTTCTGTGTGTGAGATATGATTAAAACTTCACAGCCTCGCAAATCTGTGAGCATCCTTCTTTTGTTTCTTTTTTGTTCCGTCCTTCGATCATCGATGCTCACTTCAATTGATGTATTTAAGTTGATTCTTTGAGGAATAAAATAGATAATTATACATATTCAGACGTTTGTTAGTTTACAAAAACAAACAGTTTTATTGATTCAGATTTCAGACTTCAGCACCACCTCTTAAAAATCAGAAATGAAATCAGACTTCAGACTTCAACATCTCTTAAAAAACAAACGCAGCCTAACTTTTGTGCTGTATATTTCGCTTTTTTCAGGTACTGGGCATTGGGGCTTCCAGCTTATGCCATTGTGACAATTGCAATGATCTTTCTATTCTACATCGGCCTCAACTTTATGGCAACTCCACCTCAGACATCCTTGAACTCGATATTCGGTCAGTTAGTTTTTCTATGCTTCATAAAGCAATGAGTAGCTCGAGTTTAATTTGTTTGATTGAGACCATCCGGCTTGAGCTTGAATGAATTTGAAATTTCAAGCTCGAGTTTCTACTTGGCTTGACAAGAAACTTTTCACAAACCCACTCGAGCTTGTCAGAAATCTAGTTTTTAGCGGAAGTAACCTATTTTCATTCCAAATAAAGGGGCGTTTGGTTTGACGGAATGTTTTTTGAAGGATATATGGAATGGAATTGAATTCCATTCTTTATAGATAATCTATAAAAGCAAGTTATAAAAATAATACAATTACCTTTTAGTAATTGATTATTTCAAAATGAATCTTTTTTTTTTTTGACATATTTTAAAACATTATTATAAACAAATCCTATGAAATCCTGCAAAATACCAAATAACCCCATGAGATTTTGGGATTTCACTGAAATCCCGAGATTTCAATTCCAGACTTTCTTTAAACCAAACACAAGATTGGAATGAAATCCAATTCCAAATTAGGTTACGTTTTAAATTAGCTGGATTGTTCAGGTTTATGTTTTTGTACAGGTTATTACTATCATATTTTTTGTAGATGAACATAGCAGAGAACCTGTATGCTCTGATCATGTGTCGGAGGAAGATGATCAACCCATCGAGCCTTACTCTGATATCGGCATCGACCAAATTAATGAGCTCATGTTCAAAGATTGGAAGTAGTTGTAACCAACCAAATATGATGATTGTTTCGAGATGTATAGTGTTGCACACACTGGATATTTTCATGTTCCGAAAGCTTTTTCTGAAAGTGCATCTTCGACAACTACTTAGAATAGAAATTTTTAAGAATTTGGAGATTATTTTGATCCAACGGCCACTATTGTAAAATGTTTTTTTAAATAGAGAAAGCAAGAAAGAGGCTACTACAACTACTTTAAAATAGAAATTTTAAAGAATTTGGAGATTATTTTGCTCCAACGGCCACTATTGTAAAATGTTTTTTAAAGAGAGAAGACAAGAAAGAAGCTACAAATCTTCAGGTTTGAAGAAATCTATAAAATGGTTGTTGGTAAGTAGACTGTTTACCCGACGCTTACCGGTAAAATTAACACTATCATTTACTTATTAGGTAAGATTTTAGTCTACCAAAACGGTATTAACATAAAAAAGATTTCGTTAACTCAATTCAGCCAAGGATTATTTCACTCTTTTAATCGTACCTTTTTGTCTTTTACCTTAGGGACCAAAAACATAATTCCAGCTAATATACATTATATACTTTATTATTATTATTTTAATCTAAAAATAATTCTTTATATATAAGAACAATATATATATATATATATATATATATATATATATATATATATATACATAGGGTAAGGGGAAAATCTTAAAAAAATGAAAAACTGAGGAATATTCTGGTAGCCCTTCATTTGTACAGTATGCACTTGTGCATACAGGCAAAGTTAAGCTGTTTTTTTGGTTTTTTATGCACTTGTGCATATGCACGTGTGCATGTTACAAATTGCTTGATGTATATATTAGGTGTTCCTTAGTTTTTCTTTTTTGAGGTTTTTCCCTGAACACCCTCTATGTATATGCATATTAGATCAAACCACAATTTACAAAGTCATCTTTGTCTCCATGAACTGCCACCTCTGGCAACCATCTTCATCTCTGGCCGCAATATCCACCTCCCTATCATCCCTCTTCACTTCCCATCGTCAAACCCAAATCTCCTATGAAACCCATATCGTCGGCAAAACTCACCATTTCCGCAACACTTTGAATGGATATGTGCTACCTCTCTCTCTCTCTCTCTCACACACACACACACACACAAAGTTTAAACTCGTAGATGACCGATGAGTTTCGAAGAGGGTCACATTAGAGGAGGGAGAGGAACAGTAGGTTTGAAGACTTGAACCCCGATAGAGTTGTGCAATAAACAGAGGAAATACGATGATTATGATGCATATGTTTCCATGAAGATGTGTACCGTGATGGTCGGTTTGACCATAGATGAAGAATGGAGATGGAGGGGTGAACATGTTTTGGGAGGTGGTGATCACATAGATGGATATGCAGACCGTGTGATGTGGGTTTTGCATTGAAAATGAGGGTGACGTTGGCGATGGATGAGATGAGGGTGAGGCAGAATGTTGATCATTGTCGAGGAGGTGGGCGGTGTTTGTATGTGTGTCGAAGTTAATGGAGGCTAACGGTAGGATGCGTCTTAGTGGGGGTGAGGACGAAGTGGGGAGGGGAAGTGGGTGGGTTATTAATGATAAAATGACAAAATCAATAAATAAAAAAAGAAGAGAAGGGGACAAAGACCATATGTCTTTTGAGCTCTGTTCTAAAAAACTCACTGCAAAGCCGCCATGGCATGCACCAAGGCTTGTGTCTCATGCCACGTTAAGCCCGTGGCACGCCATGGCCTAATGCACAGTTTTTAAATGTTATATTTGATTTTTCTTTACGTTTTTAATGTCTTGTTTGCAAGTTTTCTTAATCTATAACCTAATTTAACTTGCTTAATCTATAACCTAATTTAACTCGCCACCATCTCCTCTTACGGTTAATGAGGATACTCTTTCCCACTCATTTGATCCCTCTGTCCCACTTACATCATCTAGTTCTCCTACCTCCACACCGGCTACCATGTTTGATCCGTCCTCACCGGCTAGTCCTGATGCGTCTGTCACTCCTGGTGATCCTCCTGGTACAACTCCAGTTGATGTCCGTCGATCACATCGTATCCCTGCCCACCTTCGTGATTACCATTGTTATTCTACATTATTTGCTACCACTACTCCCTCCTCCTATAAAGAGGATTGTACTAACTCTCAGTGGCAGCAAGCTATGTCTGAAGAATTGCAGGCCCTTGACAAAGCTCAAACCTGGGAACTTGTTCCTCTTCCCCCTGGCAAAGGGGTCATCGGTTCCAAATGGGTGTATAAAGTTAAAACAAAGTCTGATGGTTCTATTGATCGATACAAAGCAAGACTTGTTGCTAAAGGCTGCAATCAAGAGTACGGTATTGACTATGAAGAGACTTTTGCTCCTGTTGCTCGCGTTACTTCTGTGCGTAGTCTTCTTGCCATTTCTGCTGCTCGCAAATGGCAACTTTATCAGATGGATGTGAAAAATGCTTTTCTCAATGGTGACCTATTTGAGGAGGTATACATGAGGCCTCCACCTGGTGTATCTCATCCCCCTAATTATGTTTGCAAGTTGCGCAAAGCCTTGTATGGTCTTAAACATGCACCTCGAGCTTGGTTTGAGAAGTTCAGCACAACTATCCCCTCGTTAGGGTTCGTTGCTAGCAACTATGATTCTGGTCTCTTCATTAAATCCACAGATGCAGGAATTATTCTTCTTCTCCTATATGTGGATGATATGATCATTACAGGCAGTGACATTCAGGGCATCACTACCTTAAAGGAGTCCCTTCATCGCCACTTTGAAATGTAGGATTTAGGTCCCCTACACTACTTTCTTGGTCTTGAGGTCCTATCTCATGCGTCTGGTATCTATCTCTGCCAAGCCAAATATGCCTCAGATCTTCTTTCTCGAGCTGGCATCTCTGATAGTAAAGTCGCCTCTACTCCTCTTGAGCAAAATCTCAAACTTTCTCCGGGTGATGGCTCCCCACTTTCAAATCCTACGCTCTATCGTCAACTTGTGGGCTCGCTTGTCTATTTTACAGTTACTCGCCCAAATTTAGCCTTTGCAGTCCATATTGTCAGTCAGTTTATGGCTGCCCCTCTGACCGCTCATTATGCTCATGTCTTACGCATTTTAAGATATATCAAAGGTACGATGTTTCATGGGCTACACTTCTCAGCCACCTCCTGAAACACCCTAAAACCACAATAATTTAAATCTTAGTTTATCATAATAATTTACAACATCTTCCCAAAAGTTTTCATTCACAAACAGAGGTTTAGTGACAAGGTCTAATTATACTGAATTATCATAAACAACCAACTAATCTAATTCATAACCAATAACATCAGATTTTATGGGTTGTCTATAATATCTCCAAAATAATCCTTGTCTCCTAAATTCTCCAACATAGCTCCAAAAGCATAACTCTAGGACTTCTCGACACTCATCCCTGCTTATCCCTTCCCGTGCTAGTACCTGGTAAGAAAATTTAATTTAAAAAGATTAGGCTTACGCCTAGTGAGAACATCCAGTTTTCAAATTAAAACTTTATAAGCTTTAAAAACCAAAATTGTAAACAAAGCATATAATTTAACCTGCTCGCAATCTTTCTTACCGTACACATAACATCTTTCGATGACGGGAATCATACCCGATTCCATGAGTATGACAAATGATGAGTAAGTCATAGCATCATGTTCAAGAGCCCACTACGAATCACACGAATTCTAGATCATTGCTCAAGTCCAAGAAATTACAATTAGTCTCTGCCTATTTCTTGGAGTGAAATGGAAATAGCAGTTATAGCTTGCCTATTCCTCATTTCCTAATAGAAAGCGGAAATAGCAATTATATCTTGCCTATTTCACATTTTCACGTCACAATACAAACGGGAATAACAATCATCCTTGCCCATTCCACATTTCTCAAATATAATGGGAATAACAATCATTCATTGCCCATTCCAAATTAATCAAATATAAACGGGAATATCAATCATCCCTTGCCCATTCCACATTTATCAAACATAATGGGAATAGCAATCATCCCTTGTCCATTCCACATTAATCAAATATAAACGGGAATAGCAAGCATCCCTTGCCCATTCCACATTTATCAAACATAATGGGAATATCAATCATCCCTTACACTTACTAGTATATATGCATAACAACATAAACACGCAACATCTCATATCATATTCTTATTCTCAATTGTCCCCCCTTCGGCGACTTAGCACGGGGGTTCCGCTATATCCGGAACAATCTCTTATCCGGAACCTAAATCTGGAACTATCCGGAAAACTCATAAATACCCGGAATATCAGAAGTATCCGGACATCAGAGGTTTCCGGACACCACAACTATCCGGACATCACAACTTACCGGACACTAAACCTATTCGGATATTACCGGAAACATATACAATCCGGATGACATCCCGAAACCAAAGTAATCCGATACCATATCCGGTAACTAGTTATTCGGAAACCCAGATACTTACCGGATATTTTCACTACCGGACACCACTTAAATGGAATTACCGGACACTATCAAAAACGTCCGGTAACTTCGACCTGCACACCTAAATCCAACCCAGATCGATATTTGTTCCGCCCAGCTTATTTTGCACGTATCCATTCAGCCCCAATACAGTTAATATTAACATCTTACTGCTTAATTTAATGAAAACATGGCTTTTAAGAAAGATGAACTCACCTGAGCAGAAGTCGACTCCAAGTCTGAGCAGATGGATTCAATTCAAAACACTAAATTCTGATTCGATTCTCCAAAGATTCAATAACCTAATCAGAAGTAAACTTGACTTATAAACATCCAACTTTGATCAATTTAATTGGAAGCTAAGGTTAGATTTCTTACCGATAAAATGTTTAGAACTCAAAGTTCTTTCTGCTTGAACCGACTTCAGAGACTTCCCAAAAAATCAGATACCCTTAAACCTTGTCTTCTCTCTTTATGCAATTATCTAATAGCTATTGATAGAATTAACCCCTCAAATTTCATAATTCCTCAATTAACTGAAAATTTTGGTCAAACTCACTTTTGACCCCTTTCATACAAACATTTAAAATAAGATCGTCCCATTATTTTAAACATTCTCCCAAAATAAATATAGTAATATTTATGGAAAAATTCGAGATGTTACAAATCTCCCCAACTTGAAAAGGATTTCGTCCCCGAAATCAAAGTTAGGTAAACATATGAGGATATCTATTCTTCATATCCCCTTCAGCTTCCCACGTCACGTTAGCACCTATGTGATGTTTCCATTGTACTATCACCATAATCACTTCCTTATGTCGTAACTTCTTAGTCGTCCTTTCTAAAATTGCTTCTGGTTCCTCCACACAACGACTCTTCTTATCCACTCTTACTTCAGAAAGTGGTATAACATTTTCTTCTTCGGCTAAGCATTTCCGAAGATAACAGACATGAAAGGTATTATGGGTTCCTTCCAATTCAGGTGGAAGATACTCTTTTAGTTATGGTGAAAGGTCCAAGAAAACGAGGACACAGCTTTCCACGTTTTCCAAACCTTATCACACCCTTCCACGGGGATACCTTAAGCATCACACGCTCCCCAACTGGGAATTCTTTCGGCCTTCTTTTTGGATCATCGTAACTCTTTTGTCGATCTTGAGCCGCCTTCATGTGCTTCCGAATATCTTTCACTTTATTAGTAGTTTGTTGTACGATTTCAGGACCAGCAAATTGTTTTTCTCCAGCTTCTAACCAACATACCGGAGTTCTGCATTTCCGCCCATACAAGGCTTCGAAGGGCGCTCTTCCAATACTGGAATGGTAACTATTGTTGTACGCAAACTCCACTAAGGGTAAATGCGTATCTCAGTTATCTCCAAAATCTATAACACTTGACCTAAGCATATCTTCCAAAGTCTGAATGGTTCTTTCACTTTGCCCGTCCGTTTTTGAATGATAAGCAATGCTCAAATTCACTCTTGTGCCCAATTCTTCTTGTAAGAATTTCCAAAACCTTGAGGCAAATCGGCTGTCACGATCCGAAACTATAGACACGGGTATACCATATTAGGGATACCGGGTTAACACAACCCATTTAGGAAACTATATTCAAATGTATTCCTAGAATAGTTCCTGCAATTGCTCTCCTACTATTCATGTAAATTGCCTATATAATGCTGTAAATCTGTGTATAATAAAATATACTTTTCACACCAATTCTGTTCTCTCTATATGGTATCAGAGCTCAAAAAGCTCCTCTGAGTTTTCGATCCAACCCTTTTTCCTACTCTTATTTTCTTTCTTCGATCACCATGTCTACCACCATTGTTGAAGTTACAGCACATGCTCATTTTCCGATTAAACTCACCTCAAACAACTTTCCTGTTTGGAGAAAACAGGTTCTTGCTACCTTAATTGGTCTTGGTCTGGATAGCTACGTCGATGGCTCCATAGAAGCCCTACCAAAATTTCTACCCAATGAGGTCACAAAGCCTAATCCGACTTATCTTCCATGGTTCCGCCAAGATCAGATTCTTCTTGGTGCCCTCCTAGGAAGCTGCTCTGACACCATTCAACCTATTGTCTCTTCCGCAGAGACCTCTCGTCAAGCCTTCAAACGTTTGACTGATAGCTATGCAAGTGTTTCCAGGTCTCGTATAATCTCCTTGAAGTCGAGACTCGCTAATAACCCCAAAGGTACAAGACCAGTTGCTGAATTTCTTCATGAAATGAAGACCAATTCTGATGAACTCGCATTAGCACAAAGTCCCGTGAACGACGAAGACCTAATTGTCTATATATTAGGACAACTTGGTGACGATTACACCCACATCGCCGCTGCCTTAAAAGTCCGAGACACAACAATTACGTTCCCCGATTTATTCGATAAACTTGTGGACCATGAGAGGTCCTTGACAGCGATCCAGTCGGCACCCCTCATAACCACGATGAACAACACATAAAAGTACTCAAACCGCTACACTCCTAAATCTGGCAATGCCACTCGTGGGCCAAACAGGTTCCACAACTCCGGCTCACGACCTACTCGGTTTCAAGGTCAACACAGTGGAAACAGCTTTCCTCGTGATAATCGAAACTCTAACTTCTGTCAATATTGTCATATCCCAGGTCATGATACCAAGGATTGCAGGAAGTTAGCACGTTTTCTTAAAGAAAACCACATTAATCTATCCTTGGCTCCAACAACATACCCGATGGTTAACACCTCTTCGGCTCGACCCACTTCACCAACACCACCATGGATGTTCGATAGTGGCGCATCTCATCATATTGCTTCCAACAGCTCGTCGTTACACCCCCTATCTTTATATGGCGGCCCTGATGAAATTGTGTTAGGAAACGGTAAAGGTCTTTCTATCTCTCACACCGGTCACATCACACTTTCCACTCCCTCTCGTCTATTAAATCTGCAAAATGTCTTACTTGTTCCTCAATTACGCAACAACCTAGTTTCTGTTGCCAAACTTTGCAAATCTAACAATGTTTATGTTGAATTCTTTCCCTATCATTTCTTGGTTAAGGACATACGCACGGGGGCGCATCTCATGCGGGGAGTGAACATCAATGATGTCTACTATGCTGCCAACAATTCTCCTTGTCGTCTTCCTCAATTAAATCCAACCACTACATCAACCGAGTCAATTCTCTCTTGGCATCACAAGCTTGGTCATCCGTCAATAAAAGTTCTCAAACTTCTCCTTAGAAATTTAGGCCTTGATTACAATAAAATGTCACATGTTTCGTTTCATTGTGATAAGTGCTCTATTAATAAAAGTCATAAAATGCCTTTTGGTACCAATTCCTTTAAAGTGACCAAACCTTTAGAACTTGTGTATTCCGATGTTTGGGGCCCGGTTAAAACATCAAACGATGGCTATACCTACTATGTCATTTTTGTTGACTTTTATTCCAAATACACATGGCTATATCCAATGAAACGAAAATCGGATGTTTCCACCTTATTTCCACACTTTAAAACCTTGGTTGAAAAATATCACAACACTCCCCTCGTTTCCTTATTTACAGACAATGGGGGTGAATATATTGTCCTTATCCCATATCTACAAGCAAATGGGATATCTCACTTTACCACTCCTCCACATACTCCAGAACAAAATGGAGTGGCCGAAAGACGTCACAGACACATTATCGAAACTGGGCTTTCACTCCTTCATCATGCCCAATTACCTCTCACGTTTTGGTCTCACGCCTTCCAAACGGCGGTTCATCTTATCAACCGTCTTCCTACACCCATCCTTGATTTTAAATCCCCATACGATCGGCTATACAATGCTTCACTAGGTTACATGAAACTCAAACCGTTCGGTTGTCTATGTTTCCCGTGGTTGCGTCCTTATGCCCATCCAAGCTTCACCCACGTTCCATCAAATGCATCTTTCTTGGCTATTCCTCGTCCAAATCGGCATATAAATGCTATGATCCGATTTCCCACCGTCTCTACCATTCACATCATGTCGAATTTGTGGAACACATCTTTCCCTACAAAATGGACACTACCAATCCCTTCCCTCTTCCCACAGCTGATAAATTCATTCATACGCCCTCTGATTCACTCCATCAACCTCTCACTACCAACCAACGTACCCCACATACAATCCATCACAATACCCATACAACCACTCCCATACAACCTTCCCCAACACCCACGCGAACCACGTCACCCATCTCCACTAATACTCACCCTCCTACGGAACCCTCATCTCCTTTACCTCACTCACCAACCTCATCCTCACCACCTTCTCCCGCTTCATTTTCCATCCCGCCCTCTTCCCCACCGTCCCTATCTCCTGCCATCACATCGCACCCTACGCCTCCATTAAACTCACAAACATCACCCTCCACCACCTTACCGTCTGATCATCAACCCACCTCATCACATCCTTCCCGTGTACGTAAACCCAATCCCAAATATTATAACCCAAACTTCATTAATTCCACTACCCTTCACCCTATTCCTCCAACCCTTAAGCCGTCTACTCATAATCAAGCCTTCAAAGATCCAAAATGGCGTAGTGCCATGGACTCGGAGTTTAATGCCCTTCTTCAAAACCAAACTTGGGAACTTGTACCCTCAACATCCCAGACTCCCATTGGCTGCAAGTGGGTGTTTCGTATCAAGCGTAAACCTGATGGCTCAATTGAAAAATACAAAGCACTTCTAGTAGCTAAAGGTTTCCTTCAACAATATGGCAAAGATTATTTTGATACCTTCAACCCTGTCACCAAACCTGTCACCATTCGTACCATACTCTCGATTGCCTTATCGAATAATTGGTCGTTACGTCAACTGGACGTTAACAATGCTTTCCTTCACGGCACACTTCATAAGGAGGTCTTTATGACTCAACCACCGGGGTATGTTCATCCTCAATTCCCTCATCACATATGCAAGCTCAAAAAATCCATATACGGTCTAAAACAAGCTCCTAGAGCTTGGTACATTGAGCTCACTACCTTCCTACTTCAGTTTGGTTTTCAAAAATCCTTAGCCGATGCATCTCTATTCATCTACAAATGCCGTAATGTCACTTGTTACTTTATGGTCTACGTGGATGACATTGTTCTCACGGGTAATGACTCCAAGTTTCTTAATCACTTTATAGCGGCCTTAAGCCACAAATTTTCGGTAAAGGATCTTGGTATGCTTCTGTTGATCCAAACCCTCAGTGATTTGATAATGACCCTCTCTTATATACTTAGTGAAAATTGTAAGTAAACAATATGTATCAGAGTTTCACTATCGCTGATAAGTACTAAGATCTTCCAGTACCGCTGATAGGAACTCTCGCCTTTTAAATTAAACATTCAGCGAAACTGTTCATCATAAATGCGCTGAGTCTGTTCAGTCATTATGATGATCGCTGATAAGTTAGTTGTTTACTTATGATCCCTGAAGACAAGTTTCACGTCAACAAAGGTTCTACGCTGAAGTCGAAGATCAAGCTCAAGAACCAGCGACAAGTCTCCTAATGAACTGATGCGGATCAGCGAAGACTTAGATTTGTCCACTCAACGTGAAGTATCAAGTACAAGACTTCAGCTATCGCTGAACTTTATCATCTGCTGAATAGTAAATGATAATCGCTGAATCAACGAAAGCTGATCATGAAGTCCTCCATACAAAATACTTTTGTCTTAACCACCCTTGCACGCCTCCGTACGAAATGTCAGAAAAGAACCTCCGAAAATCTGAAATCGTACAACCACTCTGATACTACACTATTCATCCATACGGCTACTAAGGTTGTCAACAAAAGTCAATGACATGCAACCAACCAGCTGATGACACGTGTAAAGTATATACTGACTTGCATTAAATGCATGCAGTATATAAAGAGATGAACTCACTTCATCTGAAGTAACTTGCTAACTCTGGACAAGTTCAAATCTCTTATCTCAGATAGGTTATTATTAGTAATTTCCTTATCTCTCTTAGTGCAAGAAACCTTAGTGTTCCAACTTGTTTAGATTTAGGTTTATCCTTAATCTTGTCTCCGCAACAAGCTGTAAATTGTTAATGATTTATCAATAAACAATTTAGAAAAGTAAAATTTGTGTGTTTGTATTCAACCCCCCCTTCTACAAACTTGTATAGGCCTTCGGGACCAACAAGTGGTATCAGAGCGGATTTGTTTAATCTCATAAACAAGATCTAATCTAAGATATTTCTCTTCCTTGCTATTATCTGAAAATGGCCACCAATACAAACACAAATTATATAGACAATGGTTCTCTTGCAAAACCCCCTAGATTTTCCAGAGATAACTTCAACTTATGGAAAAATAGGATGATACTCTTCTTAGAAGGTGTAGACCCTACTATGCCTTACTATCTTGAGAATGGTCCATTCATCCCTGTAACTATTGACCCTGCAGTTCCAGCCACTGCGAATAGACCTGCTATTCCAGAAAGCCTGATTCCTAAGGAAATCTTTCAGTGGACCGACGAAGATAAGAAGAAAGTGGCTATAGATACAAAAGCCAGATCCATACTATCCATGGCCCTTCCTGACGAAGTCTACCATTCCGTCATGAACCTGAAAACATCAAAAGCCATGTGGGACACAATATGTGTTCAGTATGAAGGAACGTCTGAAGTCCAGGACTCAAGAAAGATCAACCTGGTAAGACAATACGAAAGCTTCATTTTTGGTAAGAATGAAACTCTCTCTGAAGTTCACCAACGTTTTAATTGTTTAATTATAGATCTGAAAACTGTTGGTAAGGAATATTCTAACTTTGAAGTGCTGACAAAGTTTCTAGAATGTTTACCTGAAAGCTGGGACAATTATTCCATGTGTCTCAAGCTGTCAAAGGATCTGAAATCAATGACCCTTGCTACCTTATATGGTACATTGCTGAATCATGAGCAATCTAGCCATCTTAAGAAGAATCTTGTAAAAGATTCCAAAAGCACCCCTGTTGCTTTAATCTCAGAGGAACCTTCTACTCAGCGACCTTCGGTCACTATCACTGAGTTAGAAAGTAACTCTGAAAGGTCATCAGATTCTGATTCTTCAGATGATGATGAATCCTTGGCTCTCCTAACTAAAAAGTTCAGGAGATTCGCCAAGAAGAAAATGTTTAGAAAGAACAAACCTCTTTCCATAACTGACAGGCCTAAATCATCAGCTTTTGTTGATAAGGCTACTGCTACTTGTTTCAACTGCGAAAAGACAGGTCATTTCGCTAACGAGTGCAGGTCTAAGAAAGTTTATAGACCCTCAGCTTTTACAAAGAAATCCCTTGTTCCAAGGAATAAAGATGACAAATACTCAAAGCTGAAAGAAAAATATGCGAAGCTGAAAAGCTTTAAGAAGAAAGGAAAAGGCCTGATGGCTGACTATGATTGGGCTGCTTCTGATGAAGAAGCATCATCATCTGACTCTGAAGATGATGAAGCAAATCAATGTCTCATGGCCAAGATTGAAGAAGAGGAAGAAAGTTCAGACATTCCCTCTACTTCAACCTCTGCTATTCAGGTATCACCTTATTTCTTTACCAATATTGCAAATATTGATGAAGCTGATAGTCTCCGCAAAATCGATCTATTGACTAGAAGTTTATACGAAGCCATGAACGGCAAAACTGTGGTTGAAAACCAAAATCTTGATCTCGCTGAAAAGCTTAAACACTGTCATCTTCAAATAGAAAAGCTTTCTAAAATTGAAGAAGATTTTAAAGATCAAGTATATTTAAATCAGCTAGTTAAAATCGAACGAGCAGAAGCTATCGCTGCATTAAAAGCTGAACAAGCTACTGTTGAAGGATGGTGTAATTCCTCAACAAAGATCACTGAGATAATTAAGGCTCAGATTCCTTTGAGTGATAAACGTGGTCTGGGTTATAAATATGATACTTCAAAACCAACCACTGAGCGTTCAATGCTTAAATTAGGAACGTTCGTATCCTCAGACGCTGATACTTCATCTTCTCAGTGCTCCTCGTCCATTACACCAATCCCTGAGGAAACTCCTACCTCCTCAAAAGGTAAGGAGAAAATGGTTTATTCAAAACCTACCTCTGTCTCTAAAGACAAAGGTAAAGGAATTGTTATTTATCAAAATCCTCAGAAGGGTACCTTAGTACCAAAGCTGAATGCTTCTAAAGCCTCAGTGACCTACCCCTCTGGATCTAGAAAGCTAATCTCTGGATCTATTCAGCGATCTACTCCTAGACTCAGATTGGATGTCCTTGGTAAGAAATCTGAAGAACTGAACGTTCATCCCATTTCTAAAGCCAATAGTTTACTTGGTGCTGGTACTTCTAATTCTAAATTAAAAGCTCAGCATACAAGTGGTCCTAGAACTACTTTTAGTTATAGGAAATGTTATCACTGTGGACTCACTGATCATATTGCTAGTAAGTGCCCCACAGCCACCAAAGCTGAAAAGATAGCTAAGGTGAAGATTGCCCCCAAGGCAAAGAAGACCAACCTTGGTACAAATCAGGTCAAGGTGAATTCTACCACTGAAGTTAAGAAATTAACCAAAGTGAAGAAAGACAGAGTTGAATCTTCAAATGCTGCGAAGACCGCCGAACCTTCTATTCCAACTACTTCCACTGACAAACGTGTATACATGGTTAAGTGGGTACCTAAGAAAAACTAATCTTCCTTTGTATTGCAGGTTAAGAAGGGTATCTGGTATCTCGATAGCGGATGCTCTAGACACATGACTGGAAAGAAAAACCTGCTCGCTGAATACAAGGAAGAGAAAGGTCCCTCTGTGACTTTCGGTGGAAATGGAAAAGGACACACCCGAGGGTATGGTGTACTTTCAAATGGTACAACCTCCTTCAGAAGAGTCGCATATGTTGAAGGGCTGAAGCATAATCTTCTGAGCATCAGTCAGCTTTGCGACATGGATAACAAAGTGATTTTCACTAAGGAATCCTGCTTTGTCACTGACAAAAAGGAGAAGATAGCTCTCAGCGGTTATCGTTTGGAAAATGTTTATGTAATAAACATGGACTCAACAACCACTGAGAACTCCTGTTTCTTCTCAAAGGCATCTTCTGATGTTAACTGGCTATGGCACAAGAGGCTCTCGCATCTAAATTTCAAGACACTGAATACTCTTTCCTCCAAAGAGTTAGTCACTGGTCTACCTCAGCATTCATACGCCAAAGAGTCTTTATGTTCAGCGTGTGAAAAAGGGAAGCAGACCAAGGCAAGCTTCAAGTCAAAGCAAGTCTCCTCAGTGTCATCTCCTCTACAACTACTCCATATGGATTTGTTTGGCCCTGTTAACAAACAATCCATCGCTGGAAAGAAATATACGCTGGTCATAGTTGATGAATTCTCTCGTTACACTTGGGTAATGTTTCTCCGTTCTAAGAGTGACACCCCTGAAGAACTCATCACCTTTGTTCGGAAGATGGAAACTCTGAACAATATGACTGTTCGCTCAATAAGGAGTGATCGTGGAACTGAATTCAAAAACAGTTCTCTTGATTCCTTCCTTGAGAGTAAGGGTATTTCTCACAACTTTTCGTCAGTGAGAACACCGCAACAAAATGGAGTCGCTGAAAGAAGAAATAGAATGAAAGATGAGTATAAAATGAGTATGATGGGTGAACTAACATATTTCCTTGGTCTTCAGATTAAGCAAACTGAAAAAGGAACTTTCATTAATCAGGGAAAATATGTTAAAGATATGCTGAAGAAATTCGACTTAACTGAAAGTTCAGCTATGAAAACCCCTATGGCACCACCGCTGACACTTGATAAGGACACAAAGGGTGTTCCTGTCAATGTCACGCTGTACCGTGGGATGATCGGCTCACTACTGTATCTTACAGCTAGTCGACCCGATATTATGTTTGCAACATGTCTGTGTGCACGATATCAAGCTGAACCTAAGATATCTCATATGAAAGCTGTAAAGCGAATCTTTCGATATCTTAAGGGTACAACGAATCTAGGCCTTTGGTATCCCAAAGACTCAGGATTCGATCTAACTGCCTATTCAGACAGTGATTTTGCAGGTTGCAAAATGGATAGGAAAAGCACCACAGGAGGATGTCAGCTCCTGGGTGGAAAGCTGGTAAGTTGGACAAGTAAGAAGCAAAACTCAGTTTCCACTTCCACAGCTGAAGCTGAATATGTAGCCGTTGGAAGCTGTTGTTCTCAAGTCTTGTGGATGAGAAATCAGCTACTAGACTATGATCTTCAGCTATCCAAAATTCCAATCTATTGCGACAGCACAAGTGCCATCGCTATAGCCAACAACCCAGTGTTACACTCAAAGACAAAACACATCGAAATCAGATATCATTTTATCAGAGATCATGTGATGAATGGTGATATAGAACTTCACTTTATTCCAACTGATTATCAGTTAGCTGATCTGTTTACCAAACCTCTTGATGAGACAAGATTCAACTTTCTCATCAGCAAGCTTGGAATGCTGAACTTTGAAGGGTAAAATCTTCAGCGGTTCACATTAGATCAGCGATAGGATAAAATCAACTCGTATAACCTATTCAATCATCTTCTCTCTGAATAAACTTGGTTAAACTGATATCCAGGTATGTTTTCTCTCTCTGACAAACGCATGAAAATGCAAGATTTCAAAATAAATTGCATCGCTGAATATCTCTTCCTTAACAGCGATTTTTTGAAATCTCTTAAAACCTTCACTGATATTTTTCTATTCAGTGCTTCATGTTTTTCAAATGAGTCCCTGAGCTTTCAAAACCTCAGAGACATCCTAAAAGAATGTGAAAGGACAGTTGTGACGTCATTACAACGGATAACACCAGGCACGATTTCTTTCTGGCACACGTTTGCACGTTTCGTTCAAACTTCCAATCAAATGCAAACACGTGTCCGTGTCATGATGAAAATCTTTTCCCGCTCAAAGATTTTCTCTTTCTAAAATCTCTATATAAACAAACTCTTGGTTTATATTTGTCTTTTACGCGATCAATCTTCCTCCGCAAGAAAAGAATTACTGTTGCATTTGTGCTCTAAAAACCTCAAGAACTGTTCATCATCTTCTTCATCAAACATCAAGGTTAATATGTTCTTATTTATTACCAAATGCGTATAACTTGTTTCTGATCTTCTCATTGTTTTAACAAGATCAAACAAAAGAACTTTGTAAAATGAAATCATTTCTTTCATGGTTTTATGAACACAACCATTTCATGGTTGTTCTTCAAGTTTAAATACAAAAATCTTAAACTTGTTCTTCATTCGTTTCCAGAATCTAATTTGTTCATAGAAAACTGGATAACAAGATTCAATGGGTGTTACATTTCTGTCAAAAATAAAGAAAAACCCTAATCTTCATTAAGACATTTTTGTCTGAATGAAATGGACAAAATTCGAATCATCTTAATGGAAATTCTTTCCATATTAAGACAATTCTTATTTGTTAACATCTTTGGTTGAACTGATAATACAGAGAAATGGCAACTTCAAAGATCAATGTAACCGCTGAGAACATCTCCGCTGACTCTGAGGAAGTGGACATCGTCAAAGCCCCTCAGGTTAAGTTCAAGCTGGATCAACTAGATTGGACTAAGGTCAACAACCTCTCTGCGCTTCTCGAGTTTCCTCCTCGAAAGCAAGTCACACATCTGGAAGATGCTGTGAATTTCCTGAAAAACTGCTGCATTTCAACAGCCCTGACCATCACACCTCCCGCAAGTCAGCTACTACTATCCCAGTTCTGGTACTCTGCCAGACACACTCAGCTACCCTCCGCCAAAGATGCATCAAAAACCATCGATTGCATACTCAGCGATACTGAGTATGGCACAATTAAGATAACCCCCACAATCATTTGAAAAGCCCTGAATCTTCCCAATACTACCAAAGAAAAACCGTTTGTTCCATTCCCTGACCATAAGAAGCATGCTGACAAAGAAGCTCTTATTGCATTTTTGATGCAATGGGTTACATCTGGGAAACTGGAAGGGACAAGAAGCCCGAGAAGAAGCTGACGCTGATAAAGAAGTCCAAAATGCCCAGCGAGATGAATTTCATCTTCGCACACCTGATCAGCTGCATGACAGCGAAGACCGAATCCTCTGATCAAGCCGCTCAACCTCAGCAGGCTATGGGATACGCACTGCTGAAAGGTCTACATATTGACTGTGCATCTATCATTTATGATGACCTAGTACAAAGAGTAGATTCTGCTGCTGACAAACCTGCATGGGTTCCCTACCCCCGTTTCATCAGCGCCATCTTCCAATATGGCCTGAAGGACAGCTATCCTCAAGAGGGTGACCTGAAACTTTCTCAGGTTGGCCCTAAGGTGCTCGATTTCAAAACTGTCGACAATGAGGTACGTCTCTCTACCCTTCTCTCTCTTCTTAACCCTAATTCTTCGACTTATGTGGCTCCTTCAGCGACAATACCCATCGCTGATACCCCGGCCACAAAATCCTCTCCTTCTAAGAAAAGGAAACACTCTTCAACCCAACTTGATTCCAAAAGGATCAAGAAAACCAAGGAGCAACCCCAGCAATTCCATGCTGAAGACTCCTCAGCTCATTCTGAAGAGCTGAAGGAAAGTTCCGTGGTACGCTCTGCCACACCCGTGCAAGCCATCCCTCCAATCCAGACTTCAGCGTTTCCAAACGCTGAGGTTAGAAACTTGGAAACTACCCAACCTCCCTCAGTCTCTCAAAAGACTGATGAAGTGATTCTCAGCGATTCCAACGCTGAACTCAGAACCCGAACCCCATTCTTATCCTTCGCTTCTCCATCCACTCACTTGGACACTTCTCTAAAGAACACTGGAGATGCCATCATTCCAGAAGCCACCGCTGACGCTTCTCAACGAATGATGAAGAAAGGACCTGCAGAGATTACCATACCTCACCGTACTTTCGAAGAGGATATGGAACATTTTTCAGGAACTTGCAACTTTGACGAGTTCATCAATCCTCCTGCAGGTACAAATAAAACCCTATACACTGTAACTAAACCTGAAACTTCTGAGCTTTCCTTTGTTCACAAGTACTTATCTGTTACAGGTCCTAATTTGGGAGACATCAACGCCTCTCTGAAGTCCGTGGAAACCAAGCTGACAGATCTCACCACTACTCTTTCCAACAACTCTTCAGCTGTAACAAACGCTGGAGAGAATTTGACAAAGCTGACAACGGTGGTGGAAAAGAAAGCTTCCACAGACGACATCAAGATTGTTGATAAGACTCTCAGCGATTTCGCCAAAGTGCTCGCTGACATCTACACTGACTACACCTCACTCAAAAACTCCGTTTCCTCCATGTCTGGCGAAGTAACAACGCTGAAGACATCGGTTGGAGCACTAGAGGGTGATATGTCAGCTGTAAAGACTGACTTAGGCTCTGTAAAGACCGACATTGGTGAGATGAAAACGATGATCCAGCAGCTACTCAACAAGGCAAATACTCCAGCTCCTGAACCGACCCTTGCCCCTGCATTGGAAACCTTCACAGCGGCGGATCGCACAGAGCTGAAGAAGATCAATCCTGCTATTTCTGGCCTTGAAGACAGATTAGCTAAGATTGAAGTACGCGTAGGTCTCTCTGGCCAAGAAGACAGAGAACCTAGCCATGCTGCTGAATCCACCCATTCCTCCCCCAATCATCATGAAAAAGAGGGGGAGAAGAGCGTTGAACATCCCGAGGAGAAGAGCGCTGAAGATCTTGAAAAGAGCGCTGAAGACCTTTCCCATGATGAATCTATCAGGGGAGAGAAGAATGAAGATCTTATCGCTGGACCTCAGGGAGATGAAAACCCTGAGGGAACCGAGAAGCTCGCCTCTGTATCTGAGGGGGAGCAACTCGAAGAAGACGCTGAAGAATCCGAAGCAGAAGATGATGAAGCCGTCGACATCCCTGATGATGAACCATCTTCTTCTCCAAAGAATGATGATGATGATGACGAAGATGACGATGACTTCTTTATCGTCAAACCTGCCCCAAGGATCAAAGCTCTTAAGGGGATTTCAATAAATGAACCAACAGGGGAGCGGACAAAGACAAACCCCTCAGCCTCTGGAGCTGAGAAAGGCAAAGGCAAAAGCGTCGCTGAAGATGACAATCTGATGATCTTGCTTGAAAAGCCGGTTTGTCAGGTACACTAAACATCTCTTACTCCATCCCTCCTCCACACTATAAGTTCTACTACCCTAGCCTACACCTGAACATATTTATCTTTCTCTTTCTACCCAAGTTCTTCTACCCATGTTCTTATTTGTAAGATCGCTGTGTTTCAGCTAGTCCTCTCCCCTGTTTGAGGATGTCGCTGAAGGTTCTACTACTGCGACTTCACAAATAAAGCCAGCTGCTGATGAAATAATCCCAGTCTTAGATTTGATCTCTGAGACTGATGAACCAGAAGAACAACCTCTCTCGCACAGAAACAGACCTTCCTCAGCTCCTCAAAAGCTGAGTGAAGAGGATCAAAAGAGAAAAGAGGAAATAATAAAGCGATTCAAGGATCAGCGAATCATTCTAAGGCGTGATCAACTGCCTTCAGTTCCTCCTAAGTTCAAAATCTCAAAAGCTGAATACAAGGAACACCTCAGAGCTGAACGCCTCATCGCTGAAAGGAAGGAAGCTGAAGAGAAAGACAGAGAATACGCCATCAAGCTTACTCAACGATCAATCAAAGACCCCAAGCTGAAAAGAGTCCCCATTGATGTTCAACGTCAGCTCTGGGATGATGCTCAAGAAATCGTTAGAGAAAAGACAAAGGTCTCTGATACAACCTTGGAATGGGCTAATCAAATGCTGACCTATCGATCAAGACCATCCAAGATAATCAAAGCCAACATCAGAGGAAAAATGTTCGTTGATGTTCCTGTTGTTGAAGTGGATATCTACAGAGATGACAAAACCAAGCAAACCTTCTATGCTGCTTCATTAGAAAAGTTTGGTCTCTCTGAATGGTTAGAAACGAAATTAGCCATTCAGGGATCACGCTCAAAATTCAAAAGCCATGTTGAGATGATCTTAAACAAACAGATCGACTTACTTTCATCTGTTGTGGATATTCCTCCTACTCTTCCTCAACCGAAGAAAGCCTCTGCTAAGAAGAAGAAAGTTTCTGATTCAGGTCCAATCATTCGAAATGAAACAGGTATTGGTTTCTCTCGTGCTGAAGTTCTTGGCCCTGATGCTGATCTTTCAATGCTTGACACCTCCCTACCACCTGGAGAAATCTTCATCCCTGGCACAGTGGTAAGTGATCCATATGGTATATTCTTCTTAGACTATGATGGAAATCATCACTTTCAACGTGTCTCTGAGCTCCAAATCGCTCCCATCGAACAACTCAGAGATCTCGTACACTGGTGTGAAGTCAGACGCGACATCAAAGCTAGACACCTGAAGCCCTTGATTTTTGAAGCTGCTCTGAAGTTAAAGAATCAAGGAGTAAATGTCCCTGACTGGATGATCCCCACTAAAAAGACCCTTGATGAACTTCTCATTAAGGAAGAACCCTTTGAAAACTGATATAATCTCCTTTTTCTCTATTGTATCAGTTATCCTTCTGTACTTGTAAATTATTTCGCTCGTACTTGTAATCTTTCTGTTCTTCATTGTAACCTGATTCAAATATTTTAAAGAAAGATTTCAGCGAACGTACTTTACTCCATCAGTACTGAAAAGATCCCAGAAAACAGTAAAAGGGACAAATATTTTATGAGTTCTTTTTATCCTTATGTTTTCATTAAATAGCAATTCTCTTTGTTGCTATGTCATAATCAAATAGGGGGAGATTGTTGATCCAAACCCTCAGTGATTTGATAATGACCCTCTCTTATATACTTAGTGAAAATTGTAAGTAAACAATATGTATCAGAGTTTCACTATCGCTGATAAGTACTAAGATCTTCCAGTACCGCTGATAGGAACTCTCGCCTTTTAAATTAAACATTCAGCAAAACTGTTCATCATAAATGCGCTGAGTCTGTTCAGTCATTATGATGATCGCTGATAAGTTAGTTGTTTACTTATGATCCCTGAAGACAAGTTTCACGTCAACAAAGGTTCTACGCTGAAGTCGAAGATCAAGCTCAAGAACCAGCGACAAGTCTCCTAATGAACTGATGCGGATCAGCGAAGACTCAGATTTGTCCACTCAACGTGAAGTATCAAGTACAAGACTTCAGCTATCGCTGAACTTTATCATCTGCTGAATAGTAAATGATAATCGCTGAATCAACGAAAGCTGATCATGAAGTCCTCCGTACAAAATACTTTTGTCTTAACCACCCTTGCACGCCTCCGTACGAAATGTCAGAAAAGAACCTCCGAAAATCTGAAATCGTACAACCACTCTGATACTACACTATTCATCCATACGGCTACTAAGGTTGTCAACAAAAGTCAATGACATGCAACCAACCAGCTGATGACACGTGTAAAGTATATACTGACTTGCATTAAATGCATGCAGTATATAAAGAGATGAACTCACTTCATCTGAAGTAACTTGCTAACTCTGGACAAGTTCAAATCTCTTATCTCAGATAGGTTATTATTAGTAATTTCCTTATCTCTCTTAGTGCAAGAAACCTTAGTGTTCCAACTTGTTTAGATTTAGGTTTATCCTTAATCTTGTCTCCGCAACAAGCTGTAAATTGTTAATGATTTATCAATAAACAATTTAGAAAAGTAAAATTTGTGTGTTTGTATTCAACCCCCCCCCCCCCCCTTCTACAAACTTGTATAGGCCTTCGGGACCAACAGCTTCATCATTTTCTAGGTGTCGAAGTTATTCCCACACAAAAGGGTCTTTTCCTATCTCAACATCGACACATTCAAGATGTTCTTAACCAATTTCACATGGATGGTGCCAAAGATGTAACCACTCCTCTTAGTACCACAATCCCTTTGTCTGCCACTGATCCATCCCCCACGGTTGATGCCACTCCCTACCGCAAGCTCGTGGGTTCTCTTCAATACTTAGCCTTCACCCGTCCTGACATCTCCTTTGCCATCAAGAAACTATCTCAATTCATGCATACTCCTCGCCAAACTCATTGGCAAGCCCTCAAACGTGTTCTCCGGTACCTTAAAGGCACCATTCACCATGGCTTATTTCTAAACCGTAATTCACCTCTCACACTCTCGGCCTTCTCAGATTCTGATTGGGGTGGTGTTAATGACGCGGGTCGGTCTACTACAGCCTATCTACTATATCTTGGCACGAACATAATCTCGTGGAAGTCTACAAGACAAAAGCCAGTCTCTCGTTCCTCCACCGAAGCTGAGTACAAGGCGTTGGCCAATGCCTCGGCTGAACTTCTCTGGCTCAAGAACTTATTGAAAGAACTGGGCATAACCACCAAGCAAACGCCCACCTTATTTTGCGATAACACAGGTGCCACGTATCTATGTGCAAATCCAGTCTATCACTCACGCATGAAGCATGTAGCTCTCGACTATCACTTTGTAAGGGAACAAGTTGCCATTGGCCATCTACGTGTCCTTCACATCAGCTCACAAGATCAACTTGCTGACATGTTAACCAAGCCACTTTCACGGGCACCGTTTCTGCGAAATCGTTCCAAGATTGGCGTATCCGACGGATCCTCCATCTTGCGGGGGCGTATTAGGGATACCGGGTTAACACAACCCATTTAGGAAACTATATTCAGATGTATTCCTAGAATAGTTCCTGCAATTGCTCTCCTACTATTCATGTAAACTACCTAAAATAATTCCTGCAATTGCTCTCCTACTATTCATGTAAACTGCCTATATAATGTTGTAAATCTGTGTATAATAAAATATACTTTTCACACCAATTCTGTTCTCTCTATATACCATGTCTCGATACCACTTCATCGATATATAACTTGGCTAGCTTATCAATCAGAGACTTGATTATTCAGAATGAAAAAAACTTAATAGTTTTTTCACTTCAAAAAAATGAATTCAATAATTTAATTATTTAAAATAAAATAGTTTGTTGATTTTTTTAACTTTGTCCAATTTATTGATACAGTTTCTTTAAATAAATTAATAACACTGCTCAATTCAAAATTTAAATATTTCAAACCAGGATCTAAAGACAATTTCATCATATTGAAAACGATGATGCATGCTATGCTTTCACTAATGGGAAATTGACCAAAATAACCATTTTAAAAACAAATCTTCAACTTTTAACCATCCAAGTTTTTTTTTACAAAAATAGCCGGAATCCCGCAAGCCTGACACCGCAAGGCTTGCGGTGTCAGCTTTTTCTGACAAAACGAAAAAAAAATATTATTTCTGACAAAACGCAAGGCTTGCGGTGACTTGTGGTGGCTTGCGGGATCGTCATTTTCTTTTTAAAATAATATTTTTTTCGTTTTGTCAGAAAAAGCTGACACCGCAAGCCTTGCGGTGTCAGGCTTGCGGAATTCCGGTCATTTTTGTAAAAAAATATTTTGCATGGTTAAAAAGTGAATATGTGTTTTAAAAATGGCTATTTTGGTCAATTTCCCTTTCACTAATGGCACAACACTTCATTTGGCTATTTTTCCGTAAAATCACTTTAGTTTAAAATATTGTGACACACTTTCATTTCATTTATAATTTATAATTTATAATTAAAAGTCAAAGTCATTTAATTTACAAAAGATTGCTGTAAAATTATTTAATTTTTCAAAACCATTACACATATTTTGTATAAATCATTCAACTTCAAATAGTAAGCTATATATATAAGACCTATATAGAATCGGATTCGTACAAAAACAAGAACAGTAACAAAATAAATAAAAAATTTAAAAGAATGAATATGGATCACACAATTTATTAAATAATATCTTAGATAAAAAAATTAATTAATAAAGACATAAAAAGAAATTTATTTATATAAGAGCTTAATGGTTTGAGCGACTTTTAAATCGTTCAACTGTTTATTTACGGCTTAATCGTTAAGCCATTAAGTTAAAATGACTATGGCTATATGAAATAATCCAGGATCTCTCACCTGTTCCCCATTAAGCCACCACAAACAAATTAATACAAGAAATGCCCAAAAATAATTCAACAATCTCTCCTTGCCTCTCTGAAAACCATTATTTTTCCATCCCCAAGACATACAGACTTATTCAAACAGACAAATTAACCCACACAGCTTAATATAAAATAAAGTAAATAATCCCTCATTTATTTATTTAATGTTTTCTTTTACCATTTTTGTTAAAATTGCATCAATTATAAAGTTAATTATCTTAAAAGGAAAATGTTCAAGAAAAAAACCCCAATAAATTATTACATTTTAAATAATTGAGACTATTAAATATTTTTTGAGTGCAAAACCATTAACTTTCTCATTTTAAATAATTAAGTTCCTAAACTTTTTTAATGAAAAAGTCATTAAACTTTTTCATGTTGAATGATTAAGTGTCCGAACACATTTTTTTAATAAATAAACCATCGAACTTTTAAAAATTGGTTAACTACATCATTTTGACAAAAAAAACTAGGGAAATTAATTAAAATACCCCAAGTTTGACCATCTCTTACCGAAATACCATAAATCTCTCCCAGTTTACAAAAATACCCAAAGTTGGGGGGCTTCGCGGGCAGGGACGAAACTTGCCAACGCGGGCAAAGTTGGGGGGCTTCGCGGGGCTTTTGGCCGAAACAGTTTGCCACGTGGGCCTGGGCTCGCGATCGCGGGCCCCATCGCGGATTTTTTGGGTATTTTTGTAAACTGGGAGAGATTTATGGTATTTCAGTAAGAGATGGTCTGACTTAGGGTATTTTAATTAATTTCCCAAAAAACTACATGTAAACGACCAGAATTTTTTTCAAGTAAAAAGCAACTAAATCAATTTGGTTTAAAAGGATGTAAGTAACAAATTTCTAAAAGTTCGATTTTTTACTTTATTGAAAAAAAATGTTCAAATATTTAATCATTTAAAATGAGAAAATTTAATGGTTTTTCATTCACAAAAAATAGTTCAATGACTTAATCATTAAAAACGAGAAAGCGTAAGGGTTGTTTGCCACTTACTGAATGATTTGGTGCAGGATGATTAAGTGGTCAGAATGATTAAGAGACTCTTATGGTATAGTGCAAAATGAAATATTGTTGTTTAGTAATTGTTCAAAAAGAAATTAGGGCACTGAATGGTTAAGGGAGGCCTAATATACAAAATCATTCAGAGGAATTCAGAACCATTAAAAGACAAACTTTACGATAATAGTTCTCACAAATATCATAATATATAGGGTTCTCAAGTGTAACACCCTAAAAATCAGGGCCAATTTGAACCTTAAATTTCACAAGATATAACAAAATATCATCCAAACTTTTATATATATAAGCAGAGAAATAATATGAGGGTTCATAATTACACGAATCGAATTCTCTAAATAATTTATTAATCTAATCATGTCAACTATAATTAGATTAAAGGGGTTATCTAAGCAATCCACCCAAAGCCTCCTCGTATCTGCTAACTTCTCCGCTTATCATCAAAAGTCGAATATCAAAATCACTCGTCCCACATCCTATTACTCCCCTGAGCTCGTACCAGGTAAAAAAAATTAATTTGAACAATTAGGCTTGCGCCTAACATCCAAATTCAAATTTAAAACGTTAACAACTTTGAAAACTCAGATATCCAAAGCATAAAAACAAATCTGGTTTACCACCATTCTTACCGTACTCGTACTCGTCTTATAATAACGGGAACATACCCGACCCCATGAGTATGACTAACATTCAGGAAGTCATATCATCATAGTTAAGAGCCTACTTCGAATCATAGCAGATTCTATATTGTTGCTCATGTCAAGAAATTACAATTAGCGCCATGCCCATTACTTGAAGTGGAAGTAGGAATTACCATTCAGTGCCCGACCTATCCCTTACATTCCCATAGAAATCGGGAATTACGATTAGCGCCCCGCCTATTCCATGATTTCACATCATAAAACGAAGTGGGAATTACCATTCAGCGCCCGACCTATTCCGCATTTCAATCAACGGGAATTACGATTAGTGCCCCGCCTATTCCACGTTTATCCAATCATAATACAAAATGGGAATTACCATTCAGCGCCCGGCCTATTCCACATTTATCAAATCAACGGGAACTACCATTAAGAGCCCGACCTATTCCACGTTTCACGTCACACTATGAAATAGGAATTACACCTTACTTTATATCTACTCCTCATTTCACAACACAATTCAGGTCAACGGGAATTACAAATTAATTTATGCCTATTCCTCGTTACAAATATTATCAGTGCATATGGATCCATTACACTCACTAGTGTATATGTATAATAACATATCACACCACAACTCATAACACTTCAATTTTAAGAACGCCGGATAACCTATTGTATCCGATTCTTAATTGTCTCCCCTTTGAAACTATAATCGGGACAGTATTCAGAATACAAAGTTCCAAACTTACTCTAAACCGGATTCTAAATTAAAACTCGTACCGGATCTAAACCCAATTTCATGAAATTAATTTATATTAAGTCCAAGCCCAACTTCCAAAATTAATTACATACTGGATCAAGCCCAAATGCCGAAACTAAAACGATACCGGATCGGCCCCAATACCGGAATTAATTATTTTCGGAACTCAAAGCCCACACCGGAATTAATACCGGATCCAAACTCGAGGCCCATTCCGAAACTTCTCCTTTTTCGGGCCCAATGGGCCAACTTCCGGAATTTTGATTACCGGATCTCAAACAAACCCATTTTCCGGAATTAAACCAATATCGGGCTTGGCCCAAGTTACAGAATAAAAATCATTTAAATCAATACCGGATCTCCAAACCCATTCCGAATCTGGTCCATTTCCGGAATCCAAACCCAATTCCGGAATCCATTGATTCTGGATCCAATACCAGTTCCAGAATTCTCCATACCGGGACTCCGATTTTTAAACATTCATTTCTCATCAAATAAACTCTAAAAAACTCATCTTAATACAGTTTATAGACCGATTTCATTTCCATACAGATTTACCAATCCATTCAGACAGTTTATATACTATATCTTATTCAATTTCAACTGTTAAATTTTTAAAGATGAAAAGGATGAACTCACCTGGAAAGAAGCTTTTAACCCAGTAATTCAATTCTTCCTTTATCTGATTCAACAACCTAATTGCAATAGGAATTAACTTGATATTACTAAACTGATTGAGAAGAACAAGTAAGATGATTCAAGACCCTTACCAAAATTCCAATTCGTATCTTCTCTTTCTCTTCTTTCTTTCTTTCTCTGCAAATGACCGACTCCAAACACTGATTTGAGATAAAAATCTCAAATCAGCTTACCCACAACTTAAGTAATCCCAACTATCAAGAATTTACCAATTAGACCTTCAAGTTAATTTTTCAATATTAACTTTATACTTTGGTCAAATTACATTATCAACCCTGGAGTTTATAATTACAAAAAGTCCACAACTTAGACTAAATTACAAATCGATCCCATTCATATTAAATTATAATATAATAGAAATTCGAGGTGTTACAAATCTCCCCAACTTGAAAATGATTTCGTCCTCGAAATCGAAACTATATAACAATCGCGGATATCTATTCTTCCTTTTTAAGGATAACCAACATGAAATATGTTGCGTATCCCTTCGATTTCAAGTCCTACATACTTAATCACAGTTAAAGGTCCAAGAAGAACAATGACTCAATTTTCCACGTTTTCTCAATCTTATAACCTTCACCATTACCCACTCCCCAACTAAAAAATCTGCAGATCTTCTTGGAGCAACTATACAATCATCAAATCTTTATCCAACTATAACTTGATCTTATTTTAACCATTTAAGCATCTTTCAAAACAGTAACTGGTATGGCTAACTTTTAACAAAGGATTATAGTACAAAAAGACAAGCTAGCATACTATTACATAATACACACGCATGTATATGATTAACAAGAAATATATATCAAAAGTACACCCGACGATCCCTTAATTCCCTCCGCCATCATGTAATATACTCAGCCCATTGGCCTTGGGATATTGGGTTTCTTCTCTTGATTTCCACTCTTCTTTAGCTTTGGGCAATCTTTTCGATAATGGCCAGGCTGTTTACACTCAAAACATGTCGGTCATTGTATGGGACAATTCCCCATGGTGTGACCACTCTTACCACACTTGAAACATTCTAGTCAAGTCACCCTACACGGACCATAGTGTTTACTTTTACATTTTTGGCACCAAATCAGCTCCTGACGAGGCTCAAAATAAGTGTTATCAATAAAGGGCTTCGACCCATGCGAAGATTCCGATCGACCTTCCCCCTTTCTTTTCTCTCCTATGTGAGCTTTCTCAGCTTTATCTTTTGCATAAACCTCTTCCATGATCTTTGCTTCTTCAATCGTCTCTCTCAGAGTCAAGGCTTTAGAATTTCTGACTCTAGACATCATATCGGCTGGTAAGCCTTTCAGATAAGCCTTGATCTTTTCATTTTCAGTTGGAGCCACATGCCCCACCAAATTCAGCTTTTCCATGAATAATTCTGTGTACTTCCGAACAGACGAAGTACCCTTCTTAAGAGTCCGAAACTCTTCTTCGATTCGATCCATTTCATTTTCATTACAGTATTCTTCCAGAATCTTTTTCTTAAAAGACTCCCACGTCATAGCAGCCAAAACCGGGGCTGTTACTGTCGACGTCACAATGTTCCACCAAGTTAAGGCGTTGCCTCGTAACAATTAAGAACCGAACCGAACCTTCGATTCCTCATCACATTCACAAGCTCGAAACGCCTGTTCCATCTCTCTAAGCCAGTTCATACATGCTACTGGATTGTCTGCTCCAATAAACTCTGGAGGGTTACAACTCAGAAATGTCTTATATGAGCAAACCCTCTTCACTCTCCTGTTTACATTCACTACAGGATTATTAAGTGGAGTTACCACACCAGTACCCGTCTCCGTTCGTCATAGCTCAGTACTTCGATCATTCAACGCTTTCATGAACATCTCTGATTGTTGTGCCATTGCTGTATTCATCATTCACATCATATTCTCCATCATGCGAGATTCCATTGTAGACTCAGTCGTCACCGGATTAGAGGTACCGGTACTTGTTCTTTGTGTTTGACTATCCATCCCTCCTATTAGAGGTGGCCTCGACGAATTTTCATGAGTTCCGCCCATTTCAGGTTATCTTTCCAAACCCCAATCAATTACTGCCCTATTCTCTGAAGAATTAGGGGACCTTGTTGGTGTATTCACCATCGTTCTGATATAGCACAAAGAAATAACCATAAGAAATGGTTACACGTACCCAAACACAAGAAACGTACTTTAGCGTTCATTATTCACTGTAACAATTTAGAAACAAGTATGCTTGTGTAACAATATATCCATAGTGACAGTAGCTAGTTGAAATTGTGAACATACTATACATGAGTATTCTCGTTACCATCGTTACAGTGTTTAAATCACGTATTTCCGTTGACTCTAAGACTATGTCGTCTTAGTACTTCTACCCATATCTCACAAATCATAACTTAATTCATCTCAGCTTAAGTCTAGGTATCTCATTATCATACCTAGTTCGCTCAAACTTCAACTCTCATACCATATTGTAACACCCTAAAAATCAGGGCCAATTTGAACCTTAAATTTCACAAGATATAACAGAATATCATCCAAACTTTTATATATATAAGCAGAGAAATACTATGAGGGTCCATAATTACACGAATCGAATTCTCTAAATAACTTATTAATCTAATCATGTCAACTATAATTAGATTAAAGGGGTTATCTAAGCAATCCACCTAAAGCCTCCTCGTATCTGCTAACTTCTCCGCTTATCATCAAAAGTCGAATATCAAAAGCACCCGTCCCACATCCTATTACTCCCCTGAGCTCGTACCTGGTAAGAAAATTTAATTTGAACAATTAGGCTTGCGCCTAGTGAGAACATCCAAATTCAAATATAAAACGTTAACAACTTTGAAAACTCAGATATCCAAAGCATAAAAACAAACCTGGTTTACCACCATTCTTACCGTACTCGTACTCGTCTTATAATAACGGGAACATACCCGACCCTATGAGTATGACTAACATTCAGGAAGTCATATCATCATAGTTAAGAGCCTACTACGAATCATGGCAGGTTCTAGATCGTTGCTCATGTCAAGAAATTACAATTAGCGCCATGCCCATTTCTTGAAGTGGAAGTAGGAATTACCATTCAGTGCCCGACCTATCCCTTACCTTCCCATAGAAATCAGGAATTACGATTAGCGCCCCGCCTATTCCATGATTTCACATCATAAAACGAAATGGGAATTACCATTCAGCGCCCGACCTATTCCGCATTTCAATCAACGGGAATTACGATTAGCGCCCCGCCTATTCCACGTTTATCCAACCCTAATACAAAATGGGAATTACCATTCAGCGCCCGACCTATTCCACATTTATCAAATCAACGGGAATTACCATTAAGAGCCCGGCCTATTCCACGTTTCACGTCACACTATGAAATAGGAATTACACCTTACTTTATGTCTACTCCTCATTTCACAACACAATTCAGGTCAACGGGAATTACAAATTAATTTATGCCTATTCCTCGTTACAAATATTATCAGTGCCTATGGATCCATTACACTCACTAGTGTATATGTATAATAACATATCACACCACAACTCATAACACTTCAATTTTAAGAACGGCAGATAACCTATTGTATCCGATTCTTAATTGTCTCCCCTTTGAAACTATAATCGGGACAGTATTCAGAATACAAAGTTCCAAACTTACTCTAAACCGGATTCTAAATTAAAACTCGTACCGGATCTAAACCCAATTTCATGAAATTAATTTATATTAAGTCCAAGCCCAACTTCCAAAACTAATTACATACTGGATCAAGCCCAAATGCCGGAACTAAAACGATACCGGATCGGCCCCAATACTGGAATTAATTATTTCCGAAACTCAAAGCACACACCGGAATTAATACCGAATCCAAACTCGAGGCCCATTCTGGAACTTCTCCTTTTCCAGGCCCAATGGCCCAACTTCCGGAATTTTGATTACCGGATCTCAAACAAACCCATTTTTCGGAATTAAACCAATACCGGGCTTGGCCCAAGTTTCGGAATAAAAATCATTTAAATCAATACCGGATCTCCAAACCCATTCCGAATCCGGTCCATTTCCGGTATTCAATCCAATTCCGAATCCGGTCCTCTTCCGAAATCCAAACCCAATTCCGGAATCCATTGATTCCGGATCCAATACCAGTTCCGGAATTCTCTATACCGGGACTCCGATTTTTAAACATTCATTTCTCGTCAAATAAACTCTAAAAAGCTCATCTTAATACAGTTTATAGACCGATTTCATTTCCATACAGATTTACCAATCCATTCAGACAGTTTATATACTATATCTTATTCAATTTCAACTGTTAAATTTTTAAAGATGAAAAGGATGAACTCACCTGGAAAGAAGCTTTTAACCCAGTAATTCAATTCTTCTTTTATCTGATTCAACAACCTAATTGCAGTAGGAATTAACTTGATATTACTAAACTGATTGAGAAGAACAAGTAAGATGATTCAAGACCCTTACCAAAATTCCAATTCGTATCTTCTCTTTCTCTTCTTTCTTTCTTTCTCTGCAAATGACCGACTCCAAACACTGATTTGAGATAAAAATCTCAAATCAGCTTACCCACAACTTAAGTAATCCCAACTATCAAGAATTTACCAATTAGACCTTCAAGTTAATTTTTCAATATTAACTTTATACTTTGGTCAAATTAAAATATCAACCCTGGAGTTTATAATTACAAAAAGTCCACAACTTAGACAAAATTACAAATCGATCTCATTCATATTAAATTATAATAAAATGGAAATTCGAGGTGTTACATCAAGAGTTACCTTATAATTATTTGGAAAATTAGATTGTCTAACATTGATTTTGAAATTCAATTATTAAATAGGGACTAAAGAAAAATACTTAAAATGTTATATCTTTTGGATAACTAAAAGGGAATTTAATTAAAATACCTAAAGTTTGACTTTGACTTACCAAAATACCCATTTTTTCGTCGAATTTGCCGAAATACCCATTATTTCCGCGACAGATCCTGCGATCGCGGGATAGGGCACACGTGGCCCGCTATTATGGCCAAAACGTCCCACGGCACCCCCCCCCCCAACTATGCCCGCATTTAAAGTTTCGGTCCCTCCCCGCGACTAACCCCGTGACCATCCCGCGATCGGCCAAAAAAATGTCATTTTTTGTCCTTTTTGCACGAATCTTTGCATGTTTTTTACTATTTTTTTTTCCCACAATTATTGTACTTTGAAGACTAATTTGTGGTTCAAATTCACTGGCATGTTTGAGATTTCATCCATAAATATCAGTAAAATGCAATTCACAATTCACACCATTCTATCCTTCTTTCTTGCTTTCTTTCACTTGCTTTCTTTCTTGCTTTCTTTCTTCAGTAAACAAATGGCATCATCATCTAACCCATCGTCTACACCTGAAAGAATGCCACCTAAACTCCAGAAGGCGATAGCAGCAAAGGAAAAGGAGATAGACCAACTGACAGAAGAGTGGAAACAGATGATCGCCAGGAAGAATGTCCACTTGACAAGGATCGAAGTGGAAGAAAAGGAGATCAAAAGGATGAAAGGGGATATAAAAGATAGAGATGCTCGTATTCGTCGAGAAAAAGAAGACATTCACCACATTACGCAAGACTACGCAATTCTTCAAGCAAAGTTGGATTGATCAAACTAAAGCAATTTTTCAGTAGGTGGTGGTACGGGTGTTGCTTTAGTACTTTGTTGTTTATGTGTTGTTGTTTTGTACTTTTGTTCGACATTGTTGTTTCGTTCCTTTCCTGTTTGTATGTTGTTGTTTAATTTGTCATGAATAAAGGTCTTTAATTTGTCTGAAAAGTAGTGTTTAAGTAGTCTGAAATTTGTCTGAAAAGTGGTTCATATTAAAAATACAACTCATAGATGTTATACAAGATTATTTCATAACAAATACATACTAATCAATACAGTACAAAATTATCCAAATTTGAGGCTACGGCTAGACGATGGTTGGTTTTTGACAATCCGGGTCGACTTCTTACATGCTCTGGCGAGACGAGTCTCAAAGTGTTAAGCTCCACTTTCTCGATGTACACTTCAATCACAGTATGGTCGTCAACATACTGGCGTATGTTGGCTACATATTCGTCGGTACTCAATTCTACCAGTCCAGTCAAGAAGTCTGCATTCGGCCTCTTAAAATACAACCTATTATATTTTGGTTCTTCATAGTCCAGCTCTTTCATGATCTGTTCAAGCAGTTGCATAGAAAGATCCTCCACATCTAACATGTCAACATAAATTTCTAGACCACGGAAATAATGTCTTTTGGGTGGTTCCGTGAAGTACCCACCATGGTGGACTTTCATGGTGAACAACTGTGGATATGCATCTGTTGATGAACATTAATTAATATAGTTAGTTCGTAGAACAACGGTAGTAACAAGCAAAACTCAATGAAACATGCACACTAACCATATAACTCTTTGCCAGTGTCTGAAAGCGATTCAGATAAACGCCTAAAGCACCAAACATGAAGGTTTGGGGATGCCATGTAAGAATACGTTAACAAATAATATGTTCTCGTATATGTGTTTTACGACTAATCTAGCGTGGGTTATTTATAGGCAAATGTGGATGCTTTTACTGCACTTAGGTCCCTGTCTTTGCTCTAACACAACTTAGGTCCCTGTCTTTGCTCTAACACAACTTAGGTCCCTGTCTTTCTATATAACCATTACTATTCTCTCCATTTAGACTACTACCATTACTATTCTCTCCATTTAGACTACTACCATTATGATCATCATCCCATGTTCTGTTTCAAGTACCTTTCAAAAGATAATTGGTCCCAATCAGGGGAAATCAATGTTCAGATCAACGTACATAAGTTATGTTTGATAAATTACAACGGGCCGATAAAGTAGATAAAATCATTTTATATATAAAAAAAGCGCACTAAACATACAATATTTATCGTCCCAATCAAGGGAAATCAACGTTCAGATCAACGGTATCATATGATATAGTTTCATGTGGCTCAAACTCCGATGGGCCCTGCGTGTTACTTACTTGGCTGACTGAACGTCTACTACTTGGCACGATTGAAGGGGCGGGATTTGGACACTCTCCACGAGTATGTCCTACGCATTGGCACCGAGTACATTTTCGTTGTATCGAACCTTCACCACGTGATGGACGTCGGTTGTTCTTTCTCGGTCTCCCGGCTCTGTTCTTATCGTTTAAAGGTGGATAGCATGGCGGAAGGGGGTCGGGTGGATACACCCATGCTTCAGGGGGTCCAGCTGGATTTATTACCTCTGCGTATGTTCTCCGGTAAGTTTCGGACGTGAAGAAAGTTACAGCCAAGTCGCTGCAATCTCTACGACCCATATATCTTGCCGCAGCGATGGCATGGCCGCATGGTAACCCAGATTTTTGCCATTGGAAACACAAACAAACATGGTCGGTCATATGGACAGTCGCGTGAAGATGCTTATCCTGAACCTCGTACCTCCCATACCCGATTTCGCTTACCCTCCATGTCGACACGTGACGCGCCCTGAAGAGAACTATCTCCTCCGCCTTTGGTGTGAGTCTATTTTGCAGCTCAGCTCCTTTTCGGCATCGAAGTTGGTACCACTCTTGTTGAAAGCTCCGAAAGTAGTCCATAAGATTAACAATCGGACATCTACGCGCAAAACGGGAGAGTGCATTCACCGACTCTGCACTATTGGAGGTCAGAATGTCATACCGTTGTGCAGGAAAATGGGTCGCGGACCACTTCTCCAGTCCAACATCGTCCATGACTTTGGCTGCTTTGTCGGCACTAACTTGTAGAAGATTCATGTACCGGTCAAACTCCCGATCCGTATATGCTCTGCATGTCTTCCAGTAGATATCCTTGTAGGTGGTAATACGTTTGTCCTGGGTTTTGGCGTTCATCTCCAAATGTCGACAACATAAGGCGTGAGGGGCGTTTGGGTACATGACAGAGATTGCGGCGCTTATGGAAGGAGCCCTGTCGGACATAAACACCAACCCTTGCGGGTCTCCGATAGCTTGTCTCAACATGGACAGAAACCAAGTCCACTCGTCCCCGGTTTCGGACTTGCCTACTCCGAAAGCTACTGGAACGATGGAGTTATCCCCGTCCATGGCAACCGCCAGGAACATCATACCCAAGTAAGGGCCCTTTAAATTGGCAGCGTCTATTACCAGGACACGACGCAGATTTGCCAGAAATGTGCGGATCTGCAAAAACGTAGGTGGTTTACATTTGTAAATGTTATAGTTTATAATGTGTAAATATATGACGTGTTAAAATACGTATCGCGGGTCCAAAGGCAGCGAAGCACATCTCAAATCGTTCATGTGAATCAGTCCTTAGCTGGGTGACAGTACCTGGATTTTGCAGCTGCAAATTATATAAATAAGCTAGGAGTCGTTCATACGACTCCTCGAACGTGCCTCTCACCAATAGCAGTGCCCTGCATCGCGCACACTAAGCTTGGTGGTAACCAATCGTGACGCCGAACTGCCGGTGTACATCGTCCATGATGTTCTTTGGACGCAATGACCTGCTAGCATCAAGAAATTTGTTTTTCAGTATCGCACCCAAAGTCCTTTTGGTGGCTTGTTTGTGGTTGGGATTCAGTTGCATCCTCGTACAAGTGTGTACGTCTTGCAACTTTTTAATAAGTAACGCCCCTCCTTTCTCTCCCACGGGTCTCGCGTACATCCTCCAATTACAGTTTTCTCTCGCACATTGAACTACATACCTGCCTTTGTCGGATCTCGGCGTGACACTTTCGAAACCCTCTTCCATGAACTTAAGTCCGACCTGACTTTCCAAGTGATCCTTCGAATCAAATATCTGACCTTCTTCTAACCTTAAACTGCGATTATAAGGTACAGGTTCGTAGGTTTGTGTATGGGTATTCTGGTCTGGAAGAATAGGGGGCATATCAAAATAGTCATTTAACTGACTAAATGATTTATTACTAGGGGTATATTCTTCGTGATCATCACTATCGGTATCTGATCTGTCTATATCAGCATTACCCGTTTTGAAAACATAGGTTTCGTCATCAGCAATTCCAGCACAACGTCCTTCTTATGGTTGTTGTTGTTGCGTCTCCGGAACATAATCAGGAATACAGTCGTTAAGACCATATGCATGATCCAAATGAACTGTTGGGCCGTAGGACGGCTGAAATTGGAATCAGGCTGCTCCATTTGGAGGTCTTCGTCATCAGCGTCGTCATCACCTTCGTCGTCACCGTCGTCATCACCGTCGTCGTCACCGTCGTCATCGTCTTCGTTGCACACCGAGGATTCAGCATACACATAAAGTAATGGAGGTCTTTCTGATTCGGCTGCAAAGTGCATAAAACCAGAGATATCCCCATCGTTGCATAACTCCACAAATGACCCATCACCATTCTTGAACGCTAACTTGCAAATAGCAGAAGGGTCGATTTCACATTTTTGCATGGCGTATGCAACAAACTTCTGATAAGAAAAGTTTACTGGCAATTTTACACCATACTTAGATTTATAAGCAAAATTTCACTCATTGTTTTCTTTCACCCATTCACCATCGTAACAGAAATATAGCCTAACTTTTGCAACAGATGAACTCATTTTTTCAATGGTATCTCAAAAACAAAATACTGAAGAAAGAAAGCAAGAAAGCAACAAATAAGGATGGAATGGGTGTGAGTTATGGATTGCATTCTACTGATATTTATGGATGAAATCTCATTGAGGAAGATGAATTGCAACCACAAATTGGTCTTCCAAGTACAATAATTCAACATTGATGAAACACGCCAGTGAATTTGAACCACAAATTGGTCTTCAAAGTACAATAATTGTGGAAAAAACAGTATATAGCATGCAAAGATTCGTGCAAAAAGGACCAAAAATGACATTTTTTTGGCCGATCGCGAGATGGTCGCGGGGAGGGACCGAAACTGTAAACGCGGGCATAGTTGGGGGGTATCGCGGGACTTTTTGGCCATAATAGCGGGCCACGTGTGCCCTATCCCGCGATCGCGGGATCTGTCGCGGAAATAATGGGTATTTCGGCAAATTCGGGAGAGAAATGGATATTTTGGCAAGTCAAAGTCAAACTTTGGATATTTTAATTAAATTCCCTAACTAAAAATAACAAGTGTTACTTTTTTCTAATAACAAAGAGTGTTTAGTTCATAGACAAGCGACCATTAAATACAATAAAAAATATTACAAAAACTGAGGATATTAAATTTGATTTGCATTTAATTTTAATTCTCTACTATTAAATACCAAGTTTTTTAATTTTCTATTATTTTGCAAACAAATCTATCAATAAATTGTAAAATTACTAATACATAAATAATGCAGTGCGATATATTTTGATATTAATATTACGTTTTATATTTTATCTTTGCCATATTTATTATATAATTTTATGTGATTTTGAGAAATTGATAATGTTTTTCTTATAAAAATATTTACTTTAAATATAAGTTTTTAATTTATTTTAGGTTGAATCGATGTAATTAATTTTGGTTTGATAATATAATATTTTGTTATGAAAAAATAATTATTCTGTTATAATTCAATAATTATCTTAATTATATTTTATATTATTTATATTTAAAATGAAATGTTTATTCTGTATTTTAGGGAAAATTACATCAAAATGGAACTAACTTACTTATTCCTATTTTAGGGAATCAACTTTTAAAAGTTGTCATTTTAAAGATAACCGGTTACCTGTTAAACCGGTCAAGGAAACCCTTAAATAAATGAAAAGTTTGTTTCAATCCCTAAAATGCTAATTCTTAAAGTTGATTCCCCAAAATAGAAATTAGGTTAAACTTGGTTCCATTTTGATACAATTCTCCCTGTATTTTATTATGTTTATCCGTTAGTTAGTTAGTTATGAATTCAAATATGCAGCTTTAAGAAGTTGTAATGCTTCATTTATTTGTAAACCTGAATTTTAAGTATTATGCATCAATAAACAGTACATGATGCATAAAAATTTATTTTTAAGAGTTTTTCTAAAATGTTTTATAATATAGTATAGATAAAGTTATTAAGGTCATATTGTTTCGGTATATTGAGGGATGGTATATTCTAACATGTTGTTTCTTCTGTAACCGTAATATATGATCTTTGACCAATTAAGTTTGTGATAATTGACTTTGATGAAAGGAGACAATTAAGATGGTCAACAAAAATTGCATCTTCTTTTGTCATCTCTAGAATCCTCCACAATCAAAACAATTCAACTTAGCGATGTCATATGACACTTGGTGCAATTTTTTGAAGCCTCTAAGATTGTTATTTTTCGAGTACTAAACAAGTGGCTAGAAACAATAATATAAAGACATTACTTATCATTTCAAATCGGGTAATTATATTTTAAACAATATCGTTGTAACAACCCAAATCCAACAACAGCTAAAACGTAGCATTACAACTAAAACAGTCCCAAAATAAACAAAATACATTAAAATCAACTCATTTTTTCGGGGCAGCTATACACATCTACAACTGAGATTTACTATATATATATATATATATATATATATATATATATATATATATCTACTGGTAACTACAAGCTGCCACCATGTCTCTTCTACGACATTACCTCTTCTCTTCCCCTTTGACGAACTCCCATTATACACTTGCCTGAAAATTGTTTTCAGTTTATAAAGGCGAGGGTTAGACCGGAGGTCTAGTGAGTTCTCTCAAATAACACACCACACATAAGTATCATTTAAAATAACATATATAGACATTAATAAATGATTCACACATTTAAAACCACCATGCATACACACAACACATGTAGATGACACACGCTTAAGTCACGTACACCTGTGACAACACGTCAGGGCTCACACCTGCTCTCAAACAAATCACATGAAACGAATTCATACGTTCCATATATGGGTCACACCCCCATATAAAACCATCACACGCCCCACCCCAAATGCATGCACACTTTAACATCCACACCATCAAACATATTTAAACCATTGTAAAAACATGCATTTGATAAACATCATAAGTATTCGAGCTACGAGTGTCCAAACCGAACACCTAAATCACACGACATACGAAGGTATTAAACCACTTAATTAACCCCCAAAACCATTCTTTACAATCCCTATGACAAACCCTTAAATGATGCCTCAATCCTAGCCCAAAACAATAAACGAGCCAAAAATGGAAATCGCCTAAACAGCGTATGTGGCGACTTCCCACGCGCCAAACACTGGTATGGGTTTACACGATTTTCAGCCAAAAATCCTCAAAACCAAATCTCCCCAAACTCTCCCAAATCGATTTTAAGCCTTCAAATCGAAGGAATCAACATTTTAAACCACTTTAACTAATATCCTAACATCAAAACGTCATTTAATCCATCCATTGATGAAGTTTCATCTACCAAAACTTTAAAATGAAAACCCTTGAAAAGATCACCAACAATGGTGGTTTTTGCTCAAACACACAATTAGAAACCAATAATACTCAATCTAACCATTAAACCCAAATGGTTTTAATCCAAAAACACTCAAATAAATGGAAACCCCCAACTTAAAATGCTAGAATACCCACCATGGTAGCAAAGAAGATAAGAGATGAGGATTACCTTGAAGATGATGGTGAACAATCCAACAAATTTCAACTTTCTTATTCAAGACCCTAGAAACTTCACGTCTCCCCCAAGTCTCTCTTAATCTTTTAAAAAATGTATTAGCTGAAAATGAGGGTGGATTGAGGGTTTTATCCCCTTTAGACCCCTGTTTACTCCTTAGTCCCACAATGGGAAAGTCATCTTCATACCCTTAAACTTCCAAGGTTTTCTCAAACAAGGGACTAAGGTTATTACAATCGCCCACACAATTAAAAAACAACAACGTGTTTCGGGTTCTGTAACGAATTGATTTCCAATATACAATAAAAAAGTAGTGTATGGTTCGACCATCAACAATACACGGTTAGTGATAATCCCAGTCATTAAGTGAGTTCTACAAGGATTTCAAGGAATCAAAAATTGTGTTTCTATAGCAAACACAACTTATAGCAATCTGGTGGAAGAGATAGATTGATTTCGGTGTTGTACATTTGTGCATATATAAGCATTTAATGGCAATATTTGAATTAACAGTGTGTTCAAACAGGTGTCTTCAAACAGGTGTCTCCAAGTTTTACCACTGAAGCATTTGCAACAATTCCCATGCATGGGAGTCACTATCACAGTTAGCAAATATCTTTTTTGTCGACTCACGTCGATGTGTCGTGCAAAATGCACCATCAAATCGCCACATTATGCCCACGGTTGCATGGCCGTAAGAATGAAACACACCCATGTGGAGTCCCCGCCATTTCCCATAATTATTCAATTAATATAAAGGAAATTGTTCCACTTTTATACACATATTTATTGGAGTCTTTCACTATGTGGGACAAGGTAAAACCCACGAAAACCAAATTTTCTCATCTTTCTAAGACTCAACACAAACAATTTGTTACTTCACGAATTGATAAATTATTATATAATTGTTACTTACAATGTCTTGATTAGATTTTCTCGTCTTTCTAGGGTTTCTCTTTGTTTTCATTTCTTTAACAGCCTCCCCTTTCATCTATCCCTACAAACCTCAAGTTCAGACAACAATGGCGGATTCTTGACCATTTTTTCTCTCTTGTTTTTTTTTTGAAGATGTAGAGAATATGAGAAGAAACCCTTCGTCCTCAGTTGTTCTCCGACACAGTTCTACGTTCACATTTATGCAAAGTTTTTTTCCTTTTCTCTATGGACTGCCATTTTTCATTTTCGTTTTAGCCCAACGCCATCTCACCGGCCACTCTCACTTTGTCCAGGACGTTGTCCTCTCCTTCGACGGCCAGTTTGCTTTATCTGGTTCATGGAACGGCGAGAACAGAGATGGTTGGAATGGCAAGAACGACGACGAAATGGAAAAGCGGTCGATGGAGGAATGGTTTCTGGGTGTTGCAGATCAGTAAAGACGGAGAAGTGGTGATGGAGGCGGATGAGAAACGATGAAGGAGGATGGAGAAGTTAGGGTTTCAGTTAAGAGGTTTACCTCTTGTGAAATAAGAGGATTCTAGAGTTTTTCAGCTCTTTTTTTAAAAGAAAAAACAAACGGTCTTAAAGACCAATTATCTGACCGAATCAGATTTAAGGGCTTTTCAGACCTTTTAAAAAAAACAGGCCCTAGTCTCTTGGGCCAAACATGTAAATAAAATAAAAACTTGTTTCCTTCTAAGGACAATATTGATCTGGTCTTCAAGTTCAAAACTAGGATCAGTTTGGGTCCAAAAGGGCTAATCATCCCTTCATTGGTTTGGACATTGCATGATCCTTAACTCGTTCATTCGTTCTTTAAAAAGCATTTGTTGTTGAAAATAAACTGACTTTAGTTTTCAATTTCATACAAATAGAGACTACTATTGATATTTTCATCATACCAATATTTATCTTCATTTTAATCGTATGGTAAGTTTTTTATAATTATAATGAGGTTTTAAAATATGAAATATTTTTTATCTATTTTTTATACTTAAAATTAATAGATTAGTAATAATATATGATATAAACATTAAATATATATTTTTTACAAAACAAATAACTTAGGTTGAGTTAGAATTGAAAATTATATAAATAAAAATAAAAAAAACATTTTTTAATAAAGATTGGATTGGATGAGATTATAAATAAATATATTCTAAGGACCATTAAAATAATGGTATCATTTCTCTTGTTTATTATTATTATGATTATTATTTCTTTTTGTATCATCTACTAATTTCATTGCATGCTTATTTATTTATTTAAAGTAATTTTTAAAATAAATAATTTGCAAACCAACATATTCAGCATTGGGCTTCAGGCATGTCGGGCCTCTTTGCTATTTAGGGATCTGGATTGATAAAAGGCCCAGGTGAAATAGATTAATTATAGTAGTACAAAATGGATTGATAGAAGGCCCAATAGTTCAAATTTACTACCTTTCAATCTTTCATCTTTAATGTTTTTAATTACCATTATGGCCCTTTGAGTTGAGGCTTATATGAGGTGCTATAGTGCTACTTAATAAATTAGTTAACAATTATTATAATGGACAATAATTTTTAAAGATGATAATATTATATAAATTGTATTCTAATGGATGTCTAAGGTCATAGGGGACGTTTAGTTCGCAAGATTTCTATGATATTTAAGAAATTAGAATGGTTAATCTCGTTTAACAAAGTTCATTTAGCTATTTGGTTTGTAAATGGAACGAAATTGGATTCTAAAGAATTTTTATCATTAGATCACATATATGATAGAATTCAATCTCATTCCTACAAAAAACTTCAAAGACAAAACTATCCAAAAGAATCCCTAGCCTACTATATGGATTATTACTATTAGCATCCCCATCGCCACCTTCACTGCAGTGTTGACGACCGACCACCGCTACTACTCCCACGAACAACACCACCCCTACCACCACCAACAACATTGCCATCGTGACCACCACCATCACTACCACCGTCGTCACCACCACCACAACCAATTAATATCATCGTTATATGGTATCTCTAGTTTAAACGAGAAAAGATGAAAATGTAATGAAAGAGGTAATACAATTGAATACACATAACGATGATGATTTGTTAAAAGACATTATTGAAATTAACAATCTTGACATTTGGAAGTTGAAGAATTACTAAATTGAAATGTTTTAGTGTTTCAGGGTGTTATATGAAATAAGTAATTCTAAAAGGTCTGATAAAGTGACAAGGTGTTCAAAGAGCTGGACTGCGCCTCATATTGTTTAGAAGATGAAGGGTAGCGGAGTTCGACATTAAAGTGTAAGGACTGAAGCTGTAATATCTGAAGGGGTCAAAGTGAAAATACAAATTGGAAGTATTTAAAGTGCAAATTTCTTCAGTGTATTTCATTCAAACGAGTTTTACTTCACAATTTACTCTCTATTCTCTCTAAACGTTTTCTCTTTCTAATATTTTGTTAGAGATAGATTTAGGGTTAGCAGTTCTTAGTTATAGATTTCTTTGTGTAAATTGTAAGTTCATATTCAATATATCAGTGTTATATTTTTGTACATGGTATCAGAGCCTGTAAGGCTCGATCCAGTTTCTGTTCTTCGTCTTAGATCTTAATCAGTGTTTCTTTTCCTGATAATCTGGTCAATCGTTGTGTGCATTTATTTCCTCTACCAGAGTTACGTTCGTAACTAGGACGGTACTGTGAGCCACAACCTGTCGACTGGAATGTGTTTTTCTTACATCTTAATCTTCGTAATAAGTTGTTAGTGTTACGAATCTGTTGTTCTTTTACCTGATAATCTGGTCAATCGTTTGTGTGCGTTTCTTTCCTCTACCGGAGTTACTTTCGTAACCAGGACGGTACTGTGAGCCACAACGTGTCGACTGGAATGTGTTTTCGCACATCTTAATCTTCGTGATAAGTTGTTAGTACTACAAATCTGTTGTTCTTTAAAGTTTCAAAAGATTAGTCAAATTTTTCATAAATCTGAGTTGTTACTTTTTCAGATCTGCTTCTGTTTCAACTCCAGTTTGTTTTTCAAGATAGCTTTTGTTGAAACTCCTCTAAAGGATTGTTCAGATCTGTGTAGATCTTAAACGGTTCTTGCGACGGAGCTTCTTGAACTATTTTTTGAAAATCTGAGTTGTTACTTTTTCAGATCTACTTCTATTTCAACTCCAGATCGTTATTCGAAATAGCTTTTATTGAAACTCCTCTAAAGGATTGTTCAGATCTGTGTAGATCGTTAACGATTCTTGCGACGAAGCTTCTTTAACTTTTTTTTCATAGATTTGTGCTTATCTCTATAGATCTGTGCATATCCTTGAAAATCAGCTATTTGTTGTAGATCTGTTACTGCATGTCATATAGTGCTTTGTTTCTTGGTTGCAAGCATTTCTTATCATAACATTCTGAACCAAGTTGCTCAGATCTGAGTCGTGATCCTCTTGTTTCATATGTACATGTAGGATCTGGTGTGCTTGACTTTGGTCTTGCCACTAAGTTGTTCTAAAAAATTCTCAAAAGTATTTCTGATTCAAACATGTACAGTTGTGGACACGATTCTGATCAGATCTGGAAGTTATCATCTCTCAGATTCTGATCATTTTTCCGTTGCTGCTGTGTTTCTTTTTAGAAGTATTCATATATCTTAAATCATTAACTCTTTGTTTCTTCTGTTCAGGTGCGATCTGTGGCCTCTCTCGGGCCCTGCCTCTGTTCTTATCTGTTCCATATTACCTATTGTGATTGTTTGACTTGACTTGTTACTCTGCTTCCGCTATTTTTTCCTTTTATCTCTTCTTCTGTAAACAAAACATACTTTGAGAACTTTGAGGTATGGCTTGACCTAGCACTCTGAGTGTTTTAGGAATCCTGCTCTCATCACCTCAGATCTCTTTGAGTGTTGTTCTTCTGTTGTTTTTGAATCATGTCTGACGAAGAAGACGCTTTGGTAAACGCCGGGGTATCTCAGATCACCAAACTTGACTTTGGTGATCCCTTGTACCTACATCCCAGCGATACCACTAGGGCTTCTTTGCTTCATCTAAAGTTAAACGGGATTGACAATTACAAGGTTTGGTCCTGTGCAATGATCCTCGCTCTTGAAACAAAAAATAAACTCGGATTTATAGATGGATCTTGCACTAGACCTACTACTGATCCCGTCCTGGCTAAACAATGGGACAGATGTAACTCAGTGGTGTTATCTTGGATCTTAAGTTTCGTTATTGAAGAGCTATATCTTGGTCAAGTTTTCTCTAAAATTGCTTCTCATGTCTGGTTGGAACTCAAGGAAACCTATGATAAAGTGGATGGCTCCGTTACTTTTAATCTACATAAGAAAATTAACTCTCTAACACAAAACGGATCATCTGTATCTGATTACTATCATAGGTTAAACTCACTATGGAAACAGTTTGACGCCTTAGTCAAACTCCCTGCTTGCACCTGTAATGCTTCCCAGGATTTTACTAAACACAACCAACTTTTAAAACTTATGCAATTTCTAATGGGTCTAGACGATGTTTACCAACCAGTAAGAAGTACTATTCTAACGACTGACCCTCTCCCCTCTGTTAAAACAGCTTTCTCTATTATATCAAGGGAAGAATCTCATAGAGGAACCTCTAGCTCTAATAAAACTCAATCATCTGCCTTTTTTGGTAAAACTTTTGAAAATAAACGAAAACCTATAAGACCTCCAAATCCAAATCTGTTATGTAAGCATTGTTGCATGATTGGTCATACAATGGAACGGGGTTACAAGCTAATTGGTTTTCCCCCAAAAGATTTTCAAAGAAAACCAAATGTGAATGGGAACTTTGGACCATCTTCCAACAATGTTGATACATCCAATACTCACAACACTAGTCAATCTTCTAGCACTCCGAGTCCATCTCTGACTCAGGAGCAAGTCTCTAAACTTCTGACTCTGCTTAGTTCCAGCTCCTCAAATGTGGCATCCGCCAATATGGCAGGTATGTCTCTTTCTTCTTCATCCATACCTAATTGGATTATAGATTCTGGGGCTACTCAACACATGACCTCATCTCTCAGTAGCCTCGGTAATCTGGTTGATGTGTTGGATTTGAATCTCATTGTTAATCACCCAAATGGATCTAAAGCAAAAATAAATAAAATTGGAGATATGAAACTTACTGATGAACTGGGATTGTTTGATGTCTTAGTTGTGCCTGAGTTCAATGTGGATCTGTTATCTGTTCATAAGTTAGCCAGAGATAATAAAGTGTTTATTGGTTTTGATGAACACAAATGTTACATTCAGGACTGTCAACGAACGAGGTTGATGGGGACTGGTAATGAGGCAGGTGGTCTATATTTCCTTAATCCACCTTGTAAGGGTAAGTCTTCTTGTTATAATACTACCAGTAGCTGTCATGTTTCATATCAGCTATGGCATAGTAGATTAGGACACCCTGTTGATCCTGTCCTAAATGTTTTGAAAGAAAGACTAAATATAAAATTGGACTCTTCTTCTCCGTGTGAAATCTGTCATCAAGCTAAACAAACTCGAAAAAAGTTTGATTTAAGTGATCATAAGTCAAAGGAAATAGGAGAATTGATACATCTAGATGTCTGGGGTCCTTACAAGGTCTCTAGCAAGGATGGTTTTAAATACTTTCTAACTGTTGTTGACGATTTTTCAAGATCAGTTTGGGTTTATCTTTTAAAAGGAAAGGATGAGGTTTATGATAACATTGTTAATTTTTCTAACCTCATTCAAACCCAGTTTAACAAAAACATTAAAACAGTTAGAAGTGATAATGGAACGGAATTTTCTGCACTTACACTCCACAACAGAATGGTGTTGTGGAGCGTAAACACAGGCATTTACTAAACGTAGCTAGGGCTTTAATGTTTCAGGCTGGAGTTCCTTTGTACTTGTGGTCTGAATGTATTCTTACTGCTACCTACTTGATAAACAGAACTCCATCCTCCATTTTAAATGGTAAAAGTCCTTATGAAGTTATCTACGGGTTTCCTCCTGTTCTTACTCATTTAAGAAACTTTGGATGTTTATGCTTTGCAGTTAAACAAAACAATTTTGATAAGTTCAGCTCTAGGACTGAAAAGTGTGTTCTGCTTGGATATTCGAATTCCAAGAAAGGCTATAGACTGTATAGTCTGGATACTAAACAATTTTTAGTTTCTAGAGATGTAACTTTTTATGAAACTGTTTTCCCTTTTAAAATGAGTGAAAATGTGGAGTCTTATGTTGAAAATCTGAATACTTTGAATTTTTTTGATAATATTCCTAGTTCTACTGATGATCTTTCTGAAAAACTGCCCAATGAGGAATTTAGGGCTCAGTCTACAACTCAAGTTAATCCTCCTGATTCCTCCGGTAGTATAGGTAATGTTGACAACCAATTAACTGGTGTTGACACTACCTTGTCTGCTAGGAGTCAAGGAAACTTAGGAACTGATATTGAGCATGATACTCATGATGTTGTAGACTCCCCTCCTGAGGGTCATGATCCACAAAATTTAAGTGGTGATTCTTCTTCTTCTTCTCAGTCAATAAGATAGTCTAGTAGAGTTTCACAGTTTCCCCGGAAATTTGATGACTTTGTAGTAGAAGGCAAAGTAAAATATGGTATTGAAAGAGTAGTAAATTACTCTCATCTCACAAAAGAAAATTTTTGTTTTGTGTCAAATCTAAATAAGTCCATTGAACCAAGTAGTTATTTTGAGGCTTGCAAGGATCCTAATTGGGTAATTGCAATGAATAATGAAATGGAAGCTCTAAATAGGAATGGTACTTGGATTGTTACAGATCTTCCACCAGGAAGAAAACCTATAGGGTGAAAATGGATTTATAAGTTTAAGTATAAGTCTACTGGGGAAATAGAAAGGTACAAGGCTAGACTTGTAGCCAAAGGCTATAGTCAGAGAGAAGGTCTTGATTATGAAGAAACCTTCTCTCCTGTAGTTAAAATGGTAACTGTTAGATGTGTTGTAGCAATGTCTGTCCAGTTTAAGTGGCCTTTGTATCAACTTGACGTAAACAATGCTTTCTTATATGGTGATTTGACAGAAGAGGTTTATATGACTTTACCCGAAGGGTATTTTTCTAGTGATGATAATCAAGTTTGTAAATTAGTGAAATCTTTGTATGGTTTGAAACAGGCTCCTCGTCAGTGGTATGAGAAGCTGTCTAATTGTCTATTTGATTTTGGGTTTGATCAAAACAGTAGTGACTATTCTCTATTCACTCTTAAATCTGGGAAAGTTTTTATTATTTTACTTGTATATGTATATGACATTGTCATAACTGGAAATGGTAATAGTGAGATTCACAGAGTTAAAAAACACCTACAAACAAATTTTATGATCAAAGACCTTGGAAATTTACAATTCTTTTTAGGAATAGAAATCTTAAAAACTAAGGATGGGTTGTGTATGAGCCAAAGAAAGTATTGCTTAGAACTATTGAATGATTTTGGTTACTTAGGCTGTAAGCCGATCAATACTCCAATAGACATGAATTTAGTAGTAACTGAATCATCAGGTTCATCTTCTGATCCTCCATTAACTGATATATCTGGTTTTCAACGGTTAATTGGAAGACTCATTTATCTGTTGGCTACAAGACCTGACATTGCATTTGCGGTGCATTGTCTTAGTCAATTTATGCATGCACCACGTCGTTCTCATCTGAACTTAGCTTTTAGAGTTCTACGATATCTAAAGAGGTCTCCAGGTAAGGGTGTTTCATTTACTATTTCTGATTGTTTCAAGTTATCAGCTTACGTGGACGCAGACTGGGGTAAATGTTTATCCACAAGAAGGTCTGTAACAGGATATTGTATATTTCTGGGTAATTGTCTTATTTCTTGGAAAAGTAAAAAGCAAACTGCTGTGTCTCGATCTTCAGCGGAATCTGAATATCGAGCCATGGCATCTGCTACTTGTGAAATACTTTGGATTCTAGAAGTGTTATCAAGTCTTAATATCACAGATTTACTTCCTGTAAATCTTTTGTGTGATAACAAGTCAGCAATTCAAATTGCAAACAATCCAGTCTTTCATGAGAAAACTAAACATATTGAGATTGATGTTCATCAAGTTAGAAATAAAATTGCTAGTGGAGTACTGAAAACTGTTAAGGTTGAATCTTTGGAAAATACTGCAGATATATTCACTAAGTCTCTCTCTTTATTTCAGCATGATTATTTGTGCAAGAAATTAAGAATGGTAGACTTATTCCACTGTCAAGATTGAGGGCGGATGTTAAAAGACATTATTGAAATTAACAATCTTGACATTTGGAAGTTGAAGAATTACTAAATTGAAATGTTTTAGTGTTTCAGGGTGTTATATGAAATAAGTAATTCTACAAGGTCTGATAAAGTGACAAGGTGTTCAAAGAGCTGGATTGCGCCTCATATTGTTTAGAAGATGAAGGGTAGCGGAGTTCGACATTAAAGTGTAAGGACTGAAGCTGTAATATCTGAAGGGGTCAAAGTGAAAATACAAATTGGAAGTATTTAAAGTGCAAATCTCTTCAGTGTATTTCATTCAGACGAGTTTTACTTCACAATTTACTCTCTATTCTCTCTAAACGTTTTCTCTCTCTAATATTTTGTTAGAGATAGATTTAGGGTTAGCAGTTCTTAGTTATAGATTTCTTTGTGTAAATTGTAAGTTCATATTCAATATATCAGTGTTATATTTTTGTACATGATTGATTACAACAATTCTCCTTTTATGTAATTTATTACATTACATCCTACTTTCCAATTCTTGGGGCCATGACATTTATTAAACATCAATAAGTATTGGATAACAGCATAAAATATTAAACATTTGTTTCACAATCTGAATAATTAGAAATTTGAAACTTAATATACAAACATATTAGATTGGATGCTAATTCAATTGAAAATTTGAAACACTAAAACTTAACAAATGAATTGACATAATATCAATTGTCAACGTAAGATAATCTAATAACATATAGGTAACTTGAAACCGTAAGAGTTACATTTGCTCATTTTATTTGTTGGTTCCTACTTCCAATCACAATCTCTCAAATGCAATACTCTTGAAAACAAAAAAAACTTCATAAATGTTGTTAAATTGACTCTGAACCCTGGAGTTTATGCACATTTTCATCATAAACTATGAGAGCGAGTTGTGGTTTATGGGGTTTACTAGTACTATAAATCGAAGAGAGAAAATAGAAAATGAAGCAAATTACAAAATCCAAAACATAGCACCCGTGAGGGGGAGTTGGTGGTTGAGATGTGTAACACCCCTAAAATTTAAAATAGCAGAAAAATTTAAAACTTCCAAATATCCCTTAATACAACTCGAAATACAACAATCTAAGGTGTAAAAGGTAGAAATACTACAACAAATCAGAGTACCATAGGGAACTAGTCTAATACCACATACGGGAGCAAGATTGACGGGTGTTACTAGAACCACCAATTCTGCTATCTTCTCACAACCCGGACGACATCTCTCTAAGTCATCCACCCGGAACTTCTACCAAGCTCCACTCGCCACTCAAGTCCATCTTAGACCTGATATACATGTCGAAAAGAAGAAGAAGTGTTAGGCTTAACGCCTAGTGAGTTAAAGCAGTTTAAGACATATAATCTTTAACAGTTTGAAACCAAGAGTTTGCCATAAACATAATTAACCGTAAATCGTAAACTTTATAAAACCTTGGTAATAAAGGGCGTTACAACCTCATATAATAATTGAGAAATAAGTAAACCTTTCATATTCGCCCAAGGTGTGTCCAAGACACAAAATCAACATCCTCAACGATGCTCTATAATATCAAACGTCCAACACCTTCATTTTCCAAATATACTCACACAAGATGTTTTGCCCAAAATATTCATTTGGAAATAGTAGTCGTACAATTTAACACCGAAAGTAAGGGTAAGGGAATACCCACAAATAGCACCTTTCGGTGACGGGGATACCCGATTCCATCGAATGTGGCGGACACACAAAGTTAAGCCACTTATCAACGTTCTCGAGATTCACATAGGGTCACGGATCCCCGTATCTAGCACATCATGGCCCCACCGCAAGATACCTAAATGACCCTAGCGTCTACTCGACCTCTAGGTGAGTGTCACCACAAAAGTCATAAGTCTCCGTATACGGTCCCATATGGAACAACCACCGCAAGACTTAGCTCCGTATTTGGCTACTATGAGCACCACCGCAAGCTTACATAAAAGCAACCATGACTTGGGACCACCCACTAGATATATACATGGACATCAACACTCCATGACGAACAACCGACTTCTATGCCTATGGATCCATTGCATTACAGTCTAACATCACATGACTCCGATTAAATGAACTAGCGCATTTAAATCATGTAAAGAAAGCATCATTTATGACATAATTGTACTCCCCATAAAATGTTCCACATTGTGCCACTTAAGATCGGACAACGTCCCAAAACCCATTAGAGTATAAATCAAACCATAAGGCATCATAAATCGTTTGGTAAAAATAGAATAAATTCAACGTGGCTACTTAGGCCGATACACGACCTTCCCAAAACTTAGTATTTTTTTCCAAGTATAAATGGCCAACGACCCGAACCGTAGGGTTCGCATTTCCCAAAATATTCAAAGGATCAAAGGATGATCATTCCCAATTGTTCACACTTTAAACCGAGGAATGCAAAGTTCTAATTTATAAAGTACATAAGTGATTAAGACCCTAAATGAGACATATAGCAATAATCGACCATAAAATACTTCCTTTCATTTGTTAATCCGTCTAAAACCATTTGTACTTCAATTTCCCACTTTTGACACCAAAAGGTGCATTACCCAAATTCTCCAAATGCCAACAACTCTACTTGGTGAATTAAGATTTCCATTTTTGATGACTCAAACGCTTCATAAAATGACACATTTGTTTTCAAGAGTTTATAGACCAACAATGTACCCCCTTTTTGCAAATATTCACAAATTCATCAAAATAGAATAAACTCATGGATGCATTTTCAAAACCCTAAAATAAGTGCATTTTGACATGTATATAGTTTATCAAAGCAACTAAAACTCACCTCACTAGATTTAGACTAAATCTAGGTTTTACCCACAAACTTGGGTTCCTTGGATGAGAGCTTGAACCTTCCTCCTAGCTCCAAGTTTTCCACAATGATCCTTAACCACAATATTTCTAAGTTATACCAAGTTCTAACCAAGAAAATAAAGAGAGAAAGAAGAATCACAAAACCCTAGTTTCTTAAAAGGGGAAGATGACATTTTACCTTAATCCACAACTCTTGAATCCACACAACAATGTCCCTAGGGCTCCAAGATGAGTCTTGAACTACAAAATATGAAAGGGTTTTGAAGAGAGATGGATAAAACCCTAAAATCAAGAAATATTCAAGATGAGATGAGATGAGAAGAAAAGTTCCACTCCAAGGATCTACAATCTTCTCTAAATGCAAAAGATCCCAATGATTTCCAAGGATTGAGGCTTCAAGAGTGTAGAAAACCCTAAAATATCAAAGGGTTCGGTTTAGAGAGAAAAAGGAAGGGTTTGGTTGAAGTTGGAAATGAAATAGAAGTTGAAAACCCGATTTTAAACACCTCGGTACCCGTGGGCGACCTTACCCGACGATAGTGTCCGTGGCATAATCGCTGGCACTATCGCGGCACACGTACCGCGACCTTCTTCCTTCCCCGCGACATTGCCACGCGAGAGTGCCCTTGGGCACAATCGAGGGCATAGTCGTCGTTAACGTACTGAGAGGTAATGGTCTCCAGTGATTGTGCCCTCGGCGATAGTGACCATGTCACAGTCGCCGGGCATAGTCGCGCCATGCACCCCTTGGCCCGAAAACCTCGTTTTCCAATCCCAATCTCCCTCGGTACTTCGTTCGGTCGTAACTAGCTTCGTCCTTCCCGGTTCCTCGTAAACTTGTAAGCCACGTGTTGCTCGTTGGCTAACTTTTCTTGTCGAAAGTTTACGGGTGTTACAAGATGAACAAAAAGAAAGTAAGTGGTGTAAAAAGGGAAAGAGAATAGAAACATTGAACGAGAGGGAAGGGTAGGTCACAAACAAGGAGGTCGCCTTCCACATAGTCCATCACACTCAACCCACAAACACAAAAACAAAAACAAAAAACTTGAATCATATTTTTGAATCACAAACCTTGAAGCACAAGCATTGAATGAAAAACCTCGGAGCACAAACCTTGAATTAAAATCCTTGAATCACAAACCATTGAATCAAAAACTTGAATCAAAAAAGGGTTGGTTTTCACCAAGTAGGCGAATTTGTAAAAGGAGGGGGGGGGATTTTCCTAGGTTATCTGCTTCTTCTTCGATTACTATAATTAGGCTTTATATAAGAGGCATGGTGGGTTTAAGAAGAAGGGGATGGAGGTGTTTTTTTGGTTCTTGTTATGGGATTTAGTTCGTTATATGAGCGAATAGAAGGATAGGGGATGAGGTTCGCCAAAGAAAATACAAAACAGGGAGGGGTGAGGTTCACCGACGAGATCTGGAAACTAAGGGGTCATTTACCCTATAAGTACTTACAGGTAATAATCAACACTTTCACATAACTTACCCGGTAAGATTTTTAGTCCATTACAACGACATAGTATGTAACACTTTATATGGTAAACGCTTAGAGCATCTCCAACAGCTTCCCTATTTTGGAGAAAATAAAGAAAATGGGGATTTTGGGTTGTTTTTTTGCTCCAACAGCTTTCCCAAAACTATCTCCAAAATGGAGAAAGTAGGAGAGAGAATGAATTTTTCTCCAAATATGGAGTTAACCCAAAAAATGATTACTTATTGAGAGCACCAATAGGAATCTCTGAAAAATAATATTTGGAGAGAGAAATAATATTTTTATAGATAAATACAATATTTTAATATTATAATCATTGTTTTTTCTCCAAAATGGAGAATCTGTTGGAGATGAGTGTAATTTTTTTAGGGATTTTGACATTTAGTTCTTCATTTTGGAGAAATTTTAGGGAAGCTGTTGGAGATGCTCTTACCGAATAAAAGACATCACTCTAACTTACTTCATTCCTTGTCATCGTTCTTACCAGGTAAGATTGTCAATCATTATCATGTTCATCCAATAAGGTAAAGTGAGCTGGTAATCACTTACGAAATAAACGTATAGTAAACGACCTCTAAGTTTGCATTGTATAATATGTGGTGTACATGCAGTATATATACATATATATTTATATTGTAAAAATTAAGTTAGTTTATTATTATTTTTTAAAAGATTACAAGAAATTAAGGTAAAAAGCAAATTTGTTCGGTTATGTTTCTCCTTTCCTTTAACACGTTATCAGCACGTATGTTCTAAAAGATCATTGAATATGACACCAAATTATAAAAGATGGTTTATGAGTGGGAAGAATTGGAATCGGAAGACCAACTTGGGATTACGTGGGTATTCTTCAAATTGATACATCAATTAATGACCAGGTAAGTTGACTTCTTTAATTCTTTTTGATTGAATATTGATTTCTATTATTTTGACTCCCTGGTTTTCATATGTCTAAACCTTTGTCCATGATATTTATCCACAAAATTCCTTTTTATTTTTATTTTAGCAACATCATATCTTTATAAACGACAATTTTTGTAAAATTTTAAAATATAAGCTCATGCATTGGGCAATATAGTTTTGTTGATTTCGACTATTAATGTTGATGTAACTGCTTAAGGTCTATTTATTTAATTATTTTTCAAGTATAATCATATTAACATTAATTTGGATGATTGATGTCATTTATTTGACCAGTAAAATTAAAACTGAGTTTAGACAATGTTATAAATTGTAAAAAAAAAATTAAACAATCCAAATTCATATATTCTACTTCTATTTGGATTTTGGTTTAGTAAAGTGGGTCCTTTAATTAACTTGACCACGACTTAGGTATATTTGCTCTTTCTTTTAGTTTTAAAAAAAAATATTATTATAATAGCTATTTTTTACAACTATATTCTTTGATGATGAATATGATATAGATGAAGATGAAGATGTTCATGTTTTTGTTATCTTGATTATAATCTCTTCAAATCTGCAAATGTATGTTATGTATATATTTCTTGTGCCAACAACAATTTTATGTGTATATTAATTTTATTAAAACATGCATAATTATTTGATTTAATTATTAAAATTAGACTACTTTACTTGATCGTATTAGATTTGTTAATGTTATTTATGTACACTGTTTGTTCTTTTACTCAAATTATTTGAGTACTTCAATTATTTTACTCAAATATTTATTAATATTATGCAAGTGTTATCCAATTAAATAAAGTCTACCTTGTTATCAACAAAAACGATGGGATAATACCAATAATTTAGTTTGGATAACAAATTCAAATATTTATCTTAATTATAAGTTCCTACTTATAATTTTTATAATAATTTTAGAAGTTATACTTTTAACATTATATTTTTGGCATCTTGTAAAAAACTATTAAGATTAATCTTAGAACTTATAATATTAAACCATTCTTAAATGCACTAATTCAAATGTGCATCTTGTTTATGAGTTCCTACTCATAATTTTTAACGTTATAATTAATTTTAAAAGTTACACTTTCATCCCCCATATTTTTGATATTTTACCAAAAGCTCCAAAAACAACATGAAAATGTTAAAATATTAATCAAATGTCTATCTTGATCATGAGTTTCTACTCATTAATTCCAATCCTATAAATAATTTTTGAAAGTTACACTTTCAGACCCCTTATATTTGGTCTTTTACCAAAATATCCAAAAATACTATTAAGATTTAAGATGTTAAATGTTTGAATTTGACTTTATGTCAAAAAATAAAAACTAATATTGATTTGTTTAATGACAAAATCTCTTAAAATAGTATTAAGGTGTTGAAACATTGAAATTGGCTTCATAAGTCAAACTCATATTCATTTTGGCCTCTTGCCAAAAACTCTATAATTAACAATGTTATATTCAAATTAATTAAATCGCAAGATATCGATTTGGATTTTTTCAAACGGGTGTAAATAACCCTAAGGTTTGTAGGAACTTAAGAAATCCACGTGATTTCCCTACTACCTGGAGATCCAATAGATTGAGTGGTTTTTATTCGCAAATTGAAATATTGATGAAGTATGATCAATAAAATGTAAGAATACAAAAATCCAATATTATTATGATAATGAAATTTCATGCATAACATAATAAGTATAAACCATAATTCACTATGTTAGAAAATAATATGTTCTCCATTTTCTACGACATTTTTGAATCAAAAGTACTTGATTACCATAAGATAGGTTCGGAAAAACACAAGAAAATACGCAAAAGTCATCGAACCATTTTGACCCTAAAGAAAAAAACACTAGATGTTAAGATACAAGTAAATATTTTAAATTTTTTGAGATGATACATCAGTCACAACCTTCAGAGAGAATAACTAGAAACCCCCAAGAACCGTGGGTAGTCCCAAAAAGGAAATTCGGGAATATTTAGTACCATATACTTCTCAAACTAATCATACAGTGGAAAGAAACCTACTTACTTGATTACAAGAAGGTAACTGATTTTGACAAAGAAATGTCATGTCTCAAAATGCATCTCAATCTTTGTGGCAAGGAACTCACAAAAGATTATGAGAATCATAACATCTTTTCATCTTTCCTATACCACCAATCATACTAATGAAACAATATAAGGTGCAATATAACCTTTAACAAACTCATTAACTTAATGCAAGTGGTTAAGAGTTGTAGCAATGTTTTTTTTAACAACGCTAGACATACCCGGATAAAGAAAATTCTTGGGGTTAATAAGGCAAGCGTTGGAGGTGGAAAGAACTCTAAAGGATAGTGAGTTGAACATATTAATCCACACACATATGCTAAATATGTACCATATGGACAAGGTTGTGGAAAGGGTCAAATTCATGGCAAGAGTCGAGAACGAACTCCTAATAGAAAATGGAACAAGTTATAAATGAACTATGTCATATCTAAGATTGGTTAAGTACAAATTTATTTGAATATACTTTAACTATCAAATTAATTGCATTTGCGTATATATACACCTGAGTTTATAGTTGTTATAGATGTAAATATACACATCAACAAACAAATGCAAAACTCTCAACGTTCTTCGTTCCATGTAGGAATGTATCGAGAAGAACTTGATTGTTTTTGTGGCATCTCATATAATCCTAAGAAATAGATTATTTTCATTGAATTAATTATTTTAATCCCTCTAAACACTTAGACGATGGACTGTCACTTGTTGCTAGAGCACTATATCAATATGAACCTTGTTAAGATATTCGTACCAATGAGAAATCATATTATAAGAATGTAAATGGGTATATGTACATCAACTCTAATGATATGAAAGCAAAATATATTAGAGAAATTAATGTATCAGATTAATAGATTATCTATGTTAGTAAATCATATTTTGTCACCAATAAAGAACTTTGGAACAATGACACATATATGTTTTGGCATGACCACGTGGGACACCATGGTCATGACATAGTGATCTATGTATTGCAAAATACACTTAGATACATTCTCTTTCGAGTGAAAGATAAAACGAGGGAATTAACCAAATTGTAATTGTTGACTCCTACTGCACAAGAAGCAACACATCATCATAATATGCCCTCTCCAATACCTCGAACTTTTGTATACCCTTATTCTTAGTCAAGACAGGAATGAGACCATCCTAAAGCTAAGGACTTAATATAAAAATATTTCATTCTTACAACGAATACAAGATGATATTTATGGACATAAACATCCAGAATGCGGACCATTAAAGTACTTTATGGTTCTGATTTTGACACGATGAACACGTGTAATATTATTGTCCACATGAAATGTTGCACTCCTAACACTAGTTATACGTTTAAGGACTAACCAACCTGATTTTCTCATCAAGCCTGCATGACTTAGAATGCTGGAAAATTTACATCATACGGATTTGATGATTATTGCATATGTATAAAGATTAATGTAGAGTTCCCTATACCCCTTGTGTATATATAAAATGGTCTCGTAGAATGATAAAAGTTGTCATCAGAAGAATATAGATGGTAGCTAGGGCATTGGTTATGCGCACCAATTTATTCAGATCTACATGGGGTTATGCAATATTACATGCAACTTTACTTAATCGTGTTTAGACCCACAACCAGCCAACCAAACTTATGCGTACCAGTTGGTAACTTGATATAAGCCTGATATTTTACATTTACGTATGTTTGGTTGTGTTGTATATGTGCCAATTACGCCCCCACAGCGTACCAAAATGGGTCTTAAAGACGATTAATCAAATGTTGGATATGAATCCCCAACAATTATCCGCTAATTAGAACCCTTGACGAGTGATCCCTTTGATCACTTTGATGAGACAACCTTCCTGTCGTTAGGGGGAGATAGGAAAAAGGATTTTCCATGGGAACGACAGGAAGTGCCATTGAATATTTCAACTATGTCTCATTTTGATCCCCAAAACTTCACAACGTAAAGTTGAAGTCAAATGAATCAGACTCGATACCTGATACGTTTAATATTATCTAGAAGTGACAAGATCACGTATACGAGCTGCAAATATACTCGCAAGGTCAAAAGTCCCCAAACAAGGGCACAACGTCGCTGGAAGTACGTTGCAATCACACATGGTGGAGGTGTGGTTGAGGTCGTAGCTCCCAAAAGGAAATGGGGGAAGCTACTTGGTTCGATAGATACTCATCTAAAGGAAGAGAAGAGTAAGGCACAACTATATATCATCAATACATGAGATTATCTCTGATTAAATCTATGTCTATGAATCATTACTGGAGGACGCTCCGAAGTTATACTGATTCCAGAGATCAAAGAAATCTCAAATGAATATGAGTCGATGGACAGATCATAAATACTAAATGATGATATATTTACATATATCGTTACTTATGAGATAATAGAGCACGATGTCATCGAACCATGCTCAATTGAAGAATGTCAACAAAGAGCAAATTGGCCTAAATGAAAAGAAGCAATCCAGGATAATTATTTGACAAATGAACAGGTATTTGGTTCGGTAGTGCTAACCGACCAAGTGTAAAGCCTGTAAGACATAGATAAATCATTTGTCAGGGAAGCGTAATGAGAATAATTAAGTCATAATATATAGGCTCTCCTTTGGCGCAAGGTTTCTCACAACGCACTGGATTGACCACAATAAGACTTACTCTCTTGTGATGGACAACGTTCTGCTAATTAAATTAGCCAAGTAGTTTCCGAAGGACTGGAAATTGCAGCTCGACGATGTAGTTACTACATATCTCTATGGGGATCTAAATTCAGAGATATATAAAAGTTCTTGATGGCATTATACCAATATCAAGTAACTCTAAACCATGAAATGCGTTTACAATAAAATTGAAACACTCACTTTATAGATTAAAGCAATCTATGCGGATGTGGTATACCCACCTGAGTGAATGCTTGATTGGGAAACGATAAATAAGAACGATGAACTGTGCCCTTGCGTATTTATATAAGAAAACAAGTCCCAGATTTTCATAGTAGCTCTATATGTCGATGTTATGAACATAATAGACACTCTTGATGAAATAAGAGAAAACACAAGCTACTTGAAATCTGAATATGAGATGAAAGATCGTGGGAAAACTTGGTTTTGTTTAGATACTTGAGCTACGACACCGAGTTTGTGGAATATTAATCCACCGATCCGCATATGTCTAGAAAATGATCAGGCGACCTAATATGGACAAAGCGCATCCGATTAGCACTCCCATGATCGGTCAAAGTGTTGGATATAAAGAAATATCCATTTCGTCTAAAGGATGAGGACGAAGAGGTGTTAGGAGCTGGAATTCCATACCTAAGTACAATAGGCGCATTATTGTACTCAACATAATACACTTGATCGTATATTGTAGTTCTCACTGAACTTGTCAGCTAGATTTAGCTCAGCGCCAACGCAACGTCATTGGAATGATTTCAAATGAATCTTTTGGCACCATTGACGTGAGCTTATAATTTCCCTACGGAGATAAATGGATTGATAATGAAACTTCAATACCTACTTAGATTGTGAGCGGCAAAAGTACTGGCTCTTATAGAAAAACATCAAACAATGCCTTGGTATATATTTGTTGAGATTAGGTATATGTTTGACTCATATAAAGGTTGTTCCCAAAATGGATAAGGAGTTATCATATGGAACATGCCGATTGCTTGAAAGTAAACTAAGCAAACCCTTAATAGCTATCTTCTTATATTATCAACAATCTTACTCTCCATGAGACTATTCAAGAGTGTATATGGTTAAGGACTATCATTACACATATAAGAGGAGCTAATAGTTTTGATTTTGATCATTATACAACTTGCATGTATGGAAACAATGCATCATGTATCGAAGAAATGAAAGTAAGATATATCAAGGGCTATAACACAAAACATACTTTGCTTAAGTTTTCATATAATCAATTATCCTCAAGATTCAAGTGAACTGAATAAGATGTGGGGAAAATGTGACATGTTTGCTTACCAAATCAATACTTAAAACCATATTTGGGAAACATGTAGAAAATATTAAAATGGAAATGTTTTAAACCTCCTTTGATTAATGCACGAATCTGGGGGAGTGGTAGACAAAAGGGGGAGTCTACTATATATGTAATATTGGTATGTTGTGCCCTTTCCTTCAACCAAGGTTCTATTTTTCCCATTGGATTTTGTTCCTTGGTGTAAGGTTTTAGTGAGGCAACAGTTTATATACCATCATGTTTTCTTAACCCTCATGATTAATGTACGAATCTAAGAGAAAACTAGACTAAAATAAAAGTTTATGTATTGGAAATAAGCTAGTGCGTTGTACTCTTTCCTTCGTCATATTTTTATTTTTCCCACTGGGTTTTTATTTTGGCGTAAGGTTTTAACGAGACAACAGTTGTGCACCTTCACTCCTTTGACTCGGCACAAGGGGGAGTGTTGTAGGATAAATGTGCCATCGTCAAAGTATAAGACGATAATGATAAAGTTAGAGATAGAGATATACACATTAGAGTTAGATTAGAACTTGGTATCTCATGATTATCTCTTTGTAAACCATCCCTATATAAAGGGCTTATGATTAATGAGAATTACGATTCATTCTCTCCATTCTATTGAGTTATGTTTCTCCTTTCCTTTAACACAATATAAATAGTCTGTTTGAATCACCCAATCAATTTTGATTAAACCATAAATACGAACAAATATAAGAGCATCTCCAATGCAAGGTTCTTATAAGAAAAAAATGTAGTTGCTTGTAGGAACTACCATTGTGGAGTAGGGGTGTCAAAAATAACCGAACCCGAATAACCCACCCGAACCGAATGAAATTTGGGTTAAACGGTTTCAGGTTATTCGGTTTTCGGGTTAAACGGTTCGGTTAACCGAATAAGAATTCTTATTCGGTTAATTTTTTCCTAATTCGGTTAAACCGAATAACACATTCTACTAATATTTTATATATTCCATGTTTATAAAAAATAATCTAAATACATGTTATACTATTATTATTTTACATATTTTATTGTTATATAATATTTTTTTATTGATAGTAGATAAGGTTTTTATTAGATTACATTTTTTTCTTTGATTTACATCGTCGCATTGAAAAATATATATATATATCATTCGGTAGATATTGGTTGATAGATGATCTTTTTACTTAATATACGTCAATTATTGAGTATTATTGTATGATACAATAATTTATTGAAAGCAACGGACAAAAAATATTTGAGAAAGTGTCCAACGAAAAAAATATAAATCCTTATTCGGTTTAACCGGTTACCGAACCGAACAAACCGAAACCGAATAAACCGAACCTTATTTGGTTTGGTTATCGGTTAGTTTTATAAAAACTTAAAAACCGATTAACCCGAACCGAATAAACCGAAATCTGATTTAACCGACCGAATAACACCCCTATTGTGGAGGGTCTTTATAAGAACCCAAACTCCTCTAGGGTCTTAAATAAGAACCCATGATTTTTGGTGTGAATTGTCATATTACTAGTTTTTCTTTTTATTTTCTTGACTTTTTAATCATATAATATTAAAAGAGATTCTTGTAAGAACTACCATTGTAGCATTTTATGTGAGTTTTTGTTTTGATGACTTGAAAGTAAGGTGACAATGAAAAGGGTAAAAGGAAGTTCTTATAAGAACCTCCATCGGAGATTAATACTCTTGTATACAACAACTGTCTTGAAGAATTTTAAATTATTATTATTTTTAAACCCTTCCTACAATTAATTATAAGGATATAAATATATTAAATCAATTTTCAATCCACCTAATCTAATCCCCTATATTATAATATCATCATCTACCTGCCTTACACGTTAAAATAATGGTTATTGCTAAATTTATAAATAATTCAACTATCTTTTATTAATTTAAATACACCATGTAATTTAATATATAATGGTATTTTTTAACAGTTAAATAAACATTTGAGAACCAACTGATGGACTACTTCAATGTTTATGGATTCTCAACTTGTCTAAATAGACAAATTTAAACTAAGGGGATGTTTGTTTGGGGGCATTGAAGGGTAAGTAATGAGAATGATAATGAAAGGTGTTGTTTGGTTTGATATAAATCATATAATATAATGGGTTCATTAACTTAAACCCATTAATTTTCATTCCTGGCCAAATTGAAGTGAATATAAATTTTATTCCCGCTAAGTCATCTTTTCTCATGCATCTCTCGATGTTAAATGGATTTTTTTTTACGTTAGACTTCATATATATGTATTAAAATTATTATATAAATAATCTTTTTATTAATTATATTGATTTAACCTAACAACATTAATGCAATGTTCATTCCTATTCCCATTCTCCGGCATCTTCATTTTCATTTCTTAAACTGAACCAAACACCCCCTAAGATTTTGGTAGATTCAGAAGAAAAAAAATTATCGCAATCTATTGAAAGATGGAGGGCATAATGGTCAATATCCATTCCATCGAGCAATTGCATTGGAAAACAAGTGATAGATTGAGAATGATATGCAAATGTTTTGAAAGGATTGCATTACCAGGGGTAACATCTCACTCCATTTTAAAGTGTTAAACAAACGGCATTTTCTTACTAGAGTGGGATAACTATTTTTGTTTCTCTTTTTTACAATCACACTACCAACAATATATTGTGCTAGGAGTGTCCAAAAAAAACTATGAGCCGAAACTGGTCGGACCGAATTGTACCATACCGTTTTAGCGTTTTGGCAGTCTGTATCATATCGTTTTAGCGGTTTGGCAGTTTGTGGGGTTCCGTCTGAAAATTTCTCAAATCGGATAGTTTGGTTCCGGCCTACGATTTTAACGGTTAGTTTGGTAGTTTAAACTGACTGGGACTGCTTATGTATATATAATACATTCGGGCTCACAATCTTATGCCATTTTATTTTACTTATAAATCTTTTAAATATTAAACGTTTTAATATTATAGATTATAATTTATTAGGCTTACAACTTATATGAGGTAGAATTTAATTTATCAATTACCATTTTAGAGCTATTTCTATTCAAACGTCGCATGTTTAATTTACCAAATATCAATTTGTTAATCTGTATGACAAATGGACTATGGTTGATTTTACTTGCATTTTGAGCTATATATTTATATTAATTTTTTAAATTCCCAGTTTAAGTTTTTTAGGTTGATAATTAGCTAAAACCGTCTATACCAATTAGACCATACCATGTTTTTGTCGTCTAGTTTGATCGGACTTGACACTTCATTTCATACCGTACTATTTGAGGAAATCTCAAAACCATTATATTTGGTATGGTCTGTTAGACTAGACTTAGGGCCTGTTCGTTGGTGGCTTAATGAGCTGTTTGAGAGGTATGGCTGATTCGCACAGCCATATCTGGGTGTTCGGAAGCGGCTGAATCAGTCGGATAGTGGCTGATTCGCTCAACTAGAATATAGAGGTCCTTTGGGCTCAGCCATGGTTATTTCCCATCTACCCTTCTCCAAACAAACCTCATTAAAGAAAAAACTCTTACATGATACAAACCATTGTCCCTCTCTCCATAGACCTATCTGATACAAACCATCGACCTGTTGCTGCTTTCGACGAACTGCTCTGATTTCTCACATCCATTTTTATGAATCGATCACTACTCTGTTTCTCCATTGATTGCTTTTCATTTATGAATCTATTTTGTGTTTCTCCATGGATTGCTCAATATTTATGTCAATGATCAAAAGGGAGGTTTGGAGAAGCAAAATCGATCACCAAAACACACCCTAGATAACAGAAGCACATAAGTGATTTAGGAAAGAAACCAAAAAAATTAAAATTAGGTCAAAAACCCAACAGGTCTCTGGAGCCTTCTTTCCCACTGCCTAGAAGACCCCAAATTGATTTCAACGTATCATGGTGTGGAACTGTGGATGTATTTTTAATGTTTTTATAAAGACTAGGATTTAAATTGATACACTTTTTTTCATTCAAAAATTTATTTAACATTTTAATAAACAATTATTTTATTGAGACAAAAATATAGACCAGGAGTAAAATGGTCATTTTTGACATTCAGACTGTTTATTCAGCATAACAACCGAACACCAACTTATTTGTTAACACTCAGACAACTATATCCACTCAGACAGCTATATTCATACAGGTCTTAACAGAAAACGAACCGAACAGCCCCTTAAATTGCTCTTACTAGACCACAAACACCTCTACGAAGAGGATGGATAGCACTATATTCTAGAAACCTCTTGCACAAAGAAAAGAAAAGAAAAGGAATGGAAAGATGCACAAAGTAAAAGAAAAACTTATCTATCTCAAAACATTTGAGGAGTGAAAGAAAACAAAAAAAATATCTCTCAAACTTTCCTTCCACATGTGGAAGGAAAAGAAAAAATTAGAACTCTTTTAAAAGATTATTAAAATTACAAAATTACCTAACATTTCATTATAAATATTATTTTTTCTTCATCTCATGTGTTAGAGCATCCACACACGTCTTAGACCATCTACACCCCTGCAAGACCAAACTTCTTTCTAAAGTACCACATCAGCTTTGCAATAACACTTTTCACACTCATGCAAGACCAAACTTCTTTCTAAAGTAATAAATTATAATATAAATAATATAGATAATTATAATATGACTAATAATAAATTATAAAATATAATATAAAAAAATTACTTTTGTTTTCTTTTATCTATTAGTATTTGTATTTTCGTAATTTCTTATATTAATGTACTTTTATTTTAGTAGTTTAAATAAAAAACATTGCATAAAAATATCATTTATTTAAAATAAATTGTGGGTAAGAAATTTTAATAAAAATAATAAAAAATTAATATTCAAGTAAACTAATAAATGAATTAAATTAATAAACATATTAATAATTAATGTTTAAACAAACAAATAAATAAATTAAATTAAATAAAAATAGATTTGTTTTATATATTTTTTTTTGAACAACAGAAACCAACCTTATATTACCAAAACCAATAGCCACAAATTACAAAGTCATAAGGAAACACATTACCAAACAGCACCGAACTGCAAGGTATCAGATTTTGAAAACGAAACAGCCCTATATATATTTGTTTGTAAAAGACCTTGCTAAACTTGCAAGACCTTGCAAGCCACATGGCATGCTATGTCATCTTGCAAGGCCTTGTGCAAGACGTGTGTGGATGCTCTAAGAGCCTTATAATTAATTTATTATTTATATTATAATTATCTATATTATTTATATTATAATCATCTATTTAGAAAAGAGTTTGGTCTTGCATGAGTGTGAAATGTGTTATTGCAAAGCTGATGTGACACTTAAGAAAGAAGTATTGTCTTGTAGGGGTGTGGATGATCTTAAAAACATGTATTTTTTTATTTCCTTCATTTTCAAGAATGCAAATAAAAAACAAAATTTTCTTTCCTCTCTTTTCCATCAATTTTTTCCTCTCCAAATTTGATAATACGCCATAAAAGATAACGTAAATAGGACGCGTAGGATATAAAATAGGGATTTGTAATTTGTTGAACTAATAACACACATACATATATCATCAATATGTATAATATGAATATATATTATGGCACATTATATATTCAACTATAAATATATATATACTAAAAAGTTAATTAAATAACCCTCAAAATAGATTTACGTATGTATTTGCCTAAATTGTAACAATAGAAAAAAGAGAATGTCAAAAGATAGGTTGTCCCGTGCCTGTCGCCGTATATCTCCAAGAATCAAGATGCTTTCTCTTGCCGTCCTCACGGTCTCCCCTTCTCACTTCACTATTTCCACAATTTCAATCCCCATTTTCACCCCAAAATTCATCTTCTGTAATTGATTTCAATTGGAAATCCGTTTCTTCATCTCAAAATCCCATCAAAAAACCCTAATTCATCACAAAATCTTAACAAGCCACCATCATAACTCATTCCTATCAAACCTTTGACCTTGTTTATATATATATATACATATATCATCGCTATCATGTATATTTTCGTGTAAATTTCTTCGATCAATTTGTAGACTGTGTAGCTCCAAGATCGTTGAACGTGTGAAGGAATAAATAAGAAAGTTGAAGGTTAGGGTTTTATATAATTATCGATTAATGGAAACAGTTGGTGTTGGTGTTTCCACGACGAATTCTGATACTTATGCTAGTAATTCTAATTCGGTTTCATCAACTCCTTCATCTCCGACGACGAGGGGCAGCAGTTCTTCTCGAAGGGTGGCGTCGTCTTCCTCGTTTCCTATAGTTCGCTTCTTACAAGCTCCTGTAACTACTATATTCGAATACTCGGGGTTTCTACGACCTAGGTCAAACAGCGATTATCATGAATCCGAAAGCTTGATTCCGCATCATCATAGTCATAGTTCGATTGATTCCGGTACCGTTTCTAGTAATAGTGATGGTAGTAGTAATAATGACGGGGAGGTTTCAATTCGGATAATAGGTGATGGAGAGCAAGAAGGGGAAGACGGTGGAGAATCTGCTGTCATAGGCGAAGATAGTGGTGGAAGGGATATGGCTGATTCTAGTGATGTTGATGGTAGGAGTGGTGGTAATGGGAGTAATAATAATAACAGTGATTCATCAAATCAACAGAGGTATGATTTGCAGCAAGTTTCAAGGTGGATTGAGCAGATTCTTCCGTTTTCCTTGCTGTTGATAGTTGTGTTCATTCGTCAACACTTGCAAGGTAGTTGGGGTTCAGACCTTTTATCATTTCTGCTTTGAATTGTTTATTTGGTGTTCAGTTTACGGACTATATTTGTTCTTTAAATTTGGGTTTGCTATATTTATTGTGGAATTTGTTTCAAGTATGATTTGTTCACTAACCTTTTCTTCACGAACATGGGTGAGAAATTGCAATTTAACACTACTGATGTCATTGAGTGACATTATTTACTTCAAACATCAGCGATTATGCATAGATTTTGGTTTTGAAAGATGGGTGATTTAATATTAGCTTGAGCTGTCTGAACTGGACTTATTGGGAAGAAAGATCCAGTGTCACTGGGAGGATAAGTATAGAATCTCACTGGCAGCATAATGATCATTACTAGTAGTTATCTGAATGTCATGCATATAAAGGCATAAGGGTGTTTTGCTAATTATCCTATGTAACTATGCATTCCTGGTTTGCTAAGTTGAGTTTAAGCAACTTGTTTTGTTGCATGAGTGCTGGGCTTTGTCAAGTTGCAAGAACTTTCCCATTGAGCATATTGGAAATGTGGTCACTTCCTTTTGCATATTACCTACGGCTCTTAGCAGAAAGGTGGCATTTCTCTATGGAAGGAATTAAAACTCAAAATTTGCAAGGACATTGCATCACTTCAATACAACAGAAATCCTATTAACTATATTTTTTAGCATGGAAGTAGGCAATCAAAATCAATGGAAACACAACTTTTTTTAGCCGTTGTATTTGACTTCTCATAGAGTATGAACCATTTTTCTTGCAAATTGTGCAAAAGAGAAACACTGCAGTTTGTTATATTATGTGATTTGGACAAATTGTGCAAATGTAAACGCAAAGAAGAAACCATATTTGGGACTTTTTCACCCCAAATCGTTGATTCTTGTGACGTGTAGTTCTTGTTTGCATCTTTGCAGATGAGGGTTTATTTGCAACTAAAGGCTAGGTATGATGGTTCAAAAAGTCCGTAACTTTATATTAAAAATACAGTAAAGTTTGGATATGAGGCTGGTAGACTGACGATAATACAGGAAGATCCATCTTAAAATCCCCTGGTTTAATTAGTTGAAATCTTATTAGTAAAGTTTGGACATTTTTCTGCTTCAGTCTTCTCTATGGTCTATGAATATGCTTCACTCTCCGCATTTTGGAATTTAATACTGCATTCTTTGTATGGTTGAAAATTTGTTATTTTTCAAGTACCAGATGTTGCCTTCTTTTTGTCGTTTGAACTTTGTTTCTACTTGAGAACTTATGTTAACTATTTGTTCATGATTGATTGTAGGTTTCTTTGTAACAATCTATGTAACTGCTTTCATGTACAAGTCAAATGATATTCTCCGAAAACAGACAGCTTTAAAGGTATGAATTCCACTAATACTAAATTATGCAAAATGCTCTTTAATCGTCTCCTTCTAATCTTAATGGTTGGTGAATTTTGCAGGGGGAGAGAAAATTATCTGTTCTTGTTGGCTATAGTATAATTTTTATGCTTCATGTGGTTGGAGTATACTGGTGGTATCAGAACGATGATCTTAGTTACCCATTGTTCATGGTTCCTCCAAAAGCGATACCACCATTCTGGCACGCTATATTTATAATAATCATAAATGGTATGGAAACTATTTGATTATTGCTTCTTTAGTGAAGAGTTTATGGTGTGGCACAAATAGCTCCCCTATTGTTTTAGTGAAGAGTTTAAGGACAATTTATTGGCTGCAGATACAATGGTGCGGCAGGCAGCAATGACTTTAAAGTTGGTACTGCTTATGTACTATAAGAATGGCAGGGGCCATAATTTCCGTAGACAGGTAAGATGATGTAACTTAATTTATGTACTACTCCCTCTGTTCCAACATAAGTGTCCACATTTCTAGTATAGTTGTCCCAAAATAAGTGTCCAATTTCAACAGTAAGTGCCTACTTTCCTATTCTACTCTTAAATATGAGATGGAGAAATTCATTGGTAAAATCGTCATTTAGTTGATTAAAAAGTGTAGTAGTTAACATTTATAAAACCGTGTGCTTTTTTCGTTGTGGACATTTAGTTCAGGACCTAGGATGTATAAGCATATATTTTCAGAATTTTCTAACGCTAACTTTTGGTATTTAGGGTCAAATGCTGACACTGGTAGAGTATGCCCTGTTGTTATACCGTGCATTCTTGCCTGCTCCAGTTTGGTACCGATTCTTTTTGAACAAAGAATACGGGAGCCTGTTTTCTTCTTTGATAACAGGGTTATATTTAACTTTCAAGCTTACATCAGTAGTGGAGAAGGTATGCATTGGCCGGAATTTTTGGTTTTCTGTTTTACTTTTGACTTTGTGAAAAAAGAGGATGTGATCACCATGTAAATTATTAGCAGCAAGCACCCAATGTGCATGTTGCAAAGTACGCTTTTTTACATGGCACAATTAGTTTATGCAGTATTTCAATTAACTAAGGGCCCGTTTGGTTCATGGGATTTGGAATTGGGTTCCATTCCAATCCTGCGTTTGGTTTAAAGGAAAGTCCGGAATTGAAATTCAACAAACATGGGATTTAGAAATCCCATGGGGGTAGTTGGTATTTTGCGGGATTTCATAGGGTTTGTGTGTAATAATGTTTTAAAATATGTTAAAAACACTTGTTTTGTAATAACTTATTAATAAAAAAGGTAATTTAATTATTTTTATGATTTGTATTTATAAATTATTTTAGAGAATGGAATTCAATTCCATTCCAAAGCCTACAAACCAAACACACCAAAGATTCCAAATCCTTCCATGAAATCCAAATGCCTCAAAAACATTTCGTCAAACGAAACCGGTGCTAATGGATTTTCTTTCTCTTTCTCTGCAGGTTGGATCATTCTATGCTGCATTGAAGGCTTTATCACGAAAAGAAATGCATTATGGATCATATGCAACATCAGAACAGGTGAGCTTATAAGTAGCTGCTGTATGAGATACTAAAATGCATTTGTTTTTTTTTGCAATGGTCCAAATCAATCCAACGTTTTGTTTTTTTGGCGATGTTTTAATCTTTATTTTCTTTGTTGCCTCTAGTAATCATTACGAAACATAGATGGCATTGATTTAAGTCCATGAGATTTCTCTAGTTTTACCATTGAGGGTATTTCGGATATTTGACTAATTAACAAACATTTAAAGTATACAAACCAAATTAGGAGTTCTTGGACTAGGGTAGCAGACTTGGAGGGTAGGGGTAGGACCTAAGCAGTTAACACGAAATTTTCTGAAATTGCGATCAAGACCGTGTTTGATATAGCGATTATCGTATAGGTAAAGCGGTACAAAATAATTTGGTTTATATAATGAAGTACAAATATATATACATATGAAGAAGTATTTTATTGTAGGCGAAAGATTGTGTGAGAAGTTGGGGTTAGCATGAGAAGTGGATCTGAACCGTAGATCAATTTTAATCAAATGGCCTCCCATGAATTGCGGCTTAGAAGGGAATTGATTCGGTGCATCTCGATGCATCTTATCTCGGTGCATCTCATCCTAATGTGCGTCCATTTCTCATCCAACGGTTGATAACCACTTCTCACGCTTCTCAAGTTAACCTCAACTTCTCACCGGAACCCAACCCTTGTATTGTATATGTAAATATGTCTGATACATATCATGTAAAGTAAAACAAATCAAGTCCCACACAAGCAACATAGTAATCGAGTTTGTAAAGTCATGAAAGAGCTAATTGCACTAGCGGTAAATCACGGTCAAATAGCGGTAAATTGCGCCACTAATCGTGGGACACTCTTTGACCATCGCTTATTTCTTCAACCACCGCCATAGCACCGCTAAACCACCACGATTGACTGTCCAGACCAGAACCCTAAGTTAGATCAGGGGTGTGTAGTTTCCACACTTTGGTTATATTTTCGTAGGACTAGCTTCTATTTATATTGATTCTGCTTGCCCATATCTGGTTTCTCAAAATTAGCGTATCTATCTCTTTCTTTTTATTTGTATAGCTATTGCTTATTCATATATGGTTTTTCAAATTTTAGGACATCTATTTATTTCTTCCTTTCACACACTTTTCACTAGTCGGGGCTGTCATGTAAACAACCACTCTACTCTTTACGATAGAGGTAGGTCAAATCTGCACACATCTTCCCTCTAACCCCACCTCCGGGTGGGAGATATACTGCGAAACCAAACTAGCCCGGTATATCCGACCTGATGTGTGGTCGGGAACTTGAGGGTATGATGTAAGCATACCTGGCCTCTACCCTAAAGAGTAGAGTAGCTGTTTTCGTGAAGACCCTCAGTGTGTGAAAAGCACGCTTCGACCTCTACCACGGAACTTTTAAAGTATATGTCTAGTCAATGTCAATTCTTGCTTTGTTTTGAGGGAGTGTATTGTGTATTTTTTGTGTTTTCATATATTTTATCTGTTCTTCTAGCAGGTAAGTGAGGCAGGAGACTTGTGTGCCATTTGCCAAGAAAAGATGCAAGCCCCAATATTGCTATGTTGCAACCACATCTTCTGTGAAGACTGTGTTTCGGAATGGTTAGATCCTCCTTAAACTATACCCTCCTCTGGTTAGATATAAATAGTTACCTTACATACACATATGTATGTTTATACATAGATACATGCATATGTCCGGGTATGCATGTAAAGGGGCAGGTTTTGGTAGGGACCCAAAATTGATTAGGAACCCAGGAACCCCCCACAGCGCGACACATTGAATATTCATCAGGAATACGAATGTTGTAACATATTCATCATTAATGTGGTGATTCATGATTGAATAACACGCTCATATATTTTAATTTTTTGTATAATATTCAATATATAATAGTATACATATATATATATATATAGGGTCAGATTCAAGGGAAAACCGCAAAAAAATGAAAAATTGAGGAACACCCTGGTAACCGTTCATCTGGACGGTATGCACACGTGCATACAAGTAACTTGTAAGCAAATTGTGCGGTATGCACATGTGCATAACATGCACACGTGCATAAAAAACAGCTTCATTTACTTGTATGAACACATGTGTATACCGTCCAGATGAACAATTATGAGGAACAAGTTACGAGGGTGTTCCTCAGTTTGTCATTTTTTGGGGGTTTTCCCTTGCACCTCCCTCTACATATATAATGTTTTATATCTATTTAAAGAGGGAAATAGAAATAACTAAAATGCTCCTCGTTTTAACTGAAAAGGTCAACTCTTGTTAGACGGAAGGACAAAATCTGTTTGGCCTTTTGCCAACGTTGGGGACAAAATTCGAATAAATGAAGTAGAGGCACGGAAACATTAAAATGCACAAACGTCATGGACGAAATCTGTAATTTTATTCCATTAATTTTCTATTCTCCGTCTATAATAAAACTTTTACAACCTTTGTGAGCGGTAGGGGGGTGTTTAGGTATATAACCTTAAATTACATTTTAATTAAATCCATGACCTTCTGATGAGTTTGTATCCATGATAACATGTTTGGAAGTGCAAAAACAAAAGAATAGAAATTTTCATTCTTGGAAAGCCGAAGGCTCTTGTTAATGCAGCTGGATGAGCCTTTCCTTTTAATTTTATAGCAAACTTTATTTATGGATAAGTTTTGTGGTGATTTTCAGGTTTGAAAGAGAGAGAACATGCCCTTTATGCAGAGCTGTGGTGAGACCAGCCGATATACGATCATTTGGTGATGGTTCCACCAGTCTTTTCTTTCGCTTGTTCTAGACTACGTTGCTACACGTGGAGTCTGATTCGTTACAGCTGCATTATTTGATTATAACCGGAGTTGCACGGTAATATTCTTTTCTCTTTTTCTCAAGTTGTACAGCTGAGCTTTCGATGTACGTATTCTGATACTATGATTACATTAAGTTATTAATACGCAAGAGAGGAATATTTCAAAACTTTTTTTTTGTATCTTTGAAATGCCTTCTCATCCTGTTCCATAAACACACAAGTTTTGTACTTTCATCGTGATCCTAAAGTCACAATCTGTGAAACAAACCCGAAAGAAGTAGGCATGAAAGAAAGGGGGCGTTTGGTTCGTAGAATGTTTTTGGATGGAAATATGGCATGGATTCTGTCAACAAAATTTGACTTGAAGGAATTGGAATGAAATATTATCAGGTTTGACCATCTGTTTGGTTGACATACATTGGAACAAGGAATTGGAATCTGTCTGTTTGGTTTGCATAATGTAGCTTTGGAATTGGAATAAAGTATTAGGGTGCGTTTGGTTGGCAGGATTCCTTCGGAATTGGAATGATCAATTCCATTGACCAAATTCCGTCCGGGCGTTTGGTTACATATGGAATGGAATTAAATTCCACACATTCCACCATTTATGGATTTGGTCATTCCATCACAAATGAGAAGGAATTCAATTCCATTCCACCTAATTTTCTCAAAAAGACAAAGCTATCCTATCTTTTTTACTCCGACCACCACCGTTCTGAACCACCAACGACCACCACTGCCGATCACCACCGTTGTGAGCCACCGTCGACCGCCACCGATCTCGGGCACCGCCGACCACCACCGACCTAAACCATCGCTGACCACCACCGTTCTAAGCCGTCGCCGACCACCACCGACCTGAACCGTTGCCGACCACCACTGACCTGAAGCACCGTCGACCACCATCGACCACCACCGTTATGAACCACCGCCAACCACCACCATTGTGAGCCACCGTCGACCGCCATTGATCTCAGCCACCGCTGACCACCATCGTTCTAAGCCGCCGCCGACCACCATCGACCTGAACCGCCGCCGACCACCACCGACCTGAACCACCGCCAACCACCGTTGGCCACCACCGTTCTGAATCACCATCGGTCACCACCGTTCTAATCCATCACCGTTCTGATCCACCACCGCCGACCATCACCGATGGTTCAAATTTTCAAAAAGGGTATTTTGGTCATTAACTAACATTTAATTCCAATTCCAAAGCTACATTATGTGAACCAAACAGACAAAATTCAATTCCTTTAACAGATTCCGTTCCAATGTATGTCAACCAAATAGGTGGTCAAACCTGATAACATTCCATTCCAATTCCTTCAAAGTCAAATTCCTTTGACAGATTCCATTCCATCCAAAAACATTCTGCGAACCAAACACACCCTTAGTAAATGACTAACAAACTCTTTTTTAAAATTTTGAAACCCAAATCCAACTAATGTGGTTCAGATCGGTGGTGGTCGGCGGTAGTGGTTCAGATTGGTGGTTAGGCGTGTGCCAAACACGAATAGTCCGAAACCCCAATTTTGGGAGGATATTTGGGTTCAGGTTGGGTTTGATCTTTGTCCACTTGACCCGTTCGAAAACCTGAAATGATACACACATACATATTTTAAGTATTATATAAATATATTTATTTATTTAACTATCTTTTTTGAAAATCGTAAATTCTAGTAGGTTGAAATGGTTTCTATCAATCTTTCAATTGATTGAATTCATTCTCAAAATCAATTAAATTTATATATAACTTTTGCATTATAATAATACCCGAACCCGACTGACACCAACTTGAAACCCGACAAACCCGAAGCAATTCGAAATCCGAAACCTAAAATTCGGCTCTTGATATATATATCAGAACCCGACCGACCCGAACCCGAAGCAATCCGAAATCTAGAATTTAGGCCTTGATTTATATACCCGAACCCGACCGACACAAACCCAAGCAATCCGAAATCTGAACCTAAAATTCGGGTCTTGATTTATATACCCGAACCGCCCGATGCACACCCCTATCGGTGGTGGTTCAGAACGGTGGTTCAAATCGGTGGTGGTTTAGAATGTTGGTTCAGATCAGTAGTGGTTCAGAATGTTAGTGGTCGCCAGTGGTTCAGAACGGTGGTTCAAATCTGTAACAACCTCAAAATTGGAAAGAACAACTACTAAAAACATCGATAAAATAACCAAATGAGGATAAAAATCCTTTCTACAAACCATCATTGGAAATACCTCGAAATTAAAAATGTAACAACTCCCACAATTAATAACTCAAGTCACACAACATGACCAAATAAAATCGGATGTTACTTAACCCCAAATACAAGTTGCTAATCCCAAAATAAATGCGGAAGACTTCACTAAACAAAACATTTCTTGAGCACACTACTAGCACTCATCTCTTCATAGTGTCACTAGAACTATTCCCAACCTGAACCTGTTGCACATGCCGACAAATGAAAAAGGTAATTAACGCCTAGTGAATTCAAGAGTTTACATCATGATTAAATTATTCGTTAGACAGAAAGGATGCAACTTAAATCATGATTTCCAAAAAGGGACTTATATTAAATATACCAACAACCCATTTTCCAAACGCAAACAAATTCCGTGACGAAAGCTTCAATGAAAATCATTTCTCAATAATGGACTCAATTCCAAAATCACTCAAGATGTGAATAAATATTAAATTCCAAATAATATGAACGTGAATAAAACTCCATTGATCGAAACATCCAAACAAGGATGAAGGATAATATACCACCCATAAATCATGGAAAACAATCCATATAAATATAATACGTCACCGACAACATGGATAAAAGAAATACCCAAAGCAACACCCTTCGGTGACGGGGGAGACCCGATTTCATCGAATGTGGCGGATACACAAGTTAAACCACAATTATAAATTACAAACATGTTTCATGGATGGAAAAACATGTGACATCAACCTTGTCCAGGTGTTTAGTCAATTTTGGACATCAACCCAAACCGGATCTTTAGTCCAGGGAAACATCAACTCAAACCGAGTCTTTAGTCTAAGGAGACATCAATCCAAACCGGATCTTTAGTCTATTGTGACATCAACCCAAACCGGATCTTTAGTCATTTGAGGCATCAACCCAAACCGGATCTTTAGTCCACAGAGACATCAATACAAACCGGATCTTTAGTCTATTGAGGCACATCAACCCAAACCGGGTCTTTAGCCTAAAACCACAAAAGTTCAACCCAAACCGGATCTTTACCTTGGGATCTCACCATCCAAAACAAGCTTATTTAATTTAGAAATTTATACATGACTCCAAAAGAATAACCAACGCATTCAAATCATGTAATTCCCAAAATAGATGCAATACATGCAAATCATAACCAAAGCTCTACATCGAGCTATCAAAATCGGACAAATGTCCTCAAGACCCAACAGAGTAAAAAACCGAGCCATACGCTCAAAAGATCAAATGACCATTTGTTAAAAGTCAACATATGCAAATAACGTGTATCTAACCCACATTATGCAAATACATGCTCCAAGGCATGACTAGCTCAAAACCCCTTCATTGCCACTTTCCAATGAAGTCAAACCATATATACATATATACTCAAATACTTTATAACTTAATAATGTACATAATTCGTAATTGTTTATAAAACCCAAAAAGTATCGAGAGTGCATAAACGTCAAAGGGTATTCACTTATGAGACAAAACACTCAAGAGGGCATATTCTCAATTAAAACGCAATTAAGTGCATAACACATCCAAAGCTCCATCTCGAGCTACTAAAACTGGAAAACACCCCAAAGATCTATTTGAGTATAAATCAAGGCCTTAAAGGCAAACTAAACGTTTGGCTAAATACGCGATGCCAACACGGTTACATAAACCAAAATACATCGTTACCCAAAATCTTTGTCTCTTAACTCTCAGTTGGCCTTCGGCCCAAAATCAAAAGATTTACAATTCCCAAAATGTTCATTAGGTCGAGATTGACCAAAATCCACAACTCACCCGTTCACATTTTCAAAACGTACCATATCATAAACTTTGCATAATCTCAACAAACACTAAAAGTGTATCTTGACCAAACAAACTCCACTTATGCAATAAATTAACAAAACACTTTCATTCGTGATTTATTTGTCAATTACCCAAAAATCCCAAATGTGGGTGTTTTACAAGATTTGTAAAGCTCAACACTTCAGATAAACAAAATTCACTAAATAACCCAACAATTGATAATTTTATGCAAAACTCATAAACACTTTAAAATAAACATTTTGGCATGTACAACGTTTTAACAAATCAACTTGAACTCATATTGCTAGATTTAGGCTAAATCTAGATTTTCCTCAACTTTGGCTCCTTTGAAGAAACTTGAATCCTCAAGCCAAATCTTCCAAAAACCTAGATCCATGAGTTTCTAACCATAAATAATCATATCCAACCATATAAAATCATTCCCCAAATATTTTACACTAATATCTCAACTTATACCAAAACCCTAATTTTCCAAAGATGAAGAAAAGAAAAGATTACCTCAACCACAACATAAATCCACCAACAAAACACCTCTAGGTTACCAACAATGAACCTCAAGTTCCAAATCTTCAAAATGGACAAAAAGGTTGGATAAAACCCAAGAAAACTTGGTGAAGAAGATGAAGAGGAGAGGGTTCTAGCTTTAGCTTCCCATAGCCATGAAAGATGAAGAAAATCATTTGAAACATCGGATCTTGGGGTTCAAAAGCTCAATCGGCTTTGGAGGCTTAGGGTTTCGGTTTGGGAGAGAAAGGGGTGTAATGGGAGAAGTGTGAAGTGAAATGGGGCTGAAAATCACATTTTTAAGGCTCTGGTACCCGTATGCGACAGTGTCACAATTGCTGGCACAATCGCACAGGTTGTACCGCGAGTTTTTGGCATCCGGCGATTGTGACATGCTATAGTGACAGTGTCACAATCGCGGGCACTATAGCACAAATTTATCGAAAAGTGTTTTGGTCATAACTTTTTCGTTGTAGCTCCGATTTTGCTTCGGATAGAACCCTTGGACTCGTATTTTGATTCTCCATCCAACAAGACTATAAAATCTAGGATTTAATTCAAAATCCTATTTTTCATATTTATTTTAAAATATCGATACCTTCCAAAGACCGGGGTGTTACAAAATCGGTGGTGGTTGGCGGTGGTTCAGGACAATTGTTAAGATCGATGGTGGTTCAGATTGGTGATGGTCGGGGGTGGTTTAAAATGTTGGTGGACAGCGGTGGTTCAAATCTGTGGTGGTCGGCGATGGTCGGGTTCATATGGGTCTAGGTAAATCAAGTTGAGAAAATGGGGATACTTTTGTCTTTTTAAGAAAATGAGATGGAATAAAATTGAATTCTTCTCGATTGTGATGGAATGACCAAATCCATTATTGGTGGAATATGTGGATTCAATTCCATTCCATAAGTAAATCAAGCGCCTGAATGAAATTTGGTCAATGATTGATCATTCTAATTCCTTCGTATTCCGTTCAAATCATGCTAACCAAAGGGTCTTTGGCCCATGGCCAATTATCAACCTCTCTAGATGTCAAAAGTTCCAACTTCGCCAAAGAATGGTTTCATTTAAAGCGGTAATATACAACATAATTAAGTTAAAATACAAAGGTAAAGTTTTAATCAAATTTTTCAAAACATATAAAACAGACAAAATCTTTCATCAACTTCTTGAATCTCGGTAAAAAAATCTGATGGATTTACTTGCAACACTAGTAGGGGTGCTCACGGATTGGGTTGATAGGGTTGAATGCATTTTAACAATTCAACCTAATATTGGTGGTTTAAAAAATTTCAACCCGACCCGACCCAAATAAAAGTGCAACCCAATTCAACCCATTCGGGTTGGTCGGATTGTATTTAAACAAAGTAAAAACAATATTGAAAACAAAAAAATACGAAAATTTGCGTTTGAAATACGATCAATCATTCAAGATAATATATGAGTTCATCAAATATATAGGTATTACATATAACTTTCCAATAATGTTTTTTATGCGTTTCATTGTTCGTCATTGATAACTTATACATATTAAAGATAAATACAAATAATTTTAGAGAAGTCGCTAAAACGTTTATCGGATTATCGGGTTAGTCGGGTTACTTTGGGCCTAACCTAGTATCAACCTAATAGATTATGGTTGCCTTAATTTTATATTTGATTATATGTCGGGTTACACGGGTTTATTTTTTCGGGTTTTTTGGGTTGGATTGATCAGACTCATCGATTTTTTGAGCACCCCTACACACCAGTTTAGTCCTTGGAAGATCCATTGGGCTCGCTACTTGCTATTAGGTATATTCAAAATATATACCTTAAGATTTAAGTTTGAAACTCATTTTATAAACTTCTTTTCGTTAACCCGAAAAAATTGGATGGATCTACGAGAGATCTTATTCAGTTAGATATGGTAGATTCAAATGGGATACAAAAAAGAGTTAATTGCCGAGCCGTATGAGGTAGAAAACTCTCAAGTACGATTCTAAGGGAAGGAATTAATCCACCTATTTCAACCGGGAAGAACAGGCCATTCGACTGGAGGATTCTTAAATTCCAAGAGGCTTGGTTATTTTGCACCAACAACCCCAAGTTGCATCAAACCACACTTTGGAAAATTTGTGGCACAGTTTGTGGTTAGAATAATTATACACTGTAATATGCAATTTGTTTTGTGGTTTTGAATTACCGAAAAGCGGGTCAAATTACATCACACTCCAAACCACGTAATAAATAATAAATGTTAGTCTAAGAGTATTTTTAGATAATTCTATAAAATAGAGAAGTAAAAGTTAAATAGATAAGAAATATTTTTCTGAAAAAATCTTAGCAATACCCTGGCTATAGAGCTGCTTATCACGATAAATTATATTTGTTCGATACAATGTTGTCAATATAAAGGTTAAGAAAAGAATACAATGGAAAACAAGAACTTAAATTGAAATTTCCTCTAATTCTATGAATTTTCTAGAATATTCTTTTCTTCAATATCATTCAAAAATCAACGGGAAGGTTTGACACCTCGATGTCGGCTCTTCGCCACATGGGGTTGTATTTTAGAAAAATATCACCTTCATCTCCACCAAATTTTCTACTTTTAAAGACTATACAATTAATTATATTATTAAAATATTCGATATAAACTCTTCCAACAAAATCAATATAACTCATAAACTATAATTTCGTTATTTTAAATATTTAATTTACTTTTAACCTTTTTAATAGAAATAAAAAAACGTCTTGTAAATAATTATTTTTTAAGAAATCTCCCTATTTAAAGATTTTCATCTATCTCTACTGATTTCTCCATATTTTAAATAGGGAAATTAATTAAAATACCCCAAGTTTGAATTCCATTTACCAAAATACCCTAAATCTCTTTCACTTTACCAAAATGCCACAACTGCCCGCGATGGGGCCTGCGATCGCGGGCTAGGGCGTACGTGGCACCCGTGTTTGGCCAAAGTGTCCCGCGAAGGCCCTCAACTATGGCCACGGTGACACTTTTGGTCCCTCCCCGCGGAGGTTGCCCGCGATAGGCCCGCGGTGGGCAAAATTTTTTCATTTTTTGCCCCTGTATTTGAACGAATCTTACATGCTTTTACTGTTTGTTTCTGTTTTTTTCCACAATTATTGTACTTTGAAGACCAATTTGTGGTTCAAATTCACTGGTTTGTTTGAGATTTCATCCATAAATATGAGTGATATGCAATCCATAATTCACACTCATTTCTTGCTCTTTCTTGATTTCTCTCTTGCTTTATTTGTTTAAGTTGCTTTCTCTCTTGATTTCTCTCATTTCATCCACAAATGGCATCATCATCAAACCCTAAGTCTACTGCTGAAAAAATGCCACCTAAAATCGAGATCGCCATAGCAAAAAGGGAAAAGGAGATAGAGGAACTAACACAAGAGTGGAAACAAATGATGGACAGGAAGGCAGTCCACTTGAGAAAGATCGAAGAGGGAGATAAGGAGATCAAAATGATGAAAGGGGATATAAAAGCTAGGGAGACTCGTATTCGTCGAGAACAAGAAGCAATTCACCATATTCTGCAAGACTTCGCAATTCTTCAAGCGAAGGTAAACGATAAGCAAGCTTGGATTGATGAAACTAAAGCAATTTTTGACTAGGTGGTGGTTGTTTTAGTTGTTTTGTATTTGTTTTTTGTTGTTCTGAATTTTTTTTGTTACCGTGTTGTTGTTTTGTATTTTTTTGTTGTTTTGTACTTTGTTGCTCATGAATAAAGGTTTTTAATTTGTCTGAAAAGTAGTTTTTAAGTAGTCTGAAATTTGTCTGAAAAGTGGTTCATGTGAAAAATACAACTCATAAATGTTATACAAGATTATTTCATAGCAAACACATACTAGTAAATACAGTACAAATTTATCCAAATTTGAGGCTACGACTAGACGATGGTTTGGTTTTTGACAACCCGGGTCTACTTCTTACATACTCTGGCGAGACGAGTCTCAAAGTGTTAAGCTCCACTTTCTCGATGTACACTTCAATCACAGTACGGCCGTCAACATACTGGCGTATGTTGGCTACATCTTCGTCGGTACTCAATTCTACCAGTCCAGTCAAGAAGTCTGCATTCGGCCTCTTAAAATATAACCTATTATATTTTGGTTCTTCATATTCCAGCTCTTTCGTGATCTGTTCAAGCAGTTGCATAGAAAGATCCTCCACATCTAACATGTCAACATAAATTTCTAGACCACGAAAATAATGTATTTTAGGTGGTTCCGTAAAGTAACCACCATGGTGGACTTTCATGGTGAATAACTGTGGATATTTATCCGTTGATGAAATTAATTAATATAGTTAGTTCGTAGAAACAAGCAAAAAACTCAATAAAACATGAACACTAACCATATAACTCTTTGCCAGTGTCTGAAAGCGATTCAGATAAACGTCTAAAGCACCAAACATGAAGGTTTGGGGATGCCATGTAAGAATACGTTAACGAATAATATGTTATCGTTTATGTGTTTTACGACTAATCTAGCCTAGGTTATTTATAGGCAAATGTGGATGTTTTTACTGCACTTAGGTCACTGTCTTTGCTCTAACACAACTTAGGTCCCTGTCTTTTCTCTAACACAACTTCGGTCCCTATCAACGCTATCATATGATATAGTTCTATATAACCATTACTATTCTCTCCATTTAGACTACTACCATTATGATCATCATCCCATGTTCTGTTTCAAGTACCTTTCAAAAGATAACTTGTCCCAATCAATGTTCAGATCAACGCACATAAGTTATGTTTGATAAATTACAACGCACTAAACATACAATATTTATCGTCTCAATCAATGTTCAGATCAACAGTATCATATGATATAGTTCCATGTGGTTCATGTGAAAAATACAACTCATAAATGTTATACAAGATTATTTCATAGCAAACACATACTAGTAAATACAGTACAAATTTATCCAAACAGCCGAGTACACAAGAATTCCGAATCTCTGTGCACTTGACATCCCGTATAGGTTGGCTGATTGGAGTTTTAAGCCGCTGAACCACGGTTAGGTTGGATACATCATGCAAGGTCAAGTCAGAGGTTACCTCATTCGGATAAACAAACATGGGGTTTTGCTTGTTAATGATGCTAGATTTTGGTAGCCGTACTCTATACACGTGGGCCCGCAACGAGCCTGTTTTTGAATTCTTATGGGACGTTTAGATCAACAGTATCATATGATATAGTTCCATGTGGTTCAAGCTCTGACGGACCCGCAGTGTTACTTAGTTGAGTGCTTGTGCGTCTACTCCTTGGCACAGTTGAAGAGGCGGGATTTGGACACTCTCCACGAGTATGTCCTACGCAGCACCGAGTACATCTTCGATGTATCGAACCTTCACCACGTGATGGACGTCGGTCGTTCTTTTTCGGTCTCCCGGCTCTGTTCTTATTGATTAAAGGTGGATAACATGGCGGAAGCGGGTCGGGTGGAGACACCCATACTTCAGGGGGTCCAGCTGGGTTTATTACCTCCACATATGTTCTCCGGTAATATTCGGACCTGAAGAAAGTAACAGCCAAGTCGCTGCAATCTGTACGACCCATATATCTTGCCGCAACGATGACATGGCCGCACGGTAACCCAGATTTTTCCCATTCGTGACACGAACAAGTGTGGTCGGTCATATGCACAATCGCGTGAACATGGCCATCCTGAACCTCGTACCTCCCATACCCGATTTCTCTTACCGCCCATGTCGCAGCGCGACGCACAATGTTCTGAACTATCTCCTCCGCCGTTGGTGTGAGTGCATTTTGCATCTCAGCTCCTTTTCGGCGTCGAAGTTGGTACCACTCTTGTTGAAAGGCCCGAAAGTAGCCCATAAGATTAACAATCGGACATCTACGCGCAAAACGAGAGAGTGCATTCACCGACTCTGCACTATTGGAGGTCAGAATGTCATACCGTTGTCCAGGAAAATGGGTCGCGGACCACCTCTCCGGTCCAGCTTCGTCCATGACTTTGGCTGCTTCCTTGGCACTAAATCGTAGCAGATTCATGTACCGGTTAAACTCTCGATCCGTATATGCTCTGCATGCCGCCCAGTAGACATCCTTATGGGTGGTAATACGTCTGTCCTTGGTTTTGGCGTTCTTCTCCAAATGTCGACAGCATATGGCGTGAGGGGCATTTGGGTACATGGCAGAGATTGCGGCGCTTATGGAAGGAGCCCTGTCGGACATAAACACCAACCCTTGCGGGTCTCCGATAGCTTGTCTCAACATGGACAGAAACCAAGTCCACTCGTCCCCGGTTTCGGACTTGCCTATGCCGAAAGCTACTGGAACGATGGAGTTATCCCCGTCCATGGCAACCGCCAAGAACATCATACCCAAGTAACGACCCTTTAAATGGGTTGCGTCTATTACCAGGACACGACGTAGATTTGCCACAAATGTGCGGATCTGCAAAAACATAGGTGGTTTTCCTTTGTAAATGTTATAGTTTATAATGTGTAAACATATGACGTGTTAAAATACGTACCGCGGGTCCAAGGGCCACGAAGCACATCTCAAACCGTCCACGTGAATCGGTCCGTAGCTGCGTGACAGTACCAGGGTTCTGCAGCTGCAAATTATATAAATATGTTGGGAGTCGTTCATACGACTCCTCGAACGTGCCTCTCACCATAAGCAGTGCCTGGCATCGCGCACGCCACGCTTGGTGGTAACCAATCGTGACGCCGAACTGCTAGTGAACATCATGGACGATGTCCTTTGGACGCAATGACCTGCTAACATCAAGAAATTTGTTTTTCAGTATCGCACCCAAAGTCTTTTTGTCGTGCAACTTTCTAATCATTAACGCCCCTCCTTTGGGACCCGTGTGAATCGCGTACATCCTCCACTCACAGTTTTCTCTGGCACATTCAACTATGTATGTGCTTTTGTCAGATTTCGGCGTGTGACTTTGGAAACCCTCTTCCAAGAACTTAAGTCCGACCTGACTTGCCAAGATATCCTTCGAATCGAATATCTGACCTACTCTTAACCTTTCACTGCGAATATAAGGTGTAGGTTTGTAGGTTTGTGACTGGGTATTCTGGTCTGAAAGAATAGGGGGCATATCAAAAAAGTCATTTATCTGACTACATGATTTTCTACTAGGGGTATATTCTTCGTGATCATCACTATCGGTATCTGATCTGTCTATATCAGCATTACCCGTTTTGAAAACGTAGGTTTCGTCATCAGCAACTCCAGCACAACGTCCTTCTTGTGGTTGTGGTTGTTGTTGTTGCGTCTCCGGAACATAATCAGGAATACAGTCGTTAAGACCATATGCATGATCGAAATGAACTGTTGGGCCGTGGGACTCCTGAGAATCAGTCTGCTCTATTTGGAGGTCTTCGTCATCACCGTCGTCGTCACCTTCGTCATCGTCTTCGTCGGATTCGGCGGCATACACCAAAAGTAATGACGACCTTTCTGAATCTGCTGCAAAGTGCAGAAAACCAGAGATATCCCCATCGTTGGATAAATCCACAAATGACCCATCAGCATTTTTAAACACTAACTTGCAAACAGCAGAAGGGTTGATTCCACATTTTTGCATGACATATGCAACAAACTTCTGATAAGTATAGTTTACTGACAATTTTACACCATGCTTAGATTTATAAGCAAAATTCCACTCATTGTTATCTTGCACCCATTCACCATCAAAACAGAAATATAGTTTAGCCTTTGCAACAGATGAACTCATTTTTTCAGTAGTATCTCAAAAACAAATATTGAAGAAAGAAAGCAAGAAAGAAGTATGAAATCGGTGTGTGGATTATGGATTGCATTTTGCATCTATTTATGGATGAAACAACCAACATTGATGACAACCAATCTCTCATTTCATCTACAAATTGGTATTCCAAAAACACTGATTCAACATTGATGAAACAAGCCAGTGAATTTGAACCACAAATTGGTCTTTAAAGTACAATAATTGTGGAAAAAAACAGAAACAAACAGTAAAAGCATGTAAGATTCGTTCAAATACAGGGGCCAAAAATGAAATTTTTTTGCCCACCGCGGGCCTATCGCGCGCAACCTCCGCGGGGAGGGACCAAAAGTGTCACCGCGACCATAGTTGAGGGCCTCCGCGGGACACTTTGGCCAAACACGGGTGCCACGTACGCCCTAGCCCACGATCGCGGGCCCCATCGCGGGCAGTTGTGGCATTTTGGTAAAGTGAAAGAGATTTAGGGTATTTTGGTAAATGGATTTCAAACTTGGGGTATTTTAATTAATTTCCGTTTTAAATAAGGTTTTGATGAACAATCATTTAAATGGTACGTAACAAAATGAAGAGGTTTCTACCATGAAGAATGTATTTATCGTCCTGATCGCTCTGCTTTCGAAATTAGGGCTTCCATTTTTGGTAAAATAGTGATATTGCAGCCAATGTGAAGCAGATGAAACTTCGATCTAATCGGAAAATGGATTTTCCGGCATGTCCGGTCAAGAGAATTTCGACGGAGTGCCGGCGACAATTTGCACGTAAAATTTTCAGGTAATAAATACTATACACAGTAAATTGTTTGGATAAGTCAACACTTTGATAGCTCTAACTTTTGAGTCAAATATCACAACCGATGTCATTTAAGTGAAGAATACCGTGGAGTTCTTAACGGCCATATATTCTAAATCTCCGACACTGGACGGAGAAACACACCACCGGTGGTTTTTTGGCGCCGAATTCTACTCCGACTCTTGATTGTGGTTGCTGATGCAAAATCATTTTGAAAATATAGATTCAAATCTCTATGATTATGAGCATGGCTGTAGTATATAACCAGTTCGTGTTCCCTGGCCGACCGGCGCTTCTGAAATTCCCGGTGGTTGAACTGAAAGGATCGACGTTGCAGTGCGAACGTGCGAGCCAAGGCCGCTTATCTATCAAAACTGCCGCATCTTCTTCATTCGCTGGCTCCGGCGCTGAATATTCCGGTAATTACTGTGCTCTCCATCTCTATAAAGGAATTTTTTGCTGAAATTTGGGAAATAAGGGAGATAGTTTACTGCTTTGAGATGTAAAATTGTATATCGCTCTGATGTTAATGAATTCTGCATGAAATCTGGATTCATTTTTGCTTATATAAATTGTAGAGAATTTAGTGATGGATAGAAACACAGTGTGAAGTACCTAATATACACCTATTGATGAGGATGGAACTTTTTTTGAAAAAAAGAATATGGAGCTTAGATTATAGTCATATGTATGGACGAATGTGCAAAATAACCGTTCTACAAAAGTTGGAATTGAGCAAGACATGAACAGATTTTTTTTTGCCAAAAAATAAATAATTAACCAAGTGGTGTGAAATATTTTTGGAATTTTCTTTGCCAATGCATTTTTAAGTTTAAGGATGCCTTAGCAGGTTAATACCCTTTGATACCATCCGCATATGGGGCTGCATACAGAGTGTTCATTGATTTGTTGCTAAGTTAGCCGAGGTGGGGTTTGGGGGAGGTAAGAACCTGATCTTTACCCGTAAGAGTAGAGCGGTTCTTTTTGTGAAAACCCCCGGGTACTGAAAAGTATGTGAAAGGGAGAAATAAAGATATGCTAATTGACACGGTTAAATTCAACCAATGTGTTCATCCAGTCAAATGGGTGGGGTGCAATGAACCGGAAAGTTGTTTGGTTACTTTATATATTGATGATTGATGTGTTTATTCTTGCCCATTCTCGTTCACCTAGCCATCTTTCACTATGTACATGTGGTTCCTGTTTAAAATGTTTTCCCTGGAACTGAATGTCAGTTTCTTTTACTTGTGTCCTGTCTGTAACTCATTTGTCATTGGGGTGCAAATCTACTTGAAAAGATAGATGATTGCTTGCTCGGCTAAACCGGCTGTGACAATGGTTTCTAGCAGAAATTTACTAGCTCGGTTAATGTGTACCATGACAATGGTTTCTAGCATAATAACAAGAGAAAACAAACAATAAAACAGTTTCCTTAAAGTGCAAGAATTGTTTGTGTAATTACCTTTTACATTATGCCATCTGGAAATTATAACAGCATGGCTCTAATTGTTCACTAACATCCAGAATTTTGATAATTGACGTGATGCCATTTTAGTCATTTCCAGAATCCTTGTCCAAAGACCAGAAGAAGAAAGGGAGGAGAATAGTTGTCATAGACCAAGATGAATTAGTGGATCCTAAACTTTTGGCTGACCCAGACAGTTGCTTCTGTGAGTTTCAAGGGTTGCAACTACACCACAAAATATTTGATCCAGAATCCGAAGCACAAGACTTGTTACATGATGAAGCTGCCTCTGGTTTATCTTCCCAAAAGGAAAAACTTAGGTTCCCACTGATCTTATTGCATGGCTTCGGAGCCTCTTTGTTCTCTTGGAATGCAGTTGTGAAGCGTTTGGCAAAGGTTGCTGGTTCGAAAGTTTTATCATTTGATAGACCGGCCTTTGGGTTGACATCAAGGGTAGATAATCCTTTCAAACATGCTCCATCTGGTGGTAGCCGGGATAGAAAGCCACTTAATCCGTATTCTATGGCATTCTCTGTACTTGCAACCTTGTATTTCATCGACTTCTTGGCTGCCGAGAAAGTGGTACTGATCGGGTATGGACAGTTCCCTCGTCTTTGTATCTGCTTTTCTATAGGTTCACCCATGATAATTCTTTTATTAAGTTCAATATACATAAAGGCCATGTTTGGCACCCATAAGCTAACTTATTTTTTGATGTTATTGAAAAAATCCATTTTTTGCCATAAGCTAGCTAATAAAGTAGCTTATTAAAAGGCTATTTGAAGTAGCGTTTCTATAAGCTCCAGTGGCTTTTTTCTTCTTTTTTCCAATTATGCCCCTTATAGTTTTCCAATTAGTTTTTCAACACGTCATTTCAGGTAATTTTACATTGTCATCTTGCTTATAAGCTAGCTTTTACCAAACATGACTAGCTTATCAACTAACAACTAGTTTATTAGCCAACCATCTACCTTATCAACTAGTTTGTGATGCATGGACAAAGTGATTCGATTGATTAAATATTCGGAGATGGATTGATATATATATATATATAGGGATGAGATCGAGAGAGAACCCTAAATAATAAAAGAACCGAAGAACTCATCTAAACCGTTAGATTGGGATGATCCAAAGGATGAGATTTAAATGGTGGTTATAACCACTTTTTCCAAAAATATAAATACATTTCCTCCTAATTTTTAAAACCGAAAATCAACGAAAACAACAAAAATTGGAGCGAAACAAATTACACCAAAAAAATGATCACATTAATATCTTTAATTTGACATCCATTTTGATATACTTTTTCATCCGTTTTTTCTTGGTTCTCCGGTTCTTTTATTTTATATATATATATATAGGCGAAGGATCGTGTGAGAAGGTGAGGCTAACGTGAGAAGCATGAGAAGTGGATCTGAACCATCAAATGCCCTCCCATGAATTGCGCCTTATAAGGGAATTGATCCGGTGCATCTTATCTCAGTGCATCTCATCCTAATGTGCATCGGTTTCTCATCCAACGGTTGATAACCACTTCTCACGCTTTCACGTTAACCTCAACTTCTCACCGGAACCCAACCCTATATATGTATGTATGATGGAATTGGACTAACTCTTTTGAAACCAATGGTAATGAGATACAGGCATTCGGCTGGTTGCCTTGTAGCAACTCAAACATATTTCGAAGCACCTGAACGCGTTGCTGCCATGATTCTTGTTGCCCCTGCAATCATAGCTCCGTTGACATCTTCCAAGAAAGTCAAAGCTAATGACCAACAAGACAGTTCAAATTCAGATAAGCCCAAAAATCCGGTTTTCAATCTGTTGAGTGCTGTGTCGAAATTCTACAGATTCATAGCTCAAACGGTGATGCATTTGGTTAAAGGAATGGTCAACATGCTCGATTCCCTGTACAAGAAAGCTTTATCTGCTTTCCTTCGCTCCTCTATTGCAGTAATGCTGGTAACTAGACTACTTTTATGTGAATTCATATGTGAATTTATGGTGAAATCTCAGTTTAAATCGCAAATCCTAAATATGTTTGGTAGAACTCTAACTTATAGTTTGCTTTATTGTTAGGTAAGGATGGTTATAGATAAATTCGGGATAACTGCCATTAAAAATGCTTGGTATGATGCAAGCCTAGTGACCGACAGTGTTCTTGAGGGTTATACCAGAGTAAGCGTGTTTACTTGTTACTCACTCCGTCCCAAAAGAAAAGAACCCTGTTTTTTCTTTAATTTTAGAAATTCAAATCTAGTTCCTTCGAAACTCACATGTTTGGCTTTTCATTGCAAATCGACCATCGTTACTGCAAGAACGCCAAAAAGATTATTGTGGTTTGCAAGAAGTAACTCATTTGAGATGTAAAAATTTGAGAGGTGTAGTATAAGTGGGACCCTCGGGAGAAAGGGAAATACCACTACTTTTAACGTTATTTTACTTATCCTAGGTGGACTTTTTGGGATGAATGTAGTAATAACTTGTCTTAATTTAAATTGTTCGCATCTGTTTTGTTCCTTTCCTGATTTTTTTGCAGCCATTGCGAACAAAGGGTTGGGACAGGGCTCTTGTGGAGTTCACGGCAGAGATGCTTGCTAGCTCGGTTCCTGAATCAAATCCGCCCTTGCCAGAAAGATTGAAAGAAATCTCATGTCCAGGTTCACGTGCTTATGCTTGCCCCATCTTTTTTGGTGTTCCGTTTTATAAATGCATCGATTGAGAATAAAAATACTTTCGTAATTCAAGTTATATATCAACTAATCTAAGGCTATGTTTGGCAAACTAGCTGATAAGCTGGCTGTCGGGTAATAGATTAGCAAGTTAGCTTATAAGTTGACTGTCGGGTAATAAGCTAACTGATAAATAGTCATATTTGGTATAAACTAACCGATAAACTAGATGACAATAAAATGACCCAAAAGAATTGTTGAAAATTAGTTAAAAATATACAAGGGGCATTATTGGAGAAAAGTGAAAAAAGCTCATGGAGCTTATTGAAGCGCTATTTAAAGCTAGTATATTGAACCGCTACTTGAAAAAGCTAGCTTATGGCTAACTAACCGGAGTTTCTCAATTAGATCAACAATTAATCCAACTTATAGTTGGAAAACATGGCCCAATTACATTCAAACCTTCATAAAAGAAATCAACAATTTGAGCTTGATACTATTTGGCCATTTAACATTTCAGTTTGAGGGTCCCATTTACATGATAGGAGAAAAGTTATGATTAATAGGTCCCATCTCCAAATCAAAGATAGGGTTGGGTTCCGGTGAGAAGTTGAGGTTAACGTGAGGAGTGGTTATCAACCGTTGGATGAGAAATGAACGCACATTAGGATGAGATGCACCGGATCAATTCCCTTCTAAGGCGCAATTCATGGGTGGGCATTTGATTAAAAGTGATCCAACGGTTCAGATCCGCTTCTCACGTTAACCTCAAAACTTCTCACACGATCCTTCGCCATCAAAGATAAGTTGCACAAAATGAACAATGAAACAACAATGAACAAAGGAAAATAGTATAACCAAATGGAACCTATTTAAACCTTAGATAATTATAAGCCTATGTTAAGAGACTCATTATTCGCAAATGACCAAATGAAACAGTTCTAATCGTGACGGGTGACAGTGACCGTCTTGTACCATCTTGGAACTCCGAGCGGCTTTCCCACGCCATCCCCGGATCTCGCCTTGAAATAATAAACAAGTGCGGCCACTTGCCTCATGAGGAAAGGCCACAGGAGTTCATCACAATTGTTGATAACTTCTTGACAACCATCTTCCAACGGGTAGAATCACAACCACTGCAACCAGCGATATAAAAAAAGATTCATCGACCATCTTACTTGCACAATGCCAGGTAAAAGGAAGGATTCAAAAATATTTACAATGCTTAAAGGTTTTTTGTCGGTTTTTGTAGTACGATGAAAACATTATGTTTGTATTTTGACTTGTTAGGAAATAGGATCAATTGATGCTATTAAACCATCAAATTCAGACATGAAGGTCAGTCTTCCATGATGCCTACGACTACGAGCTTTGTACGATATCTACGTCGCTAGACTAGAAACGCGTTAAGGTATGTATTTTTCGCCTGAACCGCCATTAGAGAACCCATATATGCTATATTTTACTATTTAATGATCTTATCGTGACATCCATTTATTTATATAACAGAGACTAGACTTAGGATCGTTTGAATAAATGAACTTTTCAATTAGGATTATTATTACTTTCCAATTATTTTTTAGTTTCCCCCCGTAAAAACTTAAAAATACACTAGAGGGTTAGGGGGCTGTTTGGCGGTTGCTGAATGGTTTGATGTAGAATGATTAAGTGGTCAGGATGATTAATAAGCTCTTATGATGTAGTGCAAAATAAAATATAGTTGTTTGGTAATTGTTCAAAATGAAATTATGGTGAACCATTAAAGAGGCGGACTTTTTTTGTCAAAAAAGATTCACCTCTTAACGATTCAGAAATTGCCTCTTAATGGAACTATTAAGAGATAAACAAACAACCTCTAAGATTCTTAAGTTAAGTTTAAGAAAGTCATTCAGCTATATAGCCGGACTAGTAGACAATTATTTCATTCGAAAAATGGAAATATTTTTGTGATGCCTTCATTAGATGTTCAATAATGGGTCTTTAACACCTATAATGATGTTCTTATTGATATTGAGGATTAAACGCCTCTAACGTGTAGCTCGGTTGGTAAAGGGGCAGGGCAGGTCATGGGTTCAATACGAGACCCCGTGCTAGCCCCGGCCGCCTAGTGCACCAAAAAATGCCCCATCACATTCGTGTCCTTGGAAGCGGGTTCCGTGTGGGGCTGGTTAGAGTTGCTTGTAATCAACTTTTTTTTTCTCCAAAATATCCAAGATAAAACATTTAAAAGTATCATAGGACCAAGGGGTCGTTTACCCGACGCTTACTCCGGTAAGTGCTTAATAATTGTTATATTAAAATTATAAATACAAAACTATTAATAACATAGCGAACCAATTTTTATGGGTAAAACTAATTCAAGGAAGTTGTAAATTTTTTACATTTTAATGGTTTTTATATCATTTTACCAAGTTATTTTAGCTAAAAATTTTAACTCTAACCTTCGCCATTTTTGTAATAAAATAATAATTCTGAAATCAAGGATAGCATCACATGAAATCATTGCTCACTTCTTTTAACCAAATTAAACTTGATGAAACTAGTATATCACACCTTGAATAGGGTCCGAAAATATGATTGTGAAAATGTATGAATCACTAGAAGATCTATTTTCTGTTTAAGAGTTCTTTCAAAAAGTAATCTAACGAGGGTTTCACATATTCTTATATGGTATTAGAGGCAGACTTACAATTATAAGGATTCGACACCACGGACAATTTGTACTCGTTCAACCCTCTCTCGACCACTCGAGTCCATGTACATCCAAGATGTCAACACGTCATTTTTTTTCTCTCTCCCACTACCATTTAATTTATTTATGCACCCCCAACATTTACGTAACCACCCTCTACGGTTTATATATTAGCCACATACTTGTATGCATGTCGAAATTTGATTGGAAAAACAAGGAAGGAAAGAGGAAAAGGGTAACACGTGATTATTTTCCCCATTGGAGGTGGGTGTTGGAGTTTCACATTGACTAGATTTTGATCATTTTTCCTCAAATATGTTGCAAACCTTCCCCTCCCCTCAACGACTCCTTTGGGAACGTAAGATACTTGGGTTTCACATATTTTCACAATGATATATGATGAGATTTCTTCAACCCGTGGTAGAGAGGTTGTTTTTCTGAAGACCCTGCTCGTGAAAAAGATTATTGCTCACAATTCTAAAAAATTTGTTTTTTTTTTTGATAACCTGGTTCATATCTTTAGTACAACAAATTGCATATGACCACAACCCAACAACCATAGTAGATCTTGATATGAAAGCACCCTGTTTTTCATGATCCTAAATCTTTTAATTAAGGACTTCAAACTTCTCTTTGTAATTTTTAATCATCAATAAAGAGATGATAACAGAGATGACTAAGGTTTGTCGGTGACATTTTGACGAGTCTCTTGAAGATTCAATGACCGGTTTATTTGCTGAGTCCCCTCTTATATTTTAGTTTACGACTTTTATCTAAGGATGTTAATCGTTGTTTGAGGTTCATGTGTGCTTTATGTTTTTTGTGCACTTATGGTTTAGTAAAAGTTTGTGATTCAATTTGGTGCTCGTCTTGGTTTTGACTGTAATATGGTTCATATCTCGACATTATGCATGATCAGGGCATCCAATGCACGAGTCGCGTCATCAAGCAAGGATGGATCTATTAAGAAATTAGTCGTGATATTATCTGTTGTAGTGTAAAAAAATTAAAGTTTATATTAGTTTATAATACGATTATTATTTGGTATTACTTGTAAAAGAAATTCTTGGAACCTCCGCTGCTAATAAGCCACAGCGAGATCTATCATCCTTTTGATTCGTTATGTGATAGATGGTCGTTTCAAGTTTCAAACATGACCGTTATTATCTCGTAGGTAATCAATATAATTACGTTGTTATTATTGCTTGATAACACTAATTTTTGGTGTTATTTTCATATCACTTTCCAAGTAATCTTGCTTAGTTTCAAGTGAATAAAGCGAGTTTTTGATAGTTTAAATCAAGTGTTTCAGGATTTATGTTATGCCATGAAAAAGTCAAGAAGTTTTTCCGAGCAAAAGATCAATCACGAGAATTCTCAAGATCCAAGTATGAAAAGTGTTTGGTTGAGAAATTGGGTGAAAAGTTGAAGTAAAAGTTGTGTGTTCAAAATAGTAGCGGAGGCGAGTTCGATGCTAGTTATTGAAGCTGAAGCTACTTGATCAACTCACCTGAGAGCTGAAATCAGGGCTAGTTGTGAAGTTACAACTAGCTTTAAGGTGTTGCACATTTTTAAAACCCTTTTTCTTAGGGTTTTGAGTAATTATTCAATCTATTAAGTGGAGAGCGACCAAGCGACTTTAGGGGGCATTACACATCAAAGGGAGTTTTTGAACATTTTTAAAACCCTTTTTCTTAGGGTTTTGAGTCATTATTCAATCTATTAAGTGGAGAGCGACCAAGCGACTTTAGGGGGCATTACACATCAAAGGGAGTTTTTGAAGGAATATGTCCTTAATCAAGATGGCAATCACTAAACATAGAATGTGATTAATAATGGAGATTAAATAATCCGGTTAAGTTAGATGATCATAATGTTTTGCTAGAAACCAATTATGATATATGGGTCAATTTATATTGGATCATTACTAAGGCTATGTTTGGCAAACTAGCTGATAAGCTAGCTTATGACTTATAAGCTAGCTGGTAGCTGATAAGCTAACTGGTAGCTGATGAAAAAGTCACGTTTGACAAAAAGTAGCTTATAAGCATTTAAATGACCAAAAAGGACATTAAAAAAATAGTTAATAAATAATAATTAATATTAATGAGAGCATAATTGGAATATTTATAAAAAACTACTCATAAGCTACTCCAAGTAGCTTTTCAAAAAGCTAGCTTATGGTCATCCAAACATGTATCTCAAAAATAAGCTAGCTTTTTTTTGCCAAACAATGCCTAATACAACCGGGTCCTATAAGGTCACACACAATAGAGTAATGAAGAAGATCAAATAACACGGGTCCATAGTGGGCTTGAGGTGTTAGGAGCTAAGAGGGCTTTTAAGGAGTATTTAATTTAGATAACTAGTGTATTATAATAAAGGAATGAGATACACCAATTCTTTTCATTGTTATTTGAAAAGAAAGAATCCCTAATTCCCCCATATTGTTTCCGCCCACCCTAGTTAGACAAAAAGTTCATCTTCTTGTCCCGTCTAGCAAACGTAGCAAGGCGATCTTGGTTCGTTCTCGTGTGGACCAAGTAGAGGAATCACACTTGAGGTTCTTTCTCCAAAACAGTTCGTAATCTCGCATCTAAGGTACATTGCTTATTACTTAAGATTCGAAGTTAATATATGCACATGTTTTTGGTTGGATGTCAAAAGAAAATCGTTTTTTGAAATTCCGCTTTTTGCATCCTAATTATAACAGTGGTATCAGAGCCGGTTGCAATATATTAATTTTGATCTACAATGATGCTCTTAAATTCTTGGTATTTAAGAATTTTGTTTTGTGGTCTTTGTTTTAATACATGTTCTTGATTTTGTTTCAATTAATTTATGCATGTATATTCAAGTTTTGTTTAACTTTCACGGATTAATAGAAATCAAACAATTTTAAACATGTATTGAAAAATTATCACAAAATATGTTGGGTATAATGATACTCATATTCTATTTATTTATGTGTAACACCTCGATATTTCCATAATTTTGTACATTTTGGGAGAATGTTTAAAATATTAAGGGACGTTATTTTAAACAAAGAGTATGATTTAAATGTGAAGGATCAAAGTGTAATTGATCAAAGTGTTAAGTGATTTGTGAACTTATGAACTTTGGGGGTTGGTTTTGTTATTTGGATATAATTTTGGGTTAAATGTAAAAGTGTGAATTGTGGTATAAAAATGGGAAGTCGGCTTAAAATTTAGAAGTATCTAAATTTTTGGTTCTTAAATTCGGTTCCCAAGCAGAAATAGAGTTGTCAATTGGTAAGCTAATCCATCTGCAATCTGATTCCTTAAGAAAATTGAAATCGTAAGTAATCCTTTCTCTGATAGGTCTCTGAATTGAGTTGGTGAAAGAAAGTTGAAGTTTGATTTCTGATTTTGATTCCATCGACTTCAAAGTTCTGCAGGTGAGTTCATCTCACTTTTTGATATTATTGCAATTAAAATTGAATAGTTTCTATGAAATTAAATGGTCTAAGTGTGTTAGAAATACTGGAATATATGTATGTGACTGGGAATTTGATTATAGAGGAAATCAATGGTGAAAATCAAGTGCAAGTCGATAGTTACCGGATAAAAGAGTAGTATCCGGTAAACTCTTATTCGGTGGTGTCCGGAAGATATAAGTGTCCGGTAAGAACCATTTCCCTGAAGTATCCGGTAAGCATTTAGTTTTCGGATAGGTAATTTACCGGATGGTATCCGAATTACTTTGTGTAACACCCTCGAATTGGGAAAGAGCAACTAAATAAAATTTTCGACAATACATCTAAAATAATAGAATTTCTCCCTATAAACTAATGCGGGAAATACCTCAATTTAAAGTCTAGAATTAACCTCAACAAGTTATAATCCAAATTTCATTACAAAGACTAAAACCACATCGGGTGTTACTTAACCCAAATACAAATTGCTAATCCCAAAGATGAATGCGGAAAACTTCACTTAAGCTATTCACCTCTCGAGCAATTTACTAGCACACGACCTTTCACAGTGTCACTAGAACTACTCCCAACCTGAACCTGTTGCACATGCCGACAAATAAAAAAGGTTAGGCTAACGCCTAGTGAGTTCAAGAGTTTATAACATGATTTAAATAATTCTTTGAATGAACGTTTGCGACATAAATTATGATTTTCGAAAGATTTTATGAGAAGGATGTAAATGACTCATTTTCCAACGCACCCAACATCTATGAGAAAAATTCCCAAATGGTATAAAGTGTTTCCTAAAATGATTTCCAATCCCAACTCACTCAAAACGTGAATAAATTCATATTATGCGAAACCTTCAAACACGGTTGATAACAAAACACTCAACCCATAAATCATGGAAGAACCATCCATATAAATATAATACTTCACCAAAAAATGATACGAACCAATACTCACACGAACGTAAAATGTAATGAAGTCCAAATACCATAAATATGGAAATGACCTGCTGTTGAAAAATAATATATATATATATATATATATATATATATATATATATGTTTTATTGGATGCTATGCAAACTCTTGCATGGCTCAAGAGAGGCCACTTACAAGACTTGGATGGGAAGACACTTTGTATGGTTAAAACATCATGCACATATACATGCATGACAACCATCCATGTACTCTCTTTTGTACTTCACTGCAAATGCCAACCCACCTCCAGCTACCCTTTTCTTCCTTGCTACTCCATCACCCCCTATAAATACCATCCATCTCTTCCCATTTGAATAACACCCTTTCTTCCTTCTTCTTGCTTCTTCTCGCCGGCAAACAACACCACCAACAACCTCCCTAAATTTGCATTTGGTATCTAGAGTGGTATCTAGAGTTTGTGAGGTTGAGAGTTGTTCTTGATATTCGGTGGTGTGCGAGAAGATTCGTTTGTTGATCGTGGATCTTAAGATCCTTGTACGAAGCACTTTGTAATCTCCTTGGTTGGTAATAAACACTTGCTCTCTCTCTTTGGTGGACGTACACTATCATAGCGATAGTGGAACCACGTTAAATCCCGGTGTCATTTCGGTTGTGTTTTACTTGCCATATATATATATATATCGTTATTATATATATACACATATATATATATATATATATATATATTTATCTCGTCAATACATATTATATATATATCTCGTTATTTATATATATATTTCGTCGATATATACGCTTATATATATATATATCTTGCTATATATATATATATATATATATATATATATATATATTTCGCGTGGGTTTAATTTCCTACGTCAAAGAATTATTGTGTAACATCTAGATCATTGTTATCCGCATTTGTTGTTGGGTTTATTGTGCACTTGGATTTCTACTCGTTTTGGGACCTTAGAAATCATTTGTGAGCTTCTCGTATTTTCTTTGGCACGATAAATTTTTCCTAACAATTGGTATCAGAGTTTCGGATCTAGATTTGGGTTTGTGTAGAAAATATACATAAACAAGTTTACACATTTCGTTTTCTCTATGGCTGAAGTAGAAAACCCATTTGGTACCGGTCCCTCTAACCAGTCCCAAAAATCGTACCAAGAAGGTACCTTTACTTTGTCTGGGGCTGGGATTCGTATACAGACATGGAACGGGGACGGTGACTTTGGTAAATGACAGTTCACAACATCCGCGACACTTAGGAAAAATGGAGTCCATCCCGTAGTATTTGCTAAAGACGAGTTGGACCCTAATATGTTTGACCTTAAGGCTAAAGAAATGGAAGCATGGGCATTTACTACTTTGCAGATGGCTATGGGAGATAATGTTATATCTGAGATTGTGTCTGAAAAGACAACTGCAGGTATTTGGAGCAAGCTTGAGAATTTATATCTCAAGAAAACTTTGACCAACAGATTGTTACTGATGCGGTCGTGTCTCTTCTTCAAAATGAAAGAAGGCACAACAATTAAGGCGCACATGACCGAATTCGAAGACATCATCATGAAGTTGAAGGCAACGGATGCGCTTCTTGCAAAAGATGAAGAAGCACTTGCTATGATCCTGTTGTATTCACTTCCCGATAAATATTCCCAATTCACTAACAGTTTTATTTATGGAAGAGAAACTCTTTCTTTGTCTGATGTGAAAACAAGAATGATTTCTGAAGACCAACGAATTCAGATGCGGATCGGTAACAATCACAGAGAGAATAATTACAGTCAATGCCTATTTGCTGACAAAGGCCGAGACGATCAACATTCTTCAAGAGGAAGAAACCGTGGGCGCTCTCCGTCTCGCCGACCTGGTTCTCGGGGGAAATCAAAGGCATGTGGCAACTGTAATTATTCCCACAAGCCAGGTCATTGGGTTAAGGACTGTCCGAGTCTTAAAAACAAAGATAACGCGGACACCTCATCCGTTGTAGCCGAAATGAAGCAAGAAGGCTTCTCTGCCACAGTTGCACCACCGCAAGGTGACAGGCGTTGGGTGTTAGATACCGGGGCATCTTGCCACATGACACCATTCCGGGACTGTTTCTCTACCTTCGAAAATTTTGAAGGTAACAGTATTTATATGGGAAACAATACTTTGTGTGTCACTCACGGTATCGGTACTATGCGGATCAAGATGTTCGATGGGTGTATTCGGACATTGAATAATGTCAAGTTTGTTCCATCCATGACTCGTTCCTTGATCTCTGTTGGACAACTGTCCAAATTGGGCTGCAACTTTCGAGGCAATGACGGGAGTTTGCGCATCTCCAGAGGGAGTATTATCGTTATGAAAGGCGAACGGGCGGAAAATAATCTTTTCCATTTGATTGGCAAGACTGTTTCTTCTGAATCGTGTATGGCCGAAAGTTCTCAGAATCTTGGTGATGCTCGCGTATGGCATCTTCGTTTGGGCCACACATCCGAGAAGAACTTGGAGATTTTGCACAAGCGAAAGCTCATTAAAGTCTCTGTTCCTACTAGCCTGGAGTTTTGTTCGGGATGTGTCAAAGGAAAGCAGACGTGTGTTTCTTTTGGTGTTGGAAAACACAACACTAAAGAAATCCTCGATTATGTTCATACAGGCGTCTGGGGACCATCCAATACTCCGTCCCTCAGTGGAGGTAAATATTTTGTTTCGTTTATTGATGATTTCTCACATAAGGTTTGGGTGTATGTGTTAAAGTTCAAGTCAGATGTCTCGATACGTTCAAGACTTGGTTGGCACGAGTAGAGGTCGAGACTGGCAAGAAGTTGAAAGTGCTTAGATCTGACAACGGTGGAGAGTTTACTAGTGGTAACCTCAATGACTTTTGTTCGCGTAAAGGCATCCACCGTCACTACACCACTCCGGGCGATCCTCAATCTAATGGGGTAGCCGAACGGATGAATAGGACTTTGCTTGAAAAGGCCCGATGTATGTTGTCGACATCGGAGTTCCCCAAAATTTTCTGGACCGAAGCACTGCACACTGTTGTGCACATTGTTAACAGGTTACCTTGTTCGGCCATCGGGGGAAAGATTCCGGAAGAGGTTTGGAGAGGTAAAAGAAACATCTGTTTGAAATACATACGTGTATTTGGTTGTCCTGTTTACGTTCATGTTTCAGGCCAGGACAAGTTGGATCCTAAAGCCACCAAAGTATTCTTGTTAGGCTATACAGATGGTATCAAGGGTTACCGAATCTGGAACCCCTTGACTCGTAAGGTGATTCATTCTCGACACGTCACATTTGATGAATCGGTCCTGTTAAAGTCACATGATCCTCGGTCCTCTCAAAATCCGGAAGTCGTCACTACTGTTTCTCCTACCGCTGATGATGTGGAGCCAGTAGTCAGTCCTAATATTCCCAGTTCATCCGTTCCTGATATTGTGCCAGAATCACCCGATACTGTTGAAGAAGTCATTCCGCCAGTGACTTCTACTAGTGATTCTGAATAAGAGATTCTGAATGATGGTGGAGACCACGTCAATACAATCCCAGTTATTGCACCTACCAGGCGTAGTCAAAGGACTATTCGTCCGCCGAATAGGTATGGAGATTGGGATTTTGCTAACATGAGTTTTACAGATCAGCTGGAGTTTGCTTTGCATGTAGGGCAAGAGGAGCCGCTTGATGTAAAGGAGGCGTTGGCCTCAACCCACAGTTCGAAATGGCTTGGTACCATGCAAGAATAGATGGAAGCTCTCTCGAAGAACAACACTTGGGACTTATGTCCGTTGCCGAAGGGCAGCCGTGCTATTGGTTGCAAGTGGGTTTTCAAAGTCAAAGATGACAATCGGTACAAGGCTCGTCTCGTTGCTAAAGGCTTTGCACAACGGAAAGGTATCGAGTATGACGATGTTTTTTCTCCCGTTGTTAGACATACATCTATTCGTGTTCTTTTAGCGATCGTGGCTATTCACGATTTGAAGCTAGAACAGCTAGATGTGAAGACCGCCTTCCTACACGGAGACTTGGAGGAAACTATCTATATGAAGCAACCCGATGGTTTCGTTTCCGACAGCAAACCAGAATACGTATGTAAGCTCCAGAAGTCCCTCTATGGACTTAAACAGTCGCCTCGTCGGTGGTATAAGAAGTTCGATTCGTTTATGCTCACTCTGGGATTTGAGCGCAGTGAAAAGGATGCTTGTGTCTATCATAGACAAAGCGGTGGTATTTTCACTTACTTACTTCTTTATGTAGATGACATGCTTATTGCCTGCAAGGACCGGTCAGAGATCGAACGTCTGAAAGATAAGTTGAAGTCAGAATTTGAAATGAAGGATCTTGGCGCGGCGCAGAAGATTTTGGACATGGAAATCGTGTGGGACAGAAAGTCCCGAACACTCAAGTTGACACAACAGGCGTATATTCAGAAAATTCTGAAGCGGTTCAATCTTGATGGTGCCAAGACGTCTAGCACTCCGCTACCGAAGCACATCAAGATTACGAGCGAAGATTGTCCGAAGGACGACAAGGAGAAGGCCGAAATGTCAAAGTTTCCATATGCTAGTGCAGTCGGGAGTCTCATGTATGCCATGGTGTGTACCCGTCCCGATTTCGCACATTGTGTCGGAGTGGTGAGTCGGTTTCTCACGAATCCGGGTCGATCACATTGGGCAGCCGTTAAAACGGCATTCCGATACTTGAAGGGAACCAAGAAACATGGTCTTATATTTGGTTAGCGCAATAACTGTGAAATTGTTGGATATTGTGATTCTGACTATGCAGGTGATCGAGTTGGTTGGAGATCCACATCCGGTGATGTATTTACCTTGGGTGGAACAGCCGTCAGTTGGAGATCACGGTTACAGTCTATTGTTGTATTGTCGACCACAGAAGCTGAACTTTTTGCGGCGGTTGAATCTGCAAAGGAAGCGGTCTATTTGAAAGAACTGATAAATGACCTGGGCTTCGAGCAAACTTCCGTACGTATTCTCTGTGATAATCAGAGTGCCATCCATTTGGTAACTAATTTGGCTTTCATCTCCCGGACAAAGCACATAAATGTGCGTGATGCATATCTTGTTAGATTACATGAAGCGAAGGTCATCTATTTGAAGAAAGTACTGACAGACGACAATGCCGCTGATATGTTCACTAAGTCGCTACCGCCAGCCAAGTTTGGGCATTGCTCAAACTTGATCCAACTCCGTTTGTGTTAGTGCCGTTGGGCACTTTGCGAGAGAGAGAGAGAAGATATTACCACATATGGCAAAATGACATCTTTGAAGGAATTACTTTGTTAAGTGCTTAGAGCTTTGCTTGTGCTCTACCTTGTTCAGTGGATTGTGCATTTGAGGTTATTTGCTTGTAACTTTGACGGGTGATGGCCATGCTGAAGCTCGTCACGGTTGGAATGCATTTTGCTACCTCATGCCAATTTACTTTGCTATCTACTTACTGATGATCAACCATTGGGAGAACTCGTATTCGGTGGATTGGTTTGTGCCTTAGTTTTCGTTGGGTGATTTGCATATCATGGTGGAGTATTGAAAAATAATATATATATATATATATATATATTTGTTTTATTAGATGCTATGCAAACTCTTGCATGGCTCAAGAGAGGCCACGTACAAGACTTGGATGGGAAGACACTTTGTATGGTTAAAACATCATGCACATATACATGCATGACAACCATCCATGCACTCTCTTTTGTACTTCACTGCAAATGCCAACCCACCTCCAATTACCCTTTTCTTCCTTGCTACTCCATCACCCCTATAAATACCATCCATCTCTTCCCATTTGAATAACACCCTTTCTTCCTTCTTCTTGCTTCTTATCGCCGGCAAACAACACCACCAACACCCTCCCTAAATTTGCATTTGGTATCTAGAGTGGTATCTAGAGTTTGTGAGGTTGAGAGTGTTCTTGATATTCGGTGGTGTGCGAGAAGATTCGTTTGTTGAGCGTGGATCTTAAGATCCTTGTACGAAGCACTTTGTAATCTCCTTGGTTGGTAATAAACACTTGCTCTCTCTCTTTGGTGGACGTACACTATCACAACGATAGTGGAACCACGTTAAATCCCGGTGTCATTTCGGTTGTGTTTTACTTGCCATACATATATATATATATATATATATATATCATTATTATATATATACATATATATATATATATGTTTATCTCGTCAATATATATATATATATATATTATGTATATATCTCGTTATGTATATATATATTTCGTCGATATATACGCTTATATATATATATATATATATATATATTTATAGATACTAACGTTTCCATCGCTTTTATCTATTTATATATATAGGGGTTAAATCATGTGAGAACCAAAAATAGATTGAGGACCATGAGAACCGATCTAAGCCATAATTTGGTTTTGATCCCATGGTTATAATTAAACTTTTGATCATATGGTTATAATTAAAAGATTGAGAACCGTAAGAACTCATCTAAGCCGTAATAGATTAAATCAATTAATGGTTTAGATCGGTTTTCATAGTTCTCAACCTTTTTACAGTTCTCATTTGATTACGGTCCTATATATATATATTTCGCGTGGGTTTAATTTTCTACGTCAGAGAATTATTGTGTAACATCTAGATCATTGTTATCCGCATTTGTTGTTGGGTTTATTGTGCACTTGGATTTCTACTCGTTTTGGGACCTTAGAAATCATTTGTGAGCTTCTCGTATTTTCTTTGGCACGATAAATTTTTCCTAACACCTGCTTCATTTAAACTTTAATATACATGGAGGGGAATCCAATATTAAAGTCATCAATTGCAGTCAATCGTACAAGACCAACGATATTAAAACATGGACATTATAAAATCCCAAGTAAGGTTGGCCAACGACGGGGGAGACCCGTATCCATTGAGAGTGGAGGAACACAAAAGTATGCCACTCATACAATGTTAATCGTACGACACTTCACGACATAAAAGCCCAAGTGTCCCATACGACGCCTTTCAAGACACCCCAAAGAGACAGCTGACCTTAGCGGAATATTACCAAGAATACCACCAAAGGCTCGGCACAAGAGGGGATACAACCATGGCATTGCCCCGACATGGCGAAGGTCATAAATGCCCATCAATCAACCTGACAGCTCAACCGGACTCAAACCTCCTAGTGTACCCTTGAAAAGTAAAGGTCATAAAACATGGGGCCCGGTCAAATCCCACAACACCCAGTAGACCATCCAATAAGGACTGACTTACGTGCCTATGGATCCAATGCAACACAGTCTACAATAACATGCCCATCCCGGAATGACTAAAGCACCCGAGCATGTAAATATCAATAATGTGCAATAATATGCAATATGTTGCAATAAATGCAAACCATGAATAAGACTCCACATTGAGCCATCAAAACCGGACAAAATGTCCCCGAGACTTCCTCAAAGTCAAAACCGAGCAAAATGCTCAAAACCCATTAGACCCATAAATAACGGTCCTTCAAATATGAGATGCATTTAAACATTGTTTAGGTTAACATATACCACAAAATCGTCATTAACCCAAAACTCGTCACGGATTAATACAAATGGGTTTTCCAAAATGAACTCATACCCTTATAATTCTCAAAACGACTCATGACACGAAAACGTGCATTTTTCCCCAAATGGTTTATGAAAATCAATTACACCATCATGATTAAACCATTGAATAAGCTCTAATTGAGCAATAAATCATTTAAAGACATATTTATGATTTCTACATATCAAAATATCCCAAAATCCTAAGTATGGATGTTTTACACAATTTATAAAGTTAAACACTTCAAAAGGGTTAAACTCATCAAATAACTCAACAATTGATAATTTCAAGTAAAACACACAAATACTTGGAAAATAACATTTTTGGCATGTACAAAGTTTTCGCAAATCAACTTGAACTCACCTTGCTAGATTTAGGCTAAATCAAGATTTTCCCCAAACATAAGCTCCTTTGAAGAAGCTTGAATCTTCAAGCCAAATCTTCCAAAAACCTAGATCCAAACGTTTTCAACCATAAATACTCAGATCCAAACATGTAGAACCATTCCCCAAGCGTCTTTACATCAAAATCCCAACTTATACTAAAATCCTAATTTTCATGGGTGAAGAAGAAGAAGATTACCTTAACCAAACATAACCAAAATCACCCAATAATACCCCAAAATGGAAGAGAAGGTGAAAACAACAACAATCTAGCTTTCGGTAGAGAGAAATATTACCTTCATCACTTGAATCCCCAAAGCAAAGCTCCTAATCACCCACAAAAGCTTCAAGCTTCCATATCTTCAACAATGGTAGAAATGGGTTTGATTTGAGTGGAGAAGATGAAGAAGAGAAGGAAGGATTTAGGGTTTTTCTTGGGAGAGAATCGGCTTAGAGAGAGAGAGAAACTGATTTAGGGTTGTGAAAATGAAGTGAGGAGAGAGGGAGGGAAAGGTCTTAAAAGAAAGCAAAATATCTCATCAGGGCCATCGCGGACGTCCAGCTTGGACACCATGCGGACGTCCGGCCTTTGAGCTGGTCCGCACCCATGAATCCTCTGTTGCTTCCGCGGACGACCCGCGAATGGCCTTGCGCCCTTGCGGACGTCTGGAAGTCCAAAATTTGGAATTTCAAATTTTGGGGTGTTACACTTTGGTTTCCGGATATACCCGAGTTTGTTGGTATTTTTCCGAAAGTATCCGGTAACTTATGTTCCCGGATACCAGCTCCGGATTTGTAACAACCCATATTCCATATATACAAATATCATACATTTCATAACATAATTTCATCAAAAGATACATCATATTTCATATTCGGTCCCATAGTCTTGGTAAACATAATAAGTAATTCAGTACAAACTTTTCGACTAAATAATTTACATTATGACTAATAACAAAGTCACAAGTACAAAAACACTTCATGGTCTTCATAACACAAGTCTTCCCAAAAAGCTAATCACAGATTATCTTATCATTGATCCTTACTTGCTCCATGACCTGGAATACATATTTTAAAACAAAATGAGGGTTAGACCTAGTGGTCTAAGTGAGAAAATCCATGTCAATTTGAAATCATTTATATAAACTCCATTTACATAAATTACATTCACATAACACAATCACAATTATTAATTTGAACTCACTCTTCATGTACTTTTCCTTCTCATTCCCATGGCCATATTAGTTGGTTGCAAGCCAACTAAAAAATTATCTCCACCGTACAACTTCTACGGCCAACACCACCGTACAACTACTACGGCCAACACCACCGTACAATTACTACGGCCAACATCATCGGTCCTGATCCCGGCCGATATACTCTCATATAATACTTATGCAAATATAATACAATATTCACATATTATATTTCCAACATAAGCATATAAACACATCATTTATCACATATTCTATACACACATATATGTATTCCAGTTTAAAAACATTTTCAAGTAAAACTCACCTGTTTGTCTTATCAAAACGTTCTCCAAGCTTTTCTCAAAACAATTCAGCTTCACTTCAATTTCACAGTATCTGTACAAGTCAAATACATATACCACCTTACCAAATAGAACACAAACTGTAAAGCCTGTGTCCCGGTATGTTTTTTTTAAAATCCTTAATGTATTTTTTTTTTAAAAAGCGAGTCTCTCTAATGGAAGTTGTCAAAGGGACCTCGAATGTTATGTGTGGCAAACCTCACTCCCTTTTTACAATGATATGGAAACTTAGGGACCAAAAGTGTCAAAGGGTTAGTGTCTAGGGGTCAAAGGTGGCCAATGGGTTTTGTGCATGTGAACGGCCAAGGAAGGGGGACCGACCCCCCCCCCCCCTCTTCCTCTTCACGTCGGTTTCCATGCAGCACCAATAAACATCCTTCTTGTCTTGGTTTGTTTCATTTCACGTTTTCAATTGCCGAGAAGGAATCGTGAGTATGAGAGAGATAGAAAGTGAGGGTGTTAGGGAGAGATCGTGAGAGAGAGAGAAGTCACCGGAGGAACGCCGCCACGGTCGCCGGAAAACCACCGCTGTCAACGTCCTTCGCCGGAGAGGTCGGGAAGAAGGGAGTGCAGGCACGGTTGCGAGTCGTCGTTGTAAGGTATGGCTCTCGTTACGTTTTCTGTTTTCGTTTTTGGTTTCCGGCGAAAGGGCAGCGGCAGCGCCGCCGCCGTGCGCCGCCACTGTGGTGGCTGGGTGTCGGGTGGTGGTGGTGGTGGTGTGAGTAATATATGTGCATGCGGTAAGGTGATCGAGAGAGTAGGGAGTTCGCGGTGGTTTGCGGCTCATTTTAGTTGTTTTGTCGAAGGACCGCCGCCGGCCGCCACCGGCGACCACCACTGCCGGAGGTGGCAGTGGGTGGTGCGTGGCTGTGTCCTGTTAATGCCCGTAGAGCCCTTTAAGTCGTGACTTAATCGATTAAGCCGATTCGATAAAAAGTGGTCGCAAGTTTGGTGATTTGTCATTTTATGTGAATGTCGATTTTCTGCCGCTGTTTCGTCGTGGCCGTAACTTTTTACTCGTAGCTCGGATTGAAATGAAATCGGTGGCCGAAGTTCACTAATCGAGTCAGGAAAGTTTTTCGTGTTTTGCCGAAAGTCTGTTTAGGCCTGTAGCTGGGCCGTATGGGGCTGTTTATACAGCCTGGTCTGAAAAACTCCCAGCTTTCTGTCCCTGTTTTGTTTTACGCATAACTTTTGCTTGGAATGTCGGTTTGGGATGGGACTGGTGCCAAAAGTTTCGTTTCGGAGTCTATTAAGTTTCCTCTGTTTTGCGGAAAGACCAATTCGGACCATAGCTAGGGCGAAATTGCCATGTTGTACTGAAAGGTCCGGGTGTTCGCTGCTCTGCGAATCATTGTCGTAAAATCTATAGTAAATTATAGAAAAATCGTTAGGACGCGTGCGATACGTCCCTGAAATCGTAAGACTTAGAACTTCGTAATTATGAATTTTAATTCCTGTATTTATCAGTTTTAAGGGGGTAAAACAGGTCCCGAACATACCCGTAACTTTTAATAAAAAGCTGGAATATTTAGTCTTTTGGAAGCTAGTAAACGTGTTATGGGTCGGGACTTTCCTTTGACTTCTTATACGTATTTAGGTGGGAGAAAGTGAAGAAGATTGCCGGGTTGGTGTTGCGTTTCGTGAGCACGTTGCTTAGCCTTGAGGTGAGTTCTCTCACCGCGTAGTTAGGAATTTCATGTATGTCGTTATTTTGTGTTACGTGTGATTACGTGTATTTATGTGCTTACGTGAACTAGATGGGATGTGATAACTGGTTGTGATTTATTAGATTCGTATGTGGAATATATATATGCATGTGTACACCTCGGTGGGACTGAGGGGCTCGGTGGGACCGAGGGCTTGGTGGGACTAAGCCAGTACAACAATTTTTACTCGGTGGGACTAAGCTAGTACAACAATTTTTACTCGGTGGGACCGAGGGATCGGTGGGACTGAGCTTGTTTTAATGTATTTTGTGTACTCGGTGGGACCGAGGTTCGTGCTCATTTAATAATCATTATGTGGTTTGATATTCGTGGTAATGGTGATGTTGCCTACTTGCGAGTAGGGGCGATATGCGTGGGGTTGCTACCTACGTGCGTGATTGAATTCACTAAGCGTTTAGCTTACCCTTTCCCAATGCGTTGTTATTTCAGGTGCGGGCGGCAGTCGGGCGTGACCGTACACACATGGAGCGCGGAGTGTCAAATATTATTAAACTTTCACTTTTGAACCCTTGAATTTAGTTATGAAATTTTCCGCTGCATAAACTTTGTTGATGGTTTGAAGTAACGACGTTAATTTTATTTAAGACGTGAATTATTAAATCATGGTTATTTTATAATGAATTGTATGTTTTAAAAATTTTAAATTTCCTTGTAATTTTTGGGACGTTACAACTTGGTATCAGAGCACGACTTGAGTGAATCAAACACATCTCGGTGTGTTTGGTCTCAAGTTGCGGCTAAGAGATCTTTAAATTCTTTTATCAAAATCTTTGTTTTAAATGAAAAGAGAAAACCCGTTTGGGAACGGTGATCGTGGGCGCAGTGTGTACAGTCAGCCGACGCCAGCTGGGAAGGTAAGGAACTTAGTGTATCTATTGCTTTTCAGGTATAATGTATGCATGCTAGATTGCTTATGTGAACTGTATGGTACCGTATGCTGGTTTATCGCTTATAGGAACTCATGCTAGCTTTGATAGGTTGTTAAGCGAATGCACTCTAGGTTGTATGCAGTAGGAACTGAATAGCCTTAGAATATTAGATTTAGTTCTATTGCGCAGCTCTTGTTTGAGTCCAACCGTTCTAGGATAGAATCTCTTATTCGAACGTCTATCTGGTTTTACACTGTATACGACCGTGCATCCACGAGGCGACTCGTCAGGGTTAGTGGGGTTTCCATGTTAGCAAGGGATAGTGGGTGGTATGACCTTTCTAGGGAGTTAGGAGAGGTGTTTGTACGGGCTGGATTGACTGTATGTGTTTATTTGTGGTAATCAACTACTTGAATGTCCCGGGACAGGACTCGAAACGAGTAAGGATAGGTGTGAAGGGTAGTAGTAGAGCTCCTACTATCTGAAGCACAGGATCCATGCTCGAGTCGGGGAGAGTCACGAGGAAGTCAAGGAGTGGAGTATGAGCGTGGTAGGGTGAGTTATATGTGCTTATATATCTCTGAAATTTCTCTTTCTAGAATGGTCAATACTAAAAGGAACAACGCGGCGGAGTCGCGAGCCGAGACAGGGATTACTGAGGAGCGTATTAGGGAACTGATTGCTACTGAGGTTTCCCACGCGATCGGGGAGGCGATCCCCGAGATCATCACCGCTATTCGAGAGGAGGTGGTGATCCTACTGGAAGAGCGTATTGCAGCTATCCCACTGCCTGCGGAGGGTCATCCCCGTAACCGAGAGTTCCAGTACCGGGATCTCTCCGCCTGTTCCCCGCCAGAGTTTAAGGGAGACCTGGATCCGATTACCAGTATGCGATGGGTATCTGACATGGAGTTCGCATTTTTGACCAGTGGCTGCCCGGACAACCTAAAGGTCCGTTTTGCAGTGAATCTACTCCGTGACGGCGCGAAGGATTGGTGCAGCACGGCATTGACGCCTGCTGAGCGCACTACTTTGACTTGGGACGAGTTTGTCACTCGTTTCCGTGCGGAGTATGTACCGCCAGTAGAGATGGAGCGAATCGCTAAAGAATTCCTAGAGCTCACCCAGACAACAGAGACGGTAAAGGAGATGAACAGGAAATTTACCGAGATGGCATTATTCTGTCCTCAGTATGCCGCCTCGGAAGAGATGAAGATGTCAAGGTATAAAGATATGCTACGCACGGAGATCCGAGAATTTGTTAGCACGGCACAGTACTCTTCATTATCCGCCATGATGGACGCCGCTCGAAGGAGGGAGCTTGAGCTGGAGACCCAAGCTAAGAAGCGGAAGGCGGCACAGCCAGTGACGCCCCTCTCGGCAGTGCCGAAAAGGTCGAGGTTCACAGATACGCGCGCGGGTTCTGGGAGTGGCGGGTTTAAGCCCCGAGATACCGGAGTGAGGAGAGTTGAGGGGTGTTTTAAGTGTGGCCAACCCGGTCACCTCAGCCGGGATTGTAAGGTTCCGTTAGTGGTTTGCTTCAACTGTAATCAGACGGGCCATGCAAGGGCCAACTGTCCTAGAGCAGGGGTAGCTATTGGGGGTGGAGCACAGAGGGCGCCTGGGAATGCCCCATTACGCATCACTGATGGTCGAACTGGTCAGCCGGGAGCGGGAGCGGCACGAGGAAGAGTTCATCAGTTGACGGTGGATGAGGCGCAAGCGACGCCTAAAGTGGTTACAGGTATATCCCTTTTGCTTCTTTCTTCTTGCCTTTCCGTTCCATGTCATATATTTATTTGTGGTTCAGTTATACGTTAGGAACATTCCTAGTTAACTCGGTGCCTGCGGTTGTGATGTTTGATAGCGGGGCTACTCACTCTTTTGTGTCTCGCACTTTTAGCGAGGGTTTAGGCCGAGTTGTAGGACGATTGAGTCATCCTCTTGTTGTCGAGGTGGCTGATGTTAGGACCTTGACGGTCACGGACGTGTTTCGCGGGTGTACCCTAGAGATCTCAGGAGTGCGGTTTCCCATTGACCTGGTCCCGATTGCTATGCGGGAACTTTGTGTGATTGTGGGCATGGACTGAATGGATAAGTTTGACGCGGAGATTGTTTGTCGTCACAAACAAGTGCGAGTTCGAACCCCAAGCGGGGGAGAACTGTTAGTTCAGGGAGATTCGTCTAGGCAGTCTACGGCCATATGTTCGGCTGCGAGAGCTCGGAGGTACCTTCAGCATAGTGGGCAAGGATTTTTAGCATACGTGTTAGACACGAGGGTTGGGGAAGCGAAGATGTCTGCGGAAGACGTACCTGTGGTACGGGAGTTCACCGACGTGTTTCCCGAGGAATTGCCGGGGATATCTCCCGAACGACAGGTAGAGTTTCGGATCGATCTGATCCCGGGTGCGGCTCCGGTAGCCAAGGCACCCTACCGCCTGGCTCTACCGGAAATGAAAGAGCTGTACGCCCAGCTGCAAGAACTACTCGAGAAGGAGTTCATAAGTCCAAGTTCTTGATTCGCCCGGGAGCTACAAAGATGTACAGAGAATTGTGTGGAGGTTACTGGTGGCCCGGCATGAAGCGGGATGTAGCTAGATGTGTGGAGGTATGTATGACCTGCCGGAAGGTCAAAGCGGAACATCAACGGCCTCATGGGAAATTGCAACCGTTGGAGGTCCCGGTTTGGAAATGGGAAGAGATTACCATGGACTTCATAACGAAACTCCCGAGGACTCCCCGTGGGAATGATGCCATTTGGGCGATTGTTGACCGTCTGACCAAGAGTGCTCACTTCTTGGCCATCAGGGAGAGCTCCTCGGCGGAGAAGCTCGCGGAGGTGTTTGTGCGTGAGATCGTGGCCAGGCACGGGGTGCCAGTTTCGATTGTCTCCGACAGGGATACTCGTTTTACCTCTCGGTTTTGGGAGAAGTTCCAGTCGGAGATGGGTACACGGTTACACTTTAGCACGGCCTTTCATCCACAGACGGACGGGCAGAGCGAGCGAACCATTCAGACCCTCGAGGATATGCTTCGGGCTTGTGTCATCGATTTTGGAGGTAGTTGGGATCAGTACTTACCCTTGGCGGAATTTTCCTACAACAACAGCTACCACTCTAGTATTGGCATGCCGCCATACGAGTTGTTGTACGGTAGGAAATGCAGGACGCCCGTTTGTTGGGGCGAGGTTGGGCATCGGGTATTAGGGAGTACTGACATAGTGTTGAAGACGACCGAGACAATTCAGATGGTGCGGGATCGTTTGGTTACTGCACAGAGTCGGCAGAAGAGCTACGCCGACAAAAGGCGATCCGACTTGGAGTTTCAGGTGGGTGATTATGTATTGTTGAAGGTTTCACCCTGGAAAGGGGTGATCCGGTTTCGTAAGCGGGGGAAGCTAGGGCCTCGTTATATTGGTCCTTACCAGATCATCGCCCGCGTGGGGAAAGTGGCTTACCGGTTGGAGCTACCGGAGGAACTGAACCTGATTCACAACACTTTCCACGTTTCGCAATTGCGGAAGTGTGTGATGGATGAGTCTGCAGTAGTACCGCTCGAAGATATTCAGATCGACGAGCGACTTAATTACGTGGAAAAGCCAGTTGCTATTCTTGACAGGAGGACGAGAACCTCGCGGAACAAGGTTGTGAGTTTGGTGAAGGTTCAATGGAGACACCGAAAGGGTTCCGAGTGGACTTGGGAACCTGAAGCGGAGATGCGGGAGAATTATCCGGAGCTGTTTGCGGGTGTAGACTTCGGGGACGAAGTCTAATTCAAGCGGGGGAGAGTTGTAAAGCCCGTGTCCCGGTATGTTTTTTTTTAAATCCTTAATGTATTTTTTTTTTTAAAAAAAGCGAGTCTCTCTAATGGAAGTTGTCAAAGGGACCTCGAATGTTATGTGTGGCAAACCTCACTCCCTTTTTACAATGTTATGGAAACTTAGGGACCAAAAGTGTCAAAGGGTTAGTGTCTAGGGGTCAAAGGTGGCCAATGGGTTTTGTGCATGTGAACGGCCAAGGAAGGGGGACCGACCCCCCCCCCTCTTCCTCTTCACGTCGGTTTCCATGCAGCACCAACAAACATCCTTCTTGTCTTGGTTTGTTTCATTTCACGTTTTCAATTGCCGAGAAGGAATCGTGAGTGTGAGAGCCGAGAGAGATAGAAAGTGAGGGTGTTAGGGAGAGATCGTGAGGGAGAGAAGTCACCGGAGGAACTCCGCCACGGTCGCCGGAAAACCACCGCTGTCAACGTCCTTCGCCGGAGAGGTCGGGAAGAAGGGAGTGCAGGCACGGTTGCGAGTCGTCGTTGTAAGGTATGGCTCTCGTTACATTTTCTGTTTTCGTTTTTGGTTTCCGGCGAAAGGGCAGCGGCAGCGCCGCCGCCGTGCGCCGCCACTGTGGTGGCTGGGTGTCGGGTGGTGGTGGTGGTGGTGTGAGTAATATATGTGCATGCGGTAAGGTGATCGAGAGAGTAGGGAGTTCGCGGTGGTTTGCGGCTCGTTTTAGTTGTTTTGTCGAAGGACCGCCGCCGGCGACCACCACTGCCGGAGGTGGCAGTGGGTGGTGCGTGGCTGTGTCCTGTTAACGCCCGTAGAGCCCTTTAAGTCGTGACTTAATCGATTAAGCCGATTCGATAAAACCGTCGTTTTCTTTATAATCGTCATTTCATGTGAATAATTGTTCAGTCACTGTTTTTGCGACGGCCATAACTTTCCCGTCATAACTCCGATTGAGCCGAAATTGGTACCCACGGTTCCAGTACGGGGTCGGTCACGTTTTCCGTGTTTTAGCGGAAAACTGGTTCAGCCTCTAGCTAGGTGAAAAAGTGGTCGCAAGTTTGGTGATTTGTCATTTTATGTGAATGTCGATTTTCTGCCGCTGTTTCGTCGTGGCCGTAACTTTTTACTCGTAGCTCGGATTGAAATGAAATCGGTGGCCGAAGTTCACTAATCGAGTCAGGAAAGTTTTTCGTGTTTTGCCGAAAGTCTGTTTAGGCCTGTAGCTGGGCCGTATGGGGCTGTTTATACAGCCTGGTCTGAAAAACTCCCAGCTTTCTGTCCCTGTTTTGTTTTACGCATAACTTTTGCTTGGAATGTCGGTTTGGGATGGGACTGGTGCCAAAAGTTTCGTTTCGGAGTCTATTAAGTTTCCTCTGTTTTGCGGAAAGACCAATTCGGACCATAGCTAGGGCGAAATTGCCATGTTGTACTGAAAGGTCCGGGTGTTCGCTGCTCTGCGAATCATTGTCGTAAAATCTATAGTAAATTATAGAAAAATCGTTAGGACGCGTGCGATACGTCCCTGAAATCGTAAGACTTAGAACTTCGTAATTATGAATTTTAATTCCTGTATTTATCAGTTTTAAGGGGGTAAAACAGGTCCCGAACATACCCGTAACTTTTAATAAAAAGCTGGAATATTTAGTCTTTTGGAAGCTAGTAAACGTGTTATGGGTCGGGACTTTCCTTTGACTTCTTATACGTATTTAGGTGGGAGAAAGTGAAGAAGATTGCCGGGTTGGTGTTGCGTTTCGTGAGCACGTTGCTTAGCCTTGAGGTGAGTTCTCTCACCGCGTAGTTAGGAATTTCATGTATGTCGTTATTTTGTGTTACGTGTGATTACGTGTATTTATGTGCTTACGTGAACTAGATGGGATGTGATAACTGGTTGTGATTTATTAGATTCGTATGTGGAATATGTATATATGCATGTGTACACCTCGGTGGGACTGAGGGGCTCGGTGGGACCGAGGGCTTGGTGGGACTAAGCCAGTACAACAATTTTTACTCGGTGGGACCGAGGGCTTGGTGGGACTAAGCTAGTACAACAATTTTTACTCGGTGGGACCGAGGGCTCGGTGGGACCGAGGGCTCGGTGGGACTGAGCTTGTTTTAATGTATTTTGTGTACTCGGTGGGACCGAGGTTCGTGCTCATTTAATAATCATTATGTGGTTTGATATTCGTGGAAATGGTGATGTTGCCTACTTGCGAGTAGGGGCGATATGCGTGGGGTTGCTACCTACGTGCGTGATTGAATTCACTAAGCGTTTAGCTTACCCTTTCCCAATGCGTTGTTATTTCAGGTGCGGGCGGCAGTCGGGCGTGACCGTACACACATGGAGCGCGGAGTGTCAAATATTATTAAACTTTCACTTTTGAACCCTTGAATTTAGTTATGAAATTTTCCGCTGCATAAACTTTGTTGATGGTTTGAAGTAACGACGTTAATTTTATTTAAGACGTGAATTATTAAATCATGGTTATTTTATAATGAATTGTATGTTTTAAAAATTTTAAATTTCCTTGTAATTTTTGGGACGTTACACAAACAGGCTGAGAATCCCGAATAACTTATCAAACTCTTATCCTCAAATGTTCCCCTACGACGACTTAACACGGGGGTTCCGCTACCCGGTTAGCGGATGGGGTCAAGGGGCAACGCCCTTGCGGGCCGCCCCCCAAGAAGTTTTCGGAACAACTTAACTCAAAATACTTTTGGAAACTATATCCGGACACTCAAAAGTATCCGAAATCACAAAATTGGTCAAACAGCTAAAGTATCTGGACAACACTACTTTTCCGGACAGCATGACTTTTCCGGACAACCTATACAATTCGGACGTCATCCGGACACCAAAGTAATCCGGACAGCATCCGGTATCTTAACTCATCCGGAAACTATAGAAAAGAGAGACTTACCCGGATAGTTGACTCGTCCGGACATCTTAGAACACCATCCGGACACCACCAGTTAATTACCCGGACACTACCAACCAACCCATCCGGACACATTCATGGTGTCCGGAAAACTCTGTCGGTTTGCATACTTTCAGCCCAGAAATCGACTGAATCATTCTCAGATGTGAAATCGTTTATTCTACTCTGATAGAAACTACCTAATAGCAATTACACACAAGATTTGCAAAGGAAACATACCTGAAATTACTTCCAATTGCACCAAATTGAATCCCTAGTTCCAAAACCTTCTTTCTTCTTCTTTTCTTCTCCAAGTACACACACACTCACTTTGAATTTCTGGATAATACTGATTTTATGAAAATATCTAATTCCATTAAGGGTAATATCTACTCCAATTTACCACCTTAGTCCTTAAGTTATCATAAATGACCAATTACACCCTTTACTCATAAATCTATCCAAACTTACCTTTAACTTCACATTTTAAAGTTAACAAAATTTTAACGGAACTAACATTTAACTAACGAACTTACCCGGGGTATTACAGGATTGTACTCGGATTCCAGTAGTTTCCGGATATGAGTCCCGGACACCTTGCCCAGATAGTTTTACCGGAAATGTCCGGTAAGTAATGATGTTCCGGTAACTTTTGAGCTTCCGGTAACCAGTGTGTTTTCGATAACTTTTGACAGGGAACATTCTTAAACAATTGAGTGTAAATTTTAGCAGTACGATATGATTTGATATAATGCATGTATGCTAGTAAGTGTAATGGATCCATAGGCACTAGCATTATTTGATAACGTAGAATAGGCAAGGTATAATTGCTATTCTTGTCTATATTTGGGAATAAGGAATAGACAAGGTATAATTGTTATTCCCTTTATCGTGATGCGAAATGGTGAAATAGGCAAGGTATAATTGCTATTTCAGTTTTATATTGGGAAATGAGAAATAGGCAAAGTATAATGGCTATTTCCGTTTTCATTTGGGAGATTAGGAATAGGCAAGGTATAATTGCTATTTCTATTTCCATTCCAAGAAATACACATGGTTTAATTGTAATTTCTTGGACATGAGCTGTAATCTAGAATCCGTAGAGATTCGTAGTGGCGCTCTGGAACATGAGACTATGACTTACTCAGTGTTTGTCATACTCATGGAATCGGGTATGATTACCGTCATCGAAAGATGCTATATGTACGGTAAGAAAGTTGGGAACAGGTTAATTTATACGCTTTGTTTACAGTTTTGGTTTTCAAAGCTTATAAAGATTTTGATTTGAAAATTGGATGTTCTCACTAGGCGTAAGTCTAATCTTTTCAAATTAAATTTTCTTACCAGGTACTAGCTCGGGGAAGGTTGCAAAGGGATGAGTGAAGAAGGATATCCGAGTTATGTTTTGGAAGTATAATGGAGAAGTTAGTAATACGAAGATATTTTGAGGGAATCGCCTAGACAACCAGTATAATCTGATCTTAATGTTAAGGATTAGATTAGTAGGTTGTTTTGATAATTCAGTTGTATATATGAAACTTCGTAACTAATTCTTCATTTATGTATGAAAGTTGGAAGATATTGTGGTAATGTAACAACCGGGTTTTCTAGCAAAATGTGAAAGTTTGGTGGCTAAAGTCTAAGAAATGAAAGTTTGAGTTGAGGGACTTTTTGGAAATTTATGAGAGATATAAATTGGTTCAAAAAGCCCTAGGGCATCAATTGTTGATCAGTATTATTCTCTTGCATTTGGTGGTGGCGGTTGAGAAAAGAAAGGAAGGAACAGTAAGAACTTGGGCAACGATTTTCTCTGGAGAAATTCGGTTTTGGTAAGTAATGATTCCCTCCATGTGTTTCTCCAGTATTTTAGGTATTTGGTAAATCAATTTATGATTTCTTGTTCATGTTTGAGCTGAGTAACTTGGTTAGAACACATTAAAGGGGTTTAACTCTAATTTGGGTTGGTTAAATGGTTATGTTAGCTATGTATGCAAATGTAGGAGATTGGAGAGTAACACATTTTGGTTATGGAAAGAAAATGATAACTAAGCTGTTAGTGTTAAGATTAATTTTAAAGGAATCAAGTTTCTGTCGTAATTGCTAAACACCGGAACACTTTACAGATCCGGAATGGACCTTCCGGAGTTTAAAGATCTGGTATTAAGTCTTGGACTAATTCCGGAAGCAACTTGGGCCTTGGCCTTGTTTAACGCTGAGATCCGGAGTCCACACGTGGTGGATCCGGAATTGGTCTACCCATCCGGATTGAGATCCGAAAAGGAAAAAGATCCGGAACCCTTTGTAACTTGGGCTGGAATCTGTTGGGCCGTAGCAACCTGATCCGGAGTTGAGGTCTCGAATGGATCCGGAACCAATCCAAACAAGATCCGGAATTCAACATTCTTGGGCCGAGTGTTTTGGGCATTGGGCTAAGTCCTATTTAAAGTCCAGTATTAGCTATTAAGAGGCTCGGTGTCTAAAATGTTTTGGGTTGAGGATTTAAGAAACCAGAAAGGAGAAACTAAATTAGAACATATCCGGTATAGATTAAAAAGGATCCGATAATTAATTAATTAATGATCCAAAATTGTTATTTCGGGTCCGGATTAGGGAAGGATCTATGATCAGAAGTTGAGTTGATATTAATTAAATTATAAATTATGCTTTAGGTGTAAGGACGGTTCGGGACAAGATTCGTGGTTAGGAAAGTAACTGCTATCAGGTGAGTTCCCTAAACCCTTTTTACACGAAGCACTATGTTAAATGTTTTTACTGATTATGGTTCGTTATGAGCATGAACTGTTTTACCAACTGTTACGCATGTTTTCCATGAAATGCATGTTTTATTTAAAAAGGGTTATTTAACAAATGAAATGATGTTTAAAGATTTCACGCATGTGATTACGATACGTTATGTGTATGTTATGTGGAGTCGGTTTACACAGTGGGATCAGGGTACCTTGGGATCCGATGATCCCTTAGGCATTTGTGATGAGCTTGTAGGATGGAATTCGTTTCCTTCCTACTCGGATAGAAGGGAGTCTACTTGGACTCCGATGTAAGCCGAGAGGGTGTCCGTTAGGCCCCGATCGTGGTAGCTAATGCGATCCTTGAACCACGTGTAGTACCTTGGATGATGTTTATGTGAAGAATGTGAACAGTTTCTATAAAATGATTTTTATACTGTTGGATATGTTTTATGGAGGGAATTCACTAGACCCTTTTGGTCTAACCCTCGCTTTCAAAAACTAAACCATTTTCAGGTAAGCAAATAGTAGGAGACTCAGGTAAGTGAGCAAGAGCAGGATAGAGTACATGTGCAGTTAGAGACAGTGTCGGTGGCACTTTTAGTAGTAGTTGTTCTCAGTTGTGTATAGGTTGTTTCCGCCAACCTCAGTTTTAGATTAATGTAATGAAATTTTGGGACCCAGTTTTGTAATGTTCATGTTTTAAATGCTATGCATGTCCTATTGTATTTTTGGGCTGTTACAGGTAAACTCTGAAATTTCAAGGTTTAAATTTATTGTGGTTTTAGGGTGTTTCAGTTTGGTATCAGAGTTGTAGTTAAAGTGAACTAGGTATGATCGTGAGATACCTAGACTTAAGCTGAGATGATTAATATATGATTTGTGAGATTGGGTAGAAATACTAAGATGGGATAGTCTTAGAATCGACGGAAATACGTGAATTAAGAACTGTGATGATGGTAACGATGATTCTTATGTATAGTATGTTCATAATTTCAATTAGGTACTGTTATTATCAATGTATTGTTACGTAAGCATGCTTGTTTTTAAATTGTTATGGTGATTAATAAACGTTAAAGTATGTTTCTTGTAATGGGATTGTGCATAACCATTTCTCATGGTTATCTTTATGTGTTGTCCAGAATACGATGGTTAATACACCAACCAGATCGCATACTTTTGCAGAAGATAGGAAAGTAAATTAATTTGTTGAATTTAACCAGAAAGGGGTGGAAATAATGTGAGTCCACCAAGGCCATCCATTCTGGGAGAAAGGGGGAATCAAACACATCGCACCAATGTCGGTACTTCCAACCCGGTGGTGACGGAATCCACTATGGAATCCCGTATGATAGAGAACATGATGTGAGTCATGAATAATGCACTGACTCAACAACAGGATATGTTCATGAAAATGTTTAATGACAGAAATGTCGAATCACAAAGACCGGGGCTGGGTACTGGGACTGAAAATCCGCCTGTTAATCCGGTGCATAATGTTAATAGGAGGATGGAGAAAGTTTGTTCTTATAAAACGTTTTTAAGCTGCAAGCCACCGGAATTTGTTGGTTTTGATAATCCAATTGCGTGCATAAATTGGATTAGAGAGATGGAACGGGCCTTTAGAGCTTGTGAGTGCGATGAAGAATCAAAGGTCAGATTCGGATCCCAGATGTTACGTGGAAAACTGGAAATGCTTTGACCTGGTGGAACATCGTGACATCAACGGTGACGGCTCCAGTTTTAGTCGCAATGACCTGGGAATCGTTCAAGAGAAAGATACTAGAATAATACTACAATGAGAACGAAATGGATCGCATCGAGGAATAATTTCGAACACTTAAGAAAGGTAACTCGTCTGTAAGAGAGTATACTCGAATATTTTTAGAAAAGCTGAACTTAGTGGGACATGTGGCCCCAACCGAAAAAGAAAAGATCAAGGCTTACCTGAAGGGTTTGCCAGCCGATATGATGTCCAGAGTTAGAAATTCTAAAGCTTTAACTCTGAGGGAAACAATTGAAGAAACAAAGATCATAGAAGAAGTCTATGCAAAAGATAAAGCTGAGAAAGCCCAAGTGGGGGAGAAGAGAAAGTGGGAAGGTCGATCAGAATCTTCTCAGAAATCCAAATCATTTGTCAGGAACCCTCGTTTTGAACCTCGTCGGGAACCAAATTGGTGCTAGAAGTGTAAAAGCAAACACTTTGGTCCGTGTCGAGTAAATGTACTGGAGTGTTACAAGTGCGGAAAGAGTGGTCATCGAATTGAGGATTGTCCCATACAAGGGCCGACATGTTTCGAATGTAAGCAGTCGGGTCATTACCGAAGAGACTGCCCAAAGTTAAAGAAGAGTGGAAATCAAGAAAGGAGGCCGAATACTCCAAAGCCAATGGGCGGGGCATTTCTGGTACTTTTCTTATTAATTCTATTCCTGCACGAGTATTATTTGACTGTGGTGCCAACGTATCTTTTATATCGAAATCATTTTATCAAAAGTTAGCTATGCATGTCACTACCTTGGAAGATGCCTTAGTAGTTGAAATAGCTAACGGGGGTCAAGTCTTAGTTCGAGAAAGAGTTGAAAATTGTACAATTATGATAGAAGAGAAGGAATTCCCGATCGATTTGATTTTGATGGAGATTGGGGGGGGGGGGTTGATATAGTCGTTGGTATGGATTGGCTGACGAGCAATCAAGCAGAAATTCTTTGTGCCAAGAAATTAATTAGGATCCCTATGCCCGAAAATGATGTTGTATTCATTTATGGGGAAAAGAGAAAAGGGGGGTTCCATTGATTTCTATTGCCAAAGCACGTAAGTGTCTAGTAAAAGGATGTCCATCCTATTTAGCATATGTTTTGGATGCTAAGGTAGAAAATAAGTGAGCGAAAGATATAAAAGTAGTACGTGAATTTCCAGATGTATTCCCCGATGATCTTCTAGGCTTACCGCCAGAACGACAGGTAGATTTCAGAATTGATCTTGTTCCCGGAGCGGCACCGATAGCGCGTGCACCGTACCGTTTAGCACCGGCTGAAATGAAAGAGATGATGACTCAACTGCAAGACCTGCTTGAAAAGGGATTTGTTAGGCCAAGTTCTTCACATTGGGGAGCTCCAGTGTTATTTGTCAAGAAAAAGGATGGCACTATGAGAATGTGCATCAACTACAGGGAGTTGAATAAGGTGACCATTAAGAATAAGTATCCGCTCCCAAGGATTGATGACTTATTTGATCAACTCCAAGGTTCGAGATGCTTTTCAAAGATTGATTTTAGGTCGGGCTATCACCAAGTAAGAGTAAGGGATGAAGATGTTTCCAAGACGACGTTTAGAACAAGGTATGGGCATTATGAATTTCTCGTGATGCCTTTTGGGTTGACAAATGCTCCAAATGTGTTCATGGATTTAATGAACAGGGTGTGTCGACCATTCTTAGACAAGTCAGTCATTGTGTTTATTGATGACATGCTTGTTTATTCAAAGAATGAAGCCGATCGAATGTCACCTTCGTGAAGTCTTAGATGTTTTGAGAAAGGAGAAATTGTACGCAAAATTTTCAAAGTGTGAATTTTGGTTAAAGGAGGTACAATTTCTTGGTCATGTGATTACTTCTTAAGGAGTCAAAGTGGATCCGGCTAAAATAAAAGCAATGATGAATTGGGAGATACCGAAGAACACATCAGAGATACGGAGTTTCTTGGGTTTGGCAGGCTATTACCGCAAATTTATAAAGGATTTCTCTAAGATTGCTTCTGCCTTAACAATTTTGACACGGAAGAATGTAAAATTTGTATGGACTAAAAAACAAGAGTCAACTTTTATGACATTACAAAAGAAATTATGTGAAGCACCTGTTCTTACATTACTGGAAGGGATAGAAGACTTGGTGGTATATAGTGATGCGTCAAATATGGGTTTGGGGTGTGTATTGATGCAGCGTGGCAAAGTGATTGCTTATGCATCGAGACAACTTAAAGAGCATGAAAAGAATTATCTCACCCATGATTTAGAATTGGCAGCAATCGTATTTGCTTTGAAGTTGTGGTGGCATTACTTATATGGAACGAAGTGTACTCTTTTCACTAATCATAAGAGCTTGAAGCATGTCTTTGATCAGAAAGAGTTGAACATGAAGCAACGGCGTTGGTTAGAGCTGCTTAAGGATTATGATTATGAATTGCCTTACCATCCTGGTAAAGCAAATGTTGTGGTTGATGCCTTGAGTAGGAAAGAATACAGTGGATGTTTGAAAACGACTAACGCCAGGATTGATGTGACGTCAAGTATGATTGAAAGAATCAAAGTGGCACAAGCGGAAGCATTATTAGAAGAAAATCTGAAAGGGGAAGTCATGGTTAAGCAACGTCTTCAACTGACTGAAGATGGTCGCGGAGTCAAACTGTTTCAAGGCCGCATTTGGGTGCCAAAGGTGGGAGGAAACCGAGAGTTAATTCTCGAAGACGCCCACAAGTCTAAATATTCTATACATCCTGGGAGTACTAAGATGTATACAGATTTGAAACTACACTATTGGTGGCCATCTATGAAGCTAGATGTGGCACAATGTGTAGATAAATGTGTGACGTGTTCGTTGGTAAAGGTCGAACATCAACGACCTTATGGGAGTCTACAATCTTTAGAGATTCCTGAATGGAAATGGGATAAGATGACCATGGACTTTGTGACTAAATTACCAAGGACGTTAAAGGGTAATGATACTATTTGGGTAATCGTGGATCGCTTAACTAAAAGTGCTCACTTCTTACCAATGAAATAGGCTTCACCAATAGATAAGCTAGCCAAGTTGTACATTGATGAAGTGGTGTCAAGACATGGTATACCTGTGTCTATAGTTTTTGACCATGACAACCGATTTACTTCAAGATTTTGGCAGTCACTACAAGTAGAATTAGGTACAAGAGTGAAGTTGAGCACAGCTTATCATCCACAAACGGACGGGCAAAGTGAAAGAATCATTCAGACTTTGGAAGACATGCTCAGGTCTTGTGTAATTGATTTTGGAGGTAACTGGGATACGCATTTACCCTTAGTGGAGTTTGCGTACAATAATAGTTATGTAACATCCCAGACCAACCGTACCAGATATTGTCCGCTTTGTCCGCACACCTGGACTCACGGTTTTAAAACGCGTCTGATAGAGGAGGTATCAAGTCCCTTATAAGGCAACCTTTGTTCCCCTCCCCAACCAATGTGGGATCTTACAATTACACTTTGATCCTTCAACATTTAAATCATACTCTTTGTTTAACATATTGTCCCTTAATATTTTAAACATTCTCCCAAAATGTACAAAATTATGGAAATATCGAGGTGTTACAAATCTCCCCAACTTGAAAATGATTTCGTCCCCGAAATCAAAGTTAGGTAAATAAACGAGGATATCTATTCTTCATATCCTCTTCAGTTTCCCAAGTCACGTTAGCACCTCTATGATGTTTCCATTGCACTTTAACCATAATCATTTCCTTATGTCGTAGCTTTTTGGTCGTCCTTTCTAAAATTGATTATGGTTCTTCCACGCAACGACTATTCTCATCCACTTTTTTTTTAGAAAGTGGTATAACATTTTCTTCTTCGGCTAAGCATTTCCGAAGATAACAGACATGGAAAGTATTATGAATTCCTTGCAACTCAGGTGGAAGATCCAACTGATACGCTTGAAGCCCTACTCGCTTGATTATAGTGAAAGGTCCAAGAAAACGAGAGCTCAACTTTCCACGTTTTCCAAATCTTATAATACCTTTCCACGGAGATACCTTTAGCATCACCCGCTCCCCAACTTGAAATTCTTTCGGTCTTCTTTTCGGATCGGCGTAACTCTTTTGTCGATCTTGGGCTGCCTTCATGTGTTTCCGAATCTCTTTTACTTTATCGGTCGTTTGTTGTACAATTTCGGGACCAACAAATTGCTTCTCTCCAGCTTCCAACCAACATATTGGAGTTCTACATTTTCGTCCATATAAGGTTTCGAAAGGTGCTCTTCCGATACTGGAATGATAACTTGTAAGATCCCACATTGGTTGGGGAGGGGAACAAAGGTTGCCTTATAAGAGGAACTTGATACCTCCCCTATCAGACGCGTTTTAAAACCGTGAGTCCGGGTGTGTGGACAAAGCGGACAATATCTGGTACGGTTGGTCTGGGATGTTACAGATGGTATCAGAGCCGGGAACCGGACTGGTGTGCCAGCGAGGACGCTGGGCTCCCAAGGGGGGTGGATTGTAAGATCCCACATTGGTTGGGGAGGGGAACAAAGGTTGCCTTATAAGGGACTTGATACCTCCTCTATCAGACGCGTTTTAAAACCGTGAGTCCAGGTGTGCGGACAAAGCGGACAATATCTGGTACGGTTGGTCTGGGATGTTACAGATGGTATCAGAGCCGGGAACCGGACTGGTGTGCCAGCGAGGACGCTGGGCTCCCAAGGGGGGTGGATTGTAAGATCCCACATTGGTTGGGGAGGGGAACAAAGGTTGCCTTATAAGAGGAACTTGATACCTCCCCTATCAGACGCGTTTTAAAACCGTGAGTCCGGGTGTGTGGACAAAGCGGACAATATTTGTAACACCCGCCAGTCTTCTTCCCACCAGAATCCCTGGGTTTAAACCCACCACTCCTCGAACTTTCGCGCGAATCAGAAAACTTCGACTTCTTTTGCACCGCAGAGATTGGCGTCACAGCCTGTGCTGCCTTTCTCTTTTTGGCTTGGGTCTCTAACTCCAGCTCCCTTCTCCGGGCTGCGTCCATCATTGCTGACAAAGAAGCGTGCGGTACCGTGCTCACGAACTCTCTGATCTCGGTACGTAACATATCTTTATACCGGGCCATCTTCATTTCCTCCGAAGCGGCATATTGAGGACAAAACAGCGCCATCTCAGTGAATTTCTTGTTCATCTCTTTAACAGTCTCCGTGGTCTGGGTTAGCTCCAAGAACTCCTTCGCTATCCGCTCCATCTCTACCGGTGGCACGTATTCAGCACGGAAACGAGTAACGAACTCCTCCCACGTAAGGGTAGTACGCTCGGCCAGAGTCAGCGCTGAGGCGCACCAATCCTTCGCCCCATCGCGAAGCAAATTCACAGCAAAACGGACCTTCAGATTATTCGGGCAGCCGCAGGTCAAGAAGGCACACTCCATATCAGAAACCCAACGCATGCTAACTATTGGGTTCTAGTCTCCCTTGAACTCCGGGGGAGAACAGGCAGAGAGATCCCGATACTGGAACTCTCGATTACGGGGCTGTCCCCCAGCAGGCGGCTGAATCGCTGCAATGCGCTCCTCTAGCAGAACCGTCACCTGATCTTGTATGGCGGTGATAATCTCGGGGATTGCCTCCCCGACCGCATGCGCTACCTCTGCTGCAATCATCTCTCGGATCTGCTCCTCCGTGATTCCCGCCTCAGTTCGCGGCTCAGTCGCGTTGCTCCTCCTAGTGATGGCCATTCTATAAAGAAGAAACATACAACGAGTTATTAGCACCTAATAACTCACATCAACAACACTCACGCTCAGCTCCTTGGAATCCTCGCGACTTTCCCGACTCGAGCACTGATCCTGTGCTTCCGGTAGTAGGAGCTCTACTACTACCTTCCACGCCTATCATCGCTCGTTCCGAGTCCCATCCCGAGGGGTCCAAGTAGCTTCTCGCCGCAACTACACACATATGCCCGCACCGGCATATATACTCACTCTTCCTAGCTCCCTAGGAATTTCCATCCCAATCACTACCCTTGCTACTAATGAATCCTCACTAATCATAAAAAGTGGCCTCGCGAATACCCGATTACATGCAGTGCAAAACAAATAGACAGTCGAATACAAGATTCTATCCTAGAACGGTTGGACTCAAACAAGAGCTGCGCAATAGAACTAAATCGAATATTCTAAGGCTATAAGTCTCTTACTGCATACAACCTAGAGGGCATTCACTTAGTAACCTATCATAATTAGCATAAACTCCTAATAGCAAGCAATTCAACATACCGCATAGTGTCAACAACAGGCAATCTAGCATGCATACTCTATGATCTAGAAAGCAATAAAACACTAAGCATTGTACCTTTCCCTTCGGCTCCGGCTGACTGTACACATTGCGCCCTCGATCACCGTTCCTCGAACGGGTTTTTACTTTTTCTTTTATTTCCAAAAAGATTTAATAAAGAATTTGAAAATTTCCCAGCCGCAACTTGAGACCAAACACACCGAGGTGCGTTTGATTCACTCAAGCTGTGCTCTGATACCATTTGTAACACCCCGCTTACCACGACACAATATTGTCCGCTTTGCCCCACTGGCTCACAGCTTTGTTCTTGGCGACCTGGCAAGGACTTCGCAAGGACTTCCCAGGAGGTCACCCATCCTGGTACTACTCCCACCCAAGCACGCTTAACCACAGAGTTCCCAAGGAACCCACATGCTTGTGGCCCCAAAACGCGTTGTGTCTGGTAAGGCCAAGGTTTACTAATATACCCAGCATCTCTCCTGTCCACGACCGATGTGGGATATGCCTAGGGTGTTACAAATGGTATCAGAGCCACTCATGTGCCGTTCGAGATGTGGGGCAAACCTCATCGAGGACGATGAGTCCCTGAGGGGGGGTGTATGTAACACCTTAGGCATATCCCACATCGGTCGTGGACAGGAGAGATGCTGGGTATATTAGTAAACCTTGGCCTTACCAGACACAACGCGTTTTGGGGCCACAAGCATGCGGGTTCCTTGGGAACTCTATGGTTAAGCGTGCTTGGGTGGGAGTAGTACCAGGATGGGTGACCTCCTGGGAAGTCCTTGCGAAGTCCTTGCCAGGTCGCCAAGAACAAAGCCGTGAGCCAGTGGGGCAAAGCGGACAATATTGTGTCGTGGTAAGCGGGGTGTTACAATAATTGATCAAAGTGTTAAGTGATTCGTGAACTTATGAACTTTGGGGGTTGATTTTGTTATTTGGATATAATTTTGGGTTAAATATAAAAGTGTGAATTGTGGTATAAAAATGGGAAGTCGGCTTAAAATTTAGAAGTATCTAAATTTTTGGTTCTTAAAGTCGGTTCCCAAGTAGAAGCAGAGAAAGAGAGTTGTCAATCGGTAAGCCAATCCATTTGCAATGTGATTCCTTAAGAAAATTGAAATCGTAAGTAATCCTTTCTTTGATAGGTCTCTTAATTGAGTTGGTGAAAGAAAGTTGAAGTTTGATTTCTGATTTTGATTCCATCGACTTCAAAGTTCTGCAGGTGAGTTCATCTCACTTTTTGATATTATTGCAATTAAAATTGAATAGTTTCTATGAAATTAAATGGTTTTAGTGTGTTAGAAATACTGGAATATATGTATGTGACTGGGAATTTGATTATAGAGGAAATCAATGGTGAAAATCAAGTGCATGTCGATAGTTACCGGATAAAAGAGTAGTATCCGGTAAACTCTTATTCGGTGGTGTCCGGAAGATATAAGTGTCCGGTAAGAACCATTTCCCTGAAGTATCCGGTAAGCATTTAGTTTTCGGATAGGTAATTTACCAGATGGTAACCGTATTACTTTGGTTTCCGGATATACCCGAGTTTGTTGGTATTTTTCCGAAAGTATCCAACTCCGGATTTGTAACAGTCCACTCCAAAGCATGCCAAATTAAGACATTAATATATATATATATATATATATTGCCAAAACATGACCAAAGGTTCACATCAACAAAATTCTAAAATTTGGGTTTGCGGAAATAACCCTATTCCAACTGAGAGTATCTAAATACTGAAATGTAGGGAAGTCCACTAATGCAAGCCACGCCCGCCCTCACGCCTTCTCTTTACCACTAGAGGAACCGCACTTAACCTGCTTACCTGAAAAGGGTTTCAGTTTTGAAAATGCGAGGGTTAGACCACAAGGTCTAGTGAGATCCCTCAGTTACATCCACACCACATATAGCAATTAAAGAGTTATGCGAAACATAAATCAATATGAAGTTTGGTTAATAACATTCACACAATTGACCAAATCGTCCATCCAGTCACACACACCCGTGGCTTGATCCCAGGGCGCTCAATCACCCTCGTATGGGACACCCCCCCCCCCCCCCATATATCCGTCACACCATGTCATATGGGTCACACCCCCCATAAGCGTCATACCAAATAGCGTATGGGACACCCCCCCCCCCCATAAGCATCACACTATGACATATGGGCCACACCCCCATAAGCGTCATACCACAACAGATGGGACACCCCCCCCCCCCATAAGCATCACATTATGACATATGGGTCACACCCCCCATAAGCGTCATATCACAACATATGGGACACACACCCCATAAGCATCACACTATGACATATGGGCCACACCCCCCATAAGCGTCATACCACAACATATGGGACACCCCCCCCCCCATAAGCATCACACCTTAATGATTGGGACACGCCCCCCCCCCCCCCCCCATATACCTCGTACCAAGCATAAGTAATTTATATGCAACATATATTAAGCAAACGCACATGTACGAGTAAATGAACAAGTACCATCAAGCTTCAGTTAGAAAACTCACCTGTTACGCTTACGATCCTTTCCTACTCTGACCTGCACTTCCAGATGGTCTACCTGAGCGAAAGGGTAAACGCATAAGTTGACAGCTCAACTATCCGGACACACTACCCTGTCCGGACAACACCTTTATCCGGACAACACCTATCCGGACGGCACCCCTATCCGGACAACACTCTTATTCGGACAACACCCTATTCCGGACACTTACCCGGAAACCTTCAACCACTCGAATGTATCCGGACGTCCAGGAAGTTATCCGGACGTCGACCTGACTCTTAATTCGACCGAGAAATCACAGGCAAGCTCGAAATCTCGAGAAATAAGGATTAGCAATCACCCCAAGGTCACTAGACTCACCACTTACTGAACTCTTAACAGTAATAACACATTAAAATGCCCAATTTCTCCCATAAGCTCCAAACCCATCTTTAAAAAAAAAACCCACAAAATACTTCAACCAAACCACAGATTTCTCAGCTGAAAGATGAAGAGAGTGAAGTTACCTGATTGATTCCTTACAGAAAACGAATCCCCAACACACCTCTTCCCTTTGATTCCAAGCTTGATGCTCCTTTCTCTCCCAAAATGCCCAAGAACTCAAAAATGTCTTTCTTCCTCTTCTCTCCCAATACAGCCGCCAACACACACACAAATTCAGTAATATGGAATGTTCTCTAGGGTTTTGTGCCCAATTTATACCCTATCTCACAATTGCAAAATACTCCCCTCAACTTCCACTTTATTAAATTTCCACCACAAGACTTGGAAACTCTTTCTTTTGGACACGGTTACTACAACACTCCCCCTTAAAAGAATTTTGTCCTCGGAATTCCGTTCTCGAAAGGTGAGGGCACTTGGACATCATATCCGACTCCACTTCCCACGTAGCCTCTTGTCCCTTATGATACTTCCACTGAACCCTCACTAGACGAGTCTCCCTATTCCTTGATTTCCGGACCTTACTGTCCAAATTAACTATTGGTTCCTCTTCGTACCCCAATTTCTCATCGATACGGACATCTTCTAACGGAGTAGCCACATCCGTCTCGGCCAAACATCCCCTTTTTGTGGTCTAGGGCCACCCTTAACTTCCTGCGAACCTAAATGGCTTATCAGTAGCCGACCGCGCGACCTCCAGTCTCACATAACGTCTCTTTCCCGCGATACATCTTTACTCACGGAAAGTTCACAGATAACTGCACATGCCAACCCCTTTGCTTTTCTAAGGATTTTCTTACTTCCACTTGCATAACCCTTCAACAACAAAGCGTACGCCAACAATTTCCACACTTTCGAATGATTACAACTCCTACTCTAGGAAATTTGCGTACCACAACTATGACGCCTCAGGTCAACGGTACATGGTACCGTCCACACACTTAGACGCACGGTTGCAACAAATTTAGAATTTTATTCCACAACTTCACTCCCGTGACAGCACAAGTTACAACGGTTAGAGCCACAACAACATCAATTTCTTAACGAACCTTCAATTCACCAACCTAGCACAAGACCAACCTCGAGTATCACCTTAGCTCACAGACATAATCCTCTTCGACTGATAACACACAATTCTACGATCACTTTCCCCACCTCAATACACGTATAAGGCAGATAACACTTTCTCACCTGAACTGTGTTGCCCACGGTTCATCAATAATAATCAATTCACACCCTTTCGCCATAGCAACACCCCACACTATACAGAGCCAAAAGTAGAAACCTCCACACTTTAACATCTGACGTACCCATCAATCCAACCCGAACCAATCTTGAAGTCACGCATCCGAATTCTCCTTGCATCTAACAGTCGTCCATCCACATGTGAGATAATTCAGGGTTCACTCGCTACCAGCAAGGAGCAACTATGCTCACACAAAAATATTCTTACTAGCTTAACACTGAACGACAAAGTTTACTTGGAACATTTCTCACACTACTACCAAGTCAACTCCAATGGTCCTTTTCGCGAACACTACTTTCGACTACATCCTTCCACTTCCTTTTCACTCATAAAACACGATTCCAAAGATCGGCTCACGGGAAGGTGCACACTCTTGATCAACCACACAAGCTGACTTTCCTTGACTCGAAAACCAATCACATACATGCCAATCCCCCTTTCTCATACTCCCACTAGGAGTTCATGCACCCGACGGTGACGTTCTTGGAAACATTGCTTCCACTTTTCGTGCCACTTGCCATACCTTCTACTTCACGCTTACACACCCATCCCAACCTACCGTCCTAATTACCCTATGGACATTTCTCATCCAACATTTACCACTCCATACACGCAATTTCAACGGTTACTATGCCCAACCAACAGTTTCACCATCTTTCATACGAGAAACTCCACCCAGTCAATCCGAAACACACTCGATGTTCGAAGCGACCACACATTTCTCATTCCTCAAAGATATTAACTCACCCCTTTGCATTTCCTTTACAAACAAGGATTAGTCCAGTATACCCAAAGATTTCATATCTACAACGAAACACTGTAAACTACTCAATCCAAGATCACACCATCTCCCTCTTAGCTAGCCACCAACTTCCACCCCAATCTCTTGTTTTCGGATAAAAGCACCACACCCAACTTTAGCCACATAGAACAACTTATCAACAAATCCCGAGCAAGGATCTCCACTTACGCTCATCTCATAACAACACTAATCCACCACTTAACCTCACAACACTTCATTCCCACCATGCTTCGCATGCTTACTAAATATAAGTTACCGCCTTCATATCTACACAACCCCACACACTAGAGGTTCTATCCTCACGACTACTGTCCGCTCACTAGGCCATGCTTTCTCCCGCCAAACATCACATATATTTGAAAGAGTTGGCGAAAACATTATGCAATAACTAATCTTGCAATTCAACATCCTCACACGAATAACGGAAATTCCTGGATGGTCACTACACACCTGTGACCTGAACTAGGACTCACACTCGCCCTTGGGAACAGACCAAGTCTATTCGAACAAACCACATGGGACGCACCCCCCCCCCCCCCCCATGTATTTTACACCATCAACCTGAGATTTACACACTTATATAAACCAGATGCAAACACACAATAATAAGTATGCACGTTCAACTAACAAACAGGTACTATCAAGCTTTGATTTAGAAACTCCCAACTTTTCCTTCCTCCCATCTAGATGAACCACAAATTTATGACCGTCTACCTCACTCAATCGAGCCCTTAATTCCGACCGACTCTTCGGATCCACTTGAGACACGCTCAAGTAAATCAAACTATAAGACACACCCTTGCAATCCAACATAGTCTACTTGTCCCACATTAGTTAGCTAACTACCTCCTTCGCAAATGACATAACCGCCATATAGGATGAATCACTTATCCTACTAACACATCTCCACCTTCAAACACATCTCCACCTTCAGGATATTTACAAAAGGCGGCCCATCCTCTTGACAGATGCATACCTTTCCACACCGACCTCTCATCTCCGCGCACATACCCGACAAAGTGATCACTCAAAGGCAACCTTTCAAATTCAAATCTCTTGACAACGAATTCAACACCCGCCGCTGACTTCAACCTCAATGCCCGACAATTAGTCTAAAGGCAAGTTAACCACGACCCCGGCTTCATGCCGATACCGTTTCATTCACATACCACGACGTTACCTTTCAAAGTAATTTGTCTACTTCGAAATCACCCGGGACACACCTCCCCCGTCGACAGTCATATGTCAACTTACCAAAAGAGTAAGGACTCCCACCACACAAGCATTTCCATGGTCAAAGACCAAGACTACAGGTAGAGACGGTCCTCCCTATACTGTAACACTAAGGTCACAAATCAACCATCGACGACTCAACCACATTTTCCACTCCCGGAACTTCGCACCTTCTTAAGCCCGATATCGCTTACTACCTAGCGAGTTCATAAAATCATACACGGATATAGGTCCGCCCCTTTATAAAACATTCACGGAATAAGGTCCGCCCCTTTATAAAACATTCACGGAATAAGGTCCGCCCCTTTATAAAACATTCACGGAATAAGGTCCGCCCCTTTATTAAACATCCACGGAATAAGGTCTGCCCCTTTATAAAACATTCACGGAATAAGGTCTGCCCCTTTATAAAACATTCACGGAATAAGGTCTGCCCCTTTATTAAACATCCACGGAATAAGGTCCGTCCCTTTATTAAACATCCACGGAATAAGGTCCGCCCCTTTATAAAACATCCACGGAATAAGGTACGCCCCTCGTAAATTGGCACCCTAAAGTCACCCTAGGGTGACAACGAGTCAGTCTCATGCTGCCTTACAGGGCCACACTACCCTTAGCATAAACGGGTCACACCTCCCGACACGAGCTGGCGGGCCACACCCCCCGACTTAGCCAATTTACACCTCGAACAATGTATGACTCACTTAACATTGAAGGCTATTTGCTCCAACAGGGTTAACCTTTTTGCAGTTACAACAATTCGACGCCGACACCCTACTTCCAACCAAACCATTCGGTTCCTTACATTAGAAACAACCTTCGGTACCGATACTTTCCTTCACACTTGGATGCTCCAACCCCACAGTCCACTTGACTATAAATACGGCTTCACCTCGGTCCAAAATGGTTGACCGACACCAGTGTTACCAATCCATGCATCTATCACTTCTCATCCACTCCTGTCACTCTTCCACTAACTCGAGAGTGAGACGGCACATCTCCACTATCCGATCCTTGAGTTGAAACTCTCAAGATCTCAATTCGCCGACATCGGGGACTCCCAGAATAAGGACTCATCAGAGATTAGGAGCTCATCTCCAATCATTTATTTCCCTTAAGAACTCTAAAGGTTCTACTTCACATGGATACTCATATCGAATACGATGCCTCTTCTAGGTAGTATCATCAATCACGCCAAGAATAATCTGCACAACACACTAAACCGTTGCCATAATGACAAGGTTAAACTTTACACACAACACAGATTAACAACCGTCCCAAAATAACAAGGCAAGAATGATCGCCGTCATGCACCTGTAAATTCACAATTACACTGGCCAGGTGTAATCCCGAACTTACCTTACATGATAGTTTTCACCACCCTGTTATTCACGCTTCCCAGTGAGGTCTTCCTAGGCCTTCCTACATTCTCAGTTGTACTTCTACAGTTTAAGTTTAGGCCCATCCGGTCACCTAAATCCCTTAAACTACGGCTCTGATACCAACTGTAACAGCCCACTCCAAAGCATGCCAAATTAAGACATTAATTAATATATATATATATATATATATATATATATATTGCCAAAACATGACCAAAGGTTCACATCAACAAAATTCTAAAATTTGGGTTTGCGGAAATAACCCTATTCCAACTGAGAGTATCTAAATACTGAAATGTAGGGAAGTCCACTAATGCAAGCCACGCCCGCCCTCTCGCCTTCTCTTTACCACTAGAGGAACCGCACTTAACCTGCTTACCTGAAAAGGGTTTCAGTTTTGAAAATGCGAGGGTTAGACCACAAGGTCTAGTGAGATCCCTCAGTTACATCCACACCACATATAGCAATTAAAGAGTTATGCGAAACAGAAATCAATATGAAGTTTGGTTAATAACATTCACACAATTGACCAAATCGTCCATCCAGTCACACACACCCGTGGCTTGATCCCAGGGCGCTCAATCACCCTCGTATGGGACACACCCCCCATATATCCGTCACACCATGTCATATGGGTCACACCCCCCATAAGCGTCATACCAAATAGCGTATGGGACACCCCCCCCCCCCCCCCATAAGCATCACACTATGACATATGGGCCACACCCCCCATAAGCGTCATACCACAACAGATGGGACACCCCCCCCCCCATAAGCATCACACTATGACATATGGGTCACACCCCCCATAAGCGTCATATCACAACATATGGGACACATACCCCATAAGCATCACACTATGACATATGGGCCACACCCCCCATAAGCGTCACACCACAACATATGGGACACACCCCCATAAGCATCACACCTTAATGATTGGGACATCGGGGACTCCCAGAATAAGGACTCATCAGAGATTAGGAGCTCATCTCCAATCATTTATTTCCCTTAAGAACTCTAAAGGTTCTACTTCACATGGATACTCATATCGAATACGATGCCTCTTCTAGGTAGTATCATCAATCACGCCAAGAATAATCTGCACAACACACTAAACCGTTGCCATAATGACAAGGTTAAACTTTACACACAACACAGATTAACAACCGTCCCAAAATAACAAGGCAAGAATGATCGCCGTCATGCACCTGTAAATTCACAATTACACTGGCCAGGTGTAATCCCGAACTTACCTTACATGATAGTTTTCACCACCCTGTTATTCACGCTTCCCAGTGAGGTCTTCCTAGGCCTTCCTACATTCTCAGTTGTACTTCTACAGTTTAAGTTTAGGCCCATCCGGTCACCTAAATCCCTTAAACTACGGCTCTGATACCAACTGTAACAGCCCACTCCAAAGCATGCCAAATTAAGACATTAATTAATATATATATATATATATATATATATATATATATATATATTGCCAAAACATGACCAAAGGTTCACATCAACAAAATTCTAAAATTTGGGTTTGCGGAAATAACCCTATTCCAACTGAGAGTATCTAAATACTGAAATGTAGGGAAGTCCACTAATGCAAGCCACGCCCGCCCTCTCGCCTTCTCTTTACCACTAGAGGAACCGCACTTAACCTGCTTACCTGAAAAGGGTTTCAGTTTTGAAAATGCGAGGGTTAGACCACAAGGTCTAGTGAGATCCCTCAGTTACATCCACACCACATATAGCAATTAAAGAGTTATGCGAAACAGAAATCAATATGAAGTTTGGTTAATAACATTCACACAATTGACCAAATCGTCCATCCAGTCACACACACCCGTGGCTTGATCCCAGGGCGCTCAATCACCCTCGTATGGGACACACCCCCCATATATCCGTCACACCATGTCATATGGGTCACACCCCCCATAAGCGTCATACCAAATAGCGTATGGGACACCCCCCCCCCCCATAAGCATCACACTATGACATATGGGCCACACCCCCCATAAGCGTCATACCACAACAGATGGGACACCCCCCCCCCCCATAAGCATCACACTATGACATATGGGTCACACCCCCCATAAGCGTCATATCACAACATATGGGACACATACCCCATAAGCATCACACTATGACATATGGGCCACACCCCCCATAAGCGTCACACCACAACATATGGGACACACCCCCATAAGCATCACACCTTAATGATTGGGACACGCCCCCCCCCCCCCCCCCCCCATATACCTCGCACCAAGCATAAGTAATTTATATGCAACATATATTAAGCAAACGCACATGTACGAGTAAATGAACAAGTACCATCAAGCTTCAGTTAGAAAACTCACCTGTTACGCTTACGATCCTTTCCTACTCTGACCTGCACTTCCAGATGGTCTACCTGAGCGAAAGGGTAAACGCATAAGTTGACAGCTCAACTATCCGGACACACTACCCTGTCCGGACAACACCTTTATCCGGACAACACCTATCCGGACGGCACCCCTATCCGGACAACACTCTTATTCGGACAACACCCTATTCCGGACACTTACCCGGAAACCTTCAACCACTCGAATGTATCCGGACGTCCAGGAAGTTATCCGGACGTCGACCTGACCCTTAATTCGACCGAGAAATCACAGGCAAGCTCGAAATCTCGAGAAATAAGGATTAGCAATCACCCCAAGGTCACTAGACTCACCACTTACTGAACTCTTAACAGTAATAACACATTAAAATGCCCAATTTCTCCCATAAGCTCCAAACTCATCTTTAAACAAAAACCCACAAAATACTTCAACCAAACCACAGATTTCTCAGCTGAATGATGAAGAGAGTGAAGTTACCTGATTGATTCCTTACAGAAAACGAATCCCCAACACACCTCTTCCCTTTGATTCCAAGCTTGATGCTCCTTTCTCTCCCAAAATGCCCAAGAACTCAAAAATGTCTTTCTTCCTCTTCTCTCCCAATACAGCCGCCAACACACACACAAATTCAGTAATATGGAATGTTCTCTAGGGTTTTGTGCCCAATTTATACCCTATCTCACAATTTCAAAATACTCCCCTCAACTTCCACTTTATTAAATTTCCACCACAAGACTTGGAAACTCTTTCTTTTGGACACGGTTACTACAGGATTGTACTCGGATTTCTGTAGTTTTCAGATATGAGTCCCGGACACCTTGTCCGGATAGTTTTACCGGAAGTGTCCGGTAAGTAATGATGTTCCGGTAACTTTTGAGTTTCCGGTAACCAGTGTGTTTCCGATAACTTTTGACAGGGAACATTCTCAAACAATTGAGTGTAAATTTTAGCAGTACGATATGATTTGATATAATGCACGTATGCTAGTAAGTGTAATAGATCCATAGGCACTAGCATTATTTGATAACGTAGAATAGCCAAGGTATAATTGCTATTCTCGTATGTATTTGGGAATGAGGAATAGACAAAGTATAATTGTTATTCCCTTTTATCATGATGCGAAATGGTGAAATAGGCAAGGTATAATTGTTATTTCAGTTTTATATTGGGAAATGAGAAATAGGCAAAGTATAATTGCTATTTCCGTTTTCATTTGGGAGATTAGGAATAGGCAAGGTATAATTGCTATTTCTATTTCCATTCCAAGAAATAGACATGGTTTAATTGTAATTTATTGGACATGAGCTGTAATCTAGAATCCGTGGAGATTCGTAGTGGCGCTCTAGAACATGAGACTATGACTTACTCAGTGTTTGTCATACTCGTGGAATCGGGTATGATTCTCGTCATCGAAAGATGCTATATGTACGTAAGAAAGTTGGGAACAGGTTAATTTATACGCTTTGTTTACAGTTTTGGTTTTCAAAGCTTATAAAGATTTTGATTTGAAAATTTGATGTTCTCACTAGGCGTATCTTTTCAAATTAAATTTTCTTACCAGGTACTAGCTCGGGGAAGGTTGCAAAGGGATGAGTGAAGAGGGACATCCGAGTTATGTTTTGGAAGTATAATGGAGAAGTTAGTAATACGAAGATATTTTGAGGGAATCGCCTAGACAACCAGTATAATCTGATCTTAATGTTAAGGATTAGATTAGTAGGTTGTTTTGATAATTCAGTTGTATATATGAAACTTCGTAACTAATTCTTCATTTATGTATGAAAGTTGGAAGATATTGTGGTAAACTCTGAAATTTCAAGGTTTAAATTTATTGTGGTTTTAGGGTGTTTCATTATGAAATATAATAAAGAAAAGAAAAAAATGAGATTTTTTTCCACACGTTAATGTTATATGTTGGTGAGGTTTTATTTAAGGAAATTAAATAATATATGACATGTTCTTTCATATTGATTTCTTTTAGAATTAATTCCTTTTATAAAATCATTTTGAATTCTTTCCATGATTACTTGAAATTAATTAAGTTAAGTTGGTTAATTGGCTAATTTATTTAAACGTGGAAACAATATTAAAAATGTTTTGATATGATTCAAAAATTCTTTTATTAGATTAATTTAAATTAGACAAATTATCTAATAAGTTGAAGTATTCTTTTCAATTGCATGCATATAAATATTTGATCTTTCATGTATGAGTAAAATATTTGATATCGGCTAAATATAAATCAATAGATTTCTATTTATATTGATTTTTTATCTAAGTTTATATGTTGTTAGCTTATGAGATTAAGTTCACTAGTAAACAAACCAACATAGTAGTACTTAGGTCCCTTAAACGAATATTGAGTCAATGTCTTTCCAAATCATAACCTATTAGGCATTGGAAATATAAGAGATAGTTTCTACCAAAGCAGGGTGTCTCCTCATTGAACTTAGGCTAATACGGGTAAATCTATATAAGGGATTTATAGCCTTGATTTGGTTGCACTCAACAAAATTATCAAAAGATAAAGTTTTGGATTTTGAGACATAGTAATAGGTTGATATAAGATGTAACTTATTAACCAAGAATTATAAATGTTATAATTAAGTAAATAATTTACTTACCTTGCCATGATAAAGTTTTAAGGAAATGCCAAAGTATGCTTAAAGTTTTGTAAAACAAGGTCTTGGAATCATTTTATTCACAAGGGACATACTATCTTGAATAAAATGTACATTAGCTTTTGTTTATTTACGATATGTTTAAATTATCATAAGCTTTTGTATGACAACATGATTTAAATTTTGCAAAAATATTTCTTTGTAGATATCATGTCTAACAATCAAACAATCATCAATCTTCGTTCGCTCCTTGAGAAGGACAAGTCGAATGGAGCTAACTTTCTTGATTGGGAAAGGAATCTGAGAATTGTTCTAAGGTCCGAAAAAAGAGAAGGTGTCCTTGAGACCCCTATCCCAACTTTAAGTGACACGACATCTGATGCTGAGAAAGCTATTGAGAAAACTATAAGAGATAAGTCAGTCTTGTTACCTGCCTTATGCTAGCATCCATGGAATCAAAACTCCAAAAGAGGTTGAGAGGATGGATGCTTATACCATCATTCATACCCGTAAAACTATGTTTAAGGATCAAGCGAGGGTGGAAAGGTATGAGACACATAAGGCTATTCTTGAGTGTTAACTCGAGAAGGGTAAGCCAGTCGGTCCTCATGTATTCAATATGATTGGATATTTTGAAAATATGGAAAGGCTTGGATTCGCATATGGTCAAGAAATTGGCCACTGACATCATTGTGCACTCTCTGCATGATGGTTTTCCTCAATTTCGGCTAAATTTTAATATGAATGGAGATTCAAAGAGTTGCATTGGATGCTCAAAACTGTTGCGCAAAACATATTTGTTACACCAAAGAAGGAAGTTCTCATGGTTAATAAATTAAAGGGGTTCAAGAAAGAGGCCACTAGAAAGCAAAAGACTTGTGTGCTTGGGAAGGGCAAAGCAGTTGCTCATCCTAAGGCACAACCTTCTGAAAAGGTTAGAGTAGCTGCTGACAGTGATTGTTTCTATTGCAATACAAAGGGACATTGGAAAAGAAACTGCCCAAAATACCTGGAAGACAAGAAAAATGGAACCGTGGTAGGTTCCACTTCAGGTATATATGTTATAGACATTCTTGCAACAAACACTACTTCTTGGGTATTTGATATCGGGTGTGGTTCTCACATTATTTCGAATGTGCAGGGACTAAGAAGAAGTAGAAGCTTGGCTAAAGGAGAAGTAGACTTACGCGTTGGAAATGGTGCAAAAGTTGTGGCACTCGCCATAGGAGATTATAGTCTATCTTTACCTTCTGGTTTAATTTTAGAATTGAATAATTGTTATTTCGTTCCTACAATTACCAACAACATTATTTCAGCTTCAATTTTGGATTCTGAAGGTTTTGCAGTTATTATAAGAATAATTGTTGTTCTATTTATATGAATTATGTGTTTTATGCCAATGCTAAATTGTTGAATGGGCTTTATATGCTAGATTTACAAACCCATGTATATAACATAAATACTAAAAGGCAAAAATCAAATGACTTAAACACAACCTATCTATGGCATTGTCGTTTGGGTCACATAAGCTTGGAACACATAAAGAAGCTCCAAAAGGATGGACTTCTAAAATCTTTTGATTTTGAATCATTTGATGTATGTGAATCTTGCTTAATGGGAAAAATGACAAGATCACCTTTTTCTGGACAATGTGAACGAGCTAGTGATCTTGTGGGCCTTATACACACACGGATGTATGTGGACCAATAAGCACAGAAGCCCGAGGTGGGTTTAGATACTTCATCACATTCACGGATGATTTTAGTAGATATATGTATATTTACTTAATGAAGCACAAATCCAAATCATTTGAAAAGTTCAAAGAATTCCAGAATGAAGTACAAAATCAACTTGACAAGAGAATCAAAGCATTACGATTTGATCGTGGTAGCGAGTATTTGTCAAGAATTTGATAATCATCTAAAAGAATGTGGAATTGTTTCACAACTTACTCCACCAGGAACTCCACAATTGAATGGTGTATCCGAAAGGAGGAATCGAACACTACTTGATATGGTTCGATCGATGACGAGTTTTGCCGATCTTCCAATATTTTTCTGGGGACATGCTCTAACTACTGTCGCATTCACACTAAATAGGACTTCGTCTAAAGCTGTTGAAAAGACAATATACGAGTTATGGACCGGAAAAGTTCCAAAGTTGTCTTTTCTTAAAATTTGGGGTTGTGAAGCTTATGTAAAACGTTTACTCTCAGACAATCTCGCACCTAAATCAGATAAATGCTTTTTCATAGGGTATCCAAAGGAAACAAAATGAGCGCAAAGTGTTTGTTGCTTGGGATAGTGTCTTTCTGGAAAAAGAATTTATTTCCAAAAAGACAAGTGGGAGAAATATTCATCTTGAAGAAATTCGAGAAGAAGTTTAAGAAGAGCAACAAATGAACATAGATAAACCAATGTTGGAAACACCCAGTTGGGGTGATATGACCCTTCAGAGGGAAGCTATCTCCACATCGGAAGGAGATCAAATCAATGATCATCCACTTCCCGCGGAAGCACCACAAACTGTTGTGGAAATTCCTATTGCCGAAGATGCACCACAAACTGTTGTGGAAATTCCTGTTGTTCAACCCACACGTAGATCTGAAAGGCCCAAAATCCCATCAAAGAGATTTGTTGATTTCATATTAACGGGCAATTTAGAAATTTTGCATTTAGAAAGCGAAGAGCTTGTTACTTACAAGCAAGCTATGACGAGTCCAGACTACGGAAAATGGCATGATGCCATGACATCTAAAATGGAATCCATGTCCGAAAATCAAGTATGGCACTTGGTAGATTTGCCAGATGGGGTGAAACCCATAGGGTGCAAGTGAGTTTTTAAATTAAAAACGGTCAAGGATGGAAACATAACAGTTTTCAAAGCTAGATTGGTAGCAAAAGGATTCAGACAAGTTCATGGTATTGACTATGACAAAACCTTTTCACTAGTTGCTATGCTTAAATCCATTCGGATAGTCCTAGCGATTGCAGCTCATTATGACTTTGAGATTTGGTAAATGGATGTCAAAACCGCCTTTCTAAATGGCTATTTAAAAAAAGATGTGTACATGACACAACCAGAAGGTTTTGAGGATCCAGAAAATCCTAGGAAAGTATGCAAGCTTAAGAAATCCATTTATGGGCTAAAACAAGCATCTAGGAGTTGGAATCTTCGATTTGATGAAGTTATCAAGAGGTTTGATTTCATCAGATGTCAAGAAGAGGCTTGTATTTACAAGAAGTTTAGTGGGAGTAAGGTAGTGTTCTTAGTCTTGTATGTAGATGACATACTACTAATTGGAAACGACATTCCTATGCTAGAGTCTGTCAAAGAATGGCTAGGGAAATGTTTTTCAATGAAAGACTTAGGAGAAGCAGAGTACATTTTGGGTATTAAGATCCATAGAGATAGATCTAAAAGGCTTATTGGACTAAGTCAGGAACCTATTGTAACATCCTGAATTTTCAATAATAGTAATTTAATGAGAATTGGGATCTAATTGTATTTTGGTTTAAAACCTTGAATTATGTTGTAATTTATAATTCAATAGGGTTAAAATACAAGGGTTTAAAGTTTGGTGTTGTTTTGAGAAATAATGGAAACTTGGAGGTGTAAGTGGTCATTTGTGAAAAGTGTGTTTGGATAAAGCAGATGAAATCAGATTGTTATCTGATTTCTTATGTTGGGTCGGTTGGAGAATCAAGAGAGAAAGAAAGAAAAAGAAGAAAAGAAAGAAAACAAGTCTTGGATTCAATTTGGTAAGAAATTGGTTATGATTTCTGATAAAACTTGTTTTAGATGTATGTTTGTAAACGAATTTGTGTATTAAAATGGATTTCAAAATCATTATCAACAGATTGGAATCAGATTTGTGCAGGAAGTGGGTTTTGCAAGTTTAAAGGTGAGTTCATTTGTTGTTTGCTTAAATCAGTGTTTATATGTTAAATTAAACCTTGAAATAGTTGTATAAACTGTTTATGGACTGTATGGGATGGTCTGGAATGAACTGAATCGAACAGACATCGAATTAGGTCGATTTTTTAAGCTGCAGGTCGAAGGTTTCCGGATAAAACCATGTATCCGGAAACCGTGGTGTTGAAGGTCTCCGGACGCGATTAAGTATCCGGTAAGTTTAGTTTTATTGTAGTTTCCGGATAAAATAGTTACCGGATAGTATCCGGGTGTTGTCCGGATTAGACGGTATCCGGAAAGTATGATTTAACCGGTAAGTTGTAGTTATCCGGAAACCCCTGTTGTCCGGATAGTCTAAGGTATCCGGAAACCCCTGTTATCCGGACACTTTGGAGAAATTGAGAATGTTAGGTTCTGATGGCTGGATGCAGTTTCTGAATGTTTTGTCTGGGTAAGTTTCTAAAAAAGCGGAACCCCCATGCTAAGTCGCCGAAGGGGGGGCATTTGAGGATGAAGATACGATAGGTTATCTAGTATTCTTAGATTTGAGAATATGATATGAGCTGTAATATGTTGTTATGCATATACGTTAGTAAAGCGTAATTGATCCATAGGCACTAGTGTTTGGTAATCACATGGAATAGGCGTGTGGTAATAATCGTTATTCCAGTGATGTGTGTAGTACTAATGGTTATGTGCACGTGGAATAGATGAAGTTAGTCATTATTCTGATGTGTGTAGTACTAATGGTTATGTGCACGTGGAATAGATGAAGTTAGTCATTATTCTGATGTGTGTGAGAAACCCTGGAATAAACGTAATTCCCGGTTTCTAAGGAAGAAGAGGGATTGACATATGTAATTGTAATCTCTACTTCCTTTTCTAAGAAATGGGCATGTGTATATTGCGATTTCTTAGGTGGGAGCATTAATCTAGAATCTGAGAAAGATTCGTAGTGTGGCTCTGGAATAGGATATGAATGGAAATGGGCATGTGTATATTGCGATTTCTGGAATAAGAGTATTAATCTAGAATCAGTGAAGATTCGTAGTGTGGCTCTAAGACATGATATGATGATGGAATGTGTGTCAGTCATATTCATGGGATTGGATGCAAATCGTGTTAACGGAATAGAGTTACACGTATGATAAGAAAAAGGGTAATCAGGTTTGATATAACTTGTTTACATTGATTTTGCAAATATTATTATGGAAACGAATGTTCTCACTAGGTGTTGGCCTAATCGTTTCAAATGATGTTTTCTTACCAGGTACCGGCTCGAGAAAATAAGGGTTGTGGGACGAGCGTTTTGGAATATCAAGGAAGTCAATTAACAGAAGGAGATTTTGAGGGATTGCTTAGATAACTTAGTTAATCTGATTATAGTGACATAATTAGATTAATAAGTTATTTGTAGGATCCAGTATCTGTAAATGTACTCTTGATGATTAATTCACTTGCTATTTATGTAAGTTCGAAGTTTATATTATCATAGCTTGTGGAAATTTGAGGTTCAAATTAGCCCTGAATTTTGGGGTGTTACACCTATATAGATAGAATCCGTGATAGGTTCAATATGAGGGAATCAAAGAAAGGATTCTTACCCATGCAACATGGTATACATCTTAGCAAGAAACAGTGTCCATCTACACAAGTTGAGCTAGAAAAAAATGAGTAGGATTCCCTATGCATCAGTGATAGGATCCATTATGTACGCCTAGGGGTATACAGAAAACCGTCAACCCACGAAACCCAACCAACCCAACCCGCTAACAACCCAATTAAACCCAACCCGCCGAACCGCCGGACCGCCAACCCGCCAAACCGCTAATTATAAGGGTTGAAATTGGGTTGAGAAAACTAAACCCAACCCAACCCGCCAACCCGCCGCTAATATTATTATTTTAATAAAATTATATTTTTATATATAAGATATATATATATATATATATATATATATATACATACATACATAATATGTGCAGCAGTGCAGGCCTAAATTATACAAATTAATATATCTAATATAGTTAGTCTAAAAAAGGCCCAAAAAACCAAACTAATTTAAGTTGTTTCAAACTTTAAGCCTTAAGGCCTAAAGTATTTATGTAGTTTTGGTACGTGAACTAGGGCTAGCCTCTCACTCAGTCACTCTAGTCTCCAGTCTCCACTCCACGACTCCAGAATCCAGACGAGTTATCATAGTAAACGAATTGGTACAAGTTCTTTGTGGAATCACTTAAGAAATCAATGTAAGAAGTATTTGGATAGGGTTTCCGATAAGAAACAAAAGTTGCTTAACTTTCCTACTAAAAATGACAATGAGGCGTCTTTTAATACTAGCGGTAGCATCCGAATCCGCCTTTAGTACTAGCGGTCGTATTTTAGACTCATTTAGAAGCTCTTTGAGTCCAAAAATGGTGGAGGCCCTTGTATGCACACAAAGTTGGTTGAAAGGAAATAACGAGGGCATTTAAATAGGTGAATTTTTGGATGAAATTGCATCTTATGACTTTCTTGAAGAAGGTAAATTTAACATGCTTCTTTTCATTCTTATATAATATCTATTCTTAATAAATTGTTTAATTTTTGTTTTTGAATTGTAGACAAACTCAAGGAGAATGCGACAATGGAGTCGGAGACGGTCGTACTTGATTGAAGAATTGAAATCGATGCTACAATTTAAACTTTTGATGTTTAAGATTTAAGGATTTAATATATTTGGATGATTGTAATAACTAATAACTTCGTTGGCAATTTTTTTAGTTTTATTTGTCGTACTTTAATCGTGAATTTTATATATATATTACCAAACCGCTCAACCCGCCCAACCCGCCACAACCCGCAAGGGTTGGGTTGGGTTGGGTTATACTTTTGAATGGGTTGGGTTGAAAATTTCCAAACCGCCATAATTGGGTTGGGTTGTAAAATTGTCAAAAACCGCCCAACCCAACCCGCGTACACCCGTATGTACGCCATGATTTGTACTCGCCCTGATGTTGCATATGCTTTAAGTATGTGTAGCAGATTCCAATACAATCCAGGAGAAGCACACTGGAATGCAGCTAAGAACATCTTAAAGTACTTAAGAAGAACTAGAGATGATTTCTTGGTGTATGGAGGAGATGATGAACTGGTTGTTAAAGGCTATACTGATGCAAGCTTCCAAACCGATAAGGATGACTTCCGATCCCAATCGGGATTAGTCTTTATGTTGAACGGAGAAGCGGTGAGCTGGAAGAGTTCAAAGCAAAGCACAATGGCAGATTCTACAACAGAAGTTGAGTACATTGTTGCAATAGAGGCTGCGAAGGAGGCTATTTGGATTAAGAAGTTTGTTACTGAACTCGGAGTTATTCCTAATTGGGATAAAGCGATTGACATATTTTGTGATAACAATGGTGCAATCGCCCAATCAAAGGAACCAAGTTCAAAACCCAGATCCAGACATGTACTTGGAAAATTCCATGTCATTCGTGATTATGTCGAGAGAGGAGATGTGAAACTTTGCAAAGTTCATACGGATGATAACATAGCAGATCCATTGACTAAGCCTTTACCTAGGCCCAAGCATGATTGTCACACTAGGGCCAAGGGAATCAAACACATTGGAGAATGGCTTTGAGATTGTTTTATGTTTTAAAATTTTGGAGATTGTTTTTCATACATGTTAAACAATTTGTCAAGTTTTGATTTGAAATAAAGTTTCATTATTATTTAATTGTGGTTTAGAATTAAATAAAATGTCCAAAATAATTTATAATTATCAAATAGGATCATCATAAAAGTTTTGATGAATGAAACCCTATTGAGTGAACTGAAATTATAAATTATGGATTGCCCCTAGTCTAAGTCGTTAAATTGGACATAAACGACTATCTAAAAGACCAGTTTATAAGTTGACTGATACGCGTAGTTTCATGGGCTATATGGACATGAAGATGTCTAATCACTTACATAAATGTATATTATGAATATACATTGGGCAAGACCTACCTGAAATTCTTTATATAATTAATTGAATTGATGGTTAACTATTTTAGTGGATTCCTCAGACATGAGTATAATATTTTCGCACACACAGTGATTGGTATACCTTTGACATTGTTAAACGTCATGCCGTAAAAGGGGGTTATAAAGACAATGTTCAGGATTACTAAAAATTGAGTGGGAGTTATAGTTATACAAAAATGAAGAAGTCCTCCTATATAAGTAGGAACGGTGTCTTAGGCCTCTTAAAGAGTGAGAACTGAAAATGCATGGTCGTGCTCAAATGGATTAAAAGTTGATCATTTGTTTTGATAGTTCAAACTTGAAGTTCAAGAAATAATTTGATCATCAATATGGATTGCATAAGATGTTATCATATTATCAAATTAGACATTAAGTGACAAAGGAATTTTATATTGCACACTTGCTCAAGGCCAAGTGGGAGATTGAAGGAATATGTCCTTAATCAAGATGACAATCACTAAACATAGAATGGGATTAATAATGGAAATTAAATAATCCGGTTAAGTTAGATGATCATAATGTTTTGCTAGAAACCAATTATGATATATGGGCCAATTTATATTGGATCATTACTAATACAATCGGGTCCTATAAGGTCACACACAATAGAGTAATGAAGAAGATCAAATAACACGGGACCATAGTGGGCTTGAGGTGTTAGGAGCTAAAAGGGCTTTTAGGGATTATTTAATTTAGGTAACTAGTGTATTATAATGGTTATAAATACACTTGATTACCAAAGGAATGAGATAGACCAATTCTTTTCATTGTTATTTGAAAAGAAAGAATCCCTATTGTTTTCGCCCACCCTAGCTAGACAAAAAGTTCATCTTCTTGTCCCGTTCTAGCAAACGTAGCAAGGCGATCTTGGTTCGTTCTCGTGTGGACCAAGTAGAGGAATCACACTTGAGGTTCTTTCTCCAAAACATTTCGTAATCTCGCATCTAAGGTACATTGCTTATTACTTAAGATTCGAAGTTAATATATGCACATGTTTTTGGTTGGATGTCAAAAGACAATCGTTTTCTGAAATTCCGTTTTTTGCATCCTAATTATAACAGTTTTTACAATCCTAGATTTTTCGAGAGAACTTTTCTTAGATTTATGAAATTCCTCTATTACTTTTGTTGTTAATACCCTCAACATGAACTAATCTTTAGATATTGGGGGTTGGTTTGACTTTGGTTTAAGCATATGAACATGTAACTTGAGATTTTTATCAGTTTTTCCTAATTAATGAAGCATATGATTTGGGTTTTAACGTTTTTGTGAGTCTGATCAACTTTCATCTTATTTGTTCGTCATAAATTAAATTCGAGAGAATTAATTGTTAACTAGAGCTAGAATTATATGCCTAAGGTGAGAAATTGGATAAAAATATACCAAGTAAGCCTTAGTTTCGTTAAAATCTTGATTTTAATGTGTTTTGATTCCATAGGTTGAGATCGAGAGATAAAACTTGTGTTTTCAAAATAAGATCCGGTGTTACTTGAGGAAGAACAACGGTGATTTTAGAGATTGGGTATTCATTAGATGGAATAACTGGTAATTGTTTTGAGTAAAATGTTCATTAGTGAAATCCATAAAAAGTTCCTTAAGTCGTTTACTGTTTCGTTCTTGATTTATTTGCTAGTAGTTAATTATTCCAATTTCCAACAATTCATCTTTTGGATCGTCCAGATAATATTGAATATAGTAATTGTGATACTCAGTACCTAGTTCTCTTGGTTCGATACTCGTACTTCCAAGTACATATTACTTGATTCGACTCATATACTTGCGGTTAGATTAGGGGATGACCTAAGTTTTTGGGCCACTGTCTATTTTGATGGTCGAGATTGCTATATAATAATATAAGTGAAGATAGTGATTATTTATAAACATTTACTCATTAAACGTCTGATAAATAAACCCTAAATGAGAGTTCAATGGCTAATTAGCCACTAAATGAAAGTTTAGGACTTAATGAAGAATTTGACCAAACAAATTCATAAGATATTTGGGAATGTTGGTAATCGATTTTGTTGAGAGTTTGTTAAAGAAGGATTCTAAATCCCACACCAAGAAACCACCAAGCCAAAAACCCTCTTTGTTCATTATTTTTAGATTAGAAGCAAGTTTTAGCAAGATATCAAGTTTTTTGAGTGATTTTTGAAAGTAACAAAAGTTAAATATATTAAATGTATGATTTTGATACTGAAACCTTGTTTTAATGCGAAGTCGGTATCACAACACGTAGAAGTGTTTAGCCCAATAATTGATATCACTATATGTATTTTCCCAAGAAGAGTACACAAAACTAAACATTACTACCTTCTGAATATAAATCTTCTAAAATCAAGATTTATTAGAAATTCATTTTCAATAATGCCCTTTGAGACATAGTCGATCACAAACAAAATTTCTTGATTTTCAATGTCATTTTTCATTTCCTGTAAAAAAAATTATACGAAAAAGATAAAACGAAAAAAAATTAATTTATAATAATTTATATTTTTGTATCGATTTTGACATATATGTTTTTAGATTTATTAAAAGAAAATCAAATGATTAAAAATAATAAAAATAACAACAGAAAAAAGAAAGATTACAAGAACCTAGGTTCTTGTTCAAGCACCTGTGTTCTAATAAAAAACTATGATTGGACAAGAATCTCTGTTTCACAATGGAGGTTCTTATAAAAACCCCACAAATAACCTTTGCAGGAACCTTCATTGTGTATGCTATTAAGGCATTGTTTGGCAAAAAAAAAACTAGCTTATAAGCTAGCTTATTTTTTAGGTACATGTTTGGATGACTATAACTAGCTTATAAGCTAACTTTTTGAAAAGCTACTTGGAGTAGCTTATAAGTAGTTTTTTGTAAATATTCTAATTATGCCCTCATTAATATTAACTATTTTTTTAATATGTCCTTTTTGGTCATTTAAATGCTTATAAGCTACTTTTTGTCAAACGTGATTTTTTCATCAGCTAGCTTATCAGCCACCAGATAGCTTATCAGTCAACAACTAGTTTATCAGCTATCAACTAGCTTATAAGTCATAAGCTAGCTTATCAGCTAGTTTGCCAAACACAGCCTAAGTAGAAAAGTTAGTATTTAAAGCCTTATAGGAGATAATTAAATCACGAAAGTGAATAAATAATTAAGAAACAAAAATATTATTTAAAAAGTTAGAGCATCTTCAATGCATGACCCATTTATAGGTTTTTACTATTTAAATAAGCTATTGTAAAAGTTAATTACTATTGGAGTAAAAATGTTTTTGAAGAAAAGGTTATAAGACCATGTTTATTCACAAACCAAACCAAACCAATCTTTATTAAAAAACTAATTTCTCTCTCTTCCACCTATCCAATCTTCAATTCCAATCCAATCTAACTTTTTTATACTTTATTCACAATCCAAACCAATCTTAAAAATTATATTATAAAAATTATATATTTAATATTTTAGAACATATATATATATCTTTTAACTTTAAATAAAAAATAAATAAAAATAATTTCATATTTTAAAACATAATTATAAATATAAAAAACTTACAATTGAAAATAAATAAAAGAAAATACACAAAGAAGTACGAAATTACATATTTAAAAGAAGGAAATAACATAGTTAATTATTAGGGCCGAATTTTTGCCATATATGCTCAATCAAATCATTTTTTAGAGCGTTATGAGTTCCCATATTGCGAAGTTGTTCCCTATTAGCCATATACCTTGATAGGCTTGCAATTCGTTCAACGGAGAATCCAGGCAGCTGACTATTATCTTCTACGGAGCTTCCTTGTTGTCGATTTGTGGGCATGTCGTTAAGAAATTCAGTAGGATCATAATAATGTAGGTATGTATCTCGTTCGTCTTCAACTATCATATTGTGCAAGATGATACAAGAAATCATAATTTGTCCCATATTATCTTTGTCCCAAACAAGACATGGATGTCGAAGAAATGCAAAACGAGCTTGTAGAACTCCAAATGCTCTCTCAACATCTTTCCTGACACCCTCTTGATGTTCGGCAAATAACTTATGCTTTTGGATTTGGGGAGACGTAATTGACTTGACAAATGCAGCCCATGCAGGATATATCCCATCAGTGAGATAATATGCCCTATCATTTTCGCGACCATTCACGACATATGTAACTTTTGGTGCTCGACCTGCTAATATATCATCAAAAATAGGAGATCGGTGAAGTACATTAATATCATTTAATGAACCTGGTGTTCCAAAGAAAGCGTGCCATATCCATAAATCAAATGATGCGACGGCATCCAAAATGATTGTTGGTTTTCCACTTCTTCCAGCATATTGTCCTGCCCATGCGCTGGGACAATTTTTCCATTGCCAATGCATGCAGTCAATACTACCTATCATACCCGGGAATCCACGTTGATCCCCAACATAGAGTAGTCTTGCCAAATCATCTTTGGTAGGCTTTCTGAGGTACTCGTCACCAAAACATGAGATGACTCCATTTACGAAGTTGATAAGAGCTTCCCTTGTTGTGGATCCACTCATTCTCAAATATTCGTCAACTGCATCAACTGATGTCCCATAAGCCAACACCCTCATGGCTCCAGTACATTTTTGCAATGGTGAAAGACTTTGTCTACCTGTGGCATCAGGTCTTCGTTGAAAATATACGTCATTAGCAGTAACAGCATCCACTATACGATGAAATAAAGGTCTTCTCATTCGAAATCTTCTCCGAAAGATAACATCATCATACGTTGGATTATCGACAAAATAGTCTTCCATCAAACGCGCTTCACCCATCTCACGTTGCCTGTCACGATATATTCTTCTTGCTCTTGGAGGTTGATCTCCTATGAACATATTGGATGAGTTTATAAACATATCCTCGACCATGCGATCAAGTTGTTGGTTTTGTTCAACAACTCGTGATTGCCATTCATCAAATTCGTCAACTGACTCTGATGCATAGTTTTCATTAAGAGACATTTTTGTAAGATTTTTGAGGAAAGTTTGAGGGTGTTTGAGGGTGTTTGAGGAAGGTTGTATGAATTAGTATATGGTGAAAGACAACAAATATATGAGGAAAGTTTGAATCATCAGTGGGGGACAATAACATGTGAACTTCAGTTGAAAGAGACAACACATTATAAAGAGACAATAACATGTGAACTTCAGCTAACTTCCAAAGCAACCATAACCATTCATTTTAATTAAAATTACAAATACATAATATGGAAACTGCAAAAAAAAAATACACGGAATACTAAATTACTAATACATAATACGTAAATTAAAAAAATACACGGAATAATAAATTACTAATACATAATATCACTATCCATATAACATTGTCAAAAGACGTTCTTTCAACGCCTCCTCTCCCGGTGATAGATGTTCTTTCGCCATCAGTATACGTAGATTTTTGTGGTGTTGTTCGACTTCAAATTTTTCTTTGTCAAAGTTCAGTTTTTTTGTCATGAGTTCAACTTCATTGTTTCTTGTAATCGTCATTGCATGAAGTTCTGCAGAAAAGTCATTAGAAAATGAAGAAGATTGTGATGCCTTACCTTTTCCTCTCTTTTTTTGCCGCATCTCTACCCGTAGGACGCTGAATTGTTGAACCACCAACAATTGGAGATTCTTGGTCGGTGTCTTCTTCTTCCGTAGTTTTAGACCTTTTCGTGCTTCCACCACTATCTTCACAACCCACTTTATATTCCGAACGAGAACGTGTTGTGTCACGATCGAACTTTAATTCCCACTTGGGATGTTTACACATAACTTGGTTAAATACAAGCAAGTCCGGAAACTTTTTCCCACCCGCCTCATAAATTGCATGAGCTCCTTTCTCAACATCTGTCATACTCATTCCACTTCTTTTTTGACGATATGCTTCTTTGTAAGCAGCAATCCATTTGTTTGCATTTTCGTTAAGTCGAGTCCAACGACCTTTCATTTGATTTTCGTTCCTTTCGCGCATTCCTTCTGGATTTTCTTCTCGAGTTGCATCATAGTATTTTTTTCACTCGTGAAAAAAGCGCTCCTTTCTTTTGGTTTTTGTCACAAGTAGCGTATTCGCTAACAAAAACCCATGCTGACATTAAAGCCATATCTTCTTTAGTGTCCTATGGATGGTCGGCTCTTGAGGCTTTTTGTGAGGTTTAAACATTTTCAGGGATATATTGAGAGTTATCAGGATGTTGAGAGTTAATCCAAAATTTTTGCTGGTTTGGATCCATAGAGGAAAACTTGAAAAAAAAATCAAGATCTTTGAAATTTTCAAGAGGATGAGAGTATTGAAATGAAGAGAAAGATTGGTGTGTTGAAAATATGTCAAGATTGATCTCTATTTGTAGGGAATTGAAAAATGACTTTTGATATATTTTTTAATTTTTAATTTTTTTATTAAAGTTATCTTTTTAATCAGATAAGTTTTATCCTAATAAAATCTAAACCAACCAATTAGATTTTGCCACCTACTTATATAATTTATCTAAAAAATCTTGTTTTATTAATAAAATATTCTTCAAACTTGGTTTGCACCAGCAAACGGTTTGCACGAAAAGCTTGCATTCAATTTCATTTTTCTTTTCTTTTAAATGAAAAGTTTTTGTCTTATTGAAAAATAGTTTGGTTTGGTTTGTTGATGGGGATGGTCTAAAAGACCAACTAGTCATTGAAATGACTTTTTCAAAACCATTTTTCATTCTATCACCCTTTTAACTCAACCTTTTCAACTAAATTTACATATTACCCTTCACTCAATTTTATATTTAATTTAAACCTTTGTTGAAAAAGCTTTTTACATTGGAGATGATTTATAGAAATAGGTTTTTGTTAAAAAAATAAGTGGAAAGATGACGTGGCAAAACTAAAAGTCATTTAATGACTTAACCACGTGGATGCTCTTACATTACTAGGATATCTTAAAATCATATATTTTCTGTTAGGAATTAAGAAAAATCTATTTTATTAAGTTATTTTCTGAAAGTTATAATATAACTGAGTTATCATAAAAATAAAGAAAACATAGAATTTGAATTAAATAAGTTGTTGTATTTAAATAGTTAAAAATAATTAGAAATAAAACAGTTATATCGAAAATTAAACCCATGAATAGTGATGGAAATTTTACCAGTAACAACCCACACCAAACAAGCACGCCAAAAACTACTAAATTAAATATAAACACCAAAACGGCCCAATCATAAGTCACACATTCGAGATTGTAACAACCGGTTATTTATGTTAATAAGTGGAAAGCTTGTGGCCAAAGTGAAAATGGGAGTAAGTTAAGGAGGGACCAATTTGCAATTTATGGAGGGTATTTAAGGGAGCAAATCCCTAGGTCACCTCCTATTATTCCATTTAGTCTTGTGTTTGGCGGCTGAGAAGAGAAACGAGAAAAGGGAGAAGGGAGCATCAATTGGCAACAACTTCGATCAAGATAACTCAAATTGGTAAGCCTCAATTCCTTCCTTTGTTTTGTTTAGTGTGTGTCTTCGTAATCAAAGGTTTTGGATGTCTTAGTGGTTGAACTATATATTTTAAGAAAGAACGAAAATGGTGTTTTACTTCGAATTCGGACTGTTAAGTGGTTGGATCATTTGATTGTGGGAGTATACGAGGGTTAGGGAGTAAATCTTAGCAGTTTATGAAAAGGATTTCGTGACAAAAGCTTTGGATTTAATCTAGTTAAGAGGAATTTGGGTTTCTGGTTCGACAGTCTGGAAATCGCCGAGTCCGGAGGTGAATACCGGATTTTGGATTGGGATTTCCGGAGTGGGGTTCCGGATTGTAGGACCCGGACTTAGGGTACCGGATCCCGGGTTTGGTGATTCCGGAAGTGGAGACCGGGTCCCAGATTCGGGATTCCGGAAGGGGATACTAGATGGGGGATTCCGGACTCGGAGTGAGTTCGAAGGGTTAGAGGTTGGGTTTGTCACTAACCGGAATGCGTGGTATGCATTAGGTGTTGGGTTCGGCTCGGATCGTTCGTAAGAGAGGCGCGTGTTTAGGAAAATTACTACAATCAGGTGAGTTCCCTTAACCCTTTTTACGTGAAATGAGATGTTAAATGTTTTAAACTGATCATGGTATGAGATGCGAGTATGTTTCGCTTTCTTAAACTGTTACAAACTCCTCGCATGAAAGTATGTTTTGGAAATGCTTATTTTAGCATGATTAAGTTGTTTATAAAGACTGCATGCATTACTGGTTTATTGTTAACTATGCTTATATGCCATGTGGAGTCGGGTTGCATAGTGGGATTAGTGTACCTCGGGATCCGACGATCCCTTGGGAGTTTATCTTGAACCGGTGGGTATGGAATTTGTTTCCTGCCTATTCGGGTAATGGAGAGTCTGCTTGGGCCCCGATATGAGGCGAGAGGGAAGTCTGCTTGGGCCCCGATCGTGGTTGTTAAATTGTGCGGTCTATGAACACTGTGCAAATACCCTTGTATGGAGTCTTGTGTTGAGATGCATGATATGTTCAAGAAATGTTTTATGCTTGTTGTTAAAACCGTTTTCGGAGGGAATTCACTAGACCGTTTGGTCTAACCCTCCCTTTCAAAACTAAACCATTTTCAGGGAAGCGCTCAATCGGTGCTTCAAGTAATGGCAAGAGAAGAGTAAGGTTTAGAGATGGAGGCATCGGCATAAGGAGCACTATGGTTCCTTATTTAGTTTTGCTTTGTATTAGATAGATCTCGACTGTGGATAGAATATTTCCGCTGCAAGTTTTGAGTTATTTAGACCTTGTAATGTTCGGTTTATGAATCCTTATTCGTATTTGGGACCCGTTTTGGGATTATTTATCTATGTTATGTCCGTTGAAGTTTTTGGGATGTTACAAATGGTATCAGAGCCATAGTTTAAGGGATTTAGGTGACCGGACGAGCCTAAACTTATACTGTGATTTGAGGGACACAACCGAGATATAGGATGCCTTTAAGAAAGATCACTCTAGGTGCGCTAAAATAATAATAATAATAATAATAATAATAATAAAAATAGGGTAATGAGAACTGTCGTGTAAGGTAAATTTACACTACACCTGGCCAGTGTAATTGCGAATTTACAGGTACATGTACGTGCTCGAATTGCCTTATGTTGCGAAGTTGAGTTTGAGTGGTGACTGTTTGTGGTGGTTCCAGTTCTTGTATTATATGTTAGGATGTTATGGTTGAGGCAGTCATTGGAGGAAGGTGGAATGTAACTGTGATGGTAACATGGTTTCGTTAGGATGTGTACGACTTTGTTATAATGCATGAGGTCGTGCATAGAGAGATTTGTTGGCACTTTCTAGAAGGAGGGGGGTTCGAAGCGGTGATGAACCGGTCAAGAGTGGAAACTCTGGGTTCAAAAGTAGATGAATGACGCTATAAGGATGAGCTTCTAGTTTCTAGTGAGTCCCCATTCCTTGGTTTGAGGGGTCGACCAGTTGGGATGAGAACTGTGACGGAAATCTTGAAAGCTTCAAATGTAAACGGGTGAAGAAAACGAGCCCTTGACCGTTAGTCAAGCGGGGTAGTGGCAGATTGATGAAGGAAAGATGTTAGTGATGGATCGAAACGTGTGTGTGAGTAGGACACTAGTTAGTCGGTCGTTATTTGACCTTAAAGATAAAATTTTGAAATCGCATTGTTGTGGATCTTTGGTCTATACGAAATTGAAGGGTTGTGAAGCGACCGTACCACAAGTGGATAGGAGAATGAGAAGGCGACCGATGGACGAAAGTTGGGTGTCGACGATAAGTTCCTGTAGGATTGATGTTGGACCTGGTTAGAGTGAATAACCTTCATCGCAAAGTTAGTTTCATGCATGGTGTCTTTCTTAAATGATTTACATTGATTCTAATTGTGTTAAGAATGTTTACAAGCATAACGAACTCCTTGTTTTATTTTTTGGAAAATGAGTCGACACGCGCGAGCGTGTGTTTAAAGAAAAGATAAACTCGTTTGCAACACACGATAGTATTTTGAGCAGGGTGATCTGTGAATTATTTTTCTTTTTCAATGTAAGGGTAAACTCTGTAGTGAAAGTCACGAAAATGTTTACCGCAAAAGTTTTATAACCAAAATGAGTATTAGTACTTTAACATACAAAAGAGTGTGGGAGCCGACTAACTCGCTCCGTATAGGTGAGTTCCTTCTGAGGTTTTAAATCGTATTAGAAATGTTTTATTAAACACGTTTTATTTGGGTCAATACTGGTTCGGTTGACTAAGTCGCAAATTATCTTGGGGTGGCATGTGAGCGACCTTAGGGTCGTTGTTTTTACGTTTCGGCTTGAGTAGTGAGTAGGGATGGAAACGGGGCGGGTATTAGGCGGGTAATGCATCCCCCGTCCCCGACCCCGACCCCGCCCCGACTAATCCCCGACGGGTTCGGGGGAGAAAATCCCCGACGGGTACGGGGAACCCGTTGGGTACCCGTTTACGAAAAAAAATAATTAAATTATTTTTAAAGAAAATGAAATTAGCGAGTTTTTAATTTTTAAAACAAATAAATAAACCTCAAGTTTCAAAAACATATAATGATATAATCAACCATGTGTAATCATAGTTCATGACAAATTTTAAAGTATAAAATTATCAAGCAACGAATAAAAAACTAATTAAATTATATATAAAAATATATATCGGGTATTATTAGGGGCGGGTAGTACCATCCCCGACCCCGACCCCGAACCCTCTTCGGGTATGAAAAACAATACCCGTCCCCGCCCCGTTACCCGATTAGCCGGGGAATCCCCGCCCCATTAGGGGCGGGTACCCGTGGGTACCCGACCCGACGGGTAAAATTTCCATCACTAGTAGTGAGGTGCTATGTATATGCAGATTTGTTTCTCATTATGGTATCTACAAAATTTTCAAGTGTGTAAAATAATTTAAAATCGTTGTGTCGTCATGCATGAGGGTTATGAACTCTGTAGGTCGTAGTGGACGGCAAAGTTAAGAACAAGGAGGGGTTCAAATGGAAATTGTTTAATTGATTTGATTTCGGTCGGGTTACGACCTTAGTGTTTCAGTTAGAGGAGAGCGGGAAACAGTGGAAGTCCCGGGTATTGAACATGTTAATGTTGGATAATGGGTGATGTGATTTCCCGTGGAGCGGCCATACGCATGTTGAAGCCGAAGGCTATTGAGAAACTCGTAGTAGTAGCATGGTAATAAGTAGATAATGTGCCCTGATGAAATGCTTTCGGATATGAGCCATAGTGGGGAATGGTACTGTAATTAGACTACGCGCCATACGAGTCTTATTCCTCAGCTAGTAAGGACCGTAGGGCGCAAGTTAGTTACGTTGAGTTGGAAACGGTAGGTTTCATTGGGACTCTTTATGTATCGGTGAGATGGTGGAAACTTCACCGTGTTAGCTATGGAGGCTGAAGGGGATGACTGTTAAAAGTGTCCAGTTTTGAGATCATGGGGAGATTGAGATGTGAGAAGAAATTATGATGCGGTAATTTCACGGAATTTACCTAAGGAAATGAAGGGTTGTCGGGAGAGATGTATACACGGTGAGAGGTTGGGCCACTTTGTGTAGGTGTGCCGAATGTGAAGCAATTGTTGTAGTTAGGTGTGCTCTAAGGGATTTGATGACCTGTATAGGAATGAGGCAGTCAGCACAACCAAAGATGGTGCTTAGAAAATCAATTTTGTAAGAGATTGTGCCTTGTTGTTAGGATGACTTTCGTGGAGCTCGCAATGGTATGTCGAGGGACGTATATTTGAGAAAGCACGGGAAATCGCGAGTTGTGGTTTGTCTAAATTCAGAGACAGTCAGGTCGTGAGATATGCTTGGTTAATTATGAACTTAGGTGAAAATGAAAGCAAGAGTTGTTATGTGTGCAAATGGCCGGGAGCATCTGGTCGGCGGTGTAATGTTGTGGATGAAAGTACAAAGTATAAAGCATGTAGTTGGGATGCATGGATTGTGAGCGAGGGTTATGTTATGTTTATAGCCAGAAAACAGTGGTTGGCGGCTACCCAAGAGAGGAACCAGATGTTTTAATGGTATGGGTCACTGAGTGAGTTCGCATTGGGATCAATAAAAGACCGACGAAGAAATTCTGGTAAGCAGGTCGACCTTACTTGGGAAATGAGAAACATGGAATGTTATTGCAGGAGGACTTGGTTGATTATCTCAAATTAGAACGGTGGTGAAACCGTTGGTTGGGCTTGGTAACAAAAGTGTGGTTGTCACGTTTGGAATGATTGGGAATGAAGTAAATGCTGATAAGTGAGCAATGCCCAGGCTAGCAAGAGGAGATTAGGACGATATGCTCAAGCAAGTGGAAGAACCTAAAGTGATAAGAGTGGTATTGACATCATATGGGTGGAGAAATGTTTAAAGAGGTGCAAATGATGGGTATTGGAACTACTCATGTAGTTACGAGAGAGAGACACTTTGGTGTACGTCTTGGTTTAAGTGTAGAGGGACTCGTATGAGTCAATGAATCTTCCCTTGAAGGAATGTGATCTATACCTTCGGAAAGGCATGGCATAAGTGGTTGTACGGGACATTCAAAGTGTAAGACCGTCAGATTTGAATAAGTATTGGGATGTTAACTATTCTGAAGTGAGTGTAGGGTTCAACAATGTGATACTTGGAATAGTTTGGAGTAGGCGTGGTCGTTCCTTTTAGTTGGACGTCTGTTGGATGTAGTGAAAAGGCGAATGTAAAAACTTCAAGGTGATTTACTACTTACCCCGGATGGTGGGTTAGTGGTGTACAAGTATGGAAAGAGGACGTAGTGGAAGCGTATGTATCAGTATATATAGTGTTGACTTGTGGTCAACGTGTTTTGAAGGAAATAAATACTTTTGTGTTAGGCATTTGACGTGGTAGGAAGGTGGATTAGAAAGTTCAAGTTTGACCTGGTGCTAAGATTGGCAAATTGGGTGGTTGTCGATGTTAGTAAAGGATTCTTGTCATTGTTGCGAAACTCGATGAAATTTCTTCTTTAAGGAAGTGAAACGGTATGGGAAAATTGTGATGAGACGTATTTTAAGAGCCTTGAGGTGTTACTTTTATATCTAGTATAATGGTCGGAAGGACTACAAGTACATTATGTGAGTATTCCTAACCTAAGTAAGTCGTGGTCTTATACAGAGGTGCTTGGAAGATCCGTTGAAACCAAAGTTGTTACATTTGGAAGTGCGAATCGTGAAGCCTAAGTTGGGGGTCGGTCCGATGCCAAAGGTATTGGTTCAGTTTGGTTTGGTTTGGTTCAGCTTGGTTTGGTTTGGTTTGGTCTGGTTTATTTCGGTTGAGTTTGGATGTTGAAATAGGGTATGGCGTAAGAAAAGAGGATTGAGCCACGTTTTAGTGAGTCGGTTGTAGTGATACTCCGACTTGAAGAATCGGTTCATAGAATGAGTATGTTTTATGGATATGTGGGATACGTGAGGTGTTTCATGCCTCTTTTATGAGAGCGTGGGTTGAAGGCTGGTATGATTGTGTCATTACAAGTTGTGCGAGTAGACGAAAAACTAGGTTTCGTAGAAGAGCCCGATGCCATTTCGGATTCTAAGTGGAGAAATTGAGGAACAAGAAGATCAGCCTTGTAAAGGTTTAATGGTGATATCATAAGCTCAAGAGGCAACATGGGAAATGGGAGTCGGAGATAAAGGCGAAGTACCCGCGTCTTTTCAACCAAGGAATTCCGGGGACGGAATTCTTTTAAGGGGGGAGTGTTGTAACAACGGTTATTTATGTTAATAAGTGGAAAGCTTGTGGCCAAAGTAAAAATGGGAGTAAGTTAGAGAGGGACCAATTTGCAATTTATGGAGGGTACTTAAGGGAGCAAATCCCTAGGTCACCTCCTATTATTCCATTTAGTCTTGTGTTTGGCGGCTGAGAAGAGAAACGAGAAAGGGAGAAGGGAGCATCAACTGCAACAACTTCGATCAAGAGAACTCAAATTGGTAAGCCTCAATTCTTTCCTTTGTTTTGTTTAGTGTGTGTCTTCGTAATAAAAGGTTTTGGATGTCTTAGTGGTTGAACTATATATTTTAAGAAAGAACGAAAATGGTGTTTTACTTCGAATTCGGACTGTTAAGTAGTTGGATCATTTGATTGTGGGAGTATACGAGGGTTAGGGAGTAAATCTTAGCAGTTTATGAAAAGGATTTCGTGACAAAAGCTTTGGATTTAATCTAGTTAAGAGGAATTTGGGTTTCTGGTTCGACAGTCTGGAAATCGTCGAGTCCGGAGGTGAATACCGGATTTCGGATTGGGATTTCCGGAGTGGGGTTCCGGATTGTAGGACCCGGACTTAGGGTACCGGATCCCGGGTTTGGTGATTCCGGAAGTGGAGACCGGGTCCCAGATTCGGGATTCTGGAAGGGGATTCCGGAAGGGGATACTGGATGGGGGATTCCGGACTCGGAGTGAGTTCGAAGGGTCATAGGTTGGGTTTGTCACTAACCAGAATGTATGGTATGCATTAGGTGTTGGGTTCGGCTCGGATCGTTCGTAAGAGAGGCGCGTGTTTAGGAAAATCACTACAATCAGGTGAGTTCCCTTAACCCTTTTTACGTGAAATGAGATGTTAAATGTTTTAAACTGACCATGGTATGAGATGCGAGTATGTTTCGCTTTATTAAACTGTTACAAACTCCTTGCATGAAAGTATGTTTTGGAAATGCTTATTTTAGCATGATTAAACTGTTTATAATGACTGCATGCATTGCTGGTTTATTGTTAACTATACTTATATGCCATGTGGAGTCGGGTTGCACAGTGGGATTAGTGTACCTCAGGATCCGACGATCCCTTGGGAGTTTATCTTGAACCGGTGGGTATGGAATTTGTTTCCTGCCTATTCGGGTAATGGGGAGTCTGCTTGGGCCCCGATATGAGGCGAGAGGGGAGTATGCTTGGGCCCCGATTGTGGTTGTTAAAGTGTGCGGTCTATGAACACTGTGCAAATACCCCTGTATGGAGTCTTGTATTGAGATGCATGATATGTTAAAGAAATGTTTTATGCTTGTTGTTAAAACCGTTCTCGGAGGGAATTCACTAGACCGTTTGGTCTAACCCTCGCTTTCAAAACTAAACCATTTTCAGGGAAGCGCTCAAGCGGTGCTTCAAGTAAAGGCAAGAGAATAGTAAGGTTTAGAGATGGAGGCATCAGCATAAGGAGCACTATAGTTCCTTATTTAGTTTTGCTTTGTATTAGATAGATCTCGGCAGTGGATAGAATATTTCCGCTGCAAATTTTGAGTTATTCAGACCTTGTAATGTTCGGTTTATGAATCCTTATTCGTATTTGGGACCCGTTTTGGGAGTATTTATCTATGTTATGTCCGTTGAAGTTTTTGGGATGTTACAGAGATTACAAAACAAAGGTTCGCGGAAATAACCTTAAATACAACCGAGAATCTGAAACCTTTGCCTAATAGGAGAGTCTAACACGATCTACCAAACATCTCCTCTAGACGCAAAATCTTGCCCCTTTCTCGATACCCACAACTACCTGCTTACCTGACAAGGTTTTAATTTTGAAAAGCGAGGGTTAGACCATGAGGTCTAGTGAGTTCCCTAATTTACATGATCACGCTACAAATAACACAATTTATAAGAAATTATAAACATCACACCTTTATCAGAATATGCACATAAACGACACGTGCTGATGGCCTACGCTATGGCCACACACACTCGTGACAACGTGTTAGGGCACACACCCACCGTTGATAAACTATATGAAACAAATTCATATATATACATATTATTTATGGGACACAACCCCCATATACACACCATATAAGCCATCACATGCCCGTACTCAAGTAATCACACCTTTAGAATCACACCATTATGCATGTTTAACAACATTAAGTAAAATATGCAGTTTAAACAAGTATTTACATACATAAACACACTTGGTAAAAATCTTTGGTTAGAAGGACTCACCTGGCGTCCACGCTAAAACGTTATCACTTGAAAATGTAACTTCCACACCGCACACCTACATGACCACCCAACACATAAGAGTGATAAGTCACCTGTCCCCTCACACCAATTTACTCAAAAGAACCGCCCAAAACTCGGTAACCACTTCCGGACAACTCACACCCGGAAACACTACCTGGACACCTCCTTTCCGGATGTTCACTCGGAAACATTATCCGAACACCACCTTTCCGGATGTTCACCTGGAAACATTACCCGGACATCCTCTATCCGGATGCTTACCCAGGAACTCCACCCGAACACACTTACCCGGATACTCACTCGGGAACTCCACCCGGACACACTTACCCGAAACCTTGTCCGGACACTGGCGATTTTTGGAAACATACTGACGCATCAGAATCGAAGTAAAACTCATCAAACCCGACATTAAACCATAGAGATTGAGTTTAAGCCCTTAAAATGCTTATACCTAAAACCTTTAATCATTCCCACACCGGTCAATTGTTAAATCACACGGGAAACCCCAATCCCAACACTGGATTATCGATAACAACACATTTCTCCCAAAACAGAAACCCAAACCTTCACAAATCTAAAAGAGGTTAGAGGAATGAAATTACCTTGTTGTAGATGAAGATTTCACACTCCAAGCTTTCCAATTCCAAGCTCTCTTTCCCAATTCAACAAGCTCCTTCTTCACACACACAAACACCTAGCCGCACATTTTTCTGATAAGGAGAGAATGAGGGTTTTAGGGGTTTTAGCCCTAATCCCTACTAATTGCATTCAAGTCCCTCAACTTTCACTCTTCACACCACACCCACTAACTTCACCTATTTACAAATAAAACCCGGTTATTACATTACCCCTCGGGTCGGGTACCCGCCCTAACGGGGCGAGGATTCCCTGACTAATCGGGTAACGGGCGGGGATGGGTATTGTTTTTTGTTGCTTAATAATTTTATACTTTAAAATTTGTCATGAAGTACAATTACACGTGGTTGATTATATCATTATATGTTTTTGAAACTTGAGATTTATTTATTTGTTTTAAAATTTAAAAACTCGTTTTTTCTTTTCATTAAAAATAATGTAATTAATTTTTTTCCCTAAACGGGTACCCAACGGATTAGACGGGGCGGGGTCGGGGGATATAAAACGGGGTCGGGGACCGAGGGGAGGGGGGATTATTCCCCGCCTATTATCCGCCCCGTTTCCATCACTACCCATGACACCTCCCAAATAAAAAAAAGTGATAGTCAACTGAACCTAAAGGTAACTTTCATCAACTTTTCGGTTTATATTCTAATTATATATATATATATAATTTAAAATATAGAGGTTCCCAACGATCGAAGGCCCTATGCATTGGCACCACCGACACACCTTCAAAGTCGAACCTGAGGAGTATCCATTTCACATGTATAAATGTTAAAAAAATGTGAAGTAGTTGGGGGCGAAATGGATGCTAAGAAAGAGAGAAATGGGGGCATGGAGGAATGTGGGAAATAGATATACGGTGCATATCAAAACAAATATCAAAACAACCAAACCATCAAGAGAACAACAACATCCAAACCACAAACTGTAACTTTGTAATGATGAGATAGGTGATGATAGACAAGGATATATAGACAAGGGTAATTGTGTTTTGGATTGTATGAAGATGCTTTAGAAAATGAATGTTTCAGACATGAGATGTTCCATTTTATTTAACTAACAAAATCCATGTATGACCGAATCAGACATTGACTCTGAAATGAAGCCATTCAGATTCAAACAAACATGATTAATTGCATACTTTACATACGAGGGAAACTTTTTAAGTACGTCTAAAAAACATAATTTACATGAATGAAAATCAAATCTTATGTAGTTCTCACATAGTTTTCAATCTTCTAAAACGTAATCAAGCTATATGATTGCTATAAACCACAAATACGTAATATTCTCGTGTATTAAGATACCTCAAGTTATCCCACCTCAGCTTAATTCAATTCATCTACTCACAACTCGTATAAACTAATACACATTATAGTAAAATAAATTGCATGAAAGTTTAACGTACTTTGCTATGTTTCTTATTTTATGTAACATACTTCCAAAATCATCATTTTAGTACATCAAATGCGACTTCTCAAATATTTAGGTAATTGGTTTACATATGAGAATGAATGAAAATACAACGTACCCTTGTTCGATTCCTATTTTGTATAATGTATTTTGGCTCAAGTGTTTGAGACATCACATTTAAAGCTCAAAAATAAAGGTTTTTTTAAAGTATGTTATACAAAATAAAAATTAGAACAAATTATGTTTCATTTTAATGCAATTTACCTAGATTCAATATTCATTTTTTCAATCTTAATCTTATGGTAATAATGTACAATCACATGAAGAGAAAATAATGAGGGATCAAACATCAAACCAAGATCATGTCTCATGAAAGTTATACGGTTAATTCACATTAGACGTCTAAAAGATTTCATCTTTTATAGTACGATAACTTTTAGGAATTCCTATAATAATGTTTTAAAAAATTTAAATAAAAATATAGTTATAAAAAATGATGGTTACCAAAAAGGGTATATTTATATATAATATTAAATAAAATTTTAATTAAATCAATGACCATCTAACAAATATGATTTATAGACAAAATATTCACACTTATTTTTCACATTCAGGGACTGATTTGCAAATATATGAAACAAGAGGGAAGAGAATCGTAAATTCGAGATTTTGAAATCAATCCGGACGCCAAATGCCTTATGAAATCCAACATAATTTCTTGTACTATTTATTTGGTTTACGTTTAGGCTTCTTCTTCTTTTATGTCTCGATCTCTCTCTTTTGCTCTTTTTTAGAGAGAGAAGCAGAAATTTTGAATGTATACTTGCCGCATACAATAGATTTTAGGGCACATATAAAGGCGATTAGGCGAATCAGTTTGAAGAAATTCAAAATTTCCTTCTCCAATTACTTTATTTTGTGCAAATAATTGCAAAAAGCCCTAATAATTTATACTATGGTCCTGAGATTTAGGGTTTTTAAAGAATGTTGAATTTCTATTGCGATTAAGTATCGACTGTGTTAGTTTCGAGCACAGGAAAATTGATACATGCTAGGTTTTTAGGGTTTTGATTTGTGTTGTTGTACGGTAGTGAAAGAAGAGGAAAGCGATGGACGGAAGGAGGATAACGGCGAGTCCACGTCCGTGCAAGGGGCGGAGGGTGGTGGCAAAGAAACGTCCGCGTGGTGGTGTTGATGGGTTTGTGAATAGCGTTAAGAAGCTTCAGAGGAGGGAGGTTTGTTCAAAGCGGGATCGTTCTTTTAGCATGTGTGATGCTCAGGAGAGGTTTAGAAATATCCGCTTACAGGTTCTTGTTTACCTTGCTGTTATTTTTTTTCCGAGTTCTTTCAAGTTATGTATTATTGATTTATCTGTGGAAAATTATGCTTGAATTATTGCATAAGGGATTCATTTTGTTAGAATTGTAGCAGTGTTCAGCACTTAACACAAGAAATGGTTTTCGTTGCTATCACAGTTCGAAATGTTCTAGGGTTTTTGTGTGTGTGTAATTTGTCTTTTTTCAAATATATCTTAATAAAATCGAAGTTTATTTTATATGGTTAGCCTAATATAATGGCATCAGATGGGAGGGACTTTGTATGCGTTTATGTGGATGATAAAGAAGTATGTTTTTGGAATTGCTTTGAAATACTATAGTATAATTCTGTCTGATTTGAAGCTAGAGCAATTGCTAGAGTAACTATGTGATTGTGTTGATGAGGGCCTCAATTGAAACTGGTATTTTTAATCACTTTGAATTTGACTCAACTGGTGGTGGTGGGTACCCAAATTTCTTTTTTCAAACGGGGGCACAATTTGACTATAAAATAATATCTTATTCTTTTTTACAAAATTACTATATATCTGTTTGTTGGTTCTTTGTCCTTGCATAGAAAAGACCCATGTTCGAGTCAGGCCAACCTATATTTTTAGAAACACAAGAGGCATATAAAAAATGAAAAGTTAAGCTAAAAACATCAAATTTGACAACTATGTGAGTATGTGACTTGAACCTGGGCCTTTGTATAAAAGTAAGAGCATTTACCATCTTAGCCATTAAAATGTTTTGTTAATATTTGAGCTTCAAAAATTACATGGTGGCACCCAACAAAACAATACGGTGGCACTCTTCAGAAAAGTAATTTCCCCCCTTATGCCGGAACCATGAAGCGGTGACCCATGCCACCATATCTATCATTGTGAGTCTGTCCCTGTTGTGGGTTTAAGACTCGATCCTAATAGGGCCGTGCTGTGTGAAACTGTTATTCTTCTTTATACGCATTTAGGAATCACTTTGTCAGGTTTATGCTTAATTTACTTAACATATGTTTATGCATTAACAATGACTTAGTCCTTGAAAAAGTTTAGTACTTCATTGGTACATCATATATTCGTACTTTTGAGTTGGTTTAATGCCATTATGCTACATTAAGTTTTCATTGTGAAACAAATGTTTTTCTTATAAACTTTTAATTTGATGAATGATGGCATCAGGAGGAGTATGATACCCATGATCCAAAGGGACACTGCTCAATGGTTTTGCCATTTCTTAAGAAGAGGTCAAAAGTTGTTGAAATTGTTGCTGCTCGTGACATAGTGTTTGCTCTTGCACAATCTGGAATATGTGCTGCATTCAGTCGAGGTATAATCAGGGGGAAAAAGGGAATTTTTGAATTTTGTGGTCAATGATCAAAGTGGGTATTTGACATGATATTTATTTGATGCAGAGACTAATCAGAGGATATGCTTTCTGAATGTCAGTCCTGATGAAGTTATAAGAAGCTTGTTTTACAATAAGAACAATGATTCGCTCATAACAGTCTCGGTCTACGCTTCAGACAGTTTTAGTTCCCTGAAATGTAGAACAACAGGGATTGAGTATGTGAAAACTTACAACTCATATGTTCACGATATTCTATTAATCTTACAAGATTTATTTCTGAGTTTATTGTGCCTGTAATGGTGTCAGATACATACGGAGAGGTAAGCCAGATGCCGGTTTTGCCCTTTTCGAGTCAGAGTCTTTGAAATGGCCTGGTTTTGTGGAGTTTGATGATGTGAATGGTAAAGTGCTAACATTCTCAGCACAAGATAGGTAATTTCTTAATATGGTCCTTATCGCTTTGCACAATCTTGTCATTTATTTGGGCTGACTTCATCCTTGTGCTTGTTATCTTTTGTCAGCATTTACAAGGTGTTTGATTTGAAAAACTACATGATGTTATACTCAATATCAGATAAAAATGTCCAAGAGATCAAAATAAGGTAATTCTCTTCATGTGGAAAACAGATATAAGATGCATGTTGATATTTTCTTTCAATGTATGTTTTGATTAATGACGTTTAATCATGATTAGTTTTGTCATCCTGGCATCATTTCTTGATTGCTATACTTATAGTCTTAGGTGCCGTTTGGCAGTTATGGAATGGTTTGGTGCAGGATAATTAAGTGGTCAGAATGATTAAGAGGCTCTTATGATATAGTGCAAAATGAAATATGGTTGTTTGGTAATTGTTCATAGTGAAATTAGGGTGCTGAATGGTTAAGGGAGAACCAAGATACAAAATCATTCAAAGGGTTTTAGAACCATTAAAAGGCAGACTTTTTTTTTGCCAAACAAGATTCACCTCTTAGTGATTCAGATGTTGCCTCTTAATGGAACTATTAAGAGGTAAACAAACAGCCCCTACCATTGGATGAGTTTTAAAGTTAAATCAGATGCTCTCTTCCAAAACATTTGATGTTAGCAGTTAGTGTACCAAAACATTTCCTCAAAAGTTTTCCTAATTATGAACACCGATCATTTGTTAACAATTTCTATAGACTGCCCTTGAATCCTCCTTGTTTATTTTTTTTGTACCTACTGTATTATTAATTATATATTGTCCATGGTATGTATCCTGTATCCATGACATTTTTGCTCTTCATTTTCCAAAAACAGCCCTGGCATCATGTTGTTGATATTTAATAAAGCTAGTGGTCATGTCCCTCTCAAGATTCTCTCCATTGAAGATGGAACTGTTCTGAAAACTTTCAACCATCTCCTTCATCGAAATAAGAAGGTGGATTTCATTGAACAGTTTAATGAAAAGCTTCTTGTGAAACAAGAGAACGAGAATCTCCAGATTCTTGATGTAAGAAAGAATCGTTCTTAATTTCTCACCATATTGATATTGATATTGATATTTGAATGAAATTGGAAATCTAAAGGACGAATGTGATTTAGGTACGCAATTCTGAGCTAACAGAAGTTAACAGGACAGAATTTATGACGCCATCCGCATTCATCTTTCTATACGAGAACCAGCTGTTCCTGACGTTCAGAAACAGAACGGTTGCCGTGTGGAACTTCCGTGGGGAGCTCGTGACTTCATTTGAAGACCATTTGTTGTGGCATCCAGATTGCAACACTAACAACATATATATCACAAGTGATCAGGATCTTATCATCTCTTATTGCAAAGCTGATCCCGATGATCCTTTAACCGAAGGAAATGGTAAAATTGTTCATTCACATATTAAACTGTCCACATTTCTATTTTATTTTGTCCCAAAACATGTGTCCACATGTCCCAAATAAGCGTTTACTTTCCAATTTTATCCTTAGTTATGAGATGGAGAAATTCATTACTTCATCAATTGTCAAGGGTAAAATCGTCATTTACTTGATTCCTAGAACTATCTTTTTCATTATTTTGGGGCTGAGGTGGTATGTTTTTTTAATGGATACCAAAATAAGCGTTTCCAATTCTACCATAGTCTAGAGATGGAGAAGTTCATTACTTCATCAATTGTTAAGGGTAAAATTGTCATTTCATTATTTTGGGGCTGAGCGAGTATGTTTTGTTTAATGGATACCGATTTCTAGATGGTTCGTTTCTGAGTAAAATTGTTTTGTAGATGCAGCAGGTTCTATCAATATCAGCAATATTCTGACAGGAAAATGTCTTGCTAAAGTAAAGGCAATGGATGGTACGAAAATGGATGATTGCATATGCAGTGGGAGAAAATGCAAGTGCAGGAAGCGGGCGGGGGGTGGTAGTAGGAGGATGACGAGCTCGGTTACAGAAGCGTTGGAGGACATAACTGCCCTTTTCTATGATGAAGAGCGTAATGAGATCTATACTGGTAATAGGCTTGGCTTAGTCCATGTGTGGTCTAATTGATACTGGCTGAATCAGCAGCATCAAGTAATGTATGTACCATTAACATCTCTTTTGAGTAGTTCTCATGCCCTTAATGAAAAGGTATTTTCGATTCATTTTCAGCTGCTCTTAATTGCCAATTGTGTTGTTGGGTTTGGAGAGAACACACACGTCTCTGTAAGCGTGTGTTTGGTATTGCACTGACTGCACGTTTGGTGTGACAATTAGAATAAACACTTGTCTCACGATTTGGTGGGCAATTAACATGTATACCGAACTGAGTGGACAAAAATGCGTTTTTTCTGTTCCACAAATAAAAGTAGACTTAACAAAATTTAGGGAGACGAGATAGAATGTCAAATTAAAACCCTAAAGCCTTTTACAAATCTTAATTTGTATGCATAACGCATCCTAAAGCTATATGGCATTTTCAATATATAAACAGACAGAAGGGTTGTGACTTGTGTGATTACATCTTACTTCTAAGATGGATAGTCTGGTGGGGTTGGTTTTGTAGTTTAGTCCTTATTTGACTTGGGGGAGGCTATTTGCAACAAAAAAAGGTGCTAATGGCAATGGTTATTTTTTTTTTGTCTTTTTTTGTCTTTTTATTTATTTATTTGTATTATATATTTTTATTTATGGGGAGGCTATTTGTACCAAAAAAGGTGATAATGGCATCAAACAATGATTATTTTTTTTTTGTTTTTTTTGTATTTTGTCTTTTTGTTGTCTTTTTTTTTTCTATTTTATTTAGAGTGAATTGCAATTTTGGTCCCTGTGGTTATAGTATTTCTTTGAAAGAGGGACCTATACTTCAGTATCTCAAGAAGTGGTCCCTCAGTTTCCAATTTTGCTCCAAATCCAGTTCCTGGTCACTAACCCCGTTAAAAAGTCCAGTTAGTGCCAGGGGTAAAATCGTCCAACCAGGTTTTCTAGATAACTTGGCAATTCTTTTAGCTTTTCCTTGTTTTTGTAAAAAAATGAAATTATAGGGGCCAACTTGTAATATTATATATATATATATAATATATATAAAACAAACACAGGACCATCGTCCCCTCCACACCTCATCTTCGGCCACGGCCACCGGACATCTTACCGGTGACTCGCCCCCTCCATCTCCGAGACCAAATCACAGGGCCAAACCAATGCTTCCCCCGCCTCCATCATTTCCGGCAACACCCTTGTCCGCCTCCATCATTTCCGGCAACACCCTTCCCCCGCATGAAAACCCACACCTGCAATCTTAGATCTCGTTGAGAGTGTTTGCATCGTAATCTTAGATCTCGTTGTGTTTTAGAAACTTGGAAGAAAATCTTCTCATCACATCAAAGAAAATTCATAAATACTTTATTTCTATTCCAAAGTTGGTACCTTCCAGGTATTGGCAAGGGCATCCACATAGGTACTGATTCCCAATCAAATAATCATAAATGCAAGGTTTTATGTTCTAGAAAGATACTAAATCTAAATTTACGAATACAAAATAAATTTGCATCCACGTTAGTATCGTTTGAAATTCAGTGCGAAGATCGGATGTAGGTTGCTAATGGGATGTCATGTAACGCAGATGACGGTTTACCTCTCGCAAACATGTCTTCGGCAAATATAGCTTCCCAAACAGTTGTGGTTGTGCTCTAATATGTGTAGTATGATGTAACTTAGCTACTTTGTTTTTACTGTTGGTTGCTTTGTTGTTTAATGCACCTTTTAATTGGGTGCTGTTGGTTTTTAATAAAATGATGAGGCCTTTCAAAAAAAAAATTGTAAAATTAATTATGATCGTCACCGGTATCGTCCCTATCGTACTCATCGCCATCGTAACCCACCATATCCGTTTATGAAGAGCCACCGTAAAATTCCGACGATCTCCACCGGCCAACACAGGGGCCATATCACCAAATCACAGGGACGTTGCCATCACCGTAAAACTCCATTGTAAAACTCCATCATCGTCCCTATGTTTTGAATTTTGTAGGTCGACGATGTTAGTTTGTGAAGTTCATCGAATCGTTGATCGATGTTGTTATTTTAGTGAGATTTGATTCCTGTTGGTATCACATAGCCGGAAAAACGAACTCGCCGGAAAAACGAACTCGCCGGAATCTGCAAATTGATTTGTTGGACAACCTAAGGGGGGGGGGAAGGTTGTATTTAAAATCTTTTACTTTCAAAAAAATCTTTTTACAAATAAATACAGAATAAATAAAGCAGAGTATAAATAAATAAGTATACAACAATTATATAAACAGATATAATTTAAATGCACAGCGGAAATGTAAATAGATAAGGGAAAGAGAATACTTGACAACGGAATTTTTAAAGTGGTTCACCAAACACAAAGTTGGCTAGTCCACCTCGAGAAAATAACACTTCTCGGAGATCCAATACGAAACGTGTTCTTTACGGTAGAAACACAAACCTTAATACAACAAACGCGAATCACTCTACTTTGAGAGATTAATGTGGATCACTCACTCTTATTCAAACACTTACAAGAGGGTATAATTTTAATATGAATAATCACTCTTGAATAAGGTTTATCACTTGGATATTTTTAGAGAGTTTGATCACTTGAGTTGTGTTGCTGATTCAACTAATCGAGAGATTTTAATCTGCTATCAACTCAAGATTTCTTACTCAAAAATTAATTTTATCAGTTTAAGTGATTTAGTGTGAGTAAGAAGGCAGCAGAATAATAATCAAATGCTGAGGGAGAATTTATTGCTGAAGTTGGTGTAGCATTGAAGGCTGGAGGTTGCATGATATTTATACCGGATGAGCAACAGGGCAGAAGCTTTCGCGGTATACCGGCTTTCCATCGCGGTATACCTGCGTCAGAAAAAGTACACTGCATAGGAGAAGGTCAACCCTGCAAAAACAAACGGTACATGGTACCCGCGGTATACCGCGTTGCACACGGCGGTATACCGCCTGAAAAGTTTCCTGACAAGAGAAGCTTCATATGCAGAAGAAATGATGGGTGAACAGTATCGCGGTATACCGCGTGGACCTTGGCGGTATACCGCCTGACAGTCGTACAAAAGGTCAGTTGCGCTGGAAGACTTCTTTCGGCTGAACACTCTTTGCATTTATTGATGAACAGTAGCAGTAGATGTGATTTTAATAAAATAACATATATATATATATATCATGCGATTTATATATATATTTAATAAAAAAATATATATTATATATATATTTGATTCAAATATATTTATATAGATACGAAATATCCAAGTGATAAAAATATTTTAGGGTGTTTATCATTTTAAAATAAAATGACGAAACTCTTCAGACTTGGATTCTTCAGATAAAAAAAATTATCGAGATCATTTAAATATCTGCACACTCAGATAAAATATTAGATAACAAATAATGCGGTGTGTTTTGTAATCATCAAAATAAATATGGAGATGTGATTTTATGTGTACCAAAAATATATCACAATATTTAAAGCTGGGTACACTTGCACCAACAATCTCCCCCTTTTTGATGATGACAAACACAACGCTAAACACGAGAGCATACTCGGTTTCTCTCCCCCTTTTGTCGAAGCAAAAAGGGTTTAAGAAAGTCGCTTATGCTCCCCCTCAAAAGATGCTCCCCCTCAAAATATGAAATATTTGAGAGTTAGTATTTATCAAGGGTTATACTCAAGCATGCCTAAACCAAGTCTTAATTTAAAGAACGCCTTCTTGTTAAGGGCTTTTGTGAAAATATCGGCCAAATTATCTTCCGAATCAACCTTTTCAAGCACGATTTTGCCTTTTTGAACATTATCTCGTAAAAAGTGATGTCTCAATTCAATATGTTTTGTACGAGAGTGTAACACGGGATTTTTGCTTAAGTTTATAGCACTTGAGTTATCACACATAATTGGAATTTTGGTTAGATGTACCTCAAAATCGGTAAGTGTGTGTTTCATCCAAAGGACTTGAGCACACGCTCTTGCGGCGGCTACATATTCTGCTTCGGTTGTAGACAAAGCTACGGATTGTTGTTTCTTAGAGAACCAAGACACAAGTGAGAGACCTATAAAGGCACATACCCCACTAGTACTCTTTCGGTCAACAATAGATCCACCAAGATCGGAATCGGCGAAACACGTTACTTCTAACTCGGGTTTCTTTGCGTACCATAAGCCAAGATTAGTAGTACCTCGTAAATATCGAAAAATACGCTTGACAGCTTCATAGTGAGATTGTTTAGGTGAAGATTGAAAACGAGCACATAAACATACACTAAACATAATATCAGGTCTACTAGCAGTTAAATATAATAAACTACCAATCATACCACGATAAATCTTTTCATTAAAATCGTTTCCCTCCTCGTCACGAGATAATTGCAAATTTGTGGTCATTGGAGTTTCAACGGGTTTGACATTTTCAAAGTTAAACTTTTTCAACATATCTTTACAATATTTAGATTGACTAATGAAAATACCAGTTTCACATTGTTTGATTTGCAATCCTAAGAAGTATTTTAACTCTCCCATCATGCTCATTTCAAACTCGCTTGTCATTTTCGCAGAAAATTCATTACATAGTTTTTCATTCGTGGAACCAAAAATAATATCATCAACATATACTTGCACAACCACAATATCATTTTGAACATATTTCACAAATAAAGTATTATCTATTTTACCCATAATATAACCACTAACAATTAAAAAGGTTTTTAATCTATCATACCACGCACGCGGAGCTTGCTTTAAACCGTAAAGCGCCTTTTTCAATTTATAAACATGTGTCGGGTTTTCAAAACTTTCAAAACCGGGAGGTTGAGAAACGTATACCTCCTCATTTATAATACCATTTAAGAAAGCACTTTTAACATCCATTTGAAATAATTTAAAATCTTTAGCATTTGCAAAAGCGAGAAGCATTCGAATAGACTCCAACCTTGCAACTGGTGCAAAGGTTTCGTCATAATCTATACCTTCTTGTTGACTGTACCCCTTGGCAACTAAACGTGCCTTGTTTCGTGTGACTCCACCGTTCTCGTCTACCTTATTTCGGAAGACCCATCTTGTGCCAATAATGGTTTGACTACTAGGGCTAGGCACTAAGTCCCACACATCATTCCTAGTAAATTGGTTTAACTCTTCTTGCATGGCCAATATCCAATCCTCATCACCTAAAGCTTCATCTATGGTTTTAGGTTCTATGGTTGAGATAAAGGCATGGAAAGCACAATGGGTATGGATTTGTGATCTAGTTGTCCTTTGGTTTAGGTCACCTATAATTTGATCTACGGGATGGCCTCGAGCGGTTCTAAGGTTAGGATCATCTATACCTTGTGGAATAAAGCACGGAGGGGCATCACTAGATTCAATATTATTTGTGGAAGGTTGGGTACTTAAATCCAAGGTACTAAGTTGTTGGGCTAAGACATCTCCTTCACAAACATTGTCATTTGCTAAGGGTGCACTAGGTTTGGGAGGACTCTCGTCAAAGCTAACATTTAAGGATTCTTCTACTACCATGGTCTCCTTATTTAGGATTCTATAGGCTTTGCTATTCCAAGAGTAACCTAGGAACACTCCTTCATAGGCTTTAGGGTCAAATTTGGTTAAGTAGGATTTGGTGTTTAAAATGAAACATTTACAACCAAAAACTTTCAGGTGAGCTAGGGAAGGTTTTCTACCTCGGTAAAGTTCATAGGGTGTCTTATTTAGGATACCTCTAATTAGGACACGGTTAAGCACATAGGTCGCGGTAGCAACGGCATCACACCAAAACTTTTGGGGAACTTGATGTTCGTTTAGCATGGTTCTACTCATTTCTTGCAACGTTCGATTTTTCCTTTCAACAACCCCGTTAGATTGAGGTGTTCGAGGAGCAGAAAAGTTATGAGTTATACCATGTTTATCACAAAAGGCACCAAATTGTACTTCATTATCGAATTCTCGTCCATGGTCCGTACGTATGGAAACAATCGTACAACCTTGTTGGTTTTGAATTCGTTTTCCCAAAATTTTAAACTTTTCAAAAGCCTCATTTTTATGTCTCAAAAATAAAGTCCAAGTATAACGGGAATAATCATCCATAATAACCAAAGTATAAAAATTTCCTCCAAAACTTTGAATAGCCATCGGGCCAAAAAGATCCATATGTAAAAGTTCTAAAACTCTTTGAGTAGAAATAACATTTTTTGATTTATGAGAAACGTGATGTTGTTTGCCGACACGACAAGCATCACAAAAATGATTATCAAACTTTAATTTTGGCAGGTCACTCACAAGCTCCTTATTTTTTAAGTTTTGCATTAATCTTAGATTAGCGTGACCTAAACGCCTATGCCATAAAGTAGAAACATCATTAATAGAAGATAAGCATACATTTTCAGATACAACAGTTTTACAAATATATAAATTTCCTTTTACAAAACCATTTAAAAGAACTTTGCCATTTTTTATGATTTTACAAGAATCTTCTTCGAAGACAACAGTTGTATTATTTTTACACAATTGGCGAACACTTAACAAATTAAAATGTAAATTATCAACATGATTAACATTAAGAAATTGAACATTGTTGCAAAAAACTGTACCTCTACCAATTATATTTCCTTTGGAGTTTCCTCCAAAAATTACCTGTCCACCATCACATGACTTATATGATGAAAAGAGATTATTGTTTCCGGTCATGTGACGTGTGCAACCACTATCGAGTATCCAGTCCATATCAAGGTCAATCTACAATAATGAAGATGTAACTTTTATGGTCCCCATTTCTCGTGGATCCTTGACAATTAGTTTCAATGTCAACCAACATGCATATATATAAAGTCAAACAGAATATATATATATAATACATTACACAATATTAATATATATATATAATACATATCAAGTAAGACAAAATATATATAATATATTAAACAACTTTAATATATAATACATCAAACACAAATATATATATAACATATTAAACAAACACCATATATATATATATATATGTAATACGTATATATATATATAAACAAACAGTACATAGTAATATATATTACTTATATATATAATATATACAACAAATTATATTTAAACTATATATATATATATATATAACATATATACATAACACATTTAAAACCATAAACGCATACCACCGGGATTATCATTACTAAACATTCCTTTTGGAATCCATTTATTTACCATTTTAATTTTGCGATTATATTTATCATACACATAAAAACAAGCATTTACATTCGCATTATTATTAGGTTTAGAATATTTATCATGGTACATGCGAGCATACGGTTTTCTCGTATTATAATTTACATTATTTATTTTACGCACATACGGAGGTTTTTGCACATATTGATTTCTTGTATTTACTTTAGGTGATTCATAAAATCTTTTGATGGGTTTACATGAACATTTATCAACACAAGTATTGGAACCAATGCCTTTTCTACATTTTATACGGTTAGGCATATTAAGCATGTTAAGTACCTTTTTATTACTACTTTCAAAGGCTTTAGCTAGCATGTTATCTTTTTCATATGAAGCACATTTAGCCTTTAAACATGTAATCTCATTCTCAAGAATATCACATTTTGTACAAATAATATTTTCATGTGATTTTTTATTTAAGCATGCAATTTCTTTATTTAAAGCATCACAAGATTTACAAAAATCTTTTTCTCCTAATTTAGTTTCTAATTTAGCAATTATATCCATATCATTTTCAGATTTTTGTTTAACATTTTTTATTTCCTTTTTACATGCATTTACAGTTTCTTTTAACATAGCATTCTCATCTTGGTAACGATTTGCAAGAGCGGCCATTTTATGAAAAGATTCATATAATTCTTCAAGATTATTTTCATTATCACTTTCATAATCACTATCGTAATCCGAGTAAGAAGATTTTACCTCGTCGTCGCTTTCGGCCATAAGACAAATGGCTTGATAGTCATCTTCTTCTTCACTCTCGCTCCACGCGCCTCCAATGAAGGCTTTCTCCTTCTTCTTTTGGAACTTGTTCTTTTTCGGACATTCATTGGCGTAGTGGTCTTTGTCACCACATGAGTAGCAAAAGCCTCTCTTTGGCTTAGCTTTATCGTCTTCACTCGAGTCGCCATTTTTCTTAACTTTTTCGTCTCGTTTATGGAACTTACGACTTCGATTTTCACCACCACGACGGTAGTTACCGTTTCTTTGAAATCTGCCATTGTTAGAAAATTTATTATTATTATTAAGAAATTTGGAAAAGTTTCTTACCAACATGGCGACTTCATCGAGAGTTTCGGATGGATCTTTCGAGGAGCTAGCTTTCTCCTTTTTCTTCTCAACTTTTGGTGTTGAGACATTGAGAGCGATTGACTTCTTTTTAACTTGCTCCCGATCTTTGTTTCTTTTAAGTGCAATTTCATGCACTTTAAGATTACCGATCAAGTCATCTATCTTCATTATGGAAAGGTCACGGGAGTCTTCTAAAGATGTTATCTTTTGCATCCACTCCGAAGGAAGGGCTCGTAGGATTTTCCTTATATAGTCCTCGTTAGGATAAGTGCGATCCAAACCTTTCAAAGTAGTCACAATAAGGTTAAATCTTTTAAACATTGAGTCAATTGACTCATCTTGTTTCATTTCGAACAGTTCATAATCGTGAACTAAAATATTTACTTTACTAGATTTAACTTCCGTGTTTCCACGATGAGTATTATTTAAACTTTCCCATATTTGATTTGCAGTTTTATATGTATATACTCTTTCGATTTCATCAGTTGTTAAAGCAGCATATAATATATTCTTAGCTTCAAAGTTTAAACAAAAATGAGTTTCATCAGAAGTAGTCCATTCATCTATAGGTTTATCAATATAAACATCATCTTTCACAATGGTGGGTTTAAAATTCCCTTTTTCTATAATATTCCAAATCTTTTGATTTTTGCCACGCACGTGACATTCAAATAGCTCGGCCCAAATGCCAAACTTTTCAGTATCTATCAAGGGAGGTTTTGAAAACACAATATTAGTTTGTTGAGCCATTTAAAGGAATAGAAGAAATTTATGCAGAAATTTTTGAAAGACCTGCTCTGATACCAAATGTTGGACAACCTAAGGGGGGGGGGGGGGGGGGGGGGGAAGGTTGTATTTAAAATCTTTTACTTTCAAAAAAATCTTTTTACAAATAAATACAGAATAAATAAAGCAGAGTATAAATAAATAAGTATACAACAATTATATAAACAGATATAATTTAAATGCACAGCGGAAATGTAAATAGATAAGGGAAAGAGAATACTTGACAACGGAATTTTTAAAGTGGTTCACCAAACACAAAGTTGGCTAGTCCACCTCGAGAAAATAACACTTCTCGGAGATCCAATACGAAACGTGTTCTTTACGGTAGAAACACAAACCTTAATACAACAAACGCGAATCACTCTACTTTGAGAGATTAATGTGGATCACTCACTCTTATTCAAACACTTACAAGAGGGTATAATTTTAATATGAATAATCACTCTTGAATAAGGTTTATCACTTGGATATTTTTAGAGAGTTTGATCACTTGAGTTGTGTTGCTGATTCAACTAATCGAGAGATTTTAATCTGCTATCAACTCAAGATTTCTTACTCAAAAATTAATTTTATCAGTTTAAGTGATTTAGTGTGAGTAAGAAGGCAGCAGAATAATAATCAAATGCTGAGGGAGAATTTATTGCTGAAGTTGGTGTAGCATTGAAGGCTGGAGGTTGCATGATATTTATACTGGATGAGCAATAGGGCAGAAGCTTTCGCGGTATACCGGCTTTCCATCGCGGTATACCTGCGTCAGAAAAAGTACACTGCATAGGAGAAGGTCAACCCTGCAAAAACAAACGGTACATGGTACCCGCGGTATACCGCGTTGCACACGGCGGTATACCGCCTGAAAAGTTTCCTGACAAGAGAAGCTTCATATGCAGAAGAAATGATGGGTGAACAGTATCGCGGTATACCGCGTGGACCTTGGCGGTATACCGCCTGACAGTCGTACAAAAGGTCAGTTGCGCTGGAAGACTTCTTTCGGCTGAACACTCTTTGCATTTATTGATGAACAGTAGCAGTAGATGTGATTTTAATAAAATAACATATATATATATATATCATGCGATTTATATATATATTTAATAAAAAAATATATATTATATATATATTTGATTCAAATATATTTATATAGATACGAAATATCCAAGTGATAAAAATATTTTAGGGTGTTTATCATTTTAAAATAAAATGACGAAACTCTTCAGACTTGGATTCTTCAGATAAAAAAAATTATCGAGATCATTTAAATATCTGCACACTCAGATAAAATATTAGATAACAAATAATGCGGTGTGTTTTGTAATCATCAAAATAAATATGGAGATGTGATTTTATGTGTACCAAAAATATATCACAATATTTAAAGCTGGGTACACTTGCACCAACATGATTGATCACAGATTATAACATGTTGCATGATTATGTTTTTAATCGTGAAATCGATGGTTTAATGATCTGAGAACCTAAAGAAAGAAAATAAATCAGTTTGGTCGTGTAAAATCTCAGAAAATCGAAGTTGAAAACCTCAGATCGTCGAAGGTGACGATGAGCAGTAACTAACGGCGATCCGTTAGTTGTCCGTGACATTTTTGGTCCTTTTCCGTTAAAATTGTTAGTGTTCGCTAGTTACTGTTTCGTTAGTTTGTTAAGATTGTTACATTTTTAGTCATATTTCGTTAATTAGTCGTTAGCTTTGTTAGTTTTAAATTGTTAACGACTTTGTTAGTTTTTCAGTTAGTTTCATTACAATTTTAGTCCTTTCGTTAGTTTTCAGTTAAGTCAATTAGTGTTGGACGAAAATGCCCCTGTCTCTAACGGATATTTTTGACGGGGTTAGTGTTGGGGTCCTGATTTTGGAGCAAATACAGAAACTGAGGGACCACTTCTTGAGATACTGAAGTATAGGTCCCTTTTTCAAAGAAATCAGATAACCACAGGGACCAAAAATGCAATTCACTCTTTTATTTATTTATTTGTATTATATATTTTTATTTATTTGTATTATATAATTTAAAAATGTTTTTTTCTTGGTTTTATTTAAAAATAAATAAATATTTATAAATATAAATATTACAAATTTTTTATAATTATATAATTATAAAAATAAAACATAAACATTGCGATTTAACATATAAATAGAATATAAAATAATTTATATTACATTCGATTATTCTAAAATAACATTATCCGTAGTACAATTAACACGTAAAAGTCGCTCGTACTTTTGTATTCGATCTGAATACGGGGTAGCCCATCCTGCAGCACACGGATAACTATAGTGGAAAAAATGTGGTACAATAGTAGGGAACGGGTATCCTTCTGCCATATTTAATTTCACATAATGGTTACCATTAACGTACCCAATTGTAAAAGCAACATGTTGATACCACGCTGACGGAGTAGACCTAAGCGGCAAGTACGTCCCACTAAAATAATCGTATATAAACTAAAATATATCATTGTATACCCTTATCATATTAACATAAATAATCGTATATAAACTAAAATATATTAAAAATACATTTTTAGTACAAATTATATCATTGTTTTTTTTCCATATACCATGTACCAACCAATTATAATTGGTACACAAAATCTTATACCATGTACCAACCAATTGTACATGGTACCAACTAAATTGGTACCAACTTTTTTCGGTTGGTACATGTTGGTACGGTTTTGTACCAAAATCTCAAAAATTGAATTATGAATTAATTAGATTGACATCTTTACCAAGTAGATCTAGATGCACTAAACATGTCGAGTATTAATAATTGTTGATATGCGTTGTACCACTCAAATAATCTTCATATAACACAAATATTCACTAATAGTTTAATACAAACGACAATTAATGAGCGAGAATGGAGCATGAAGAGTGAAGATGTAGGCGAGTTATCAAAGTTATTAAGGATAAGCGAATGAATTCAATCAAGTTCTATATATCAATTTGTATTACAATTTAACAAAACGTAAAACAAGATAATTTAAAATTTTATAAATCAAAATATACAATATTATTGTTAAACTTTAATTAATAAATATTTAGAAAAATAAGTCGGTACGGTACGGTATTACCGTGGTACACGACTTCTAATACCACGTACCAACCAAGTTTAAATAGTTGGTACGGTATACCAACCAATTAGGTCGATACCAACTAAATTGGTACCAATTAAATTGGTACGACTGGTATGAGAATTGGTTGGTTTGTCTCGGTATAAAATTGACACCCCTATATATATAAACAAAAAGAATAATAATATATATATATTTCTATATTTCTAATATATATATATAACAAATAAATAATATATATATATATATATATATGTCAAATAATATATATATATATATTATATAAATATATATATTATATATATATATATTTAAATAAAAAATGATTGGTTATGAAAACAATACAATCAACACCCTCCTTTCTTCTTCTTTCTCTTTTTTTGTTTGTTTGTGAAAAGGTGCAAATAGCACCCCCCATTTGACCTTTTGAAGTTGGTTATATAGAAAAAGTTGTATGTGGGGTGGTGGGGGTAACATGAATGCTTTATTGATTGATGATAAAGCAAAGGTAGATGATGATTTATAATATAACATAATCATGATGCCTTTTAGACCTTGGCAAATTAACCCAACTAGCCATTTCTCTTGAGAAATGTTGCTATGTTTGCAAAAGCTGTGGAAACAAAAAGAAAAAAAAATTGGTCAAAAAAAATTCGCGGACCTGTCCTAAAAATTGTGGATCTAGGTCCAAAATTTGCGGATTTGGGTCCACAATGGGTCTGGAAAATTGCTGAGATAATGACATTTTGATAAAAATGAGAAAAAAATGGTCACTACAATTTGAGTCGATTTCCCTTAAACCTTTCATATAGTCTAACATTCAAATTAAGATTCACCCATTATCACTTTGGCTATCTATGTTTGCTCTTTGGTGGTTGGTACTTGGTGGTGGTGTTATATATACAATTACTGTATATCAAAATTAGGTTAAATTATATAATTAAATTACAAAAACAAGTTTAAATGTTGATGTATATACAAAATTAGGTTAAATTATATAATTAAAAATACAAAAACAAGTTTAAATGTTGATGTGTATAAGTAGAAAATGTGTAGGTAGATATAAAGTTTAGTAGATAATAGTTATGCATTCAACAACCAGCTATGTGAGTGGTCAAACCGGTTACAAAGACCATATGCTACAATATAGTTTCTAAGCAATTCACTTCTCGAGCACACTACAAGCACTCGTCTCTTCTCCGTGTCACTAGAACTACTTTTCAACCGGAACCTGTTGCATATGCCGACAAATAAAAATGTTAGGCTAACGCCTAGTGAGTTCAAGAGTTTTATCATGATTATATAATTCGTAAAATGAGAGAGATGCAACTTAAATCATGAGTTCAAAAAAAAGAATTTACTTTAGATGCAAATCACCTATTTTTCCAACGCACACAAATCCCGTGATGAAAGCTTTAATGTAAAAACGATTCTCATAATGGACTCATCTCAAAACTTATTTGAAAAGTATAATAGTTTTTGAATTCCGAAACGATTGAAATCATGGACAAATCATTATTATTCAAAACATCCTAAACACGGATGAAGCATAACCTCCAACTCAAATGTCGTGGAAAACGATCCATGACGGGGGAGACCCGGTTACATGGATAAAATAAACATTTAAAGCAACACTTTCCGGTGATGGGGGAGACCCGGTTACATCGCACGTGACGGGACACAAAAGTGGGTCACATAACTATGTAATAAAACAAACATGTGGACTATTCTCATAATATACCGAGCTCAACCACTCCAGGTCTATTGCCCGTAGAGACTTGGGAGCCCCCAATTTCAACCACTCCAGGTCTATACATTGGGTCACCCCTAATCTACATAAACAAGCACATTGGGATTACACCTTACTGCCCATGGGGCGATGTCCGACCATATAGGCCTACATCTTACTTACCATGAAACCCGATGCCTATCCCGTGCCAAGCACATTGGAATTACATCTTACTGCTCATGGGACGATGCCCGACCATATAGGTCCACATTTTACTTACCATGAAACCCGGTGCCTATCCCGTGCTACAATGAGAGAAACTAACGTCTCATCATTGAACGTAAAAACTCAAGTGCCTATGGATCCATAACAACTAAGGTCAAAACATTACATGACTCCAAACGAATGAACTAGCACATTCAAAACATGTAATTCTCAATAATTATAAATCATGACCAAGCTCTACGTTGAGCTATCGAAACTCGACAAATGTCCCCCAAACCCAACATAATCAAATACTGATCCACAAACTCAACTAATCAAAAGACCATTTGTTAAAAGTCATAAAATGAAATAAAACGTAAATACCTCACGTGTATGCGAAACATGCTCCATAAACGTAAATGACTCCACACAACTTTAGGTTAATACAAATCATTTTCCAAAACACCCATTAAGGTGCATTTATACCAAAAGATTTATACACGTAAGATAAATCATTAAAATATATCAATACCTAAGATTTGCTCATCAAAATACTCAAAATATATATTTTCTTCAAAACCAAAAGGTTTAGAATTTCCAAAATGTTCGCAAGGTCGGGAATGACCAAAATCCAATGACTCACACGGTCGTATTTTCAAAGTGTGTTAAAACACAAACTATGCATATTTCCAACAAACACCAAAATGCATTTTCACCAAATAACTTCCATTTTTCATTTATGATTCATTTATCAAATTACCTAAAAATCCCAAATATGGGTATTTTACAATGTTTATAAAGTTAAATACTTCAAATAATCAAAATCCACCAAATAACTCAACAATTGATAATTTAATGCAAAACACATAAATACTTGAAAAAGAACATTTTTGGCATGCACAATGTTTTCACAAATCAACTTGAACTCACCTTGCTAGATTTAGGCTAAATCTAGATTTTCCCCCAAACGTAAGCTCCTTTGATGAAACGCGAATCTTCAAGCCCCAAATCCTCCAAAAACCTAGATCCATAAGTTTCCAACCATAAATAATCATTCCCAAACACTTACATACGATTCCCCCAACATAAAACATCCAAATCACCAATAAACCGAAACCCTAATTTCTTGGGTGAGGAGAAGAGAAGATTACCTTTTTCCATCACTTGCATTCACCATCAAAATCCTCTTAGGTTACCAAAATAAACTTCAAACTTTACTTCTTGAAAAAGATGAGAGAGGGTTGGTGAAACCCTAGAAAACGAAGATGACAAAGAACCATAAGCATCTTGCTAGGAGATCTTTAACAAAGCTCTTCAATGGTGGCTTGATTGTGGGATGAAAGCTCTACCCAACAACTAGCTTTGAAGTGAAAGGGGAGAGGGTTTTGAGAGAAGAAAATCGCCTCCAAAGCTTCAAAAATCGAGACCTAGAAGGGTTTTGAGAGAATGAGATCAAAAGGGGCCAAAACAGCATTTTATACAACCAGGCAGCCGCGGGCGACTATGCCCAGTGACTATGCCATGTGGCAATGTCGCGGGCATTGTCGCGGTGCCCACCCCCGCTATGGTACATCCCCCGCGATTGTGCCCCTGCGATAGTGACACTGTCACAGTCGCGGGCACTCTCGCCTACCGTGTCCCACGCCCCAAAAATTCCATTTTTCACCCGAAATTCTCCCGTTACTGAGAGGGGTCCTATGTGGGTCCTTCCACACTCGAATGCTACTTCGCCAAATGCCAAACGCGCTCAATGTTATCTTTACTTTCCTGAAAACACGGGTGTTACAACATCCAGTTTTCAAATTAAAACTTTATAAGCTTTGAAAACCAATTGTAAACAAAGCATATAAACAAACCTGATTGTCATCTTTCTTACCGTACACATAACATCTTTCGATGACGGGAAAATACCCGATTCCATGAATATGACACACACTTAGTAAGTCATAACATCATGTTTGAGAGCCCACTACGAATCACCATGGATTCTAGATCATTGCTCATGTCCAAGAAATTACAATTATACCTTGCCTATTTCCTGGAATGGAAGTAGAAATAACAATTATACCTTGCCTATTTCTAATCTCCCAATTGAAGGCGAAAATAGCAATTATACCTTGCCTATTTCTCATCTCTCTATATGAAATGGAAATAGCAATTATACCTTGCCTATTTATTTCATCGTTTCTCATCACAATACAAAAGGGAATAACAATTATACCTTGTCTATTCCTCAATTCCAATACAAACGAGAATAGCAATTATACATTACCTATTCCACGTTATCAAATATAAACGAAAATAGCAATCATCCCTTGCTCATTCCACATTTATCAATTATAATAGGAATAGTAATCATCCCTTGCCCATTCCACATTAATCAAATATAATGGAAATAGCAATCATCCCTTGCCCATTCACCATTAATCAAATATAATGCTAGTGCCTATGGATCCATTACACTTCTAGCATACGTGCATTTAGGGCTGTAAACGAACCGAACGTTCAGCGAACCTAGGCATGGCAATTTGACCCGACCCGGTGGGGAACCCGGTTCACCCGACCCGACCGGGGCCGGGGATTCCCCGCCAAACCGGGTACCGGGGCCGGGGAAACCCTTTAGTTGAAAACCGGGGCCGGGGCCGGGTTGACCACCCCCGACCCGCCCCGGACCCGGTATATATATATATATTAATAAAAAATAAATATTTTATATATTTATTAAATATATAATCAATTTTAATTTTCTAAACCCATTACATTTTTTTTGAAAGGCATCAATAATTTATTAAAATGAACAGCACCCAATTAAAGGTGCATTAAGCTACAAAGCAACCAGCAGTATTAAAATCACAGTTGCTAAGTTACATAAATCATAAAAAAAGAGCACAACTACAACTGATTGGGAAGTTGGACTGGCCGAAGGCATGTTTGCGAGATGTAAAAACCGTCTTCTGCCATCCCATTAGCACCCCAACATCCGATCTTCGCACCGAATTTCGAGCGTGACTAGCAAGCATGGGCTGTCACTGCCGAACAGAAGCATACAGACGCAGTCGATACCGAAAACAGTAGTTCTCCTTGCCGAACATCAGCTATCTAAACCCATTACATTACCAATTTACCATCGATACCACCAGCAAAATAGCAACAAAATAGCTGTTAAAAAGCCAAAAAAAAACACAAACGGGTCGGGGAACCGGGTCCAAACCGGGGACGGGTCTTTGACCGGGTGTTGACCAAAAGTTGACCGGGGCCGGGTTGGGAATCCCCGTACGGGGCCGGGCCGGGGGTCATAATTACAAACCGGGGACGGGGCCGGGGATGGGGAACCCCGCCCCATACCCGCCCCGTTGCCATGCCTAAGCGAACCGTTCGTGAACTGTTCGGCGGGAAGTTCATTTATGTTCGTTTATTTAATAAATGAACGAACATGAACACGTTTTTTGTTCGTTTAGTTAAATGAACGAACATGAACAATGGTCTCGTTCGTTCATTTATGTTCGTGAACGTTCGTTCATTTATGTTCGTTAATGTTCGTTCGTTTACGTTCGTTTACGTTCGTTTATGTTCGTTTACGTTCGTTTATGTTCATTTATGTTCGTTTATGCTTGTTTATATATAAACATGTTTATATAATATGAAATTAATGTGTAAAATCATCAAGTAAATTGATCTTTTAGAATTTATTTTCCATACCTCCTAAGTTAACCCGGTTTTTCATTTTGTTAAGGTATTTTTTACGAACGAAATGACAAATATGGTGGTTGTTTTTTTGCTCATTTGGGTTCGTTCGTTTATGTTCATTTAAGTTCTTTCGTTTATGTTCATTTAAAGTTATTCGTTTACGTTCGTTTATGTTCATTTAAGTTCGTTCGTTTACGTTCATTTATGTTCATTTAAGTTCGTTCGTTTATCTCTTAATGAACGAACATAAACGAACACGAACAAACAAAAATTCTTAACGAAAGAACATGAACCCAAAAAATCTCGTTCGTTTACCGTTCGTGTTCGTTCGTTTGTTCGGTTAACTTAAACGAACGAATATTAACAAGCCTCCGTTCGTGTTCGTTCGGTTCGTTTACAACCCTACGTGCATTGCATCAAATCAACTCATATGTCAGATCATAACATACATGAAATCACTTTATAAGTATGTTCATGCTGCTAGGATTGAATTTCAATTAATAAAACATTTCCTGTCAGAAGTTACCAGGAACCCTTTAATTACCGGAAACTCAAAAGTATCCGGAACATCAGAAGTTACCGGACATCAGAGTTATCCGGACACCAAGACTATCCGAACAAGGTGTCCGATCTGGAAACTACCGGAATCCGAGAACAATCCGGAACTAGTATCCGGGAAACTCAAGTTACCGGATACTTTCGTAATACATACCGAAAACACATACAATCCGGACGACATCTGGAAACCAAAGTAATTTGGGTAACATCTGGAAACCAACTATCCTAGAAATAATTTGATCGTATACTACCGGGAACAAGTATTTACTGGATACTTTCGGTATTTAACAAGTTACCGGACACTATCAACAGGGTTTTACCGGACACTCAAGACTTACTCGGATACTTCGACCTGCACACCAAAATCTCAACCCAGATCGATAACTATTCCATCCATCTTGTTTTGCAACTAACCATCCATCTCCAATACTTTTAACAATATCATCTTACTGCTTAATTTGATGAAAAACATTGATTTAAAGAAAAAGATGAACTCACCTGCAATACCAAAACTTGACGAAACCAAATCAGAAATCCAAACTTCAATCTTTCTTCCAGCAACACAAATCAGAACCTAACTAAAGAATGGATTTGCTTTGTGACAACAAATCTTAAGGAACGAATTTGCAGGAATGGGTTGAATTTCTTACCAATTAAAACTTGCTATCAAACTCTCTGCTTGACCGACTTCACCAAATTAGAAATGAGATGGTTATCACTTTCAGCCGACCTTGGGTTCTTATACCATCACACTTTCATCAAATGTCAACACCCACCCCAAAGTATCAGAATTTCACGAATCGCTTAGCACTTTTGTCAATTACACTTTGACCCTTCAACATTAATTTATAACATAACGTTTAAAATAATATCTTCCATTATTTTAAACATTCTCTAAAATAAAAGTACACTGATTATGGAAATTTTGAGGTGTTACAATATGCTACATGATAGGCGGGTTTACACCCCCTTGACTGACCGCAAGTGTACGGTATCGTCTCAAGTAATATGTATGGAAGTACGAGTATCGAACCAAAGGAACTAGGTGTTGAGTACCATAATGACTGTATTAATTATTAACTGGACGGTCGAAATTTGTTTGATTTGATGTTTTGAAAATTAGAATATTAAAAACATACGAAAACGTAGGACAAGTTGGTTAATTGGATTTAAAAGAGAGAAGATAGAGGGTTGGAATTTGAATGGATCAATCAACAAGAAAATTAAATGACTTATGATGGTTTTAACAATCAATGAATTGCAATAACTCCAAAATCACTGCACTCTTTCAAGCTACAATGAAATTAACTTAAAAGAACTGTTTATTTTTCAATCTTGCAGTTGAATTAAGTTAAGAAGAGATGTAGAAAAAGCAACACCGAAGGAATTGGTATATCTCTATCCAATTCTCATCGGTGGCAAATGAATCCGACCTAAATCTGAGACTTTTCTCAAACGAACTCAAGATTTGTGAAATTGTTTTAACAATTGATCAAGTTATCAAACGCAATAAGATTAAATTCAAATACTTCCTTCATCTATCAAAAACCAATACACAAATCACATAAATTCAAGGTTCATGACCCAACCATCATCCAACCCCCCAACATGTGGTCTAGCTCATGTTGGGGGTTCTAGAAAACAAACGAAAAGCTAGAAAAGATGGGGAAACCATCATTGTTCCAAGAAAAACGAAGAAAGATGACAATTTACTCCCTGAGAAGAAATCCTCCAATCTCACGTACTGATTCGTCTTTGATCTCTAGCTTCAATCCGTTCCCCTCGTGTTATTCCTCTAAAAAATCTCTAATTTGCTCCCAAAAAACGCCCCTTGGCCAGCCGTCTTCGTCTGAAAAGTGAAAAGTGTGAAAACCCTAACTGCAGGAAATGTTTTAACAAACTGGACGTCGGGGCCAGCACCGACGCGAATTGACTGGCGCCAGCTTCTGTTTCTTCAAATGGCGCGGATCGCGGCTCGGGTTGACCAGCGCGGAGACTGGCGCCAGCTTCTGGAAACGTTGTTCGCGCGGATTATGACGCGAATTGGCTGGCGCCAAGCACTTTTTGGCCATCTGCATCGATTCTTCTCGTTCTAAGCTCCGAAACTCGAATCTGCTACTTTTTAAGCGAAAATGCCTGAACCTGTAGTTTCTTACCAAAAACCCGTTAAAAACTACCATTTTACTTGAAGACATGCGTGAAGCACCCAATTTAAGATCCAAAATAATGTCGAAAACCGACATTATCACCACAATCAAGGTCATAATGGCGTGAGGCGTGACGTGAAGGCGAGGTCAAGCCTCAAGCCTTACGGGTTACGGCGAGGTCATGGCGTTTTCCAAGGCATGGCTTAAGGCGGCAAATATGTATATATGTGTGTGTTTTTATGTTAATGTCTTGAACAATAAGGATTAAGTTATTAACAATTTAAATTCATATAAAACATAAACAAAAGAAATTCTAATTTCTAATCGATACTAATGGGAAAATTCGAATCAAAATTCGAAATACATAAATTCAAAAAATCGAAAATAACGCGCCATGGCGGGTCAAGGCGTGCCATGCTATAATGCGCCATGGCGGGTTATGGCATGCCATGGCGCGCCATAACGAGCTCCACGTCTTATTTTGACACCAAGGGGTATAACGTGGCGGCAAAGCCACGCCTTGGCGTCATGGCAGCACCAAGGCGCGTTTTTTAGAAAATTGGCTACGATATAGTTTTTAAAGTAGGATGTAAGTTTTAGACATTATATAGAACTATTCTCCATTATAATAAAATGTAACCAATTTCAAGTGACATCTTATAAAAAACTATATTTTAATTAGATAATAAAAAACTACAATGAAGTATTGTTTACTATAATTAATATCAAAATTATACTTGTTTTTTCATATTTATTAATGTTAAATTTTAAATATAATTATATTTATTAATCTTAAATTTATAATATAATAAATGAAAAAGTATATTAATATTAATTAATCATCAAACTATTTGTATTTTTTATAACAAAAACTTGATATACTGTTGTAGGATAAATGTGTCATCGTCTAAAGGATATGACGATATAGATAAATATGGAGATAGATATAGAGATAGAGATAGATATAGATTATTAGAGTTATTTATGGAGTAAATCTCCTTCCATGATTATCACGATCTCTATGTAATCCTCCCTATATAAAGGGCTTATGATTAATGAGAATTACGCGACTTCATTCTCTCTATTATCGTTGTTCTGTTTCTCTTTCCCTTCAACACGTTATCAGCACGAAAGCTCGTATATTAGCCTCAAACTGCAATTTTCAACCGTCGCCATAAACAAGTTGCTATGTTCAGTTTCCATTGGACGATTTGCATCCTCCTACTCAATACAAGTACACATACTTATCTCTTCAACCCTCTATATATATATATATGAACGTATTATGTGCTATTGATGTCGATGAATTCTTATACTGATGTTTTTTACTTTTGCTTTTCATGAGGATTTGGTCCCATGATCGGCTATTTTATATTTAACAGAACAATATAAAAAATATATATAAAATCTTGTCATCCATGATTACTATTACGTTCTACAGATTTAATTGATTAATTTAATAAGATTGATATTTTTTTTCTATTTTTGGGACTATAGTTTATTTTAAACATATGATTGAGGACAGCAAATTTTATTCTAGCTTGTTAACTTAATCTGTTATTATCATTTACTTATTTACATAAACTATGTTGCTATATCCCATTATTTGTATTGGATATTGTAAATTTCAACTTCTATTCTATCTTATCATTGAAATTAAGCTTTATGTATTTAGTTTGACTAAATTAAAAAACAAGATTTTATTACTATATAGGTTTGTTAAAGTTATTTCCTATCTAGCATTTAATTTAGTTATTGATTTAATTTGAATGTGACCTAAAATTAGTCATTATCTATCGGATCGTTAATATTTTAATTGTTTTAGTTTTGTTTTTTTAAAGCAAATTGTTTTGGTTGATTAATATGTTCTTTTATGCTTTTATTTTAGCATCCTATTATTGATAATGTATATTGAATTGGATAACTTAATTTTTATTTATTTATTTATTTAAGTCAATTGTTTTTAGCTTGTATTAAATATGTAGTAATTCTTTTATAGATTTAGTTTTAGAAATTGTCGCATCATATTCAAATGCTTATCTTAATTATAAGTTTCTACTTATAATTCTTATAATTAGTTTTGAAAGTTACACTTTCAACCCCCCATAACTTTTAGTATTTTACCAAAAGCTCTAAAAATAACATGAAAATGTTAAAATATTAATCAAATGTTTATCTTGATCATGAGTTCCTACTCATTAATTCCAATCTTATAAATAACTTTTGGATGTTACACTTTCAACCCCCCTAATATTTGGTCTTTTACCAAAAAATCCATAAATACCAATAAGATGTTATAAGTTTGAATTTGACTTTATATCAAAACTAATATTGATTTGTCTAATGGCAAAATCTCTAAAAATACTATTAAGATATTAAAACATTGAAATTGGCTTCATATGCCAAACCCTTATTCTTTTCGGCCTCTTGCCAAAAGCTTTATAATTAACAATGTTATATTCAAATTAATTAAATCGCAAGATATCGATTTGAATTTTGTCGAACGGGTGTAAATAGCCCTAAGGTTTATAGGGACTTAAGAAATCCACGTGATTCCCCTACTACCTGGATACAAAAATCCAATACTATTATGATAATGAAATTTCATTCATAACATAATAAGTATAAACCATAATTCACTTTTTTAGAAAATATTATGTTCTCCATTTTCTACGACATCTTTGAATCAAAAGTACTTGATTACCATAAGATAGGTTCGGAAAAACACAAGAAAATACGCAAAAGTCATCGAACCATTTTGACCCTAAAGAAAAAAAACTTGATGTTAAGATACAATTAAATAATTTAAAATTTTTGAGACGATACATCAGTCACAACCTTCAGAGAGAATAACTAAAAACCCCCAAGAACCATGGGTAGTCCCAAAAAGGAAATTTAGGAATATTCAGTACCATATATTTCTCAAACTAATCATATAGTGGAAAGAAACATACTTACTTGATTACAAGAAGGTAACTGATTTTGAGAAAGAAATGTCATGTCTCAAAAATGCATCTCAATCTTTGTGGCAAGGAACACACAAAGGATTATGTGAATCATAACATCTTTCCTATATCACCAAACATACTAATGAAACAGTATAAGCTGCAATATAACCTTTAACAAACTCATTAACTTAATGCAAGTGGCTAAGAGATGTAACAATGTTTTTTTTGACAACGCTAGACAATACTCGGATAAAGAAAATTCTTGAGGTTAACAAGGTAAGCGTTTGAGGTGGAAAGAACTCTAAGTATAGTGAGTTGAACATATTAATCCACACACATATGCTAAATATGTACCATATGGACAAGGTTGTGGAAAGGGTCAAATTCATGAAAAGAGTCGGGAACGAACTCCTAATAGAAAATGGAACAAATTAACTATGTCATATCTAAGATTGATTAAGTATAAGTTTATTTGAATACACTTTAACTATCAAATTAATCGCATTTGCATATATATACACATGCGTTTATAACCATTAGAGATGTAAATGATCACATAAAAGAACAAATGCAAAACTCTCAATGTTCTTCGTTCCATGTAGGAATGTATCGAGAAGAACTTGATTGTTTTTGTGACATATCATACAATCATAAGAAATAGATTGTTATTCATTGAATTAATAACTTTACTTATTCGTGTTTAGACCTACAACCAGCCAACCAATCTTGTGCGTACCAGTTGGTAACTGGATATAAGCCTGATGTTTTACATTTACGTATGTTTGGTTGTGTTGTATATGTGCCGATTACGCCCCCACAGCGTACCAAAATGGGTCTTAAAGACGAGTCATCAAATGTTGGATATGAACCCCCAACAATTATCCGCTAATTAGAACCATTGACTAGTGATCCCTTTACCGCTAGATTTGCGGGTTGTCACTTTGATGAGACAACCTTCCTATCGTTAGGGGGAGATAGGAAAAAGGATTTTCCATGGGAACGATAGGAAGTGTCGTTGAATATTTCTACTGTGTCTCATTTTGATCCCCAAAAACTTCACAACGTAAAGTTGAAGTCAAACGAATCAGACTCGATACCTGATACATTTAATATTATCTAGAAGTGACAAGATCACATATACGAGCTGCAAATATATTCGCAAGGTCAAAAGTCCCCAAACAAGGGCACAACGTCGCTGGAAGTACGTTGCAATCACACATGGTGGATGTGTGGTTGAGGTCGTAGCTCCCAAAAGGAAATGGGGGAAGCTACTTGGTTCGATATATACTCATCTAAAGAAAGAGAAGAGTAAGGCACAACCATATATCATCAATACATGAGATTATCTCTGATTAAATCTATGTCTATGAATCATTATTGGATGACGCTCCGAAGTTATACTGATTCCAGATATCAAAGAAATCTCAAATGAATATGAGTCGATGGACAGATCATAAATACTAAATGATGATATATTTGCATATATCGTTGCTTATGAGATAATAGAGCACGATGTCATCGAACCATGCTCAGTTGAAGAAGGTCAACAAAGAGCAAATTGGCCTAAATGAAAAGAAGCAATCCAGGATAATTATTTGAGAAATGAACATGTATTTGGTTCGGTAGTGCTAACCGACCAAGTGTAAAGCCTGTAGGACATAGATAAACCATTTGTCAGGAAAGCGTAATGAAAATAATTAAGTCATAATATATAAGGCTCTCCTTTGGCGCAAGGTTTCTCACACCGCACTGGATTGACCACAATAAGACGTACTCTCTCGTGATGGACAAACATTCTGCTAATTAAATTAGCCAAGTAGTTTCCGAAGGACTGGAAATTGCAGCTCAACGATGTACTTACTACATATCTCTATGGGGATCTAAAATTCAGAGATATAAAAGTGCTTGATGGCATTATACCAATATCAAGTAACTTTAAACTATGAAATGCGATTACAATAAATATGAAACACTCACTTTATAGATTAAAGCAATCTATGGGGATATGGTATACCCGCCTGAGTGAATACTTGATTGGGAAATGATATATAAGAACGATGAATTGTGCCCTTGCGTATTTATATAAGAAACCAAGTCCCAGATTTTCATAGTAGCTCTATATGTCGATAATAGACACTCTTGATGAAATAAGAGAAAACACAAGCTACTTGAAATCTGAATTTGAGATGAAAGATCATGGGAAAACTTGGTTTGTCTAGATACTTGAGCTACGACACCGAGTTTGTGGAATATTAATCCACCGATCCGCATATGTCTAGAAAATGATCAGGCGACCTAATATGGACAAAGCGCATCCGATTAGCACTCCCATGATCGGTCAAAGTGTTGGATATAAGGAAAGATTCATTTCGTCTAAAGGATGAGGTCGAAGAGGTGTTAGGAGCTGGAATTCCATACCTAAGTACAGTAGGCGCATTATTGTACTCAACATAATACACTTGACCGTATATTGTACTTCTCACTGAACTTGTCAGCTAGATTTAGCTCAGCGCCAACGCAACGTCATTGGAATGATTTCAAATTAATCTTTTGGCACCATTGACGTGGGCTTATAATTTCCCTACGAAGATAAATGGATTGATAATGAAACTTCAATACCTACTTAGATTGTGAGCGGCACAAGTACTGGCTCTTATAGAAAAACACCAAACAATGCCTTTGTATATATTTGCTGATATTAGGTATATGTTTGACTGATATAAAGGTTGTTCCCAAACTGGATAAGGAATTATCATATGGAACATGCCGATTGCTTGGAAGTAAACTAAGCAAACCCTTAATAGCTATCTTCTTATATTATCAATAATCTTACTCTCCATGAGACTATTCAAGAGTGTATATGGTTAAGGACTATCATTACACATATAAGAGAAGCTGGTAATTTTGAGTTTAACCACTATACAACTTGCATGTATGAAAATAATGCATCATGTATCGAAGAAATGAAAGTAAGATATATCAAGGGTTATAACACAACGCATACTTTGCTTAAGTTTTTATATAATCAATTGTCCTCAAGATTCAAGTGAACTGAATAAGTTGTGAGGAAAATGTGACATGTTTGCTTACCAAATCAATACTTAAAACCATATTTGGGAAACATGTAGAAAGTATTAAAATGGAAATGTTTTAAACCTCCTTTGATTAATGCACGACTCAGGGGGAGTGGTAGACAAAAGGGGGAGTCTACTATATATATAATATTGGTATGTTGTGCTCTTTCCTTCAACCAAGGTTTTATTTTTCCATTTGGGTTTTGTTCCTTGGTGTAAGGTTTTAGTGAGGCAACATTTTATATACCATCATGTTTTATTAACTCTCATGATTAATGTACGAATCTAAGAGAAAACTAGACTAAAGGAAAAGTCTATGTATTGGAAATAAGCTAGTGCGTTGTACTCTTTCCTTCGTCATATTTTTATTTTTCCAACTGGGTTTTTATTTTGGCGTACGGTTTTAACGAGACAACAATTGTGCACCACCACTCCTTTGACTCGGCACAAGGGGGAGTGTTGTAGGATAAATGTGTCATCGTCTAAAGGATATGACGATATAGATAAATATGGAGATAGATATAGAGATAGAGATAGATATAGATTATTAGAGTTATTTATGGAGTAAATCTCCTTCCATGATTATCACGATCTCTATGTAATCCTCCCTATATAAAGGACTTATGATTAATGAGAATTACGCGACTTCATTCTCTCTATTATCGTTGTTCTGTTTCTCTTTCCCTTCAACATATACTAAATTATTCATATATATAGCTCCTGAAATATAAAAAATGATATATCGAATCGTCTTCTATAACAATTTATGATAATTATTTTAAAGAACATTATGATAATTAAATATTCAAATTAATAAATTTAAAACTGCGTTTTAAAATAGTGGCGGTGGTAGTAGAGATCGAATGCCTGCCGGTGTGTGCATATAATTGTATATACACATTTTTTTATTTTTTTAATATTTAAATTTTGAGATCTCATCCACCACTTGCGGATTATGTCTTTGGAATATATTGATTATATTCTAATAAAAAAAGTGACGATATAACACTCTCCCATCCCATGTGACCAAAATTACAATGTCATATTTTAAACCAATGGAAAATATTCATCTATTTCTATTTTAAAATCACATGCATTAGATATTAAAATGAAATACCTTAAAAAAACTCAATCGCATCGGTATATTCAGTGGTAGATCTAGGATTTTTGTTGAACGGATGTACCTTTAAGGTAGATTAAAAGCCCACAAAATTGTCCATGTGTTTTTAACCAAATTTCACCGTTTCAAGGGATTTTTAATATTTTTTGGTTGATTTTCGGTAGATTTTTAAGTTTTTGTGGTCGATTTCGAGATACTTTTGCGCTTTTCCGGTTGATTTTAAGAGACTTTTTGATTGATTATGAAGTAGTTCCTTAGTTTTTCGGTTGATGTTCCTTTTATTTTCTAATACACCTTGGAGCATCTTCAACAGGTTTTCTATAGTTTTTTTTCTTTCTAAAATAGAGAGCCAAATGTTAAAATCTCTAAAAATAGTTATATTCATCTCCAACAGCTTTGCTATTTTAAAGATTTTAACGCAAATTATATTAATATAATATTCTCTAAGTTATATTCCCAATACACTTTAAAAGAAAAACTTAATATAAACTGATAAAAAATTTATGTTATTGGTGGGTTGAATAAAATAGTTATTTATCTCTTCTATTTAGAAAGTTATAGAGTGTTCTCTATATTTAAAGATTTTTCCTTAAATCTCTATTTTAACAAATAAGATAGCAATGTTGTTGAAGAAGAATAGCAAACAAAAACTAATTTTGCTCTTAAAATTTAACAGACACTTTTCATATCTAAAAAATTATTTCTAGTTGCAAAAATAAGATAAATGGGTAGACGAAAACTCGCTCAGGCCCATCCTTCATTCTACCCCACAAAATTTTAATTAATTTGTAGATTGTTTTATTAATTTTTGGTTAATTATACGGACTTTTTTACGGTGCAAAAGTGATTCAAAATATTAAATTTTCGTTTTGAAAATTGCTTATATTTTGAATTCTAATATTTTAGAATGTTGAACTTGAAGGTAGATATTTTTTTCAATAATTGAAAAATGGAAATGAAAATGGAAATGCAGCAGAATGGAAATAGGAATGAGCATTACATTGATGTTGTTTGGTTCAATCAATATAATCAATAAAAATTTATTTTATATTATATTTTGAATACAAATATGTGTCGTTCAATATGAAAATAAAAAATATGTTCCATTCATATCAAGAAATAAAGGGATATATGGGAAAAAAAATTATTAAGCGTGAATAAGATTTTCAATCCCCTCAATTTGGTCAGGAATGAAAATTAATAAGTTTGAGTTAATGAATCCATTATATTATATCAAACCAAACCACATTATTAATTATCATTCTCATTCTTTACCCCTCAATACCTTCAACCAAACACCCCATTATACTATAGTTATAATATATTCCTCTTTACTCTACGAACATAATAATTCTAGTATATTCGTCCCCTCATACGGATGCCCAAGTAGGCAGGGTCAGGTATGGGGTCGGTCAGGGTTGCCAATATCAACCTTTTGCCCAATAATAATTCTAGTATAATAGTTACATATAACTGAATAATTGTACTTTTATTATTATTTTAATAATATTTTTATAGAAAATACAATAACAAAATAGCGATTCTACAGCAAAAGTATGAAAGTTATGACGAAGCTATTTTTATAGATTTATTTGTGAAAATCATTTTTTACAACAATTAATTAAACAAAATGAAGTTTAAATAGTCGTTTATCAAATGTTTACTCGATATGCACTTATCATCAAAGAGCATCTTCAACAGCTTCTTCATTTTGGAGAAAATGAAGAATATTGAGATTTTAGATTGTATTTTTGCTCCAACAGCTAACCCAAAACTATCTCCAAAATGAAAAAAGTACGAGATATAATGAGTTTTTCTCCAAATATGGAGATAACCCAAAAAATGATTAGAGCATCTTCAACAGCTATGCTAAAATGGAAGTGTAACAACCCAAATTCAATAAAATAGAATTCGCAACATTTCAACCCAAATGGTCCCAAAGTATACAGTTTACATCAATTCTACTCTAGGAAGCCCAACGGTAAGCTACAAGCCTCTAATAAGCTATACCTCTTCTACAACGTCACATCTTTCCATCATCACCAGATGAAACCCCAAGTAAGACTCTAACCTGAAAATGCTTTTAGATTTTGAAAAGCGAGGGTTAGACCATGAGGTCTAGTGAATTCCCTCTTAAAAAAACACAGTTTCACACAAACAGTAATTTAAAACATTCAACAGTTATAATAATAATAAATGGAAATTAAGTTTAAATGCTCGACTCCACATAAGGGTATTGCACAGTGGTCTCAACTCCCATCACCTCATGTGATGTCCACACTCGGGGCCCCCACAGTAGATCCCCACGGCCCCCAGTAGATGCCGTATCCGTGTGCACACGAAACAGATTCGAGGCACACGGTCTAAGCCATTCACCAAGGATTCTCAACAATCCATGGTCCAACACACCACTGTGCAACCCGACTCCACACATAGCAACAACTCACAAGAACATGCAATCAACACTTACGAAGAAATGAACGTATAAACAACTTGCATGCATTAATGAACGTTTCCACATCATGTAATAATAAAGCATTTCAAAACGTTTAATCATGCCATCATGCTCAAAACCATATTCAATTATGAAAAACTTTAGCAAAACACTTCATTTGCACAAAAGGGTTAAGGGAACTCACCTGAGCTTTAGCAAATCGACACACGCTCCGAAACACCCTTTAGCTCAAACTGAACACATGAATTGGACGTCATAAAAGTGGTGTTAAACCATCTAATTACATCCCAAAACATCCCTAATGAACTGTAATAACTAGGTATTTTATTTATTTATTTTATAAGTCTTTAATTTTAATAATTTTTGGAATTAGAAGTTAAGGGATAAGTTTTATTTTATTTGGAAGTTTAGGAGTATTTATTGCCAAGTGAGATAAGTTTAGGGTTTGTTTGGTCTTTTATCCAAACCTCTTTAGCCAAAACCGACTTCCTATTTTAGTAAGGATAGGTGTCCATATTTCAATTAAGAGAAAATATCCTAAGTGTTAGTGTGTGTAGTGTGTTCGGTTTAGAGAGAGAGAGAGAAGGAAATCGAGAGAGAGATTAAGGGAAAGAAGAAGGAGGAAATCCAGAGTTTGCTGCTGTGATTTAAAGGACCAAACTGATGTAAGCAAGGTAACAAATCCATCCTTGTATGTGTTTTAATTTCATAAAAGTGTTCTTGAGTTTGCTAGTTAAGTTTTTAGGTGGGTTTTGTTAAAAATGGATGTTTTGGGAAATCTAAGCTTAAAAGTACGATTTCTGGGTAAATATTGGACTGAAAGTCGTTTTTGCTGAGCTTATTAAAAAAGACGGTGAACAGTAATTTTTCAGGTTTTCGCAACAGTAGGTTGCGAGAAGTGAGGCTTTCGCAACAGTGGGTTGCGAGAAGTGAGGTTTTCGCAACAGTGGGTTGCGAGTTCTGAGGTTTTCGCAATAGTGGGTTGCGAGTTCTTTGGTTTTCGCAACAGTGGGTTGCGAAAAGTAAGGAATTCGCAAGCTGTGGGTTGCGAAAAGTGTTAAAATACAGATTTATTAATGAGGTGTATTCTTGTTAATTAACTATTTCAGATAGTAAAATTCAAAGATAAAAGTGGGACTTGTTGAAGAGATTTTTGGAGAACTATTGGAAAAGCATTCAGGTGAGTTTTATTTAAAAACGTTTTTCAACTGGAATACATATATATGTGATTTATATCTATATGAAATGGATATGTATGGATTGAGAATGTGATACATAATGTGATTATGTGTTTTTATTGAAATGTTTATATACATGATGGTATACTGTAATTATATGAGTATTCTGCGAGAATACGGGGCCGGGATCCGAGGTGCGGACCGGTGTGTTGCCGGGTTCCGGTAAGCGGACAGGCGTGTTTACTGTAGATGTTGTACAACAGAGTGAATTGACTAGTTGGCTTGCAACCACTAGTTTGGCTGATTGTGGAGGAATAAGGGGGAATGAGTGGATACGAAACGCAAGTCTTGGTTGGTATTTAATTACGTGTAATATATGTGTGTTTGTATAAAAAGGTTTTATTTAATTGGATTCTTGGCAAGTTTCAACTGGCAGGGATTTTCTCACTGGACCATTAGGTCTAACCCTCATCATTTCTGTTTTAAAAATATGTATTCCAGGTTGAGGATCGTTCGTTAGCAAAGGGAAGAATTAATGTGTAAGGCGGGGTTAATAGCTGACAAGGATTAGGAACTGAATATGTGTTATGTTGTATCGTTTCGAGACTGCTGGGACCGTACGTGATTTGTTTGGTAATTTCTTTTTATGAATGTAACGATGTGATGCAATATATGTTATTTGAAACATGTTTGGGAAACCGGGTTGTTACATGAACCCCAAAACAACCCTTAAATGATGCCACAACCTTAGCCTTAAACAGTACGCGAAACAAGAGCCGAAAACACCCGACAGGGCTTGGCGCTACTGCCCGCGCTAGCCAACTCGCGCCACAAAGGGTGCGGGGCACTGACATCCTTTGGCGCTACTTCCCACGCTAGTGAACTCGCGTCACAACTAGCACGGAGCGCCTGCACCCAATTTTTCAGCCGAAAATGGCTCTTTCTCACTCCCAACTCAACCCAAGTCGATTTTTAAGCCTCTAAAATGAGATAATTGATGTTCTAAACCTTTCCCCTCAATTTACAAACATTAAATCATCATTTAATCCAATGAAACCCATTCACAATTCATCAATTGGTTCATGATTTCAAACCCAAAAACTCATTTCTTGACATAACCCAAATCTACCATTGAAATGAGGGGTGATTCTCAAGGAAAAGTTTGTAAACCAATAGAAATCTCATCAATCACCCCATTTCCATAGAAAACAAGCTTAAGACTTCTTAATGATTTACTCAAAAGATTCCCAAACACAATTCTTACCAAATCAAGCAAGAATATGAAGAATGGAGAAGAAACCATACCTAGAAGATGAAGTCTTCAAGGTTCCTGATGCAAATTCTTCTTCCTCACCCTCCACTAAGGTTTTTGCTCTTCACTTCTCCTCTTCTCAAAACTCCAGCCGCCAAAGATGAAAATGAGAGGGCTTTAGGGGTTTTACCCTATTTTATAACTCAACTTTGCTACATAGACCATAAGTTTTCATTTTCACACTTCTGCCCCAAACTTCCAACTATTTCGAAATTTCTAGACATGAGGTGTTACAGGAAGAAAGTCGGATTTTAACATTTTTGTTCCTCCAACAGTTATGCTATCCTCTATGCTAAAATAGAGAAAAGAGAAGAGAAATTGTAAAAATCTCTAAATTTAGAGAAATCTCTAAATAGATGGTTTTCCTCCAAAACTAATTATTACCCCAAAAAGCAAACCTTTCTTCTCTCAACTTTCTATATATTGAATATTTTAATAATATAATTAAATAAATTGAATATTTTAATAAGATAATTAATACTAGATTTGCTTAAATAGCATAGCTGTTGGAGTTGGATGCAAATGTTTTTAGAGATTTTGAACTTTTTTACTCTATTTTAGAAAAACTTTAACATAGCTGTTGGAGATGCTCTTACTAACCTAAAGCACCAATAGAATCATTTGGAAAAAATATTTGGAGAGAGAAATAATATTTTAATAAATGAATGAAATATTTTAATATTATAATCAATGTTTTTCTCTCCAAAATGAGGAATCTGTTGGAGATACAAGTAATTTTTTGGAGATTTTAACTTTTGATTCTCCGTTTTGGAGAAATTTGGGGGAATATGTTGGAGATGCTCTTACTATCACTTATCTTATCATATAACATCCTCGACCATAAAAAATGGAATGTTGGTAAGCATCCTAAACCTGATAAACATTGGGTTAAAGTCTTTTTTCACACTTATATGACAAGACCCTCGATCGTTGTTATGCCTCTTATCGAGGAAGCACGTAAGATGGAGTGGAAATGAGAAACGAAACAATTTTGATGATGTAATTTGTAGAAAGAATATGCATTCTAATGGGAAATTGACTCAAATAGTAAAACCCACAAAGCAACTTCACAACAACACTTATTCTAGAAGATATAAACATTATATCATACGCGATTTCTCACGATACCTTAACCCTTTGCTATCATTGCAAGGTCAGAACTCGCTACATACTTTCACATCCATCGATCTTCTCAATAAGAGCAATTTATCACACTCATATACCTGTAAATTCGCGATTAAATTGGCCAGATGTAATTTCAAATTTACCTTACATGGCGGTCCTCACTACCCTATCATTAGCGCACTTATAGTGTCCTTTCCTAAAAGCCTCTTGTATCTCAGTTGGGTTCCCCTCTACTCCACAGTTTAAGTTTAGGCACATACGGTCACCTAAATCCCTTAAACTATGGCTCTGATACCAACTGTAACAACCCAACTCAAAAATAAAGCTTAATCAACAAGAATTAAACAACTCGCCGAAACGACTCCAAAATACTATAAAAAAACATACGAATACATAACAAGGTTTGCGGAAACAACCTATTACACAACCAAGATTTCTAAAGTACTAAACTTGGCATACTAAACAAAATGACTTCCTTCTAGCCCAAAACTTCACGCTTACGCCTTATCCTTGCCCTTACTAGAGCCTTCTACTAGGCACTTACCTGAAAATGGTTTAGTTTTTGAAAAGTGAGGGTTAGACCATGCGGTCTAGTGAGTTCCTTCTAGAAACAAACATCTGTGCCACATAAAACATCGTATACATTTTATAAGCATTTATAAAAATTCTCAACTCTACAACATTCAAACGTTCAAACACAAAACTACACATGCAAATGGCACACTGAAGTCATGCACACCTGTGACAACGTGTCAGTCCCATACTGCCTTAACTGGAACACACCCTCCATGGCATAAACGGGACACCCCCTTCCCTCGGTATGAGCACTGGCGGGACACACCCCCGGACTTAGCCATAAATGGTCCACTTCCAAATATATGCATACATATTAACTCAACTTTCTCAAATATAGCAAAACATGCAGTTTCATAAGAAAAGATAAAACATGTAGTTCTATATCATCCCATGCGCTCAAAAATAGCATATAGATCAACACACTTTCAGTTAGAAAGACTCACCTGCAGTCCTTGCTCAATCTTCTCACTTATGCTTCGGATCTCTAGGTGGGTTACCTATGATTTAAAGAAAACGAGAGTGATAAGTAATAAGTCCGACTCTCAAGAGTATCCCTAAACAACTCCCTAAATAATCTCTGCTTAGCTCGAACTCCCCAATCCAAAAACAGAATTCCAGACCACGCTTTTCCGGACTACACACTTCCGGATTACACACTTTCGGATCTCACTTTCGGACTACACACTTCCGGTTCTCATGTGACACCCCAACCTTTGGAAGGTATCGACATTTTAAGATAAATATGAAAAATAGGATTTTCGATTAAATCCTAGATTTTATAGTCTTGTTGGACGGGGAATTCAAATACGAACCCAATGGGCCTTTCTGGAGCGAAAACGAAGCAAAAACGAAGAAGTTATGGCCAAAACAACTCTCGGTACGACCTCGGCTAAAGTGACCAGCGAAAGTGACACTTGTGTCACTCTCGCACGTCACTTTAGCCGTCGGGCACCTGGAGCATAAAAACACGATTTTCACCCTTTCAACCCCATTTTTCATTTCCCACTTCTCCCCCTTCATCCCTTTCTCTCCCAAACCGAAAACCCTAAGCCCTAAAGTCGATTTTGAGCCATTTAGCCACAAGATTCGAGATTTGCAAGTGATTTCTTCATCTACCATGTTTTGGGAAAACAAATCTTGAAACCCTTTCACTTCATCTTCTTTACCCAAAGCTTTCTAGGGTTTCATCCAATCTTTTGTTCATTTTGAAGAGTTGGAGCTTGTGGTGTTTTGTTGATGATCTAGAGGTGATTTGGTTGGTGGGTTCAAGTTGTGGTTAAGGTAACCTTCTCTTTTCTTCATTAATGGAAATTAGGGTTTTTGTATAAGTTGAGGTTATTGATGAAAATGTTTGGGGAACATTTTTAAATGGTTGATTATGCTTATTGATGGTTGTAAACTCATGGATCTAGGTTTTTGGAAGATTTGGCTTGAGTGTTCAAGTTTCTTCAAAGGAGCTCAAATTTGTGGAAACTCTAGATTTAGCCTAAATCTAGCAAGGTGAGTTCAAGTTGATTTGTGAAAACGTTGTACATGCCAAAATGTTCATTTTAAAATGTTTTACAAGAAAATATGCATTGTTGAGTTGTTTGAATGATTTTGATTACTTGGAATATTTGATTTTATAAATCTTGCAAAATAACCATTTTTGGGATTTTTGGATAACTTGATAAAATAAGCATTAATGGAAGTGTTTTGATATTTAATGTATAATTGAAGGTTAGCTAGTAAAAATACACTTTTAGTGTTTTGTTGGAAATATGCATAATCTTATGTGGGGGTACGTTTTGAAGCATGGACGTGGGGGTCATTGCGTTTTGGGTCATTTTCGACCTTTTAAATGTTTTAAAAGTTGTAGACCATTCGGTTTGAGAAAATACATAAGTTGGGTATTTTGATGGAGGAACCTTAAGTAATGTTATTTTAAATGATTTATTTTACGTTTGTAAATCTTTGTGTATAAATGCACTTGGATGCGTACTTTGGAAAATGACGTGTCTTAAATTAAGAGTTGTGTTGAGTAATTCGAGTCTATGAAGTATCTTTCGTATAAACATGAGTTCTAAGTGTTTTACTGGATTATTTGGTTTTCATGAGTGGTTAAGTGGTTTTGGTTGAGCTTATGGCTCGGTTTATGACTTTAATGAGCCTTGAGGACATTTGTCCGGATTTTAACATTTGAATATGGAGCTTAGGTCGTCAGTTGCATTTATTGCATTTTATTTAATGAGTACATGTTTTGAGTGCATGTGTCGTTCAAGTGGAGTCGTGTACTATTAGACCGTAATGCATTGGATCCACAGGCGTATGAGTCGGCCATATTTTCATGGTGGAAAGTCTTGGTATTCTCACATTGGGATGTACGCCGTCTTGACATTTTGTGTCTCATCGCTGTGGAGAGGAACCATATTGGGTTGTACTCCGAGATGAGATTTTGGTTTATTGTTGATGTTCTAACACTTGTGCACGAGGGTTAGACATCTTGGGTTATCAATTAAGGAGCCGAGACTCCAAACCTTGAATGCTAGTAAGTAGGCAATAAAGGTTCCATAAAAACCTTGAGGTGTAACTTACTAGAGAATGAACAGGCAATAAGATCATGTATCCTTGAGGTGTAGCTAGGCACAACAGACAATAAAGGATATGGTGGTGCCACCCGTTGCTGGGGGTGGGCCTCGAGGTGTAGCTTTTTATAACAGGCAATAAAGTCCGACTCGAGTTGGAGCTTATTAAAGTAGACAATAGAGTCACGATCTGAGGTGTAGTTCAATAACATAGTTATGCGGCTTAACTTTGTGTTCCGCCACATATAATGGAATCGGGTCTCCCCCGTCACCGAAAGGTGTTGTTTGGGTATTTATTTTATCCATGTTTTCGGTGACATATTTTATTTATATGGTTTGCTTTCCATATTTTATGGGTTGTGATGTATGCCTCATTCGCGCTTGGGATGTTTTGAATAATATCAATTCATTTATGATTTCAATCATTTCGGAAGTCAATTACTATTTTACCTTTTAAGTGGGTTTTGGGACGAGTCCATTTTGAGAATCAATTTATATTAGAGCTTTCATCACGGGAATTGAGTGCGTTGGAAAATGGGTGGTTTGCATTTAAAGTAAATCCTTTTTGAACTCATAATTTAAATTACACTTCTCTCGTCTTACGAATTATATAATTATGATAAAACTCTTGAACTCACTAGGCGTTAGTCTAACATTTTTATTTGTCGGCATGTGCAATAGGTTCCGGTTAGGATGTAGTTCTAGTGACACTGTGAAAAGTAGAGAGCTAGTTGTGTGCTCAAGAAGTAAGTAGCTTGGTGAAGTCTTCATGTAACACCTCGAATTTTCCATTATGCAATATTTTGATTAAAAAAAAGGGTCGAAAGAGAAATTAGTCAAAGTTTTGGATTAATAATAAATTGTAAAACTTCAGGGTAGATTTGGTCATTTGCTAAAAGTTGATTAATACTTAAAGTTGAGTCGGCTAGTGATTGAGAAATATCTCAATTTGGTTCCTGAAGTCGATTCTAATAAGCAGAGAGAGAGAGAAAGATTCTTGAATCCTAAATTGCTCTGGTAAGAGTTAGATTATGGTATTCAATTCAATCTTTTAGGAATTGGTAATCAGATCAAACTGATTTTGATTAGGTTCTTATTATTGGTGTGAAAAGTTGAAGGTGAATCACTTTGGATTGTAAGCTGAGTTCGAACTCTCAGGTGAGTTCATCTTTCTTCTAAGGACTATGAATATGTTGAAATTATTAGTTGGGAATGGAATCAAACTTCGAATTAGGTTTATATGTATCTATAAAGTATGGTTGAATCGATTTGAAGGATTGTGGAAATACAATTTTTGGTACAAATCAGGTCGAATTATCGAACAGTCCGGAAGTGTTGTTTTCCCGGAATTGAGTTTCCCGAATTCAGTCTCCCATACTAGAGTCCCGGTCCCGGACTAGATTCCCGGTCCCGACAGTCCTGGATTGGGTTTCCTGGAATCGGCGTTTCCCGAAATTGAGTTTACCGGATTGCTTTCCCGGATTGAGTTTCCCGGATGAAGTTATATCCCCTGAGGGGGGTATCCGGAAGTTGTATCCCCGGAAGGGGGTATCCGGAAGTTGTATCCCCGGAAGGGGATATCCGGAAGTTGTATTCCCGAAGGGGTATATCCGAAAGTTGTATTCCCAGAGGGGGATACCCAGAAGTTATATCTCCGGAGGGGGGTATCCGGATAGTGTAGTTCCGGGTAAAATTTTAATTCAACGAGATATTCCTTGATCATATTGATTATAACTGTAGCAGTTGAATTTTACAAACATAATGATAACTCAAATTCGGGTATGATACGATTTGATATATATATATATATATATATATATATATATATATATATATATATATATATATATATGTGTGTGTGTGTGTGTGTGTGTGTGTTTGATTGTGTATGTACGTATGCTAGTAAGTGTAATGGATCCATAGGCATTGGCATTAATTGAAAACGTGGAACAAGCATGAGTTAAATTGTAATTCCCGTTGACGTGAAATGAGGAATAGGGCATGAGTTAATTGTAATTCCTATTTCGTATTGTGATGTGAAATCTTGGAATAGGCGTGAGTTAATCGTAATTCCTGATTTCTATGTGAAGATAAGAGATATGCATAAGTTTAATTGTAATCTCTACTTCCACTCCAAGAAATAGGCATAAAGTAAATTGTAATTTCTTGGAAATGAGCAATGATCTAGAATCTGTGGTGATTCGTAGTAGGCTCTCGAATGTGATGCTATGACTTACTTACTGTTTGTCATATTCATGGAATCGAGTATATTGCCGTCATCAAAAGATGTTATGTGTACGGTAAGAATGATGGCAAATCAGGTTTGTTTATATGCTTTGTTTACATTTGGTTTCAAAGCTTATAAAGTGTTAGTTTGGAAAAGTGGATGTTCTCACTAGGCGTAAGCCTAATCTTTTCAAATTAACTTTTCTTACCAGGTAATAGCTCGGGAAGGGATAAGCAGGGATGAGTGTCGAGAAGTTCCAGAGCTATACTTTTGGTGATGTAATGGAGAAGTTAGGGAAACCATTGCTGTTTTGTAGATTTTGTAGACAACCCTCATAATCTGATCATGTACGTTATGGATTAGATTAGTAGGTTGTTTATAAAAGTTGAATGTATATAAGAATCTTGTTATAACTTCTCCGTCTATATATGAAGTTATTGGAAATAGTTGTCTTGGTCCTTATAAAATTAAGGTTTAAATTTGTTGTGATTTTTGGATGTTTCAGTTTGGTATCAGAGCTGTAGTTTAAGTGAACTAGGTATGATCATGAGATACCTAGACTTAAGCTGAGATGAATTAAGTTATGATTTGTGAGATTTAGGTAGAAGTATTAAGACGGGATAGTCTTAGAGTCGACGAAAATACGTGAATTATGAACTGTGATAATGGTAACGAGGATTCTTATGTATAGTATGTTCATAATTCCAATTAGCTACTGTTATTATGAATATATTGTTACGTAAGCATACTTGTTTCTAAATTGTTATGGCAATTAATGAACGTTATAGTACGTTTCCTGTGTTTGAATATGTATAGCCATTTCGTATGGTTATCTTTTGTATATCTCAGAATACGATGGTGAATACACCAACCAGATCCCCTAATTCATCGAAAGAGAGGACATTAAATGAATGGGTGGTGGAGAAGCAACCTGAAAGGGTTGGAACTTACGAAAGTCCACCAAGGCCACCTATAATAGAAGGAGGAGGAGAGAGTCAAACACAAAGAACGATTGTCGGTGCCTCTAATCCAGTAACGACGGAATCCACTATGGAGTCCAGAATGATGGAAAATATGATGCGAGCCATGAATACGGCTCTGGCACAACAACAAGAAATGTTCATGAAAGTGTTAAATGACAGAAGTACTGAATCACGAAGACCAGAGACGGGTACTGGGGTTGTGACTCCGCCTGTTAACACAATGTTGAATGTTAACAGGAGAGTGGAGAGAGTTTGCTCGTATAAAACGTTTCTAAGCTGCAAGCCACCGGAGTTTGCTGGATAAGATAATCCAATTGCTTGTATGAATTGGAACAAGCCTTTAGAGCTTGCGAGTGTGACGAAGAATCGAAGGTCATGTTTGGTTCTCAAATGTTACGAGGCAACGCTTTGACCTGGAATATTGTAACATCGACAGTAATGGCTCCAGTCTTGGCTGCTATCACCTTGGAGTCATTCAAAAGAAAGATTCTAGAAGAGTACTACAACGAGAATAAAATGGATCGAATTGAAGAAGAGTTTCGAACTCTTAAGAAGGGGAACTTGTCAGTAAGAGAATATACTCGAATATTCTTGGAAAAGCTGAATCTAGTTGGGCATGTGGCTCCAATTGAAAAAGAGAAGATTAGAGCCCACCTGAAGAGCTTACCTGTTGATATGATGTCGTGAGTGCGAAATTCCAAAGCTTTGACATTGAGGGAGATGATCGAGGAAGCTAAGATAATCGAGGAAGTATATGGCAGAGACAAAGAGGAAAAGGCTAAAGGGGGAGAGAAAAGAAAATGGGAAGGTCGATCTGAATCTTCTCAGAAATCCAAATCATTTGGCAAGAATGTTCGCTTTGAGTCTCGACGGGAACCGAACTGGTGCCAGAAATGCCGAAGTAAACATTTTGGCCCTTGCCGAGTGGTTTCAAATGAATGTTTCAAATGTGGGAAGAGTGGTCACCAAGTTGCAAACTGTCCCATTCAAGGACCGACCTGTTTTGAATGTAAACAACCTGGTCATTTTTGAAAAGATTGCCCAAAGTTAGGGAAGAACGGGAATCAAGAAAGGAAGCCAAATACTCCAAGGCCAGTGGGCAGGGCGTTTCATATGACGGCTGATGAGGCAAAGGAATCTAAAGATGTTGTTTCTGGTACATTTCTTGTTAACTCTATTCCTGCACGAGTATTATTTGACTGTGGTGCCAATTTGTCTTTTATATCAAAGTCATTTTATCAAAATTTAGCTATGCCTGTTACTACCTTGGAAGATGTCTTAGTAGTCGAAATAGCTAACGGGGGTCAAGTCTTAGTTCGAGAAAGACTTGAGGGTTGTATGATTATGATATAAGGAAAGGAATTTCTGATTGATTTGATTTTGATGGAGATTGGGGGATTTGTTATAGTTGTGGGTATGGATTGGTTGACGATCACTCTGGCATAAATTCTTTGTGCCAAGAAATTAATTCGGATTCCTATACCCGACAATGATGTTGTATTCATCTATGGGGAAAAGAGAAAAGGAGAAGTTCCGCTAATTTCTGTTGCCAAAGCGCGTAAATGTCTAGTAAAAGGATGTTCATCCTATTTAGCATATGTTTTGGATGCCAAAGTAGAAAAGAAGAGAGTGGAAGATATAAAGGTGGTACGAGAATTCCCAGATGTGTTCCCTGATGATCTTCCAGGCTTACCGCCAGAACGACAAGTAGAGTTCAGAATTGATCTTGTCCCTGGAGCGGCACCGATAGCACGTGCACCATACCGTTTAGCGCCGGATGAAATGAAAGAGATGATGTCTCAGCTACAAGAACTGCTCGACAAGGGATTTGTTAGGCTAAGTTCTTCACCTTGGGGAGCTCCGGTATTATTTGTCAAGAAAAAGGATGGCACTATGAGAATGTGCATCGACTATAGGGAGCTGAATAAGGTGACTATTAAGAATAAGTATCCGCTTCCAAAGATTGATGATTTATTTGATCAACTCCAAGGCGCGGGATGCTTTTCTAAGATTGATCTGAGGTCGGGCTATCACCAAGTACGAGTAAGGGATGAAGATATTCCCAAGACAGCGTTCAGAACAAGGTATTGGCATTATGAATTCCTCGTGATGCCTTTTGGATTGACAAATGCTTCAGCTGTGTTCATGGATTTAATGAACAAAGTGTGTCGACCATTTTTAGACAAGACTGTCATTGTGTTCATTGATGACATACTTGTTTATTCAAAGAATGAAGTCGATCATGAATGTCATCTTCGTGAAGTCTTAGATGTTCCGAGGAAGGAGAAATTGTACGCGAAGTTTTCAAAATGTGAATTTTGGTTAAAAGAGGTACAATTTCTTGGTCATGTGATTACTTCAGAAAGGGTCAAAGTGGACCCGGCAAAGATTGAAGCAATGACGAATTGGGAGACACCAAAGAACGCATCAGAGATACAAAGTTTCTTAGGTCTCGCAGGTTATTACCGGAGGTTTATAAAAGAATTCTCAAAGATCGCTTCTACCTTGACCATTCTGACTCGGAAGAATGTAAAGTTTGTATGGACTGAAAAGCAAGAGTCAGCCTTTAGAGCTTTACAAAAGAAGTTATGTGAAGCTCCTATCCTTGCACTACTGGAAAGGAACGGAAGATTTAGTCGTTTATAGTGATGCGTCAAAGATGGGTTTGGGGTGTGTATTGATGCAAAGTGGCAAAGTGATTGCTTACGCATCAAGACAACTAAAGGAACATGAAAAGAATTACCCTACCCATGATTTAGAATTAGCCGTTGTGGTATTTGCTTTGAAATTGTGGCGACATTATCTATATGGAACGAAGTGTACTGTTTTCACTGATCATAAGAGTTTGAAGCATGTTTTTTATCAGAAAGAACTGAACATGAGGCAACGGCATTGGTTAGAACTACTTAAGAATTATGATTGTGAATTGCATTACCATCCTGGTAAAGCAAATGTTGTGACTGATACCTTAAGTAGAAAAGAATACAGTGGACGTTTGAAAACGACTAATGCCAGAATTGATGTGACGTCAAGTCTGATTGAACAAATCAAAGTGGCACAAGCGGAAATTCTATTAGAAGGAAACTAGAAAGAGGAAGTCATGGTTAAACAACGTCTTCAGCTGACTGAAGATAGTCGTGGGGTCAAACTGTTCCAAGGCCGTGTTTGGGTGCCAAAGGTGGGAGGAAACCGAGAGTTAATTCTCGAAGACACCCACAAGTCTAAATATTCTATACATCCTGGAAGTACTAAGATGTATAGAGATATGAAGCTACACTATTGGTGGCCAGCTATGAAATTAGATGTGGCGCAATGTGTAGAGAAGTGTGTGATGTGTGCGTTGGTAAAGGTTGAACATCAACGACCTTACGGAAGTCTACAATCTTTGGAGATTCCTGAATGGAAGTGAGATAAGATTACCATGGACTTTGTGACTAAGTTACCAAGAACGTTGAAAGGTAACGATACTATTTGGGTAATCGTGGATCGGTTAACCAAAAGTGCTCACTTCTTGGCAATGAAAGAAGCTTCACCAATTGATAAGCTATCCAATTTATATATCGATGAAGTGGTGTCAAGACATGGTATACCCGTGTCTATAGTTTCTGATCGTGACAGCCGATTTACTTCAAGATTTTGGCAGTCACTATAAGAAGAATTGGGCACACGAGTGAATTTGAGCACTGCTTATCATCCACAAACGGACGGGAAAAGTGAAAGAACTATTCAGACTTTGGAAGATATGCTCAGGTCTTGTATAATTGATTTTGGAGGTAATTGAGATACGCATTTACCCTTAGTGGAGTTTGTGTATAACAGCAGTTATCATTCTAGTATCGGAAGAGCACATTTCGAAGCCTTATACGGACGGAAATATAGAACTCCAGTGTGCTGGTTGGAAGCTGGAGAAAAGCAATTTGTTGGTCCTGAAATTGTGCAACAAACGACCGATAAAGTGAAAGATATTCGGAAACATATGAAGGCGGCTCAAGACCGACAGAAGAGTTACGTTGATCCGAAAAGAAGGCCGAAAGAATTCCAAGTTGGGGAGCGGGTGATGCTAAAGGTATCCCCGTGGAAGGGTGTGATAAGGTTTGGAAAACGTAGAAAGATTTGTCCTCATTTTTCTTGGACCTTTCACTATAATCAAACGTGTAGGACTTCAAGCATATCAGTTGGATCTTCCACCTGAATTGGAAGGAATCCACAATACCTTCCATGTCTGCTATCTTTGGAAATGCTTAGCCGAAGAGGAAAATGTTATACCACTTTCAGAAATAAAAGTGGATGAGAAGAGTCGTTGTGTGGAGGAACCTGAAACAATTTTGGAGAGAACGACTAAGAAGCTACGACACAAAGAAGTGGTCATGGTTAAAGTGCAATGGAAACATCATAGAGGTGAAAATGTAATTTGGGAAGCGAAGGAAGATATGCGGAATAGATATCCTCACTTATTTGTATAGTTTCGATTTCGAGGACGAAATCATTTTCAAGTTGGGGAGATTTGTAACACCTCGAATTTTCCATTATGCAATATTTTAATATAAAATGGTCGAAAGAGAAATTAGTCAAAGTTTTGGATTAATTATAAATTGTAAAACTTTAGGGTAGATTTGGTCATTTGCTGAAAGTTGATTTATACTTAAAGTTGAGTCGGCTAGTGATTGAGAAATATCTCAATTTGGTTCTAATAAGCACAGAGAGAGAAAGATTCTTGAATCCTAAATTGCTCTGGTAAGAGTTAGATTATGGTATTCAATTCAATCTTTTAGGAATTGGTAATCAGATTAAACTGATTTTGATTAGGTTCTGATTATTGGTGTGAAAAGTTGAAGGTGGATCAATTTGGATTGCAAGCTGAGTTCGAACTCTTAGGTGAGTTCATCTTTCTTCTAAGAACTATGAATATGTTGAAATTATTAGTTTGGGAATGGAATCAAACTTCGAATTAGGTTTATATGTATCTATAAAGTATGGTTGAATCGATTTGAAGGACTGTGGAAATACAATTTTTGGTACAAATCAGGTCGAATTATCGAACAATCCGGAAGTGTTGTTTTCCCGGAATTGAGTTTCCCGAATTCAGTCTCCCGGACTAGATTCCCGGTCCCGGACTAGAGTCCCAGTCTCGACAGTCCCGGATTGGGTTTCCTGGAATCGGGGTTTCCCAGAATTGAGTTTACCGGATTGCTTACCCGGATTGAGTTTACCGGATGAAGTTATATCCCCGGAGGGGGATATCCGAAAGTTGTATTCCTGGAAGAGGATATCCGGAAGTTGTATTCCCGGAGGGGGATATCCAGAAGTTGTATTCCCGGAAGGGGATATCCGAAAGTTGTATTCCCGGAAGGGGATATCCGGAATCCGAAAGTTGTATTCCCGGAGGGGGATATCCGGAAGTTGTATTCCCGGAGGGGTATATCCGGAAGTTGTATTCCCGAAGGGGGATACCCAGAAGTTATATCTCCGGAGGGGGATACCCAAAAGTTATATCTCCGGAGGGGGATATCCGGATAGTGTATGTTAGACAACCTAGGGGGGGGGAGGTTGTATTTAAAATCTTTTACTTTCAAAAAATTCTTTTATAAATAAATACAGTACGGAAACAGTAAAAATAAATCAGAGTATACAAATAATAAAGAAGAGTGTAAATATAAACAAATACACAGAGATTATATAAATAAATATAAATGCAAAGCAGTTTATATAAACAAATATAATAAAGCACAGCGGAATAAATAAAGAGATAAAGGTAAGAGATACTTGACACGGAGATTTACTGATTTACCACCAACTGTGATAAACCAGCAGCCGAGACACTTCTCGACACGATCCAATAAATGTATTCTTTACGGTAGAACACAAACCAAATACAAAGGAATTTGTAATAGTTTCTCAAGCCTCTGCTATGAGATAAACAGGATCACACACCCGTTATTCAAATACTTACAAGAGGAGTATAACTCACAATGGGTAATCACTCTTGTATAATAATCACTTGGATATTTTATAAAAAAGATTTTATAAAATATATATATGTTAAATAAGTGAGAGAGATCAGATGAGTAAGTTGTTGTGTTGGTGTTGGTTGTTGTTGTTGCTTCTCTTTTTTCTTCTTCACCACCGTCGCATATAAATATAGGAACCTCCCAACGGATAGATGAGTTGGCGGTATACCGCCTTGCACACCGCGGTATACCGCCTGACAATTCATGCAGAACCAACTTGTCAACCAATAGGAATCGCACAACACTCCTTTATACTTTAAAAAGTAATGATGAGTTTATAAAATAATATAATATATATATGTATATATATATATATATATATACAGCATACGATTATATATATATTATATATATATATAAAAAAAACTTTTGAATTTAATATTTAAAAGATTAAATATTTCAAATGGTTTTCGAAATATCCAAGTGGTATATTATTTTAGGGTGTTTATCATTATTAGTTATAAACAATAATGACGACATAAAACTTCCGTCTTGAACCCTTCAGATTAAGTCTTCGTGTTCTTCAATAACTTCACACTTGGATTAAATTGTTAGATAAACAATAATGCGGTGTGTTTGTAATCATCAAAATAAATATATATAAATATATAGAGATGTGGTACACTTGCACCAACAATCTCTCCCTTTTTGATGATGACAAACACAACCGCTAAGCATGAGCATATGCGGTTTCTCTCCCCCGTTTGTCGAAACAAAAAGGGTCAAGAAAGACGGTATGCTTCCCCTCGAGAGATGCTCCCCCTCAAAATATGCATATATTTGAGAGAGCATAATCTCATGGGTAAAAGATAAAAAGCTCCCCCTCAAATTAATAACGATATTAATTGTTGATTTTAAAAAATTTGAGGGAAAAAAAATATGCATAAAAAAATACGCATATAATTGACATGAAACAAAATAACCAAAAAGAAACACTTGCACCAAAAAAGGATCTTAAGGTTTCGATTTTTCGGTTAATTTTATGTGAGCAAAAAAATTACCACGTATTATGTCCTCGTCAGGGAACACATATTATATCCTCGTCAGGAAACACGTATTGTATCCTCGCCAGGAAACACGTATTATATCCTCGCCAGGAAACACGTATTATATCCTCGCCAGGAAACACGTATTATATCCTCGTCAGGAAACACGTATTATATCCTCGTCAGGAAACACGTATTATATCCTCGTCAGGAACCACGTATTATATCCTCGTCAGGAAACACCTACAAAAGGCAAAGAAAATTTTTCGTGGTACCCTTTTCTTATGGGTCCTTTTAACAGTTAGTATAAAACATAAACTGCAAAAAATATGTTGTCGACATAAAACAAACACGACAAACATACAAAGCCATATAAATGGTTTAAAACCATAAACGCATTCCACCCGGATTATCAACATTAAACATTCCTTTCGGAATCCATTTTCTAACCATTTTAATTTTACGATTGTATTTATCATACACATAAAATGAAGCATTTATATTCACATTATTGTTAGGTCTAGAAAAATTACCATTATACATACGAGCATGCGGTTTCCTCCCATAATTCACATTTTTTATTTTTGACATATATGGAGGTTTTCTCGTATCAACTTTAGGAGATGCAAAAAATCTTTTAATGGGTTTACACGAACATTTATCAACACATGTATCGGAACCAATGCCTTTACGACAATTTATACGATTAGGCATATTTAGCATTTTAAGCACTTTATCATTGCTACTATTAAAAGCATTTGCTAATAAGTCATTTCTCTCATGCGATTTACATTTAGCATTTAAACATGCAATTTCATTTTCAAGAATCTCGCATTTTGCACATATAATATCTTCATGTGTCTTTTTATTTAAGCATGCAATTTTATCATTTAAAATAACACAAGATTTACAAATATCTTTTTCACTTAATTTATTTTCTAATTTAGTGATAACATCTAAATCATGAGCAGATTTTTGTTTACCGTCATCTATTTCCTTTTTATATACAGATACGGTTTCTTTTAAATTAGAAATTTCATCTTTATATTTATTTGCGAGAGCAGCCATATCATGAAATGATTTATATAATTCGTCAAGATTATTTTCATCGTCACTATAATAATTATCACTATAATTACTATCACAATTATTTTTAGAAGAATATGATGAAGATACCTCATTATCATGGTCGGCCATGAAACAAAAATTTTTGGCCTCGTTTATGCTTGCGCTCAACGCGCCTCCAACTAAAGCTTTTGGTGTGTTGATTTGTTTTGCTCGTTTCGGACACACACTCGCATAGTGATCCTTGTCGCCACACACATAGCAAAAGCCTTTCTTTTTATTGGCTTTTTCATCGTCGCTAGATTCGTCATTTTTGTCTTCACTTTTGTGGACGTTGCGACTTTGGTTTTTACCACCACGACGGTAGTCTCCATTTTCTTGAAACCTATCATTATTAGCAAACTTTTTGTTAGATAAAAGTTTAGAAAGTTTTCTTACCAACTTGACTAAATCGTCAAGATTTTCGGGTTCGTCATCCGAGGAACTTGCATCTTCCTCCTCTTCCTTTTCTTTTGAGGCAACGACTTTGAGAGCGATGGATTTCTTTTTGACTTGCTCCCGATCTTTGTTTCTTTTAAGTGCAATTTCGTGCACTTTAAGATTGCCGACGAGATCGTCGAGCTTCATTAGGGAGAGATCACGGGAGTCTTCTAATGATGTAATCTTTGCCATCCACTCCGAAGGAAGTGCTCGGAGGATTTTCCTTACGTAATCTTCATTAGGATAAGTGCGACCTAATCCTTTCAAAGTAGTCATAATGAGGTTAAAACGTTTAAACATTGAGTCGATTGACTCATCTTTTGACATTTCGAACAATTCATAATCATGTACTAAAATATTTATTTTAGAGCTTTTAACTTGAGTATTTCCACGATGAGTGTCACTCAAGCTTTGCCAGATTTGATTAGCAGTTTTACAGGTATATACTCTTTCTATTTCATCGGAAGTTAAAGCAGCATATAATATATTTTTAGCCTCAAAATTTAAACAAAAATGAGATTCTTCAGCGGGAGTCCAGTCTTTAACAGGTTTATCAACAATAACATTATTTTTTATAATAGCAGGATTGAAATTCCCATTTTCTATAATATCCCAAATTTTTTGACTTTTGCCACGAACGTGACATTCAAATAGCTCGGCCCAAATGCCAAACTTTTCAGTATCTATCAAAGGAGGTTTAGAGAACACAAAATTAGTTTGTTGAGCCATTTAAAAAAAATTAAGACAGAAATTTTTGAAAGACCCGCTCTGATACCAATTGTTAGACAACCTAGGGGGGGGAAGGTTGTATTTAAAATCTTTTACTTTCAAAAAATTCTTTTATAAATAAATACAGTACGGAAACAGTAAAAATAAATCAGAGTATACAAATAATAAAGAAGAGTGTAAATATAAACAAATACACAGAGATTATATAAATAAATATAAATGCAAAGCAGTTTATATAAACAAATATAATAAAGCACAGCGGAATAAATAAAGAGATAAAGGTAAGAGATACTTGACACGGAGATTTACTGATTTACCACCAACTGTGATAAACCAGCAGCCGAGACACTTCTCGACACGATCCAATAAATGTATTCTTTACGGTAGAACACAAACCAAATACAAAGGAATTTGTAATAGTTTCTCAAGCCTCTGCTATGAGATAAACAGGATCACACACCCGTTATTCAAATACTTACAAGAGGAGTATAACTCACAATGGGTAATCACTCTTGTATAATAATCACTTGGATATTTTATAAAAAAGATTTTATAAAATATATATATGTTAAATAAGTGAGAGAGATCAGATGAGTAAGTTGTTGTGTTGGTGTTGGTTGTTGTTGTTGCTTCTCTTTTTTCTTCTTCACCACCGTCGCATATAAATATAGGAACCTCCCAACGGATAGATGAGTTGGCGGTATACCGCCTTGCACACCGCGGTATACCGCCTGACAATTCATGCAGAACCAACTTGTCAACCAATAGGAATCGCACAACACTCCTTTATACTTTAAAAAGTAATGATGAGTTTATAAAATAATATAATATATATATGTATATATATATATATATATATATATATATATATATATATATATACAGCATACGATTATATATATATTATATATATATATAAAAAAAACTTTTGAATTTAATATTTAAAAGATTAAATATTTCAAATGGTTTTCGAAATATCCAAGTGGTATATTATTTTAGGGTGTTTATCATTATTAGTTATAAACAATAATGACGACATAAAACTTCCGTCTTGAACCCTTCAGATTAAGTCTTCGTGTTCTTCAATAACTTCACACTTGGATTAAATTGTTAGATAAACAATAATGCGGTGTGTTTGTAATCATCAAAATAAATATATATAAATATATAGAGATGTGGTACACTTGCACCAACAGTGTAGTTCCGGGTAAAATTTTAATTAAATGAGATATTCCTTGATCATTTTGATTATAACTGTAGCAGTTGAATTTTACAAACATAATGATAACTCAAATTCGGGTATGATACGATTTGATATATATATATATATATATATATATATATATGTGTGTGTGTGTGTGTGTGTGTATGTTTGATTGTGTATGTACGTATGCTAGTAAGTGTAATGGATCCATAGGCATTGGCATTAATTGAAAACGTGGAACAAGCATGAGTTAAATTGTAATTCCCGTTGACGTGAAATGAGGAATAGACATGAGTTAATTGTAATTCCCATTTCGTATTGTGATGTGAAATCTTGGAATAGGCCCGAGTTAATCGTAATTCCTGATTTCTATGTGAAGATAAGAGATAGGCATGAGTTTAATTGTAATTTCTACTTCCACTCCAAGAAATAGGCATAAAGTAAATTGTAATTTCTTGGACATGAGCAATGATCTAGAATCCATGGTGATTCGTAGTAGGCTCTCGAACGTGATGCTATGACTTACTTAGTGTTTGTCATATTCATGGAATCGGGTATATTGCCGTCATCAAAAGATGTTATGTGTACGGTAAGAATGATGGCAAATCAGGTTTGTTTATATGCTTTGTTTACATTTGGTTTCAAAGCTTATAAAGTGTTAGTTTGGAAAAGTGGATGTTCTCACTAGGCGTAAGCCTAATCTTTTCAAATTAACTTTTCTTACCAGGTAATAGCTCGGGAAGGGATAAGCAGGGATGAGTGTCGAGAAGTTCCAGAGCTATACTTTTGGTGACGTAATGGAGAAGTTAGGAAAAGCATTGATGTTTTGTAGATTTTGTAGACAACCCTCATAATCTGATCGTGTGCGTTATGGATTAGATTAGTAGGTTGTTTGTAAAAGTTGAATGTATATTAGAATCTTGTTATAACTTCTCCGTCTATATATGAAGTTATTGGAAATAGTTGTCTTGGTCCTTATAAAATTAAGGTTTAAATTTATTGTGATTTTTGGATGTTTCACTTCCGCACTTGGGGAATAGCAACTTGATTTTGGGGTTGAGTAACTCCCGACCTTTTGTAGTCTTGGCAAATGACTTAGTTTTGATTGTTGAAAAATATAATGTTTATATTGAGGTAATTTCAAGAAAGGTTTGTAGAAGGAATTTCATTCTTAAGTGGTTGTTTTATTGAAAATTTTATTTAGTTGCTCTTTCCAATTTTGAGGGTGTTACATCTCACTTCCGGACAACCCTTTTATCGGACAACATTTTTGAAAACCGCATTGGGCGAACTTCCGGATACACAGAGTTTTGCCGAACGAGACATCGATACAAAATATTCATTTAAAAAGCATTTCCCGATTAAATGAGACTCCTAAATCTCCAAGTGAGCATAAACTAGCATTATAGACGATTAATCAAACAAAACTCTTTCTCACTCACACTTAAACCATTGATTTGATTACTCTCCCTCGAGAACTACTCATTTCCAGCAACAACTCCAAAACTTCAAGTATATATTCTCAATCCAACAAAATAACAAGGAATATAGTTAAAGGTTACCTTGAATTGCTTGATGATGAATCTCCCTCTCCAAATTCCACTCTTCATTTTCCAAATTGCAGGTAGCAGCTTGATTTCTCTTCCCTGTCCCAACACACAAATCGCTCAAATGAAATGGCAAGACCTAGGGTTTTGTGCCAATTCTTGAGGGCTTTATACTCTCTCACCAACATTTTCAAAATCGCCCCTGAAGTTCATTAACTGCACTTTTCTCCATAAAGCTCTTATTCCATTAAATTTAGACCCTGATAATTACAGAACCCGATTATTACACTCTTATCGAGGAAGCACGTAAGATGGAGTGGAAATGAGAAAGGAAACAATTTTGATGATGTAATTTGTAGCAAGAATATGCATTCTAATGGTATTTTTGTTAATGTCTTAATATGATACGATTGCAAAATAAAAATGTAGAAGGAATGGATTAAAAAAACATTTTTTTAAATAACTATAGAGATATAAAATGTAAGTATTCAAAATTATTTGTAAAAATATTTTAAGACAATTATTTATAGAAGTTACATATTTATGGTATTTAATAATGTAATTAATTTCCAAAAATACTGATGAGAATATTTTAATGTTGTAATTTACAAAAAATACATATTTTTAATATATTTTTAATTAATATACGTTTATATATTTTAGTATGATAAGATATAAAATTAAAATTAAAAAAATATAAAATAAACTAACTAAGTAAATTATAAAGATATAAAATATGATTTAAATCTAAAAGGGATATTTTTGTCATGACTTTATATTCGGGAAATTAATTAAAATACCCTAAGTTTGACCATCACTTACCAAAATGTCACAAATCTCTCCCATCTTACAAAAATGCCACAAAAATCCGCGGTGGGCCCCGCGATCGCGGGCCCCAGGCCACGTGTCACCAAACTTTGCCCACTTTGCCCGCGTTGGTCCCTCAAGAATGTCCGCGGTCCAGCTTTCCCCCCTCAAGAATGCCCGTGTTGGCAGTTTTGGTCCCTGCTCGCGTTGGGCCCCCGCGATCGCGGGCTAACCCGCTACTTTTCGAATTTACAGTTTGGTCCATGAAGTTTGTGCAAATTTAAAAAAACATTAATGGTCCCTATAGTTTTTAGGTTATCATTTTATGTGGTTTTTAATGTATTGTTTCCTTTCCATTTTAATGTTTTTAATATAGAAATTCACTTAAGTTATGTAACAAGGAAATTAATTAACAACATCATATAAAAATTATTGCAAATCATCTTCCCAACCAAAACGGATACAGTGCATGTAAACAAAGAAATCTATCACTGGAAGGCGTCCTGGAGTCCCGTGATCAAGTTAACCTTTTCCTTGATCACGTCCTCCATTCCTATGTAGTCCGATTCGAGTTCTTCTAGTTCCTCTTCAGCTTCCTTAATCTCTCGTTGCAGCTGCCGAACGTGAGCCCTAGTCATGGCCAGTTCTCGTTTCTTCTCCGCTAGATACTCCATTTTCCCCTGCTGAATCCCCCGTTATGGTTCCACATCCCCTTCCACTTTCTGATATCGACGTTCGCCTCATCAATGGCTTTTTGCACTGCGGGAGTAATTCGTTGACTTTGTCGAAGACCCGTCGGCATAAAATCATACATTGGTGGGGTTCTCATGCCATTATCGAAGTAGTAATTGTCGGATGCCATCTCCCAGTCTGCTTCCTCCTCAGGCGTGAATGGAAAATTGGCTGCAGTTCGCCCACAGTTTGTCCACAGTTTGTCCACTCCTCGTCTGTTTCCGGTACCTTCCAGGTACTCCGGCGAGCTCCGTCGTTCAGTGGTTGGTAGGCTCCCGAACGTGAAGTTCCAGCCACATTCGCCGACCTGTTCCCCCTTGATCTTGAACCTCCATCCATTGTGTTAAGAAAAACGAGAGTGTGTTTGTATAAAAGATAGATAGGAAGTTGTGATTCGTCTGAATAGTTCACTGCAAGATTCGTTTGAAAAGAGCCTGTAAGATTCGACTGAAAAAGTAACTGCAATATTCGTCTGCTCTTGAATAAAGGTCTTTAAGTAGTCAAACATAGCTAATTAATGAGAATTTAGATCAGATTATATGGTACTGTCAAATGCAAGTTTCTATAATATAGATATTGTTCTACATTACATGATACCAATTTTTGCATCATATGAATCACTTCCAGACAACAAGAACCAATACACCAATAATCAAGAAATAAATGTTTGTTCATCCAATAATCTATGTATTAGGATTATCGCAAGTTTCATAAACCTACTTACTAGGTGTTGGAAATATGGGTTTTACTAAACTTTGGACGCATTTAAATTTATATATATATATATGTGTTATATATAACTAACTTTTAGTAGGTTTATGTTCTCCTATATGAGAGCTTCGAAATGATATATAATGCGTCCAAAATGGAGTATGTGTGAAAGAGATATCGATACTCAAAGTTGAGTAAATGGATGAAATTAGCAAAAACCAAATGAAGTAAACAGTAAGTCAATCAAAATACTTTAACAAAATAAGTTAATACTAAAAATAACAATTATTTAATGTTACATAAACAACCTAACGTGGCCCTATTTGACAATGCTCATAAATGGACTCCGCCATATGTATGCGAAAATCTTTGGCAACATCCCCGACCTCGTCAGGGTGTACCCATACCTCATTGTTATTTATCAACATTTGGGCATTACGGCATACCCAGACACCGCAATCCGCATTTATCCCGGCCTGCTGGGGTACATTCTTGGCGAACTTATAGCGAAAGACACCTGTCATATCGCGACGTCTATCATCCTTGACCCGGCAAAAGAAGTCAAATAGCAATGCTTTAAACTTTGTCATCTGCTCTTCCAATTGTTGTCTGAAGAGACTGGCACTGTCGCTATCATATATGGTCATGGTCATAGCGTCAAGTTCAAACACTCCAAGCAACCAATGTTGGGGATTAATGCATATAGGGATGTACACCTGAAATATTACAATATTAGACAACTTAGTTAGCAACAAAACAAGTTAAATAAAATAAGAGTAAAACGATTTACATACTACATCGAGGAGAGCCCAAGAGGTCCCTTCCAAGCCATTGCATGATCTAACCACGGAGGCGGGACCTAGATGCTCAATCAACAAGTAATGAAAGAACATACTGAACATCATGGTCCACCTCGTGTCTGTTCCACGATGTCTTTGCAACAGCGAGACCCAACAATCAATGTGCTATACATAAAAAATAGATGGTTAGACATGTAAAATAAATATATTTGATTATATGACTATAATTAAACTTCATACTAACCACATCCAGTAAGTCAGACTCCAAAGGGTCAACGGCCAACAATACATTGAAAAACGAGGGGGTGATTTCCAAGTTCAAGTGAGGGATGGAGATCAAAGGGGGGAGGCGACTAGTCCGACACATCCTCAATATTTTCGATGCCGGTTGAGGCTCCGGTGAAGACACCTTTCCCTTTTTCTTTCCTCCCTTCTTTCCCCCCGCTTTCTTTGCTTGCTTTTTAGCGGCCGGTGGTGTCGTAGATCCTTGTTGGCCAAACGGGTGACTAAACCATTGTGAAATTTTATGCGACCGCTTTTGAGGGAGCGGGGTCACCTGTGGTGGTGGATCTACAACCTCCATCGGGTCATCTTCCGGCTCCGAGAAGTGATCCTGGATAATAGGAGACCCCATCGTCTGAAAATTAAGTTATTAGATGTTTTAAGTACAATTTAGGAAATGTTCACAATTAAACCAAAACTACCAAAATAACTTACATTATGCATTTCCGGCCTGTAATAGTCTCCGGCCGAACCGCCAAAGATGTCCGTGATTGCTGTGGTGGCGAACGGCGGCATCTGCGAGGTGTACGCCCCCGACATCCCGGCCTGCGTGACATTGATCATTAAAATAGTTACAAAATTAGGAACAAACATATAACTATAATGGTTACTCAGTGTCACTTACACTCTCCGGGATAGTAGAATAGGATGTGGTGGCGAACGTCGTTTGGGACATCCCGGCCCCCGACATCCCGGCCTGCGTGACATTGATCATTATAAAAGTTACAAACTTAGGAACAAACATATAACTATAATGGTTACTCAGTGTCACTTACACTCTTCGGGATAGTAGAATAGGATGTGGTGGCGAACGTCGTTTGGGACATCCCGGCCCCGACATCCCGGCCTGCGTGACATTGATCATTATAAGAGTTACAAACTTAGGAACAAACATATAACTATAATGGTTACTCAGTGTCACTTACACTCTCCGGGATAGTAGAATAGGATGTGGTGGCGAACGTCGTTTGGGACATCCCGGCCCCCGACATCCCGGCCTGCGTGACATTGATCATTATAAGAGTTACAAACTTAGGAACAAACATATAACTATAGTGGTTACTCATTGTCACTTACATTTTCAGGGAATGACGGATAGGATGTGGTGGCAAACGTCGCCTGTGCCCCCTGTCCGAACGGAGCGGGGATCGGTGTCGTACTCGACAGCTAAAACAAATTTAGAACGTAATATTAATATACAAACTAAATAAACGTGGCCAACAAATTAAGTTAAACACTAACATGGACAGCGCTAAACTGTCTGTAGACTTCCTCCAGAAACTCTACACGTGACTCTAGCGGCCCGTGGACGTAGTCCCACGGGTACTCATGACAGCCACGATGTGGCCCGTAGGAAGGGGCCGCCTGATATGGATCGTAAGGGGGCGGCTGGTAGGAGGAGGAAAGGGGCCGCGGATAGGAGGAGGAAGGGGGCGGCGGATAGGAGGAGGAAGGGGGTTTGTTGATCCAAACCCTCAGTGATTTGATAATGACCCTCTCTTATATACTTAGTGAAAATTGTAAGTAAACAATATGTATCAGAGTTTCACTATCGCTGATAAGTACTAAGATCTTACAGTACCGCTGATAGGAACTCTCGCTCTTTTAAATTAAACATTCAGCGAACACTGTTCATCATTAATGCTCTGAGTCTGTTTAGTCATTATGATGATCGCCGATAAGTTAGTTGTTTACTTATGATCCCTGAAGACAAGTTTCACGTCAACAAAGGTTCTACGCTGAAGTCGAAGATCAAGCTCAAGAACCAGCGACAAGTCTCCTAATGAACTGATGCGGATCAGCGAAGACTCAGATTTATCCACTCAACGTGAAGTATCAAGTACAAGACTTCAGCTATCGCTGAACTTTATCATCTGCTGAATAGTAAATGATAATCGCTGAATCAACGAAATCTGATCATGAAGTCCTCCGTACAAAGTACTTTTGTCTCAACCACCCTTGCACGACTTCGTACGAATTGTCAGAAAAGAACCTCCGAATATCTGAAATCGTACAACCACTCTGATACTACACTATTCATCCATACAGCTACTAAGGTTGTCAACCAAGGTCAATGACATGCAACCAACCAGCTGATGACACGTGTAAAGTATATACTGACTTGCATTAAATGCATGCAGTATATAAAGAGATGAACTCACTTCTTTTGAAGTAACTTGCTAACTCTGGACAAGTTCAAATATCTTATCTCAAGATAGGTTATTATTAGTAATTTCCTTATCTTTCTTAGTGCAAGAAACCTTAGTGTTCCAACTTGTTTAGATTTAGGTTTATCCTTAATCTTGTCTCCGCAACAAGCTGTAAATTGTTAATGATTTATCAATAAACAATTTAGAAAAGTAAAATCTGTGTGTTTGTATTCAACCCCCCCCCCCCCCTTCTACAAACTTGTATAGGCCTTCGGGACCAACAAGTGGTATCAGAGCAGATTTGTTTAATCTCATAAACAAGATCTAATCTAAGATATTTCTCTTCCTTGCTATTATCTGAAAATGGCCAACACAAACACACATTATATAGACAATGGTTCTCTTGCAAAACCCCCTAGATTTTCCAGAGACAACTTCAACTTGTGGAAAAATAGGATGACACTCTTCTTAGAAGGTGTAGACCCTACTATGACTTACTATCTTGAAAACGGCCCACACATCCCTGTAACAATTGATCCTTTAGTTCCAGCCACTGCAACTAGAGCTGTTATTCCAGAAAGGCTGATTCCAAATGAAATACACATGTGGACCGATGAAGATAAGAAGAAAGTGGCTATAGATACAAAAGCCAGATCCATACTATCCATGGCCCTTCCTGACGAAGTCTACCATTCCGTCATGAACCTGAAGTCATCAAAAGCCATGTGGGACACAATATGTGTTCAGTATGAAGGAACGTCTGAAGTCCAGGACTCAAGAAAGATCAACCTGGTAAGACAATACGAAAACTTTATTTCTGGTAAGAATGAAACTCTCTCTGAAGTTCACCAACGTTTTAATTGCTTAATTATAGATCTAAAAACTGTTGGTAAGGAATATTCTAACTTTGAAGTGCTGACAAAGTTTCTAGAATGTTTACCTGAAAGCTGTGACAATTATTCCATGTGTCTCAAGTTGTCAAAGGATCTTAAATCAATGACCCTTTCAACCTTATATGGTACATTGCTGAATCATGAGCAATCTAGCCATCTTAAGAAGAATCTTGTAAAAGATTCCAAAAGTACTCCTGTTGCTTTAATCTCAGAAGAACCTTCTACTCAGCGACCCTCGGTCACTATCACTGAGTTAGAAAGTAACTTTGAAAGGTCATTAGACTCTGATTCTTCAGATGATGATGAATCCTTGGCTCTCCTAACTAAAAAGTTCAGGAGATTCGCCAAGAAGAAAATGTTTAGAAAGAACAAACCTCTTTCCATAACTGACAAGCCTAAATCATCAGCTTTTGTTGATAAGGCTACTGCTACTTGTTTCAACTGCGAAAAGACAGGTCATTTCGCTAATGAGTGCAGGTCAAAGAAAGTCATGAGACCTTCAGCTTTCTCAAAGAAAAACTTTGTTCCAAGGAATAAAGATGACAAATACTCAAAGCTGAAGGAGAAGTATGCAAAGCTGAAAAGTTTTAAGAAGAAAGGAAAAGGCCTGATGGCTGACTATGATTGGGCTGCTTCTGATGAAGAAGCATCATCATCTGACTCTGAAGATGATGAAGCAAATCAATGTCTCATGGCCAAGATTGAAGAAGAGGAAGAAAGTTCAGACATTCCCTCCACTTCAACATTTGCCATTCATGTATCACCTTCTTTCTTTACCAATATTGCAAATATTGATGAAGCTGATAGTCTCCGTAAGATCGATCTCTTGACTAGAAGTTTATACGAAGCCATGAACGGCAAAACTGTGGTTGAAAACCAAAATCTTGATCTCGCTGAAAAGCTTAAAAACTGCCACTTTCAAATAGAAAAGCTTTCTAAAATTGAAGATGATTTTAAAGATCAAGTCTATTTAAATCAGCTAGTCAAAATCGAACGAGCAGAAGCTATCGCTGCATTAAAAGCTGAACAAGCTACTGTTGAAGGATGGTGTAATTCTTCAACAAAGATCACTGAGATAATTAAGGCTCAGATTCCTCTGAGTGATAAACGTGGTCTGGGTTATAAATATGATACTCCAAAACCAACCACTGAACGTTCAATGCTTAAATTTGGAACGTTCGTATCCTCACTCGCTGACACTTCATCATCTCAGTGCTCCTCGTCCATTACACCAATCCCTGAGGAAACTCCTACCTCCTCAAAAGGTAAGGAGAAAATGGTTTATTCAAAACCTACCTCTGTCTCTAAAGACAAAGGTAAAGGAATTGTTATTTATCAAAATCCTCAGAAGGGTACCTTAGTACCAAAGCTGAATGCTTCTAAAGCCTCAGTAACCAACCCCTCTGGATTTAGAAAGCTGATCTCTGGATCTATTCAGCGATCTACTCCTAGACTCAGAGTGGATGTCCTTGGTAAGAAATCTGAAGAACTGAATGTTCGTCCCATTTCTAAAGCCTATAGTTTACTTGGTGCTGGCACTTCTAATTCGAAATTAAAAGCTCAGCATACAAGTGGTCCTAGAACTATTTTTAGTTATAGGAAATGTTATCACTGTGGACTTACCGATCATATTGCTAGTAAGTGCCCCACAGCCACCAAAGCCGAAAAAATAGCTAAGGTGAAGATTGCCCCCAAGGCAAAGAAGACCAACACCAATGCAAATCAGGTCAAGATGACTCCTACCACTGAAGTTAAGAAATTAACCAAAGTGAAGAAAGACAAAGCTGAATCTTCAAATGCTGCGAAGACCGTTGAACCTTCTATTCCAACTAGCTCCACTGACAAACGTGTATACATGGTTAAGTGGGTACCCAAGCAAAACTAATCTTCCTTTGTAAATGCAGGTTAAGAAGGGTATCTGGTATCTCGATAGCGGATGCTCTAGACACCCGAGGGTATGGTGTACTTTCAAATGGTACAACCTCCTTCAGAAGAGTCGCATATGTTGAAGGGCTGAAGCATAATCTTCTGAGCATCAGTCAGCTTTGCGACATGGATAACAAAGTGATTTTCACTAAGGAATCCTGCTTTGTCTCTGACAAAAATGAGAAGATAGCTCTCAGCGGTTATCGTTTGGAAAATGTTTATGTAATAAACATGGACTCAACAACCACTGAGAACTCCTGTTTCTTCTCAAAGGCATCTTCTGATGTTAACTGGCTATGGCACAAGAGGCTCTCGCATCTAAATTTCAAGACACTGAATACTCTTTCCTCCAAAGAGTTAGTCACTGGTCTACCTCAGCATTCATACGCCAAAGAGTCTTTATGTTCAGCGTGTGAAAAAGGGAAGCAGACCAAGGCAAGCTTCAAGTCAAAGCAAGTCTCATCAGTGGCATCTCCTCTACAACTACTCCATATGGATTTGTTTGGCCCTGTTAACAAACAATCCATCGCTGGAAAGAAATATACGCTGGTCATAGTTGATGAATTCTCTCGTTACACATGGGTAATGTTTCTCCGTTCTAAGAGTGACACCCCTGAAGAACTCATCACCTTTGTTCGGAAGATGGAAACTCTGAACAATATGACTGTTCGCTCAATAAGGAGTGATCATGGAACTGAATTCAAAAACAGTTCTCTTGATTCCTTCCTTGAGAGTAAGGGTATTTCTCACAACTTTTCGTCAGTAAGAACACCGCAACAAAATGGAGTCGCTGAAAGAAGAAATAGAACAATTATTGAAGCTGCACGTTCAATGCTCAGCGATTCTCACCTGCCTACTCAGTTTTGGGCAGAAGCTGTCAACACTGCTTGCTTTACGCAAAACAGGTCGCTGATAGTTAAAAGATTCAAAAAGACAGCCTATGAACTCCTTCATGGGAGAAAGCCTTCAATCAGCTTTCTTCACATCTTTGGATGTCAGTGTTTCATACTGAACAACAGAGATGCCCTTGGAAAGTTTGATCCTAAGGCTGATGATGGAATCTTTCTTGGATACTCCTCAGTCTCCAAAGCATTCAGAGTCTTCAACCGTAGAAGACAAACTGTAGAAGAAACTATTCACGTCACGTTTGACGAATCCCGTTCAGCGAACTCTAAACCGTCCGCTGATACTGAAGAACTGAATCAATGGATGTTTTCTCATCTTGGTGATTCAGAAGAAGTTCCCACTCCTCATGCTCACACCGTAGAAAATGATGGTCCTCCTATCATTCCAGATATGCAGAATAGTGAAGCTGAAACATCTTGGGTCTCAGCTGTGCCTATAAACACTATACCTGCAATTGATCCAAATGTCTCAGAAATTCCGTCTATTTCTCAGCAATCAGTGAATGAAGTGACAAATGCAAACATTCCTCTTTTAGCTGATAATCCAGAAGTAGCTGAAGCCTCATCTTCAGTTTCTCCAGTTCAGACTGAATCAGCGACGTATGCTCCGGCTCAGCGATGGACTGTAAATCACCCAATCGATCAAATTCTTGGTGATCCCAACGCTGGTATTCAGACTCGTAGAAGTGCAGGTAATATTTGTTTATTTGTTAACTTTATTTCTCTAACTGAACCAAAGAAAATAGATGATGCCCTCAGAGATCCAAACTGGGTCAGCGCTATGCAAGAAGAGCTGACTGAATTCGAAAGAAACAAAGTTTGGAAACTCGTTCGTAGACCAACTGACAAAACGGTGATAGGCACTAAATGGGTCTATCGAAACAAGTTGGACGAACATGGTACTGTAACTCGCAACAAAGCTCGTCTTGTTGCTCAGGGATACAGACAAGAGGAAGGCATAGATTATGACGAAACTTTTGCTCCAGTAGCAAGACTCGAATCTATTCGTCTTTTCTTAGCATATGCTGTACACAAAAACTTCACTGTACATCAGATGGATGTTAAGTCAGCGTTTCTGAATGGAAAACTGAATGAAGAAGTGTATGTGGAACAACCTCCAGGATTCTCAGATCCTAAGCGTCCAGGTTATGTTTATAAACTGGACAATGCACTTTATGGCTTAAAGCAAGCTCCTCGTGCATGGTATGATACTCTCTCTACTTATCTCCATATTGAACATTTTGAGAGAGGTAAGATTGACAAAACTCTATTTTTTAGAAAAGTGAAAGGTCATATCATTTTAGTTCAAATATATGTTGATGACATTATATTTGGTTCTACTAACCCTGAGCTTTGTACTCGTTTCACTGATAGAATGAAAGATGAGTATAAAATGAGCATGATGGGTGAACTAACATATTTCCTTGGTCTTCAGATTAAGCAAACTGAAAAAGGAACTTTCATTAATCAGGGAAAATATGTTAAAGATATGCTGAAGAAATTCGACTTAACTGAAAGTTCAGCTATGAAAACCCCTATGGCACCTCCGCTGACACTTGATAAGGACACAAAAGGTGTTCCTGTCAATGTCACGCTGTACCGTGGGATGATCGGCTCACTATTGTATCTTACAGCTAGCCGACCCGATATTATGTTTGCAACATGCTTGTGTGCACGATATCAAGCTGAACCTAAGATATCTCATATGAAAGCTGTAAAGCGAATCTTTCGATATCTTAAGGGTACAGCAAATCTAGGCCTTTGGTATCCCAAAGACTCAGGATTCGATCTAACCGCCTATTCAGACAGTGATTTTGCAGGTTGCAAAATGGATAGGAAAAGCACCACAGGAGGATGTCAGCTCCTGGGTGGAAAGCTGGTAAGTTGGACAAGTAAGAAGCAAAACTCAGTGTCCACTTCCACAGCTGAAGCTGAATATGTAGCCGCTGGAAACTGTTGTTCTCAAGTCTTGTGGATGAGAAATCAGCTACTAGACTATGATCTTCAGCTCTCCAAAATTCCAATCTATTGCGACAGCACAAGTGCCATCGCTATAGCAAACAATCCAGTGCTACACTCAAAGACAAAACACATAGAAATCAGATAACATTTTATCAGAGATCATGTGATGAATGGTGATATAGAACTTCATTTTATCCCAACTGATTATCAGTTAGCTGATTTATTTACCAAACCTCTTGATGAGACAAGATTCAACTTTCTCATCAGCGAGCTTGGAATGCTGAACTTTGAAGGGTAAAATCTTCAGCGTTTCACATTAATCAGCGAAAGGATAAAATCAACTCGTATAACCTATTCAATCATCTTCTCTCTGAATAAACTTGGTTAAACTGATATCCAGGTATGTTTTCTCTCTCTGACAAACGCATGAAAATGCAAGATTTCAAAAACAAATGCATCGCTGAATATCTCTTCCTTAACAGCGATATTTTGAAAGTTCTTAAAACCTTCACTGATATCTTCTACTCAGTGCTTCATGTTTTTCAAAAGAGTCCCTGAGTTTTCAAAACCTCAGAGACATCCTAAAAGAATGTGAAAGGACAGTTGTGACGTCATTGCAACGGATAACACCAGGCACGATTTCTTTCTGACACACGTTTGCACGTTTCGCTCAAACTTCCAATCAAATGCAAACACGTGTCCGTGTCATGATGAAAACCTTTTCCCGCTCAAGGTTTTCTCTCTCTAAAACTCCCTATATAAACAACTCTTGGTTTATATTTGTCTTTTACGCGAAAAATCTTCCTCCGCAAGAAAAGAATTACTGTTGCATTTGTGCTCTAAAATCTTCAAAGAACTGTTCATCATCTTCTTCATCAAAAACATCAAGGTTAATATGTTCTTATTTTTTCAAATGCAGATAACTTGTTTCTGATCTTATCATTGTTTTAAACAAGATCAAACAAAAGAACTTAAAAATAAAATTATTTTCTTTCATGGTTTTATGAACACAACCATTTCATGGTTGTTCTTCAAGTTTTAAATCTAAATCTTAAACTTGTTCTTCATTCGTATCCAGTTTTTTTTGAAACTGGAATATAAGAATTTATGGGTTTTAATCTTCATTAAGACATTTATGTCTGAATGAAATGGACAAAATTCGAACCATCTTAATGGAAATTCTTTCCATACTAAGACAATTCTTATTTGTTAACATCTTTGGTTGAACTGATAATACAGAGAAATGGCATCTTCAAAGATCAATGTTACCGCTGAGTCCATCTCCGCTGACTCTGAGGAAGTGGACATCATCAAAGCCCCTCAGGTTAAATTCAAGCTGGATCAACTAGATTGGACTAAGGTCAACAACCTCTCTGCGCTTCTCGAGTTTCCTCCTCGAAAGCAAGTCACACATCTGGATGATGCTGTGAATTTCCTGAAAAACTGCTGCATTTCAACAGCCCTGACCATCACACCTCCCGCAAGTCAGCTACTACTATCCCAGTTCTGGTACTCTGCCAGACACACTCAGCTACCCTCCGCCAAAGATGCATCCAAAACCATCGATTGCATACTCAGCGATACTGAGTATGGTACAATTAAGATAACCCCCGCTATCATACGAAAAGCCCTGAACCTCCCCAATGCTACCAAAGAAAAACCATTTGTTCCATTCCCTGACCATAAGAAGCATGCTGACAGAGAAGCAATCATTGCTTTCCTCAACGCAATGGGTTACATCTGGGAAACTGGAAGGGACAAGAAGCCCGAGAAGAAGCTGACGCTGATAAAGAAGTCCAAAATGCCTAGCGAGATGAATTTCATCTTCGCACACCTGATCAGCTGCATGACAGCGAAGACCGGCTCCTCTGATCAAGTCGCTCAACCTCAGCAGGCTATGGGATACGCACTGCTGAAAGGTCTACATATTGACTGGGCATCTATCATTTATGATGACCTAGTGCAAAGAGTAGATTCTGCTGCTGACAGACCTGCATGGGTTCCCTACCCCCGTTTCATCAGCGCCATCTTTCAATATGGCCTGAAGGACAGCTATCCTCAAGAGGGTGACCTGAAACTTTCTCAGGTTGGCCCTAAGGTGCTCGATTTCAAACCTGTCGATAATGAGGTACGTCTCTCTACCCTTCTCTCTCTTCTTAACCCCAATTCTTCAACTTCTGTGGCTCCTTCAGCGACAATACCCATCGCTGATACCCCGGCCACACAATCCTCTCCGTCTAAGAAAAGGAAACCCTCTCACACCCAACTTGATTCCAAAAGGATCAAGAAAACCAAGGAGCAACCCCAGCAATTCCATGCTGAAGACTCCTCAGCTCATTCTGACGAGCTGAAGGAAAGTTCCGTGGTACGCTCTGCCACACCCGTTCAAGCCATCCCTCCAATCCAGACTTCAGCGTCTCCAAACGCTGAGGTTAGAAACTTGGAACCTACCCAACCTCCCTCAGTCTCTCAAAAGACTGATGAAGTGATTCTCAGTGATTCCAACGCTGAACTCAATACCCGAACCCCTTTCTTATCCTTCGCTTCTCCCCCCACTCCCTTGGACACTCCTCCAAAGAACACTGGAGATGCCATCATTCCAGAAGCCACCGCTGACGCTTCTCAACGAATGATGAAGACAGGACCTGCAGAGATCACCATACCTCACCGAACTTTTGAGGAAGATATGGAACATTTTTCAGGAATCCGCAACTTTGACGATTTCGTCAATCCTCCTGCAGGTACAAATCAACCCATATACACTGTAACTAAACCTGAAACTTCTGAGCTTTCCTTTGTTCACAAGTACTTATGTGTTACAGGTCCTAATTTGGGAGACATCAACGAGTCTCTGAAGTCCGTGGAAACAAAGTTGGCCGGTCTCACCACCACACTCTCCAACAACTCTACAACTGTAACAAACGATGGAGAGAATTTGACAAAGCTGACTACGGTGGTGAAGAAGAAAGCTTCCACAGATGACTTGAAGCAAGTTGATAAGACTCTCAGCGACTTTGCTAAGGTGCTCGCTGATATCTACACAGACTACACCTCACTCAAACAATCAGTTTCCTCCATGTCCGGCGAGGTAACAACGCTGAAGACATCGGTTGGAGCACTAGAGGGTGATATGTCTGCTATGAAGACAAATGTTCAAACTCTGACGACTGACTTAGGCTCTGTAAAGACCGACGTTGGTTCGATGAAAACAATGATTGAAGAGCTGCTCAACAAGGCGAGAACTCCTGCTCCTGAACCTGCCCCTGCCCCTGCCCCTGCTTTGGAAACTTTCACAGCGGCGGATCGCAAAGAGCTGGAAAAGATCAATCCTGCTATATCTGGCCTTGAAGACAGATTAGCAGCGATTGAAAGTTGTATTAAAATCTCTGGCCAAGAAGACAGAGAAAATACAAATGCTAAGTCTACCCATTCCTCCCCCAATCATGAGAAAGAGGGGGAGAAGAGCGCGGAATATACCGCTGAGAAGAGCGCTAAGGATCTTGAAAAGAGCACTGAAGACCTTTCCCATGATGAATCTATCAGGGGAGAGAAGAATGAAGATCTTATCGCTGGACCTCAGGGAGATGAAAACCCTGAGGGAACCGAGAAGCTCGCCTCTGTATCTGAGGGGGAGCAACTCGAAGAAGACGCTGAAGAATCCGAAGCAGAAGATGATGAAGCCATCGACATCCCTGATGATGAACCATCTTCTTCTCCAAAGAAGAATGATGATGATGATGACGAAGATGCCGATGATTTCTTTATCGTCAAACCTGCCCCAAGGATCAAAGCTCTTAAGGGAATTTCAATAAATGAACCAACAGGGGAGCGGACAAAGACAAAGCCCTCAGCCTCTGGCGCTGAGAAAGGCAAAGGCAAAAGCGTCGCTGAAGATGACAATCTGATGATCTTGCTTGAAAAGCCGGTTTGTCAGGTACACTAAACATCTCTTACTCCATCCCTCCTCCACACTATAAGTTCTACTTCCCTAAGCCTACACCTGAACATATTTATCTTTCTCTTTCTACCCAAGTTCTTCTACCCATGTTCCTATTTGTAAGATCGTTGTGTTTCAGCTAGTCCTCTCCTCTGTTTGAGGATGTCGCTGAAGGTTCTACTATTGCGACTTCACAAATAAAGCCAGCTGCTGCTGATGAAATAATCCTAGTCTTAGATTTGATCTCTGAGACTGATGAACCAGAAGAACAACCTCTCTCGCACAGAAACAGACCTTCCTCAGCTCCTCAAAAGCTTAGTGAAGAGGATCAAAAGAGAAAAGAGGAAATAATAAAGCGATTCGAGGATCAGCGAATTATTCTAAGGCGTGATCAACTGCCTTCAGTTCCTCCAAAGTTCAGAATTTCAAAAGCTGAATACAAGGAACACCTCAGAGCTGAACGCCTCATCGCAGAAAGAAAGGAAGCTGAAGAGAAAGACATAGAATACGCCATCAAGCTTACTCAATGACCAATCAAAGACCCCAAGCTGAAAAGAGTTCCCATTGATGTTCAACGTCAGCTCTGGGATAATGCTCAAGAAATCGTTAGAGAAAAGACAAAGGTCTCTGATACAACCTTGGAATGGGCTAATCAAATGCTGACCTATCGATCAAGACCATCCAAGATAATCAAAGCCAACATCAGAGGAAAATTGTTCGTTGATGTTCCTGTTGTTGAAGTGGATATCTACAGAGATGACAAAACCAAGCAAACCTTCTATGCTGCTTCATTAGAAAAGTTTGGTCTCTCTGAATGGTTAGAAACGAAATTAGCCATTCAGGGATCACGCTCAAAATTCAAAAGCCATGTTGAGATGATCTTAAACAAACAGATCGACTTGCTTTCATCTGCTGTGGATATCCCTCCTACTCTTCCTCAACCGAAGAAAGCCTCTGCTAAGAAGAAGAAAGTTTCTGATTCAGGTCCAATCATTCGAAATGAAACAGGTATTGGTTTCTCTCGTGCTGAAGTTCTTGGTCCTGATGCTGATCTTTCAATGCTTGACACCTCCCTACCACCTGGAGAAACCTTCATCCCTGGCACAGTGGTAAGTGATCCATATGGTATATTCTTCTTAGACTATGATGGAAATCATCACTTTCAACGTGTCTCTGAGCTCCAAATCGCTCCCATCGAACAACTCAGAGATCTCGTACACTGGTGTGAAGTCAGACGCGACATCAAAGCTAGACACCTGAAGCCCTTGATTTTTGAAGCTGCTCTGAAGTTAAAGAATCAAGGAGTAAAAGTCCCTGACTGGATGATCCCCACTAAAAAGACCCTTGATGAACTTCTCATTAAGGAAGAACCCTTCGAAAACTGATATAATCTCCTTTTTCTCTATTGTATCAGTTATCCTTCTGTACTTGTAAATTATTTCGCTTGTACTTGTAATCTTTCTGTTCTTCATTGTAACCTGATTCAATATTTTAAAGAAAGATTTCAGCGAACGTACTTTACTCCATCAGTACTGAAAAGATCCCAGAAAACAGTAAAAGGGACAAATATTTTATGAGTTATTTTTATCCTTATGTTTTCATTAAATAGCAATTTTCTTTGTTGCTATGTCATAATCAAATAGGGGGAGATTGTTGATCCAAACCCTCAGTGATTTGATAATGACCCTCTCTTATATACTTAGTGAAAATTGTAAGTAAACAATATGTATCAGAGTTTCACTATCGCTGATAAGTACTAAGATCTTACAGTACCGCTGATAGGAACTCTCGCTCTTTTAAATTAAACATTCAGCGAACACTGTTCATCATTAATGCTCTGAGTCTGTTCAGTCATTATGATGATCGCTGATAAGTTAGTTGTTTACTTATGATCCCTGAAGACAAGTTTTACGTCAACAAAGGTTCTACGCTGAAGTCGAAGATCAAGCTCAAGAACCAGCGACAAGTCTCCTAATGAACTGATGCGGATCAGCGAAGACTCAGATTTGTCCACTCAACGTGAAGTATCAAGTACAAGACTTCAGCTATCGCTGAACTTTATCATCTGCTGAATAGTAAATGATAATCGCTGAATCAACGAAAGCTGATCATGAAGTCCTCCGTACAAAGTACTTTTGTCTCAACCACCCTTGCACGACTCCGTACGAATTGTCAGAAAAGAACCTCCGAATATCTGAAATCGTACAACCACTCTGATACTACACTATTCATCCATACGGCTACTAAGGTTGTCAACCAAGGTCAATGACATGCAACCAACCAGCTGATGACATGTGTAAAGTATATACTGACTTGCATTAAATGCATGCAGTATATAAAGAGATGAACTCACTTCTTTTGAAGTAACTTGCTAACTCTGGACAAGTTCAAATCTCTTATCTCAAGATAGGTTATTATTAGTAATTTCCTTATCTTTCTTAGTGCAAGAAACCTTAGTGTTCCAACTTGTTTAGATTTAGGTTTATCCTTAATCTTGTCTCCGCAACAAGCTGTAAATTGTTAATGATTTATCAATAAACAATTTAGAAAAGTAAAATCTGTGTGTTTGTATTCAACCCCCCCCCCCCCCCTTCTACAAACTTGTATAGGCCTTCGGGACCAACAGGGTTGCTGATATCCACCGGAAGGGGGTTGCTGATATCCACCGGAAGGGGGCCTGTCGTCGTCTTCCTCATCTTCGTGAGATGTGGAAGGAGAGGGACGTCGAGCCCTTGCCGCCTCTGCGTCAATAAAGGCCACGCTGTCTCTGTACCAATCCGTGTCCATCTCGTCGGCAGTAGGCTCAAGGCGAGCGAAAGGCAAGAGTGGCAGCTAAATATATGATAAAACATAAAAAAATTAATAAGCGGGACTAACGTATGCAAATTGTAAACATAGTAAAAGAACTTACATGTCTAGATTCATTGAAGAACTGAACCCAAAGCGACCTACTTAGGGTAACACGCTTGTCCCAACGGGTTCCCTTAAGTACTCGGTCGTCGCGCTTGACGAAATATCGGATTGATGCGGGAAACATCTCCAAGATCCATATCTAGAATTAGACAAGAAGAGCAAGTACGTAAAAAGAAAAGCCAAACAGTTTGTATGTATTATTAACAATTGTTATACTACGTATCTAACCTTGAAGGCGTATGTAAAACCACAAAGGTTCATCTTTCCATGTCGATCGGAGTCGTGTCTGGTTATGGCTCGGTGCAAGATTGAGTAGCAATGTGTCCAGATATGGCTACCCCACGGGTAGCTGTTAAACAGCTCAAGGTCCTCGACGGCCCTAAGGACCGTCGAGGAAGCATACTGGCTATACTCACGGCCCATGAAGCCCATATCCACGATCACCACCAAGCATACATGGACAGCATCGGCGTCGCTTAGGGCACTAAGGCCCTCTTTCATCATGTCCTGGGTTGCCTTCAGCTTCAAACGAGATGCCGAAATGCCCCAAACCCTAGGAACGAAGGAGCAGTCTGCTAAGGGAGAAAGGGGGGGAGCCTCTCCAAAACGTAGTCATGTAATTAGACAGAACTCACGACGCCCAAATGCAATCGATCGCCGAAGAAATCAAAATGCATCTCCTCCGGCTCAGCGTTGGCGTCCTCGACCTCCAACTGTAGAAACATGTGTAATAGCGTAGGGTCGCCAGCAGAGTAAGACACATCCATCCATGGCCCGAACGGTGTCCCTCTAAAGATGGCCTCCAGGGTATCCGCGCGATCACCTAATCCCCTAAAGCGCCCTCCTAACTCCTCGATGTAGGCAACTTTGCACTTTAGCGTCAAGTCGATGTTAAAGAAATCCCTCTACATAGTCATTCACAGATGTTATAGTTAGTGTTATATATAGATGCTTTAGCTTGTTTGGTTTATTGTGTTGATAATTATTCGTTTGTTTTAGTTTTTGAAAAGAAACCACTCAATCTATTGGACTTCCAGGTAGCAAGGGAATCACAAGGATTGCTTAAATCCCGACATACCTTAGGGCTATTTACACCCGTTTGACAAAATCCAAATAGATATGTTGCGGTTTATTTTATTTCAACATATAATAGTGTTATAAATAGATAAAGTGCGGTTTATTTTATTTCAACGTATAATATTGTTATATATAGATGTTGCGGTTTATTTTATTTCAACGTATCATATTGTTATATATAGATGTTGCGGTTTATTTTATTTCAACGTATAATATTGTTATATATAGATGTTGCGGTTTATTTTATTTCAACGTATAATATTATTATATATAGATGTTGCGGTTTATTTTATTTCAACGTATCATATTGTTATATATAGATGTTGCGGTTTATTTTATTTCAACGTATCATATTGTTATATATAGATGTTGCGGTTTATTTTATTTCAACGTATCATATTGTTATATATAGATGTTGCGGTTTATTTTATTTCAACGTATCATATTGTTATATATAGATGTTGCGGTTTATTTTATTTCAACGTATCATATTGTTATATATAGATGTTGCGGTTTATTTTATTTCAACGTATCATATTGTTATATAGATGTTGCGGTTTAGGGACCCTAGTTGTCATTCTTAAAAGTTTAGGACCTAATTGACATTCTTAAAAGTTTAGGGACCTAAATTGTCATTCTTAAAAGTTTAGGGACCTAAGTTGTCATTCTTAAAACCGTAGGGACCTAAGCTGTCATTCTTAAAAGTTTAGGGACCTAATTGGCATTCTTAAATATTTAGGGACCTAAATTGTCATTCTTAAAAGTTTAGGGACCTAAGTTGTCATTCTTAAAACCGTAGGGACCTAAGTTGTCATTCTTAACATTTTTTTTTATAAAAAAGCACATTCTTAACATTTTTTTTATAAAAACACACTCTTAACAATTTTTTTATAAAAAAACACCTTCTTAACATTTTTTATAAAAACACACTCTTTAGAATTATTTTTATAAAAACAATCTCTTAACAATTTTTTATAAAAAACATTCTTAACAATGTTTTTTTATAAAAAAACACATTCTTAACAATTTTTTTATAAAAAAACTCTTAACAATTTTTTTATAAAAAAACTCTTTAACATTTTTTTATTAAAAATACTCCAATAACAACATACACATTATAACATACAAATATCACATTCAAACATAAAACCATACATATCATATATCTTAAAAATGTTAAACATAGAACATATTCAAACATAACAAAAGTTATAAACACTCTAACAACATACAAATCATATTTCTTAACTTAAAATAACATACAAAAAATAACAAAAAACATAAGGAAAACATACCACAGAGGTAATACGAGACATCTTCACAAAACTCGAATGCGTATTCCACACGACAAAATTGAGAGAGTGGGAGAAAATTGAGAGAGTTATTAAAAAAATGGGGTGTGGCTGGTTTGGTCCCCCACCCCTCTTATATAGTGCGGCGACAGAGAAGAGAAAGAGATAGGGTTTGGCTCACAAAGATTTTTAGGGTTAACCCCATGCCGACGCGTGGCGGGTTAGCCCGCGATCGCGGGATCCCAACGCGGGCAGGGACTAAAACTGTCAACACGGGCATTCTTGAGGGGGAAAAGATGGACCGCGGGCATTCTTGAGGGACCAACGCGGGCTATTTGGGCGAAGTTTGGTGACACGTGGGCCTGAGGCCCGCGATCGCGGGGCCCACCGCGGCTTTTTGGGGCATTTTGGTTAGATGGGAGAGATTTGTGGCATTTCAGTAACAAGATGTTTGACTTTTGGCATTTTAATTAATTTCCCTTTATATTCATCACATATTCAGTTTATTTATTTATTAATTAATTATTAGATTTTAAAAGTTTTATATACAATAAGCTTAGAGCATCTCCAACCTTGACACCAAAAAAACACCAAAAACACCAATTATGGTGGGCCCAACACCAAAAAAAAACCCTCAACTCCAACCATACTAAAAAAACACCAAATTTGTGGACCCCATATTAAAATAACATTATTTCATTTACTATTTGCTATTAATATACATAAGTTATAATATTTATTAATTAAATAATAATACTTTTAAGAGAAAGTGGTGGGATCCACCATATTGGCGTGTCAAATTCACACTGTATATTTGTCGTAGCAATTGAACGGACGGCATTTTCTTTTGCCGTTTGCCGGATGATTGGAGTGAAAGAACCGGCAAAAACTTGATTTTGGCATACGATTGGAGATGCTCTTATAATCTAAATATTACGCATCATTCAGCTATAAATTAATTTAATAAGTCATCTTAAATAAATATTTTATGATATTATATTGAGTAAACCACAAATTTAGTCCTTGTAGTTTGTAAAAATAATACTTTTTGTGTTTATAATTTTAAAATTACAAAATAGTCGGTGTAGTTTGCAAAAATATTCTAATTTGATCCCTGTTTTTAACAGTCATTAAAAGATTTCTTTTAATTAGAGATATTTCATCTCTTTATCGATTTTTTATTTTTTACCTAATTAAGAACCATAGAGACCAAAATCATAAATTGATTTCGCTTGTGTACAAAATTAAAAAAATCAATAAAATGATAGAAAAACATCAATCATTTAATAGTAATTTCAAGCAAAACCAAATTTGTAGTTTTCTCTATAATAACATAAATAAGAGTGAATTGTGGATTTGGTTCTTATGGTTTTGTGTTTTCTTTGATTATGATCTTCATTTTATATTTAGTATGGACATGATCCATGTGGTATCAATATATTGTAGCTAGGGTTCCTTAACACTAACACCGTTAAGTTTAAAAAGTTAAAGACACCACGTGTCTTGCACATGATGGGTATAATTGTCAATTTACTTTTCCATTTCAATTAACCTATATGTTTTTAAAACAAAGAATAATAATTGTGGATTTGGTTCTTATACATCACTCATCATTTTTAAAACCATTTATTATCTCTCTTAATTGTTCTAACAATTTTTTTCATAACTTTAATATAAAATGATAATACATTCAATATCTCTAAAACCTTATATAAAATAATAATACATTCAATTTCATTAATATTTTAATATAAAACAATAATACATTTAGTTTTGTTAGAAGAATTTATATTTTTTCGATATACTAATCATAAATGAGTCTTTCGGATTTGATAGGTTTTCATTGTTTTTTCTCTACTTTAACCTTGTTTATGTAAAGAATATACTAAAAACTTTAAAATCTTTATTCTTTATAAGATGCTCTAAAGAGGATAAACATTAAACAAAATTTAAATTAAAAATTTCATGCAAACAATTATTATAGACATAATTCTTTTAATAAAACCAAAAATTATTTTTAAATATTTCAAATTTAATACAATCATAATTTAACTAACCATACCGTAGATGATTAATCCTTTACTGATGCTACCATAGTACCATGGGTGATGGGACTGACCTCCCACTTGCAATAGTAATTATTATAACAAAATTGAATGTATTATATTAAAATATTAATGAAATTGAATGTATTATATTTTATATAAAAAGTTATAGAAATTTTTGTTAGGATAATTAAGAGAGATGATAGATGAGTTTTAAAGATGATGAGTGATGCATAAGAACCAAATCCACAATTCAGTATTTTTTGCTTTAAAAACGTATAAGTTAATTCAAAGGGAAAAGTAAATTAACAATTATATCTATCATGTGTAAGACACATGATGCCTTTAACATTTTAAACTTAACGGTGTTAGTATTGAGGGATCGCAGTCACAATATATTATTTACCATAAAGAACATATTCATAATAAATATAAAATAAGGTCCATGGTTAAAGAAAACACAAAACCAAATGAATCAAATAACGGGAAAAATCCATCACGTATTAGGCCATCCTCAGCGCTCCGTAGAAGCCCTCAAGCGCCACATCAGCTAAGCCCTCAAGCCCTAAAGACCCCAGCGCTACCCTCAAGCCCTCTTGCCACCTCATTTTTTTAATTCTTTTATTTATACATTTAATTATTTAACAAAATAAAAATATTTATATATTTTTTAATAAATAAAAATAAGATAAATAATAAAAATAAAAATTCATATCATTCATTAAAAAATTACAAAATTAAAAATTACAAAATACAAAACACTACCAATTATGATATTTTTTAATTTGCTCTTTTCTCGCTACCGTAACCATCAAAGCGGGGCCCGAAAGGTGATCATGCGGGGTTATGAAAAACTCGAAGTCTTTATCAAATCGTTTTGCTCGTTCAATTTCTCGTTCGTGTTCCAACTTATCTCGTTCGAGTTCGAGTTTTTTCATTTTGTACTCCATTGTATCATCAATATTGTCGTTGAACGTCGTCAACAACTGAGTAACACTTTCGTTCGTATTCGTCCCGGACGTATTACTCGTTGATGTTTTTTTTGCCTTGTTTCTCCCGATGGGTCGTTGAAGTTGCTCGATGAAGTTGTCGTCATCGTCATCATCGGAAGGTTTGGTACGTTTTGAACCCCGCGATGAAGTTGTCGTCATCGTTGGAACGGCTCCCCATTTTGGACATTTTTTTAGGACTTCCCAAGCTTGTTCGTGAGTGAAAGCAAACCCAATTTGTGCTCGGTAGCGTTCGTGTGCCATTCGTGAAATGTCGGCCTCACTCATTCCGCTTGATCTATTAGTGACCAAGTTGTTGTAGAAGCCGCCAAAAGAATTTATTCTTTTATTAAGGTCATTGAACTTCGTGTTGAGTTGATGAGTTGTTCTATAATTTCCGCGACCCATCGAACTAAAGAACACTTTCCCGATTCGGGTCCAAAAACTATCTACATTTATGTAAATTCAAGTATAAGAATATTAACAAGAATAATAATAATATTAATAATAACAATAATAATAATAATAAAAATAAAAATATTACCATGGGTTTGTGCGTTACCGATAACGGGGTCCTCCAAAACGTCAACCTACGCCGACACTAACGCGAGTTCCTCATCTTTAGTCCACATCTGTTTGGGGCTCTATTTTCATATTGTTTGTTTTTTCCTTTTCTCGATGGTTGAGGGTTTGATGGTTGTGTGTAGATGGATTGTGGTGTGTGCGGGCTAGAATGTTGGGTTTCCGGAACAATGTCGTCGGCGAGATTGATGAAGGGTGAAGGAGGATTGAAGTTGGTCGGAGTAAAACCTTGTTCAATCATACCGGAACGTGTAAGTTGGTAAGGAATTTGTTGCGATGGCCTAATGAGTTGTAAAAATATTGTGGCGGATTTTGTTGCGACCATTGTGGCGGATATTGTTGCAAAATTTGTGGCGGAATTTGTTGCGAAAATTGCGGACGATAACCTGGTTGTGTAAACGCTTGGAAACCAAGCTCTGGGTTTTCTTGCGGTTGCGGTGTATCCGGTCGGTTGCGACGGGATGTAGGTGTTTTGTTTGGATTCATGATGAAATTTGAGAGAGTTTGAGAGAATTTGAGAGAGTTTGAGAGATTGTTGGTTTGAAAAAATAAGAGGTTGAGGGTTAATATATATAGTGTGATTAAATTGAAAAAAAATTAATTTTTTTTATAAAAGTAGCCGTTGGTAGTTTATTTATTTTCAAGATTTTTAAAAATAAAAATAAAAAATGCCAAATAGCCGTTGGAGAGTCTCGGGTTTCTCGGGTTTGAAAGTCCGCACGCCGAGCCCGAAGGGGAAGCCCGCGTGCCCCCACCGCTGCCCGCCCGAGCCCGCACGAGCCCGAGCTCGAGCCCGAAGGGCGCTGCGGAAGGCCTTAAGGCCTTCCTCAGCGCTCCGTAGAAGCCCTCAAGCGCCACATCAGCGCCACATCAGCTAAGCCCTCAAGCCCTAAAGACCCCAGCGCTACCCTCAAGCCCTCTTGCCACCTCATTTTTTTAATTCTTTTATTTATACATTTAATTATTTAATTATTTAACAAAATAAAAATATTTATATATTTTTTAATAAATAAAAATAAGATAAATAATAAAAATAAAAATTCATATCATTCATTAAAAAATTAAAAATTACAAAATATTGTGGCGGATTTTGTTGCGACCATTGTGGCGGATATTGTTGCGAAATTTGTGGCGGAATTTGTTGCGAAAATTGCGGACGATAACCTGGTTGTGTAAACGCTTGGAAACCAATCTCCGGGTTTTCTTGCGGTTGCGGTGTATTCGGTCGGTTACGACGGGATGTATGTGTTTTGTTTGGATTCATGATGAAATTTGAGAGAGTTTGAGAAAGTTTGAGAGATTGTTTGTGTGAAAAAATAAGAGGTTGAGGGTTAATATATATAGTGTGATTAAATTGAAAAAAAATTAATTTTTTTTATAAAAGTAGCCGTTGGTAGTTATTTATTTTCAAGATTTTAAAAAAAATGCCAAATAGCCGTTGGAGAGTCTCGGGTTCCTCGGGTTTGAAAGCCCGCACGCCGAGACCGAAGGGGAAGCCCGCGTGCCCCCACCGCTGCCCGCCCGAGCCCGCACGAGCCCGAGCTCGAGCCCGAAGGGCGCTGCGGAAGGCCTAACGAGGAGGAAATATAAAAATCCACATCACTAATGGTCCATTCAAAAAGCGAAGGTGAGTATCACGCGCCGTGACTTCCGGTGTGGATTGGAAAAGAGATATAAATCGGATCGCACCGCTACGCTCACTGTCTCTGCCCTTTGTTAATCGTAATCCGACGCGCCTTCGCCAACCGCCGTGTGCTCTCTGCTCTCTCACTCTCTGCATCTTCCTCCTTCACTGTTTAAAGAACACAAATCCGAACAGAAGCACCGACATTTCATTTAATCTCGGCGTTCAGGATCTGCAACGGATTTTTCTACTACGGGTGATAATCGCCATTGACTTCAGTTTCTACTGATACATTACTCACACAGGTACTGTTTGTGTGTAAATGCTGTCTCAGTTAAGACATGCATAGTAAGTTGTAGCAGATTTTATGATTTGAAATGATGTGCAATCGATTCGACATGTTGTTTATTTATTTATTTTTTTGTGTTGGTGAGTTGCGATTTTTGTAGTTAGGGCTTCTTTTTGCTAGATCTATTATTCAATGGTGGGTGTAAGTCTGTTGTGTTCTTCGCTTTGATTTTTTCTTTTTCCCGTTGATACTTTCTTAGCTCATGATAACTGTTCTTTTTGCTGAAAGATTGTGGTTGATTTTTTCCTTTTAGTAGCAGCAATATTGATTTATTGTGTATCAGTTCAGAACAGGGATTAAAGATCATTGTTTTATTTTTTTTGTATGTTGCTGATATTTCTGCAATTTTGGAGTGATGCTAATATGGAACAGCTGAAATGGCTGGTCTGCTGTCTTTTTTTATCGTAAAAATTAAGTGTATGAAGAGTAATTTCAGGAATTGAGAAACGAAACTGGGTTGAGTTTGGAATTTTATTGATTCAGGTTGTTGAAGATGGAGAGAAGAATTGATCCTGACGCACCGCTTGATTATGTCGAACTTCAGATATTTCCAAGCCATAACAGGTTTTCCTTTTTAATACTTATTTGACTGAGACTTTGCTTGCGAAATCTATCTCTCTTTGTACCGGAATTTTCATTGCATGATGTTCTATACACTGATATCCTTTGCCTTAGAGTTCTTTCAAGTTTCAGGTGCAATGTTGAGTTTTATACAAAAAATATTAGCTTGATGAATTCATTGCATATTTATGTATGTGTGAGAGGATATGTAACACAACTACACAAGGACCATTAAAATGCGCTTCTATAATAAATAGAGCGACAACTTGTAATTACATTAATGTGTAAGGTGTAATGTCGATCAATTTGGTTAGGTCAAGCAACTATGAATTGATAAAGATGTGAAGGGACTTAAATCGATTATCCACAGACCACAAGCATTGAGATTTTATTTAATCAGCTGTGCATTTGTGATTTCTTTGCAATTCTCTGTGTCTTGTCTAGTTTTGCATCACCAAGAACCTTGCGAGCCAATTGCTTGAAATTAAGACATTCGTCGTACCTCTGGTCCAGCCTCCAGTACAATTTTTCCCACCAATTGATGCTTTTTGTATTCTTTGCATACTAGTTTTAGGCTCCCCTATTTCTTCCCTTTCCCCTTTCCCATGAATTGTGCCTTAGGGGCCGTTTACCAAACGCTTACCCAGGTAAGTAAGTGATAGTGTTAAATTTTACTCGTAAGCTAGGTAGGTAAGCGCTTACCTAGCGTTTGGTAAACGGCCCCTTAGAAGGGAATTGATCCGGTGCATCTCGGTGCATGTGCATCTCATCCTAATATGCGTCCATTTCTCATCCAACGGTTGATAATCACTTCTCACGCTTCTCATGTTAACCTCAACTTCTCACCGGAACCCAACCTGTGACCTACAATGGTATTTTACCACTATTTATAGGTTGTAGGTAGGTAGCTATTGAGCTCACTCATGAGGATCAGTTTTATAATTGTTCAATGTATCATTTTTTTAACTCCCTATTCTGTTCTCTAGGTATGAGGCATGTGTATCAGTTAGTAATAAAGCAGAAAAGGTAGCATCTGGAGACTTGCAACAACTTTTATCACATTTACCTCAAGTAAAAGATTTGTCGTCCCAAAGCTCCAACTCGAACTTCAAGATTCTACCACCTGACGATGTCCAGGACTGGTTTACAACGGCCAAATTGACAAGGTCCATATCATATTGCATCTGTATTCCATGATTCTTCCTTTTTTTTCCTCCATGGATTAAGAGGTTGCATTCTCTTTCTGCTTACTCTAGTTATTTTAATTTATCAGATTCCTACTCATTGTTGGTTCACCAGACATTCTTAGTATTGGAAATGAAATTTCTCAATTAGAGGAAACCAGAAAATTCCAACTTTCATTGTTTGCGAGGGTATGTTCTTCGATTTTTTTTTTGCCTATTTCTGTTCATCTATATCAAACTCACCATCAATTTCTGCTTTCATATATTTGTTCATTTTGAAGTGAATGACTCTTGCAATAATGTTTTAACAGGCCGAAGTTGATATGACATCATCATCATATGAATCAAAGTATGTTCATTTTGTTTGTATCATCATAAATTGCTTTGTTCCTGCATTTTCTCCACCAATTTATGCCTTATTTTTTATTTATAGAAATGAACTACTGCAAACAATCGATTTGAGGCTCTCAGGATTGAAAGAGAAATTAACAGATGCCCTCAACCAGGCTACTGGTGCTACATGCTCACCCAAGGATATCTCTGACTTGGAAAACTTTGCTCATCATTTTGGAGCTGAAGAGATAAGGTATATTATATTCATATAAAATAAACTTTTCCACATGTCTTGCTCTATTGTTTATTTTTGTGGGTAGTTAATATAAAGATCACAAGATTGTGCAATCTAGATTACATTTGCATTACCTGTTTCAGGGATTCATTACAAAAGTTTGTAGAACTGAGCCAAATCCCATCAACGAAAGACTTTACAACAGAAAGAAATGTTTCTGCTTATAATAAGTTGAATCCACCTGTAACATACGGCGTCTCCCCAGCAAAAGCTGCACAGATGGAACGACAGAGCTCATCAGATAGCGAAACCTCTTTTTCAAGTGAAGATGAGCAACCATCCGTTGAAAGAAGCCGGACTCTTGCAAGATCTTCGACACCTAGAAGGTCAGCTTCTCCAATGCGACGAATCCAAATTGGACGATCTGGTCCTCGCAGGGCAGCCACATTAAGCATCAAGAGTCTCAACCATTTTCCAATTAGGGAGAAAACAGCAACTCAGAGAGATGTGGCTGATCACAGTAGTGAAGAGGAGGATGAGTCAGAAAAATCCATTAAGCTTAACGCGTTGAGAATGAGTGTGCAAGATAAAATCAGTCTCTTCGAGAGCAAAAAGAAAGATCAAGATGTGGATACTCAGAAGCCAAAGACATTGTCGACTGCACCTGTTGCAAATAAAGCTGTACTGAGAAGATGGAGTTCAGGAATGGGTGAAAGTGCCATCCAGTGTCTTAATGATTCAAGTAACGAGACTTCTTCTCCAGTCAGCCCCAAAGATGCAGCTCCACTTGGCAATGCAGAGTCATGTGTAAGTCAAAGTTCTGCCAAACCCGCAGAAAACATTAAATCATCTTCGCCCAAAAACGGTGCCGCTGAGTCATTAAGCGAGGAAATAAATCCAGAGCATGAGAAGCATCCTGCGTCAATTGAATGGAATCAACAAAAGGAAGCTGAACTGAACCAGTTGTTCACAAAAATGATGGAAAGCAAGCCAGTTAGACGGCAAAGTGTGACCACTGATAATAACACCAAAAGTAAAAGTTCTCCCAAGGAGAGCAGAGGTGGATTTTACGATCACTATAAGCAAAAGAGGGATGAAAAGCTCCGAAAGGAAGCTGCTGGAAAGAAAGCTGAAAAAGAAGCCCAATTGAAAGAAATGCATCAATTTCTTGATGAGAGAAAAGCCGAGATGGCTTCCACTAACACGAGTGATGTTTCTAGAAGACATTCTATCGTCAATAAACCTAAAAACCCTCAAAAGAACCCGACCCAGTTGCCAAATTCCAGAAAGGAACCCTTAAAAGCTTCAGTTGTGAAAAAAGCTACATCTAAACCATCTCAATTGCCAGCTACACGAAAGTCATGGCCGTCAACCCCATCAACAGGAGCTACTACAGAAGCATCACCTTCTAGAACTCGATCTAGTGTCGTTTCTTCTAGTGTTACACCAACTCGAAAACCTTGGTCTGGATCATCAGCTGTTCGTACAACCACAAAGGTCGAAAAGGTGCAACCTCGATCAAAGACACTTAAACCAACTCAACCTGATGCTAAAAAGCCCATTAAAACTGTCACTGAGAAGAAGCAGCCAATTGCAAAAAGCGCAATCACAGCAAAACCAAAAGTCCGAACTCAAGTAGATACTTCAGTTGCCGCCACCACCACCACCACCACCACCACCACCATGGCTAAACCCAGTTTTTACAACAAAGTTACTAAGAAAAGCAGTGTGGTCCCACTGGAAACAAAACCTTTCCTTCGCAAAGGAACAGGGATTGGCCCTGGTGCTGGTGCAGTTGTTGTGAAGAAAGTTGTGGCTCAACCTGAGGAATCTCTTTGCTCCGGGGATCTGATCCAGGCTGAGAAAAATCAGGTGGTTGAGACTACTGAATTGACCGGTCAAAATCGGGAGAAGGAATGTGAACCACCAGAACCCTTGGCCAAATTAGACTCAGAAACACATGTGGTTAGCCTTAGCCCCACCAAGTGTGAAGAAGAATCAGAGAGTTCTAATCAATTTGATGTTTCTGGTGATGATGGTCTTAAAAAGATAGAAATGTCTGAATTTAACACCGGTACTGAAGAGGAATCAACAATTTCTCCAGCTGCATGGGTGGAAGTTGAAGAGAATCATCAGGACGAGATTATTCAATGCAAAGAAACCCCCATCCAGACAGCGGGTCCCGATCCAACCAATCTTGGTGCAGCTACAGGAGTTTCGAGCCCACGGGTTCGTCACTCTTTATTTCAGATGCTTCTTGAGGAGACGGGTGAAGCCGATTCTTGTGAGTGGGGAAATGCCCAGCAGCCACCTGCCATGGTCTACCAAAAAGATGCACCCAAAGGGTTTAAACGACTCTTGAAGTTTGCTCGAAAAACTAAAGCTGATCTAACCGATGGTTCTAGTCCGTCAAGCATTTTTAGGAGAGGGTGATGCTGAAGAATTTAAAGGTAATAATTCAGATTTTATTGAATTAAACCATTTTACCATCTTCAACACCATATGCAAACCTTTGAAAAGAATTCAGGTGCTAAGAATCTTGATTGTGCTTTGAATGCAGCTCAATCAGATAGAAGTATATTAGCAGGACCATCAAAGATACCAGAAACATAAGGTGAATTTCCTTTAAATTTGGTTGCAAGCTACTGAGCATTATATTCAAGAAATCAGTGTCATAAAAACGCATTAAGCACAAGTCGAGTCACTTGTTGGTGCTTAATGGCCTAAGCACACATTCAGCAGTTCATTTTGATATAAAATCCTCTTTAGATTATATTAACTACTGAAATCGTAAGTTCTCGTTCAATAATGATGTTGATGCAATATTATTAGGGGGCGGTTTGTGTGTGTATACATCTCGTTCCTCCCAAGCCCTGTTTTCTGGATATATTGGGTTTGCTTGGTTTTGTTTGATGCAATTACCGTCCTAAATGACTAATTTTGTTGGTACCAAACCATATAGCCCAGTAAGCCACATTCAGCTGTGTGTGTGTGTGTTTTGGGGTGGGGGGTTGGGTTGGATGTATGCAAACCCGATCTATACCTTGAAGAATTGATCTGTTGTTTCCGTGAAGACCCCCGACTTGTGGAAAGTATGCGAAAATAAAGGGTAAAGCTTCCTCAAAAAATTGCAGGGTTGTGGTAATCCAAATTGTTACTAGCATAACTACATCTAGGAGGCTTTAATATGTGGTGAAACACTAAACCGGGATTTTTACAACACCATAAGATATTCATATGTACTCTGAATGAGAACTGAGAAGTCTCCCCGGTTATTTACATTTTTTTGGCTCCAATAGGTTTTACATTATTGCAAGATATATACTAGGTATGTTCGATTTGGTTTTATATCCCTGTAGATTCCAATATTCTGTGTTATTTATTAGTTTCAGCCTCTCTTTCAGCAGTAAGGGGCAGCAAGATGGTAAGAGGATAATCGAAGTGCCAGATTTGTGAAAACACACATTCCTGTTCCGATACACAAAAGTGAGAATTCGGTCTAGGCTAAGCTTTCTTTGCATCTATCCACATTGTTATAAAAAAAATCAAGAAATAATCACTCGTTTCTTCGGTATGATTCCAGGAGTTTTCATGTAAATTTAGTGCCACCATTTTGTCTTGGAGTCTATAGATACTTCAAGGTTAAGCAGGCACATCTTTGTATTCTTTATTTTGTATCCCGTATATTGAAAGATCATTTCTAACTCCAATACTGTATATTCAAGTTGCAACTAAAAGAACCTTATTTGGGGTTTCTTTCGGTCAACAAATTTGCTTGCAAGTCTATATCGGCTTACTATTTTGTGCCAAAACATACCCGTGAACCACCTAAATTTGTGTTTTCTGTACTTACCGAACATTCACCAGGTCACTTACTGGATAAGAGGCAAGGCAGGGAATGAGAGTTTTACCTGGTAAGCGCTTACTAAGTAAGATTATTGCATAATATGTTCAAAAATCTTACCCGGTAAACATTTTGGGAAATGGCCCCTTGGGCAATCATTTCACAATTGTTGATGCCAGTTTCAATCACAAGTTCAACACATAAGATGTGAATTGAGATAGGTAGAACAACTCTAGAGGCTTCTCTTTAGGAACTGTAGGTGTGGGAACGCAACACCTACATGTGGCCCATAATGTCTTGAGAAGATCGAATGGATCAGATTGATGGTTTGTTCGACAGCTGGATTGCCCAAAGACAGCTGAATGGATGCTAGTTTCACCAACTCATTTCCAATGACAATGTTGTCTTCACCGTAAAGCTTCTCTAGTATCTACACACAAAACCACAAACGTTTAAAACGTAGAAACACGTGTTGCATATGCACTGTGCACAATGTCTTTTGTGTTCTCTATTGGTGCGTTTAGCGTTTTGGTGAGACAAAACATGACATAACTGGTAAAATGACTAATTTATCCTAGTGAATTGTTTATATCTTTTTTTTATATTTTGATTAATTTATGTAATTATTATAATATATCGTTAGAAAGTTTTCATCAAAAATGGCACCAAAATATAAAGTTTATGTAATTTCCAATTTTTATGTTATACCCTCATAAATTAACTAAAATATAGAAAATGTATAAAAATAATACTTTGATTAAAAAGCGAAAGTTTAAATAGAATAAACTTACAATAAATAAAATGTAAAGAGGGAGGCCGATTTGATGTCTTAGAAAGGAATTAAGTTTTATTTTGATGGTATATTGGTAAAATATGTTTGTTCCACCTTGTTCCATGGGATGGGGTAGAACTCGGTTCTTGTTTGTTCCAAATAAAAGTCATATCAAACATGGAACAATAATCTATCTTCTGTTTTGTCCGGTGTACCACACGCACCCTATGGATGTGTTTGGTACGCGCACAAAAATTGGGCCAAGACAGAACAAAAACTAGTTGTCCCACGTTTGGCTTGACATTAGACAGGAACAAAACATAACCGAGTGGGACACCAAAATAGGTTGAACAAAAATAAGAAGGATTTGACAAAATTGATAAATTACTAAACTACCTATGTCAAATTAAAACCCTAATACCTTCCTTTCACACGCAAACCTCACTATTGCCTATCTAGTCCCGTCTATGTACCAAATGCACCCTATATGACATGCTACGTGTTACCTTGATGGATGATTGACAATGATGGCCTGCCCGTTGTAGTTCTCCAATTGAACAAAACGCCTGCGCTAAGTAATCCTCCACCTATCAATTCGTTATTTTTCTTTCCCATGATTAAACTTGGCACGGATGCAGAAAGGAGAATTGCAAGATGATCATAAGAGGATGTACGTTAGTACGTAGAACTCACCTCGGCAACCTTCTTGTTGTATGGATGCAGTTTTGATTTTAGAAGATCTAAAGCTCTCAAAGCATTTGAGAGTATATTGGAAGGCACTTCAACAGAATCTAATGAATGTTCCCACCTATATATAGAGTAACAATGTTTATCATTGGTTATGGGTCGCATGTAGGTATTGGGTTGATCGGCTTGGTCGGGTTTCTATAAGGACCATAACCCCTGTCTTGCGGAACAAAAAATAAATGAAATAAGCAAGCAAATAGCATGTGAATTCAATTTGCTGTAAAAAAAATTGATTAACAAAAAACACATCGTCATTCCTTCACATTTATCTTCATATCTTCAACATCCCCCAAAAAATGTTCTTCAAATAAGGGAATTTAGAAATTACAAACGTTATCGAGCAATGCAGGTGTTCTTCAACGATGAAGACAACCCAAAAGAATAACAATCCCATGGGTTTTTCTTGCTTTTGTTCGAAAACTAAAACCCACTTGCAAAAGTGTTATCATGTTTTAAAGTCAAAACTGTTGTTAATGGATAGATATTAGCAGTACATGGACACATGGAAAGCAAAAGATCCCACATAATAGCTACCAAAAAATAATAAATATATCAGAGATACACAAAAAGCCTGAAGCTTGGCCCAATGATTATCAGCAAAACAATGGCAAGATTTGATTAGAAACTCGCAATCCAATGATTATGAAACACTCATGGCTTTCGAGAGGCCAAGAACTCTCCCTAGGGTTACACCCAATTGAATACAAAACTCAGCAATACCCCTTCTAACCTATGCTGTTAAATCGCGATATCTCGGCTTTTTTTTAATCACACTTTGGGCTTGGGCTTCTTTTTTAGTCAGTAAACTTAGGTTACGACTTGTGATCAGTCTTCTTCTCCTCTCAAATTCACGAATCACGATTTCTCCTCTTCTACTATTGCTTCCACAGTTCCACTCTCCAGTCTACACTTTGTGAAACCTTATTTAAGTTGATGTTTTGATGTTGAACTATGTTTTTAATTAATGCATATCTGTTATGAATTAACCAAATATGGGAAGAACAACAAGTGTATTGATGAAAATTGTGAGAAAGATACAGGAATAGCTAGCAATGGTCACACTATCACCATTAACAAGCCTAAGAACCCATGGCAATTCGAGAGGCCATACTCTCCAGGTTACAAGGGAAAAACAAGCATAAACGCACTGCTCACCTCATACCCAATTTATACTAGATTATTTAATAGTAATTTCCCATACTACCCTCCAACAAACTGACTAACAATCTGACTCCCACACTTCTCATTCTTTTGGAGTGGTCCCCACGAGTTGTGATCCTCCATGTTTATTTCTTCTACTATAAGTGAACCGAATAGGGCCGTTTCTAACATTACCCGCTCCCCAAAGAGCCACCTTGTCCTCAAGGTGAAAATTCGGAAAGAGTTGTTGCATGGTTAAAAAATCCTCCCAGGTAGCTTCCGAGTTAGGCAAGTCTTTCCACTTCAATAACACCTCCAATTTCTGCCCCACCTCCGTATCCAACGAACGTACATCTAGCAGGCAGGGCTTCCGGCACTACTTCTAACTCCAAATTTTCAGACAATTGTAGAGGTAAAGTAGCTGACACATTCTGCTCCCCTACAACATTCTTCAATTGTGACACGTGGAATACTGGATGAATACGAGCTGTCTCCGGCAACTGCAGCTTATACGCAACTTACCGATTCGTTCTATGATGCGAAACGGACCATAGTAACGAGCGGCTAGTTTTTGAAAAGGCCTTCGAGCCATAGTCTTTTGTCGGTACGGCTGAAGTTTGAGGTAAACCATATTGCCCACCGAGAATTCCACCTCCCTCTGCGACTTATCCGCTGCCTGTTTCATCAGTTGTTGTGCTCGAAGCAAGTAAGCATGAAGTTCATCTAGTATTGCGTCCCGATCCAGCAACTGATCCTCTAGGGACGGTACTCCAGTACTTCCCGACAAAACACGACATAATTTTGGAGGGTCTCGACCATACAATGCCTTAAACGGCGTGCATCTCGACGATGTATGGTACGACGTATTGTGCCAAAATTCAGCCCACGGTAAATATTGTGCCCATTTTCGGGGGTTGCCATTAATAAAACAGCGCAAGTAGGTTTCCACAGCCTTGTTAACTACCTCCGACTGCCCATCAGTCTGTGGGTGGTACGCTGTACTTCGCAAGAGCGTCGTTCCTTAGAGCCGGAAAAGCTCCTTCCAGAAAATGCTTAAGAAAATCTTATCGCGATCCGATACGATTGAGGCCAGAAACCCATGGAGGCGCACTATCTCCTTGATAAACAACGCCGCTACCGTGGCCGCATCGAAGGGATGTTTTAAGGCCAAGAAGTGAGCATATTTCGTTAACCGATCTACCACCACTAATACCGTATCAAACCCATGAGAACGCGGCAACCCTTCGATAAAATCCATGGTGACGTCCTCCCACACTTGGGAAGGTATCGGTAGTGGTTGAAGGAGTCCCGCCGGGTGGACCATCATTGCCTTTTGCTGTTGACACGTCGCGCATTCATATTTCTGGACCGCGCGTCGCATTCCCATCCAGAACCATTCGGAAGCTAAACGCTGATACGTTTTGAGCTCTCCTGAATGGCCACCCACTGTGGAATTATGATATTCATGCATAAGTTTGGGAATGACAGAGGAATTAGAAGGAATTACCAACCTTCCTTTATACAACAGCCGCCCCTGATCAATAGCATATCCTACATGTATCTTGCCTTCGTTAAGGATCTCGTGAGTGATACGAGTAATAAAAGGATCACCTTTGATTTCTTCGGTCAACACTCCCATGTCAACCGACCAAGATGACAAAATGGTGCTTAACTGCATTTCCGATGCAAATTCCCTTGACAGAGCATCTGCCACGGTATTCGAGGCCCCGGGTCTGAATTGTATCTCAAAATCGAACCCCAATAGCTTACTCATCCACTTTTGGTATTCCAACCCCACTTCCCTTTGCTCCATCAAGTACTTGAGACTACGTTGGTCGGTTCGGATAACGAAATGTCGCCCCAACAAATAGTGTCGCCACTTTAAAACCGCCAACACGATTGCCATTAATTCTTTCTCATATATCGGCTTAAGTCGATTACGCGTACCCAATAAACGACTGAAATACGCTATGGGATGATTACCTTGGAGGAGAACAGCTCCAATTCCGAACCCTGATGCATCCGCTTCCACTATGAACGGCTGAGTAAAATCCGGCATAGCCAAAACCGGGGCGACCGTTAAAGCGGTCTTAAGCTGTTGGAAAGCCTCGGTGGCTGCTGTTGACCAACCGAAGTTGTCTTTTTTTAATTGATCCGTGAGTGGTGATGCCAGTCGAGCAAATGCTGGTACAAACCTCCGGTAGTACCCGGCCAGCCCTAAAAAGCCTCGTAACTCTCGTAAATTCTTTGGTATTGGCCATTCTTTCACTGCCTTTATCTTTTCTGGATCCACGGCCACTCCTTCTTCAGCTATGACATGACCGAGATAGGCCACTTCTCGTTTACCAAACTCACATTTGTAGGGGTTTGCATAGAACTGATGTTGCCCCAATTGTTCCAGCACCGTTGTGAGATGCCCCACGTGTTGCTGCTGACTTTTGCTATATATCAATATGTCGTCAAAGAAAACCAACACAAACTTTCGGAGGTACGGACGAAATATATTATTCATAATGGACTGAAAGGTGGCCGGTGCGTTCGTCAAACCGAACGGCATTACGAGAAATTCGTAATGACCCTCGTGTGTCCGGAAAGCAGTTTTCAACACATCTTTATCTTTAACGCGGATCTGATGGTAACCTGACTTTAAGTCAAGTTTGGAGAACACTCGAGACCCATGAAGCTCGTCCAAAAGCTCATCGATAACGGGAATTGGTACTTGTCGGGTACGGTCACCTTATTTAAGGCTCAATAGTCGACACAGAACCGCCACGAACCGTCCTTTTTCTTGACTAGCAACACCGGGCTAGAGAACGGGCTGTTGGACGGTCGAATAATTCCCGCCCGTAACATTTCTTGCACCAATCGCTCAATTTCTGCTTTCTGGACCTGCGGGTAACGATAAGGCCTGACCGAAACGGGATCAACCCCTTCCTTTAACGTTATCGCATGGTCTCTTTCTCTCCTGGGCGGTAGTTCGTTGGGCCAACTGAAAACCCCGTCGTGCTTCTTGATGACCTCCTCCAAAAACATGGGAACCACGGGCAGCTTGCTCAATTGCGCGTCTGTCTCTATTTGAGCCAACTGTAGGACGAACCCCTCTTTTTCTTTGCCAATGGTTCGCAACATGTTTTTTAACGTTACCTTCGATCTATCCAGCGACGGATCGCCTTTTAAAGTGACCGGAACTCCATTAATCTGGAATTTCATTATCTGAGTTTTCCAATTAGTCGTGACGGGACCAAGTTTGTCCAACCATTGAACCCCGAGTATCAAATCGGAATTTCCAAGGGTTAATGGCAAAAAATCTTCCAGCACTTCCAATCCTTGCATCTGTAACCTCAGCCCTTGGCACTCCCCATACCCTTTTACTGATTCCCCTGTACCCAAGGATACTCCGAAATTTCCGGTATCTCTAACGGGAACCCCCAATTTTTGAATAATTGCCAAGGATATGAAATTATGGGTAGCCCCTGGGTCTACCATCACTATCACCTCAGCGCCTAACAGAACTCCCTTAAATTTCAGAGTTTTGGGGCTTGTGATGCCCAACACCGAGTTGAGGCAAATTTTCGTTACCGGGTTTTCCTCGACCCCTTCTATCGGAGTTTCTTCATTCCCCTCCGTTTCATCGTCTTCAGTAGTTAACAAGACACTCAACTCCCGCCGGCGACAACGGTGGCCAACGTTCCATTTCTCATCGCATCTGAAGCACAATCCCCGTTCACGTTTCAATTGTAACTCCTTATCGCTCAGCCTACGTACTTCTCCCCCGATTTTATTTGCCCCAGTGGACCCCATCGAAGCCTGCCCTAAATTCGAGCCCCGATTGTTCATCGTTGTGGTCGGAGTCGCTCGATTTTGCACCGGCACCGTCTGGAAAGGAGATGCCCTACTCGTCGTTCCACCAATTCCCCAGAAGCATTTTTGGATCGAACATCCTGATGTCGAGAATTAAAGCGCTGTTTCTCTTCTAAGTTCAGGCCAAATCCATAGCCCGTTCTAAAGTCAGAGGCCCAAGGACCCTCACTTCGGCCCGTATCTCAGCCTTAAGCCCATTTATAAACTGCCCCAAGGCGATTTCATCAGGTACGTTGGAGAGGGGTGCGGCCAGTTCGATGAAACTTCTCTGATAATCCATCACCGATCCCGTTTGTGTGAGAGCAAGCCACTGTTCGTGTAACGATCCTGAACTTGAAGGACGAAACTGACGAATGATTATGGCCTATGCTGTTAAAATCGGTTAGCGGTGCGATATCGGTCAGGACCGATATTCGATATATCGGATATATCGGTGATATATCGGAATATCGGTTTATATAAAGAATTATATATATATATATATATAATATTATATATTTATATATCCATAAACTTATCATATGCATTAATTAAAAACATAGTTCAACATCAAAACATCAACTTAAATAAGGTTTTCTTTAGCTAAGCCTTATGAACAGCACCTTAAAATTATGAACAGCACCTTAAAAATAGAAAACAATTATAACTAATTGGAACAATTTTAAGCTTATATGAACAATTTAAAAATATGAACAGCTTAATCTACTAACTACTAACTACTAACTACTAACTACTAAGTACTAACAAGTCTGGAACAGAATTATTAACAAGTCTGGAACAGAACTTAATCCACTAACACAGTAACACTAAGTACTAAGTAACAACTAACAAGTTCAAACAATTTAAAAATATGAACAAGAACAGCTTAACCTTGTAGTCCTTGCTGGAACAGAAAGAAACGAAGAAGATTGCAGTCTGGAACAACTTAATCTTGCAGTCCTTGTGGAAGATTGCAGTCTGGAACAGCTTAATCTTGCAGTCCCTTACAAAATCGCGATTTTGCAGCGATTTTTTGGCCTAAAAATCGGCCGATATATCGGCGATATCGGCCGATATATCGCTGGCCGATATCCTGACCGATTTTTTGGACCGATTTTTTGGACCGATTTTTTGGCTCAGACCGATTTCCGATATATCGCCGATAAATCGACGATATATCGCGATTTTAACAGCATAGATTATGGCCTTCATCTCATCCCACCGATTGATTGGCCGGCGACAATGTTCCCATTGATACCAGAATAGAGCATCCCCCTCTAAGGCAACCACCGCCGCTTCTAATTTTTCACTTTCAGTAAGACGATAAAATTGGAAATACCTTTCTGCTCGAATAATCCAGTCGTCTGGATTATCGCCATCGAATAGAGGCATGTCCAATTTCCTGAACCTCCAATTCGTATTTCCCATGGTATTTGGCGGTCCTCCCCCTGTTGCACTACTGGACGGATTTCCCCTGAAGGCGGGACTGTGGGAGAGGGTTGACGGAATTCAGCAAACGACGCACGTAACTCCTCTCTCATCAGAGTCATTGGCTCCATAAACTGTTGTTGTAGATCAGTGATCGAGGTTTTGACCGACGCTATCTCCTCTTCTACCGATTCAACCCTTTGCGCGACTGCATCCGTTCGTGGAGGAACCATGATCACTCAGGAAGGATGCTCTGATACCAATTTGTTATGAATTAACCAAATATGGGAAGAACAAGTGTATTGATGAAAATTGTGAGAAAGATACAGGAATAGCTAGCAATGGTCACACTATCACCATTAACAAGCCTAAGAACCCATGGCAATTCGAGAGGCCATACTCTCCAGGTTACAAGGGAAAAACAATCATAAACGCACTGCTCACCTCATACCCAATTTATACTAGATTATTTAATAGTAATTTCCCATACTACCCTCCAACAAACTGACTAACAATCTGACTCCCACACTTCTCATTCTTTTGGAGTGGTCCCCACGAGTTGTGATCCTCCATGTTTATTTCTTCTACTATAAGTGAACCGAATAGGGCCGTTTCTAACAATATCATATGTTTATGGATCCTGTTGTTTCTGAAATCTGGTAATCTATACATCTTATTTCAAAAGGAGATTACAATCTATATATAAAACATTAAGAAGCCTAAAAAGGTAATACTAAAACTAGTACTAAGAAAGTTAAGTCAAACCTTACTATATCTAACACTCCTCCTCAAGTTGGAGCGAAAATGTTAATCATGCCCAACTTGTTACAAATAAAGTCTATTTGAGTTTTCCGCAATGGCTTCGTGAGAATGTCTGCAAGCTGGTGTTCGGTCTTGATGTGTACTGGTTGGATCGATGGAGGGTCTGTCCGTGTTCCCACAACACGGTCTCTAATGAGATGACAATCAACTTCAATGTGTTTGGTCCTTACATGGAATACTTGATTCTTGGCAATGTGAATGGCTGACTGGTTATCACAATACAATCTCATTAAGCCGTCTGTAATTACTCCAAGCTCTCTTAGGAGTCTCCTTACCCACGTCATTTCGCATGACACATCTGCCATGGCCCTGTATTCTGACTCAGCACTTGATCGGGAAACAGTATGTTGCTTCTTGCTTTTCCAAGAAACTAGATTTCCTCCGACAAATACACAGTATCCTGTAGTTGATCTCCTGGAAATAGGACATCCAGCCCAATCTGCATCTGAAAAACCAGATATTCTACCATCTCCTTCTTCAGTGAAAGCACCCACTCGACAATGACCTTGATCTGAATAGAGTATCCCTAAGCCTGGTGTGGCCTTGAGATACCTCAAGATGCGAAGTGCGGCATCCCAATGACCCGTATAAGGAGCAGACATGAACTGACTCAAGACACTAACCGGAAATGAAATATCTGGTCGAGTAACTGTCAAATAGTTTAATTTTCCAACCAGTCTCCTGTACCTCTCTGGATCCTTCATAGGACTTCCATCATTCGGACGAAGCTTTCCTGTAGCGAGCATCGGACTGTCCACCGGTTTACATCCCAATAGACCACACTCAGTAAGTATATCAACAACATATTTCCGTTGAGACAGAAGAATCCCTTGTGGAGATCGAGATACTTCTATCCCAAGGAAGTAACGAAGTCGTCCAAGATCAGTAACTTGAAATTGAGTCTGTAGAAACTCCTTTAGTTCTGAAATGCCGGTGCTATCATCCCCAGTGATGATAATGTCATCTACATAGACCACCAGTATGATACGTCGATCGTCATGGTGTCTAAAAAACACAGAATAATCCTGAGAACTACGAGTCATACCGAACTCCTGGAGAACATCTGAAAAACGGCCGAACCATGCTCTAGGAGATTGTTTAAGACCATACAATGAACGTCGCAAGCGACATACCTTTGTAACCTCCTCCTCAATAACAAACCCAGGTGGTTGTTCCATGTACACCTCCTCCTCAAGAATGCCATTAAGAAATGCGTTCTTGACATCCAACTGATGAAGAGGCCAATGATTGATGGCAGCTAAAGCGATACAAATGCGAACAGAGGGCATTTTAGCCACGGGGGAAAAAGTCTCGTCATAATCAACCCCATGGGCTTGAGAATAACCCTTGGCAACTAATCGGGCTTTCAGACGATGGAGTGAACCATCAGGATTAACTTTCACTGTGAAAACCCACTTACAACCGACTTTACGCTTTCCATGAGGAAGTTGTTCCAAGTCCCAAGTATGATTCTTTTGTAAGGCATCCATCTCTTCCTGCATTGCCTTAAACCATCCTGGGTGATTGAGGGCCTCAGTCACATTTCTGGGAACAATATGGCGATCAATGGCTGTGGTGTAGGCACACGACTCTGAAGAAAGGTGAGAGTAGGCAAGGTAATCATGAATGGGATATCGGGTGCGAGTTCGTGTGCCTTTTTGGAAGGCAATTGGAATATCCGGGAGAGGAGCACCAGGCGGGTCATAAGGTTCGGTATGTAATGGTACGGGGATATCAAAGACCGGGTCGGGGGAAATATCAGGAGGCGATGATAGGCGTGTATCAGGTGGTGGAACGGGAGACGTACCAGGAGCATCATGCACAGGTAGACACTCTTGGGTCTCAGACACTTGTCGTTGGCGCTGTCGAGCATACACATTTGTGAAACGAGTATCAGTTTGGACTGTTGGAATAACATCCGGTGTCATTACTGGAGACTGTAGGACTTGAAGATCAAAAGAATCAGAGGAATCAGAAACAAGATTGGTTGACTCGGAGGCGTTGTTGATAGGTTTACCATAGAAGGGACTCGACTCATGGAATGTGACATCAGCAGAAGTAAAATACCTACGCAGGTTGGGACTATAACAACGATAGCCTTTTTGAACACGAGAATACCCAAGGAACATGCACTTGATAGCACGAGCTGCAAGTTTATTATGTCTCGGACGATGATCATGAACATAAGAAACACAACCGAAGATTTTAGGAGCTAGAGGGAAAGGAGTGCCTTTTGGAAATAGGATAGAGAAGGGTGTCTTTCCTTTGAGGACGGAAGAGGGCATGCGGTTAATTAGATAATTAGCTGTAAGAACCGCATCACCCCAGAAACTTTGTGGAACATTATAATGAATCATCATAGTGCGAGCCACATCCAACAAATGGCGGTTCTTGCGTTCAGCAATGCCATTTTGTTGAGGTGTATAGGCACATGATGATTCATGTATAATACCATGCTCAGATAAGTAACTTGTAAAATCAGAGGAGAAATATTCTTTTGCATTATCAGACCTCAAAGTTTTAATGGAGACATCAAATTGGGTTTTGACATATGCATAGAATTCACAAAAGACAGAAAATATCTCATTACGTGACTTTAACAAATAAACCCATGTCGCACGAGAAAAGTCATCAACAAACGTAACAAAATATTTAAATCCATTGGTAGAAGTTATGGGACAAGGTCCCCATACATCCGAGTGAATTAACTGAAATAAAGTGGTAACACTACTAGACTCTCTAGGGGGATAAGGACAACGGGTATGTTTACCCAACTGACATGATTCACAAACTAACTCTTTAACAAACGACAAATCCGGTCTCAATTGTTTCAGAACAGACAAAGAAGGGTGGCCTAGCCGATAGTGAGTCTCCCTGATACTAGAATCACAAAGATGTGCTGCTGCAGATCGCAACCCAGATAGACGATAGAGACCTTGAGATTCAAAACCTGTGCCAATCAGCTGGTTCGTCCCCAATTCCTGAAAGACACAATGTGTTGGAAAAAAGGTTACTGAACAATTAAGCATTTTTGTAGTTTGGCTAACAGAAATTAGACTATCTGGAAAGGTGGGAACATAAAGAACAGATGATAGGTTTAGTTTCGACAAGTTGCTAGTGGATCCTATGCCCATAATTGGACACGTAGATCCATTAGCAAGTCGAACCGGAGGTTGGGCTATATCAGTATTGAGATTGGATATAAGGTCTTTGTTCCCAGTCATATGATCTGTAGCTCCTGAATCAATAATCCATGATGGTGAACATGCTGAAAAACAGGCAGAAGTTATACCTGATTGTGCTGTGTGCGCACGAGGAATAGAGGGAACCTGGCTAGGAGAACCACGTTGGAATCGAGAGACATCTTCATCATGGAAAGTGTGAGTGGGGGTGGTATTATCTGCAGATGCTACCTGAGCTCGAAATGGACGAGGTGGCGGTTGAGATCCAGGACCAGAAGTAGGACGATTCGGGCAATTATATTTGGTATGCCCAAATTCCTTACAATAAAAGCATTGGATCTTCTTCTTATATCCTTCCTTTCCAATATTTCTGGTACTCGAAGAGGCAAAAGCTGATATATCAGTTCCGGATGGTTGTGATGGAGTATGACTTGAGTACATTTCACGAGCAAGATGATACGTCGATGCCAATGACTGAGATGCCGAGTGACTCAGTAGAAGAGGACGTGCACTGGAATATTTGGCCGACAATCCTGAAATAAAAGTCATCACGTCCATTTTTGCTAGCCGCTCCTCCTGAACTTTAACATCCGGAGTGACAGGGAAAAGAACCCGAAGCTCTTCTGATAGCTTCGATAGTCTAGTATAGTACTCAGTGAGATCGGAGTCGCCTTGTTCGCATCTGAAGTAGGAACCGAACACAGAGTACGTGTGAGACAAAGATTCTTTGGCCGAGAAGGAAGACTCCAAGTGGATCCACATCTTCTTTGTGGTAGGATAGTTTTGAGCAATGCTAAGGACTTGTGGTTCCATCGCATTCCATAAGGCCATTCGGATACCACTATCGTTGAGTTTCCATTCCCGGGATTTTGGACCCGGATCCGGAGGGTCCTTGATTAAATGATCATCTTTGTCCAAACTTTCAAGACCGGTTTGGACAAACAAACTCCATTGAGCCCAATTCGTAGAGTTAAGTTTAATTGGAATCTTTAACACGACAGAAAAATTAATTATACCCGGGATGGAGAAATCACTAGAGGTCAAACCTTGTGTTTTGGTTGTGGGTTCTGTGGGTGCCATTGCTGATGTTTAGCTTTTATAAAAAAAGAAAGGCTGGTAATGAGTTCCCTGGTTTCCTTAGGGTGTATAAAAAAGGCAGGAGCCTTTGTATAGTTCTGGAAAAAGAAACAGGATGGAAAATAATGAAACAAACAAGAGTAGTTACCACTGTGGAGTGCAAAAAATGAGACAACAGCCCCAACTTGATTCTGGAAATTCAGGGAGGCGTGCCGGCGACGACGACGGCGGCAGAGGGCGGCAGCAGGTCTGGAAGGACGTGGTGGCGCTAAACAGCCGCAGATCTGGACAATAAGTCCAGCGGCGACGACGCTTTCAGGCAAGGAAGACGGCGACTAGAATCATACAACTTTCTGGCGGCGGCTAGGGTTTAGCATTTTCCGGCGGCAGCTAGGTTTAGGCGAGTTCAGGCGACGGCAGGAGACGACGGCTAGGGTTTAGACGAGTTCAGTCGACGGCAACGACGGCAGGAGACGACGGCTAGGGTTTCGGCATATTCCGGCGACGACGGCTAGGGTTCCGGCGACGGCGGCTAGGGTTCCGGCGACGGCGGCTAAGGTTCCGGCGACGGCGGCTAGGGTTCCATTAGCTCTGATACCATGTTGTTTCTGAAATCTGGTAATCTATACATCTTATTTCAAAAGGAGATTACAATCTATATATAAAACATTAAGAAGCCTAAAAAGGTAATACTAAAACTAGTACTAAGAAAGTTAAGTCAAACCTTACTATATCTAACAGATCCATATATATATATATATATATATATTATAGTTCTAAGAAATATTATATGAACCGATATTTTTGGACCGATATATCCGAGATATCGAATATCGGACCTTGACCAATATCGCACCGATATCCGATATTAACAGCATAGCTTCTAACCCCAACCCACTTATTTATACCTCATAGCCTGCAATAACAACTTGTACTACTTGGTAACTACTTGTAACCCAGGGTATAACAATACCCGCCCCCCAAACTTCCACACCTTGTCCTCAAGGTGGGAAGAAAAAATACAAAAAAATATTTTGCCACGTTATATGATCATCCCAGTGCTCTTCTGGAGAATATAATCCCTTCCACTTCTTCATATTCAAAACCCCACAGCAATGATCGATCCATACAAAATTTTGACGTGGTTGGAGATATGGATTGGAATCTGGGTTAGAATAGGGTTTAAGATCCAAAATTTAAGATCAGGATTTGGGTAGCGTTCTAGGTCCATTTTCAGATCTTGGTTCGGGTAGGGATCCAGATCCGTTTTCTGATCTGGATTCGGGTAGGATTCCAGATCCGTTTTCAGATTTGGATACGGGCAGGGTTCCAGATCCGTTTTCAGATTTGGGTTCGGAATTGAATCGGATTTTGGTTTCTGATTTGGATCTTGGTAGGAATTCGGTTTTGTATTCAGAATCAGATATCGATCTGCATTCGAATAGGGTTTCAGATCGACATTCAAATCTGGATTTGGATTTTTCAACAGGTTCCGTCAGATTCTTCGTTCTTTTGGATTTCCTGTATCCCACTCTTTGTTCGATTCAAGCATCAACAAGGAAAGTTTGTTCTTCGAAAATCGATCAAGGATACTAACTTGATTAATCGGCCACTTGCATTTTCTCCATCGGGTTGATTTGGGGAGTCTTATTTTTTTGGTTGGGCCAAACTAAGGGGCTGTTTGGGATTGCTTTATTTAAAGTGCTTATTAGCTTATTCTGGCGTGGTACCGGTAATAAGCAATTTTTAGTGTTTGGATGGTTAAAAAAAAGAATACTGCTTATAGCGGTTTGACACCGGTGATAAAGGAGTTTTTGATAAGTCATTCCATTCTAACTTCTAGACTTACTTGAAACAACTTATCAACTTTTTGGTTATTTTACACGTATAAACAACCCCAAACACTTTCTAAATAATGACTTATTAGCTTATTACGTTTTGGTACCACCATAAGCTAATCCAAACACTTTTCTTAAAACTCCGATTTGACACCACATAAGTTAATAAGCACTTTTATATAAAAGCATAAGTTGTTTTAAATAAGCAATCCCAAACACCCCCTAAACCTATATTCTCGGCCCAAACTTGAATTCCTAAAAACCAAGGCCTCAGCCCCCAATTCAGCAGCCACGGCCTCACCGAAAAATTTATTTCCCTGATTTACCGCCTTCCTTTTCTTCTTCACGGGCTTCTTCTTGTATTTCCTCACGACGGCAACCCAATCACCAGAAATTGAACGTCTCCGACTTCTGCAGCCTGAAACAAGTCTCTTCAACGTTTTTGGTTTGGCGTCTGATTCTGGCTTCAGATTCGCCTTTTCTCCTTCCTTCTCTCTCTCATCTTGTTTTCTTTTTCTCGATTCTGCCAAAACCTTGCAATCTTCATGATCAATTCCTTGTTCTTGGACAGAATTCAAGTCTGCTTGAATTGATTCCTTTATGATTTTCCAATCTTCTTGAACCGCATCCATTTTTGACTTCATGGAAGCAAGAGTTTCCATCATCTTCTGAGCGGTAACGAACATGCTCCTGATCAATTCCAGAATCGACTGCTCTGATACCATTTGTTACAAACTGCTACCGATTATCAGCAAAATTATGGCAAGATTTGATTATAAACTCACAACCCAATGATTATGAGACACTCATGGCTTTCGAGAGGCCAAGAACTCTCCCTAGGGTTACACCCAATTGAATACAAAACTCAGCAATACCCCTTCTAACCCCAACCCACTTATTTATACCTCATAGCCTGCAATAACTTGTACTACTCGGTAACTACTTGTACTATTGACTATTTGACCCAGGGTATAAACACATATTTTACCTTTGTGTGAGATATATCGAGTTGATTTGGTTTGGTTTGTATTTTAATTCTAAAAGACTAAAACAACCATTCGTAAAATAAAACTCCATGGACAAGAACATATGCATAATCAGAAAGTTGGCCATACCTTCTAATACAAATCTCAGCCTTTCTGATTTCTGCATTTGAAGTTTCCAGGTCACAATAAGCACCACAGCTCAAACAAAACCCAGGTTCAATCAGACGAGCTGAACCAGTTTCTGTGCATAAAAGGCTCGCCACTCTCCTGACCTCATCATGTTCGAGCTTACCAACCTTTTAAATGCCAATCATCAGACACATAAGAGACTTATAATGATACCATTTGAACACGATAACAATATTAAAAACAATACCTGAAGAGGTAAACCACAACGAAAGGGGTTGACTTTCTGTTTTTCATAATTGACCACAGAACTATCCAAGACTACACCCGAACAATTTGGATTCAGACACCGGAAAGAATTTATGACAAGATCAGATAGGTTTAGTTGTGAACAGCTGGTGCACGAACATACAAAGGCATATTGCTCTTTTAAAGACAATTGACGCTCCTTACAACTCCACTGGCCAACCTGAGAAAAAAAAAGTCAACCAAATTTGAGATATTTTGCGTCAGGGTGTTCGCGGTCCGGTTTGGACGGTTTAACCCCCCAAACCACAATGGCGGGTTAGAAAAATTTCAAACCGAGCAGTTTAGTAGCAAGTGACCAAACCGGTCAAACCGGACCACAAAAAGGCAGTCTGGTCTGACCGATTTAGGCGGTTTGGGCCTCTTATGGGCTTTAAACTAAAAAAACATAAAATCCTATCCTATCCCAGTGGAAGTTTGGCAGTTGCTGAATGATTTGGTGCAGGATGATTAAGTGGTCAGAATGATTAAGAGGCTCTTATGATATAGTGCGGAATGAAATATGGTTGTTTGCTAATTGTTCAGAGTGAAATTAGAGCGTTTAATGGTTAAGGGAGGCCCAAGATACAAAATCTAAAAGAGGGTTTTAGAACCATTAAGAGGTAAACAAACAGCCCCTTAATGTCATACCAAACATGGGACAACAAGCTTTTGTCCGGTCCCGCTTACCAAACTTACCCTAATAGTCAAACGGTCAAACCTTAACAAACCAACATATGTTATCAGGAACATATTTTACCTGCGGCCCGTATGAGAGCTCAAGTGGATGACCCGCGGCCACAAAATCTGTTGTGCGTATATAGAGGGTTCGAGAAAGGAAATATGTATGGATGTTTGGCTGGCAAGAATGGTTGAACAAGCTACCAGCCAAATAAATAGCTTGACCAACTCTCACCTATTAAAAAAGCAATCAGAAACATCATATATCACATGAAATACGATCAAGTATAAACTTAAATAAGTGACTAAAATTTGGAACCATTATAGACAGCAGAAAATAATAAATTGGAATGTATTTGCTCCAAGTAGACAAAATAATGTAAAAAAATCTAAAATTAGAAACTCGAGTTTCTTATTCGTTAGAAAAACACGTTGATTTGCAGAAAACATGTAAAAAACTTTTAGTTGATATGAAAAAATTTAATTGAAAAACTTTCCAAGAAAAGAAATATTGCAATTTTCATGAGAGAAACCGGTACTCTACAACTGGATGAAACACAATTCTTCATGTGCATCTGTGCTATTAAGACATATGGTATGAGATCATGTGAGAAGTGCCATTTTTGGTGAGAAGTGTGAGAAGTGTTTTTAAACCGTTGATCACTTTTAATAAAATACCCTCCCACGAATTGCGGCTTATAAAGGAATTGATCCGGTGCATCTCGGTGCATCTCATCCTAATGTTCGTCCATTTCTCATCCAACGGTTGATTACCACTTCTCACGCTTCTCACCAAATTTGGCACTTCTCACCAGAACCCAACCCTAAGAGGCTAAGACTAAGACATATAAACGCATAAAGAAGAAAATTTGATAAATAGAAACTGTACATAAGAGAGCATATTGATGGATAAAAACCTGTTCCACAGTGCTAGTTGTATGATTCCCAGCTGAACTCAGAGGACCAATTGAATCAGAAGATCTCATCCGAACGATTGCCATTGAATTCACATTGATCTGTGAAAGCAGTAAGACACACTGCATCGAGAGAAAGACAGTAGAAGGTAATCACCAATTATTATATTCGGTCATGCATAATTCACATGGATGGTAGTAAAAAGAATACATTATTATAGACCCAAAAAAACAAATTATTTGTAGCAAGTTGCAAACAGATGCATGTTGATGAAAAAAATTCTGCAAGTCCTTGTTAATTAGATTGGCCTTCGTTTGGGTCGTTATGTAGATATGATTATATATATTAAGTAGTAATTTAGGCCTTGATCATGGACTATTTGATTTTGATTTTATTCTATTTCCGTGATTCCTCCTTCATGGAAGGGTAAGATAATGGATAGCTTACCTGTGAAATAGTTTCCCCGTTTAATGGAACATCAGAACCATAACAATGGTGTAGACACTGCAACAGAATGATGGAAGATATGTGCAACTCCAATTTAGCTTCTGGACCAAGTTGTACATAGTTGTGACAAAGCTCCTGGAAAAATATGAGTCTTTAGCTGCGGATAAGCCAAAAGGCCCATGGAAAAAAGGACATAAGAGTGTGTATAACATACCAAATTCACAATGGAGGAAGATTCACCAAAAGACCTATGTTTTTGTGCTATGGACTTGACTATAACTCGACCAGCCAAAACGAGTTCAGTTGGTAATGCTGCGGCCCAATTTACTCCACATTCATGTTTATGTTCGCCAATTTGCACGCCGTCAACACTTGCGTTAGTAACACTCCCAACATACTTCTCAAGATCACTAGACAAATCAACACCAACTTCATGATTCTTTATATCGCATTGTAAATGTTGCCCTATGGCATGTATTTGGCACAATTGGGAGCAATACAGAGCCAGTGAACATGATGGACATGGAACAATATCTGCTGGTAGTTCATTGAAGCAGAAATGGCAATGAGTTTCCCGGCAATGCTTTGATACTATCTGCAAAACCACTAACCCAAGTTAAAACCATGAGTCATATCTGATGCATCAAAAATTAAGTATTTTTACTGAACCAGGGCATCAAAAAAAGAACTATTTTAAATAGTACAGGAAAAGAAAAACAAACAAGTATATGAAGGTAGCTAAGGTGGTGTTTGGTTCGTTGGAATCCGGCGTAATTTGAAGGAATTGGAATGGTCTATTACATTGACCAAATTCTATTCATGCGTTTGGTTCATTTTTTGATTTTTCAGAAGGAATTCAAATTGGACAAATAGTGGAATGTAAATTCCTTGGGTTTTAGCAAGGAATTTCAATTCCTTCATACCATATTCAAGAAAAAAACTATTACTCCATCCCACCATGATGGATGTCACCACCGTTATCGTCGCTGCCACCGCCTGTTGTTGCCACTACCACCACCCATCGTCGTCGTAACCGTCGTTGCCGTCATCACCGCCGTTACCACTATGGGCCTATGGCCTTCACCCCCACCCCTTGCCACCAACCGTGGACCGTCGCCGCCACCACCACTACCACCTCCACCCCATCACCACTACTGCCTCCACCACACCACCACTATAATATTTGATGAACCAAAATGACAAATTTAAATCCTTTTGACAGATTCCATTCCAATTCCTGCCAACCAAACGCATGGTCAAACATGATTAAATTCCATTCCAACCTTTTGACAGATTCGAATTCCGACAGATTCCATTCTGTGAACCAAACGCCATGTAAATTTCAAAAAATTTAATTGCATCTTTTGCTGTGAACTATGAATTTTGGATGTAACAAATGAATACAGGTGAGTATGAATTATTTCTTCCAGTCTCCCATTTATACCAAACTATATAATGCAAGTCAGCCATAACTGAAAGGCGTTAGCCTTTTATTATGCCACATTTGTGGCATTAAATGTTATGTTACTTTTAACAAAAAAAAATCGAAAGTGACAAATAAATCGATGTGTAAAATCGCTACTATGTTTGATAGCACCAGTGATCAAGTAATTTCAGATGTACCGCAGCATAGGGTTCCTCTGAATGTAGCAAAGTGGCTTGAGGTACATCAGTCAAAGACACCATGCCCCTTCCTTTCGTTTCCGTAGAAACACACTGCAACTGTATTTGTTGTGGCTGATCTGTTACAGAGGACCTACATGGTAAGGATCATGGAAAATCATATCGGGAACCAATATTAAAGTTCGAAAAAGTAATCAATGTGTTTTTTGCTCAATGGATTTATAGATTTAGGCATCGTTTGGCAAAAAAAAGCTAGCTTATAAGCTAGCTTTTTTCTGGGTACATGTTTGGATGACCATAAGCTAGCTTTTTGAAATGCTACTTTGAGTAGCTTTTTGTGGATATTCCAATATTGCCCTCATTATTATTAATTAACTATTATTATAAATAAATATTAATTTTTTAATTTTAATTATTATTAATTGATAAATATTAATTAATATTAACTGAAAATTATTAAATTTTTAATTATTTAAAGATATCGTTGATCATATAAATTATTTTTATATATTTTTTAATATCAATCAATAAATTTTAATTATCAATTACTATTATTTTTTTAATTATTATTTTATTATTTTGTTCATATTATATGTAACGGTTATTTAAAATTATAAGTTAATATATATTTTTTCTAAAACTTGTTTTAACAAATTTAAAATATATAGTATATATGTAATAATAAATTTTAAATTCTTTTAATTAACATGTTATATTATTTAATTTTTCTTTACTACATTGGTTATATTAATTAACATATTATATTGCTATAAATTTGTTTTAATTATATAAATTAAATATTGCAATTGATAATTTTTTGAAGATGTCCTTTTTGGTCATTTTACATGTTTATTAGTTTTGCCAAACGTGACTTCTTTACCAGCTAGCTTATCAGCCAACAGCTAGCTTATCAGCTAGTTTGCCAAACATAGCCTTAATAGAGAAAGCAGTATTGAATAAACAGATAGGTAAAAATAGATTCTATATGTCTATGCCATTTCCCCCATTCTTCATCCTCCATTTTGTGGGTCCCATACGCTTTTCCGTTGCGTCAAGCAAATAAGACCCACAGTGACATCATTTCTTCAAACACCATATCCATGGAGTCCACATAACGAAAATATTGAATGAACAAAACGTATAGAACCATGAATTTACAGTAGTTAATAGAAGTCAAAATTATACCATGGATGTCAGACTCCTTGCATTTAGCTACATCTGGTGGAAATTCTTTCCCATAATGACGATCTAATATAAGCTTAAGTTCGCCTTCTATTTGCCGCTTTCCACTTAAAGACTGCTCCATGCATAGTGAAACTTTCAAGTCACAAACTGCATCGTCATAATTTCCCATAGAAATGTTTGCCTTACCTCTTCTATACCAGGCCTACAGTTTGCACATATGCTGAGATATGTCAATTGTAGTATGATGATAGAAATATATGCAGCAAAAGATGGAAAAAAAGCTACTGTCAACAGTATTCCTAGTTTTCATTTATCATCCTTATATCAAGAAAATGATAAGGATGGAAAAATAGAGTAAAGACTTCCCGATATCACATGACCATGATGTTTGCAAGGTAGAAAAAGTAAGCATACATAAGCTTGGGAAGTGTATCTCACCTTTGAGTAACTTCTACTAATTGCAAGAGCCCGATTGCAATCGTGTAGACACTCCACCAGAAGACCCATTTTCTATACCATGGTTGAAATTTAGCATGATTAGTCATACGCATATACTCAAGTGATTAACATTCAATACAACTGTTTCTTATTACTTCATAAATATTAATCACCGTTGTACTGCTACACGCCACATACTGCTACACGCCACATAAACATGTACACACTAATAACTTATCTAGAGTATAGATGGATGCTACTAGTATGTGGATATGAGTTAAAATGCAAATAAACCTGCAACACAGCTGCACGATTCACGTATAGTGTTGCCACTAGATTTTTGGCCTTATCATCTGCATCTCTTGGAGCAGCTCGTAGAGCCTGTTCAGTCATGGTATATTGCTAATATGCATTAGATTCTACTTTAATAAGAATGTTATCTTTCATTAGTTTATAATCCACCATCAAATGTGATTAATTTCAATCCTGTAATTGGCTGGTGCAAATCAATTCAAGGAAATTAACACTTTCATTGAAACATCCAATTTTTGTATTGACAGAGCGTTATTGATTCAAAACCTGTGTGTAGAACCGCAAAGCATTTGAATTGTCACCATTGGAGAAGCAGTTGTTTCCCTTGAGCTTAAATTCCAAAGCAGATTTCTTAGTCTTGAGAAACAGTGATGTTTCGATGTGCGCTAAATCTTCAACCATCTGGTAAATATAATCAAATATAATTAGTCAAACAGAAAAAAGGTTGAAATCATGATCATAAGCGGATGTGTCAGGATGAAAGCAAAAACGAAGTTACAGAAAAGTATGTGTTTGATTACTTGGTGAAATTGGGGCAACTGATTAAAGAAATCATGGAGGGAGGAGCAAGTATTTGGGAGAGTATGAAGATGGCTTTGTGAAATTGAGAGATTTAGGGTTTGTGGGATTGCTAATTTGAGTTTCTCCATTGGCGGAGACCGGAGAGGGCAACACAACGGACCTGAAAAACAAACCCACGGGAAGGGGGTTTGCTGGGGTTTTAGATTTTTGCTTTCTACTTTGTATTAATTGCAAAACACTCCCCATTTTCTTTTTTTCTTTTATTCAAAAAAAAAGTTTTTTTTTTGAAAAAAAATAAAAAATAAAAAATAAAAAAATGCAGGGAGTGTTTGTTTCATTGTTTGCATCTTAATGGTAACATTAAGCACCATCTGAATCGTGGAGAGTTAAGGATTGTTTATTAAACAAAGGTTAAGCCTTTTAAATTTAAACCATGGGTCATTAAATTTGGTATAAATGATATTATTTATATCTCTAATTGGATCTTTATTTTTTATCCTAAATTTAATGTAATAAATAACATTACATTATATGTGGTGCATTATTTTTTAAATCACTTTTTTCAATTACATTTTTTGTTTCTCAATTTGAGATTTATCATTTTTGTTTTTTAAAGTGTCAAAGTTTTAATAGGTTTTATTTGTTATATATATTAGTGTGGGACCCGTGCTTGCGCGGTTGCGATAAATAGTTTTAGGAATACTTGATCGAGTTAAGATAAAAATGTAATTCTTTTGTTAATAAATAATGAGATACAAATTAAATTGAAGAATGTATGTTCTCATAAATTATTTATTTTCATATATTGATAAATGTTTGTTGTTACGAAGACCTTGAGATTTATCAGCAATGATTTTATTGTTATTCTATTTAGAACTCAAATGACAGATCCTACAATTGTTGTTACGAAAAGTTTGAAGATTATTTTTTCCAATAAAAGGCAATGTTATAATTAGCCAATATTATGAGTTGCTACAAATAGGGTTCATCTTCTCTTGTTAATATATACTCACACATTACATAAGAAACTCATCTTCACACCAATGTGGGATTACCAAACTCACCACATTTCAAATTTATATGAATTTCTTCTTATACATATTTCATTCTTTCAGACTTTCTTCTTCTAACCTAGCCAAAACACATCACATTTCAAGATTTGATGAATACTCAAATCACATTATGTCATTTTCATTATCCTTTGGTTATTCGTTTAATATATATATATATAGGGGTTAAATCATGTGAGAACCAAAAATAGATTGAGAACCATGAAAACTGATCTAAGCCGTAATTTGGTTTTGATCATGTGGTTTTAGTTAAAATTTGTTTCACCAAATGAAAAGGGCATAATGTCATTTTGGCTACAAGATTCACCAGATGAAACATACAAATTTATTCATCAGATGAAACAGACAAATTCACCATATGAAACAGATAGATTCACCGTATGAAACAGATACATTCACCATATGAAACCGACAGATTCACCACATGAAACCGACAGATTCACCATATGAAACACATCGATTCACCATACGAAACACACTGATTCATCATATGAAACTCATACTAACTTTATTTCACCACATGAAATCAAACACAAATTTCATTTATAATCTATTTTCACCTAATGAAATTAGATACAATTTATGTCTATAATCACTCATTACCTAGGTTAACTTTTTTTATATAAAAAATTACCATTTGTTCCCCCCACTCAAAAGTGTCGAGGACCCCATGTGAAAAGTCGGCGATTTCCGATTTTCCCCTGTGAAGCCTCAAGCAGTCGGTGATTTCTCCATGACTCCATGTGAAGCCAGCCAAATCTTCATCGACTAATCGTGATTCCATCAACCATCGTCCATCATCGTGTTGTTTCGATTTCTTGATTCCATCTTTTGATTTCTTCTCAATTTCGACCACCAACAGCAAAGACTGATCAATCGACCCACTTCTTCTCAATTTCCACAACAACAAGTTCGATTTAGGGTACTTTTTCGATTTCTTCTGTAGCAAATTACAAACTATGATTTAGGGTAGGGTTTCGATTTCTTCTCTTCAACAGCAACATCGTGAATTCGTGATCGTGAATCACTGATTTTGTAGATTATAGACTTGTAGTGTTTTCATCTTTCCCTGAAATTTTGTGGCGTATGGAAGAAGATAGGATGAGAGAGGTTGAATTACAATCTTGCCCTTTTTTAAAAATTTAACTAATATTACAACAAATGCCATCATTGTTAATCACCCTTGATTAAAATCCTTAAATGATTGAGATTTGTCCCTACGGTTCTCAACATAATTTTGGTTTGCATTTAATTATCGTCCTATATATATATATATATAGGGGTTAAATCTAGTGAGGACCAAAAAAAGGTTAAAGACTTGAGGACTAATCTAATTCATTGATTAGAATAGATCAATGGTCATTACAAGAAAAGCATATTAGTAATAAAAACAAAAAATAAGTGTAGATTTGTCAATTTGCAAGGACAAGGAAAGGGTATTGTGAATATTTTATATTAAAATTAAATCAAAAGTAAATTGTGAATGTCAAATAACTTTTCAAATCAGTTTAATGTTTTCATCTTCATCTTCTTCAATACGTACCTGATGGACATTGCAATACCTTCTTCTTTCTCCCTTAATTTAACTAGTTACCATCGTCGGCGATACGAATCTTCAGTCCGAGGCTTCGATCAGGGAAAAAGAATTGTTTTCTACTAATTCACCGTCGTCACGACCATCAAGCTCTACTCGATCTATGTACAGAGAAAACGCAGTTCATTTGTTGTCGTCGGAATAAGATCTACATCTACCGCCTAGGAAACTGACTAGGTTCACCATACTGTTACTCGCGACGACGTTATTATTCTTCCACATCACTTCTTTTCGTTCTCAAACTCCGTAGAAACACCGGCTATGGAGATATCGTGAACGCCGCTGAACACCGACCACGACGCTGGTACTCTATGGAAACATTATGTTTATCGCTCCTTTGATCACGATCTTTAGTCATCGAAGTCACCAAAACGAGATTTACGGTTTGATGATCAATGGTCAATTAGGTTTTTCGTCTCTGTATCAAAAGAATAGGATTTTAGTTTCCAGTTCTTCTATATCCGTTTATATATATTAAATCAAATAACTCAGATTTCTCACTTGTTATCAATTAAAGGTTTCCACTAAAATTGTGTTTTATTTCATCAGTTGAATAGCATAGTGAGTCTCTGTTTCATAGGGTGAGGTGTGTTTCATATGATAAATATGTGTGTTTCATATGGTGAATCTGTATGTTTCATCAGAAAAATCGTAGTGTTTCATCTAGTGAATCATGTGTTTCATATGGTGAATATATATGATTCATATGGTGAATCTATGTATTTCATATGGTGAATCTATATGTTTCATCTGAAAAATCATTGTGTTTCATCTTGTAATTTGTGTGTTTCATATGGTGAATCTATATGTTTCATCTAAAAAAATATTTGCATTTCTTATGGTGAATTGTGTGTTTCATATGGTGAATCTATGTGTTTCATATGGCGTGAATCTATATGTTTCATCTGGAAAAATCATTGTGTCTCATTTGGTAAATTGTGTGTTTCATATGGTGTATTTATATGTTTCATCTAAAAAAATCTTTGCATTTTATCTGGTGAATTGTGTGTTTCATATGGTGAAGATGGTGAATATGTGTGTTTCATCTGGTGAATCTTGTTACCAAAATGACGATTATGCCCCCTTTTTAATTAAAAACAATTTTCACTTAAAACCATCGGATCAAAACCAAATTAAGGATTAGATCGGTTCTCACGGTTCTCAACATTTTTATGGTTTTCATTTGATTATCGTCCTATATATATATATATATATATATATATATATATATATTGAAGGTTTACTAATGTGAGCAAACAATACAACATGATAAAAAGAATGATCTCCTCGTTGCTTATACATTTTTTCTTTTCTCAAAAATTCCTATCCCCACTAATGTGAGATATGAAAACTCAATCACATTTCAAGATTTAAGAAGTATACAAACTTTATAATGTCAAGTCATCAGTTTTGGTTGTTTTTTATACAATCATTATTGGTTGTTCTTTTAACTAATTTTTATGTTTAGTTACCCCAAAGGCATCATTTTAACAATTTATTATATGAACAAAGTTTATTTGCCAAAAAAGGTTTACTAATTGGGCCAACACTATGAGTTGCTACAAAAAAAATGATCTCCTCATTTTTTATACACATTTTATTCTTTTAAACTTTCTTTTTCTCATCAATGTGGGATAGCTAAAACACACCACATGTCAAGATTTGATGAATACGACAATCTCATTATGCCACCTGATTATCTTTTGGTCGTTCCTTTAGTGTGTGTGTGTGTGTGTGTGTGTTGATTCTTTCAAAACTTCTTATTCCCACCAAGGTGGGATATGGAAACTCAAATACATTTCAAGATTTAAGAAATACTCAAAACTTCTTATTCTCACCAATATGGGATATGAAAACTCAATTACATTTCAAGATTTAAGAAATATTCAAACTTTATAATGTCAAGTCATCATTATTGGTTGTTTTTTATACAATCAATCTTGGTTGTTATTTTAACCAATTTTTATCTATATAGATTTAGTTACCACAAAGACATTGTTTTACCAATTTATTATATAAACAAAGCTTTTATGTCAAAAAAATGGTTTACTAATATGACCCAACACTATGACTTGCCACAAAGGAAATAATCTCTTCATTTCTTATGGGTGTTGCTATATAGACAACCGTTTATTAATTATAGACCTATATAACTACTTTTTGACTTAAAAACCAACTAGCTTTGGAAATATAAATATGGCAAACTAATTTAATTTACACCTATTAAATGCATACTTAGATTATTAGTGATTATTAAGTTTTTTAAACTTTTTACAATTATTTTTTCTATTTTACCTTTTTATTTTTATTATCACAATACTTTTAGTTAATATTATTTTAATTTCTATCCGGATGATTTATATAATTACTTTGGTCAACTTATATGATTTGAATCCTTTTATTATTATTTGTTGTATTTGTTTGTATTCTAATAATTTTAAAATATACAACCAAATTAATATTAATATATTATCTTATATATGTTTTAGAGTAAACTACGGATTTGGTCTCCGTGTTATATCGATTTTTACGGAATTCGTCCCTAAACTTCATTAATGATGAAAATGGTACCAATGGTATGCAGTTTCTGTTTTTTTCAGTCCCTAGCCCAAACGGACGTCTATCTCCGTCCGTTAACTGGGCCTACGTGCAAAGCACACAAGGACAAAATCGTCCATCCATCCATCGGTTGTTGCTTTCTCCATGGTATTGAGTGGGTGACGTCGGCGTCATCATTTTTCCTTTCTCCTCATTACCGCCTGTGTTTGCTTTCTCCAAGAAAACCCTCCATTCTCCGATAAAGCCTCCATTTTGGGTATAATTAAGGTATTTCCTTTTCCACAATCAAACTTCATTTTTCACATTCCACTCCCATTCCACAATTATCATATTGTTCTTCAATATCAATGGATGCAACTTCATCTTTCCCACCTGTTGAAGGATCTGATGCGATGTGTCCCCATCTCTTATCTCAACATAATGATATGTCACCAACTTCGTTTGATTGGTGAAATTCACAACCTTGAAGAAGTTGTGAAGGGTTTTATGCCTGAGAGGAAGGATGTTGATGAGAAATACCATTAATCAGTTGATGATATGTAACACCCTAAAAATCAGGTCTAATTTAAACCTCGATTTGTAACAAGATTAACATAAAATCTTTCAGACTTATATAATAACAGAGAATTAATTAAGAGGAGTCATATTTACAAATACTGAATTCTTCAAATAACCTATTAATCTAATTATGTCACTATAATCAGATTAACTAAGTTATCTAAGCAATCCATCAAAAACCTCCTTTCGTTAATTAACTTCTCCACTATCTCAAAAGCGCTCGTCCCACATCCCTTTATTTTCCCGAGCTAGTACCTGGTAAGAAAATATAATTTGAAACGATTAGGCTAACGCCTAGTGAGAACATTCGGTTTCAAAATAATACATTTAAATTAATGTATACAAGGCATAACAAACCTGGTTTATCATCTTTCTTACCACACGCGAAAACATCTTTCGATGACGGGGTTATACCCGATTCCATGATTATGACTGACACCAAGTCAGTCATTGTATCATATTCCTGAGCCCACGCTACGAATCTCCACGGATTCTAGATTAATGCTCATATCCAAGAAATCACGATTACACATGCCTATTTCTTGGAAAGGAAGTAGAGATTACAATTACACATGCCAATCCCTTCTCTTCCTTAGAAATCGGGAATTACGATTAATCCACGCCTATTCCATGTGTTCATAACAACTAGTGCTTATGGATCCATTACACTTATTTGTACTCGTGCAGGTTATTACTTAGTATAAGTCATGTTCAAATAACATACATGAATTTAAGCAAAACCATCAATTTAAGATAATAGATTTTACTTCATAAAATCATTCATCCAAAATCCATCCAATCAGTTCATAAAATGCACCTTACCATAATTTAAAAACATTATAAAAGGGTAAGGTAAGAATGAACTCACCTGATAGTAGTCGCATCACTCTTACTTTACTTTCTTAAAGTCGTAAGGATTTCTGTCACCAACTTCACAAAGATCTGAAATACCCAAATACATATTGTGCTGGTATTAAACTACTGTACAGAACCTTTAAAGACTAAGAATCCTAAATATCCAAAATTCTCGACACTTATCGCAACCTACTGACTGCGATAACCCTTGTCGCAACCTACTACTTGTGACACAGTACTTATCGCAACCTATTGTTGCGATAACCCCTTCTTGTCGCAACCAACTGTTGCGACATGCATCTTATCACAACTAACTGTTGCGATACAACCAACCTTGTCGCAACTATTCATAAGTATCGCAACCAACTGCTGCGATGTTCATAACTGTCTCAACTCACTGAAATCATAATTAACCCAAAAATCTATACTTTTAAGCCATAATAAATTCTACAAAAGTGCAGATATGTTTAACATCATTAAAAGAAACTATCCATAAACTCAGATTTCTCAAAACATCAAAAAATCATCAAAACCCAATTTCTAAACCATTATAAAGCTTTAACTATATGAAAGGTAGAATTTTAGCAAGAGATATACCTTTGATTCCTCAGATTATCTCTTAATTTCCAGCTACAATCTGCTTTTCTCCTTTGTTTTTCTCGGCTCTTTCTCTCTCTCTTTGTTCACCGTACACACACACACATAACACATAAAAAGAGAAGTAAAAATATCTCTTATCCTCTTAATAAACAAGAGGCGGTGGTGTTGGTGTGACTTTCACCACATGCCCAATTTGACCCTCACACTTTCATCTATAGACAATTTTAACCCTTCCACTTAAATATTAAAATTAAAGTTTACCCCTTAACTTATAACTCCAATAAAACAATTAACGAAACTTAATCGGGGATAAACTCTAAAATTAATCTTTCACATAATAAATCATAAATTTATCAATAAAACCCATCTTAATACTTTATGCAAAAACCGAGGTGTTACAATACTCCCCAACTTGAAAATGATTTCGTCCCCGAAATCAAAGTTAGGTAAACAAGTGAGGATATCTACTCTTCATATCCTCTTCCGACTCTAAAGTCACATTAGCACCTCGATGATGTTTCCATTGTACTTTCAACATAACTACTTCCTTATTATTACGTAACTTTCTAACTGATCTTTCCAAAATGGCATCCGGTTCTTCCACACAACGACTCTTTTCACCCACTCTTACGTCAGTAAGTGGAATCACATCGACCTCTTCGGCTAAACATTTCCGAAGATAGCAAACATGAAAAGTATTGTGGACTCCTTCCAATTCAGGTGGAAGATCCAACTGGTATGCTTGCAATCCAATTCTCTTAGTGATGGTGAAAGGTCCTAGAAAACGAGGACTCAACTTCCCACGTTTACCAAACCTTATCACACCTTTCCATGGGGATACTTTAAGCATTACGCGCTCCCCAACTTGGAATTCTTTTGGTCTTCTTTTCGGATCAGCATAACTCTTTTGTCGATCTTGAGCCGCTTTCATATGCTTCCGAATTTCTTTCACCTTATCAGTCGTTTGTTGCACAATTTCCGGACCAACAAACTGCTTTTCTCCGGCTTCTAACCAACACACCGGAGTTCTACATTTTCGTCCATACAAAGCTTCGAAATGTGCTCTTCCAATACTTGAATGATAACTATTGTTATACGCAAACTCCACTAAGGGTAAATGCGCATCCCAATTACCTCCAAAATCTAATACACACGACCTGAGCATATCTTCCAAAGTTTGAATGGTTCTTTCGCTTTGCCCGTCCGTTTGTGGATGATAAGTCGTGCTCAAATTAACTTTTGTACCCAATTCTTCTTGTAGTGACTGCCAAAACCTCGAGGTAAACCGACTATCGCGATCAGACACTATAGACACCGGTATACCATGCCTTGACACCACTTCATCAATATAAAGCTTCGCCAATTTATCTATTGGTGACGCTTCTTTCATAGCCAGAAAATGAGCACTCTTGGTCAGTCGATCCACGATTACCCATATAGTGTCGTTACCCTTTTGCGTTATCGGTAACTTTGTCACGAAATCCATGGTAATCTTGTCCCATTTCCATTCTGGAATTTCCAAAGACTGAAAACTTTCGTAAGGCTTTTGATGTTCAGCTTTGACTAACGAGCACGTCCTACACTTTTCTACAATTCGTGCCATATCTACTTTCATAGTTGGCCACCAATAGTGTAACTTTAAATCCCTATACATCTTAGTACTCCCAGGATGTATAGAATACTTAGATTTATGGGCATCCTCTAGAATCAACTCTCGATTTCCTCCAATCCTTGGCACCCAAACACGACCTTGGAACAGTTTAATTCCACGGCTATCTTCAGTCAGTTGAAGATGTTGTTTGATCATAACTTCATTTTTCAGATTTTCTGCCAGTAAAGCTTCCGCTTGTGCCTCCTTTATCCTTCCAATCAAACTTGACGTCACATGAATTCTAGCGTTAGTCGTTTTCAAGCACCCACTGTATTCTTTTCTACTTAAAGCATCGGCTACAACATTTGCCTTACCAGGATGGTAATGCAATTCACAATCATAGTCTTTATGTAGTTCTAACCAACGCCTTTGCCTCATGTTCAATTCTTTCTGATCAAAGACATGTTGTAAGCTCTTATGATCAGTGAAGAGAGTACACTTTGTTCCATACAAATAATGACGCCATAGTTTTAATGCAAACACGACCGCTGCCAATTCCAAATCATGGGTAGGGTAATTCTTCTCATGTTCTTTGAGTTGTCTTGATGCATAAGCAATCACCTTGCCTCGTTGCATCAACACCCCCCCCCCCCAAACCCATCTTTGATGCATCACTATATACGACTAGATCTTCCGTTCCTTCCGGTAATGCAAGAATAGAAGCTTCACACAATTTCTGACGTAAAGTTCTGAAAGCTGATTCTTGCTTTTCAGTCCAAACAAACTTTACATTCTTCCGAGTCAACATGGTTAAAGCAGAAGCAATCTTTGAGAAGTCTTTGATAAACCTCCGATAGTAACCTGCTAGACCTAAGAAACTTCTTATTTCAGACGCACTTTTTGGTGTCTCCCAATTCGTCATTGCTTCTATCTTTGTTGGGTCTACTTTGACTCCCTCCGAAGTGATTACATGACCTAGAAATTGTACTTATTTTAACCATAATTCACATTTCGAGAACTTTGCGTACAATTTCTCTTTTCTCAACACTTCTAATACTTCACGAAGATGGCGTTCATGATCGTCTTCGTTCTTCAAATAAATAAGTATGTCATCAATGAATACAATGACAGACTTATCTAAGAATGGTCGACATACTCTGTTCATCAGATCCATGAACACGGCTGGAGCATTAGTCAACCCAAATGGCATTACAAGGAATTCATAATGCCCATACCTCGTTCTGAACGCTGTCTTCGGGATATCTTCATCTCTTACTCGAACTTGATGATACCTCGACCTCAAATCAATCTTGGAAAAGCATCCCGCACCTTGGAGTTGATCGAACAGATCATCAATCCTTGGAAGCGGATACTTGTTCTTAATAGTCACCTTATTCAACTCTCGGTAATCAATGCACATCCTCATGGTGCCATCCTTCTTCTTAACAAATAAAATCGGAGCTCCCCAAGGTGAAGAACTCGGTCTAACGAAACCTTTATCCAACAACTCCTGAAGTTGAGTCATCATCTCTTTCATTTCGGCAGGCGCTAGGCGATACGGTGCACGCGCTATCGGTGCCGATCCAGGGATAAGATCAATACGAAACTCTACCTGCCGTTCAGTCGGTAGACCTGGAAGATCATCGGAGAATACGTCAGGAAATTCACGTACCACCTTAATGTCTTCCACTTGTTTATTTTCTAACTTCATATCTAGAACATACGCTAGATAGGATGAACATCCTTTCATCAAACATTTACGCGCTTTTACAACAGAAATTAACGAAACTTCCCCTTTTTGCTTTTCCCCAAAGATGAGTACATCATCCTTATCGGCCATCGGAATCCGGATTAATTTCTTTGCACAAAGTATCTCTGCCTGGTTGACTGTCAGCCAGCCCATACCCACAATCACATTGAATCCTCCAATTTCCATCAACAACAAGTCGATCAGAAATTTTGTTTCTCTTACTGAAATAAGACAACCCTCAAGTCTTTCGCGAACCAAGACTTGACCCCTGTTAGCTACCTCAACTACTAAGGCATCTTCCAAGGTAGTGACAGACATAGCTAACTTGAGAAAGAACGACTTGGACACGAACGACAAATTTGCACCACAATCAAATAAAATGCGTGCATGAAAGGAATTAACTAGGAATGTACCAGAAACGACGTCTTTCGATTCTTTGGCCTCATCAGCTGTCATATGGAATGCCCGACCCGTTGGCTTGGGAACATTTGATTTCTTGCTTTGGTCTCCACCCTTTTTCAACTTTGGGCAATCCCGACGGAAGTGTCCTGGTTGTTTACATTCATAACACGTAGATCCTTAGACAGGACAGTTACTCATAATATGCCCACTTTTACCACACTTAAAGCATTCCAACGTTTTCACCCGACACGGTCCATAGTGCTTACTCCTACACTTCGGACACCAATTCGGCTCACGACGAGAATCATATTGAGCACTTTTACCAGATGCTTTTGATTTCTGAGAAGACTCTGATCGGCCCTCCCATTTTCGTTTCTCTCCTACTTGAGTTTTTTCTTCCTTATCTTTAGCATAGACTTCTTCTATAACTTTAGCTTCCTCAATTGTCTCCCTCAACGTAGTAGCTTTAGCGTTTCGTACCCGGGACATCATGTCCGATGGCAAACCTTTCAAATACGCTTTAATCTTTTCTTTCTCAGTCGGAGCCACATGCCCCACCAAGTTCAACTTCTCCATAAATAGTTCAGTATACTCTCTAACAGTTGAAGTACCCTTCTTCAGATTTCGAAATTCTTCCTCAATCCTACCCATTTCATTTTCATTGCAATATTCTTCCAGAATCGTTTTCTTGAAAAACTCCCATGTCATAGCTGACAGGACTGGAGCAGTGATTGTATACGTCACTACATTCCACCAAGTCAGCGCATTACCTCTTAACATTTGAGACGCAAATCTAACCTTTGACTTCTCATCACATTCACAAGCTCGGAAAGCTTATTCCATTTCTCTTAGCCAATTCATGCAGGCTACTGGATTATCTACTCCGCTAAACTCTGGCGGTTTACAGCTTAGAAACGTTTTATATGAGCAGACTCTTCCCCCCCTCCTTTCTGTCTCTATCACAGGGTTACGAATGGGATTTATTACTCCAGTATCAGTCTCCGTTCGCCGTAACTCTGCACTTCGGTCATTCAGTGCTTTCATAAACATTTCGGCTTGTTTTTCCATCGATGTATTCATCATTCTTGTCAAGTTCTCCATCATACGAGACTCCACCGTCGATTCCGACGTTTCTTGAGTGGCGGTACTGGTACCCGTTCTATGTACCTGACTATCAGCTCCTCCCGTAAACAGTAATCGCGGCGGACTTTCATGAGTTCTACTCATTTCTGGTCGCTTTTCCACCGACCAATCAGTCACGGCTCTATCATTTGAAGAAATAGGGGACCTCGGTGGCGTATTCACCATTGTTCTGATATAACACAAGGAAATAACCATAAGAAATGGTTACACATATCTAGACATACGAAACGTACTTTACCGAACATTAGTCACTGTAACAATTTGGAAATAAGCATGCTTGCGTAGCAATATATTCATAATATCAGTAGCTAATTGAGATTGTGAATATACTATACATGAGAATCCTCATTACCATCGTTACAGTACTAATTTCATGTATTTCCGTCGACTCTAAGACTATCCCGTCTTAGTATTTCTACCCATTTCTCACATATGATATCTTAATTCATCTCAGCTTAAGTCTAGGTATATCACTATCATACCTAGTTCACTTAAACTAGTGCTCTGATATCATATTGTAACACCCTAAAAATCAGGTCTAATTTAAACCTCGATTTGTAACAAGATTAACATAAAATCTTTCAGACTTATATAATAACAGAGAATTAATTAAGAGGAGTCATATTTACAAATACTGAATTCTTCAAATAAACTATTAATCTAATTATGTCACTATAATCAGATTAACTAAGTTATCTAACCAATCCATCAAAAACCTCCTTTCGTTAATTAACTTCTCCACTATCTCAAAAGCGCTCGTCCCACATCCCTTTATTTTCCCGAGCTAGTACCTGGTAAGAAAATATAATTTGAAACGATTAGGCTAACGCCTAGTGAGAACATTCGGTTTCAAAATAATACATTTAAATTAATGTAAACAAGGCATAACAAACCTGGTTTATCATCTTTCTAACCACACGCGAAAACATCTTTCGATGACGGGGTTATACCCGATTCCATGATTATGACTGACACCAAGTCAGTCATTGTATCATATTCCTGAGCCCACACTACGAATCTCCACGGATTCTAGATTAATGCTCATATCCAAGAAATCAAAATTACACATGCCTATTTCTTGGAAAGGAAGTAGAGATTACAATTACACATGCCAATCCCTTCTCTTCCTTAGAAATCGGGAATTACGATTAATCCACGCCTATTCCACGATTTCTCACACACACTGGAATTACGATTAATCCACGCCTATTCCATGTGTTCATAACAACTAGTGCTTATGGATCCATTACACTTATTTGTACTCGTGCAGGTTATTACTTAGTATAAGTCATGTTCAAATAACATACATTAATTTAAGCAAAACCATCAATTTAAGATAATCGATTTTACTTCATAAAATCATTCTTCCAAAATCCATCCAATCAGTTCATAAAATGCACCTCACCATAATTTAAAAACATTATAAAAGGGTAAGGTAAGAATGAACTCACCTGATAGTAGTCGCGTCACTCTTACTTTACTTTCTTAAAGTCGTAAGGATTTCTGTCACCAACTTCACAGAGATCTGAAATACCCGAATACATATTGTACTGGTATTAAACTACTGTACAGAACCTTTAAAGACTAAGAATCCAAAATATCCAAAATTCTCGACACTTATCGCAACCTACTAGCTGCGATAACCCTTGTCGCAACCTACTACTTGTGACACAGTACTTATCGCAACCTACTGTTGCGATAACCCCTTCTTGTCGCAACCAACTGTTGCGACATGCATCTTATCGCAACTAACTGTTGCGATACAACCAACCTTGTCGCAACCCAAGGTTACGACATTCATAACTATCACAACTATTCATAAGTATCGCAACCAACTGCTGCGATGTTCATAACTGTCTCAACTCACTGAAATCATAATTAACCCAAAAATCTATACTTTTAAGCCATAATAAATTCTACAAAAGTGCAGATATGCTTAACATCATTAACAGAAACTATCCATAAACTCAGATTTCTCAAAACATCCAAAAATCATCAAAACCCAATTTCTAAACCATTATAAAGCTTTAACTATATGAAAGGTAGAATTTAAGCAAGAGATATACCTTTGATTCCTCAGATTATCTCTTAATTTCCAGCTACAATCTGCTTTTCTCCTTTGTCTTTCTCGGCTCTTTCTCTCTCTTTTTGTTCACCGTACACACACACACATAACACATAAAAAGAGAAGTAAAAATATCTCTTATCCCCTTAATAAACAAGAGGCGGTGGTGTTGGTGTGACTTTCACCACATGCCCAATTTGACCCTCACATTTTCATCTATAGACAAGTTTAACCCTTCCACTTAAATATTAAAATTAAAGTTTACCCCTTAACTTATAACTCCAATAAAACAATTAACGAAACTTAATCGGGGATAAACTCTAAAATTAATCTTTCACATAATAAATCATAAATTTATCAATAAAACCCATCTTAATACTTTATGCAAAAATCGAGGTGTTACATGATATGATGCATGCGTTTTTTTGCAGAACCAGGCTCTAAAGTACAGGTTTAAATGCCTCGAGGAAACTTGCACCTGTGGTGTTGTCCAAGCTTACCCCAATCCATTTGAAAATTGATGCAGTTCTGGATAACGCCATTTTTGGCGTCATTTTAGCACCACTTTCCGTGATTAAGTTGCTTGAATTCCCAGCAAACGAAGCGTATTTCACGGTTTATTCATAAGTTTTTCAGGAATCCATGTTTCAAGAATAAACGAAGAATTTGGTTCGAAATGAGCTAATTATAGACGAGAATGAAGTATCCGGAAAGTTGATGGCAAATGGAGATCGTACGAGTCAATTTATGGGTCAAAATTCGGAGAAATGTGATTAAGAAACTCAAAAAGGTGCCACCAAGACTTGTCAAATTGGGTAGTCAATGTAACACCCGTAATTTCGGTAAGTAAATATCACCCGAACGTCTTGCAGCTTGAAAATGGTGGAATTTATGTTGGGGAGACATTGCTTAAAGTCCCTAAGAGTATCAAGAGTTTTGGCGTTGAAAAAGTCGAGTTTCGGGGCTTGGTGCAGGTCAAGCTACAATGACCGACGACTATGACAGTGTCACAGTCGCGTGGCATAGTCGCAGGGAAGGGACAGCCTTCGGTACCCCTTGTGCGACTGTGACCAGCGACATTGACCATGTCACAGTCGCGTGGCAAAGTCGCGCCAAGAGGGCAGGGTGTTGTCAAATACGAATTTTTAGTCTTCTTTCTCATTTCTCACTTCCAACCTCCTCCCTTTCTCTCCCAAATCGTTTTCCCTTCCTCCCTCACGAACCCTAACTGATTTTAGGGTCCTTTCTTGAAGATTATAGTGTTCTTTCACCATCTTATGCTAGTGGTTTCATCTCTTAATGCAAAGATCAAGTTTCATCTCCAACATTGAAGATTTTGGGGTTTTCTAGGTTTTCATCAAAACCTTAGTGGTAAGCTAATCCTCCTAGTTTCTAAAGTTTCACATGAGTTATAAATGCTCCACTTATGACTTCATAGTGTTTTATTTCTCAAGTTTTTGGTTTAGATGATTTTGGGAAAATTAGGTCAAAATTAGGGTTTTTGGTATAAACGGAGATGTTGGGGAACGATTTATATGCTGGAATATGATTTTGATGGTTGGAAACTTATGGATCTAGGTTTCGGAAGCTTTGGCTTGAAGATTCAAGTTTCTTCAAAGGAGCTCAATTTGGGGAAAATCTAGATTTAGCCTAAATCTAGCAAGGTGAGTTCAAGTTGATTTGTGAAAACGTTGTACATGCCAAAATGTTTATTTTAAAATATTTATGTGCTTTATACAAAATTATCTATTGATTGGGTAAATTGGTGGGTTTTGATTTAATCAAAGTGTTAAGCTTTACAAATCTTGTAAAACACCCACATTTGGGGATTTTGAGAGATTTATAAATAAATCACGAATGAAAGTGGTTTTGTTAATTTATTGCATAAGTGAAGGTTATTTGGTCAAAATACACTTTTAGTGTTTGTTGTGATTATGCGATAATTATGATATGTTATATTTTGAAAATATGAACGTGTGAGTTGGGAATTTTGGTCAATCTTGACCGTATGAATATTTTTGGAGTTGTAAACCTTTTATTTTGGGCCGATGGTCAATTGAGAAATTAAAAGGGTAAAGATTTTGGGTAACGATGTATTTTGGTTTACGTAACCGTGTGAGCAACACGTATTTAGCCAAATGTTTATTTTGGCCTTTAAAGGCTTGATTTATACTCAAATGAGTCTTTCGAGTGTTTGCCAGTTTTAGTAGCCCGAGGTGGAGTCTTGGAGGTATTATGTGCTTAATTGCATTTTATTTGAGTATGTGCCGGTGTGAGTGTTTGGTCTTGTTAGAATTGTTGAGGGATTCGATTGATAGTTAGATGAGAGACTTGAGGTGGCTGAATCGGCCGGTTTTCATATATTGAGAGAGAAATACAAAAGAGAGATTAACCTAATAATAAACCCTAAGAGATCTATATATACAAGGTAAGTTACACATAATTACAGAAAGGACCCTGAACTATACATATTAACAATAATACTCTAACACCCCCCTCAAACTCAAGTAGGGGAAGAATGAGTCAAGTTGAGTTTGGAAACAAGGGCCTTAAAACGTCCCGGAAGATGAGCTTTGGTGAAGATGTCTGCAGTCTGATCAATGGTTGAGATTGGGAGAAGTCGAACGGTCTTGCGAAGAACATGTTGGCGGGTGAAATGACAGTCAATCTCGATGTGCTTTGTGCGCTCATGAAAGACATCATTGTGAGCAATCTGAATAGCACTGTTGTTATCACACCACAATGGTGTTGGGGAAAACTGATGAGCACCCATATCAGATAGTAACCAGCGTAGCCATACAAGTTCTTGTGTAGTGTCAGCCAAGGCTCGATATTCAGCTTCGGTACTAGAACGAGTTGTCAGAGATTGTTTCTTGCTGCGCCAGGAAATAAGAGAGTCTCCAAGGAAGAAACAATATCCGGTGGTAGAGCGACGATCAGTTATGTCTCCATCCCAGTCAGCATCGGAAAAGGCACGAAGAGTTAAGGACGATGTGGACGAGAAGTGAAGTCCATGAAACATCGTCCCTTTAAGGTATCGAAGGATACGAAGAACGGCGACATAGTGATCGGAGCACAGAGCAGCCATGAACTGGCTGACTATATGAACTGCATATGCAAGATCCGGTCGAGTAACAGTCAGATAGACCAGAGAACCAACTAGTTGACGGTACCGTGTAGGGTCCCGCAGCAGGGTTCCGGCATTGGGAGCAAGGTGCAGATTTTGCTTAATGGGTGTAGATGCGACTTTGTTGTCCATGATCCCAGCTTTGGACAATAGATCTGAAATGTACTTGGCTTGACAGAGATAGATGCCGGAAGAGTCTGACAAAACTTTAAGGCCAAGGAAGTAGTGTAGCTTACCAAGATCTTTCATCTCAAAGCATGAGCTGAGAGACTTTTTGAGATGGATGATACCTGTAGAGTCACTGCCGGTAATGATCATATCATCAACATATAATAGGAGTAAGATAGTACATGCAGCAGTAGTCCGAGTAAACAAGCCAGAATCATAATTACTCGGAGAAAACCCCAATGAGATGACAGTATTGCTAAATTTTTCAAACCAAGCACGAGGAGCTTGTTTGAGGCCATAGAGGGCTTTTCGAAGTCGACATACATGACCCTGATGGGATGTCACACCTGGAGGGAGTCTCATGTAGACTTCCTCTTCGATATCACCATTTAGAAAGGCATTCTTGACATCCATCTGATAGAGTGGCCATCTCTTGGTGGCAGCGATGGCTAGAAGGCTACGAACCGAGGTGACCCAAGCCACAGGAGCAAACGTTTCCTCGTAGTCAATGCCATATTCTTGATTCAAGCCTTTTGCCACAAGACGTTCTTTGTAACGATCAATAGATCCATCAGACTTCGTTTTGATTTTGAAGACCCATTTGCAACCAATGGGTGACTTGCCCGGTGGGAGAGGTACAAACTCCCATGTATTGGCTTTGTCAAGAGCCTGAAGTTCCTCAGTCATAGCTTGCTGCCAAACAGGGTTAGATGTGGCTTCCTTGTAGGAAGTGGGTTCATGATTGGACAACAAAGTGGCATAACAATGATAATCACGAAGGTGATAAGGAACTTGTCTTACCCGATCGGAGCGTTATACTTCATTTTGTAGTTGAGAGGTTCTAGGATCCATAGACTCAGCAGATGGCTCAGAAGTAGTCCTTGGAGGTGGTGCAGATGATTGATCATGATCAGATGGCACAGATGGGACAGGTGAAGGCTCAGATGGGACAGGTGAAGGCTCAGATGAGACAATTGAATGCTCAGGTTGAGATGAGATGGAAGAGGGTGGAGCAGATGGTGAGGAGAGTATGGGATCTAATTGGAGTGAGTCCAATGAGATAGATGTGTCTGTGAAGGAGTGGTGGTGTCGTGAAATTTTGACACCGTAGAGAAGGGAAGATGTTCCCAGAAGGTGACATGACGAGATATACGAAGTCTCTTAGAGACTGGATCCCAACAACGATAACCTTTATGTTCAATTCCATAGCCAAGGAAGCAGCATAATCGAGAGCGAGGTTCGAGTTTGGTGTGTTCATGAGATTGCAGCTGAACAAAACAAGCACAACCCCACACTTTGAGGAGTTCATATGCAAGAGAGATTCCATAGAGTACTTCATACGGAGACTTTTGATTGAGAATAGGAGTCGGTTGCCGGTTGATGGTATAGACAGTCGTGAAGGCTGATTCACCCCAAAAGCGTTCTGGACACTTGGCTGATATTAATAGAGTATGAACAGTGTCAAGGATGTGACAGTGTTTGCGTTCTGCACGACCATTTTGTGGAGAGGTGTCGGGACAGGAGAACTGAGAAAGAGTACCCTGAGATTGAAGAAAAGAGAGGAGAGACGATTCTTTGTATTCCATAGCATTATTTGCTCGAAGAACCTTTATAGGCTTTGAAAACTGGGTTGGAATCATACGAGCAAAGGTGATATAAATTTTAGGTAACTCCGAGCGGTTTTTCATGAGATAAATCCATGTAAAACGTGTGTGATCATCGATGAAAATAACAAAATATCGAGCACCTCCCATAGATGGGTGTGGTGCTGGACCCCATACATCATAATGAATAAGATCAAAAGGAGAAGCAGACTTAAAATCATTAATTTGAAAGGGTAAAGCATGATGTTTGCCAAGTTGACAAGATAGACAAGAAACATTTTCAGAGGAAGTGTTTCCTAACAATCCTGAACTAGCTAGCACTTTTATTCGAGCTAATGATAAATGACCTAGGAGCGCATAATATAGTTCAAAAGAAGGAGTACTAGAGACTAAAGCCGCAAAATTTGATGAAGGTAATGGGAGACGAAGATAGACCACTTCAACCATCCGACCAACTTTACGACCTACTCCAAGGATCTGCTTGGTCTTTGGATCCTGCACAACACAACCAGAAGGGTGAAACAAAACGATTAGACCGGCTTCCATAAGCTGAGTAATTGAAATCAGGCTCAGAGATAAGTTAGGAATATGCAACACATCAGATAATTGAATGTTGGGGGTAGAAACAGTCCCACTGAAAGATACAGGTAAACGAGTATCATCAGCGGTACGGACTGATGAGAACATGCTAGAAGTTTGTTTAGAGACAAAACCGTCAGCCTTAGGTGTCATGTGGTTGCAACATCCAGAGTCAAATAGCCAAGGGTTACCTGATGCAGAGGTATTACATTGAGAATTCATACCTATAGAACCTGTCATGAGTTGCTCCATGAGCTCTTGATTTCGGCGCATGAGTTCCATAAGGTCAGGCGTGGAGTGGTTGCTATGATGTGCCTGAACTGCTGGCGATGGAGAATCTTGAGTGATTGAGCCAGCAACTGATTGAACTCGGGACTGCTGCCTTTGGTTACTGGAGTTCCTTGGATGTTTTGGGCAGTCAGACCCATAGTGACGTGGGTGTACGATCCCACACCAGCGACATTTCCGAACTGGACAGTTGAGGAGAAGATGAGAAGTAGAATGACAGAAAGTGCATTCACTGTTGTTCCCCTTTCCCGCAGATTTAGACTGGTCATTGTTGCTCCATTTACCTTTTGGTTTTCCTGGGCTGGAAGTGTAGAGCACAGTATCTGATGGTAGTGGAAAACGCTGTTGAAGACGAGTTTCTTCACTTAGCAGTTCAGTGATAGCTTCTTCAAGAGTAGGTAATGGATGCCGATGTAGAAGCGAGGCTTGAACGTTCTCAAAGCGATCAGTGAGACCCATGAGAATAGTAACCAAATGCAATTGGCTAAAGTAAGCAGTAAACTTCCGAGCAGTTTCATCAAAGATTTGGGGTGCACCCAGGTTCAGATGATCTCTAAGAGCTTGCATCTCAGAGATGTAGGAGTTGATAGACTGATCAGGCAGTTGACTTTTGTTCCGGAAGGTAGTCCACAACTGATATTGATGAGATAAGCCTGTAGAAGTGTACCTATTTGCAAGAAAATCCCATAGTCCTTTTGTTGTGGTATAGCGGAGGAATTGCTGATTGATTTCAGTAGTGGTAGAAGAGTTTATGAATCCGAGGATGCGAGCATTTGCGATATCCCAATCATTCATACGTTTTGCAAAGTCAACTGCACTTTCCTTTTCCTCCTGAACAGGGATGGTAGACGTACCAGTGACATAGGTATAAAGTCCATGAGACTTGAGGTGAATGGACATATGGTGATGCCACATGACGTAGTTGTTCCCATTGAGAACGACTGAGATGGGATTGGAGTGACTGGAATTGAGAGCCATTCGAACTGATTCAGGAATTTAGATAAAGCAGGTTGTGGTAGGTTGTCTCAGCCCACTCTTGTCGCAACCAACTGATATCGCAACGCACTGGTGTCGCAATCAAAGGTCTTGTAGCAATAAGGAATGTTGTCGCAATGCACTGGTGTCGCAACCAAAGGTCTTGTCGCAATAAGGAATGTTGTCGCAACAGAAGGTTGCGATAGGTTACTGTTCAAATGATGAAGGTTGCGATAACAAACTTGTCGCAAGTGACAGTTGTGATAGAAGCCCTTGTCGCAAGTGACAGTTGCGATAAAGCACCCTTGTCGCAAGTGACAGTTGCGATACTTATGAAACTCTGAGGGTTGCGATAGTTATGAGATTCAAGATGTTCTTGAGTCGAATCTTCAAAACTGATCGGAATTGGCTGAAATTTGGTACGCATGTTCGTGACACTATTCTGGGCAACTTTAATGCTTGGTGTTTTTGTCCAAAAACCAACAGAAGATGGTTTTTCGAAGCAAAACAGAGTGCAGCAAAACAAAAGTGTAAAACGCCGGAAATAAAATCGAATGCAGTTCTGGAAGATAGATGTTGTACCTGAGTGAAGGAGGATACGTACCTACAGCTCTGATACCATGTTAGAATTGTTGATGGATTCGATTGATAGTTAGATGAGAGACTTGAGGTGGCTGAATCGGCCGGTTTTCATATATTGAGAGAGAAATACAAAAGAGAGGTTAACCTAATAATAAACCCTAAGAGATCTATATATACAAGGTAAGTTACACATAATTACAGAAAGGACCCTGAACTATACATATTAACAATAATACTCTAACAAGTCTTATGTGTGAAGACCGTTTGATGGTTTTGCATTCTTAGTACCTTTGGGTCTAATGAGCTATGGCAGGATTTACGCATTGTTGGGTTATAAAAGATTTGTGTATACATATACACACACACATATAGATGCATATATGATGTGACTTCATTGGGAATGTGGCAATGAAGGGGTTGTGAGATTATCATGCCTCGGAGCATGTGTTTGCCTGATGTGGGTTAGATGCACTTCATTTGCATGAGTTGATGTTGATAAACGATCATTAGATCTTTTGAGCAGATGGCTCAGTTTTGGACTCGGTCGAGTCTTGAGGGCATTCGCCCGATTTTAATAAGCTCGACGTGGGCTTGGGGTTTGAATTGCATGAATGGCATTGTATTTGAGATTTACATGATTTGAATGCATTGGTTATTCTTTTGGGTCATGTATATATATTTAAGTCGAGTAAGCTTGTTTTGGATGGTGGGTTTTCCAAGGTAAAGATCCAGTAGGATTGAACTTGGTGGTTTTGACTAAAGATCCGGTTTGGATTGATGTCACATTAGACTAAAGACCTAGTTTGGTTGATGTCTAAGATGGACTAAAGACCTAGTTTGGTTGACGTCTAAGATGGACTAAAGACCTAGTTTGGTTGATGTCTAAGATGGACTAAAGACCTAGTTTGGGTTGATGTCTAAGATTGACTAAAGACCGAGTTATGGTTGATGTCATATGTTTTCCCCATCAAAGAAGTTTACTTGTATTTATTAATTGTGGTTTATCTTGTGTTTACGCCACATTCGATGGAGACCCATCATCGAAGGGTGTTGTTTTGGGTATTTCGTTTATCCATGTGTCGGTACCGTTTTATACGCGTAGGGATGGTTCTCCCCATGAATTATGAGTGGCGTTTTATGCATCCTTATTGGTTGCACGTATTCGAATATTGGAGTTTTATTCGCATTAATGTTATATTGAGGTTTTAATAATTATTTACATCTTGAGTGAGTTTTGGATTTGAGTTCATTGCTTGGAAATGATTTTCATTGGAAGCTTTCGCCACGGAATTTGCGTGCGTTTGGAAAATGGGTGTTGGTATACTTTACTCAAATCCTTTTTCGGAAAATCATGATTTACGTTGAAATATTTTGTCTAACAAATTATTTGATCATGATGTAAACTCTTGAACTCACTAGGCGTTAGCCTAATCTTTTTATTTGTCGGCATGTGCAACAGGTTCAGGTTGGGAATAGCTTTAGTTGCAATGTGAAGTGATGAGTGCTAGTAGAGTGTAGGGAAAGTGAATTGCTTAGTGAAGTCTTTCGCATTTATTTGGGATTAGCAACTTGTATTGTGTTAGGTAACACCCGTCTTGAGTTGTTAATTGTAGAAGTCGTGATGTTTAATTTTTGAGGTATTTTCAAGGATGTTTTGTAGAAAGGATTTTATCCTATTTTGGTTATTTTATAGAAAATAAAGTTTGTTGTTCTTTCCAAATTTGAGGGTGTTACAGTCAAGCAAATGAAAGATCTCAATTTTTGCAAAACAGTGCATACCGGTACTTGTACCAGTACTAAAGTCTCGTTGTAACTCCCGGCAGCCCAAAATTTTGAAAAAACAGTGGCCATCGGTACTGTTGTCGGTACTTAACCCTCGGTGTAAGTACCGACGACGAGCTGATACATTTTTAACCCATTTTTCACCTAGGGTTTGGGACATTCTTCATCATATCGACTAGAGAGAGACAAGGGACGATTTTGGGGCAAATTGGGGAAATTTTCCATAGATTTTAACGCCAATTAACGCAAACAAAATCATCAGGGAACGCCAGATTAACGAAGATCAATTCCTTGTTCGTGGGTATTGCGATTCAACAAAAGGGAGTTTGTTCATACATTGATTTCTTGTTCAAGAACCATGTCTACTATACTTTCTCTCCTTTTTGCTTTGTGTTTTAACACCCCCAACATGAACTAATCCTTAGATTGTTAGGGGTTGGATGAACTTTGGTTTGTAAGCATATGAACACGAAACCTTGTGATTCTTATCAGTTTTTCTAATTGTAATAACCGGGTTTGTTTTGTAAATAAAGTATAATGGGGTGTAAGTTGTGAGAGTTGCAAAGTTTGGTGGCCTTGGTGTGAATATGGGAATAGGGTTAAAACCCCAAAACCCTCATTTCTATTCCTCATTCTTTAGAACGATTGAGTGTGTGAAATTGGAGGAGGCGACATTTCTATTCGTGGAAGGAAGAGCTTGAATTGGGAGCTTTGGAGTGTGAATCTCCATCATCATCAAGGTAAACTCTCCTTTCTTAATTCCTGAATCTCCTGAGAAAAACTCCTGAAAATCGTTGTTAAGTTTGGGTGTGAAGTTGATTAAGAAATGGAATCTGGTCTGTGTGTTTTATCCATTCTAATCGGTGTGGGAACCATCTAGAGTTGTTGGCTTACTCATTCAATAAACTCGGATTTCAGTCTCTAAGGGTTAATGATAGGATTAGAAGGGTTTTTAGTTGAGTTGTGGTGTAGCTGTGCAATTCGGTAAGTCGCCAGAAGGGTTCTCCCCAAATCGGGAAGTTTTCCGGAAGTAGCGGAATCCGTATTCGTTCGGATGAGTCCGAAAGTCCTTGAGGAATCCGGATGGAATCCGGATTATCTATACCAGAGGAGTGGAATCCGGGAAAATCCGGAATCCAGATGAAATCTGGAGGGGGTGTCCGGAAAGCTACTATCGGGAAAAAGGAAATTCGGATACGTCCGGATTTGGGGTTGCGGTAAAGAGGAGTCCGGAATCCGAAAGGTTCCGGAATAGCATCCGGAATCCGGGTCTTCCGTACTCTGGTGGTATTTTATTGAGTGTCTGGATTTGGTCACTAAGTGAGTTGTTGAGTGACTTATCCATTCTCGTGTGTTGGGTGTCGATGTATGTTCAGATAGAGGATAGCGGTTGCAAGTGAGAACATTTAGCGTGGACGACTCTAAACCGAAGCTTGGAGATAATTGATTTTATTACTTTTTCATTTATACATTTTGCATGTTTGTACGTGGCTTAATTATGCATGCTAAAGAGGCAATATTAAATGAATAAATGAATAGATTCCGACTAATTATTAAGGGCATGTGTGTGCCCTAACACGATGTCACAAGTGTGTAACGTGGAACATCAGTATACGTGTGTTTGTTTAAACTGATAAGGGTGTAATTGTTCATTACTTCATGTAAACTCATTTAAATTGATATGTGTGGTGTGATGTTATTTTGAGGGATCTCACTATACCTCGTGGTCTAACCCTCGCTTTTCAAAACTAAAACCCCTTTTCAGGTAAGCAGGTTTTAGAGGGCTCGTCTAGAGGAAAGGATAAGATGTGAGTTGGAGCTTGCGTCTAGTGGAACTAGAAGACTTTCACTTTATTTATGTTAGATACATTTCTCGTCTGTAATTAGGGTTAATTCCGTGAACCCAAAGTTTGAGATTTTGATATTGTGACTGTGTGGACCATTTTGGCAGTTGGTTTTAAATTGTGGATTTTTGTTTTGGCTAGTTATGTGTGGGTTATTACACTAATCAATGAAGCATATGAATTTGGTTTTAATGCTTTTGTGAGTTTGATCACCTTGCAAATTGATTTAATTGTTAGGAATCCGATTCGAGAGAACGATTCCATAACTTGGCTTAGATTTGTATGCCTAGGATGAGAAATTGGATAGAGATATACCAAGTAAACCTTAGTACTTGTTTTACAATCTTGTTCTTAATGAATTTCTGAATTCCTAGGTTGAGATCGAGAGATAAAACCTGCGTTTTCTAGAAATAACTTTGTTGTTGCTCGAGAGAGAATAACAATTATTTACGTGATTGTGTATTCATTTGATTGGTTTAGTCTGATAATTATCATAAGTAGAGGGTTCTTTGTGAAACCATTGGGATTCCAATCCTCAACTGCTTTTCTCGCGAAAAATCCAAATTGTTTTTACTTTTACTCTAAAGTTTATTTATTTAATTTAGTTATTAATCGTTTATCAACAATTCACCAATCAGATCGTTCAGTTTATAGTGATTATAGTCATTGTGATACTCATTTCCTAGTTCCCTTGGTTCGATACTCGTACTTCCAAGTACATATTACTTTATTCGACCCGTACGCTTGCGGTTAGATTAGGAGGGTGTAAACCCGCCTGTCTGTCCTCGCTCAGTGGTGATGGGTTATTGGGTTGTGTACAAGGTTTTTGATGTGTATGTGAATCAGTGGTGATGGGTTTTTTGGGTTGTGTTGGTTTGAATCTTCTACTAGTTTTTGGTCTTGAATGTTGGTGTCTAGTAATATAGTTTGCACTGTTAGAAGCGTTCCCTCCTTTTGTTAATTGTGAGGTTATGCAATCATGATGAATTGTAAGTGTTGGTGTTTTTAATGAAATGTTTAGTACTTTCCAACTTGTTTCCTTCGTTTTAGTATTTTTTTAAAAGTGATCAGATTTGGATAATGTTTGCTTATTAAAGTGATCAGATTTGGATAATGTTTTCCTTGTTTTAGTGTTTTTTAAAAGTGATCAGATTTGCTTCAACCCTTTAGTATGGTAAACCACCGTGGATGGAAGCTTTTGTTGAAGCTTTTGTTGTTACAGAAGAAGAAAGCGGGACCTTGAAGAAGCTATGAAGGGGATGGAGATTTAATAATTTTCTTTTGTGGGTTACGTTTTTCTATAACAACAAAAGCTATTAAGGGGATGGAGGTTTACTGTGTTTGTGTTGTTACAGAAGAAGAAGAAAGGATGACCTTGAAGAAGCTATGAAGAGGATGGACGATTTTGCCCTCATGTGCTTTGCACGTGGGCTTAGTTAACGGACTGAGGTAGATGTTCGTTTGGGCCAGGGACTGAAAAAAACCACTGGTACCACTTCCATAATTAATGAAGTTTAGGAACGAATTCCGTAAAAATCGACATACCACGGGTAGGGCTGTAAACGAACCGTACGAACATGAACGAAGGCTTATTCGTGTTCGTTCGTTTACTTTAACCGAATAAACGAACGAACACGAACGGTAAACGAACAATTTTTTTCATGTTCGTTCGTTAAGAAATTTGTTTGTTCGTGTCCATTTATGTTCGTTCATTAAGAGCTAAACGAGCGTAAACGAACAAACTTAAATGAACATAAACGAACGTAAAGAAACAAACTTAAATGAACGTAAACGAACAAACTTAAATGAACGTAAATGAACGAACTTAAATGAACATAAACGAACGTACCCATATGAAAAAAAACCACCATTACTCATCAGTTCTTCCGTAAAAAATATCATAACAAAATGAAAACCGGGTGAACTTATGAGGTATAAAAAGGAATTCTTAAAAATTAATTTACTTAATGAATTTACATATTAATGTCATACTACATACACATGTTTATATATATAAAAAAATATAAACGAACATAAAGGAACAAACATAAATGAACGAACGTAAATGAACGAACATAACCATCGTTCACGTTCGTTCATTTAACTAAATGAACAAGAAATTGTGTTCATGTTCGTTCATTTATTAAATAAACGAACATAAACGAACTTCCCGCCGAACAGTTCACGAATGGTTCGCTGAACGTTCGGTTCGTTTACAGCCCTAACCACGGGGACCAAATTCGTAATTTACTCTATGTTTTATTATGACTAGATATGTGTCTGCGCGCGATGCGACGCAAAACATTCCGAATCTAAAACTGAAAACTCGAAAGAATAATTTTGTTCCATGTTTAGTTTTATTATCCATCACACAATGCCAAGAATAACCATAATATATTTTTAAAGCAATATAGATAGATAAATATGGATAAGGGTGTAAAATGCACAAGTTTAAAACATCTCAATACATAATTTTTGAAAAATCCCGATATGTATTTATGACATTTGACTTTAAAAAATTATGAATGTGTATTTTTAATATGATAAGTGTGCAAAATAAAAAAAATATAAGAAATATAAAACAAATTAATTCGTATGCATTCATGATATTGATAATATGATTAAATCCAAACTTATTCAATATTAGGCTCACTTCGAAGTTATTGATGAGACGATTATAATGGTATAACTTGTAAAAAAAATATTTTTAATGCATTTTAGTTCATATACGATTATTTATGTTCAAATGATAAAGGTCTAAAACGAAAAATGAAAAAGTAAGAGATTAAAATTAAACTGAATAACTTATTATAAGGATATTACATGTAAGTTATATATTTAAAAAAGATTTTGTTGAGGAGAGATATACGGAGGTGAGAGGAATGTGTGTGTGGAGTGATAGTGGTATGCTTTAGAAGTTGTACAACATGCTATAATCTTAAACTTTCAAAATAGTCGTTTTAGAATTTTAATAAAATACTATAGATTCATGATTTTAATAATTTATGATAATTGTTAGAGTAAATTACACTTTTGGTCCCTGTGGTTGGCAGCTACTATCAAGACTGGTCCCTATTTCAAAGTAATTACAAAACCATCCATTAGGGTTTCTGTTCTGTTTCAATGTTGGTCCCTATGTGGTTGCCAGCTACTAACGCCATCAAGAGACCGTGAAGTGGTGAATCATTTCAAGGGCAAAATCGTCAAAACACATTAACCCTTTCACCTCTATTTTTTTTAAGAAAACCCTTTCACCTCTATTTTTTTTAAGAAAACCCTTTCACCTTTATTAGTTACCCCATACGCATCTGATTTCAAAAAACCATCGATCCCCAAAACTCTCTGCCAGAAGCGATTAACACAAAATCGATGTTCATCCTCTAGGATTTTCTTCTCTTCGGTTGAATCTGACTACGGTTAACACAAAATCGATCCTCATCTGCGATTTTGTATCCTCTGTAACTTCTTCTCCTTCGATTATCTTCTCCTCAAAGATCCATGGTGATGTGCGATTGTGGTGCAACAAGTGTGGTACGAACCTCTTGGACCTCCAAAGGTTCTTCTCTTGTTCAAGAAATGTAAGCAAAATGGTTTATTTTTTTTATTTAAGATTTGAGAAGCAAGTTGCTGAATTTTTTTGGAAGTAACTTATTTTGTGGCTTAATTTGATACAGTAGAGTTTTTTGACCCAATGTGGCTTAATTTGGGATAGTGGCTTATTTTGTGGTTTAAATTGATATAGTAGAGTTTTTTTGACTCAATGTGGCTTAACTTGGGATAGTGGCTTATTTTGTGGCTTAATTTGATATAGTAGAGTTTTTTACTCAATGTGGCTTAATTTGGGATAGTGGCTTATTGTGTGGCTTTTTTTACTCATGTAGCTTAATTTTACAGTGGCTTAACTTCTTACAGTGGGTTTATTACAGTGGCTTAATTTTGGCTTAATTTCTTATAGTGGCTTATTTTGTTGCTTATTTTGATACAAGGTGCAAGATGTAGGTTTCTTGGTTGGGTTGACGACCCATTGTGTCCACGAGCTGTTCAGATCATACCCGGTTTATTGAGGTCAATGAACAAGATGGAAGATGCTTTGAAAACAAGTAAAAAGGAAACACGTAAATGAAAGTTCGGGTTTTGTATAAGTTGGGTGGCATTTGCCATTTTTATGTTATTTCTATTGACCGATGAGAGTAGTGATCCATCATTGTAATTGTTATGATTGTAGTTGTTTGTTAGTATGGATGAAGACTTGTGTCATGGTTGTAACTGTTTTGATTTATGTACGATGAAAAATTCAATCAATGTTATGTCTTTTGGTTTGGTAATTGCAGCAGATTTACTACCATTTTTATCTCATTTTCATGGCATTTGGTTTGGTAGTAATTGATCTAAAATGGCAGATTTGATGATCTAAAATGGCAGATTCAATATAACACTAAAATGGGCAGATTCAATATCACAATAAAATGGACAGATTTGATGCACAATTAAAATAGCAGCAGATGCTTAATGTATTTACCAATAGTTGTTTACAAAGCAAAAGGACAATTATACGACTACATACCAACTGCACCAAACTGTTACTTATAACCAAAAGGCAAAGGCCAAACGTACCAAAAGAACAATAGACAGTTATGACCCTTCTTACTTACAACCAAAAGATCAAATGAAACCAAAAGAGCATACCCATTTCATCTAAACACCTTGACCTCTACAAGTCCTAGAGTTATGACCCTTCTTACGACATTTTGCACAAGTGACGGTTGTTCCAGCCCTCGATATTTTACTTCCTTTAACAATCGATTGACTTAGCTCATCTTTGCTCCTCTTTCGTTTCTTTTTCGACCTTCCAACTTGTATATGATGCTTACGTGTTTCCTTTTTACAAAACCCGAACTTCCATTTACGTGTTTCCTTTTTACTTGTTTCCAAAGCATCTTCCAGCTTGTTCATTGACCTCAATAAACCGTGTATGATTTGAACAGCTCGTGGACCCAATGGGTCGTCAACCCAACCAAGAAACCTACATCTTGCACCCTGTATCAAAATAAGCCACTGTAAGAAATTAAGCCAAAATTAAGCCACTGTAATAAACCCACTGTAAGAAGTTAAACCACTGTAAAATTAAGCTACACGAGTCAAAAAAAAGCCACAAAAAGCCACTATCCCAAATTAAGCCACATTGAGTAAAAAAAACTCTACTATATCAAATAAAGCCACAAAATAAGCCATTATCCCAAGTTAAGCCACATTGAGTCAAAAAAACTCTACTATATCAATTTAAGCCACAAAATAAGCCACTATCCCAAATTAAGCCACATTGGGTCAAAAAAATCTATTGTATCAAATTAAGCCACAAAATAAGTCACTTTAAAAAAAATTCAGCAACTTACTTCTCAAATCTCAAATCAAAAAAATGAACCTTCGTCCTGGATTATTGGAGGTCCAAGAGGTTCGTACCACACCTGTTGCACCACAATCGCACATCACCATGGATCTTTGAGGAGAAGTTGATCGAAGGAGAAGAAGTTACAGAGGATACAAAATCGCAGATGGGGATCGATTTTGTGTTAACCGTAGTCAGATTCAACCGAAGAGAAGAAAATCGTAGAGGATGAACATCGATTTTGTGTTAATCGCTTCTGGCAGAGAGTTTTGGGGAATCGATGGTTTTTTAAAATCAGGTGCGTATGGGGTAACTAATAAAGGTGAAAGGGTTTTCTTCAAAAAAAATAGAGGTGAAAGGGTTAATGTGTTTGGACGATTTTGCCCTTGAAATGGTTCACCACTTCACGGTCTCTTGATGGCGTTAGTAGTTAGCAACCACACAGGGACCAACATTGAAACAGAACAGAAACCCTAATGGCTGGTTTTGTAATTACTTTGAAATAGGGACCAATCTTGATAGTAGCTACCAACCACAGGACCAAAAGTGTAATTTACTCTAATTGTTATCTATAGTTTTACAATTACTGATAATAATTTATAGATATGGGTTTTAATTACACATGCATATAAAAGAAATTTTAAATTTAGTTATTTGAGAAAATTCGATTGGACAATAATTTGTTTATTATTTTGGTTAAGTTTAAGATATTTTGCTTATTTAAAAGGGAAATTAATTAAAATGCTGAAAGTTTGACTTTGACTTGCCAAAATACCCACAATCTCGTTCATTTTGCAGAAATACCCAAAAAATTCCGTGGTGGGCCCCGCGATCGCGGGTCAGTGCCCACGTGGCACCCATGTTTGGCCAAAAAATCCGCGGAGGCCCCTCAAGATTGGCCGCGGAACCCCCCCCCCCCCAACTATGGCCGCGATACAATTTTGGCCCCTGTCCGCGGTAGTAGCCCGCGGTGGCCCTGCAGTAAACCGAAATTTACAATTTTGGCCCCTCCAGTTTGGGGCAAAAAAATTACATTTTTGGTCTTTCTATTTTTTAGGTTATCATTTTATGTAGTTGAGGTTTTTGATGTATTGTTTCCTTTCCATTTTAATGTATTTAGTATAGAAATTAATTAAAGAAAATGTTTTGCCCATCGCGAACTACTACCGCGGACAGGGGCCAAAGTTGTCACCGCGACAATAGTTAGGGGGCCTCCACGAGACATTTTGGCCAAACCGCGGGCCACGTGGGCACTGATCTGCGATCGCGGGACCCACCGCGGAAAAATGGGTATTTTGCAAAACTGTCGAGAATGTGGGTATTTTAGCAAGTCAAAGTCAAACTTTGGGTATTTTAATTAATTTCCCTATTTAAAACGTTATAGTTGCTAATTTCTTTATTATAATTTTTTTGTTTTATAATTTAAATAATTAAATATGTAATATTTTAAGAAAATGTATCAAAGTAATAATAAAATTTTATAAAAATATTATATTTTTTCATAGTAATAGTAATAGTGCTAATATTTTTTTATTATTGAAGATAATATACAAAAATAATAAGAATGATGACTAGTAAATAAATAAAAAAATAAAAAATAAAAAGTAATTAATTAATGATGATTAATCAAATACTTATTTTAATAGAGTATATTTTTTTAGTAAGCTAAAAATGTTTATAAATCAACTTTTTTAATATGTATATTTTTATTTATTTACATTTTTGATTGGACAAGTTAACAATACTTATAAATCAAAACTTATTTAATAAAATATATTTTTTATTTATTTAACTTTTTGTTTTTCTTAGCAAACTAACAATGATTATATCAAAACTTTTAAATTGTTTTATTTTTCTAGTAAGATATCAATGTTTGTATTCTTTCTTTTAGTAAGCTAACAATACTTATTTTATAAATTATGTTTTTTTGTTTTTTAGTAAGATAACAACTGCTTATAAATCAATTTTTGTAGTAAAGTATATTAATCTTTATAATAATATTTGTAATCATCGTGCAAGACGCAGTGCTGTTACCTAGTAAATAATATAAGTAAAACAAAAAATAAATAATTAATGGTTAAATAAAGATAGATGTAATCACCGGCGCAATGCTGTTACCTAGTAAATAATATAAGTAAAACAAAAAATAAATAATTAATGATTAAATAAAGATAGGTGACTAAATAGTGATTAGATATCTTAATAGAATTACCCAAGATAAACGATATTTAAAGCTCGCTATAAAATAAATTGTCATGGATGGATTGACTATTTTTGTCAACTTCCCATAAATAAATAAATAAATATAAATATATATATATATATATATATATATAGAGAGAGAGAAAGGTTCAAACGAGAACGCTAACTATTTACGAAAAACGCGAGGAGCGTCTTCCATGTACTGGATCACATGTGATTCACATACAAAATCATATGTGATTAAAATCTGGACCCGCGCGGTTTGGCCCGCGGTTTGCATGTCGCGCGGTTTGCCGCGCGGATCACATGTGATTTTGTACTGTGAATCACATGTGATCCAGTACATGGAAGGCGCTCCTCGCGTTTCTCGTAAATAGGTACGCTCCTCGTTTGAACCACCTCTCTCTCTCTCTCTCTATATATATATATATATATATATATATATCAAAGAAGAAACCATGTGACATCTTCTAAATGTTAGGAACACCCCTATCTTTTTTCTCCCTTTTTTCAACTTATTAAAATGTCAATTAAGTTAAAGACTTTTATCCTCCCACGGACAAATTGTATGCTTCATAATAAATGAGATTTTTTTGGTAATTTTACATCCACATATATAAACGTCTCGTTTACGTCTCAATCCGATTAACACGTTCATTTTCTCTTTTCAAATGTTTAGAGTTTTTAGGTTTCTCTTAAATTAGGGTTTTCATATTTTTAGGGTTTCATCTTCAAACCTTTTGAAGATGAGTTGCTCTTTGTAGTTCTCAGATATTTTGTTTGTAATACATATTTGTTATGAGTTTGAAGAATATGTAGAATCTTTTTTAGCAACACTAAGGTGGCGTTTGGTTCACAGAATGCGATGAAATCTGATGGAATTGGAATGTTGAATTCCATTGACCAGATTCCATTCCCTTGTTTTGTTCAATCTTTTTGATGGATGGAATATTTGAATTCCATCAAATTCCATGGACAAAGCAATTTAACATTCCTTCCCAATACCCTAGGATTTTGATGGAATGAAATCTTGTATTTTCAAAATCCCAAATATACCCTTTAACACAAGTTTAATTTAATTTAATTTAACTTATTTAATTTAATTAATTTAATTTAATACTTTTATTTTATTTAATATTTTTTATTATGTTTAGGTATAATTTATTTATTTTATTCTTCTGAGGTATAATTTATTTATTTATTATTTATTTATTATTTTTTAAATATTTTTTATTTTTTTATTTTAATTATTTTATTTTTTCAAAGTATTTTGAGTGTTGTAGAAATTAAAATTTTCAAAAAAGGGCATTTTGGTCATTTAATTATATTTCATTTCAATTCTAAAGCTACATTCTGTGAACCAAACAGACATATAACAATTCCTTAATAGAATCCATTCCAATGTCTGTCAACCAAACAGGTGGTCAAACTTGAAAAAATACCATTCCAATTCCTTCAAAGTCAAATTCCTTTGACAGATTCCATTCCATCCAAAAATATTCTGCGAACCAAACGCCCCTATAGTGTTTTAAGTTATTACCTGGAGGCGGTGGTCGGAGAGAGAGAGAGAGGCGGAGGTGCGGTGGAAAGTGGCGGATGGGGGAATTTTTCGTGGCGGGAACTCTATAATCGGGGCGAGTACACTATTGGATTATAAGTGGAAAAGAAAGATGTAAATTACGATTTTAGTCCATGTGGTTTAAAATTTTCCATTTTCGTCTTTATAGTTTGCAATTTATTATCATTTTCGTTCTTTAACTCTTATCAGCTAAATTCTTGCATACGATGTCATTTTGGTGGACTAAAATCTTACCCAGGAAGTAAGTGCTAGTGTTGAATTTTACCGGTAAGCACTTACCCGGGTAAGTAATTAGCTAAACGGCCCCTTAGTAACTATATAATTTTTTATTATATTAACTTTAAGCTCATATATGTGTTCTTTAATTGTAGGTAGTGCATGACGAAGATTGATATCTTCCATTCATTGGGGACAATAGAATTTTCTGTATTTGGGTAATTCTTGATTGTCACTTAGTTTTGTCGTGATACGAATTTTTGGTGGGATACATAGCTTGGTAGTTGGTACTCGTATAAGTACTTGTACAACGTTGAATTTTGTGCTATCGAATGAATTCGTAAAACTTTCATATTTGTTTTTAAATGTAATATTACAAAAGGATTTTATAATTGAATGAAGTGTCCCATATTATAGTCTTTTAGGACGCTTTTAGTGTTACTTCTTATAGTCTATTAGGACATTTTTTAAGTGTTACTTAGTTCATTTTATAGGACTCTAAATGTGTTTTATATAGTTATATAAAATATTAAGACACATATTTTAGTACTATATAAATGTTTTAGCGACATAGAATTTTGTCCTATAAAACCATTTTTTGGACGTCCATATTTGTTTTTAAATGTAAACATTTTGTGACAACATAAAGCGTCATATATTATAGTCTATTAGGACACTTTTTAGTGTTACTTAATCCATTTTATAGAACTACGAAATTTGTATCATAATCATAGAACGTATTAGGATGCTCAAATTCATCCTACTGACCTAATAGAACGCCTTTAGATGAGACATGGATGAAAAATAACGATAAATTATAAATTATGAGAGAAAACTAATAACAAAAATTGTAAACTACATGGATGAAAATTGTAACTTCAGCAACACAAAGATGAAAATAGCAACTTTTAACAAGCTACATGGCCTAAAAGCATAATTTGCTCATAATTAATAACAAAAATGAAAAACACATTAGGGAGTTTGGCTCGGCCTAGCCCAGGACCGAGATGGATAAGAACCGTTATAGTTCAGTGATCTAGGTTGGTTAGAAGGTGTTTGATTCAAGCAGGAGAATGAAATGACGGCAAATGAGACTATTTCTTTCCCCCAAATTTAACCTAACAGTTTTTTTTTATATTCATCCTCATTAATGACTGTTTGATACATCTAACCAAACACCCCATGGGCTAGTTATGATTAGGATTGGTTTTTCGATCAAATTGAAGTTTTTTCAAGATTTTCTACAAGATTCTAAAGTTATCTTCATGTTCGTTGAGCGTATTTCAATCATCAATTTTGAATGATATAATTATAAAAATATGTATAACATTTTTGTGTATTTTTTAAAATTGGCTTTTAAAAACCTGAACGGGACCGAGAGTCTAATTAACCGAACCAGACCGAGAGTCTAATTAGCCTTTTCAAATATGTATTAATATTTTTTAGATTATAATCAAGTCTATAAAATTAAAAAGAAAAAACTTAGTCTAATTAGCCTTTTCGAACCAACCTAGACCCCGGAGGCTCATGTCTCTTAAACAACCATTATCATGGACGGATCTACATCCACGAATTAGAGGTCAATTGACTCCATAATTTTTTTAAAAAAAAATCATATTATAAATTTTGGTTTTTATAAATATATTTCTTCTGTTAAAACCCCAAGTATTTATATATATATATATATATATATATATATATATATATATATATAGGGGTGGGTTCAAATGAAAACTCAAATTCAATTGTAAACGTGAGGACAAACCACAGCCGTTGATTAATAATCTGGTGAAGAGATCAATGGCAAAAAAAACACGGTGGCAATTTTGTAAATAAGTTGAAAACTCTGTCCATGGCTTAATGAATATTTAGCGCGCAGGGGTAAAATTGGAAAGATGAGAATCAGCGCCTATTTTTGTTGAATTTTTATTTTCTTTTTTAATTAAAAAACTTTTACCCCCTTAAATTTTAAAATAAATTATCTCAAAAATTACTAACATTTTAATCAAACAAATTACATCAAAAAAACGAGAATTTCGTGCTCTTCGATATGACATCCATCATGATATAGTTTTTTTTTTCGATTTAACCGTTTTTTACGTGAAATCGTGTATATGTGTTATATTCAGACTGAATATAACACATATACACGATTTCACGTTATAACACATATTCAGACTGAATATAACACATATTCAGTCTGAATATAACACATATTCAGACTGAATATAACACATATTCAGACTGAATATAACACATATTCAGTCTGAATATAACACATATTCATCACTCACGTCTTCTTTTGTTCACATCTATTGCTGCATTCTTTCACATTGCATATACATGCCACGCATGCATACTAAGGCCATTCTCCCTTAACCATCTGTGTTGTTCATCGAATATTGTTGATGTTATTATCCATCTTTGGTTTTCTTGGTGACATACATATCAATACATCGCATGAATTTTTTTGATTTGGTTATTGTTCAACTACCGCTAGCCTCATATTTTTCAGCTACATCTCGGTTTGAAGAACTTGATCATCACGTGATATCATATACCACATATTAGGTTTTACCACACAATTATTGGTCGTGTTTATCGCATGGTTTTATGTGTTATATTCAGTCTGAATATGTGTTATATTCAGTCTGAATATGTGTTATATTCAGTCTGAATATGTGTTATATTCAGACTGAATATGTGTTATAACGTGAAATCGTGTATATGTGTTATATTCAGTCTGAATATGTGTTATAACGTGAAATCGTGTATATGTGTTATATTCAGTCTGAATATGTGTTATAACGTGAAATCGTGTATATGTGTTATATGCCTCGATATGATTTGGCCAATGTTCTTTCATACGGACAATTATCATCCTCCTTCAAAGCTTTTACAGCAACTATATCTTCAGACGATCCTATTCAGAAGCTGTCAAACATAAGGAATGGGTTTTGGCTATGGAACAAGAGTTACAAGCCATGAAGGACAATAATACATGGATGATCGTTCCTTTACCACCAGGAAAGAATAAAGTAGGATGTCGATGGGTTTATAAACTCAAGTTCAAGGCCGATGGTACACTTGAGAGGTACAAGGCACGGTTAGTAGCTAAGGGATTCATTCAACAAGAAGGAGTCGATTATATGGAGACGTACGTATAGCCCAATTGCCAAATCAGTTACTATCAAAACAATGCTTGCTTTAGCAGCAATTCGAGACTGGAAATTAGTTCAATTGGACGTAAATAACGCGTTTTTACATGGTGATCTGGATGAGGAGGTGTACATGAAAATTCCTCAAGGATTGTCAACCAAGGGGGCGACCAATATGGCTTGTAAGTTACATAAGTCGATATATGGTTTAAAGCAATCCTCAAGACAATGGAATGCCAAATTTTCTAGTTTCTTGATGAAAATTGGTTTCAGACGATTTCACGTTATAACACATATTCAGACTGAATATAACACATATTCAGACTGAATATAACACATATTCAGTCTGAATATAACACATATTCATCACTCACGTCTTCTTTTGTTCACATCTATTGCTGCATTCTTTCACATTGCATATACATGCCACGCATGCATATTAAGGTCATTCTCCCTTAACCATCTGTGTTGTTCATCGAATATTGTTGTTGTTATTATCCATCTTTGGTTTTCTTGGTGACATACATATCAATACATCGCATGAATTGTTTTGATTTGGTTATTGTTCAACTACCGCTAGCCTCATATTTTTCAGCTACATCTCGGTTTGAAGAACTTGATCATCACGTGATATCATATACCACATATTAGGTTTTACCACACAATTATTGGTCGTGTTTATCGCATGGTTTTATGTGTTATATTCAGTCTGAATATGTGTTATATTCAGACTGAATATGTGTTATATTCAGACTGAATATGTGTTATATTCAGTCTGAATATGTGTTATATTCAGTCTGAATATGTGTTATATTCAGACTGAATATGTGTTAAATTCAGTATGAATATGTGTTATAACGTGAAATCGTGTATATGTGTTATATTCAGTCTGAATATAACACATATACACGATTTCACGTAAAAAACGGTTAAATCGAAAAAAAACTATATCACGATGGATGTCATATCGAAGAGCACAAAATTCTCGTTTTTTTGATGTAATTTGTTTGATTAAAATGTTAGTAATTTTTGAGATAATTTATTTTAAAATTTAAAGGGGTAAAAGTTTTTTAATTAAAAAAGAAAATAAAAATTCAACAAAAATAGACGTTGATTCTAATTTGACGAAAATACCCCTAAAGCTGAATTTTAGGAATAGCTTAAATATGACTGCGATCAATGGACGAGATTTGTCCTCATGTTTACAATTAAATTTGAGTTTTCATTTGAACTTTCCTCTCTCTCTATATATATATATATATATTCAAATTCCAACCTTCAATACCAAAATTCACGACCATCATCTATATATATATATATATATATATATATATATATATATATTCAAATTCCAACCTTCAATACCAAAATTCACGACCATCATCAAACGTATAAACTCTAAAACATAATGTCATCACCATTTTTACGTCGATATTTTGTCCCTACCCGTTCAACCAACAATAACCAAGTATATAAAGACATCTAAGAGCATCTCAAACTGTTTCCCCAAAATTGAGAACCAAAAGTTAGAATTTTCAAAAAAAAAAAATTGCATCTCCAACAGATTCTTCATTTTGAAAAAAAAACATTGATTATAATAATAAAATATTTCATTCATCTATTAAAATATTATTTTGTCTCTCTAATTGGTACTTTTATTTAGTAATCACTTTTGGGAAAGCTGTTAGAGCAAAAAAACAACCCAAAATACTCATATTATCTGATTTCTCCAAAATGGGGAAGCTGTTGGAGATGCTCTAAACCCCAACCACTTTGAACAGGCAAAACTTTGGCTGCAATAGTTCTATATTCTGGATAATGAAAGAAACAGAATGGACACGACAAATTTCCTAGCCTTCAATTATTAATAATTAATAAATAATAATTATAAAACACATACAATAAAAATGAACCCACAATTACACATCGAGTATGTCATTAATTTCCTGGAAAAAAAACTGTACACATGGAAAGAGCCGAAGATTACTTGTTAAAGGGTGAATCTCTTTGTATAAACATCAAATGGTTCACTGGCTGTAAGTTGTGGTTCCTGCAGTAACAAACACAACATAATTATTCCTCAATTTCAAATAAGAATAATATTAGTAATAATAATAATAATGATAATAATTAATCAGATCAAAAGTCTCGGCAATTCAAAAGTAAATGGAGATAAAGGTTACTCCATTGGATAGAGGTTCACGGAAAAACCTCAAAAAAACACCGAGGTAGCCCTTTATCTGGACGGTATGCACATACAAGTAAATTAAATTGTTTTTTTGTTTATATGCACATGTGCATATTACAAATTACTTGTATGCACAAATGCATATCGTCTGGATGAAGGGTTACCTGGGGTGTTCCTCAGTTTTCCAATTTTTGAGGTTTTCCCTTGAACATTGTTACACATGGCCTTGACTTTGACCTATTTTCCTCAATATATGTTGGTATCAGATATAATGCTATGTTGGAGACTAATCTGATGGGGTTCCACATATTCTCAAAAAGAGTAGCAAGGTTGACAACAAAATGAAAGTGTACCTCTTTTGTTATCAACAACCACCTATTATTACTCCTTCACCCCGCAAATCAAAATATTTGTCTAATAAAAATGTGTAACTATTGGTCAATTGTCTAAAATATCATTTGATCAAAAACAAGACAACCTTAACCAATTAGCAGGGACAAATAGATCAACCATCGTGCACAGTTAGAAAAGTTCATGATGGTTTAAAAGATTTTAAACAATGAAGAAAATACCTGTCTCAAACCGCCACCAAGACTTCCTCCGGTTAAAAGCATACCCAGGAGAGAGGTGACAGCACCACCGCTACCACCACCACTACCACCACCCATACCACTTTCGTTTTTACGAATGGTGGTTCTCATTGAAGTCAACATATCACCATAAGTAGTCGCATGCCCACGCTCAATTGCTTGTATGAATGAAAATGTCATTGCTCCAGTTGAAGTCACCTTCGACAAAGACTGCCCATATGCATTCATTACATTAGAACATATGAATTTACTCTCCAAAAGAGCTCTTGAGGAGAGAAGAGGGATTTTAATATATATATATATATATATATATATATATATATATATATATATATATATATATTGAAGTAGAAAGGTCTAAGTCTAGTTGACATGGGATTCCAAAATTTACGATGCTAGTTTCGTGCATTATACAAGAAGATTAATAAGGGAAAAAGCATGGGTAATTACAGCTGTGTCAGCAGAGGATTGATCATCATCGCACCCACTGAAGGAGATGACTTCCCCTCCATTTGTGCCCTTGAATATTCCCGATTGAGGACTATGGTCCTCCCATACATACCTTCCACTCCTACATGAATACAACATTTCCATTGTCAATCGAACTGAAAATTGGACCGTAAAATGGAGATGGATAGGTGAAAACAGAATACTTCCCCATTCCCAAAATAAGTGTCCACATTTTTGCTTTAGTTTGTCCCAAAATAAGTGTCCAATTTTAAAAAGTATGTGCCTACTTTCCAATTGTACCCTTAATTCTGACATGGAAAAAGTCATTTCTCCTTCTATTATTAAGGGTAAAAGTGTCATTTAGTTAATTAAAAAAATGTAATAATTATGCATTTCTAAAACTATTGTGTACATTTATTTTGGGACAAAGGGAGTATAAACTTGGCACTATTTACCTGTCCATTCTACAAAGAAATGGCAAATCTAACATGGTGCCACTATGACAAGCATCGATAATGGCATGAAGCTTAACACCATGAGGTATTGGTTTAACAATAGTCGCATTTATCTCATCATCAACAATCATTCCTTGAGTCTCGAAATCCAATGGACACAGTGTCTCATCGTATCCATCAATCTCATCGCCAGTGTAGTTCCTTTGCTGGGAACCATGACCAGAGAAATGGAACACTAACGAATCTCCAGCTTGACAACCTTGCACGAGCCAATACATGGCCATTCTGATGTTATGCTTTGTTGGAATCCTATAAGGATCAGATTCCTCTTCTGAAATATCAGTAAGAGGCAATCAGAAGGTAGTAAACAGATAAAACTTGGACTTTTTAAATCAAAGTATGACTTTTCTGATTCAGACTTGATTTGGTTTTTTCACAAGCATAACACAGCGCTTTCTGTATATCAATTTGAGCAGAAAAAGGTCCCCAGTGACACTACATCTCTTTTTATTGGCCGGACTGTGCTAAAAGTAAGAAATCTATATCATGACTTGAATTTGGGAAGAGATTTGGTGCACCATGAATCGAGACTTGTATATCCAAGAATGAATATATACTTACAGTCGCATAATGAGCAAAAAAAGTGAACTATTCTTTCCTATTTTAGTTGTGTTTTTCTACTGTATGTTAGATTCTTGATATCTATTATAGAGAACAATAACTTTTTTGACATCTACGCACGGATGCACCTCTTTATGACCTATCAAGTCTCAATTTCCTCAAATGATACAATCATTGGCTTTTAAGTTTTGAACTTATCAAGTGTCAATTTAAAATGGCATCTTTTGCTCCTCAACAATGTTGCAGTAAACTTAATCTGATATATTTGAACAATTACTTGTGAATTTAACAGGAAAACAAGCTGATAAACAAGTCAATTAGGATGGTTTAACAGAAGAAACATAAAGCAACCATTGAATTAACCATCAAACTAAGCACGTTTGCAATCAAAGCTAATTAGGATGGTTTAAAAGGTAAATTGGTCTTCAATTGTGTTTGTTTAGGATCCAAATTAGGAATTTTTTATGATTTTGAGGAAACAATGAGTCGATGTTAAATTACGCTATGGTATAAGATAAACACTTGACAACTACATAAAACCATAAAATATTGTTTGCAAAAAAAATAGAAATATAAAACTTTGCACTTAAGCTAAGAAAGAGACATTAATGGAAATATTGAATTTGAAAATTATTAGGTTTGAATTTTGAAAACCAGAAGTGGACTGTGATAAATGAATCTCAATTAAAGAACACAAGCATGTAGATGATAACGAAGTTTCATGAAATAGAACCTAAATAACCAAATCAAACCATCGAATTAAAAAACTGGTGAAATCTGCTGAAATTTTACCGGTGAGCATGAGAATAGAAGTTTCTGGAAACTTGAATTTGTTGATCAATAAGTACTTCATACACTTTGCATCATTGATGCAGCCCTTGAGTTCGTGCTTCGTTCTCTTGTACGATATTCCGCAGATCACGGCCTTCTTCCTCCCGTTGACCGACGGTGATTGACCAATGGACGGTGCGTGATTGTACGATGACGGAGCCGGTGGTGGTGGATGCGGCTGAGGTGGAGCGTAGTGGTGGTTGGAAGAAGTGCCATAAGGCTGAGTAGGCAACGGCGGAGGGAGGTTGCGGGGATCAGCTACGCGTGTAATGGCTTGACAGATGGCACACCTAATGGACGTGGCTCCCGCCGGCAGCTGTAGTGGAGTCCGGCAGTTCGAGCAGTCAACGAGCATCAACATTTCTTCCGATTAAACTTTTTCCGGCGATGGAATATTTCCGACGAGAAATTGGTTTGATGATTGTTTGGTGAAGAATTCAAAAGTAGTGGGAGTTGGTAGAAGAGTTCTTCGGTCGGAGGTATAGATAGAGCTCGGTTACTCTACGGTATGATGTACAGAAGGCTGCCAATGGATCAAATAATGCAATTTACCCTCTTACTTTTGAAAAGTTACAAATTTCCCCTGTACTTTGAACATGTTGGCAAAAGTGTTTTAATCTTTTGTCTTGTATCAAATGTTTCGAGGGTCTAGCTCTTCGAAGATGGAATAGAATATATACCTCGTGCAACATTTGACCGTGCTTTTAAAATAGTTACATGGTTTACTGGGAATTCTCTATGTCTTGACAAGTCACTAGTCACTACAATAAAAGTGTCCTAATAGACTGTTTTATAGGACATAAGTTTATAGTTACAAACATTAAAGTGAAAGTGTCATATCTAAAGGTGTTGCAGTAGGTTTATAAAACACTTTTGCACTTCGTAACAAGTTTTTTAGAACGCTTTTAAAATAACACGCCGTATCATCTATTTTATAGGACATTAGTTGAAAATTTCTCTTATAAAATTGTCCTATAGAAAGATGTGTTTATAGGACATTTCCGTAATAGGTAATACAACGCTTTATTTTAAAAGTGTCACAAAAAAACTTGTTAAGACGTCCAAAAGCGTCTTATAAACCTATTGCAACATCTTTAGATAGAACACTTTAATATTTGGTCTTATAAGCTTATGTCCTATAAAATAGTTTGTTAGGATGCTTAGATTGTCGTCCTATAAATCCAAATTTATTGTAGTGAGTCTTACATACAAGGTAATATTTATATTTGTTTTATATTATTATCAAGCTCTAGATTTCCCGATTGATCATATGATGGGAACATGCATACATAGAGGGGTTTAACATATGTTTAAGCCGATATAAGAATATTGGAACCCTCAACTAAAATTGAATAATTTACAAGCATTATGAATTTGACCAACAAGTTTGTATACATTTTATCATCTAGATCAATCTTTCGTGTATGTATAATGGGTTTGTGTTGTTTGGGTCTTAATAAATCCTGCCAATCAACTTACTTTTGATGGAAAGATTAACTAAAAATTACTAGTTTTCTTATGTGGTAAATGCAATTAATCAGACGGTTTCAGTTTTAAGCTACTTCCCTTCTAATTATAATCAAGTATTTTTCCTTATTGTACACCTAAACCTTGTTACAAAGGAGCAAAAAAATCTTGCAATAATAATTTCTTTCCCCATCATTCACCTAATACTTGTATCCTAACCTATGTATTTTGTACATTAGGTCATATGGTGTGCTTGTTGTTCACATGTGTTATACCTAAATATTTCCAAACATATCAAATGTGGATTGAATTACCAGTTAAGATATAACTTGCTATTCATAACTTATATCGTAAATAGTTTGCTTTCTTTCACATTTTATTGTATTAGTGAGAACAATTTGTATGTAACGTGTTGCAAAAGTTGATATTTAGTTGTTTGCAATCAGAAAACCGATTCATGTAAGTTTGAGACAATGAAAGGATGTTAGAATCGAGCATATTGAACAGTTTGTCAGTTAACGAGCTCACATTTTCCATGATCGCATTTATATGGTTAAATGATAACTACATGATGAAACTATGACATAAGGGATAACGTTATCTGAAGGAACGGATCAAAAATGACAACTTTCCATGCTTTTCTTAATGGGGTAGGCTTGACCATACCAATAAACTTGTGGAGTAATTTTATACGTGAGGGGGTGATTTGCACATACTTGAAATCAAGGGACTCTTTTTAGAAAGTGATAAGTTTAACATTACCCCCATTGACCTCGTGCCATGTTTCAAGTGCCCAACGCTGACCAATAAGCGCGTCAAACGCGGATTGAGGAAGTGTCTTTACGTTTTTTTGGAATAATCTATGGAATGTGATATATTATTATTATTTTAATTTGTTGTGTAACAAGTGTTTTGTTTTCTCGATCTACCTTTAATTATGAGATTTTTGTACAAAAGATTGATACTGGCAATCCCAGTTCGTCCACAATCGATTGTTTATCCACAATGTGAGGGACGTATCTGACTCACTCAAAGGTTGTGACTATGAAAAATATTTCTAAATCGAAAATCAAGGTTAAATTGTTCTTTTATCAATTAAAAAGTATAATAATGATATGTTAGTAAAATTGGTGTGGTTTTTTCATTGTAACCATTATATAAAGCTTTTATAAGACCATCCACACACCTGCAATACCTTACTCCTTTCACAAGTGTCACATCAGCTTTGCAATAACATATTCCACACACATGCAAAACCAAACTCCTTTCTAAACTAATAAATTATAATATAAATAATATAGATAATTATAATATAACTAATAAATTAATTATAAAATATAGATAACTAAAATTTTACTTTTGTTTTCTTTTATTATATTTTGTGTAAATATAATTTAGCAGTTTAAATAAAAAACATTGCATAAAAATATCATTTTTTTTAAAATAAAGCGTGAATAAGAAATTTTAATAAAAATATTAAAAAAAATGTTCAAATAAACTAATAAATGAATTAAATTTAATAAACATATTGTAACACCCTCGAATTTGGAAAGAGCAATTAATTCAAATTTTTATGATTTTACATCCTAAATAATAAAATTTATCCCTATAATATAATAGGCGAAATACCTCAAATTTCAAACTATGTTTAACCTCAACAATGTATAACATATGTCTCATTATAAAGACTAAAACTACTACGGGTAATATTTAACCCAAGTACAAGTTGCTAATCCCAATGATGAATGCGGAACATCACTTAAGCTATTCACCTCACGAGCACTTTAGTAGCACACGACCTTTCCCACGTGTCACTAGAACTACTCCCAACCTGAGACCTGTTGCACATGCCGACAAATAAAAACGGTTAGGCTAACGCTTAGTGAGTTCAAGCATTTTATCATGACTATATAAAATTCATAAATCGAGAGGGTGTAGTTTTAGTCATGATTTCAAAAGAGTTTACTTTAAACACAATTCACCCATTTTCCAACTCACACAAAATCCATGAGAAAAGCTCCCAAAATGTATAAAGCGTTTTCCAAAATGACTTCCAACTCCAACTCACTCAAAACATGTTTAGACGTAAATATCCCAAGAATTATAAACATCGACAAAATTCCAATATTTAAAACATCCAAATAAGATGAGGCATAGAGCTCTGCCAATGAACCATGAAGACATTTCATATAAATAAAGTGTGTCACCGAAAATATGGATAAAATAATGTACCCAAAAACCACACCTTTCGGTGACGGGGGAGACTCGATTCCATCGAAAGTGACGGGCACACAAAGTTAGGCCACTTATGATGTTACTGGATTACACCTCAAGCCCCGGTCCTAGTTCCCATGCCATATAGACATCACAATCCTCGGACCATAATAAATTGCCTTTATTGCATACCCCGTAGAGTTACACCTCAAGGACTTACAAGTGACCACATTGCATATCCAGTCTAGACGAGTTTCACCTCAGGGACTCCAATGTCCCCTATTGCCTACTCGTTAGTGGCCCCGCGGCCTGACGCATATACCCATGCGTTCCCATAGTCCACTCCTCGTGCACAAAGAGATAGACCATCAAATAAAGACGGACTCACGTGCCTATGGATCCAAAGCAACACAGTCTACAAAACATGCTCAAAACGAAATGACAGAAGCACCCAAGCATGTAAATATCAACAATGAGCAGAAAATGCATCAAGTTGCAATAAATGCAAACCATAAATAAGACTCCACATTGAGCCATTTAAAACCGGACAAATGTCCCCAAACTTTCTCAAAGACAAACCCGAGCAAAATGCTCCAAACTCGCTATACCCATAAATAACGGTCATCATCGCATAAAATGTGTTTAAACATTGTTTAGGTAAACAAGTACCCCCAAATCATCCTTAACTCCAAAACTCGACACGGTTTAAACAAAAGGGTTTCCCAAAGAACTCATACTCTTATAATTCTCAAAATAACTCTTGACACTAAATCGTGTATTTCCCAAATGGTTTATAAAATCAATTACACCAACATGATTAAACCATCAAATAAACATCATTTTAAGCAATTAATCTTTTAAGAACATATTATGATTTCTACACATTAAAATATCCAAAAACCCCAAATATGGGTGTTTCACAATATTTAAGAAGGTAAATATTTCCAAAGAGTTAAACTAACCAAATAACTCATCCATTGATATTTTCAAGTAAAACACACAAATATTTGGAAAATAACATTTTTGGCATGTACAAAGTTTTCACAAATCAACTTGAACTCACGTTGCTAGATTTAGGCTAAATCTAGAATTTCTCCAAACGTAAGCTCCTTTGAAGAAGTTTGCATCCTCAAGCCAAAACCTCCAAAAACCTATATTCATAACTTCCAACCATGAATATTCATATTCAACCACTTTAAAACCATTCCCCAAACATCTTATATCGAAATCTCCATTTTGACCAAAACCCCAATATTAACCTAACTTCTCCAAAATCATCCAAACCGAAATTGGAGAAACAAAACACTAGGAGATCATCAATGGAACATTTATAACTCATATGAAAGTATCGAAGCTAGGAGGATGAACTCACCACTTAGGTTTTGATGAAAACCTAGAAAACCCCAAAAATCTCTAGTGTTGTGGATGAAACTTGCTCTTGCATCAATAAATGAAACCACTAGCATAAAATGGAGAAGGAACACATTAATCTCCATGAAAAGCCCCAAAATCGGTTAGGGTTCGTGAGGGAGGAAGGGAAAACGATTTGGGAGAGAAAGGGAAGAGGTTGGAAGTGAGAAATGAGAAAGAAGGCTAGAAATTCGTATTTGACAGCACCCAGTACCCTTGGCGCGACATTGACACGCGGCAATGACATGGTCATAGTCGCTGGTCATAGTGGCTTGACCCGTACCAAGCCCCGAAACTCGACTTTTCAACGCCAAAACTCCCGATACTCTTAGAGACTTTACGTAATGTCTTCCAAACATAAATCCCACCATTTTCAAGATGCAAAACATTTGGGTGATATTTACTTACCGAAATTACGGGTGTTACACATATTAATAATAAAAAATGTGTGTTTAATATATTTTATTTGTTGAAATGCCTTGCAAGTTTAGCAAGGTGAGGGTGGTCTTGCAAGAGCTCTTGCAAGACACATGGCATGCCATGTCATCTTGCAAGAGCTCTTGCAAAACGTGTGTGGATGCTCTAAGTAAAAAGCATAGGTTCTCATAAAAACCTCCATTCAAGGGTGTTCTTATAAGAACCTCACAATCTTATAGTTATTGGACAAAAACTTTGGTTCTTACCTTAAAACTGTCTAAATGTAAAGTGATATTTTGTTAGTTTTTTTAATCTATTTTATTGACTTTATAATTATTTATTCATGTTTGAAGAATACATGGAAACCATAAAAAATTCTTATTTAGGTTTTTAAGAGCATCTCCACTGCAGTATTACTTTAAGTAAAAAATGTAGTTTCTTATAAAAAAAATTAAAAACCAATACGAAAAAAGTTCTTATAAGAACCTCACCCTTTATATTCTTGTATTATTTTGACCAAGACAACTATTTGACTTTTGCTATTAATGTATTGAGTAAATTACATGATTGGTCCTTGTGGTTTACATAAAATTGTACTGTTGATCCCTAAAATAAAATAATTACGTGTTTGGTCCCTATGGTTTACATTTTCTCACCCCTTTGGTCCTTCTGTCCTAACTCCATTAACATGACTTTGTTAATTAGGTTAACTAAAAGGGCAATTTGCTTCCCTAGTCCTTGCATTTTTAATAGAAAATAAAAAAATTATGAAATGACTAAATTGCCCTTTTAGTTAACCTAATTAACAAAGTCATGTTAATGGAGTTAGGACAGAAGGACTAAAGGAGTGAGAAAATGTAAACCACAGAGACCAAACGCGTAGTTATTTTATTTTAGGGACCAACAGTGCAATTTTGTGTAAACCACATGGACCAATCGTGTAATTTACTCAAATGTATTTGTCAAAAGATATCCATTTAATATTTAGTGTTTGACTGTTTCTTTATAATTACATTATATTTATATGTCAAATTGAATATCGTTTTTAATGAGTTAGATGAATTATTTGTTTTTTTCAAAATTGATACACATTTTATAATTATTAGATTTGATTTTACTTTTGAAGAATATGATTATAGGGTCTAATCATTTAAGATCTCTATAATTTTATGGTATCTAGAGATCCAACAATAATATCATTTATTCCATATTTACTTGTTGGTGATTTTAGTGAAATCATCGGTTATTTTGTGTAATTGGATTCACAAAGGAAATAATGGGGTTGATGGCTAAGCTATAACACGAGTTAGGAGGTGTGGAGTGCACACTCGTGTAAGCTAACTAGAACCCGGGATTGTTGGACGGTTAAAATTGGGAAGTTACAATGTGTTTTCATGAGCTGGGCGTCGGGGCCAGTGCTGGCGCCAAGCACTGGAATGTTGCCCGCGCCGATTGTGGCGCCAGTTGGCTGGCGCCAAGACTGGCGCCAAGCTCTGGAATGTTTACCCGCGCCAGTTGTGGCGCCAGTTGACTGGCTCGGAGACTGGCGCCGAGTGTCTGATGCCTCTTCCAATTTGTAACCGACGTCCATAAACACACAATCAATCCCATTAATGAGATGATTATTTCCTGAATCAATACAGCGTAGGTTACATTTCTAAAGTGTATATATATGTATCGATTTCTGCCATGATCGATTACACTGAAAAATCAGAGATTATCCTCGAGAGAATTTCGTGATACCCGGGCAGAATAGGGTCGAAATATCTCTTACGGAAAGCAAGCTGTACGCGATCTCTGGTTCTATCCGAGTTATACTAATCGCCTCACCCTTATCTCATCTCCTACACGATACACACAAATCCCCCAACAATCGTAAGAGATATTTATTCATCGTGAAGAGAGATGGCGAGTGATCAGTCCGTGAGAGACATGACTTCCAAGTTCACAAAACTTGAGAAGTTTGAAGGCGTAGATTTCCGTAGATGGCAGAAGAAGATGCATTTCTTGCTGACGACGTTGAAGGTCGTGTACGTGCTGAGCACCCCAATGCCGAAGGTGATGGAGAACGAGACATTGGAGGTGACCCGGTGTCGCGGCAAATGGAAGAACGACGACTACATCTGTCATGGCCACATCTTAAACGGTATGTGTGACTCCCTCTTTGATATATATCAAAACGTGGAATCTGCCAAAGAGCTATGGGACTCTCTTGAGTCCAAATACATGGCGGAGGATGCTTCTAGTAAGAAGTTCCTGGTGAGTAATTTTAATAATTACAAAATGGTGGACTCAAGGCCGGTGATGGAGCAATACAATGAGCTCCTTCGCATTCTAGGCCAATATGCTCAACACAATATGAAGATGGACGAATCCATCTCAGTATCGAGCATAATTGATAAACTGCCTCCCTCTTGGAAAGACTTTAAACACATGTTGAAACACAAGAAGGAAGAGTTGTCTCTTGTGCAACTCGGTAGTCACTTGCGCATAGAGGAATCTCTTCGGGCGCAAGAGGCTGAGAAACCTAAAGTAAAGGAAGTTTCTGCACCTTCGGTGAACATGGTGGAAGAGGGGAAATCTAACAATTTCAAGGGAAAACGGAAGTTCAACGAAGCCAAGAAAGGGCCCAACAAAAAGGTTAAATTAACCTGTTGGACCTGTGGGATGACCGGCCATCTCAAGCGGGATTGTCGGGTTGTCAAGAATAAGGGTGGAGCAAGCACGAGTGGAAGTGGTCAAGGATCCAAGGATCAAAACCCACGGCAAGGTCAGTTTCTTGACTTTGGTTTTAATTCAAATTTGGATTATGTGCCACTGATATCCGAATCATTTTATATGCAGGATGATGATGTTGCTTGGTGGATCGACTCGGGTGCTACAAGTCATGTGTGCAAAGATCGCCGTTGGTTCACTTCTTTGGAACCGGTTGAAGACGGATCAATGCTTCGCATGGGGAACGAGTCGATGGCTCCCATTCTTGGAAGAGGCTTAGTTAGGCTAGAATTTAGTTCTGGCAAAGTAGTTGAACTTTTTAATGTTTTGTTTGTACCGCGAATTCGAAAGAATTTGGTTTCCGGTAGTATTTTGAATAAGTTAGGGTATAGGAAAGTTTATGAGTCGGACAAGTTTATCTTGTCAAAGGGTGGCTCTTTTGTAGGATTTGGTTATCTGCTTAATAATATGTTTATGTTGAATTTGAATAAAATGAATGTTGTTTCAAATTCTGTTTTTATTGCAAATAGCGTTTGTGATGCTTCTAATCTATGGCATGCTAGACTTGGTCACGTTAATTTTAGACGTATGGTTGAAATGTCAAAAGACGGTCTTATTCCGGCTTTTGATATTAAGACTGATAAGTGTAAAACTTGCAAGTTAACAAAGATCACTAGACAACCTTTTCCTAACGTGAAAAGGGACTAGTCGGTGCTTGATTTAATCCATAGTGATCTTTGTGATTTGCATTCAACTCCGTCTTTTGGTAATAAAAAGTATGTTGTCACTTTTATTGACGACGCTTCACGTTTTTGCTATGTTTATTTGTTACACTCAAAAGATGAAGCGTTGGTTAAATTTAAAGTTTTTAAAACGGAGGTTGAATTGCAAATGAATGGCTTAATTAAGTGTTTACGTACCGATCGTGGTGGGGAGTATTACGACCCCATGTTTTTCCAATCCGTAGGAATCATTCATGAGACTACGGCGCCTTATACACCACAGCAAAATGGTGTGGCGGAACGTAAAATAGAGTTCTCAAAGAAATAGTGAACTCTATGTTATCCTACTCGGGTTTGAGTGATGGATTTTGGGGTGAAGCCATGTTAACGGCTTGTTATTTGCTGAATCGAGTTACAAATAAAAGGAACAAGATTACCCCATATGAACTTTGGTTCAAGAAAAGGCCGAACTTGAGTTATATTCGAGTTTGGGGCTGTCGAGCGGTCGTTCGACTACCCGAACCCAAAAGGAAGACTTTGGGTGATAAAGGCATTGACTGCATCTTTGTTGGATATGCCGAGCATTCCAAAGCATATAGGTTCTTTGTTATTGAACCTAATGATTCTATAGCGATTCACACCGTTATGGAATCGGGAGATGTAATTTTGATGAGACAAGATTCTCTTCAATGTCTAGGCCAAAGGACATAGTTCCAAGTACTAGTGAAACTAGTGAGGTTGAAGAACAAGCAATTGTTCCAACCGAATCTCCGATGCTTCGAAGGAGCAAAAGAGGAAGGATTGAAAAATCCTTTGGTCCCGATTTCCAAGTATACTTGTTAGAGGGATCAAGAGATGAGATTGGATCCCAATTCCTTTACTGTTATAGTGTTGAGGAGGATCCAAAATCATTTGAGGAGGCTATGAAGTCTCAAGATGTTGCTTTCTGGAAAGAAACAATACATGATGAGATGGACTCCATCATGGGGAACAATACTTGGGTATTATCGGACTTGCCACCGGGTTGCAACCTTTGGGTTGCAAGTGGATCTTCAAAAGGAAGATGAAAGCGGATGGATCAATCGACAAGTTCAAAGCTCGATTAGTGATCCAAGGCTTTAGGCAACGGGAAGGCATAGATTATTTTGTTACTTATGCCCCGGTTGCAATGATCTCCACGATTAGATTGTTGATAGCTTCAGGTGCTATTCACAACTTAGTGATTCACCAAATGGATGTCAAAACGACATTCTTGAATGGTGATTTGGAGGAGGAAGTTTACATGAAACAACCGGAAGGTTTTGTTATGCCCGGGATGGAGCATAAGGCTTGTAAACTTGTAATGTCATATGTCGGGTTTCCTTCAATATTGGAGGGATATTCGGATGCAAGTTGGATCACCAATTTGGAAGATCACTCTTCTACGAGTGGTCGGGTGTGCTTGCTTGGGGGAGGTGCCATATCATGGGCTTCCAAGAAGCAAACTTGCATCACGAGTTCGACTATGGAGTCGGAATTTGTGGCATTAGCCGTTGCCGGTAAAGAGGCGGAGTGGCTAAGGAATTTGGTCCATGAAATTCCATTATGGCCGAAACCAATATCACCCATTTCTATCCGTTGTGATAGTGAGGCTACTTTGGTTAAAGCTTATAGCCAAGTGTATAATGTCAAGTCTAGACACTTAGGTGTTAGACATAGCATGATTCGTGAGCTAATCACGAATGGGGTGATTTCGGTTGAATTTGTTCGGTCGCAACAAAATCTAGCGGACCACTTGACGAAGGGGTTAGCTAGGGACTTGGTTCACAAGTCGGTGATAGGGATGGGATTAAAGTCCATCTAAATCTCTAACGGTGAGATACCCAATTCCCTTCTAATACAACGTTAGAAGCTGAATTCAATGGGAAAGATCACTCTAAGGGATTGGAGCACAAGATGATCATCCCAAGGTATGTGCTCGGTACTGCAAGTGAAGGAGGTAATTGTTCTTTTGTAAAAATGCATGTGCAGGTGCATGAGGAAAAGAACTACCTATATGAGTGGGAAGTGTGGCCGCTCCAAGAAGCTTGGACTTGGCTTTGATGCACTCATGAATGGATAAGGACACATGGCCTGTATAGTGTCAAGTTTATACTTTAGAAATTTTTAAATTCGTGTGTATGTTATCTTCTGGTACTCAAATGGGTTGACGGGTTCAATCCTTAGGACACCCGGATTCTCGAGTATTTGAAATGTGTAATGTACTAAGATGGAAATTCAATCTTTTAGATATTTTCATTTATGCATGAGTTTGTTTACCTGTATTGTACTTTTATTTGTGAATCAAGGATTGCACTAAAATGGGGGAGGAATGTTGGTGATTTTAGTGAAATCATCGGTCATTTTGTGTAATTGGATTCACAAAGGAAATAATGGGGTTGATGGCTAAGCTATAACACGAGTTAGGAGGTGTGGAGTGCACACTCGTGTAAGCTAACTAGAACCCGGGATTGTTGGACGGTTAAAATTGGGAAGTTACAATGTGTTTTCATGAGCTGGGCGTCGGGGCCAGTGCTGGCGCCAAGCACTGGAATGTTGCCCGCGCCGATTGTGGCGCCAGTTGGCTGGCGCCAAGCTCTGGAATGTTTACCCGCGCCAGTTGTGGCGCCAGTTGACTGGCGCGGAGACTGGCGCCGAGTGTCTGATGCCTCTTCCAATTTGTAACCGACGTCCATAAACACACAATCAATCCCATTAATGAGATGATTATTTCCTGAATCAATACAGCGTAGGTTACATTTCTAAAGTGTATATATATGTATCGATTTCTGCCATGATCGATTACACTGAAAAATCAGAGATTATCCTCGAGAGAATTTCGTGATACCCGGGCAGAATAGGATCGAAATATCTCTTACGGAAAGCGAGCTCTACGCGATCTCTGGTTCTATCCGAGTTATACTAATCGTCTCACCCTTATCTCATCTCCTCCACGATACACACAAATCCCCCAACATTACTAATGAAAATGTGTACATTAATAATTCGTATTTTAGGTTACAACTCAAAGATAAAAAATGACTTGATTGAATACATATGAGTTACACGGTTTTTATTTAACCTGCCATGATTATCAACGCACTTGAAATTTGAACATCACCCCTAATTTCTAGGGCGACATGCCAACATTTACAGAGGATAAACGCCTCGATCATTGGTTGGTGATATCAAGAAAACCTCATCTTCGTGGGTTGTGAGATAGAAAACATGGTTGGTGTACCTATTTGTCTACTTGTATCAGAAAAATGTTCACATTGTGAAGAGCAATGTAAGAACCTCGTTCATGCACCCCTTCATCTCTCTGTCATTGGTCTCCAAACTTGTTTAGGGTTTTTGTTTGAAAGTGAACCCCCAATATTTAATTTGGTTAGAGAGATTTTTTTGAGTTTTGGTAATTATCTTCTTGCCATGATAGGGGGACGACATTCCCGTATAACCTTTTTAAGTCGTTTGAGCCTAACTTTAAGAAGTCTAATCTCAAGGATTATAATCTTTTTGTAAGATCTAATAAGGATTCGGGTTTTCTAAGTTATTCGAAACAACTAGATTTTCATCGAGCCGTAATCAACGGATCTATGCGCACTCAAAGACATAAAGTGGTTATTTAGGGACTGTCTCTAAGAAATGCTAATTCCCAGTTTTTTTTTTTGAAAAAAATGAAAGATTTTCTAGGACTGTCTCAACAATAGTTATTACGAAAATGTTGTTATTAAATGGGTATTGCTATAAGTATCTCCTTTTATGTCAAAATCATGTCAAGTTTTAAGTAAAAAATAAGTGTTGATGTTGATATGTGTGAAAAGAAAATAATATATAAAAATGCATTTCAGGTTCAGGGGAAAACCTTAAAAAAATGGAAAACTGAGGAACATTCTGGTAGCCCTTCATCTGGACGATATGCACTTGTGCATACATGTAATTTGTAACATGCACGCGTGCATAAAAATCAAAAAACAACTTAATTTAATTTATGCATAAGTGCATATCGTCCAGATGAAGGGCTACCAGTAGAGGTGGCCAAAAAATCGGGTCAGGCCGGGCCTAGGGATGAACCAGGCCGAAACACTATTCCAAAGCCCGAGCTTTGGTCGGACCCGACCCAGGCTTGAGCATAAATATCCGGGCCCGCTTAGGCTTTTTATAAGCCCGGGCTTTCGGGCCGGGCCCTATCCCGGGCCTTAAACCGGGGCCTTAACCAGGCCTTCACAAAAAAATATGTTTTTATTTTATTTTTAAATGTTATTCTAATTATCTAACTAATTGGGTATTTTTGTCGCTCAAATATACTTAAAAATACGTTTTATTATAGTTCGATTAAAAAACACATTTAGAAAAATACATTGAATTATAAAGAAGATACTTTAAAAATAATACATTGAATTATAAAGAACATAGACTTAAAAAGTACATTGAATTATAAAGAAAAATAAACTTAATCCTCCCATGGTTCATAGTATTGAAGTGTTTCGGTCGAGGCAAGTCTGTTAACAGTCGTTCCTTCTTCAAGGTTATCAACATCAATTCGTTCGTCTTCGTCGTATGATGATACATAACCTATACGGTACTTAACGGCGACGGTAGTCTTTCAGAGATTTCGTTTTCTTCGAGATTTTCTTCCTCGCCCGGGAGCTCCGCCTCTAGGTCCGATTTGTCTTGAATTCTTTCAAAGCTTTGCACGATTTTTCGGTGTGCCTTTGTAACGTCGACTTTCCCGTGGTCGTCAAGAGAGCTTTGCACAATTTGCATTGTGCCCTTTTCCCCCGTTTGTGAGAACCACCATATTATAAAATTGCCAAATATAGGATTTTCGTCCGTGTTCAGCAAGAACTTCTCTAATTTGTTCGTTTGATGCATCACCGTCGGCCATTTTGAGTGAAAGATGGAAGAATTGAGAGATTGAGAAGTTGCGAATAATGATCACGAGGTAGCAAGAAATCGAGAATTTTGTGCGAGAATTGTGTTTTTTGCGTTTTGTAAGTTGGTATGTAACACCATACACCAACTATGTTATTTATAGTGTGAGGAGTGCTTAAAATCATCAAAAAACGGCTACAAAATGGTGAAAAACAGTCATATGACCGTTAGGTAACGGCTGAAAAATTTGAATTGAAGGTGGTGAAGTAAGAATAAATAAATTAAAGGAGGTGAGTAAACAAAGGCGAGGCTTTGGTAGGGTGATAAAGGTGTGGAACACTGGGACTACATAGTGCAGGTCAGGGGATCGAATCCTGTGGAGAGCAATATTAATCTCGTTTTTTTAATGAGGTTACCTGGTTTATTAGGCGGGTCGGGCTAGGGTCCGGGCCTTGGTCGGGCCGGTCCGGGCTGGCGAATCAGCCAGGCCGATTACGTCTGGCGGGCTCGGGTCCCGGCTTTTGGCGGGCTAGGCTGGGCGGGCTCTGATGGTTTTCCATTTATTTGTGTTTTTTCCTTGAACCTCCCTCTAGCAATATATAGGGGTGTATTTAAGCCACCCTATTAAATATGACCATTGGCCTTAGGTTCGCAATGTCCTGATATGTGTGTCGCGATTTGATCAACACATCCTCCTTATTTTGGAACGTGGACCTTATTTCACAAAGATTCTCACCTCAGGACCGAGAAATGCATTCTCAATTTACCTCCTCCATATGAGTTGGGCCTCGACAAGATCTTTGCCAGTCCTTGAATGACATTTATTCTGCAAATCTAGCTACAGGGTTATTATGGAACGACTTGTCTCGAACTCACACTTTTTCGTTGCAGGAGATTGGCAGCGTATCTGGAAGGCCAAAGTGCCTTATAATGTAAGAGTTTTTGCTTGGCGGGCTTTTTGTGATGTACTTCCTACCCGCCTTAATATTCAGAAGCGTGGAATTCGTATATCTCCACTTTGCCATGTACACAATAAAAATTTGGAGAACTCTTGGCACACTTTTGTGGGATGTCCTTCGACAACCCCTGTGTGGCTAGAGGTGGGCCTTTGGTGCAAAGTGAATAGATTAGCGAGAGAGGTGGACTCCTTTGGCAATCTCGCATTCAGGATGCTCAGAGAGTGCTTGAGGCACGTTGGGGATAAGTTTATTATGATTTTATGGAGTCTCTAGTATCGCAGAAATGATATTATTTGGAATGATGGATCTCAGGATCCAAATTTAGTCATCCGACATGCTTTGTCTGTTCTCAAGGATTGGACTCAGGTCATCCTCCTGACCGGATCTCAACCAACCCCTCATGCATAAATAAATGGCATCCTCCGAGACAAGGTTTTAGCAAATGTAGTACCAATGCCGCCACTTTCGTGAATAATAATTCTGCGGGTTTCGGGGCCATTATTCGGAACGATAGAGGTGAATTTTTCTCGGCCAAAGTTACGCCGATAAATTTCTTTCCTCCTGTGAAAGGGTGTGAAGAGAGAGCTCTTCCCGATGTTATGCAATGGGTCTCTAACTTGGGTCTCTCACATCGTTTTCGAAATGAATGCAAAGGTTGTCGCGGATGCTATTTACGACCCGGATGGAGACAACTCTGAGTTTGGAAATATTATTGGGGATATCCGCTCTCTTCTCATAAATCACATCAACTATTCGGTTCATGCTATTGGTGTCTCATGTTTTGGCTCGCCCCTCTCGTTTCTTATCTTGTCTTAACATTTTCCATTCCTTACCGCCTTTTCTTAATCTTTCTAATGAAACGACTGGGAGGTGATTGTCATGCCGAAGCTCATTAGTTTTCACAACCTCTTTTTTTCCTTTAAGAACAAGTTGGGGGGGGGAACAAGTTGGGGGGGGGGGGGGGGGGGGGGAATAACAAAACTGTTGAATTCATACATAATTTAAGGAAATTGACTTAAATAGCCATTCTACACCATTAAATTGGTCTCTGCTATTTCTTTTTTTAGTAAAAGTGAAAGAAAGATGATTAGGAAAAAAAGGGAACGGTCATAAAACAGTAAACGGCCAATGGGATGCAACCAAATGTCATTAAAAACTTCAAAAAAAAAAAACCACCAGCCCTGTTTTAACTGGTCCAAACCAACCTGTCCCCCTCAACGATTCTAAAATGCCCATCTCATTGCAAAGAACATTTTATAGAAGTAGAAAAAACTTAACAAAACTGGTAAATGACATGATGACGAATTATAACTCAAAATAAACAAGAAAAAACAAACCACAAAAGCAAAATAAGTCGCAAGATTGTGGTATTGTTAAACGAGGCATAACCTTACACCCTCAAGTAACCATAGCCTTAAAAAACACTAGTAACGGAATCGTGCACAACTAACTAGTCTTGTGTTAGACGAAAATCTCTCATAATTTTTTCAACTATAACAAACACACTATGACTCAAGGCTCGATAAAAATCCCAGCCCCTTCTTGCCATGCCTTTCCATAGTATGTTGTAAATGTAAAATGTGAATAAGAGAAGTTTCGGGCAGAATGGTACGCTATTTGTCTACCATAACGACCAAAATGTCACCAATCAATATGGTCTGTACCACATTGGCCTCCTGGCCCTCGGAATCCTTCTGCAACATAAACCACATTATATATATATGTTAACTTCCAACCATAGATCGTTTCACCAAAATTTAATTAGACAAAAACGTCGAGGTTTTTTAATATTTTTTTTGCTTTTGCAAACAACCATTTATCGATCACTTATCAAATACATCACAATATTCTAAATTTAATCAAATTACATAAAATAAGGGTATGTAATGTGTTCAGTACATAGAACAGAACAGAACACGACAAAACAAAAATTGTGTGTTGTATCATGTATGTTTGTGCAACATTAGACAAGAACAAGTTGGGATTCAATGGGACAAAAGTGCAATTCTTTTCTGCCACCAAAATAGGTGGGACGAGAAATTTTCTATATACATAATTAAGGATAGAATGGAAAAGTGAACACTTATTTTGGGACAAACAAAAATAGTAATGTAGACAGTTATTTTGGGATGGAGGGAGTATATAATATTCTATATATGGCAAAAACAACAAATAAACTCACACAACCTCCTCACTTTTGGTGAGGTTTAAACCCTGACCTCCTAGAAGACCAAAGGCCCGGATACCGCAAGAAACTCACTGTTTTTTGTTTCTACAACTATTTTCATAGAGTGGGCGAGTCATAGAATGATAGGAAAGAATTTTACACCCAAAAAGCCATCTAATACACATGTCAAAAACTAGAATTGAAAAGTGTAAACAAAAAGATCCTCGTGTTTTAGAGAAGTCATGATGATCCATTATTCTAGGGAAAAATATATAGTTTTCAAGAATGACTAATTTTGGCCAAATGTTGTTTGTTTGCCTAAAATCGCTCATTCTTGAGAAAGAACTATGGTTACAAACGGTAATCACTCTTTCAGAAAACAAGAACATCTGTGTTGTATTGTCATCTCTAATATTCTCTTATGAGCCCAATAGAAGCACAACTACAGTTCTACCACTTAAATTAATCTAACTCCTATTTAATCCTTGTCTCTAGACATGGCAACACTCCCAATATCAGTTGCAAACTCCAAAAACACACTAATTGAAGCAGAAAAATGGTGTCATAATTCTCATCTATCACAGATGCTAGATATCATTAAATCATATTAAATCACCACTATTCTGCAAACCCTTGCATGACCATATAATTCACTTACGACATAATTTAGCTTTCCCAAATATTGGACATGGAAGGTTCTACAAATTTTGTCAAGTATAGCATGCAGCTGATGAAAACAGAATTTGCCACTAAAGACCAGCACAAAGAAGAAGTGGAAATTTGTTTTCAACGGGGTTATAAAAAAACAAAATGACTCCTTTCTACGAATTACAAGAATGGACCCTATACTCCATCTTTACAATAAGTTTTGACAAATTGCTGATAGCACCCCTTAGCAATTATATGTCTAAAACTTACGCAGCCAAGCTGCATGCTAAATTCTTCCAAGAAAACCCACCAAAATTCCTAGGAAATAAAACCTAAGATATGCAGTGTTGAAACAAGTTTAGGTACTACCACAAAAGGATTATGACCTAAAAACTCAATAACTTATTTAATCAGAATATCCAGCCACGTGATTATTCCAACTTCTGATAGACACAATGCCACATGGGAACAGACACCAAAATGGAAAAATACACAGCATGAATGGATAGGTTCTGGTACATACCCGTAGCCATATGGAGGAAAAACTGGTGGGCCAGGCATGAAAGGCCTTCGTGAGCGAAATCCAAGGTATGGATTGGGACGCCTCCCTCTAAACTGCTTCATCCCAGGAACGTTGGTACGCTTAGCAGCAACCTGAAGAGCAACAAAATCCACTAATGTAATGTTTGAAAACCAAAATGTGCCAATGTGTTGGACTGATAATGAATAATAAAGTTAGGACCTTAAGTTGACGGCCGTGCAATTCTGATTCATTCAAAAGCAATGAATTCTGAACAGATTCAAGCTCCACAAATTCGACGTATGCAAAACCCTTTGGTTGACCAAATTTGTCTGTTAATATTGTCACCCTATTCACGGTTCCACAGGATTGAAAATGCTGCTGAACCTCCTCAGGTGTACATGCATAATCTACCTGATTTTCAGAACGAGTAATATGAGTACCAATACAGGAGCGTATACAAAGGAGACTTCTAGAAGAATCATCGAAAATGACATCTAATGCAACTTGCAAAAACTAAATAAGAGATTAAGACACTAGCACAAACCCTACTAAATCAAACCACAAATGTTGATGCTGCCAGCAACCATGTCATATACTGATTACTGATATACCTATGAAATATATTTCTTCCAGTAACAATATACATTTGAAAATTTGATCTGCAACAAACTGATGAAAATTCGTAGATGATTATAAGCATGGATAGGGGTTTATAAGAATGTATGTGGAGTTTAATTTTGTTGATAATTATTAGCATGGATAGGGGTTTAGAATATGACATGAGGGATGAAGAGCTATTTTCAAGACAAGTGGGACATGCCACATATAAAAACTTGCTTAGTCATTTACTACCATGGACACATTCAGTTCTATCCCTGTGGTTTACAAGGCCCTATTCACTTTTGATCTATCAACTTAACAAACAAAAAGTAAACAAACGCATTTATCCAAGAAGGGTGAATTACTGTCCCATCCAGCTGTGTTCGATTAATCCCATATAGGCATGGAAGGATCTTCTGGTTTCACTAAATTGCATCATGTCTTTGCTAGAAGTGAGTCGCTGACTCGCTGTCACATCAGAAAGGGGTCATTTACCAAACGCTTACCCGGGTAAGCACTTACCAAGTCACATTACCTTACCGAATGAATACGGCAATGACCAAAAATCTTAAGTGGTAAGAGGCAAAGCAAGGTCTGAGTCTTACCCACTTACTGCCAATTGTTGCATAGGATACCGTTTTGGTGGACTAAAATCTTACCCGGTAAGTAAGCATTTACTCGGGCAAGCGTTTGGTAAACGGCTCCTAAATCTTTGTCGCATTCAGATATATTTTATTTTAATACTTTGTAAGAATTATGACGCAATAAGAACCACCCACTAAGCAGATTTAACCCTTTAGCTCACAAAATGTTGTTGACAAATACAAAACAGTTAAACAACACAGAAACATTTCGAGACACAAGAAGTCAGCCACAACTCTCTTCTTAAGTAGCAACATTTAGCACTGCATTTGTATCTCCCTTGAGTTTTGAGTGTAGAATACAAAAATTCTTTTCTCAAATCAATTCCCAAGTAAAGAAATAGCTGTATAAAATATATTAATATTCTATTTTTGTAAAAATGAAATGAGGTGAAGGATGATAAATCTCACATTACCGACATATATCGAACGAGCATCGGCTTCTTCCTTCTCAGCCAGTGTAGCAGCACTGGAAGGATCTTCTGGCAATTCCCATAATCAAAATAACAAAAGTAATGTCAAATATATGAAATAGAAATAACAGATGAATCTTTTATATCTTAGGAGTAAAAGCAGTATAATCAAGCAAATATAGAGCAGCAAAAACGACGATAGATAAGCAATACAAGATGGCATGAAGTGAACACTGTCAGCTTTACTAAGAAAACAGAGGCATATACTTACTACACAAGGTAAAAGAAAACACTTCTCCGAGTCAAAGAGAAACACAAGGACCTGGATAACCTCGACACTAAAACTTATCAAACATCATTGGCCTTCTTTGACTACATAGTTAGATCCTACAATGAAAGGCGCATTTCTCAATGTAATTTTAAATGTAAAAGCTCACAATATATACATATTTTTACTAAAAGCCAGTAATTTAGCATTAATTTCTTTGTCTATTTTACTTGATTGTCTTCTCTAATTTTGTCCTTTTATCATTTTGTCGTTTTGTGTATATCCTTTTTTAAGTCTCGTGACCTCCTCCAACCATCTCCAGCCAATACCAAACTCCATCTCCGACGAGACCTCTCCCACCCACTTCCATTGCTCTGATCACCACAACTCAACCTATCACCAAGCCCGACTATGGCAGTCCCGAATCCTTCATCTCTGGCACCCCAGAATACATCTCCAGCGCCCCCAAATCCTTCGTCTCCGGTGGACAGCCCATCCACGGGGGAACAAAATCCATCTCCAACTCCCCTGTTCACCATCTCCGGCTGTTCCTCTTCAACTTCATCGTGAGCACTTGCCACTGCAACTCTACACCACCGGAGGGCCAGGTCTTAAAGACTTAAAAAAAGTTCATATGCTTTCGCACCTTTATTTGCTTTTGTAAACTAACCATGAAAAAGAAGAGTTAAAAACAACAAGCAAAGGAGTACCAGGATCCTAGAGAGTTTAAAAACTACATAATATTATTTCAATTCATGTATTGAAGTATCTGAAGGTGTGAAAGTGTTGATTTCGCCATTCTATTCAGTATTATTGCAAGGTAATCTAAGATAATAAACAGTTTCTTGAGGTTTCAAAAAGTTAAAGGTGGCATCTCACAGACTCAATCCAAATTGCAAATGAAAGTGTTTGTGTTCTTTGTTAGAAAGAATTCCATTGGGAATAACAATAGAACCGTCAATTTGTAAGGCAACAGTTGTGCAGGGTAACCAGGACCGATTTGATTGTATAAGAAAAATAAACTAAGGCTGCGTTTGGTTGGGCGGATTCCGACGGAATTGGCCGGAATTGGAATGGTCAATTCCGTTGACCAAATTCCATTGGGCTGTTTGGATTGAAATGGAATGGAATGTTGGAATAATCATGGTCTGTATTCGATAGATAATGAAGAATACGATAATAAATCATACCTGATGATCCTGAGGATCCAGTGAAGGCATTAAACATGTTTGCCATTGATTGACGGGTTCCCAGAACAAGGTGATTGTATGATGATGGGATGATGATCGATTCTTCAGAGAGACGACCTTGGGGAGGCACACGGCTGATCTCTATTAGCAGTATGTGATTAGGGTTAAAAGATGATTAGGGTACTCTATTTATAATAAGAGTATCTTACACTTTTAACCCTTGGTGTTTATTGTGTGCAATATAATTCCCCATAGTTCCAATCACCTAATGGGAAACCCTATAGTATGTCAATAATAGTAAATACGCCCATCATATATTTACCAGACATAGGGATTTCAGTTATTGTCAATTATCACATCAGGAAAGATAAACGATCAGTGACGGTCACTTTTAAGGTGGTTCCAACATGGAATTGATTTCATGAATTCCATCCAACCAAGGAATTCATCATTCCTTCATAAAAGATGTGGAATTGAAATCCATTCCATCTACCTTTGTGAAAATGACAATACTACCCCCAACAATGATCATCAATCACCTGCAACCCACCTCTTCACGCCGGCAACCACCGCCGGCCACTGCACAGGAACCACAGCAACCACCGCCGGCCACTGCACAGCGCCTCCAGCGACGCTCCAGTCCCGTCCCTTGTCGACCTACAGCCACCACCCTCCACTCCCGTCCCTTGTCGATTTCGATTTGTATCAGACGATGTTCACAAGTAGAAGGTCGTCTCCGGTGACTAGTAGTAGCGATGGTTGCGATTGAAAGAGAGATGGAGGGTGTGGAGGAGGGTGATCGTCGCCGGTGACTGGTAGTAACGGTGAGGGTGGCGCACGGTGGTGGAAGGCGGCTAGTGATTGAGTGAGGGTGTGGTAGGGTTTTATAATTCCAATTCATTTGCAGGTAGGGAAAAGAGGGGGTAGCAGGTTAGGGAAAAGAGGGGGCTGCCATGGTAGGGTTTTATAAAAAATGTTATTATAAAAAAAATCAAAAAGGGTATTTTTGTCATTTTTTATTATTCAATTCCAATTCATTTGCAAACCAAACAGACAGATTCCAATTCATTTGACAGATTACATTCCATTCCTGTCAACCAAACACTTGGTCAAACCTGATAACATTCCATTCCAATTCCTTCCAGATTTCAATTCCTTTGCCAGATTCCATTCCTTCAGAAATCATTCTGTGAACCAAACGCAGCCTAAAGAAAGATAGATCAAGCCAAAAGCTCTTGACTCCAATTATGGGAGGGCCCGGATATCAAATATCACCATTATGGTTTTAAAAAACGGTTGAGGCGTACGCCTTGAGGCGCGCCTCAAGGCGAGGCGGTAAGAAAACGCATCTGAGGTGGCACATCTGCTAGGTTGGTTGGATCGTACGCCTTGAACCACCGAGGCGGGGCTGAGGCGGGAGAGTTAAAAAGTATGCCCAATCAAAATAAATATACTTACCATTGTTACCGAATTGATGGCCTATTAAAGTGATACCTCTACTCCTTGCTTTGTCCTCATTCCTTGGCCATTAAAGAAGGTTCTACTTACTGTTATGTGCAATTTTCGTTTTTTATATAACAAGACTGCATATTAGGGATGAGGTTTGGGAGGAGCAACAGACACTTCGATTTTAAAAGCAGTGACTTTTCTTCTTCTCTTGACATCTGTGTCACTTTTACTGCGAGACTTTTAATGCTTCTCTTTATGTGCAAGACTTTTATTGTTTCTCTTTATGTGTAAATTTAATTCGTTTCAAGTAAAAAATAAAATATTAATTACATAAATTAAATATTTGAACTATATTAACAACAATGAGATTCCAAGTATTTATTTACTTTTCTTTTGTATTTGTATCATTGTCTTTTTTTATTAATATTTTATATGCTTTTGTTATAGATGTATAACATATATTACAGATTTACAGCAACCTACTTTCATTTATTTCTTTATTATAGCATTGTACTTTCACTTTTTCTTATTACAGCAATGTACTTTCAATTGTTTTTTATTAGGGCATTGTACTTTAAAGAATTTACCCATTATAGCATTGGGTAACCTTTTAATATAAATTTACCCACTATACCAGGTTTTCATGCCACCTCATTGTCCATATAGGTTGTCCACGTGTACTATAGTGCTGACATGACATTTCTTATTACAGCATTGTACTTTCAAAATTATTTAGTTTTAATTTTTTATTATTTAACATAATCAAACATGTTTACCAAAATTATAATTTCATAAAAATCGCTATTACGCGAATAAAAATGTTCACAAAAGATCATTGGTTCATCGTATTCATCGTGAACTTCATGGCGTAGTTTGTAATGCCAAAAACTAAACAAGTAGAACATCTTTTCAACAAAAAAAAACTCATCCTAATCACATTAAAAATAGCAAGCGCAGTAAACTCTAACACAAACATAATCAAAATCGACCTACACAAAATAACAAATAGTAAAATAGCAAAGACTGTCAAAAATCGAAATTAAAAATAGATCTAACCCTGTCAAAATCGACTTACATAAACCCTATCAAAAATCAAAATCAGAATCGAACTAAACCCTGTCAAAATCGAAATCAACCTAAACCCTATCAAAATCGAAACCAAAATCAACTTACACACGAGGGAGACAAACGATTCATCATTCATGATGGAGCCGCACGAGGGAGATGAACAAGGGTTTAAAATCGTGAAGAAGATGAACAGAGGTTTGAAATCGTGAAGTGGGAGTCGTATTTTGAACAAGGGTTTAGAATGAATTTTGAAATTTTTTTTGATGCAATGTAGACAGCCACGTCACTTTAAAATGACACATCAGCAAAAGAAAACCGATTTTAAAGGTAACAGACTACCCAATGCTATAATGGGTAAATTCTTTAAAGTACAATGCCCTAATAAAAAATAAATTGCAAGTACATTGATGTAATAAGAAAAAGTGAAAGTACAATGCTATAATAAAGAAATAAATGAAAGTAGGTTGCTATTTCGCTCATTTTGCCCTATATATTATTATACTTAATAACTTTTGTATTTGTTTAAATTTTTTAGTAACTTTTGTATGTTTTTACTATAAATATACTATATTTAAACCTTTCTATTTGTTTTATTTTGTTTTTTAAATTTCTAAATTAACATTTTATATGTTTTTTAGTTACTTAATCTAAGTAATTTGGGGCTTACGCCTCGACCGCCTCGAGGCTTACGCCTCACGTACCTAAGAGGAAAATGCCTCGAGGCTCGTTTCCGTTTTTTAAAACCTTGATCACCATTGGAACTTCTTGCTTGGTATGCCAGGTATCTGGCCTTTTTAAAAATGAAACTGTGAAGTATCTCAGTAGGAAAATTATAGATATTTCATGGGAGGATTGGACACCCTTTCAATTCCTTCCCAAGCAGATATCATGATTCCCTTGGAGCATATCAAATAGTCTATAAATTGAGATTCGATATGGCTTTCAGTAGTAGTCTTATGAAGGTGTGCCTTGTAAGCGAACTATGCATATGGTTTTAGACTCCAACTTCTCTGCTCCTGTTTGTACGGTATTTGCTCATACAATTGGAGGAATTTGTAAATTCTGTTGTTGGTGTAGTACCTCTATATCCAAACTCAATATCGTAATAGAACTTATTTGGCTGTCTCAAAAAAAGAAGGAAGAAAAACAGTTACTTTATGCTTCCAACACTTCTTTTTGCTAGCATGAAAGGCAATCAATGAACTCTTTGGTCAGGGTGTACTTAGATATCATTTGCCAACTATGGCTAGTATATATAACTTAAACAAAAAATTCAAGAGTCTATAAACTTGCATCATTTTAAATTCACTCTTTTTTAACTTTCGGGTAACTTAGGTGGCCACCAGGTTTTTCAATGTAAAAGAACATAAGACCTACTGAATAAATATTTGGAAATGAAGATGGGCTAAACATAAACTAAGATTTTAATTTTATCACATTTAATCACTTTGTGTTTTACTATTACACAGAAACCTGCAGAACTCGTATACTTCTTTTGGGTGATGGTAATAGCAACATCAACTAAAGTTCATCACACATGATTCTGTGATCAATACAATTGTGAACCCCAGTGGTAATATTCAGCAAAAGTGCAAAACTAGACATTCTAGTATTTTTATATCATTTGATCACTTTCTGTCTTTATATTGAGCAAAAAAATTCAGAAGTTATATACTTCTTGGGATGATAGCAATAACAATACCCACCAAAATTCAACACAGATGACTCTATGGTCAGTACAATCGTAAACCATAATGGTTACATGTTGCCGAACTCTATCAATGTAATACTGAATCCAGTAGACCATTAATTCTTGCTCAACAAGACCCAGACATATCTACTTAATCAATGTATAATCCTCCGAAAACACAAACCTAATATGACCACACCTAAACGTCATCCCAGCTCCCACAATTGCACAAATATATTATTTCCATGTAAGTTAAAATAGAACAGTCAGGGACAACAAAATCATCTCAAAAAACCACAACTTAAGTATATGATAAGACATAAATACCCATATTAGAGCTGATACCTTGAACTGATCCCATTTCCTTCTCAACTTTCGCCTGCATTTCACGAAGCGCCCCTGCCTCTTCTTCAATCTCCTTCAATCTCTTCTTCATATCCTCTAAATCCTAACTCAACAAAAAAACACAAGCAAAAAGACTCTAACCTTAAAATCAAAGCTCAACTTCAGCTCACATGCACACAATTAATCACAAAATAAACACACACGCAAATCCATAGAAACATAAGTTATACCTTAGAGCTATTATTTTCAACATCTTCCGCTTCGTCTCTCGACATCTCAAAATCGGTGTCCATCTCTCCTTCATCCGGTATCTCTCCGCCGTAAACTTCGTGCTCTTGATCTTGCTCCGCCGTGTGATCCATTGTGATAGATATCTCTGTATACGGCACACAGGACTGTGATTTTGATTCCGAATACGAACGATTTGGCTCTGAATTGAAGAGCTGAGCGAGTGAAGATAGGGTTTTGTAGGGTTTTATCTGCCCCCAATGACGCTGATTCGAGTGCGGGAATTTGGGGGTGAATGAAAACGTAAAGTCGTAAACCTTGTTATTTTGGTAATCCGTTGAGGGTATTTCGGGGATATTTCACAAATATGAGACAGGCTTGGCAGGGTTATCGGGGTGAAAGAAGAAGCCCAGGCTTAAAGCCCAACCAATATAATCCTTTATTTTTCCAAAAATAAAATATGGAAAATGACCATAGTGAATTAGTGACCTCTCCATCCAATATTTGTATTATTTAATATTTGTGGGTCGGTCCTGAGTTTTATGTTGACCTTGTATGAAAATATTAAAATTGTCTTTATCGATATTTAAGTAAATGAAAAGGTGAATCATATGTGTTGAATTTGTCTCCAAAGTCAATCAAGATGGAGTTCAAAACAGTGCCCAGAGCGACTTTGATGTTAGTTGCTCATTTTCAACTCACTTGCAACTCACTTCTAGCACTGTTTGTTTTTGGACGGCGCCTCATGAAAGTCTCAAATTCTTTTTCTTGGTCACGTGCTTGCCATGTGAGTTGAGGAGATCATGGGACGGTGGTTTCCCGTGATCTTGATTATGGTTTTCTCCAATTTTGAGTGGGGTTAAAATCAACTCTCATTAAAATTACGGCCTCCCCTTGGAAAAACATTTACGACATTCTCACTCTCTCTCTCGTTTTATATACTCATATTTTAGACTAGAGATTTGAAGGTTTTTGATTTCTCCATTGTAATTTCATTCCAAGCATTGTACTTAACATCGTGATAGTGGATTTCTCGGTGGTCTCCTCCGCCCGTGGTTTTTCCCGTTTTGGGTTTTCCACGTAAATCGGGTGTCGTCTCTCGTTCTTTATTTTCTGCATTTGTTTTTCGATTGTTCGGTTGGTTGGATTATTTGTTCGTTGAAGTTTACGATAAATAATTCTATATTTCCGCTTGAATCGATACGGTTCTAATTTGGAGCGTTGGTGTTTGGGTTGGTTTCGGGACGTTCACGTTTCGATTTTTACAACATTGGTATCAGAGCTTTCAAGTTTGAGTATTGATTCGTTTGGGGTTGTTTATCGTTGGTTTTCACTATGAATTCGGTGAAGTTCGATATTCCAAAGCTTGATCGGAATACTCATTTTCCACTATGACAAGTGCAAATGAAGGATGTTCTAATTCAATTAGAACTTGATGAGATACTTTTGGGCTTTGAGAGAATGCCGGAGGCTTGGTCCGCCGACGAGAAGAGAAAGAAGGATTTGAAGGCGCAATCTCAAATCCGTTTACACTTATCTCACGATGTGTTGCAAGATGTGTTGAAGGAAACTTTGGCTGCGGCGTTATGGTTGAAATTGGAACAATTGTTGATGACGAAAAGTCTACCGAACAAGTTACACTTGAAGCAACGATTATTCTATCTCAAGATGGCGGAAGGTAGTTCATTGTCTAGTCATTTATCCACATTTAAAGAATTGGTTTGCAATTTAGAGAATATGGATGTGAAGTATGAAGACGATGATTTGGCGTTATTCTTGTTGTCATCACTACCCGATTCTTATAGCCACTTTCGAGACACAATCATGTATAGCCGTGATACTCTTGTGTTGGATGATGTTATCACCGCTTTGGATTCGAAGGAGAAAATGAAACAAATCACAAATGGTGGTTCAGAAGCGAAGGCCTAGGGTCTAAATGTGAGAGGCCGAACATTTGAGAGAGGCTCATCTTCCTCCGGTAAGGCGAGATCTAAGTCAAAGACCAAGCGTAAATTCTGCAATTATTGTCACAAGAAGGGACATGTAATTGAAGAATGTTACAAGTTGAAGAACAAAGAGAAAGAGAAAGCGGTCGCAAAGGGAAAGCATGTTTCCGGTTCTGGTGAAGCCGATGTGGCCGAGGTTGATTCTGATGGGGAACTTCTTAATGTATCTTGTGGTGGATCATCACTTTCGGATGCATGGATTTTAGACTCGGATGTACGTTCCACATGTGTCCCAACAGGGGTTGGTTCCATACATATAAGGACGTTGACCAAGGGTCAGTTTTGATGGGCAATGATGCCATATGTGTGATCAAAGGACAGGGCACGGTTAGAATTCGGATGTTTTATGGTGTTATCAGAACTTTGGAGAATGTCAAGTATGTTCCCGACCTTAGGCGAAATCTTCTATCCCTCAGTTCTCTTAAAGAGAAAGGATATGAGTTTGTTGGCAAGAATGGATCACTCCAGGTGTTTAGAGGTGGTACAAACATTTTGAAGGCAAATCGTAAAACCTCAAATCTCTACATCTTGGATGGTCATACAGTTACCGGTGATGCAGCGGTTGTTTCAAAAGGTTCTTCGGATTCGGATCGATCGCGTTTATGGCATCTTCGACTTGGCCATATGAGTTTTCATGGCATGTCTGAATTGAGTCGAAGAGGACTTCTTGGAGGTGATAAAGTTGTTGAGCTAGAGTTTTGTGAAGAATGTGTTTATGGCAAGCAAAAACGAGTGAGATTTTTGAGTGGCAAGCACGCGACAAAAGGGCCACTCGACTACATCCACTCGGATTTATGGGGATCGGCTCGGGTTACTTCCGTAGGTGGAGCTTCTTATATGCTTACGATCATTGACGACTATTCACGAAAGGTATGGTCTTTCTTTCTAAAGCATAAAGGAGACGTATTTTCTACTTTTAGATATTGGAAGGTGATGATTGAAAAGCAGTCGGGTAAGGAGATAAAGTATTTGCGCACCGATAATGGCCTTGAGTTTTGCTCGGAGGATTTCAATGCCTACTGTCGAAAGGAAGGCATTACTCGACACCGCACGGTGGCTCACACTCCGCAGCAAAATGGTGTGGCCGAGAGGATGAACCACACGATTCTTGAAAAGGTTAGGTGTATGCTCTCTCGTTCTAAGCTACCAAAGTCCTTTTAGGCGGAGGCGGCTTCTACTGCATGTTATGTGATTAATCGGTCACCTTCTCGAGCCATTGAAAAGAAGACCCCATTTGAGCTATGGTCTGGTGAGACTGCCGATTACACTAATTTGAAACCATTTGGTTGTCCAGCGTATGCATGAGTTGACAATGGGAAGCTAGAGCCGAGAGCTTTGAAGTGTGTATTTCTTGGATATAAACCGGGTGTGAAAGACTACAAGTTATGGAGTTCTGAGCTAAGGAAAGTAATTGTTTCAAAAGACATGACTTTTAATGAAACTTCCATGATCCATCGAGCTTCTAGCTTGACATCTACTGTTGAGAAACCATCTGAGGCAAGTAAGAAGACATCTCAAGTTGAGGTGGAGTTTATGGCATCATCTACCATTACACCAGTTCCTACACCGGTCACTGGTCATCAGTCTATGTCCGTTTCGGCTAGTGAACATGTGGATGGAGAGATCTCCTCACCATCTTCACCACCTGTTCCTAGTCCATCTATTGCAAGAGATATGCTGAGAAGATATATTGTACCTCCTAGGAGGTATGCTCATGCCAATTGTGTTGCTTATGCTCTTACAGTTGCCGAGGATATAGAGTCAATGCTAGAGCCTACATGCTATGATGAGGCTATTTCAGTTGTTGGCTCGGATAGTTGGATGGTTGCTATCCACGGTGAGATGGAGTCATTGCACAAGAATGGCACTTGGGATCTTGTCCCGGCTCTGGAAGGGAAGAAGCCAGTCAAGTGCAAGTGGGTGTATAAGCTCAAGGAGGCCGTTAATCCGGGTGATAAGCCAAGGTACAAAGCTCGTTTGGTTGCTAAGGGCTACAGTCAAATGCCAGGTATCGATTATACTGATATTTATTCACCCATTGTTAAACATACATCTATTCGTGCATTGTTGGGATTAGTTGCTTCTAATGATTATGAACTAGAGCAACTAGATGTAATAACCGAGTTTTTGTTTTTGGTCGATTTTGGAATTTTGGGAGAATTTCGGAAATCTAGAAGTTGTGTGGTTTAAGTGTGAAACTTAAAAGTTTGGTGCTTCTTGTGAAGGTATATAAGGAAAGTGAAAACCCTATTTCTCATTAAGCAAATGTCTAGTGTGTGTGGTTGGAAGAAAGAACAAGGAAAAAGGGGTTTTGGCTTAGAGGAAGAAGGAGCTGCGATTTTCAGCTGAGTTTTGAGGAGGGATTTCAGAATCATCAATCATCCAGGTAAAATCAATCCTATTCCTCTTTAAGTTAGTGTGTTTTGTGAGTATTTGGAGAAGAAATATGGATTTTATGGGTTTATAGTGTTTCCTCATCTAATCTGATTAAAAAGAGTAGAAGTTTGGGATAATGTGTGACTAGCGACCTATATTGCTAATCTGGAGGTGTTGAGGAAATTAGAACACGAGATTGTGCAATTTTCTGCGTTTTTAGTATTGCACGTCGCGTACGGAAACCCTCAAGTTAGGGTAGTGTCCGGACGATTGGTGGTGTCCGGGTAGAACCCTGGTAGTAGTCTCCGGATGGCTTGTTTTCCGGGTAAGATGTCCGAATTGTTTGGTTATCCGGGTAGGATGTCCGGATTGTTTGGTTATCCGGGTAGGACGTCCGGATTGTAGGGGTGTCCGGGTAAGATGTCCGGATTGTTGGGGTGTCCGGGTAGGACGCCCGGGTTGTTTGGTTATCCGGGTATGACGTCCGGATAGCCTGGTTGTCCGGGTAGTTTTGGCTATCCAGATACAGTGTCCGGAAAGAGTGTAGTGTGACTTAGTAGCGCAGGCTGTTGAGTGTGTAATTTCATCAAGTGGCTTATCGTGGTAGTATGTACCTTATAGGTGCAGTTGAAGGAAAAGCTTATCTAGTGTGAGGACTAAGCGGGACAACAGGTGAGTCTTTCTAACTTAATCCTTTTAAAGTGTGGAACCTTATGCATAATTTTATATGGTAAGTGTTCGTTTTATCGAATGTTCATGAATGAGAAGTGTGACTTAACTGTGTGGAAGATATCTATCTATGTGTGGACGAACTTTGGCAAATGTGTGAGATGGGGGTGTGTCCCATATGTGTGGATATATGAATGTGTTTCATATATGGGCGGTGTGTGCCCTTTTATGCTGTCACGGTGTGTGTGACCATAATGTGTGCCATTAGTTTGTCATAGTGTGCTGGACATTAATGTGTGCTCATAACGAATTCATTTAAATACATTTACTGAAAGCTTTCACTTGAACTGTATTATTTTGTGGCGTGGCTTTTGAGGGAACTCACTAGACCCTATGGTCTAACCCTCGCTTTCAAAACTAAAAACCTTTCAGGTAATCAAGTTGAAGGCTCAGGACAAGGGAAAGGGAAGGTGTGAGCTGGAGCTTGCATCTTGGGGATAGAAGACTCCTATTTTTGGCATTTTAGACTTATTCTCAGCTGTAATAGGGTTATTTTCCGCATAAACCCTTGTTGAACATTATTGAATTTTGGTATAGCCAGGTTTTGGCAGATATTACTTATCTATGAATGTTGTGTTTGTCTACCTTTAGTTTTGGGTTGTTACAGTTGGTATCAGAGCATTAGTTTAAGGGATTTAGGTGACCGGACGGGCCTAAACTTAAACTGTAGGAGTCAAGTAGTACAGCTGAGAACTAGGGGGACCTTAGCGAGACTGGGTAGAATGATTAATGGGGTAGTGAGAACTGTCATGTAAAGTAAGTTAGCGATTACACCTGGCCAGTGTAATTACGAACTTACAGGTACATGTATGAGCTTAATTGCCTTATTAATTTGGAGCAGTAGATTTAATATTTATTTGTGTTTTTCTCGACAGTCTGTAATCATGTTGAGGAGATCCATGAGGGGTGCATCGGAACCTGTTGATGAGGAAATCGAGATGGAAGCACCACCTGTGCCGGCGACTACCCGTGGTAGGGGCCGAGGAAGGGGACGGGGAGTGGTATGTTGGAACCACCTTAAAAGTGACCGTAACTGATCGTTTATCATTCCTGATGTGATAATTGACAATAACTGAAATCCCTATGTCTGGTAAATATATGATGGGCGTATTTACTATTATTGACATACTATAGGGTTTCCCATTAGGTGATTGGAACTATGGGGAATTATATGGCACATAATAAACACCAAGGGTTGAAAGTGTAAGATACTCTAATTATAAATAGAGTACCCTAATCATTCTTTAACCCTAATCACATACTGCTAATAGAGATCAGCCGTGTGCCTCCCCAAGGTCGTCTCTCTGAAGAATCGATCATCATCCCATCATCATACAATCACCTTGTTCTGGGAACCCGTCAATCAATGGCAAACATGTTTAATGCCTTCACTGGATCCTCAAGATCATCAGGTATGATTTATTATCGTATTCTTCATTATCTATCGAATACAGACCATGATTATTCCAACATATGGTATCAGAGCATCAGGTTCATAATTAATTCATGATTTGTATTCGTTTTTTGGTGGTACTGTCCTCGGTTCCTTTCGTTTATTTTATGCCGCCGCAAACATCAAAATCGTATTGGATTTAAGTATACCGGGAATTTAATACCGGGATTTGAAAAGTATCGGGATTTAAGTATACCGGGAGTTAAGTACCGGGAATTTAATATCGGGAGTTAAGTACCGGGAGTTAAGTACCGGGATTTAATACCGGGAGATTTAATACCGGGAGTTTAATACCGGGAGTTCAGTACTGGGAACTTATTTGTTGAGTTCGACATTATCTAGTCGAATATAGCCTTCCTTTTGTCAAAATCGAACTCCTCAGGCACTCATAATGTCGAATATAGCCTTCCTTTTGCCATACCCTTGCACTAATATACATGGTCTCATCATTTGTGCCCAAAGGTCAAATATGATTCTCATATTGCATTTTTTCCTTTTGCATAATGAACACTGAGTATACTAATTCTGCCCAAAGGTGATTTAATATACCTGTGTGTCAAAAGGACTCTCTACAAGCATAATTCACACGATGCTCTATTTTGTGCCCAAAGGTCAAAAGATAAGCATTGCGTTGCATAAACCTAACGCTCATGTCTACTTAGATATTAATTATTTCTGCCCAAAGGTGAAGTAACATCTGAGTAGAGCCTTACTTTGACTTATTGTTTTGTTGTTTACAATAGGTTTACTTATCACCAGCTTCATCACTAAAATGGTCATAGTTTCATTATTCTAAGGAAAATTACTGTTAGGCCTGCTTACTTTAACATTACTATAATTACACTACTCTGTCTGCCTCTTATAGCTAACTACGTCACTATGATAATCTTCTATAACTAATATCCTCCTTATTTCCACAATCAGTACCTAACTTTGGCATTGAGCCACTTACTGGTGCGAACTTTGCTTCATGGAAGGATCAATTACTTCTTACTCTGGGGATGCTAGACCTTGACCATGCCATTCGCCATGATGAACCCGCTGCTATTACTGCTGAGTCTTCTGCAGCTCAGAAAGCAAATTTTGAAAAGTGGGAAAGGGCAAATCGCTTGTCACTAATGATGGTCAAGAACTCCATCAACCTCAGTATCCGAGGAGCTATCCCTGACTCTGATAAAGTCAAAACTTACCTCAAATCTGTTGAGGATCACTTCAAGGGATCGTCTAAGGCTCATGCAAGTAGCTTAATGCTACAGATGCTCACTCTAAAATATGAAGGAAATAGCAGTGTCCGTGAACACATTATGAAAATGATTGATATGGCTCATAAGCTTAAGAGTCTTGAGATGGAAGTCTCTGATAATTTTCTTGTGCATTTCATAATGACCTCTTTGCCTGCTCGGTTCGACACCTTCAAAGTTAACTATAACGCTATGAAGGATAAACGGTCGATAAGTGAACTGATTGCAATGTGTGTGCAAGAGGAGGATCGCCTAAAGCTGGTACAACCTGAAGCCGTTCACCTGACAACCACTGGTAATTCTAAGAAAAGGAAGGGTAATCACGGTAATCAGACTGGAAATAAAAACCAAAAGGATAATCATCATGGTGCCGTTGCCTCTAGCTCTAAACCCTTGTCGAGCAAACCTAACTGCAAATTCTGTCGTGCAAAAGGGCACGGACAGAAAGATTGCCCTAAGTTCAAGGAATGGCTAGCTAAGAAAGCTAACATTCTTTATGTAATATTTTATTCCTTTACTACTGATGTCCCTATTAATACATGGTGGGGTGACTCTGGTTCTATGGTCCATGTGACAAACTCAATGCAGGGATTCCTTACAATCCAGAAGCTACCAAAGGGCCAAAGAAAACTTAGAGTTGGAAGTGGTGATCTCTTAGATGTCGAAGCCATGGGAACTTTAAATTTACATATGAGTACCGGAAAGTGTATTAGACTAGTGGATACCTTATATGTACCGAGAATTACTCGGAACCTTGTATCCATATCTAGACTAGACCTTGAAGGTTATGTAATAATTCATGGTTGCGGCAAGATTGCTATTACTCATAATAATGAATTACTTGGTCGAGGTTTCTTGGATGGATTGCTGTATAAATTAGAACTAGATCATAATTTCTCACAGTCTTTGTTGTCTCTTAATATTGATGACGTAACTAAAACAACAAAATCACCTAAACAATTAGAGAATTCCTCCATGTTGTGGCATAAACGTCTTGGTCACATCTCACGAGATCGAATGACTCGACTCGTAAAGGATGGAATCTTACATTCTCTTGATTTTAGTGATTTTGAAACATGTATTAAGTGCCTCAAAGGCAAAATGGCGAAAGGGAATAAGAAATGAGCTACTAGAAGTTCCAACTTGTTGGAAATAATTCACACTGATATTAGTGGTCCTTATCCCGCATCAATCACAGGACATACATCATTTATTACATTCATTGACGATTATTCGCGTTATATGCACCTATATCTGATTAAGGAAAAATCTGAATCCTTACAAACTTTTATTGATTTTAAAACTTTGGTTGAAAACCAACTTGATCATAAAATAAAAGTTGTGAGATCAGATAGAGGAGGTGAGTATTATGGTAGACATACTGATATTGGTCAAGCTCCTGGTCCTTTCTATAATTTTTGCAAGGAACATGGCATAATTAACCAATACACCATGCCTGGTTCTCCTCAACAAAATGGTGTTGCTAAAAGGAGAAACAGAACCTTAATGGACATGGTGAGAAGTATGCTTGCTAACACTAACTTACCTACTTTCCTTTGGACTGAGGCATTAAAAACAGCCGTTCATATACTCAATAGGGTTCCATCAAAATCTGTCCCTAAAACTCCTTATGAAATCTGGACAGGTTGGAAACCGAGTCTAAAATATATGAAAGTATGGGGCTGTCCTGCCGAAGCAAAAGTCTATAACCCTAACTTAAAGAAACTGGATCCTAAAACCCTTACATGTTTCTTTATCGGTTATCCTGATAACTCAAAAGGTTATCGGTTTTACTGTCCTTCCCACACGAGCATCATTGACACGCAGCATGCCACATTTCTTGAGAACTCAAAGATCAGTGGGAGCACGACAAATCATGACTCAGATTTGCAAGAAGTACAAGAAGCGGGGGGGAAACCATTCTTCTGGTATCTTTATTCCTCCGATAATTCCTCTTGTACCCACCGCTGCTCCTAATATCACTGATCCTGCTCCTCCTAACCAAAACGCCGAGGGAACATCATCATCGCCTCTTGTACCCAACGTTGAGCCTAATATCACTGATCCCACTCCTTCTGTTACTGAACCGGAAAATCAACTCAGGAGATCATCTAGGGCACGCAGGGCCACAAATTTTGATGATTTCGTAACCTTTTTATCTGAAGTTGAGAACATTGGAAAGCTTACTGATCCTACCTCTTATCGAGAAGCCATTAATAGTGATCAGGCCACTCAGTGGAATGAAGCCATGATTGAAGAGCTTAATTCCATGCAACATAATGATGTTTGGGACTTGGTTGAACTTCCTGAAGGATCCAAAACATCGGTTGTAAATGGGTCTTCAAAACCAAATTAGACCCGAAAGGAAACATCGAACGCTATAAGGCCAGACTGGTTGCAAAAGGCTTTACTCAAAAGGAAGGAATCGATTATCAAGAGACCTTCTCTCCTGTCTCTCGTAAAGATTCTTTAAGGATCGTCATGGCACTTGTAGCTCATTATGATTTAGAGTTACATCAGATGGATGTCAAGACCGCTTTCCTGAATGGAGACTTGCAAGAAGATGTATACATGCGACAACCTGAAGGATTCATTCCAGAAGGTAAAGAGCATATGGTCTGCAAGTTGAAGAAATCCATTTATGGGTTGAAGCAGGCATCAAGACAATGGTACCTCAAGTTCGATAAAATCGTAAAAGGGCAAGGTTTTCTAAAGAATCAAGTGGATCAATGCACCTATCTCAAGATCAGTGGGAGTAACTTTATAATCCTTGTCTTGTACGTAGATGACATTCTACTAGAAAGTAACAACTTGGATATGCTGCATGAGTCGAAGCGGATGCTTTCGCAAAATTTCGACATGAAAGATCTCGGTGATGCCTCTTATGTCATTAGTATCGAAATACATCGAGATAGGCATAATGGTGTTTTGGGTCTTTCTCAAAAGGCATATATTGAGCGTATCTTAAAACGCTATAACATGCAGCACTGTACACCCACTGTAGCTCCAGTAGTTAAAGGGGACGTATTTGGTTCTTTCCAAGCTCCGAGCACTGAGATTGAAAAGGAAGAAATGAGGATGATACCTTATTCGTCTGTAGTAGGGAGCATTATGTATGCTCAGGTCTGTACTCGTCCGGATATCGCTTATATCGCTGGTATGCTGGGACGTTACTTATCTAATCCCGGAATAGCACACTGGAAAGCGGCTAAAAAGGTTCTTCGATATCTGCAAGGGACCAAAGACTACAAATTAACTTATAGAAGAAGTGATAACTTAGAAGTAGTAGGTTATTCTGATTCCGATTTTGCTAAAAGCAAGGAAGATAAAAAATCTACTTATGGGTACATATTCATGTTGGCTGGTGGACCTATCTCCTGGCGGAGTCATAAACAGAAGCTGACTACAACGTCCACCATGATGGCTGAATACGTTGCCGTTTATAATGCCACTTGTCATGGGATGTTGTTAAGGAACCTGGTCAGTGGACTCAAAATCGTCAACTCCATTTCTAGACCATTGAAGCTTTACTGTGATAACTCAGCTGCCGTAACTTTCTCGAACAGTAACAGTTCAACTGGCGTTGGGCTGTATCTTGATGCAAAGTATCTGTTTGTGCGCGAACGGGTTGAGGAAAATGTCCTTTGTATTGAGTACATAAGTACAAAAGATATGCTAGCGGATCCGATGACCAAAGGTCTTCCCCCTAACGTCTTCGTAGGACACGTGTCGAAGATGGGGCTTACAAAGGACTTAATTTAATAGCACATTGTACTTATTGGTCATTATTATTATCTTAATAAAAAACTTTCCTCTAATATTCAGATTTTGTTTGTCTATTAGTTATGCTTTGAGCTCATAATGGCGTATGGACATTATTATAACAAAATTTGTCTTAGTCAGTTGATCATTGTTTATTCAATTTTAAATTTGAGTCATAGTTTGACTAGTGGGGGTCCTGAGTTGATATTATTCTCTACGACTGTACTTATTAGCTATGATTTCAGTTTAAAACAAAATGAGTATTATTCCCGGCCGGACTTATTGATACTCATAGATAAAAGATCGCTTGGTCAAGTGGGAGAATGTTGGAACCACCTTAAAAGTGACCGCCACTGATCGTTTATCATTCCTGATGTGATAATTGACAATAACTGAAATCCCTATGTCTGGTAAATATATGATGGGCGTATTTACTATTATTGACATACTATAGGGTTTCCCATTAGGTGATTGGAACTATGGGGAATTATATGGCACATAATAAACACCAAGGGTTGAAAGTGTAAGATACTCTAATTATAATTAGAGTACCCTAATCATTCTTTAACCCTAATCACATACTGCTAATAGAGATCAGCCGTGTGCCTCCCCAAGGTCGTCTCTCTGAAGAATCGATCATCATCCCATCATCATACAATCACCTTGTTCTGGGAACCCGTCAATCAATGGCAAACATGTTTAATGCCTTCACTGGATCCTCAGGATCATCAGGTATGATTTATTATCGTATTCTTCATTATCTATCGAATACAGACCATGATTATTCCAACATGGTACCCCGGCGTGCGACTACCCAAGTGAATGAGAATACAAAAAGAGTTGTAGTGAGGGCTCGTGTTACTCGTGGAACAAGGAGTGCAGGAATTCCGCAAGAACCAGAGGCGTCTCAACAAGAGAGCTCCGCGTCCAGGCGGGGGGCGAGTCGTGGGCGTGGTCGTGCCCAAGCTTTTGTGACTCAAGAAAATTTCGCCACTGCTTTGGGTGAAATCCAGGATACGTTGAAAGCATTGTTGGCAAAGCAAGACGAGTCGGCATCGGGGAGTAAAGAGCCAAGTGGTAGTAAAGAAGGGACGACTAGCTCGCATGGTTCTGCTTCGGGAAGTCCTGTTCAGTCCAATCCTTTGGCAGTAAATGATCGGATGCTGGGTGGAGGTTGTAGCTACAAGGCATTCGCTTCTTGTAAGCCGCCCACTTTTAAGGGAGAATGCGATCCGGTGTTGGCAATGAAATGGATCAGAGAAATGGAACTAGCGTTCGACACCTGTAAGTGTGCTGATAGCGACAGGGTGATGTATGCTCTGTCCATGCTAAAGTCGGAAGCAGTGTTCTAGTGGGATGCGGAGACCGCAGGAGAAGGGTCAAAGATTACAAAGAGTATGACGTGGGAGACTTTTGTCTCAAAATTTAAAGCATCGTTTTGCCCTCTGGCGGCAGTGAAACGATTGGAGGAAGAGTTCTTGGGCTTGGAACAAGGTGGGATGTCGGTGAAAGAATATACCACAAAGTTTATGGAGAAAGCGAGATTTGTTGAACTATATGTACCGAATGAAGAGCGCCGAGTGGAGAGGTACATTTTCGGATTGAAAAGTAGTGTGCGGGAACTGGTTATGGCTAGAAACACAACTACTTTTCAGGCAGCCATCAATGCAGCGGAAATGGTTGAAAAGGAAAAGAACCGTCAAGACGTGGAAAAGGGTAAGGAAAAGAGAAAGTGGGAGGTACCAGCACGTGACTCAAAATGGGCTAAAGTGTTCAAGCTGGAGTTTCGAGGAGGGTCGAAATTTGGAGAAAAACCGTGCGGAAAATGTAATCGAGTTCACCGTGGAAGATGTGCTGAACCTGAGGGGTGTTTCAAGTGCGGGAAGTTAGGGCATATGGCACGTGACTGTCGGAACCCCCGAGCATGTTATCAGTGTGGATCAGTGGAGCATTTGAGGCCGGATTGCCCTCAGCTGAAAAGAGGGGATTCAGGTGGTTTTGGTGGTAAACAAGGAGGAAAAAGGGGGAGAAAGAAAAGTGGAACCAGCTCAGACCAGGGCAAGGGCCTTTCGAATGACGGCTGATGAGGCGGTGGAGATACCTGACGTTGTAACAGGTACCTTTCTTGTAAATTCTGTTCTTGCCAAAGTGTTGTTTGATTCGGGTGCAAATCGTTCATTTGTATCGCCGGACTTTGCCCGACGATTGGGTGTTAAGCCTAAACGGTTGGGGTGTGGGTTTGAAGTAGAGATTGCTGACGATAGGCGGGTTTTGGTTAGAGAGATGTATGTTGGATGTAATATAGAGGTTGAGGGTCACTCTTTCCCATTGCGGTTGTACCCCGTGGGAATGGGAGAGTTTGATATTGTAGTAGGGATGGATTGGTTGGCTAGTAATAATGCTAGCATTGTGTGCAATAAGAAATGATTCGTATGACCTTGTCGGATTTGTCAGAGGTGGTAATCTATGGGGATAGACGAGAGCGTAAGTCTTGTCTGATCTCGGTAATGAAAGCGAGACATTGTTTAGAGAAGGGGTGTCAGGGGTTCCTGGCGTATGTGTTAGACGCTAAGAAAGAGAAAAAGGGACTAGAGGATGTCCCCGTGGTAAAAGAATTTTCGGAAGTGTTTCCTGATGACCTGACAGGTTTACCCCCAGATCGTCAAGTTGAATTCATAATCGATTTGGTGCCGGGTGCGGCCCCGATAGCGCGTGCGCCGTATCGGTTAGCACCGGCGGAAATGAAGGAACTGATGACGCAACTACAGGAGTTGTTGGATAAGGGGTTTATACGCCCTAGTTCCTCACCCTGGGGAGCGCCAGTGCTTTTCGTCAAGAAGAAAGATGGGTCTATGCGAATGTGCATAGACTACCGTGAGCTTAACAAGGTGACTATTAAGAATAGATACCCGCTTCCAAGGATCGATGATCTGTTTGACCAGTTGCAAGGAGCGAGCTTCTTCTCGAAGATAGATCTAAGATCCGGGTATCATCAGTTGAAAGTAAAGGAAGAAGACGTGCCGAAGACAGCGTTCCGCACGAGATATGGCCGCTATGAGTTTGTAGTCATGCCCTTTTGTAAAACCCGTGTCCCGGTATGTTTATTAATTAATTTTTAATTATTTAAATGTTTACCTTTATTTGTTTTTGGCTAGTGGTTTGGTGTCAAAAAGGACCAAAAATGTTAGCCTTCGTGTCTTTTGTTATAGATTGTGAGATGAGGTGTAGTTGAGGGACTAATGGTGCAATTCTTGGAACTTGTTGCATGGGTCTCGGCCCATGACTTCAAATCCATTCCCGTTTTCCTTTTTCCTTGTAAATCAAGCAAACCAAACTATCCCCTAAACCCTATCGACTCTTCTCGTTTTCCTTGTGTTGTGCGGCCGAGAGAGAGAGAAACGAAGAGAGAGAGAGAGATCGCGAGAAAGAGAGAGAGGAGAAGAAGGAACCAGCGGCAGCCACCCCTCGCCGCCGCTGTTGCTGTCGCCGGAGGTCGCCACACCCGCTGTCGTCGGAGGTCGAGAGGGAGGAGATTGGTTGTAATGGTGAGACGTCGTCGTGGGGTAAGTAGCTCTCTCGTTCGTCTCGTTCTTTTTTTTTCCTTTTCGTTTTCCGGCGAGACCACCACCGCCGCACGCCGCCGCTGCGGTGGCTGTGGGTGGAGGGCGGTGGCAGTGGGTGACACTCGTAGCGTAAAACCCGAATCGTTTAAGCCTTGAACCGTTTTTATAAATCGTGATTTTATGAAAATTCTAAGTGTACTGTCCAGTTTTCGCGTGATCATAACTTTTCTGTCGTAACTCCGTTTGAGCCGAAACTGGCGCCCACGGTTCAAGTTCAGGGTCGGGCACGTTTTCCGTGTTTTAGCGGAAAACTGGTTCGGTCTCTAGCTAGGCGAAAAAGTGGTCGCAAGTTCGGTGATTCGTCATTTTATGTGTAAAATTCTGGAATCTGCCACTGTTTTGTGTAGACCATAACTTTCTGCTCGTAACTCGTTTTGAGGTGAAATTGGTGCCCAAAGTTCCCAAAACGAATTGGGAAGGTTTTTCGTGTTTTGCCGAAAGTCTGATTAAGCCCGTAGCTAGGCTGTATGGGGCTGTTTGTTCAGGCTGGACCGAAAACTGGCAGTTTTGATAATCGTTCGTATTTAATTCATATTTAATTGTAGAAAAATCGTTAGGAGGCGTATAATATGTCCTTGAAACCCTATCTCAGAGTACTTTCTAATCATGAAATAATATTGGGAATTTTCTGGGTTTAAAGGGGTCGAAACAGGTCCCGAACAGACCTGTTTAGTGAGAACGGAAAATAGTTTTAGTGACGGTTTAAGCGTGTGTCGTGTCGTAGGATCCGTGTCTCGTATTGACACGTTTTAACATGCGTTTAGGTGCTGGGAAGTGACCGTAATTGTGAAGCTTGAATTGTGTTGTTAAGCTAGGCGCGCATTCGAGGTGAGTTCTCTCACTATAACTAATGTCGGTTATTTTTACATTACGTTGTGTGTATGTGTGGTAGTTCTAATTGCTCGTGGTGTGGGGTTAAATCGTGGGGTGTCTAGTCGGATCTCATAACGGTTGTTTTATCATTGCTATAGTACGTGTGTGGTAGCTTTATGTGATTGTGCTGTGGAACCAGATAGTGGGGTGTCTAGTTGATACTATGTTGTTATGTTAACTCGGTAGGACCGAGGATCCGGCGAGGCCAGAGATTTTATACGCGGGTGGCGTAGTGACTTGGTGGGGCCAAAGGTTGTATACGCGGGTGGCGTTTGAACCCAGGGGTGCCGGGTTGCGAAGGTTGTATACGCGGGCGGCGTATGAACCAGGGGGTGCCGGGTTGCGTTTGCACGGTTGTCGTGTGGTCGGTGGGACCGACGTTTGCCTATTAGGTGGGTTGGTGTGAGTATGCACATCTATGATTTGTTCGTAGACTTGTATGCTGTTTATGTGCAATTATCTGTTTATGGTGGTGTGGAAATAACTGTGTTATTTATGGTGTTTGAATTCACTAAGCTTCGTGCTTACCCTTTCCCAATAGATTGTGGTTTCAGGTACGGGCGACTCCAAGGCGTGACGAGTACACACTGGCGCGCGAGGAGAGCTGGTTGCTTTATGGTTTTTAATAATTAAACGTTTAATTCCGCTGGTCTTTATTATGAAGATATTAATTATGAGTTTGCAAACGAAACGTTGGGATCATTTAATGAGTTGTTATAAATGAAATGTTTATTTAAAATTTTAAATTTGCTTGTAATTTTTGGGACGTTACACGACTTGGTACTGTTATCGCAACAGTTCACTGCGACTTGGAATTGGAATCGCAATAGAGGACTGCGACTCCAGTTCTCTGCGATTTGGAAGTGAAATCGCAATAGGTGATTGCGATTTCAGTTCATTGCGACTTGAGATGTGATTTCGAGAGATTAAGGATTTTCAGTTATAGAGGGTTCTGTTTTGATAATTAATATCAGTATGTGTAATTGAATAATACAGTAAGCTGTGGTAGTGAAGAAAGGAGCCCTTTACGTGTTAAAAAGGATTAAAAGGAGTAATAACGCATCAGGTGAGTTTATTCAACTCTCTTTAAAATTCAGTAATTAATCTTGAATTAGATGCTTTATATGTATGCATGAATATGTCTTATGTGGATTTGATTAAATTAGAGATAAGCCAAGAGGGCGATTAAAAGTTGTGTTATGTTGGTTACCATGTTAAAGTTTCCAAGATGAGTTATATATGAAATTGATGAACTAGTATTTATTTATTAAACTTGCATGCTAAGTTTGATTATCTACTACATGAAATTACTATGTGGTTATGAACTCTAATTATGATTTGAAGCTTGATTGAGTTATTAACTTCCATGCTAAGTTAAAGAGGAGATAATTAAGAGATTTAGATGAGGAGATATTAATATTCTTGATATTATATATATATAGAATATGTTCGGAGAAATGATATACTGTATGCTGGACGCATATAGTAGTATCGATTATTACATATATTATATTATGTGATTATGTGCTTTTACTAAAATAGGCATCCGGTCACCGAGGGCACTTGGGTACGGTATGATGGGAACCGATTACTCGCCATAGACCAAAGGAATGTAATTTTAGTAATTGGGTGAACCTTGAATCATGAGTCTCGATTTGAGTATCGCGATATTATAATCCCATGGGGGCCATTGATTCTGAGGTGGAATGCGGAATAAGCAGAGTTTGCTTAATAATTCCCATTTCGATTTGGGAAGATCGGAGATTTTCCTGTGATGAGAGGAAGACTAGAGATAGGCATAAAGTAATTTGTAATCTCTACTTCCTGATTAAGAAATAGGCAGGTTTTGACTTGTAATTTCTTGTGTGTGATTATTGATTATGAATCTGGAACGATTCAGAGTTAGCTCTTATATTGTTGTTGCGATTAAATTAGTTAGTCGTAGGAAATTGGGATTGGGGTAGATTCCCCGATTTGAAAAGGAGTTGTCGTACGGTAAGATGGGTGAGAACATGTTTGAGTTATCTGTTCATGTTTTAATTATCAAATTTTATTTTGATTTGAGTATCCTCACTAGGCGAAAGCCTAATGTTTCAAGTTGAATCTTCTTACCAGGTACAAGCTCCGGGAAATAGCGGGAATGAGAGACGAGAACTTTTGGAAAGATTCAGACTTAGAGATACTGGAGGATCTAGAGATTTTTGATGCTTTTGGGACGGTTGTTTAGATAACTGGATTAATATGATTGTTATGTCATGATTAGATTAATAAGTTATTTAAGTAATGACGTTTGTATATAGAAACCTTACATTTGATCCTCAGGTTATATAAGTTTGAAAGTTTTTGATCATAACTTGTGGTAAATTTTAAGGTTTAAACCTCCTTTTGATCATAACTCCGGTCCACTATTGTCACCCGGATAATCAAACCTCTTAAGGCAAGTTGGGAAATACCTCAATTAACCTTACGGTTTTTCCTCGAATCAAAGTCGATTCGATAAGTCTATGGTTCTAATCCAACCATCAATCTTGACCCGAAACGGTCTACTTAAAGCAAATATCATGCTTATCGTCACTCTAAGTGACTAATGCTAGAATCGTCCATTCATTCCAATGACTACTAGCTTAAAAACTTCTTCACTACCCCAACGATCATCACATTAAAGTAATTCAAGTATGCACATGTACTAGTAGGTTCACCATGACACTGGCCAGGTGCCATTATGAACGCACCGTACATGCTTATCCTTGCTACCCTCGACATGATTCTCGTTTCTAACAACTCCATCGACCTCGAAACATCCTATCTTGAAGTGCCTAATGGTGAATTTCGCTCTCATTTACTTAAAAGGACACTAGTTTGAGTCTAGGTATCCAAAATCAACACCTAATTCTCTCAAACTTATGCTCTGATACCAACTTGTAACACCCTCGAATTTGGAAAGAACAACTAATTAAAATTTTGATAAAATAATCACTTAAGAAATAAAATTCTTTCTACAAACCATTCATGGAATTACTTCAAGATAAACATAACAATTCTCACAATTTAAAACTCAAATCATACTATGAACCACTTAAAGTCGAGTGTTACTTAACACTAGTACAAGTTGCTAATCCCAAAATAAATGTGGAAGACTTCACTAAACAAATCACCTCTCGTGCACTCTACTAGCACTCGCCACTTCACAGTGTAGCTAAAGTTACTCCCAACCCGAGCCTGTTGCACATGCCGACAAATAAAAAGGGTTAGGCTAACGCCTAGTGAGTTCAAGCATTTTATCATGACTATATAAATTCATAAATCGAGAGGGGTGTAGTTTTAGTCATGATTTCAAAAGAGTTTACTTTAATTGCAAATCATCCATTTTCCAACTCACACAAATCTATGAGAAGAGCTCCCAAATTGTATAAAGCGTTTTCCAAAATGAATTCCAACTCCAACACACTCAAAACGTGTTTGGACATAAATATCCCAAGAAATATAAACGTGGACAAAACTCCAATATTTAAAACATCCAAATAGGATGAGGCATAGAACTCTGCCAATGAACCATGAAGACATTTTGTATAAATAAAGTGCGTCACCGAAAATATGGATAAAAACATATACCCAAAAACAACACCTTTCGGTGATGGGGGAGACCCGATTCCATCGAAAGTGACGGGCACACAAAGTTAGGTCACTTATGATGTTACTGGATTACACCTCAAGTCCCGGTCTTAGTTCCCATGCCATAAAGACATCACAACCTCAAACCATAAATAGATTGCCTTTATTGCATACCCCGTAGAGTTACACCTCAAGGACTTACAGGGGACCACATTGCATATCCAGTCTAGACGAGTTTCACCTCAGGGACTCCAGTGTCCCCTATTGCCTACTCGCTAGTGGCCCCACGGCCTAACGCATATACCCATGCGTACCCATGGTCCACTCCTCGTGCACAAGGAGATAGACCATCAAATAAAGACTGACTCACGTGCCTATGGATCCAATGCAACACAGTCTACCAAAACATGCTCAACCCGGAATGACAAAACACCCAAGCATGTAAATATCAATAATGTGCAATAAAATGCATCAAGTTGCAATAAATGCAAACCAAAACAAGATTCCACAGCGAGCCATTTAAACCGGACAATTGTCCCCAAAACTTTCTCCAAGTCAAAACCGAGCAAAGTGCTCAAAGCTCGCTAGACCCATGAATAACGGTCACCATCGCATAAAATGCATTTAAACATCAGTTAGGTAAACAAGTACCACAAAACCATTATCAACCAAAAACCTGACACGGTTAAACAAAAAGGGTTTTCCCAAAAGGACTCACACCTTTACAATCCTCAAATGACACTTGGCACTAATTTGTGCATTTTCCCAAATGGTTTATAAAATCATTTATACAAATATGATTAAACCATCAAATAGACTCCTTTTTGAGTAATAAATCTTTTAAGGATATATTTATGATTTCTACACATCAAATATCCAAAAATCCCAAATATAGGTGTTTTACAATGTTTGTGAAGATGATACTTCAAAAGAGTTAGACTCATCAATTGATATTTTCAAGTAAAACACACAAACATTTGGAAAATACTATTTTTGGTATGTACAAAGTTTTCACAAATCAACTTGAACTCACCTTGCTAGATTTAGGCTAAATCTAGAATTTCTCCAAACGTAAGCTCCTTTGAAGAAGTTTGCATCCTCAAGCCAAAAACCTCCAAAAACCTAAATTCATAACTTCCAACCATGAATATTCATATTCAACCACTTTAAAACTATTCCCCAAACATCTTATATCGAAATCTCCATTTTGACAAAACCCCCAATATTAACCTAACTTCTCCAAAATCATCCAAACCGAAATTGGAGAAACAAAACACTAAGAGATCATCAACGGAACATTTATAACTCATACGAAAGTATAGAAGCTAGGAGGATGAACTCACCACTTAGGTTTTGATGAAAACCTAGAAAACCCTAAAAATCTCTAGTGTTGTAGATGAAACTTGCTCTTGCATCAATAAATGAAACCACTAGCATAAAATGGAGAAGGAATACATTAATCTCCATGAAAAAGCCCAAAAATCAGTTAGGGTTTGTGAGGGAAAGAGGAAATGATTTGGGAGAGAAGAGAAGAGATTTGAGAGTGAGAAATGAGAGACTTACCACCGCCAAACGTTCTTGAATCTTCCAATAAACTTCCAAACTCTTTCTATATCCTTGAAGAGCTCTCAAAAACGGAACCATAGCAACTTGAATCACCAAAATCGGAGTTGAAATGAGAGAGAGGTGAAGAAATGAAGTTTGGGGTGTGAATTTCGTGTTTTAAGCTGATCCAGTGCTCCGCGCGGGTCTCCGTGCTAGTGAACTAGCGTGTTAGTGCAATATGTCTTCAAGGTTTAAATATAGAAAGGTCAAAGTCAAAGTCAATGTATTGAGTTGTATTGTGTTGTTTACACCTTGTAATGTGTTTAGTATAAATAGGTTTAGTTGTGTGTTAGGAAGAGGACTCTAGACATTCATAACTCATATCTTAGAGAGAGAAAGGGCAAAACTCATATCTTGTAAACAATGTTCTTGATGAATGAGATGACGAATTCATATCTTCTCTATCTTGATTAGATCTTTAGGGTTTAACAATTGGTATCAGAGCAGGATCAAGATTTAGAGAAGGATTTTCTTTGATCAAACACTAGATTTTGAGGATTTTTCAAGAAAATTTGATTGATTTTCTTGATTTTTCAAGAAATCTCGTTTTCTTGAGATTTTTTCAAAAATTCTTTGTTTGTGATCGAATTGCTTCAAGTTTGGTATCAATAGATTCGTGATCTGATTTGGAACGTGATTAAAGAAGGGTTCGAAGGCCAATTTCATCGATTTGAGGTTCAATTTTGAAGATTTGTGAATTTTTTGGGTTTTGAACTCGAGATACTGTTCGATCATCAAGGATAGCTTTTCAGTGATTTTCAGAGGTTGTTGTTCAAAGATAAAGTGTTCAGACATTGTTTTCGAGCATTTCTGTGAAATTTCGTGCAGAGATTTTCAGATTTCAGACGTTTTTGGGATTTTTTTGTGAAGTTTTCGCAAGATTTGAAGTTTTCGCAAGACTCATCGAGGTTTTCGTAATACTCATAGAACTTTTCGCAAGTTCATCATCTTTTGAAGATATTCAGAAACCAAGTGAAGTTTTCGCAACCCAAAGAAACGAGAACAGGAACTTTTCGCAAGCTTCCTTCACGAGAACAGTGACTTTTCGCAAGCCAATATCACGCAAACCTCAGATCTCTTCAAAATTTTCTAAGTCAACTTTTCGCAACTGTTGCTTGCGAAAACTTTAACTTTTCGCAACTGTTGATTGCGAAAACTGATACTTGGTCAATTTTTTTTCTCTGTTCTTCTGACTTGGTTATTTTCAGACGATATTAAAAAAAAAGTATTTTGAGAATTTTTTTTATAATGAAATTTTTTCTATAGTGTATTTCATACATTTTAAGAGTTTTTCAAGAAAAAGTTTTATATAATTTTTGTTTAGATCACGATGGCTTATCAAGTTTCAGGTAATCGTCCTCCGATGCTTAACAAGGATTCGGATTTTGTGAAATGGACGGTCGACTTCATGGATTTCATTTCGAGAAGAGAAAATGGTGAATATATGATAAAAACTTTCTCCGAAGGTCCATTGATCATATATAAAATGAAGAATGAATTTACAGAAGAAGAGAATAAAAGAAAGAAAGCTGATAAGGACGCCTCGAACTACTTGATTCTTGCACTTCCACAACACATTTATAAACGCGTTGGAGCTTTCAAAAACAACCCGATGCTTTTGTGGAATGAATTAACGAAGCTTATGCATGGATCAAAGGTTGATTTCAAGGTAAAGGAACAAAAGAAAGTTGAAAGGGAGGATGCAAATCAGATAACATCAGAATCTGAAAATCAAAAAGAAGATCATTCAGATGCAGAAGAAAAGAAAGTTGATTTTCAGAAAATAGAAGAGAAGGAAGTTGAAAGAGAAGACGAGAAAAAGAAAATTTCCGAGCTTACAAGGAGATTACAAGAAGTGAAAGATCTGTTGGTTTTGGAAAGAGAAGATCACAAGAAAGAAAGAGTGGATCTAATTCAAAGGATTTCGAAACTTGAAATGGCTTTGAAGACAAAGACTAAAGAAATTGATGACAAGAAAGATGTGGAACTCAAATGCATGAGACTTTCCAAGCAGAATTCAGATTTTCAAAAAGTCTTATTTTTAGAGAAAGAAAAGTTGGAGAAGGAAAGACTTGTATTTGAGGTTAAAAGGAAAGAGTTTGAAGTGAAGAATGAGAAGCTTTCAGAGGAAATTTCTGAATTGCAAGAAGAGTTAGATAAGGAAAGTGAAGAGCTTGAAAAGATGAAGAAAGCTGATTTTCAGGCCAGGTGTATTAAAGACGATTTTTCTAAAGAGAGGAAGATATTTCAGCAAGAGATTCAGAAACTCACGAAGAACTTGGCGGGTTTATCTACAGATATCATGAAGGAAAAGAGGGTGAATTGTGATATTCGGAAGAAGCTCGAGTTGATGACAAAGGAACGACATGCCTTAAAAGACAAAGTGAGGTCGTTCAACAACTCCGAGTGTTTTTCAGAATGTCCGATGCGTCCTTCTAACATTTTCTACGAGCATTCTGTGGATAAGTCTTCCAAATACTATGCTGATCTTCCTTCCTACAAAAGAGTCAACATGCAATGGAAGGTAAAAGGTAAATTTCCTGGAAAAGATGTACCAAAATCATCATTTCCAAATAAGAATTTTACAACGAAGGTTAACTCTTTTGTTAATTCTTATTGCGGAAATAATGATTTTGTTAATAATAATTATGTTCAATATTGGTATGGTACTTACCATTTTCCTTCTTATAGAGCTCCGCTTAACGTGTCAGGATCCAAAACTCGTTGGGTACCAAAATCTACTTAATCTGTTTTGCAGATTTAGAGACAAGTGTTGAACTCTCGGAAGATGAAGTACTTGTGCATTCAAGAAGATATTGAACATCACATATATTCAGGGAGTTTATTTTTTTTTTTATATACATGTGATTAATGACAAATCTTTTGGTATTTTGTAGGGGGAGAAAGATAAAAGAAATGGTTTTTGAACACATCAGTTCAAAACCCGTACTTCAACGTTTATGGTTTCTAAACATATCAGTTTAGAACCCGAATTTCACCGTTTATGGTTTTTGAACACATCAGTTCAAAACCCGCACTTCAACGGTAATGGCTTTTGAACACATCAATTCAAAACCCGCACTTCAACGGTAATGGTTTTTGAACACATCAGTTCAAAACCCGCACTTCAACGGTATTGGTTTCTGAATACATAAATTCAGGACCCGTACTTCAAAGGCTATGACTTCTAAACATATCAGTTTAGAACTCGTAATAATCAGGTGATATCCTTTCACTGTCATATCTTTCTATTTTTAGGACATGTGCTTAAAGGTAACATTGTGTTATATTTTATGTCTACTAACGTTGAAAGTTTGAACCTTCACAAATTTAATTCAATGAAGTGAAATTTTTTTTTTCAATTTTTCATTCAATGAATAAAATGTGTGTTAAGGATGATTTTACGAGCATTTTTGTATCGTCAGAGTTATATTTGTTTCTACTTTCGCTTCTGAAATAAGTCGAAAGGTCAGCGAAACATGTTTGAGATTTTGATACAAGTGCAAAATTGTGTAAATCTAGACTTATTTAGAATACAATGCTCACAAAGCCTATTCGTCTTAATCATGAATGGAAACGAAAATATGGGAGAAGCACTACGTTTTTGAACCAAGTGATTGAGATGCTATAATAATAATAAAAAAATAAAATAAAAAATTATATATATATATATATATAATAAAATCATTCAGTTTGATAGTTTGTGCCTGTGGCCTATCTGGTTTGGGAGATTAAGTCCCAAGGGGTACTCGTTACCTAGCCCCTAAGATCAACTGATATGGGATTGGCTGACCCAAATCCTGCTATAGAACCAGGTAGAAAGCCATGTTCTACTGGTACAGATGGGATTAAGGTATATCGATGTAGCCTTTCTGGTTCGGGAAAGTAAGTCCCAAGGGGTGCTCGACACCTAGCCCCTAAGACCAACTGGTCTGGGATCGGCTGACCCAAATCCTGCTATAAGACCAGTTAGAAAGTTACGTTTACGGTGTATCTTAGTCTTAATAAACTGTTTGATTATAAAAGATGTCAATGAGCACATAATAAAAGTTGCCAATGTGCACAATATGAAAAGATGCCTAAGAGCACACATCTCTTGAAACTTGGGGAAAATACAAAGTCGCGATAAACCTGTAAATTTGTGAAAATTATGTTTTTGGACAAATAGTGTGAGTAAGAGCAAAGTATTTTTATAGGTTTTAGAGGTGCATTTGCTTGTTGCTAATCATATTTCGCATGCTAGTCCACCAAATAGATTTTATAAAGGAGTTGAAATTGAACTTTTGTAACTCGATATGCGATGATGTCTTGTTTTTGAATCCAAACGCATGCATTTGATTTCACTTGATGGAAATATCTGTTACATTTCATTAAGTTGAATTTCTTTTGTTTGGTGTTCAAATGATTAAATGTTAGTAGTAATAAAATGTTGTTCAATGAATTCTATTTTCTTTATATAAGTTTGTTAAAATGTGCGCTTATATGATTTTTATGCAAATTTTCAGGGGGAGAAAATCATTTTGCTCTATAATTCTTATTTTTAGGGGGAGCAAGATCATTCGTTTATGGGAAGATTGTTCGTGTTTTTCAAGAGGGAGAATTGTTTGAGTCGGGGGAGATTGTTCGTGACTGAAATTGAAAAGATTTTCGATGCTCGTGATGCTCACTTTCATCGAAAAAGGGGGAGAATGTCTACATCAATTTCATGTCAAAGAAAGTTTAAAATCAAAGATTCGTTTTAATGTCAACGGGGAGTTTTGTAGAAAGAAGATGTCATTTCAAGAAAGGATAGGGGGAGTTTTATTCTTCAAGAGTTTTTAAGAAATCGATTGATCATTTCAGTGATCTCTTTCTTTTGAACTCGCGCATTTATGAAGATCGACACTGAAGAATGAAATTCTCAAGTCAATGGAAATGGGGAGAATTCTTCAAGAGTTTGAGGAAAATCGATTGATCATTTTGTGATCTCTTTTTCTTGAACTTGTGCTTAAGGTTCTAAAAAGCTTTGTGTGAAGATTCATATTCTCCTGTTCGAAGAAAGGAGTTCGTTATTTGCTGTTTGAAGATTGGATGACGTTTTGATTTTGACAAGCTTTTATGAAGACCGAAGATTCAAGAAAGCTAAAGCTTGCTGATCGCATTTGTTTAAACCTTGAATCCAAGGGGGAGATTGTTAGTGCAATATGTCTTCAAGGTTTAAATATAGAAAGGTCAAAGTCAAAGTCAATGTATTGAGTTGTATTGTGTTGTTTACACCTTGTAATGTGTTTAGTATAAATAGGTTTAGTTGTGTGTTAGGAAGAGGACTCTAGACATTCATAACTCATATCTTAGAGAGAGAAAGGGCAAAACTCATATCTTGTAAACAATGTTCTTGATGAATGAGATGACGAATTCATATCTTCTCTATCTTGATTGATCTTGGTTTAACATAGCGCCACAATACGCGTCGGGCACTGGTCGCTCGGTTTCCTCTTAAACACTGTTTTGGCCATAACTTCTTCGCTTTACCTCCGTTTTCGCTCCGGAAAGAACCGTTGGACTCGTATTCAAATTCCTCATCCAACAAGACCATAAAATCTAGGATTTAATCCAAAATCCTATTTTCATATTTTTCTTAAAGATCGGTTCCACACTGATTCGAAATTGTGCTTATCCAAAAATTACGGGTGTTACACAACACAAGTCCGATCCTGGACACATGCAATCTATGGGACGACATAGGACATTAAAGCTTACAAAGGCATCAAGTTTATGCCTTTACTAGCGTAGGGGTTAATAATTTGGTCCATCATATTGAATCGAAGAAAGTATCATAAATAGCCAACAAGACGATTTCTATTGTTATTTATGTAAAGTTCGACTATTCCGGTTTTTAAGTCGTGAGACGTTCCATTTCCAGTCGAACAATGATCATGAAACTAGGTTCTACAATTTGAAGATGCAAATTCATTACCCCTGCACCACGTATTTTATTTATTTATTATAATTAAATAAAATCAGTGTGAAGATAAAACGTCTAGCTTGACTGAGTTTTAAATATTTTGAAATATCATATTGTTGTAAAAATCGAAACGCGAACGTCCCAAAACCAACCCAAACACCAACGCTCCAAATTAGAACCGTATCGATTTAAGCGGAAATATAGAATTATTTATCGTAAACTTCGACGAACAAATAATCCAACCAACCGAACAATCGAAAAACAAATGCAGAAAATAAAGAACGAGAGACGACACCCGATTTACGTGGAAAACCCAAAACGGGAAAAATCATGGGCGGAGGAGACCACCGAGAAATCCACTATCACGAGTATATAAAACGAGAGAGAGAGTGAGAATGTCGTAAATGTTTTTCCAAGGGGAGGCCGTAATTTTAATGAGAGTTGATTTTAACCCCACTCAAAATTGGAGAAAACCATAATCAAGATCACGGGAAACCACCGTCCCATGATCTCCTCAACTCACATGGCAAGCACGTGACCAAGAAAAAGAATTTGAGACTTTCATGAGGCGCCGTCCAAAAACAAACAGTGCTGGAAGTGAGTTGCAAGTGAGTTGAAAATGAGCAACTAACATCAAATTCGCTATAGGCACTGTTTTGAACTCCATCTTGATTGACTTTGGAGACAAATTCAACAAATCTCCACCTTGGCTCCATAACTTTATCCAAAAACAAACATAATCGACACATCTCCATTGAAAACTAATGCTCCAACACAAGCAACCTTCAACATCAATTAAACGATAGCAAACCAAAATAACTTCTCGGGAAAATAAAACAATACCTCCTCCACCACGAGTCCCTCAAACTCAATTGCGCTTCAAGAGACCGACCAAGTTTAAAAACAAACTAAACTTGGCGACCGAAAGACATTTGGTGAACATATCCGCGGGATTGTCTTTAGTGTGAATTTTGCTTACCTTAAAATCACCTCGAGCAATGACTTCCCGCACAAAGTGGTAACGCACATCAATGTGCTTCGTTCGGTCATGAAACATCTGATCTTTCGCTAGAAATATCGCTCTTTGATTGTCACAAAACACCTTCGTAACATTGCGCGACTCATCGAGTTCACCGAACAAACCTTTCAACCAAATCGCCTATTTGAATCCTTCCGTAACAGCCATATATTCGACTTCGGTCGTTGAAAGCGCAACTGTAGACTGTAATTGTGCCTTCCAACTAATGGCACAACCACCCAAAGTGAACACATATCCAGAAATCGATCTTCGATTATCAATATCTTTGGCATAATCTGAATCGACAAAACCAAACACACCATCATCATTCTTGCCAAAACACAAACTCAAAGATGACATACTTCGAAGATAACGAAAAATCCATTGGATGGCCTTCTAATGTTCTTTGCCCGGATTCGCCATGAATCTACTCACCACACTAACGGCATAAGCCAAATCTGGACGCGTGCAAATCATAGCGTACATCAACGAACCGATGACACTGGAATATGGTACACGTGCCATGTAAGACACATCAGCCTCTGAAGTAGGACCTTGAGCGGATGATAGCTTAAAGTGAGCCGCTAGGGGTGTGGTGACCGGTTTTGCATCATGCATATTAAACCGGCGTAGGACTTTCTCTATATAGCTCTTTTGAGAAAGATGCAAGGTCCTCGAACTTCTATCACGCACAATTTCCATCCCCAATATTTTCTTGGCAGCCCCCAAGTCCTTCATATCAAACTCAGCATTCAACCGGTCTTTTATCACTTGAATCTCCTTCATATCTTTCGCTGCGATTAACATGTCATCCACGCATATGAGTAAATAGACCATCGACCCGTCGGCACACTTCTGGTAGTAAACGCGGCTGTCATAGGTGCACTTTTTCAGCTCGTGACCGGTCACAAATGAGTCAAACCTCTTATACCATTGTCTTGGAGATTGCTTGAGACCATAAGGAGATTTCTTCAACTTGCACACGCAGTCCTCCTTGCCCGGAACTACAAAACCCTCGGGTTGTTGCATAAAGATCTCCTCCTCAAGCTCACCATTTAAGAACGATATAGTCACATCTAGTGTAACAACCCAAAACTAAAGGTAGACAAACACAACATTCATAGATAAGTAATATCTGCCAAAACCTGGCTATACCAAAATTCAATAATGTTCAACAAGGGTTTATGCGGAAAATAACCCTATTACAGCTGAGAATAAGTCTAAAATGCCAAAAATAGGAGTCTTCTATCCCCAAGATGCAAACTCCAGCTCACACCTTCCCTTTCCCTTGTCCCGAGCCTTCAACTTGATTACCTGAAAGGTTTTTAGTTTTGAAAGCGAGGGTTAGACCATAGGGTCTAGTGAGTTCCCTCAAAAGCCACGCCACAAAATAATACAGTTCAAGTGAAAGCTTTCAGTAAAAGTATTTAAATGAATTCGTTATGAGCACACATTAATGGCCAGCACACTATGACAAACTAATGGCACACATTATGGTCACACACACCGTGACAGCATAAAAGGGCACACACCGCCCATATATGAAACACATTCATATATCCACACATATGGGACACACCCCCATCTCACACATTTGCCAAAGTTCGTCCACACATAGATAGATATCTTCCACACAGTTAAGTCACACTTCTCATTCATGAACATTCGATAAAACGAACACTTACCATATAAAATTATGCATAAGGTTCCACACTTTAAAAGGATTAAGTTAGAAAGACTCACCTGTTGTCCCGCTTAGTCCTCACACTAGATAAGCTTTTCCTTCAACTGCACCTATAAGGTACATACTACCACGATAAGTCACTTGATGAAATTACACACTCAACAGCCTGCGCTACTAAGTCACACTACACTCTTTCAAGACACCGTATCCGGATAGTCAAAACTACCCGGACAACCAGGCTATCCGGACGTCCTACCCGGATAACCAAACAACCCGGGCGTCCTACCCGGACACCCCAACAATCCGGACATCTTACCCGGACACCCCAACAATTCGGACGTCCTACCCGGATAACCAAACAATCCGGACATCCTACCCGGATAACCAAACAATCCGGACATCTTACCCGGAAAACAAGCCATCCGGAGACTACTACCAGGGTTCTACCCGGACACCACCAATCGTCCGGACACTACCCTAACTTGAGGGTTTCCGTACGCGACGTGCAATACTAAAAACGCAGAAAATTGCACAATCTCGTGTCCTAAATTTCCTCAACACCTCCAGATTAGCAATGTAGGTCGCTAGTCACACATTATCCCAAACTTCTACTCTTTTTAATCAGATTAGATGAGGAAACACTATAAACCCATAAAATCCATATTTCTTCTCCAAATACTCACAAAACACACTAACTTAAAGAGGAATAGGATTGATTTTACATGGATGATTGATGATTCTGAAATCCCTCCTCAAAACTCAGCTGAAAATCGCAGCTCCTTTTTCCTCTAAGCCAAAACCCCTTTTTCCTTGTTCTTTCTTCCAGCCACACACACACTAGACATTTGCTTAATGAGAAATAGGGTTTTCACTTTCCTTATATACCTTCACAAGAAGCACCAAACTTTTAAGTTTCACACTTAAACCACACAACTTCTAGATTTCCGAAATTCTCCCAAAATTCCAAAATCGACCAAAAACAAAAACTCGGTTATTACAATATCCACCCCTCAAAAAAATTCCGTCCCCGGAATTCCATTTTCAAACAAACGAGGGTAACGAGCCCTCATGTCTGATTCCAATTCCCAAGTTGCTTCTTGCCCCTTATGGAATTGCCATTGAACTTTCACCAGTGATACCTCCTTATTCCTCGTCTTTCGAACCTTGCGATCAGAGATTGACAACGGTTCCTCTTCATAGCTTAACTTCTAATCCACACAAATGTCTTCCAATGGTACCGCCATACTTTCTTCGGCCAGACACTTTCTTAAATTAGACACATGAAAGGTCGGGTGTACTCTCCGAAGTTCCTCCGATAATTCTAACTTATACGCCACCTCACCCACACGCTCGGTGATGGCGAACGACCCGACATACCTAGGCCTTAGTTTTCCTCTCTTCCCAAAACGTACAACTCCTTTCCACGGTGACACCTTAAGCATCACTTTATCTCCTACCAAGAACTCGATCGGCTTTCTTCTTTTATTCGCATAAGCCTTCTGCCGATCCTGAGCCACTTTCAACTTTTCCCTTATCACGCAAATTTTATCGGCCGTCAACTGCACTAGTTCCGGCCCCGCTAATTGCTTCTCTCCCACCTCATTCCAACACAAAGGCGTCCGGCACTTACGCCATACAGTGCTTCAAATGGCGCTGCTCGAAGACTAGCGTGATAACTATTGTTATATGAAAACTCGATCAACGGCAGATGGGATTCCCATGAGCCCTTGAAGTCAATCACACAAGCACGCAACATGTCTTCCAAGGTTTGTATAGTCCTCTCGCTTTGCCCATCCGTCTGAGGATGATAGGCAGTGCTCATCAATAGTTGCGTTCCAAGCTCTCGCTGAAGACTTCTCCAGAAAGAGGACGTGAAGCGGCTATCGCGATCCGAGACTATAGACGATGGCACTCCGTGCCTCGTTACTATTTCATCCACGTACAGCCTTGTTAACCTCTCTAGCGAGTCTTTCTCCCGAATTGGTAGAAAGTGAGCCGACTTGGTGAGACGGTCCACGATCACCCAGATGGCGTCATATCCTTTCGGGGTCCTTGGTAACTTCGTGACGAAGTCCATTGTGATACAATCCCACTTCCACATGGGTATCTCTAAGGGTTGTATCTCCTCGAACGGTCTTTGATGCTCCGCTTTGACTTTCAAACAAGTCACACACCGCTCGACAAGATAAGCGATGTCCTTTTTCAATCCTGGCCACCAATACATCTGCCTCAGATCTCGATACATTTTATTGGTTCCCGGATGGACTGAATACCGCGATCTATGAGCTTCCTCCAAAACACGATTTCGCAGGCCTCCCAGCTTAGGAACCCACACTCGGTTCCCCAAACACCTCACACCACTACCGTTAGATACTAAGGATGTCACATAACCAACAATTCTCTCACTTTTCCACTTCTCTTCCTTTAAATCTTCCTCTTGGAACTTCTTAATCTCTTCCAACAGGTCAGGAATTACGTTGATTCGAAAGGCTACCACTTTAGTTGGTTCTCTCCTTTCCTTCCGGCTCAACGCGTCGGCCACGACGTTCGCCTTTCCTGGATGGTAGAGGATCTCACAATCATAGTCGCTTAACAATTCCACCCAATGACGTTGCCTCATATTTAGTTCCTTTTGATCGAACAGATGCTTAAGACTTTTGTGATCAGAATAAATCTGACACTTAACCCCATAAAGGTAGTGCCTCCAAATCTTAAGCGCGAAAACCACAGCTGCTAACTCCATATCGTGTGTGGGGTAATTCTTCTCATGCTCTTTCAATTGACGAGATGCATACGCAATTATCTTTCCATTCTGCATTAGCACACATCCTAAACCCAGCTTAGACGCATCGCTGTAGATTACGAATCCTTCCGACCCGTTAGGCAAGGAAAAAATTGAAGCACTGCTCAGCTTGTCCTTCAGCTTGCTAAACGCTTCTTCTTGAGCCTCCGTCCACTCGAACTTAGTACTCTTCTTGGTTAAGGCGGTCAATGGCGTAGCTATCTGGGAAAAATCCTGGATAAACTTCCGATAGTAGCCCGCTAAACCAAGAAAACTCCTAACTTTCGATGGCGACCTTGGTTGCTCCCACTCTTTAATGGCCTCCACCTTGGCTGGATCAACTTTGATACCTTCCCCCGACACTACATGGCCCAAAAATTGGACTTCTCGGAGCCAGAATTCGCACTTGGAAAACTTTGCATACAGCTTTTCTCGCCGTAGCAATTCTAACACCACATGAAGATGCGCTTCATGCTCACTTTGGGATCGAGAGTAGATGAGGATGTCATCTATGAACACTATCACACACTTATCCAGCCACGCACTGTACACACGGTTCATTAAATCCATGAAGACTGTCGGAGCATTAGTCAACCCAAAGGTGTAACACCCCGCTTACCACGACACAATATTGTCCGCTTTGCCCCTCTGGCTCACGGCTTTGTTCTTGGCGACCTGGCAAGGACTTCGCAAGGACTTCCCAGGAGGTCACCCATCCTGGTACTACTCCCACCCAAGCACGCTTAACCACAGAGTTCCCAAGGAACCCGCATGCTTGTGGCCCCAAAACGCGTTGTGTCTGGTAAGGCCAAGGTTTACTAATATACCCAGCATCTCTCCTGTCCACGACCGATGTGGGATATGCCTAAGGTGTTACACACACCCCCCTCAGGGACTCATCGTCCTCGATGAGGTTTGCCCCACATCTCGAACGACACAGGAGTGGCTCTGATACCATTTGTAACACCCCGCTTACCACGACACAATATTGTCCGCTTTGCCCCACTGGCTCACGGCTTTGTTCTTGGCGACCTGGCAAGGACTTCTGTAACGTCCCAAAAATTACAAGAAAATTTAAATCTTTGTATGGACGGTGTTTTGGAATTTTGGGAACTGCTCAGCACACGCACAAGATTTTGAAATATGGTTTTGAAAGTGTATGAAATCGTTTTATCACGGGAGTGCAAACTTTGTTAGAATTTGTCTCATTTTCGTTATTTTTCCAACGGTTCTTTCGGGTAAGATGATATCCGTGTTTTGTGGTGTTTAAAATGTGGGGCAAGTGACTACGGCTTGTGACTTTAACATTGGAACTCCTCCACATATGTTAGAGTCGAGACGAAAAGTTACATTCCACGGTGCCTGTATAAAGCTAATTGAGTGATTTGGTTAAAATAAGTTTTGTTTTACGGCATGTCGAGTCGTGTGGGTTTAACGTCACGAGGTGCATATCTTATTTGTTATGTGACCATTTGGGGAAATGCGCTTTTAAGTGTTATGTGTCATTTTGAGAATTTTGAGGGTGTGAGTCCTTTTGGAAAACTCTTTTGTTTAACCCGTGTTGAGTTTGGGACTAATGTTGATTTTAGATTGTTGTTTGCTTAAACTTTATTTAAACGCGTTTTTGACCGACTTATGGGTCTAGTAAGCGTGGAGCATTTTGCTCGGTTTTGACTTGGAGTTAGTCATGGGCTAATTGCCCGGTTTTAATGACTCGAGGTGGAGTCTTGTTGATGAATTGTTTTGTCGCACCGTTTGGCATTCATTGCACGTCGAGTATTTACACGTTTGGGTGAGGGAGACAATCCGGAATAGGCACTTGTGGGTAGGCTGTTTTGCTCTGGATCCTTAGGCACGTTAGTCAGTCGCTGGTAGTGGTCGGTTGGGTATCTCGGGGTGAGGCCCCGGTGTTCAGGTGTTATAGCCTAGGCTTTCTAGTAGGTGCTAGGAGGATATAGTTGTGGGCACTTACCTGAGAGGTAATTCCGATGTGAGGGGCCCTGAGGCGTTACCTGAGAGGTAGGCGTCAGGGTGTATCCCCGGTTCAGATAAATTAGCTTTGTAGAGCGAGTGTGGGGGATACGTCGACGGTAGGAGGTTGGGTATTCCACGCGTGTTGGTAATGTAGGCCGGGTAGTATCGGTTAAGGGAATGACCTACGTGTGTGTTAGTTGACTTGATTGTAGGGGATATCTACTTGTGTTAGTGTCTAGGATAATACCACGCTTATTTGAGTTACTGTAATCGGTTGGACCGATGTTCGGCGGGTGGCCGATGTTTGTTATTGTGATCGGTTGGACCGATGTTCGGCGGGTGGCCGATGTTCGTTATTGTGATCGGTTGGACCGATGTTCGGTGGGTGGCCGATGTTCGTTATTGTGATCGGTTGGACCGATGTTCGGCGGGTGGCCGATGTTTGTTATTGTGATCGGTTGGACCGATGTTCGGCGGGTGGCCGATGTTTGTTATTGCAATCGGTTGGACCGATGTTCGGCAGGGGCTCGATGTTTTGTTGATATAATTTATTGAAAATCTTTGGAGTCTATTAGAATTTGTGGTAGTTAATCGACAGTTAAGGGTAGGAATGATCGTAGTCGGGTATCCTGTAGGGTATATTGGTGAGCACCATTAGAAGGGTTAGAGCTTGAAAGTGGTTTGAGTTTGGGATATAATCAAATGAGAGAGAATTATTTGCGGACGTAGACTTCGGGGGCGAAGTCTAATCCAAGTGGGGGAGAGTTGTAAAGCCCGTGTCCCGGTACGTTTATTAATTAATTTTAATAATTTAAAATGTTTACCTTTAATTGTTTTTGGTTAGTGGTTTGGTGTCAAAAAGGACCAAAATGTTAGCTTTCGTCTCGTTTTGAGGTAGATTGTGAGATGAGGTGTAGTTGAGGGGCTAATAGTGCATTTCTTGGAAACTTGTGGCATGGGTTTCGGCCCATGCACTCTAGGCCGAACACCCCCTTTTTTTTGATATCTCGTTTCTCCTTTTTCTTGCATAGGAAGCAAACCAAAACAACCCTAGAACCCTTTTCTTTTTCTCTTGGTGTGGTGCGGCCGTATAGTAAGAAACGAAGAGAGAGAGATCGCGAGGAGGAGAGGGACGAGAGGAAAGGACCAGCGGCAGCAGCCCTCGCCGCCGCTACTGCTGTCGCCGGAGACCGCCACCACCGGCTGTCGTCGGAGGAGTCGAGGGTGAGAGGCTTGGTTGTGGTGGTGAGACGCCGTCGTAAGGTAAGTGGTTCTCGTTAGTCTCGTTCTTTTCTTTTCCTTTTCGTTTTTCCGGCGAGACCACCACCGCCGCACGCCGCCGCTGCGGTGGCTGTGGGTGGAGGGCGGTGGCAGTGGGTCGCACTCTTAGCGTAAACCCCGAATCGTTTGAGCCGCGAACCGTTTATAAAGTTATCTTTTTATGAAAATTCTAAGTGTGCTGTCCAGTTTTCGCGCGATCATAACTTTTCCGTCGTAACTCCGTTTGAGCCGAAACTGGCGCCCACGGTTCAAGTTCGGGGTCGGGCACGTTTTCCGTGTTTTAGCGGAAAACTGGTTCGGTCTCTAGCTGGGCGAAAAAGTGGTCGCAAATTCGGTGTTTCGTCATTTCATGTGAAAATTTCTGGAATCTGCCTTGATCTTGCGAAAATCATAACTTTCTGCTCGTAACTCGGTTTGGGGTGAAACCGGTGTCAAAAGTTCCCTTTTTGAGTCTAGAAACTTTTCTGTGTTTTGTGCAAAACCCAGTTAGGGACGTAGCATGGGTCAAATTGTCGTTTTATACTGAAAGGTGCTGAATTTCGCTGTTCCGGAAACTATTTTTGTAAAATCCGTAGTAAATTGTAGGAAAATCGTTAGGAGGCGTATAATATGTCCTTGGAACCCTAACTCAGAGTACTTTCTGGTCATGAAATAATATTGGGAATTTTCTGGGTTTAAAGGGGTCGAAACAGGTCCCGAACAGACCTGTTTTGGGTGAACGGAATTTAGTTTTAGTGACGGTATAAGCGTGTGTCGTGTCATAGGGTCCGGGTCTCGTATTGACACGTTTTAACATGCATTTAGGTGCTGGGAAGTGACCGTAATTGTGAAGCTTGATTTGTGTTATTAAGCTGGGCGCGCATTCGAGGTGAGTTCTCTCACTATAACTAATGTCGGTTATTTTTACATTACGTTGTGTATGTATGTGGTAGTTCTATTTGCTTTTGATGTGGGGTTAAATAGTGGGGTGTCTAGTCGGACCTTTATTGTTGTGACTACGCGGGTGGCGTAGGAGTTCGGCGGGGCCGAGGATCTCATACGCGGGTGGCGTAGTAATTCGGTGGGACCGAAGGTTGTATACGCGGGTGGCGTATGAACCCGGGGGTGCCGGGTTGCGTTTACATGATGGTCGTGTGTTCGGTGGGACCGACGTGTGCCCATTAGGTGGGTTGGTGTGGATATACATGTTTATGATTTATTCGTAGACTTGTATGTTGTTTATGTGCAATTATCTGTTTATGGTGGTGTGGAAATAACTGTGTTATTTATGGTGTTTGAATTCACTAAGCTTCGTGCTTACCCTTTCCCAATAGATTGTGGTTTCAGGTACGGGCGACTCCAAGGCGTGACGAGTACACACTGGCGCGCGAGGAGAGCTGGTTGCTTTATGGTTTTAATAATTAAACGTTTATTCCGCTGGTTTTTATTATAAAGATATTAATTATGAGTTTGCAAACGAAACGTTGGTATCAATTAATGAGTTGTTATAAATGAATTGTTTATTTAAAAATTTAAATTTGCTTGTAATTTTTGGGACGTTACAACTTCGCAAGGACTTCCCAGGAGGTCACCCATCCTGGTACTACTCTCACCCAAGCACGCTTAACCATAGAGTTCCCAAGGAACCCGCATGCTTGTGGCCCCAAAACGCGTTGTGTCTGGTAAGGCCAAGGTTTACTAATATACCCAGCATCTCTCCTGTCCACGGCCGATGTGGGATATGCCTAAGGTGTTACACACACCCCCCCTTAGGGACCCATCGTCCTCGATGAGGTTTGCCCCACCATCCCGAACGGCACAGGAGTGGCTCTGATACCATTTGTAACACCCCGCTTACCACGACACAATATTGTCCGCTTTACCCCGCTGGCTCACGGCTTTGTTCCTGCCCGCACACGCATACGCGGGACGCACCCAGACCGCACCTTGTGACAGGCAAAAGGCCTCATGCAAGGAAGGTATCCATCCACCCTTATAAGGAAGACTTCGTTCCCCCTCCTAGCCGATGTGGGATCTCACAATCCACCCCCCCTTGGGAGCCCAGCGTCCTCGCTGGCACACCAGTCCGGTTCCCGGATCTGATACCATTTGTAACATCCCAGGCCAACCGTACCAGATATTGTCCGCTTTGTCCACACACCTGGACTCACGGTTTTAAAACGCGTCTGATAGGGGAGGTATCAGGTCCCTTATCAGGCAACCTTTGTTCCCCTCCTCAACCAATGTGGGATCTTACAATCCACCCCCCTTGGGAGCCCAACGTCCTCGCTGGCACACCAGTCCGGTTCCCGGCTCTGATACCATCTGTAACATCCCAGGCCAACCGTACCAGATATTGTCCGCTTTGTCCACACACCTGGACTCACGGTTTTAAAACACGTCTGATAGGGGAGGTATCAGGTCCCTTATCAGGCAACCTTTGTTCCCCTCCTCAACCAATGTGGGATCTTACAATATTGTAACACCCTCAGGGATTACGATAAGGTCAAGGATATACTATTTAACATCTCATTAATTATGAGTTTGCAACCGAAACATTTCCCGGTAGTCAAATTTTATAAACTGGACAATATTGAGTCGTGTGAGTTTAATTTCACGAGGTGCATATCTTATTTGTTTATGTGACCATTTGGGGAAATATGGTAAATCAATTTAAAAAACCCCACCTTTTGAGATTTTATGAGATTTTAGTCGATATTTTCAAATGATGGAAACGGATTGGTTTTTATCTTTAAGTTTGAAACTTACACGAGACAGTTGTGTTTTAACAAAAAATATATTTGTAAGCCGTTTCATCGTTTTGTATGACTAGCCGACGCGCGAAAAATTTGTTGGTAAACCCTGTGCCACGACATTTTATGTTTAAAAAGAGAAATGTTGGGGTCAAACGTCGTGGGACTGATTTTGAAATTATGTGCACACTTTTGTCGCACCCGGTGTAAGGTCGAGCGGTTACTTTAAATACATGTCATGAGTCAATTCATACTAGAACCGTGACGGTTCATTTTCAAAGAAATTATTTATTTCGCTTACGTTTTGTGAGTAAACTAAGCTGCAATGAAATGATTTTCAACATGATTTTCATATGTGGGACGAGCGTGTCCATTTTTGCGTAACTACCGACCTGGTAATAGTAGTTTTATGGCTTACGGTCTTTTTGAAATGAAAAATCTTGACGTTGAAAACATTTTGTAAATGATTTTGTAAACCATTTGGGAAATGCGCTTTTAAGTGTTATGTGTCATTTTGAGAATTTTAAGGGTGTGAGTCCTTTTGGAAAACTCTTTTGTTTAACCCGTGTTGAGTTTGGGACTAATGTTGATTTTAGAGTATTGCTTGCTTAAACTTTATTTAAACGCGTTTTTTGACCGACTTATGGGTCTAACAAGCGTGGAGCATTTTGCTCGGTTTTGACTTTGAGATAGTCATGGGTCAATTGCACGGTTTTTAATGGCTCGATGTGAAGTTTTGTTGATGGGTTGTTTTGATGCACAGTTTTGCACTTATTGCACGTTGCGTATTTACATGTTGGGTAAGTGAGTCATTCTGGGATAGGCATGTTGTTGGTAGACTGTTTTGCATTGGATCCTTGGTCATGTCAGTCAGTCGTTGGTAATGGTCGGTTAAGTATTTCGGGGTGGGACCCCGGTATTCATGTGTTATGACCTTGACTTTCCAGTAGGCACTAAGAGGATACAGTCTTGGGCACTTACCTGAGAGGTAGTCCCGATATGCCGGGCCTGGAGACGTACATGGGAGGTAGACATTAAGGTGTATCTTGTTACGGTGTAACTAGGTTTCCTAGGGCGGGTGAGGAGGATAAGTAGACGGTGGAAGATTGGGTGTTCCACACGTGTTGTTAGTGTAGACCGAATCGTGTCGGTTAAGGGAATGATGCCCTTTGTAATTAAGAGAATAAATGCGCAGTAACCTTTTTGAAGTAAGTAGTATGCTTAGGTGTCGACTTTTGGGCTTGAGGCCAAACACCTTTAGTGTAATCGGAGATTTGTAGTCGATTTTAAAATAAGTATGGTGATGGTAGTAGTAACCCTGAGATGCTTAATTGTGATGAATGGTTATGGTGCAATGACCTTCGTGGGTGATTATAAGTTTTCTGGTTTGATGATGCGTGTAAGGTAAGTTTTGGGAGCCTTTTTGAACTCGTGGAAGTTAATCGACAGTTATTGGTAAGTATGATCGAATTTGAGTATCCTGTAGGGTATATTGGTGAGCACCTTTAGAATGGTTAGAGCTCGAAATTTGAGTCGGGATGTATGGATTATCTATGGTTAGGAGACAACCGAAGTCGGTTGATTAGGAATGAATCCAGTTGTTGGAGTGTTCTTCCGATCATATTTTCAGTGTCCTTGAATCCAGTTGTGCGACACTCGGCGGACGACAATGATTTAGAATCTTCAGGAGAGAACCGGGGGGAGAAGTGTGAGGAGAAAGGAAGAGAAGAAGAGGAAGAGAAGTCGAGAGGAAGGAAAGGATGACGGGTAAGTTTTGCTTTCCTTTTCGTCCTATGTTACCTCGAGTCTTTTTCCTTTGCGTGCTTCATGAGATTTCTTTTTTCCAGGAGAGTCTAAAGTGTTGAATGTTTCTTCTAAGAGAGCGGCTGAGCTGGAGCGTGCTCGTCAGGGTAGAGAGAAGAGGCTAAAAGCCATGGTTGCTGCCCTGTCTGCTGACCCTGAAATTCCGAAGAAGACGAGGACGATGACTCCGAGGGAGTCGTATGCAGGGGTTAATGACTCATCGAGAGTCGCTTCACCCGAGAAAGTAGGGGTTGGGTCACCTAAGAAGGTGATTGCCGCGACACCCATTAATTCTGCGCTTCCGGCGAGAACGGTGGAATCCCAGTCTGCCGCGTCGAATCCTTTGTCAGCCGACAAGGGCAAGGAACACTCGACGGGAGGGGAGAAGGTCACGACGGTCAACTTTTCGTTGCCGTCGGACTTTATGTCAGGTGATGTCCTAGATGGGACGAACCTGTTACCTCACCTGGATAAATTCCTGCTTCCATCTTTCAGGGAGCGTTTTGAGGGGTTTCCTATCGAGGAGACGGGTGCCCATGTAGCCGGCTTGGCATTCATGGTAAGTCTTTCTTTCAAGACTTGGTTTGTCTGGGCCCATATTTCATTGTCGTTGTCGTTGTTTTATTTATCAATGTATGATTTCATAGGCACTACAGGCGTCTTTGGCTTTGCGAAGTGGAACAGCGAAGGTGAAAGATCTCTTGTCTGCGTCTCGTGAAAGAGAGAAAGCGGCGTTGGACAGAGCGAGCATCTCTGCAAGTCATGCTGAGGATTTTTCGAAGCGGCTTGCCGAGGCTTTAGACCATTTGAAGGTCGTCTATCATGCCAAGGAAGATCTCAGTCATCGCCTGACGCAATCTTTGTCCATGACTGCCGAGCAAAAGGAGGAGATGGAAAAGGTTAAAGAATCCTTGGCTGCTGTTTCGAAAGAAGCTGAGGATTATAAGTCCAAGGTGGAGAGTCTGGAGAAAGAAGTGCAGGATGCAAAGGACGAGGGTAAGTCTGTCTTTTCCATATCTCGATTGACTGCGCGAGCGGCGATCATGCGACGACATCTGTTGGGGAAGGATCCTCTTGCTTTAGCATAGGAAGAGTTGGACGTATACTTGAATGGCGTCGGGACCGAGAGGGATCTCGACTCGGATGATGAGAAGGATGTCGAGGAGGAGGTGGCAGATGAGGGTTTCCAAGAAGTGACTTCGGGGAAGGATGCGACGGATGATCCCCTGTAATTTAAGAATTTTACTTTCTCTGTTTCTTTTACTCGACTGTTGGTAGTCGAGTATGTTCTTGACGATTTTATTTAATGAATGCACTTTTGTTTCGTTTGAACTTTATACTCTACTCAAATCATGTCAATTATGAAATTGCACATAAGGAGTGTATGAAATCATGCGACCACGGCGTAAGGCTAATATAAGAACGTGCGATCAAAGCACCCATTCAGGGTATGGAATAAGTTAAGAAACTTTAAAGACAAGGAGACTTTAAAGATAAAGAAACTTTAAAGATAAAGAAACTTTAAAGATAAAGTTGTTTAAACTTTGCGATCGTAAGGCTAGATCGTATAATGAGTTTGTATCGTATGCCCCTGTGGAGGGATGATCAAGTCAAAGGCATGATCGTATATATCGTGTAACCCTGCGAATTTAAAGTCATATAGTAGACTTAATGACTAATGTCGTGCGACTCTGCGAAAAAATGATGTCGAGGGTTGGTCGTTAGCTAGCCAACGACCCTCCGATGCTTAAGTTAGTAGTCGTTTTGTGAGAAAAATCATATGAAAAAGAGTTAGGGGAGTTAGGGAACATACCTTCTCAGATTCTCTCTATTTGCCCCTGTCGTTTGTTACCTTATTCTTTCTGGCAGGAAAAGATAGGTTTCAAACGACAGAACGACACGGCGATCCTGTGAAATACTGTCTGTGATTGATCATATCGTCGTACGACAGGGCACCATAGCGACGTTTCGACTCATTCTCGATCTTCAAGGTTCCCAATGGCGTAGGAGATTTCAATTGATAACCTTTGCATGCTCGGGAGTCGACGGTCGATGGCTGCTAACATTATCAATGATATCTTTCAGTTTACCTTGTGGAACATGATATGCCAATTCCTTTTTGAGTGCGATACAATCATCTACCGCATGACCATGGTCAACGTGGAAGTCGCACCATTTTGATTTATCCTTCTTAGCATCGTCCAAGTCAGACTTCTTCGGCCACCGAATGGTCGTTTGGGCGGTCTTCAAAGCTTCGACTAAGTCCTTTGCAGATCCTTTGAATCCGTAAGAGGATATCTTGGGATACTGAGTAAACTTAGGCGCGGTCTTAGCTTCTGCCTTCGTCTTGAAACGAACGTTTGAAATTTGTCGTGCTGGCTCTGTTCTGGATATGGCTTTCGGCTTGAATTCTGGTTTCTTGACACCTAATGTCTTATTGTCGTTAGTGTGTTTGCGACGAAAGGCTACATCGTCTTCGACCCTCATATATGCTAAGGTTCGAGCTCGGACGTCTTCGAAAGTCTCTGGGGGGGTATTTGGTCAGGTCGATATACAAACCTGAACTATCGTCTAGACCACGCTTATAAGCTTCGATCGCCGTTTTGATATCACAATTGCAGATACTGATCATTTCGGCATTGAATCTATTGAAATAACTCCAAATAGACTCGTTGGTCTTCTACGCGACATAGTATAGATCGCTAGTCTGCTTTTCCATCTTACGACTGCTGGCGAATTGCCGGGAGAATTGGTTGGCCAATTCGGCGAACGACACGATAGATTTGGGTTTGAGATTGATCAGCCACTGGAGAGCCGGACCAGTGAGAGTCGCCCCGAAACTCTTGCACATGCATACTTCCTGGTACATGTGCGGAATCAAGATCGTCCACATGAGCTGCTTATACTGCGCGACATGCTCGGTTGGATCTGTCACACCCGAATACTTGGGAGTGAAGGCAGGAATGTTATACTTCTTTGGGACCTCGACGGTGGCGATCTCGTCGATGAAGGGCGACGCCTGATACCCCGAGCGAGGCTCGACATCGACAGGCACGGCTGCCCCAGGCAACTTGGCGAGCAAGGACAGGACGCACTCGTTTTGGTCTTCTAACATCTTCAAACGCTGGGCGACGGGATCGTTAAGATCAGGATTTGCCCCTGTCGAGGGATTGGTTCCTGGAGTAGTGCCATTACCATGCGACGAACCATTGGTGTCCCCGTTGAATGGAACAGAATATGGCTGCGACCCATAGTGGAATTGTTGCGGTCCATTCTGAAACGATTGTGGTCCATGCTGAAATGGCTGCGATCTCTGCTGGAAAGATTGCGATCCTTGCTGGAAAGGTTGCGAACCACTTTGGAACGGCTGGGAAAACGGCTGGGATCCATTTTGAAACGGCTGGGCACCACCTTGCAATGGTTGTGATCCATTGTTCAAGGCTGGTGGTCGAATGTGCTGAGGAGGAAACTGCCCAGACTGTGGATTAGGAATGAATGGACCTGGCTGCTGGTTCTGCATGAATGGACCTGGATGCTGGTTCTGTGCGGACGGATCTGGTACCGAACCTGGATTCTGGACGAATGGTCTAGGACCATTCTGGGGTCCAAAAGGATTCCTTAGTCGCGCGATCTCTTCAGCTGCTCTGCGATTCTGCTCTGCCATTGCATTGAGTTGATTCCTGGCAACCTCGAGCTCCTGATACATCTGAGCAACAGCTTGCTGTGGATTTCCAGGGGCTGCCATTTTCCTGCAATAGAAAATAGAAAAAACTCCAAGAAACTATTAGTAGAATGCACGTTCGTCGAGGATTTTCTCTAGATGACGTCCCACGGATGGCGCCAAACTGTTAATGCCAAAAATCGCACCAAAGGAACAACTTAAGGTCGATGTGGACTTAAACAACTAAAGAAAGGGTCTTTCGACGAGACGTGCGACGAGGATAAAAATAAAGAAGACAAAGGATTTGATGACGCAGGAAAAACCTCAAAGCGAGGAAAAAACCTGCGAACGACAGGGGGATGTCGTCGCTGCACTATGGTCGCCAATCAGGGGCGATGTCCTTGGTACTGGCGTCGGTCGTACGATGATTACAATACAAGTGAAGGAAATGCTTCGAAATGTAAAGTACAAGTGTTTGAAATGTAAAACAAGTGTTTGTCGTGTGTGAATACAAAGTGTAAACTGCTGGTCCAGGGCTGTTGTCGTGCGTCGAGAGTGATTCTTCAAGAGAGAGCTCTTTTGCTTCTGTTGTTCTTGAGTTCGCTGTAGGGTACTTGAACTTGATCTCAAATGATAGCTTTCAGTATGTGATCTCTTGAGTTTTACTCCGAATGTTAGCTGCCAGATGTCCCCCTTGAAATGTTGAGTGAGCTTGATATTTATAGTCTTTGGGAGCTTTGATTAGCTCATTGATTGCTTCATTAACAGCTATAATGGTCGCAACGGTCTGTAACGGCTGACGGCGTGAACATTCATAATGGCCTTCGTCCGTTACGGCTATCCTCAGGTAACGGCTTGCGTCGGATATAGTTGTTGCTTCTTTAATGGCTTTGACTCCTGCATTAAACACTTAACAAAACGTAACAGTCAAGGTTAACGTTAGTATTGATCGAAGGTATAATGATCTTACGCGGTGGTCGTGCGGAATTCGTCGGGCGACGCTATGGTCGAGCGTCATGAGGGACGTACGACTTACCTTTTACTGGAGACGACGGATGTCTTATGGGTCCTTGTCGAGACCTTATCTTAATACAAGATTTGGATTATAACGTGCGTCTTACATGTTTTGGTCGTGGTCGTACGACGTGATTTTTTGCCCAAACACCCACTAAGAGTTAGTTATATATAACATATATATATATATATATTTAAATGTGTCCAAAGTTTAGTAAAAACCATATTTTTACTAAATTTTTCCAACACCTAGTAAGTAGGTTTATGAAACTTGCGGTAATCCTAATACATAGATTATTGGATGAACAAACATTTATTTCTTGATTCACATGTGCATTAATCCTTAGACTACTTAAAGACTACTTTTCAGCCTATTGAAAGACCTTTATTCATGAGCAGACTTTCTTTTGCAGACGAATCTTGCAGTTACTTTTTCAGTCGAATCTTACAGGCTCTTTTCAGACGAATCTTGCAGTGAACTATTCAGACGAATCATGCAGGCAACTTTTCAGACGAAATCTTTGACCATATCCACATCCCTGATGAAGAACATACATTTTCACGGCTATAAGTAGATGGCATGATGAAGTAGTAATTCACAACTTGCTATCTATCTTTTATACATTCTTTTACACCGTTTACAAACATTCTCTCGCTTTTCTTAACACTATGGCTGGAGGTTCAAGATCAAGGGGGAACAGGTCGGCGAATGGGGCTGGAACTTCATGTTCGGCAGCCTACCAACCACTGAACGATGGAGCTCGCCGGAGTACCTGGAAGATACCGGAAACAGACGAGGAGTGGAGAAACCATGGGCGAACTGCGGCCGATTATCCATTCACGGCTGAGGAGGCAGAAGACTGGGAGATGGCATGGGAGAATTACCACTTCGATAATGACAGGAAAAGCCCACCAATGTATCATTGTACCCAGTCGACGGGTCTTCCACAAAGTCAACGAATTACTCCCTTAGTGCAAAAATCCATTGATGAGGCGAACGCCGGTATCGAAAAGGTAAAAGGTGTGTGGAACCATAACAGGGGGATTCAGCAGGGGAAAATGGAGTATCTTGTGGAGAAGAAACGAGAACTAGCCATGGCTAGGGCTCACGTTCGGGAGGTGCAACGACAAATTAAAGAAGTAGAAGAGGAACTACAAGACATGGAAGACGAGTACACAGGAATGGAGGACGTCATCAACGAAAAGGTTAACTTCATCACAAGAATCCAGGACGCATTCCAGTCATAGATTTCTTTGTTTACATGCACTGTATCCGTTTCGGTTGGGAAGATGATTTACAATAACTGATCTTTTAATTAATTTCCTTATTAAATAACTTAAAATGGGGAAAACATTTTCTTTAATTAATTTCTATATTAAATACATTAAAATGGAAAGGAAACAATACATTAAAAACCTCAACTACATAAAATGATAACCTAAAAAAACTATAGGGACCATTTATGCTTTTTTTAATTTGCCCCAAACTAGAGGGGCCAAAACTGCAAATATAGTAAAATCACGGGACTACCGCGGGACACAATCGCGGGACAAGGGGCCAAAAGTGGTCCCGCGGCAAACTTGGGGGGAAAAGTTGTAGCTGCGGGGTATCTTAAGGGGGCGTAGTGGGAGAAATGGCCAAAAATGGTGCCACGTGGTGCCACGTCGTTGTGGGTCCCACGATCGCGGGATTTTTCGCCGGAAAAATGGGTATTTCGGCAAATTCGAGAGAGAAATGGGTATTTTGGCAAGTCAAAGTCAAACTTTGGGTATTTTAATTAAATTCCCTATATTTTAGTGATTGTAACACTGATTATATTATTTAAACAATCAATACATTAATAAAATATTATTCATCTATCCACAACATTTTGTTTCAAGGTCTCTTATTGGTCGAATAACTTAATATTATTTTTCTTTCTTAGAAAATAGGGTTTAGAGATTTTCTTCAAGTATAGAGAGTTTCTATCTTCTCTCATTTTTTTTCTATTTTAACATACAAGATAAATAGATGTTGGAGCAAAACAAATGTTAAAACCAATTTTTTTTTCTATTTTAGCATAGCTTTATTTTTTCTAAAATAAAGTATCAAAAATTAAATTCTATAAAAAAGTATTTCCAACTCTAACAACTACTTTATTTTAGAGACTGTAACATTAATTATATTATTAAAATAATTAATATGTTAATAAAATCTTAACTATCTCTCCAAAACATTTTTACTCCAATGACTTATATTAATGGAAAGATTAAAATATTATTTCATTTTCTTAAAAAATGAGTTTTAGATATTTTTTAAAATTTGAAATTGTTATCTTTTTTCTCCTCTTCTGCATTTTTATTTTAACATATTAATAATGCTTAAAGAAATTGCTAAATACTTATTTTTCTTTTCTTTTAATATAAATATTAGAAATCAATATATATTAAAGGATAAACTACCAAGAATGACTTGACATCATGAGAGTTAAGTATTTCATAAACATTGAAATGTGGTTAAGTTTTATCATTCAACGTTGATGAAAACATGAAAGTTTTTAAGTAGAATTGTAATTTTCTTTTTTCTCCTTCATTCACCCAATATCACTACTATCCTTATCCTTTTTTGTCGATTTATGTTTTTTTTAATATTTCCATTAAACTCAAAACCATTCATCTTCTATATTAATTCATGTGACATAACTCCAAACCATTCATCTCTTCCTACTATAACTAATCTCCTTTATGTTAAAGTTACATACCTCTAAACCTTCCTACAACAACTTTGAAAAACAACCTTTGGTACCAACAATGTAAAAGTTAAACGCATCTTCATTTTTAAGGGTTAAACATAGAAACCCTTTCATATGCTCCTCAATGCATCATTTTGCTTTCTCAAGAGTTGTTTATTACTGAATTTCTTCTCCCCATCTCCATCTCCATCACTTGGTGTGTTATTTATTACATAAAATATTAATCTTTAACAAATCGATTTTCAGGTTTATTTCGAGAAGACTTATTTGGGTATGCATTCCTTTTTTTGTTGGGATTTTAGAGTTCTTTTGTAGGTATTCCCAATGAAACTGATGGTTCGTTCTTTGCAACACTTTTAGAGTTTCGATGATAATAAGGTTCGATGATAGAATCTTAGAAGTATTACAATCTATAACGTAGTCTCAACTAACTCCAATGTGTCATTTATCAATGGTTATTTTATTTTTTCAAGTATTCTTCGATAAGACCAATCCGGCTATGTATTCATATTAGCTATTGTTGAGATTTTAAAGTTTTTTCTTTTAATTTTTGTCTTACATGTTTGTCTTTAAAAAATCAATGATGGAACCGAGGGTTTGTTCTTTGCAAAACTTTTAATTAGAGTTTTAATGATAACAAGGTTATATTATGGAATCTTATAAGTATTATAGTATATGATGTAGTCTCAACAAACTTCAACATATCATTATCAGTGGTTACTTTTTTTTCAAGTATTATTCGACAAGACTAATTCGGGTATGTATTCGTTTTTTTTACTTTTGTTGTGATTTTATAGTTTTTTTCTTATATTTTTCTTAAGTTTTTTTCAATGATGGAACCGATGGTTTATTTTTTGCAAGGTTTTTTGAGTATTGACGACAACAACAATTTGATGATGAAATCTTGAAAATATTACAATATTTGATGTAACCTCACCAAACTTCAGCATGTCATTTTTCTGTAGTTATTTTGTTTTTTAGATTATTTCGAGAGAACTAATTTGGATATACATTTCGTATGAATTTGTTTGGATTTAATTTTTTTGTAACTTACCTCTTTTATATTTTTCCTATTTTTTCCAATGGAGTCGATGGTTTGTTTATGACAATGCTTTTAGAGATTTGACGACAACATTTCGATAACATAAACATGCATTTTTATAGTTTGTATAATATATTTTCATGAAGCTAAAACCAAGTTAGAAATCATATATACATATTTATTTATTTTCCTCTAATTTTTATTCTACTTAAACATGTTCTCTAACATTTTAATTGCTACAACTTTTTTCATTTTTTATTTACTTAAAAAAAATCAACACGCTGATTGTTAAGACTTTTTATTAATATTTTTTATTTAAATTAATAACAAATATAAATTAGTTCATATAATATCACTCACACACAAATATAATACATATGTAATACTAAAACTTTCATTTTTATTTAAATCTCGACTTATATAAAACTTTTTATTTTAATATATAAATTTAAATCATTTATATATACATTTAAATCATTGGGAATTTAATTAAAATACCCAAAGTTTGACTTTGACTTACCAAAATACCATTTTTTCAGTTTTACCAAAATACTCATTTTGTCCGCGATGGAGCCCGCGATCGCGGGACGGGGTCTTTTTTGAAAAAAAATTAGGCCGCGATCAGGAAGGAGTCCCACGTGGAATCAATTTGGTGACTTTTTCAATTGCAATTTACACTTTCACCCCTTATACTTATTTACTTACTTTACTTTATACCTTTTATTTTCATAATTTTAATTTTACATTTAACACATATAATCGTTTATTAACTAAAATACGTTAAAAAAATACGTTTTAATTTTAATAAGTTACACCATTATAATCGTCTCTTCGATACGTTCGAAATGAGCTCAATATTGAATTTTTTTTATTTATATATTTTAATATATATCATATACACTACATAAAAATATTTTTTATATTTAAAATTCATATTCTTATAGTTAATTATTTAATTTATGGTACTCTTATAGTTAAAATACGTTTTATTTATTTTATTATCGATGGTCCAAGTGTAAGTATTAAAAATTGGCGGAGGCTTTGTGATGGACAGACATTGATCCTTTTGTACATACTCTGTAACTGCAAATATTTCAGATCCAAACACACATGAATCATTATTCGTCAAATACCAATTTTCACAATTCTGAAATGAGTCCAGTGATACCAACTTGTCAAAACCCCATTTCATATTCTTCTCGTGAAACCTTGTCCTATTGCCATTCACGATATCTATAAACACATACAAATAATAATAATTTAAAACGATTTAATGAATTAGTTAATATATGATTATTATGTTAATGCAATAGGAGTGTAAAACAAAATTGAAAATACGTTAAAAATGAATTTTAAATATAAAAAACATTTTTATGTAGTGTATATGATATATATTAAAATATATAAATCAAAAAAATTCAATATTGGGCTCATTTCGAACGTATCGAAGAGACGATTATAATGGTGTAACTTGGTAAAATTAAAACGTATTTTTTTAACGTATTTTAGTTAATAAACGATTATATGTGTTAAATGTAAAATTAAAATTATGAAAGTAAAAGGTATAAAGTAAAGTAAGTAAATAAGTATAGGGGGTGAAAGTGTAAATTGCAATTGAAAAAGTCACCAAATTGATTCCACGCGGGACTCCTTCGTGATCGCGGCCTAAAAAATTTTCAAAAAAAACCTTGTCCCGTGATCGCGGGCTCCATCGCGGACAAAATGGTATTTTGGTAAAACTGAAAAAATGGGTATTTTGGTAAATCAAAGTCAAACTTTGGGTATTTTAATTAAATTCCCTAAATCATTTTACTTGAAAGGAATCTCTTCCCCTTTCTCTCTCTATATATAACTAAAACTAGGTTCGAACCGTGTATTACACGGGGTAATTTAAAAAAAATCATGCCAGAAAACTTATCAACTATTATGAAAGATTAATTTAAAGTGAATTGACGGGAAGCATAACAATTTGACTTTGAAAATATCATTAACTAACCATATGTTGATAACTGATATTATGTAGTTCAATTAAAATTAGAGAAAATAATATAATCATGATTAAGAAAGTATAAATAATTAAATATAATATACTAAAATATTTGCATATTTATATTTTTGAAAAAAGTTCGAACTCATAATCCAAAAGTCAGTTGATACGTGATATTTTTTTTCAAATAATTAAATCTCTTATGATAATTCTAAGGGTGTTTCGTTGACATAATGAAATTTGATAGAATTGTAATTCGTCGAAGGAAAATCCCATACTAATTTCACGACAATTTAGTGATTATTTGTATCAAATCCCATACTAATTTCAACAAATCTCATACTAATCACGACACATTAATTCGTATATATTTATGATATTTAATAATATAATTAAATGCAAAAATATTTAATATTGGGCTCATTTCGAATGTATTGACGAAGCAATTACAATGGTATAATTTGTAAAAAATAGAAATGTTTTTAATGCATTTTAGTTCATATACATTATTTATGTTTATATGATAAGAGTCTAAAATGAAAAATAAAAAAGTAAGGGATTAAAAGTAAACTACATACCTAATTATAAGGGTAGTAAATGTAACGTATAAATTAAAAAAATTGAATTAAGGAGAGATTTAAGGAGGAGTGAATGTGAGTGTGCTAATTGAACTTATAATGTAAACTGTGTCCAGATACATGTTTAGGCGAAAAAATACTGAAGTCGGCTCACCAGAAGACGACACGTGGCATGCTTGTTACTTATTTATTATATGTATAGATATTAATGATTGTAATTAATAATATTCATTGATTAATATTTAAAGACATTTATTTATGAATGGGGTTTTTTTAGGAGTTCATGATTTGAAGATTTGAAAGTAGTTAGAATTAAAGATTAATTAATAAGAGTCAACGATTTAAGGATTTGAAGGTTGTTAGAGATAAGTATTAATCAAGTAACTAGCATTAAAAGCGGCACATAAAGCTTCATTAGTTGTTTTTAAGAGATTTTAAGTAATTAACATTAAATAACGGTACATGAAGCTTTAGGGGTTATTTTTAAGTGTTTTTCATAAATGTTTTATAATATAGTATAGATATAGATATGTGTGTTATATTAAATTAACATCAACTTAAAAAATAGTAAATGACATTTATTGATTAGTATTTAAACACATTTACTTACATTAATTTGTAACTTATATAGTTTTATTAATAAAAATTTAATATTTGTTTATACTATTTATTGACATCATTATAGAGTATTCCTATAGTAATTGGTATTGATGATCAATTAATATAGTTTCATATATATATATATATATATATATAGGCTGGGTATCTTTTGCAAACCAGTGTATTTGTACAAACTCGTACAAACCATACCTAGCTTTATGATTTTGTAAATTTGGCTTCATGAATATATATATATATATATATATATATATATATTGGCTTCATGAATATATAATTTGGCTTCATGAATATATCATTTGGCATTTTTAACTAATTTTTTTCGGTGGAGCCCTAAAATACCCTTATTTTTGTAAAAAAATTAGTTAAAAATGACAAATGATATATTCATGAAGCCAAATTATATATTCATGAAGCCAAAATATATATATAAATATTCATGAAGCCAAATTTACAAAATCATGAAGCTAGGTATGGTTTGTACGAGTTTGTACAAATACACTGGTTTGCAAAAAATACCACCCCTATATATATATATATATATATTATAAAGAAGAAACATGTAGAGCTGACGTGGCGGCATGAGAATTCAGAATCCCTTGCTTCCTTTTTTCTAAAGCCCTTAAGAGTCCACTCAGCTTCCATTGAGTTTGAAACAGAAGAAAGAAACCGAAGAGACACAGACATACGCCCGTTACAGTTTGTAGCGACTCCTAACGATTACAATGTGCAACCCCTTTCATCACGATTACACCTTTCCACGTCTTCTCGTCTCTCCCCCTTTCTCCAGACTCCGAACGATTACAATGTGAAGCCCCTATCCGCTCCATTGTTGCTCACTTGCTCAGGTTAGGGTTTCAAATCTTGACAAAATCGTTGTTTGATTGTTTGTTTGAATTTCATGGTAATTGCTTTTTGAAATTCTCTGTTTTTTTCTTGCCAATCTGTGTTCTTGGAATCATTCATTTGTTTGTTTGAACTTCTCAACATTTGTGAACATATTTGCTTCTGCTTAAAAATGGAGTTTTTTTGCGTTGAGTTCATCAAACGGAAACTCTTCACAACCCTTTGATATCCATTGTTGGAGATTGATGGCATCAAGAGCACCTACTGGATGCATCTCGAAGTGTGTATAGAAGTGATCAATGATCATGCTTTAATCACTTCTGAAAGTCATGTTTTTAGCCCATTGCCTGATTGGTATATTGAATGCCTCAAGAGTCTGTGTTTCTATTTTTTTCCTAATAGGTTAATTTTAAGCTTGTCATGAAATCAATTTGATATACAAGCAACACACTAGCTGCATATTTAGTCCTACCGGCATTGGGTGCACATTTTGTACTGTATATAGCACAAATGCAAGGTGCATTTTCGTTTTATCTTTGTGATTAGTATTCAGGTAAAAGATAATCAATTTCTTTATGAGCAAAAATGTTGGTTTTATGTGTGCAAGAGGTTCAAAATCGGGACTCCCTCCAAAGCATATTGAGAGGTAGCGATGTTTCAATTTTCTTTTGTTTATGTTTATGATTTAGGTTTGTATTTGTGGTTCTACGGTTGGTGACACTCACTAATGTTTCTGGTATCGTAATGAATTTTCAAAATTTCCCAACGAGTAATAAAGATCAGTTAATGTTATCTGTTCTCCAACCCCCCTTGCAAATCTCCTCCACTCTGGTTACTAATTCCACACCGATAACCATGGAAGCTTTGAATCTTTGAAACTTCGACCTTCAGTTCCAACTTCCACGTAGAAATCCATTTAAGACCCAGATCTTATGTCACCGTGTAAGTTCCTTTATATACATTTCTTTATGTCTCCAAGGTGTTTCTCATTCCTCTTTGCCCACCAAACGCACACTCAAACACGCATTATTTGAACGTTGTGACAATGGGGCTTACGTCTCTGTTTATCGATTCAAATGATTCCTTCATGATTAAGTTTTATCTTATTATGCCCCTTGCGGCAATCATATCAAAATAATAACATTACATTTCTGATAATATCGTCACCTTTGTAATACTTATTAGTTGAGACCGGTTGTTTTGGGGATTTGTTTTAGGTAACAGCCGAAACGGACAGTGGTAGCAAGTTTTTGCCGGTGGCAGTTGTGAACGAAAGACACAACAACATTGTTTCCAGGTAGCCGTGAGTTTGAGGGAAAGAATCGTCAAATAAGGTAAGGGTTGTCTTTTCTTTTGATATCAAAAGAATAGTGAAGTAAGACATTCCCTATTGATTAAGTTTTATGCCCCTGAGCAACAATACATTCTTGCTGACCTAAACTTCCAAAATTTTAACATTCTACAAAACCCTATAAATATGGCATGGACTGGTTGAGCATGCTATCTGATATGCCATTTGCATTTACCATGTTATAGGCTTGGTGTATCATGTAACTGAAATATGGAAATATTTGACTTCTATTAATGAAAAGGTATATAACACATACAAATAGTCATCTGAGTAATAACTAAAAATCATTTTTAAGTAATAGAAGAGAAATGTCAATATGCATGACAATTGCACATGTAGAATTGTTGCTATTATTCTACATAATTAGAATTTTATACTTATTTTAACACATTTTGCAAATGTATACATTATTTTATATGCTAATATTTGTCTTTATGTAAGTTGTTTTACGTTACCCTTCTTCACTACTCGGAATGAGTACATATGAATTATGCTTTTAAGTTTTATCTCAATAAGAGATCATTCCACTCAGTAGTTAATTTAGAAATGTTCAGGTTGTGTTCGTTGGCATGATGAACGAAAAAAGAAATGCTGACATGACTCAGTTTGTATGCTTCGGGAACGTTTGCTTCTACTGTTTTATATGCTTAGGCCTTTTAGTATGTCATATTTATCCGGAACTAACAACCAACTATTAGAGCATACACTGTTTGTTGTAAAATCACACAATATTATTTAAGACCATACAAAGAGATCTTGCAAGATAGGCTTGGTTGGTTTTGATTTTGTGTTCTCAATTGGGTTTAATATATAGCACAATTAAAAGATTCATCGAGATAGGCTTGGTCAAATCTTTTCTGGATGACCACAAATATATGCAATAATTCGTGCTTTTTTTGTTGATCTTGATTCAGCTTATTTTCGCAATTTTTATGTTAATTTGAAGCTAAGAATGTGTTTTCTTGGTTTTTATTTCGTGAACAAGTTCTATACTTTGATTCTTGGTTATTTTAATCTTTATTTTCATGAGAATTTATAATTGTGGTATATTTTGTATAAGATGGTTTTGTTCAACTTTATTCTTTATAAAATCAGTCAAACGGGTCAGGATGAGCATGTATAGGGACTTATGGTATTTTTGCAAAAATAGTCATTGCATAGACATACCTTAGTGAGCATCAAGTTCGATTAAAACTAAACGGTTGGTCCCTAAGGCCTTCGGTACCCGGCTCGGGATGAGCTCGGGATGAGCTGCGGGGTGGGCTACGGGCCTTGCGGGGATGGCGGGGCGGGATGGATTCCGGGGATGGGATCCCGATTCATCCCGAAGGTTTATTAAAAAAAAATTTATTTAATTTTTAAAAATAATGCCGTTGAACGGCTCTTTTTAAACAAAAATAAATAAATTTTTTTCTCAATTTAATCCCACTATATATTTAACCCTCAATCTCTTATTTCTCACACCTCTCAAACTCTCTAAAATTCTCTCAACCTCTTATTTTTCACACCTCTCAGTGAGACACAACGCGCGGCAAATGTTCGAGAAGTCATAAACCGGGACACTCATAATAACCTTCGGTCGGATTTGGTCGAACATATTTGGCGTATCCAAGTTCCCAACAATGACGACGAGTAGATTTTTAAATTTATTTTGTAATTTTTATTTTTAATGAATGATATGAATTTTAATTTTTATTATTTATCTTATTTTTATTTATTAAAAAATATATAAATATTTTTATTTTGTTAAATAATTAAATGTATAAATAAAAGAATTAAAATAAATGAGGTGGCAAAAGGGTTTGAGGGAATGGGATAAGGGTGTTTAGGGATTGAGTGAGGGATTGAGAAAAGCTGAAGTGGCGCTGATGTGGAGCTGGAATCTTTGAAAAATGGGGTCATGGGGTACTGATGGCCTAAGCAAGTAAAAATTTACCAAACCCATGTACCCAAAAATAATGTGTGAATTAACTCATGATCTTTTCATGGTACCTTTCTATAGGGGTGTGCACGGATTGAGTTGGCAGTTAAACATATAAGCATATTTAGCATAGAGATAACTTATATAAACATCTATTATTATCCCCTTATCGACTCTTGATCACCGGACATCATGGCAGTTAACATTGACAAAGCTTGTTGTAATCAATTTATTAAGGAAATCAATTGCTTTTTTAAAAAGTTGAAACATTTAAAGATTGGGAACGAGAGATATGAAATGGTCTGATTTTTTTTTGCAGATGCAAGCATTGCAGAAACATATACCTTAAATGAGAGTATAATGCTCATGTCCCCAAATCTTTTGTTACTGCTACGAGTCACAAGAGAAAATCAATTCCCCAAAGCAATTTACTACCGAAATGCAATTTAGTACAAGGTAATTGTGCTAGCTACACCACAATGTTTTCAAGATATTTTTGAATTTGAATTCCTTTATTTTCATAATAATTGTGTTATATGAAAGTAGTGAAACTTGTCAAGATGAGTGTTTTAAGAAAGAACAAAAAATCCTACAAGTTAGGCATGGGTTGATTTTTGATTTTGTGTTTTTAGCTGCTAAGCCCTAACCCTTGTTTTTCTTCCTTAGACTTTTTTAGGCTTGCTTCATGTCAACTAAGGAAGAAGTTGTGTACTAATAATTTTGTATCAAGAAAGTTCTTCTGTTTTGAATCCCTAATATACCCTTCAACTTCTATAATTATATTTTAAGGACAGTGTATTTTAATGTTCTTATAAAGTTGGCTTCTTTGTTGACTCTTGAAGGTTAGTTTGTACAAGTGACTATCATAGAAGCCCATCAAATATAATAGCACATCTTTGTTGTTATTTTATCATATGGTTAGAGATGTTGATTTATGATATGATCTTCATAACATTCTTGAAATTGTTTATGATTTCGATTTGGTTATCTTTGTTGACCACCCATAGCACAATCACGAAGCATCATGTCATGAAAAGAACGCTCAAGAAGTTGACGATAGCAGTGAATTATCCATATACTACTATTTACCTTTTTAATAATAACATTAACATCATTGGTCATTATTATTAGCTAATATTGTTTGTTTACAAGTGCATTACCTTGAAGTTGAATTTCACACAATCATTGTTATCATGGTGATTGAGTAGTAGTCAACTGTCAATATGCTAATCCAATTTAAATCAAGTATATAATCACTTGACAATATTTTATGTATCATTATGTTTGATAAACAGTTACATTACACTATTAACGAATAGAACCATGTTCATGTTATGGAAGTCGAGAAGTATTGTTTTGTTAATGATTATTTTATAGCAATTTGCAACTATAACTTCTACCATGTGGGTCATTTTGGTTTCTTTGTTAACTTGTGCCATTTTTCTATTCCTTTATTTTAAAAAATATTATTTCATGTATATTGTATAATAAACAATGGTTATGCTAAATCGAGAATAAAAGTTTTGGTCGTAAGCGAAATTTTATCAAAATGAATATTGCATGTGAACTTGCAACATGGTTCATTCATATAAATAAATAAAAATTCAATTTCATCAAAAGATGAAATTTTAACTTTTTTGTTAACATGTTTAAATTGCCGCGGAACGCGCGGTGAAGACCACTAGTTATTTATAGACTAAGTTTTTTGTAATGTTTTTACACGATATTAGTTATCGTACCATTTAGATGTACATCTATTTATTTCTTAATCAATAAATCGGCAAAGGTACCATCATGTTTTCAAAATGAAAAAAAAACTTAATGAAGGTCATCAATTATACAAACAATGCATAATTTATCCATGCACCTGTCGCTAATGTGTTGAACGCTCGTGAGAGAAGAAGAGTTGATGTGAGAAGGCAAGAATGAATCTGGACCCTTAATTATTTTTAATCTCAACCATATCCATGAATCACGTTTGATACGGGAATTGATCCAACACATCTTGGTGCATCTCACTTAGTAACTTTCATTCTCACTGGAACCCAACCCTTGCTAATGTTACATATTATGCATGTATATATGTGCATACACATTAAAGAATTACACGAAATAAATTATAGTAACTTTTAGTAATCACTTGAATATGATTTATCGATTATATTAACAACTAACATTTATTTATTTAGATAACGATAATCTACCTTAATCATATTACCATGCAAAGTGCGGTTTGGGCACAAGTTATGTTAAAAGTTATGTATTGTAGATTTGTAGCAGTTTAGGAGATGGTCTTAGACATTGGAGGATTCACTTTGTAGTTAGTGGGGGATGGGACCCCACTAAAAAAAAGAATTTTTTTAAGGGTAAAAACATAGGTTTTTATAGTTTTTAGCTTCGTGCCCCCAGTAATTTTTCGTCCGGGACCCCATCAACTAAATAAATGTTCCCAAATCAACCAAAAATAACTCTTAAAATTAACCAAAAACCCAAAAAAGACCCTCGAAATAGACAAAAAAAAACTTAAAATTCTTTAAAATCAACAAAAAAAAACTTCAAAAAACACTCGAAACTTCGGATTTAAGCTAAAAATACATCGGACAACTTTACGGACATTTAAACTATCTTAAAAGCGACCCCAGTAAGAAAAAATTCTGGATCTGCCACTGGTCTTAGATCATGACAAGTGTTGACAAGATAGTTTCCCGGATCCTTAACCCGGCCCGTATTGTAGAGTTACAGTCGCGTCAAGCAACGTCCAACTCAGTCCCACTCCTACACCAGGTCCCGGATCCTTAACCCGGCCCGTCATGTCCCACCAAATCAGCAATTTACTTTTTCCACGCCGTGACCGTGAGTTGAGTCAGACCGCTGTAAAAACTTGTACCCTTTTCTCTCGATAATTGTACCATTTCCAGTTCGGCCTGATTAACAATAGAATAATACTCACTATATCTCTTTCTTTGCCTGATGCCGAAACCCTTGTTCTCAAAATGCCTTCTCTCTCCAATTCCACATCCTCCGTTGCTTCTCCGCCTCCGGCGTCCGACTCCTTCGATGGTGCCGCGGCTGAACGCCGTCTCCGAGAGGCGGAGGATCGTTTGAGGGAGGCAATTGAGGAATTGCAACGCCGACAACGACGTGCTAAGATGCTACATCCACCGTGCGATCACGCTGATGAGTCATGTGTAGCTAACGCTATTGGTAATCTCTGTCAAAGTTTTCTTCTGTCCTATGGTGTTCGTGTCGGCATTGGAATTTTGCTTCGTGCCTTTAAACTCGCTCGCAGAAAATCATACTCGTCTCTTCTCGATCTCAAGGTTTGAAAATTTGATGATATGATTGATTTGCGTAATTGACTCCAAAATGTTTGAATTTAAACGCTCTTATTTTTGTACTTTTGGTTTATGGAATTTGCTAAGATCATCTTAGGAAATTGAAGTTAATTTTGTGTGTTACTTACTTTTTTCGAAGTTATCGTTAGTTTTGAGTTGTATTTGATTAGGACCAAATGCCACATTTACTGTATGTTTGACGCACGATTCATGGTTCTGAATCGGAATGGGAGCAAAATCAGCTCAAAATTTGAACTAATTAGTCTTCACTTTTCATTTCTAAACCTCCAGACGCAGGATCCATGGTTCTGATTCTTTTGTATCGGAATGGGAGCAAACTCAGCTCAAAGTTTGAACTAATTAAGCTCCACTTTTCATTTCTAAACCTCGATGCAGGATCCATGATTTTGAATCAGAATGGGAGCAAAATCAGCTCAAAGTTTGAACTAATTAGGCTCCACTTTTCATTTCTAAACCTCTTACTTTTATCATCTAAAATCATTTATTGCCAGCAGTTGTAGTTTTTCTGTAATGTCTGATAATATTGCTTTCCTTTTCTCAAAAAAAAATTTATTTTGTTTGCACTCATTTTACTTTCCATCAATCCATTTTTATGGAGCTTTCTTTGAAGCATTTTCTTTGTAGTAAGTAGTTGAGTTATGTGCAGCAACTTGTATCAGAGAAGGACTTGATAGTGAGAGAGGAGGCATGCCGGGTTGGTTTACTTTTTGGAGGATTTACTGGTTCATACCATGCTCTTAGATGCTTGTTGAGGAAGTGGAGGAAGAAAGAAACACCATTCAATGCGTAAGTTACTGTGTAAATAAGTGACAACATTCTTGACTGTATATCTTTTTTTTGGTAATAAAGGTTTATATTCCTGAGTTCAAGTATAGAGTAAAATATATCTACAAATTCTGTAAAAATCTCTGATACCAATGTATCTATTTCACATATATGACTTTGTTAAAGGTGATGATGGAGCAGAATTTTAGCAGGTTCAGTCGCAGGTTTGTCTATTCTTGCATTAGATGATTGCAACCGCAGGCGAACAATTGCTTTATATCTTCTGGCTAGGCTTGCTCAGGTACATAATTAACTTGTTATGCAACCAATATTTTATGGCATATAAGAAGCACTTCAGAGTTTTTGTTTGGTGGAGCAAATTTTAGATCTTTTCCCATAATGGGAAAGAATATGCTGTGATTCTACACAAACTTAAATTTGCAATTTTGGCTTTTAGACATTTTTAAAGCAGGATTTTTTTCAACCCCAAACAAAAGGGCAAGGGTGATAAAAAAGATGCTCTAATTTCTTTGCTGTTTAACAGTGTGCTTATAATTCTGCAAAATCGAAGAACAAGTTCCATCTATGGGGAAGCTCATGGAGACATGGGGATTCTTTACTCTTTGCTTTATCATGTGCTCAGGTAACATGGATCACTATTTTATTTCAGATTTCTGAAGTTGCAATAAATCAAGGTTCAGATGATCATCTTATTTAATTTTTTCATATAGATTCAAATATCAGTGTCAAGTATGGCCTCTTAATGTAACAATTCTAGACAAATTGAGAAACTCTATGATGTTTATGAAACTATTACATTCCTAACTCTAATTGCTAAGTGAACGATTTGTGGTTGAAGTTTACATCTTTGCCTTTTAAATGATGTAAGAATAATTAAATTTACATTTATAAATTATAATACATTTAGTTAACCATTGCAGGTCATGTATGCTTTCGTGATGCGTCCTGAGAGCTTGCCAAAATCATATCAAGATTTTATTCAGAAAACTGGGCCCGTTGCTCAGCCTGTATACAAGGCTGTCAGGGACTGCTGTAGAGGGTCCCCAGTAGATATTGCATCGCTCTCTTCTTACTTATCAACCGTGAAGGGTGCCGATTTTCCTCCATTGCAAGAGTTTCCTTCTATTATACCTTGTTCAGTAATTCACCCAGGCACAAAATCATGCTTGGCTCATAACGCTTATGCATCATCAGCTACATTTAGGAAAACATTTCCGCTTTACTTCTCACTGACTTTTGTACCTTTCGTTGTTCTGCGTCTGCCAAAGGTTAGCTTTTGCATGTACTCGTGTTGCTTCTCTTACACAACTTACATTATATAGTCTCAAAGAGTTACCCTTAGGGTGCGTTTGATATGCATGACAGGACTGGATATGACTGAACAAAAACTTGTTGTCCCATGATTGATGCAGACATTAGACTGCGATGTATCACACAGGACCCCACCATAATAGGTGGAACAAAAATCAGGGATGAGACAAGATTAGTAAATTACTAAACCACCCATGTCTAATTCAAACCCTAAAATCTTGCACAATTTTTTCACCCACCTACCTCACTCTCGTTGATCCAGTCCTGTCCGGTCTTTTCCAGTCTGGTCCAATATGCTTAGCAAGCATACCATTACTGACTATGGTGAAGGATCGTGTGAGAAGTTGAGGTTAACGTGAGAAGCATGAGAAGTGGATCTGAACCGTTGACACTTTTAATCAAATGCCCTCCCATGAATTGCGGCTTAGAAGGGAATTGATCCGGTGCATCTTATCTCGGTGCATGTCCCTAATGTGTGTCAATTTATCATCCAACGGTTGATAACCACTTCTCAGGCTTCTTATGCTAACCTCAACTTCTCACCGGAACCCAACCCTATTGACTATATAGTTCTATCGTTGGTATTTCTTCTTGAAATGTTATAAGTCATTTTCTTAAAATTCTTCTTCAGTTCATGGACGCTCCAATTAAGACCAGCTGGCATGCAGTCACAGGAGCTGTTCGCTCAACAGCATTCCTGTCTTCGTTTGTTGGAATCTTTCAGGTAAGTTTGCTCATATTAGTACTCACTCGTAAAAAGTCATATCTATTTACCTTACAACTTTCTCTTTGGTAATGCAAGGGAGTCATTTGCTTGCACAGAAAAGCCGCATCGCAAGACCACAAGCTTGTATATTGGCTTGCAGGTGGATTAGCTGCATTATCTGTGCTTTTGGAGAAGAAAGGTAGAAGAGGAGAACTTGGATTGTATGTTCTTCCACGCGCCGGAGAGTCTTTGTGGTATATATTAGTCAACCGCCGCGTACTTCCAGATATCAAGAATGCTGAGGTACATAGTACTTGTTAACTTATGATGTTACCTCTGAATGGTGGAAACAGTGTGTGAATGGCATCAGAACATCATCTCCCCTCCTCCCCTAAGCTTGTATTGCTCAATTTATCCAACAATAAAATGCCATTACTTACCAGGAAACCTTCCAAATAAATATATGCTTTGCATCTAACATATTTAGTTATCTATATACACTGACCCCTAGCTTAGCGGGCTGTTTGTTTACCTCTTAATAGTTTCATTAAGAGGCAACCTCTGAATCGGTAAAACGTGAATATTGCTTGGCAAATTCTTTTTGCCTCTTAATGGTTCTAAAACCCTCTAAATGATTTTGTATCTTGGGTCTTCCTTAACCATTGAGCGCCCTAATTGCATACTGAACAATTACGAAACAATCATATTTCATTTTGCACTATATCATAAGAGCCTCTTAATCATTCTGACCACTTAATCGTTCTCCACCAAACCATTCAGCAACTCCTGTAAGGGTGTGTTTTTGGATACGCTGGACAGGACTGGACAGGTAAGTACAAAAACTTGGGACAACAATGCAATTTATAGTATCAAAACAGAAACCTGTGAGATGTGGCAAGATTGGTAAATTACTAAACTACCCATGTCAAATGAACACCCTAAAACCTTCTATAATTCATTTGCCTGCCTGCCTCACTCTTGCCTTTCCAGTCCAATTCCGTTCACATACTAAACGCATCCTAGTGGATTGCTAAGGTGCTGTGTGATTGCTCATCCAGATGTTGGACATCTGATTCAGTCAGATGTCAGAATGTTTGGCAAAAGCATTGATACTTGAGCTATCCAGTGATGCATCTCTGCATGACTATTTCATACTATCATCACCACACCACCCCCCCGGCGGGGGCGCGCGCCAAACTTCCCAATGAGCTGCAAGGAGAGCACCCCCTGCACTTCTATCTTCTAATGATGTCTTGCTTTGCTGGGTGAATTTAGCTTCTAGAACTTGGTGGCCCTAATTCTTCTTCATGACACTTGTACATCATAATAAGATTTCTGTATAATGGAACTCTTTTTTCATATTAAACTATAGTATCTCAATTATTAGTTATATGATTTAACTATATGAAATCTTTTAGTACTTAATTATTCATACATCATAATCCTTCACAAATCTTGATCGTTGAGTTTTATTCAAGAGACCACAATAAATCTTTGCTTTTATAATTGTAAATCTTTGATCAGGTATCATATTTATTATAACCAATGTCTGATAAATGCTTGTAATTTGTTAAAGGTGGCTTTGTTCTGTGCCTGTATGGGTGGAATGATGTACTACTTGGAACACGAACCCGAAACCATGTCTCCATTTCTTAGAAGCTTAATTCGTCGCTTTCTTGCCAGCAGAATTAGTAACCCGGCCCCACCATCAACTCGGAACCCCTCTTACAACTACTTACAAACTCTCGATGCCATTAAAAAGCCAAAGTTGCAGAACCAAGAAGTGGAAGCACAAACCTCGGAGAAATACAATCTTGAATCCATACCTGGACTTTGAACAACTAATCGTTAGTAGAAAGAGACTAATGGTGGATTTATGAGATGATTGTTACATGTTATATCCGATATTGAACTATAGATGATTGTTACATGTTACACATAACCGGGTCAATGTGATGGACCCATTTTGATTCAACTTTTGCAGGTTTTGCTTGTACAATGGGGCCGAAGTTATCCATGTGTTGTAAATATTAGATGCTTGCTTGGTTGCAACTGGTTTCTGATTTTTTTTAATGTTTTTTGTATCCTCATGTTACCTTCAGGAGCAATGGTTGTGCACCCACTTTGATGTTTGTTGTTGCCTTTAGAATTCTCTAAAGGCGAGTCCTCTTGGTTGGTTTAGGGACTCGATTAGCAAGAACCCTGGTTTAGAAACCGACGGCTGTTCACTATTTTTTTTTTACCATTTCTTACTAGTTAACTGAACATTTATTGTTTCTTATGGGAAAGAGATGCTTACCTGGTTAAAGGTGATGGTCTTTACCAACGATCTTAGGAGCCGTTTACTAAACTCTTACCGGGTAAGCGCTTGTCAATATCATTTGCCTTATTGCTTGAGCATGGCTAGGACCGAGAAGCTTACCTGGTAAGAGACAAGGGAAGGACCGAGAGTCTTACCCGGTAAGTGTGGGAAATGACTCTTACCCGATAAGCACTTACCGGGTAAGAATATAGTAAACGGCCCCTTACTTTGTGTCATTTGACTGATCAAATACTTTTCCTGATAAGTGAGGGTGGTGACTTTATCTAGTTAGCATTGTGTTGGTAAACGGAGTCTGGAACCCTGGTTTGGAGACCAACACTATAGATATCAGTTTGGGTACTGATTGAAGGGTATGTTAGAATCTCATGCAGAGTAGGCATTCTTAGTCAAAATAGGATTATTATACGATATGAAGATATTAAAATGGTTTATGTTTTGTAGATTTTAATTATATATGATGAGAATAAGGTATCTTTTCATTTGCCTAATTCCACGAAAGGAAGAATTTCATCTTTTAGTCTTTTTTCTTGTTGACGGATGTTTTTTTTCGGAAGAAAACGATGACTTAACTTAATGAGCTCCTAAAGTGCAAACATCGTCGGTTAATAAGACACAAAAGAAGGTAAATGAGAATACGTAACAATTGTCTACTAATAGCCTTAACCGAGAAGAAGACACGGTGGCATAGAAAGAAAGACACAAATGCATCCTATGATATCCTTAAATTTTGAGTTGTCATCTTTCAAAATGCATCAACTTTTGCGGATATAACCCGTTGCAAGCCCAACTCGATGGCCCACGACGTGCCATCAAGAAGAGCCAAAGCTTCACATCACAAACATGCGGTAAATAAACTGCATATAGGCTTCATCCTAGCAGCAAAGATCATACTCCGAGCATCCCAAATTAGTGTCGTTTAGGAAGAGGGCTTGCATTTCAAAAAGTCATCAGGCCTCAACCCATTAAACGATAAATACAGGAAAGTTTTTGGGCAAAAAAGTGACAGAATTCTAACTTTAAACTAGGATTAAAAGAAGTAGCCATCCATACAAGCACGCCTTTTTCAATTTTCAGAAAAACCGTTGTCTTAGAAAGAACAAAGATTTGAAGAGCATAATTGAAAGTCACATATTTGCAAATTTAAGGAGATTTAAAATTGATTATAAAGAGTTTAAATCAATAAAAAGAAACTGAGAAAACAAGAAGACCAGCTAAAAAGAATACGAAACACACTTTCAAAGAAACGCCTAGTTAATAGACAACCGTGCCTCGTGATTAAATTAAACCTACAAAATACTAAATTGAACAAATATGATAGAATTTTGCATGATGGCTTTTCGAACTAGTGAATTTTTTTGTCCCTGGTCGATTAACCACATTTTTGTTGAGGTGTCGCGCATTTAAGTGGTCGAGTCTAGACGTGCTCGATGACCAACAAAAAGTTATCATTTATTGAAAGTTGTTTTGATGATTCAACATTTCTTTCGTTATACAACTGTACTAGACGTTTTATCCCGTGTTAAACCAACAGATTAAATAACTTAATTTGTTATTTCATATCTCATTTTATTACCTTAGATTTTTTGTTTATTATATTGAAATAATAGGTGATTTATTCTTTTTTAAATTTTAATTATACATTACATGGTAGAAAATAATTGGAAATTATAAATGATATAATTGAAAACAAACCGATTAAAGTTTATTGAAATGCTAGTTAAAGTAGCTTATTAAACAATTGACTTATAAACTAGCTTACGACTAACTTCACGTGGTTGTTTCAATAAAATCAAAAAATAAGTTAGTTTATGGTTGTCAAATTGACAAAAGTAAAGTTGTTGCAAAAGAAAGTGGAACATATCAAGCAACCCTGGGCTGACATCAAGGTTGAAACCCCTATCGATGAAGTCATGAAGTGGCTAGTGGATGAAGTCGTTCGTGATGACTAGCCAAAGATTACAATGGAAAAGGGTATTCGCCACTTTGTGAAATGTTCCTACCGCACCGTTTAAACTATCATCATGAATAAGATAAATTGTGCATGCACACAGTGGCGGATCCAATATTTATTTTTGCCTACTGGGGGAACCTTCAAGGTATGGTAAAGGCCTGCAAAGTCAGCCGATGAGTTTTTAGCCTTATTCCACCTTTTCGATGAATCTTTTTTAAAAAATCGCTGATTTTGAGGAGTTTTTAAGTTTTTTTGTCGATTTCGAGAGACTTTTTCAGTTTTTTTGGTTAATTTTGAAAGATTTTTTAGTTTTTTTGTTGATTTCGGGTACTTTTTCGATTGATAGGGTCACAGGCAGAATATTACTGAAGGGACGAAGGATAAAAAGTTAAAAAAAACTGTTTTTAACCTTTAAAAAAGGAAACATATTTTTTTAAATGGGGGCCTTTCCCCCACACTTTGCCAAATAGATCCGCCCCTGCATGCGTACAGTTTGGACTTGAGACATGCAGATTATGTCCATATCTCTACCGCTACGACGAATCAACAATGACTAGATGATGAGTTTGAATGCGAGTGCATGACGGTTTTACCAAGTCAAACCTTTATATTGTCCTCATGTTCTACCCTAATTTCCATTTGCCTTTTTCACTAGATACTCTCAAAAGTCAAAAGTATAGCATAAAATAGCATCAATTGGGCCAATTTTTTGTCATTTATCCTTGATCATCTTTTTACTAGTAAAATAACATAAAACTGTTATGTTTCGGATGCAAAAAAGCGGAATTTCATAAAACGATTTTCTTTTGACACCCAACCAAAATCATGTGCATATATTAACTTTGAATCTTGAGTAATAAGCAACGTATTAAATGCGAGATTACGAACTGTTTTGGAGAAAGAACCTCAAGTGTGATTCCTCTACTTGGTCCACACAAGAACGAACCAAGATCTCCTTGCTACGTTTGCTAGAACGGGACAAGAAGATGAACTTCTTGTCTAGCTAGGGTGGGCGGAAACAATATGGGGGGAATTATGGATTCTTTCTTTTCAAATAACAATGAAAATAATTGGTATGTATAATTCATTTGGTAATCAAGTGTATTTATAACCATTATAATACACTAGTTACCTAAATTAAATAATCCCTAAAAGTCATTTTTTAATTTAAAAACCCACTTGCACCCTATGGGTTTCACCCCATCCGGCAAATCTACCAAGTGCCATACTTGATTTTCGGACATGGATTCTATTTCAGATGTCATGGCATCATGCCATTTTCCGGAGTCTGGACTCGTCATAACTTGCTTGTAAGTAACAGGATTTTGCTTTCTAAAAGCAAAATTTCTAAATTGCCCGTTAATATGAAATCATCAAATCTCTTTGATGGGATTTTGGGCCTTTCAGGTCTACATGTGGGTTGAACAACAGGAATTTCCACAACAATTTGTGGTGCTTCCTCGGGAAGTGGATGATCATTGATTTGATCTCCTTCCGGTGTGTAGATAGCTTCCCTCTGAAGGGTCATATCACCCCAACCGGGTGTTTCCAACATCGGTTGATCTATGTTCATTTGTTGCTCTTCTTGAACTTCTTCTCGAATTTCTTCGAGATGAATATTTCTCCCACTTGTCTTTTTGGAAATAATTTCTTATTCTAGAAAGACATTATCCTGAGCAACAAGCACTTTGGGCTTATATGGATTGTAGAAATGATATCCTTTTGTTTCCTTAGGATACCCTATGAAAAAGCATTTATCTGATTTAGGTGCGAGCTTGTTTGAGAGTAAACGTTTTACATAAGCTTCACAACCCCAAATTTTAAGAAAAGACAGCTTTGGAACTTTTCTGGTCCATAACTCGTATGGAGTCTTTTCAACAGCCTTAAACGGAGTCCTATTTAGTGTGAATGCGACAGTAGTTAGAGCATGTCCCCAGAAAAATATTGGAAGATCGGCAAAACTCATCATCGATCGAACCATATCAAGCAGTGTTCGATTCCTCCTTTCGGATACACCATTCAATTGTGGAGTTCCTAGTGGAGTAAATTGTGAAGCAATTCCACATTCTTTTAGATGATTATCAGGGTGCGTTTGGTTCGGCGGAATCCAACGGAATTGGAATGGTCAATTCCATTGACCAAATTCCATTCCAATGTTTGGTTTCTCATGAGATGGAATTGGATTCCATGAATTCCACCCAAATAAGGAATTCACCATTCCTCATGAGAAGTGATGGAATTGAAATCCATTCCACCCAATTTTACAAAAATGACAATAATACCCCCATTTCATTCTAAAAACCCTAGACACTTTTCTTTCATTTCTATACTGCTCCAACGATTGAAGAAGCCGGCATAGGCTTCGCTGCCATCGCAATTCGCAAGAAGACTTCAAGATCGAACAATATCCAGTGTGCAATCGAAACATCAGGTATATTTCTTCTCCTCTTTACGATTTATGTGATTTATGCGATTTTGATTTATGCGATTTCGACGAACATCAGTTATATCTGCCATTCGATTTCTGCGATTTCGATTTCATTTCTTCACGTTATATCAGTGTGCAATCGACTTCAAACTCTTCTTTACGATTTCTGCGATTTTGATTTCTTGCGATTTCTCTCCATCTTCTGCGATTTATCTGCGATTTCTCTCTTCATCTTTTGTTGCAATCGATTTGTGTATTATGCTTACTGATTTGTGTATTATGGTTACTGATTTCTCTCTTCATCTTCTGCGATTTATGAGTGATGGTTACTGATGTTAATTTTAAGATTTATGAGTGATGGTTACTGATGTTAATTTTAAAATTGTTTATAAGAAGGAAAAAAATTAAAATTTAAGAAAGGGTATTTTTGTCATTTTTCACAATTCCATTCCGATTCCATTGCAAACCAAACAGACAGATTTCAAGATTACATTCCATTTCCTGTCAACCAAAAAGTTGGTCAAACCTGAAAACATTCCATTCCAATTCCTTCCAGATTCCAATTCTTTTGACAGATTCCATTCCTACATAAAACATTTCGCGAACCAAACGCACCCTTAAATTCTTGACTCAAATACTCGCCACCACGATCAGATCGTAATGCTTTGATTCTCTTGTCAAGTTGATTTTGTACTTCATTCTGGAATTCTTTGAACTTTTCAAATGATTCGGATTTGTGCTTCATTAAGTAAATATACATATATCTACTTAAATCATCTGTGAAGGTGATGAAGTATCTAAACCCACCTCGGGCTTCTGTGCTCATTGGTCCACATACAGCTGTATGTATAAGGCCCAAAAGATCACTAACTCATTCACTGATGCGTGCTTTGAATACACCTACAGACGTGTGCTAATAGAACCAATAAGCAAGTATACTTATTTAGAACTATGTCGTCTTATCAAGTAATAAAGTGGTAAAGATACCGATTATCGTCCCACAGAGATTGGAGTTAAAATTGCTACAAAAGTATGATGAAATAAATGATTTCTGAAGATGATTTGGAAGAAAATCTTTTGGTTGATTGGTTGATGATTAACACAGGTTCTAATTAACAATATTAAAAGAGAAGCAAGGGTGTAATACTTGTGATGTTATGATAAACCAAATTCCAGCAGACCAATGCTACAACAATGCTACAGCATGAAACTGTAGTGATGTTGCAGCATAGCAGTGACAAAAACGAGTTTTATTATCTACTTTGAGACACGTTCCTCTCGGACTCTCACCATCCCATGATTCCAGTAGCTAGAGCAATCTCATCTCTGAGCAGAACCCAAGATAATGGAACGATGGAAATAGCGTTCTCAAAGTACATGGTAAAACAAATCCTCTTTGTTAAAAGTCACTCTCTCGATATAACCTCCTTGCCTCCCAAGTTGTTTTACTCCTAAATAGCTTATCTTTAAGTCTATTCCATTTTAATCCCTTGAGAAAATGATAACTTATCAAGAATGAATCATTTTAGAAAACAAAAGTAACAACTCTCATTGCAAGTTACTCTCTCGATACAACCCCTTAAGTCATCCAAATTGACGTGTTATTCAATGGCCTATCTCTAGGTCCATGACACTTTAACACTATCAAAGTGATCAATTTGTCAAAGGATTTTGTTATCTTGAAAGAAACTTGGGTTGGAATAATAAAACATCATTTTTGCCACAAAAATACTTACTTTCTTTTGGTCATCATAACACCCCTTGTCTCACACCCAAGCTACAAGATTAGCTACTCATTACACTAAATGAAACAAAATAAATGCAAGATACTAAGAAAGTAAACATGATGATTGGGAGTGTAAAGTACTTGGAAATAAAAACTAACTAAAGTAAATTGCTAAAAAATGTAAAGACAAGAATGTAAGTAATAAGCAATAAATGACAAGAGTACAAATGAATGTAAATCTATGTCTAACAAGAATATATACTGAAAAGTAAGAGCGTTAAACATAAGACATAAGATGTAAGAACATTAAAGAGAAGAAAATGTGCAGTGGGATACTGCCCAGTGCTGCAGCAGTGCCTTCGTGTATCTAAGAACAAAGAAAAATTAAAGGAAGAACACTTGAAGATTTGAAGAACACATGAAGAACATGAATGAGACTTCTGGAAAATAAACTACAGAGGTTTAGGACTGATTTTAGATCAGTTCTAAAGTGGGTTATCCAAAAGGTAAGATGTCCCCTCTATTTATAACAAAAGGGAATGGCATCTTAGGTAAATAAGTGCAACTAGGCCTAACTAAATAGTACAACTATTCAACTAGAAGTACAACAACCAACTAAATACTTACTTAAACTATCATTGCAATCTAAAGAGTGTTTTAGGGGTTACAAAATATCAAATTTATTCACAAAAATATCAATTTCCAGCTCATGACTTCGTTTTCTTCAGCCCCTTTATCACCAGATCCCTGCTGTTCCAATGCTGCAGCAATACCCTGTTTTGGCTGATTTTCTCAAAAATGCTTATATTAGCCTACCAATAAAGTAAAACAAGCTAACCATGATTCCTAGCTCCAAGAAAGTAAAACAAGATAAAAAAGACTCAAAGTTGGGATTTTAGAATGAAAAAGTCCTAACTAATCTAAAGAAATAAGTGCTTAAGTACTCAAAATTGAGCACTTATCACCACCCCAAACTAAGAATTTTGCTTGTCCCCAAGCAATAAAAAGACTAAAAGAAAATGACTCAAATTTTGAAAGTTTTGCACAAGGATGGCATTAAGTGCACATCATGAGTGTGAGCATGTTAAGGATGTGTTAGGGTGAAATTTGTGTTGATTTTAAGTTCAAGGGTTTATTTTGTAATACTTTAATCTTAGTCCATAGTGAACGGGTCGTGGGCTTGTTACCACGGGCCCAGCATATATAAAGTGCAATTAGCTTAGAAAATTAGCTAGTTGTCTCATTTAGCTTTTATGCTTTACACTGTAATTCTCTCTAAATCAATAGCTAAGTGGGCAGCCTTTGTGAATCATATCAACTGTTCTTATTTGCTTATTCACAAACATAATCGTTGCACGAATCTGGATTCTACAATTGGTATCAGAGCAGACGGACGGATTCGATTCAAAGTCTCAATCGTTGATTTCTGGTTAGTTTGACTATTTCACGTCTGACTTTTTCTTGATTCTTCAAATCTGTGATTCTGCTTAAATTGTCCAAATTCGTTTGTTGGGTTGTGTTAGCATCATACTTATAAGAAATTCTGCAAAATTTCACTTCCTAATTCGTTCGTTTGGTTGGTTAATTTTGCAAATTAAGTTCAAAGTTTTTGGTAGTGTTCTTCAACAAAAATCGAATTTTTACCATCAAAACGTGTTCTTTTTGCATTGAAATCGATTGGATTAGTGTTATTTTGTGTTTGGCATTGTTACTAATCTTCCAGGATCGATTTTGGACAACCCTAATCGAAAATCCAATCGAATTGAGCAAACAGCCGACTTTTCCGGATAAACCAGCCGTCGTTTCCGGATAGCTTCAAGGTGTCCGGACATTTGTGTTATTCCATCCGGATTCGTCACTTTTCCGGGTAAGTTGTCCGGATAAGTATTCCATCCGGGTACCTCCAATTCCATCCGGACTCCTAATTTTTCCGGGTAAGTCACAGATTCCGGGTAAGTCACTTTTCCTTATACAATCCGGGTAACATTTGTATCCGGAAACCCAGTGTTTCCGGACATATCGTATCCGGACAATCCATTGTACCCGGAAACTTCATTGTATCCGGACAACTCAAGTTATCCGGACAACTCAAGTTATCCGGACCCGTGCTAAGTCGCAGGAGGGGGACATTTAAGTATTCGTGAATCTGTGCCATTCGGATTCTTTGTTTTACCCGGACACTTTGTGATTTATTGAACTGTTCTTAATTGATCTGATTCGGACACTTCCTGATCAGACCCTTACTTGGATTCCTATCCAGTAAGATCACTGTTAGTTCAAACCAGTCATAGAACCTGCGTTAGGATTCCACTCTTAGTGCCTTGCGTTAGGTTTACACTTTGAATCAATCTACACGTCTGACGATCACTCCAGTGCAACTGAAGATGTCTCCTGCTGAAGAAGACATGAAAAGGCCATGTCAGGTATGTGAACCTATCTTTTCAGAACTTTATGACCGAGTGAAACCTCTTGCTGAACGGGTAGGTTCCTTTAAGGCCACTTCTAAAGAACAACTGCTTGAGATTAGGTCTCTAACCGAAAAGCTAGATGTTCAAAAGAAAATAACTGAAAAATATAAGTCTGAAAATGCTAGTTTAAAGGAGAAATGCAAAAATCTTTCTATAGCACCTAAAGACTTACGGGCCAAATTATCTGAACTTCAGTCACAGTTTGACCAGTGCTTGAATGAAAAAGCAGAAATTGTTTATCAATGCTCTGCTCTTCAAATTCAGCACAAGGAGTTTGTAAATAAAATCACCGATCTTGAAACAAAACTCCACAAAAGGGGTCAAACTGATCAAACCATCTTTCTGAATAAACCTAAAGAGTTCACGTACTTTAACAAAGAGTGGGGTATCGGATATGATAACCCACATTATTTGAAAAAGGGAAGATGGTTTACACCAACTTTGTATGATTTTGCTTGTTTTGGGTTAGACAAAAAGTACCCGGAATATGCAATCCAATGGACTGGTCCTATTGAACCTGAGAAGGAAGAGGAAACCGAGAAATATAAACGCAAACACAAACGAGGAATACAACTTCCATTTTGTTATGAGCCTTTAAATTATTCTTATAAAAAGGACAAAAAGTACCTCTCCAATGACTACTTCGACCCTTACAAGGTTGCTACGCCCAAGGATTCCTCCAAGAAGGATAAGGACCAAGCAACCGCAACCAAGTCTGAGACGGATGAGTTTAAACTCTATGTTCCCCCTCTCATCTTGGAAGCAAAGATAGTCGAGTTGGAGGAGTCATTAGAAAAGGAAAGGTCCAATTTTCAAATGGAAAAGCAAGCTTTACTTGAAAAACTTGAGAATCAACAACCGGTCAAAACCGAAGTTGTGTCTGATGAAGGACAGGAGATTCTTTGGTCTGAAATCAATCGACTCACATCACAACTGTCTGCTTTGGCAACAGAAGTGATGCAAGAGAAAGTGAGTAATGGTCAGCTTCAAGAGTAGATTGACCAACTCCAAACTGAAAAGCAGATTTCACCCGAACTTTCCTCATGTTCATCTGATACGTCTTCGTGTAAAGCGTTTATAGGAAAGATCTCTACTTTACAAGACGGTCAAGATTCTCAAGACGAGAGTATGTTAAGGAATTTGAACTCTGATTTTTCAAACGCTTCCGCACCGAATTCCTCAAAGCACACAAGCACAGCGTGTTCCTCGCCTTCCTCAACCGATCCAAGTCCTGTAATTCCGGATGTTGATTTTTCTGAATACATGAACTCTGAAGGCAATTCTGAGGAAGAGTATGAGTCGTTCCCCTTCGACAAACCTCTCCCGAGCCACACTGATTTTCTATCACCAGTAGTAAATTGACCGGTCAATTTTCTAAAGGGTGATAGTTCTCAATCAAAGACTCCGGCTGTGATTAAGATTTCCAAAAATGCTTCAAATTCTCAAACACAATCACAGCCGAAGCAAAAGACCGGTCAACCACCTGCTAAGATTCCTGTTTCCTCAAAAGTCACTGACCGCACTGTCTCTGTTGTTTCGGATAACTCCGGTCACGCTAAACAAGCAAAACCAAAGTGGCTAGCCAAGGAATCTGTCAAAGATGCAACATCAAAGTCTTTCAATACTGTGTTTCATCCTAGGATGAACAAAAACGATTGTGCCTGGAATCATAGGAATAATTTTGTTAATAGAGATGTTAATTTTCCGATGAAAATTTATTCCATTCAGCAATTGATTCAATTATCACACGATCGTTTGTGTTGTTCTAGTTGTGGTTGGAATGACTTTGATGACATTAACAATAATGATTGGTTTGGATCATATCACATGTATAATCATACACCCAAACACAGACCCCGTAAGAACAAAAAGCAGTCCAAATCCAAACGGGGTCCCCAATCAGAGGTGAAACCAAAGGAAGTGAGGAAACCTAATTCCAAACAGGTTCATCCTACTGAGGCAAAACCAACACCCAAGAGGCAACCTGCTTCAAAACAGGTTCCTCCGAAAGGTGTAAAACCTAACCCTCCGGAACCCAGGCAGATCTGGGTACCCAAAGTCCGCTAAATTTGTTTTGCAGGACGGTCATGTGTGATTCTCAGACTCTGGATGCTCCATACACATGACCGAAAGGAGGGAGCTGCTCACGATCTACAAGGAACAATATTAAGAAGACGTGAGGTTTGTCTATACATGTGCTTTAACAAGCTGCTCATGTGTTTAGGGGGAGCATGATCAGCTATCAGGTATGTTACTCTACTGTTGAGGGGGAGCGTCACACACATTTTTTCTTAAATATGTTAAATAGTTTTTTTATGTGTGTGGATACTCCCGTGTGCACTTCACCCTACGCGCACAATCTGAGGGGGAGCATGTCATCTAATGCTCATCATTTGAGGGGGAGCGACACAAATTTTTCTTTAAATGTCTAACGCTTTTGTGTGTCAGACTCTCCATTGCACATCCCTATACACTATCCGAGGGGGAGCAAGTTTTCCCCCATTCTCAGTTTGAGGGGGAGCAAGAGATCCATTTTTTCCAAAATTCTACAGGTTTTATCTCTTTGAAAAATGGAATTGTTCTTTAAAGTGTAAAAGTGTCCGGACACCTATCAGTCTGGATGGCTTTCCGGACCGGATGGGTATCCGGTTAGGACTATCCGGAATCCCTACTCTGTTCGGAAACACCCTTTGTCCGGATACTTTGTTTTGACCGGAAAGGTTTGCCATTTCATCCTCTTTCATCCGGATACCTTCTATCCGGAAAGTATGATTTGTCCGGATACTATGGCATGTCCAGAAAGTATTGCATTGTTGCATATTTTTGTCCGGCCACCCCTGTTCCGTCTATCCAGTACCTGTTTAGTCACTGCCAGTCCTCAATCTGTCCCAGATTGAGCCACTTAATGCAAAGGTACGCACCGGAACTTGTTTATCCGCCTCAGTTTCTAACTTTGGGTCTTTTTACAGATATTCCATGGCGGATCAACAACCTCAATCCAAAGGGAAGAGTCACACTGTTTTTCTTACAAAGTCTAAATATTTTTTCTTGTGTTGATACCACTCTCACTCCGAGGGGGAGCACGTCAATCCCCATGTATGTTTTGAGGGGGAGCAGGATAATATCCGTGCTATAAATATGCCTGAATCCTTACCTGTGATAGCATATAGACGAGAGTTAGGGAATCCCATGGTCCAGCCAGAGCCGGAGGGACCTTCCCCGGGACATAGAACATGTGAGAAGGAGGGTGTTAAGGTCGAACGCGAACCAAGAAAGATTGAGTCGTAAAGATAACGAGGCTCCTGAGCGAAACCAGCCACGCGATATCCGGGTAACCACATCTGCTATCCCGTCTCATTTGTTGGGACGGGGTATTGAAGAAGACTCCGTGGACCCAGCGGAGCAATTGCACGACCCCCACATCCACTCATCCGTCTCACGATAGACGGATGTTTCAATATTACACGGGGAACAAGCACAACTTCCACCGGCCTCTCATTCGGAGAGTGTTGGTGTTGAAATAAGAGACCAACAGCCCCCGGTCTCAACTTCATTTCGTGCACCATCGAGTCTAGAGCCTATTGTTACTGAACATTCTTCGCCTAGGACACTTGATGCGGAACAACACCAAGTCGCGGCTCTTAGTGACCCGACCGGAACGTCTATAGTGTCTCCGACTTTCGAAACACGAGGATTGGACGGAAATCCTACCACAGTTAATATCACGCCAGCTGTGAACGTAGGTGGCTCTACCTCTACGGTAGATGCCTCAACGGGTACTCTAAGTGAGCCCGACGTTATTTTACCCGACTTTGTGTCAAAAGGGTCTCTGGACAGCACCCTTGAGGCTGTCCGACAGGTTATGGAGCAACAAATGCAGGAACATGTAGCCGCTGAACTTGCCAAAGCGATGCGTGCTATCACAGAAAAGGGCCACCTCGTCGACACTGAAACCGCCTCTGTGCCTCCACCGACTCAACCGCAACCTACTTATTCGGTGGACACCCTGAAGACGATGCTCTTAGCCCAACTGCTCCAGGAATCCGACACAACCGCATCTGCCGAAGCAGACCTGATCTCAGTTCTCCGATCCCAGGTCCCTGCTCCATCTTCGTCCATCACGTCACGCCTTGACGCCATTGACTCGACCCTCAACGACTACAACAAAGCGCTTGCCACGCTGTCTGAGAGGGTCCGCTCACTAGAAGACACTTGTAAGAGTCAAGCCGGCGGTCTCAAACGCAAACACGATGACCAGGATGATCCTGATCACCGTGAGGGGGAGAAGCGTCTTCGCCAAACCGAGACCGTCCAGATCGTGACTGCCGAAACTACAACAGTGGTTCAACAGGAACCCCCAACTGCGGCAACTTCAACAACAACACCCGAAGCCGAGTTGCCATTAGCACAGATGGTCATCGACATGGATATCTCAGATGACGAAGCCCCAACGGTTGAAAAGCCCGAGGATACAACACAGGAATTGGTCGCACAAGAACCATCAGACATGCCGACGCTCACCATGATTGATCCTGCATGTGAAACCAACCCGGAAACCGAAGACGCATGGTACGAAAAAGCTGCCAGAGCCGTAAACTTCGAGGTAAACTTGGTGTTTCCCACTGATGAAGACGACAACGTTGATTACGACCAGTTTCTGCTTCAGAATTTCTATGGTGCGCCTCCCGTTCACTCGACTCAACCCGCTACGAATTCAGATCAACCCGAAAGCTCCAATGCAGAAATCCCGACATCTCCTCAGCAAACGACAGCTCCTGATCTTCCTCCCTCTCCTCAGCATCAAAACCGTTGGGAGAAGATCAAGGTCCTCATTCCTCATCTGGAGGAATCTCTGAAGAAGCTGTTTGTTCACCGAATTCGCCCGATCGAGCCGACCTTCTGTCTTAGCATCTACAGTCCTGATCCAGCACGCCAACTCCGATACGTAGAAGCCATGAAACGGTGTCTCCCGAGAGACCAGGTACGAACTAAGCATAAAATTTCAGAGGTGCTAAAGATTCAGTCAAACAAAATTATGAAGATCGTCTTTCCCGTATTCACTGTTCGACGTGAAGACGGAAAAGAATGGATTTTTTCTGAAGCTGACTTTAAGCATCTCCATCCGTTCGACCTCCTGGTTATTCTGAGAGACCTTCGCACCAGAACCATCCGACCGCTTGCTGTAACAAAGGCGCTCGAAGAGGTTCGTCGATTCCTCGTCTGTTCTATTATGATCTCTTATCTTACGGACTTTCAAATGGCAATCGAGAACCGAGCGAAGAAGGTAAATCTGCTCAAACCGAATCTGAAAGCTCCTGAACCGTCGATGTATCCCGAGAACGCAATGCTGCTTCAACCAGAATTTGGGATCGTCTTTCTCAACGCTCAGAAAGAAAAGAAGTTTATGAGGTTCAGTCAGGTAGATCGATTTTGCGACGGCACACTGCTCAAAGTTCAAGACGCTCTTCGGAAGATCATCAAGCACGAATCCGAAAATCCAAAGGTATCCTATGTACCCAATCTGAATGAAAGAACTGCTCAGACTGCTTTGGATATGGTTGAAGAACGTCTCGACTACCGCCGCGCCATCAGATTCTTCGAGGTTCATTTCGCACTTCGCAAACGCTACGTATTTAACTGGCAAGAGATAAAGCGCGAACTCGAACTCAAAATCAAAGGGGGGGATTGTTAGGGGGAAATTTGTGTTGATTTTAAGTTCAAGGGTTTATTTTGTAATACTTTAATCTTAGTCCATAGTGAACGGGCTGTGGGCTTGTTACCACGGGCATATATAAAGTGCAATTAGCTTAGAAAATTAGCTAGTTGTCTCATTTAGCTTTTATGCTTTACACTGTAATTCTCTCTAAATCAATAGCTAAGTGGGCAGCCTTTGTGAATCATATCAACTGTTCTTATTTGCTTATTCACAAACATAATCGTTGCACGGATCTGGATTCTACAATTGGTATCAGAGCCTTTCATAAATCCCAAGTGACCAAAGTCCCATTCTTTTGTGACCATAAACCATAAGTTAGCCTCACATTCTCTTTGTTCTAGTCAACACATCATACTCATCACAGATTACTAGGACTTTAAGTGAACTGGATCTCTCTTTTTGGCATATTTTTTTCTTTCTCACTTTGCATTTTCTCTCCCCATGCATCAAATCACATTGGATTTTTCAAATTTTTTATGCATTTTCTGTTTTGATGACATACACCTGCCCCTATGGGACATTTTTGGTGTTTTTGGTGTTTTTAACCACTTTTTCTTGACGTGCAATGTTTGCTAAGGCTTTGCCTTTGATTGTCATTTTTAGACACCCCCACCCCAAACTAAGAGATTTACAATGTCCTCATTGTATGGAGGAAAGGATGTATTTTCAATGGTTTCAAGTGGCTAAAAATGGGAGAAAAGAACAACAGCCTAGATCATTTCTGTGATGAATGTAGAATGTGGACCAAATTGTGTCCCAAGCAATTCTGAGGCTAATTCTAGCATGAACAACCTAAAGAAATGGTCTTGGACTTGTGAAATTATTTGGGCTATGCAAACATGCTAACACTACTCATTCATGACCCAAATGCAAGAAAATAAACCTAAAATATGCAAAAACTAATCCCAGACTCAAATAACAAAAATTAAGATAATAAATGGAGCTAAGAGTTCATGATTAACCTGCCCTACTCATTGGGAGTAGGCTGTTTCTGCCCAAAAATGGTAGTGCCCTGAGGCCCAACAGCCTTGAGTGCTGCAGCACCATTAGTGACAGCAACCACTGCTTTCAGCTTTCGGTTTTCCTGCTGCAGTTTGGCTATCTCCCGGTTCTTTTCTTTCAGCAACCTTCTCAGCTTTGGCAGGCCTAAACTGCCCATCTCTCTTGTTTTCCTCTTTCTTTCAGCAACAACAGTCTTCACTTCGAACCTTAACTCCTCAACCTCCTCTATGAACTCATTCCTCTGCTTCAATATGGTATCCAAAAGGGTGCTGTTTTGGCTCAGCACGTCCTGCATCATATTGACCATGTCAAGGGTTCCAACACCTTTCTCTCTTCTATCCAGCAGCCTTTGCACTGCTCTCAAATCAATCTCAGACTTCTCCCTTTGTTCTTTCACTATCAAATCGTCCTTGTATTGCGGGACACCCATCTCCACCAGCAACTTTGTCAGCATTCCTGGAAAATAGAACTTCCCTTTTGCTCTTGTGGCACATTCCCTTATACTTCTCAGCATTTGCTTCCCCAAGTTCACTGTTTTTCCTGTCATAACACAAAATAGCAGAAACATTCTCTCCACAGATATCGTGCTGTCATGTGTGGTTGGTGAAATGGAATGTCTCACCAAATTTATCCACACATTGGCATCTGCAGAGAGGTTAGAAGCTTTAAAGGTTCTCAGCATGAGATTGGAGTGGTATTCCCAAGTGGTTCTAGGCTTTCCTAATGCAACAGCCACCTCATGTAAGTCATTTAACGTTGCATTATTTACCAGTTTATAAAACTCAGTCTTGGCTGGTGGAGTAAGTGATAGGAAGCTGTTGATTCTCTTGGCTGTAAGGTGGACTGGAATGCCTCTAACAGTCAGTCTAGAGGATGAGTTGGTTGCCACATCGCAGTAAAACTCTCGGATCAATGTGAGATTGTAAGAGTGATGGATCTCACAAAGTTTCTCCAGCCCTTGGGTTTCTACCACCTGTTTGATAAAATGAAACTCTCTAATGCTTTGTTCATCGAATCCCTTATCAGGTAGACCTATCCTATTCTGAAACTTTGGCCACATTTTGGCAGCAGCTGTAGAGCTGAAGCCATGGTTTGGTCTAACAGGTCTCTTTACAAACTTAGCAGTCACATCATCCTTCTTTTTCTTTCCTAAAGATTGTTCATGCTGCATGGCTGCTGCAGCATAACAATTTGTCTCTAAGGGTTCTGTTCTAGATGGCTCACCTTCCTCAATCAATCTTTTACTTCTTTTTCTTAACTGCTCAGCCCCTGTGGTTTTTGTTGCATGAGTTTTACCCAAATACTTTCTTTTTGTAAGAGCTATTCTCTCAATCAATGGTTCGTCCTCATCTTCCCAAATGGTTTCATTTAAATTAGGAATGGTGTTGATTGGACTTTGGTGAACCGCAGGTGGCATTTCCATGGTCATCTCTTCAATTTCTTCCACCACATTGTTTTTATGAATAGCTTCTGAAATGTTTGTGGTGGAGTGAAGAGGTCCAAAGGACCAATCAAACTCATTTCTTTTAAAGAATCTCAAATCCACAGAAGTAGAACTAATGGGCTTTATTTGAATCTCAGGAGATGTTTGGATGGTTTCTATCTCAAAGTCTTCCACCTCAGTGCTTTTAGTAGTAGATCTTTGAGTATCTGAGGTGGAGTCTGACGGTCCAAATGGCCAAACAAACTCCAGAGGCTCAAAGAAAGCCACATTTAGTTTTGTGGAAATAATGGGTTTACCATGATCATTCTTTGAACTGGAAGCAATCATTTCATTCAAATAGGTGATTAGAGAAGATGATACATTTGCCTTACCCTTCTTTGTAGATGCAGAATGCGGACCTCTGTAGGGAACGAGAGCAAGATAGTTTGTTGTGCTTTCTTGAACTTTAGTTGAAACAGGGGTTGCGATAGGTGCTTTTGTTTGTTTCTCCACACCCGAACCTTCACCTTTCTCTAGTTTTTTCTTTGGTGAAAGTTTTGCGAAGGGCACACGACATAAAGGAGGAGTAGAATCGTCCTCCAAGACCACCATTTCAGGGCTTCGATTCGAAACAGGGGGCGAACCACAACCCTATTTCTTCCACTGCGTCGCACATTTAGGGCTTCGCCTTCTGCATTTGGGTTTCGATGTAGGGTGCGCTTCACTCTTGCCATGAAATCGTAGGCTTCGATCGACTGAGAAAGAGGGTATTTTGATTTTGTGGTTGAGTGTGGTGGTTTTCGTGAGGAACAGAGACGAGAGAGATAGAAGATGAAGAGAGTGGGTTAACTAGGAAAAGGGTTTTAGCTGAGGGTTATTTTGGGAAGAATCTGAAAGGACATTGTACTTATCTGATATGGGGAATAGCAAACCAGCTGTAAATTGGGTATTACTCAAAGGATAGTTTTAAGGAAAGTACAACTAGAGGCTATGTGTGTACTTGATCCCAACATCATGTTTTATCTAGTTGGAAAAAGGTAAACTGACTTAGTTAGCTTCTTTTGAGAATTCTTTTCTGCCCTTTTTCTTTAATGCCTTTCCTTAAATTCTTTGGAATAGAATTTTATTTAATTCCCCTCTGATTTTCCAACTGATTTGCCTGAAAGAAAAAACGAACCCCCCTGATGTTGCAGCATTGACTCAACATCCTTTGGTTTCTCTTGTTTGCTTAATTGGCTGCACATCAGTAAACACATCACTCTCAACTAATACAGAAATATAACAATGCATTAAAATAATATTTACAAGGATAGTTGGAACTTTTGAAGATAGTTCCCATCTTTGTTTGAAGCTTTTAGCACAAAGAAATCACCTCCACAGGGTAATTTTGTGGAGATGCTGCAGCATCATGGTATAGCTTCACTCTTTGTCCATTGACTTTGAACACACTATTGTCTTCCGGGTTAACTAAGTCTACAGCCCCGTATGGATAAACCTTGTGTATGACAAATGGGCCTGACCATCTAGACTTAAGTTTACCCGGAAACAATTTCAACCTAGAATTGAACAAAAGACATTTCTGACCAGCTTTCAACTCTCTGTGCCTGATTCTATTGTCATGCCATTTTTTGGTTTTCTCTTTATAGAGTTTGGCATTCTCATAGGACATGTTCCTATGTTCCTCTAGTTCACAGAGTTGTAACTTCCTCTTGTTACCAGCATCATCTAAGTTCATGTTCAACTCCTTTATAGCCCAGTATGCTTTGTGTTCTAACTCTAAAGGGAGATGACAAGCCTTTCCAAAGACTAACTTGTATGGGGACATACCTAAAGGTGTTTTGAAAGCAGTCCTGTATGCCCATAAAACATCATCTAATTTGAAAGCCCAAGTCTTTTCTATTTGGTTTGACAACTTTTTGTAAAATCCCCTTTATTTCCCTGTTTGAGAGTTCAGCTAAACCGTTTGTTTGTGGGTGATAAGCAGTGGCAACTCTGTGTTTCACATTGTATTTTCAAGAACTTTACTTAACAAATTGTTTATAAAATGGGTACCCTCATCACTAATTAGTGCACGGGGGGTACCAAACCTTGTAAAAACTTGTTTTTGTAAAAACTTGACAACAGTTTTTGCATCATTTGAAACACATGCCATTGCTTCAACCCATTTGGACACATAATCAACAGCAACAAGAATGTATTGACAATTGTTAGATGGTGGGAATGGACCCATGAAATCAATTCCCCAAACATCAAACAACTCAACTTCCAAGATCCCATTCAAAGGCATTTCATTTCTTTGAGAAATGGAACCACTTCTCTGACACTCGTTGCACCTTTGTGCAAAATTATGGGCATCTTTAAAGAGAGTAGGCCAATAAAAACCAGATTGAAGCACTTTAGTTGCTGTTCTTTGGCCTCCGAAATGTCCTCCATAAGCTGACTGGTGGCAATGCTGCAGGATTGCTACCACTTCTGATTCTAGAATGCACCTTCTCAGTATTTGATCTGTACCAAGTTTAAACAAAAAAGGGTCATCCCATATGTAAACTTTGCAATCATGGAGAAATTTCTTTAGCATATGGTGAGTATAATCAGAAGGTTTGATGCCACAAGCTAAGTAATTAGCTATGTCAGCAAACCATGGCAGCTGTGTTTGCACCATAAGAATCTTTTCATCAGGGAAGGTTTCTATGATGTCTCCACCTTCCCTACTTTCAACTAACTTTTCCAACCTAGACAAGTGATCAGCCACTTGGTTCTCCACCCCTTTCCTATCAACAATTTCTAAGTTGGTTTTGCATCTTTCTTTGAAATGAGATATTTGATGGCAGAATGGTCAGTGTGAACAATGACTTTAGCTCCCATCAAATATGATCTAAAATTTTCAAATGCAAAAACCACTGCTAATAACTCTTTTTCAGTTGTTGTGTAATTGATTTGAGATTCATTTAGGGTTTTGCTTGCATAGTGGATGGTATGAAAAATCTTTTCTTTTCTTTGACCTAAAACTGCACCAACAGCCCAATCACTTGCATCACACATGATTTCAAAAGGTTTGTCCCATTCAGGAGCAACAACCACTGGAGCAGTTACCAAAGCTTTCTTTAAAGTAAGGAATGCATTTCTGCAATCCTTATCAAAATCAAATTTTTGGTCTTGCTGTAATAATAGACATAAAGGTTTTGAAATCTTTGAAAAATCTTTTATGAAACGTCTATAAAAACCAGCATGACCAAGAAAACTTCTGATTCCTTTAACAGTGGTTGGTTCAGGTAGTTTTTCAATAACTTCAAGTTTAGCTTTATCTACGTCAACTCCTCTTTTTGAAATTAAATGACCAAGGACAATTTCTTCTGTAACCATGAAATGACATTTTTCCCAGTTAAGAACCAAGTCAGTTTCTTCACACCTTTCAAGACTTTGTTTTAGATTTTCCAAACAATGATCAAAAGATGAACCATACACAGAAAAATCATCCATAAATATTTCAATGGATTTTTCAAGAATGTCAGAGAATATGGACATCATGCATCTTTGGAAGGTAGCAGGTGCGTTGCAAAGTCCAAAAGGCATCCTCCTAAAAGCAAAAGTGCCAAAAGGACAAGTGAAAGTAGTCTTCTCTTGGTCTTCCGGTGCTATGGCTATCTGATTGTAACCTGAGTATCCATCCAAGAAGCAGTAGAACTCTTTTCCAGCTAACCTGTCCAACATTTGATCAACAAAAGGTAAAGGAAAATGGTCTTTTTGAGTAGCATTGTTTAGTCTACGGTAGTCCATGCATATTCTCCATCCGGAGACTATTCTAGTCGGGACGAGTTCATTCTTGTCATTAGAAATGACAGTGATCCCACCCTTCTTAGGCACACATTGGACTGGACTAACCCAAGAACTACTGGCTATTGGGAAAATAATTCCTGCATCTAACCATTTTAAAATTTCCTTTTTTACTACCTCTTTCATAACAGGGTTTAGTCTTCTTTGTGGTTCTATGGACTTGAAATTCTTTTCTTCTAGGATGATCTTATGTTGACAAATAGAGGGGATAATTCCCCTAAGGTCAGCAATGGTCCAACCTATGGCTTTGGTGTGTAACTTCAACATATCCACCAACTTCCTTTCCTGATGCAGTTCTAGGGTAGCTGATATTATAACAGGTAATTTGTCTTCTTTTCCTAGAAAAGCATATTTCAGGTGAGACGGGAGTTTCTTCAACTCCAGGTCGGGTGGTGAGACTATGGACGGAATGGTCGGTTTTTGCTCACTATTTTCCAGCAGCTCAAATGTTGCAGCAACCAAAGGGACAGTTTCTTTTTCTATGGGAATTTCATCATCATCATCATATTCCTCACTTTTTTCCTCATCCTCCTCTTCTATCCTACAAGTCTGATTGTCTTCTTCCTCATGACATAATGACTCAATGGTACTTAGGCTTGAACAGTCTTCCATATCATTAGGGTACTTTAAGGAATTGAAAACATTGAATGTGACTTTTTGGTCGTGAAATCTCATGGTCAATTCTCCTTTCTGGACTTCTATCAAAGTTCTACCCGTGGCTAAGAAAGGTCTTCCTAAAAGAATAGGAATATCTTTATCAGCCTCAAAGTCTAAAATGATAAAATCAGCCGAAAAAATGAATTTGTCAACCTGGACTAACACATCTTCAATCTTACCCTTTGGATAGGCAATGGTCTTGTCTGCTAAGATGAGTGTGACAGTGGTAGGTCTTGCCTCTCCTATCCCTAAGCTTTTAAAAATTGATAAGGGCATGAGGTTGACACTGGCACCTAATCACACAAGGCTTGTCCAACTTCCTTCCCACCTATTGAACAAGGAATGGTAAAACTTCCTGGATCTTTCTGCTTAGGGGGTATTTTGTTGGAAAACAGAGCACTGCAACCTTCAGTGAGGGCGACAGTCTCATACTCAATCAGCTTCTTCTTTTTACTCAAAATATTCTTCAGAAATTTGGCATAATTGGGCATCTGCTCGATTGCTTCAACAAGAGGTATGTTGATGTGCAATTGTTTGAAAACATCCAAAAACTTTTTAAATTGCAATTCTTCCTTCTCATTCTTCATCCTTTGGGGATAAGGAATGTAAGGGGGAACTGGTTTGATAACAGATTTGTTTGAAAGTTTTGAGCCAGATGGTTCCAATATGCTTGTGGTGTTGGATATGTTGGATGGTCTTGAACTAGTGATCTTAGGGTCTTGGTCCTCTTTTTGATTTGGAACAACCTGAATTTCTGGAGTAGAATGGGCTTTGGATAATTTATCAAAATCTGTTTTGGTCAAAGGGCCAAATTCCTTCTCCACAATTTCAGGTAATTCTTTTCCACTCCTAAGAGTCACAGCCTTCACATGTTCCTTTCCTGGGGCCTTTGGGATTTCAGTATTACTAGGCAAAGTTCCCGAGGCCCTAGTGCTTTGATTTAAAGCAAGTTGACTGACTTGAGTTTCAAGATTTCTGATTGAAGCTTGAGTTTGGGTCATAAACCCTTTCATGAGTGCTTCCAAAGAAAGATTTGAGTCATCATGTGGAGATGCATGACTTTGGTTTTGAAAAGGTGGTTGATTATTTTGAAAACCTTGATGACGATTATTCTGATGATGGTTGCTTTGAAAATTTCCCTTGTAGTGGTTTTGAGAACTGCTTGCTTGATTTTGAAAATTAGAATTCCCTTGTGGTTTTTGTGCAGGTGGATTTAAACATGGACTATTCCAAGAGAAATTAGGGTGCTGCTTCCAACTGGCATTGTATGTGTTGGAGTGAGGATTCGGTCTGTTTTGAACATAGTTTACAGATTCAGAATTATGAGGACAGTGTTCAAAATAATGTTCATCACCACAACATACACATTGCACAGAAAGGACAGGTGCAGGAGATTTGGTGACAGGTGGCTGTGCTCCTTGACCTGAAGTGATGTTTTTAAGCATATTAGTCATGGAAGCAAGCTGAGCTGTCAATGCAGTGTATGCATCAATCTCATGCAACCCGACAGACTTCTTTTGAGTTGAAATTTGAGCTCTTGGATCAGCCCATTGTCCATTGTTTGCAGAAATCTTTTCAAGAATTTCATACCCGGTATTGTAGGTGTTAAAGGTAAAGGCCCCTCCTGAAGTCGCATCGAGCATTTGTTTTGTGTTGGAATCAAGTCCATTGTAAAAAGTCTCGAGTTGAATACAGTAGGGAATGCCATGGTGAGGGCATTTCCTTAATAATTCTTTAAACCTTTCCCAAGCATCGGAAATTGCTTCATCGTCCATTTGTTTAAACATGCAAATTTCGTTTCTGGACTTAGCATTCCGGGTAGGTGGAAAATATTTTCGCAAAAACTTTTCAGCCATATCACCCCAAGATGGTACTGAACCTGGTGTTAATGAATTGAACCATACTCTTGCCTTATCCCTTAGAGAAAATGGAAATAAAGTGAGCCTTAAGGCTTCGGGAGATACTCCAGGGATTAGAAAAACATCGGTGATCTGCATAAAAGATTTTAAATGAGAGTGGGGATCCTCCGATGGTAATCCGGAAAATTGACCATTAGCTTGCAACATATGAAACATGATGGGTTTTGGTTCAAAATGTAAAGTATCTAAATGTGGCCTAACAATCCCAGAATTCAATTGCTCAAAATTTGGGATTGCGTAGTCCATAATTCTTCCATCTTTCGAGTTTGCAAGATCAATGATGTTAAGTGGTTCTTCATTACCAATAGATCCATTATCATCCCCTTCCTCATTGTTATGTGGTGGATGTTGTTGAAAAGGTGGATTTTGTTGAAATGGAATAAACGGTGGATTACCAAAAAGTGGTGGGTTTTGTTGAAAAGGTGGATTTTGACGATTATTTCCAAAGATTGGTGGAGGCCGAATTGGATTTTCTAAAGGTGGTCTCATTTGATTTTCCAAAGGTGGCCGAACGTGATTTTCTAAAGGTGGTGGGTTTGGTGGTCTATTTTCAAAACCGGGTGGGGTCCGTCCATATTGAGAGAGTTTGATATTCTTTGAATTCTTCTTCTTTGATGAAAAGTTCTCTCAATATCCGGATCTAACTCGAAAAGTTCCCCACGTGATATTCTTGGCATACACCACTTTCAGAAAATCTTTAAAATTCCCAACGGTGCTAGAAAAATCAAATCTTTAAAATACTTTTATAGAGTTTTAGCTTACCAATCCCCGGCAACGGCGCCAAAAACTTGATGCGTGCTTTGAATACACCTACAGACGTGTGCTAATAGAACCAATAAGCAAGTATACTTATTTAGAACTATGCCGTCTTATCAAGTAATAAAGTGGTAAAGATACCAATTATCGTCCCACAGAGATTGGAGTTAAAATTGCTACAAAAGTATGATGAAAGAAATGATTTCTGAAGATGATTTGGAAGAAAATCTTTTGGTTGATTGGTTGATGATTAACACAGGTTCTAATTAACAATATTAAAAGAGAAGCAAGGGTGTAAGACTTGTGATGTTATGATAAACCAAATTCCAGCAGACCAATGCTACAACAATGCTACAGCATGAAACTGTAGTGATGCTGCAGCATAGCAGTGACAAAAACGAGTTTTATTATCTACTTTGAGACACGTTCCTCTCGGACTCTCACCATCCCATGATTCCAGTAGCTAGAGCAATCTCATCTCTGAGCAGAACCCAAGATAATGGAACGATGGAAATAGCGTTCTCAAAGTACATGGTAAAACAAATCCTCTTTGTTAAAAGTCACTCTCTCGATATAACCTCCTTGCCTCCCAAGTTGTTTTACTCCTAAATAGTTTATCTCTAAGTCTATTCCATTTTAATCCCTCGAGAAAATGATAACTTATCAAGAATGAATCATTTTAGAAAACAAAAGTAACAACTCTCATTGCAAGTTACTCTCTCGATACAACCCCTTAAGTCATCCAAATTGACGTGCTATTCAATGGCCTATCTCTAGGTCCATGACACTTTAACACTATCAAAGTGATCAATTTGTCAAAGGATTTTGTTATCTTGAAAGAAACTTGGGTTGGAATAATAAAACATCATTTTTGCCACAAAAATACTTACTTTCTTTTGGTCATCATAACACCCCTTGCCTCACACCCAAACTACAAGATTAGCTACTCATTACACTAAATGAAACAAAATATATGCAAGATACTAAGAAAGTAAACATGATGATTGGGAGTGTAAAGTACTTCGAAATAAAAACTAACTAAAGTAAATTGCTAAAAAATGTAAAGACAAGAATGTAAGTAATAAGCAATAAATGACAAGAGTATAAATGAATGTAAATCTATGTCTAACAAGAATATATACTGAAAAGTAAGAGCGTTAAACATAAGACATAAGATGTAAGAACATTAAAGAGACGAAAATGTGCAGTGGGATACTGCCCAGTGCTGCAGCAGTGCCTTCGTGTATCTAAGAACAAAGAAAAATTAAAGGAAGAACACTTGAAGATTTGAAGAACACATGAAGAACATGAAGAACATGAAGAACATGAATGAGATTTCTGTAAAATAAACTACAGAGGTTTAGGACTGATTTTAGATCAGTTCTAAAGTGGGTTATCCAAAAGGTAAGATGTCCCCTCTATTTATAACAAAAGGGAATGGCATCTTAGGTAAATAAGTGCAACTAGGCCTAACTAAATAGTACAACTATTCAACTAGAAGTACAACAGCCAACTAAATACTTACTTAAACTATCATTGCAATCTAAAGAGTGTTTTAGGGGTTACAAAATATCAAATTTAATCACAAAAATATCAATTTCCAGCTCATGACTTCGTCTTCTTCAGCCCCTTTATCACCAGATCCCTGCTGTTCCAATGCTGCAGCAATACCCTGTTTTGGCTGATTTTCTCAAAAATGCTTATATTAGCCTACCAATAAAGTAAAACAAGCTAACCATGATTCCTAGCTCCAAGAAAGTAAAACAAGATAAAAAGGACTCAAAGTTGGGATTTTAGAATGAAAAAGTCCTAACTAATCTAAAGAAATAAGTGCTTAAGTACTCAAAATTGAGCACTTATCACCACCCCCAAACTAAGAAATTTGCTTGTCCCCAAGCAATAAAAAGGCTAAAAGAAAATGACTCAAATTTTGAAAGTTTTGCACAAGGATGGCATTAAGTGCACATCATGAGTGTGAGCATGTTAACGATGCATAGCATAGCCTTTCATAAATCCCAAGTGACCAAAGTCCCATTCTTTTGTGACCATAAACCATAAGTTAGCCTCACATTCTCTTTGTTCTAGTCAACACATCATACTCATCACAGATTACTAGGACTTTAAGTGAACTGGATCTCTCTTTTTGGCATATTTTTTTCTTTCTCACTTTGCATTTTCTCTCCCCATGCATCAAATCACATTGGATTTTTCAATTTTTTTATGCATTTTCTGTTTTGATGACATACACCTGCCCCTATGGGACATTTTTGGTGTTTTTGGTGTTTTTAACCACTTTTTCTTGACGTGCAATGTTTGCTAAGGCTTTGCCTTTGATTGTCATTTTTAGACACCCCCACCCCAAACTAAGAGATTTACAATGTCCTCATTGTATGGAGGAAAGGATGTATTTTCAATGGTTTCAAGTGGCTAAAAATGGGAGAAAAGAACAATGGCCTAGATCATTTCTGTGATGAATGTAGAATGTGAACCAAATTGTGTCCCAAGTCTGAGGCTAATTCTAGCATGAACAACCTAAAGAAATGGTCTTGGACTTGTGAAATTATTTGGGCTATGCAAGCATGCTAACACTACTCATTCATGACCCAAATGCAAGAAAATAAACCTAAAATATGCAAAAACTAATCCCAGACTCAAATAACAAAAATTAAGATAATAAATGGAGCTAAGAGTTCATGATTAACCTGCCCTACTCATTGGGAGTAGGCTGTTTCTGCCCAAAAATGGTAGTGCCCTGAGGCCCAACAGCCTTGAGTGCTGCAGCACCATTCGTGACAGCAACCACTGCTTTCAGCTTTCGGTTTTCCTGCTGCAGTTTGGCTATCTCCCGATTCTTTTCTTTCAGCAACCTTCTCAGCTTTGGCAGGCCTAAACTGCCCATCTCTCTTGCTTTCCTCTTTCTTTCAGCAACAACAGTCTTCACTTCGAACCTTAACTCCTCAACCTCCTCTATGAACTCATTCCTCTGCTTCAATATGGTATCCAAAAGGGTGCTGTTTTGGCTCAGCACGTCCTGCATCATATTGACCATGTCAAGGGTTCCAACACCTTTCTCTCTTCTATCCCGCAGCCTTTGCACTGCTCTCAAATCAATCTCAGACTTCTCCCTTTGTTCTTTCACTATCAAATCGTCCTTGTATTGCGGGACACCCATCTCCACCAGCAACTTTGTCAGCATTCCTGGAAAATAGAACTTCCCTTTTGCTCTTGTGGCACATTCCCTTATACTTCTCAGCATTTGCTTCCCCAAGTTCACTGTTTTTCCTGTCATAACACAAAATAGCATAAACATTCTCTCCACAGATATCGTGCTGTCATGTGTGGTTGGTGAAATGGAATGTCTCACCAAATTTATCCACACATTGGCATCTGCAGAGAGGTTAGAAGCTTTAAAGGTTCTCAGCATGAGATTGGAGTGGTATTCCCAAGTGGTTCTAGGCTTTCCTAATGCAGCAGCCACCTCATGTAAGTCATTTAACGTTGCATTATTTACCAGTTTATAAAACTCAGTCTTGGCTGGTGGAGTAAGTGATAGGAAGATGTTGATTCTCTTGGCTGTAAGGTGGACTGGAATGCCTCTAACAGTCAGTCTAGAGGATGAGTTGGTTGCCACCTCACAGTAAAACTCTCGGATCAATGTGAGATTGTAAGAGTGATGGATCTCACAAAGTTTATCCAGCCCTTGGGTTTCTACCACCTGTTTGATAAAATGAAACTCTCTAATGCTTTGTTCATCGAATCCCTTATCAGGTAGACCTATCCTATTCTGAAACTTTGGCCACAATTTGGCAGCAGCTGTAGAGCTGAAGCCATGGTTTGGTCTAACATGTCTCTTTACAAACTTAACAGTCACATCATCCTTCTTTTTCTTTCCTACAGATTGTTCATGCTGCATGGCTGCTGCAGCATAACAATTTGTCTCTAAGGGTTCTGTTCTAGATGGCTCACCTTCCTCAATCAATCTTTTACTTCTTTTTATTAACTGCTCAGCCCCTGTGGTTTTTGTTGCATGAGTTTTACCCAAATACTTTCTTTTTGTAGGAGCTATTCTCTCAATCAATGGTTCGTCCTCATCTTCCCAAATGGTTTCATTTAAATTAGGAATGGTGTTGATTGGACTTTGGTGAACCGCAGGTGCCATTTCCATGGTCATCTCTTCAATTTCTTCCACCACATTGTTTTTATGAATAGCTTCTGAAATGTTAGTGGTGGAGTGAAGAGGTCCAAAGGACCAACCAACCTCATTTCTTTTAAAGAATCTAAAATCCACAGAAGTAGAACTAATGGGCTTTATTTGAATCTCAGGAGATGTTTGGATGGTTTCTATCTCAAAGTCTTCCACCTCAGTGCTTTTAGTAGTAGATCTTTGAGTATCTGAGGTGGAGTCCGACGGTCCAAATGGCCAAACAAACTCCAGATGCTCAAAGAAAGCCACATTTAGTTTTGTGGAAATAATGGGTTTACCATGATCATTCTTTGAACTGGAAGCAATCATTTCATTCAAATAGGTGATTAGAGAAGATGATACATTTTCCTTACCCTTCTTTGTAGATGCAGAATGCGGACCTCTGTAGGGAACGAGAGCAAGATAGTTTGCTGTGCTTTCTTGAACTTTAGTTGAAACAGGGGTTGTGATAGGTGCTTTTGTTTGTTTCTCCACACCCGAACCTTCACCTTTCTCTAGTTTTTTCTTTGGTGAAAGTTTTACGAATGGCACACGACATAAAGGAGGAGTAGAATCGTCCTCCAAGACCACCATTTCAGGGCTTCGATTCGAAACAGGGGGCGAACCACAACCCTATTTCTTCCACTGCGTCGCACATTTAGGGCTTCGCCTTCTGCATTTGGGTCTCGATGTAGGGTGCGCTTCACTCTTGCCATGAAATCGTAGGCTTCGATCGACTGAGAAAGAGGGTATTTTGATTTTGTGGTTGAGTGTGGTGGTTTTCGTGAGGAACAGAGACGAGAGAGATAGAAGATGAAGAGAGTGGGTTAACTAGGAAAAGGGTTTTAGCTGAGGGTTATTTTGGGAAGAATCTGAAAGGACATTGTACTTATCTGATATGGGGAATAGCAAACCAGCTGTAAATTGGGTATTACTCAAAGGATAGTTTTAAGGAAAGTACAACTAGAGGCTATGTGTGTATTTGATCCCAACATCATGTTTTATCTAGTTGGAAAAAGGTAAACTGACTTAGTTAGCTTCTTTTGAGAATTCTTTTCTGCCCTTTTTCTTTAATGCCTTTCCTTAAATTCTTTGGAATAGAATTTTATTTAATTCCCCTCTTATTTTCCAACTGATTTGCCTGAAAGAAAAAACGAACCCCCTGATGCTGCAACATTGACTCAACATCCTTTGGTTTCTCTTGTTTGCTTAATTGGCTGCACATCAGTAAACACATCACTCTCAACTAATACAGAAATATAACAATGCATTAAAATAATATTTACAAGGATAGTTGGAACTTTTGAAGATAGTTCTCATCTTTGTTTGAAGCTTTTAGCACAAAGAAATCACCTCCACAGGGTAATTTTGTGGAGATGTTGCAGCATCATGGTATAGCTTCACTCTTTGTCCATTGACTTTGAACACACTATTGTCTTCCGGGTTAACTAAGTCTACAGCCCCGTATGGATAAACCTTGTGTATGACAAATGGGCCTGACCATCTAGACTTAAGTTTACCCGGAAACAATTTCAACCTAGAATTGAACAAAAGACATTTCTGACCAGCTTTCAACTCTCTGTGCCTGATTCTATTGTCATGCCATTTTTTGGTTTTCTCTTTATAGAGTATGGCATTCTCATAGGACATGTTCCTATGTTCCTCTAGTTCACAGAGTTGTAACTTCCTCTTGTTACCAGCATCATCTAAGTTCATGTTCAACTCCTTTATAGCCCAATATGCTTTGTGTTCTAACTCTAAAGGGAGATGACAAGCCTTTCCAAAGACTAACTTGTATGGGGACATACCTAAAGGTGTTTTGAAAGCAGTCCTGTATGCCCATAAAGCATCATCTAATTTGAAAGCCCAGTCTTTTCTATTTGGTTTGACAACTTTTTGTAAAATCCCCTTTATTTCCATGTTTGAGAGTTCAGCTAAACCATTTGTTTGTGGGTGATAAGCAGTGGCAACTCTGTGTTTCACATTGTATTTTTCAAGAACTTTACTTAACAAATTGTTTATAAAATGGGTACCCTCATCACTAATTAGTGCACGGGTACCAAACCTTGTAAAAACTTGTTTTTGTAAAAACTTGACAACAGTTTTTGCATCATTTGAAACACATGCCATTGCTTCAACCCATTTGGACACATAATCAACAGCAACAAGAATGTATTGACAATTGTAAGATGGTGGGAATGGACCCATGAAATCAATTCCCCAAACATCAAACAACTCAACTTCCAAGATCCCATTCAAAGGCATTTCATTTCTTTGAGAAATGGAACCACTTCTCTGACACTCGTTGCACCTTTGTGCAAAATTATGGGCATCTTAAAGAGAGTAGGCCAATAAAAACCAGATTGAAGCACTTTAGCTGTTGTTCGTTGGCCTCCGAAATGTCCTCCATAAGCTGACTGGTGGCAATGCTGCAGGATTGCTACCACTTCTGATTCTGGAATGCACATTCTCAGTATTTGATCTGTACCAAGTTTAAACAAAAAAGGGTCATCCCATATGTAAAATTTGCAATCATGGAGAAATTTCTTTAGCATATGGTGAGTATAATCAGAAGGTTTGATGCCACAAGCTAAGTAATTAGCTATGTCAGCAAACCATGGCAGCTGTGTTTGCACCATAAGAATCTTTTCATCAGGGAAGGTTTCTATGATGTCTCCACCTTCCCTACTTTCAACTAACTTTTCCAACCTAGACAAGTGATCAGCCACTTGGTTCTCCACCCCTTTCCTATCAACAATTTCTAAGTCAAACTCTTGCAATAACAAAACCCATCTTATTAGCCTTGGTTTTGCATCTTTCTTTGAAATGAGATATTTGATGGCAGCATGGTCAGTGTGAACAATGACTTTAGCTCCCATAAAATATGATCTAAAATTTTCAAATGCAAAAACCACTGCTAATAACTCTTTTTCAGTTGTTGTGTAGTTGATTTGAGCTTCATTTAGGGTTTTGCTTGCATAGTGGATGGTATGAAAAATCTTTTCTTTTCTTTGACCTAAAACTGCACCAACAACCCAATCACTTGCATCACACATGATTTCAAAAGGTTTGTCCCATTCAGGAGCAACAACCCCTGGAGCAGTTACCAAAGCTTTCTTTAAAGTAAGGAATGCATTTCTGCAATCCTTATCAAAATCAAATTTTTGGTCTTGCTGTAATAATAGACATAAAGGTTTTGAAATCTTTGAAAAATCTTTTATGAAACGTCTATAAAAACCAGCATGACCAAGAAAGCTTCTGATTCCTTTAACAGTGGTTGGTTCAGGTATTTTTTCAATAACTTCAAGTTTAGCTGTATCTACCTCAACTCCTCTTTTTGAAATTAAATGACCAAGGACAATTCCTTCTGTAACCATGAAATGACATTTTTCCCAGTTAAGAACCAAGTCAGTTTCTTCACACCTTTCAAGACTTTGTTTTAGATTTTCCAAACAATGATCAAAAGATGAACCATAAACAGAAAAATCATCCATAAATATTTCAATGCATGTAAGAGAATATGGACATCATGCATCTTTGGAAAGTAGCAGGTGCGTTGCAAAGTCCAAAAGGCATCCTCCTAAAATCAAAAGTGCCAAAAGGACAGGTGAAAGTAGTCTTCTCTTGGTCTTCCGGTGCTATGGCTATCTGATTGTAACCTGAGTATCCATCCAAGAAGCAGTAGAAGTCTTTTCCAGCTAACCTGTCCAACATTTGATCAACAAAAGGTAAAGGAAAATGGTCTTTTTGAGTAGCATTGTTTAGTCTACGGTAGTCCATGCATATTCTCCATCCGGAGACTATTCTAGTCGGGACGAGTTCATTCTTGTCATTAGAAATGACAGTGATCCCACCCTTCTTAGGCACACATTGGACTGGACTAACCCAAGAACTACTGGCTATTGGGAAAATAATTCCTGCATCTAACCATTTTAAAATTTCCTTTTTTACTACCTCTTTCATAACAGGGTTTAGTCTTCTTTGTGGTTCTATGGACTTGAAATTCTTTTCTTCTAGGATGATCTTATGTTGACAAATAGAGGGGCTAATTCCCCTAAGGTCAGCAATGGTCCAACCTATGGCTTTGGTGTGTAACTTCAACATATCCACCAACTTCCTTTCCTGATGCAGTTCTAGGGTAGCTGATATTATAACAGGTAATTTGTCTTCTTTTCCTAGAAAGGCATATTTCAGGTGAGACGGGAGTTTCTTCAACTCCAGGTCGGGTGGTGAGACTATGGACGGAATGGTCGGTTTTTGCTCACTATTTTCCAGCAGCTCAAATGCTGCAGCAACCAAAGGGACAGTTTCCTTTTCTATGGGAATTTCATCATCATCATCATCATCATATTCCTCACTTTTTTCCTCATCCTCCTCTTCTATCCTACAAGTCTGATTGTCTTCTTCCTCATGACATAATGACTCAATGGTACTTAGGCTTGAACAGTCTTCCATATCATTAGGGTACTTTAAGGAATTGAAAACATTGAATGTGACTTTTTGGTCGTGAAGTCTCATGGTCAATTCTCCTTTCTGGACGTCTATCAAAGTTCTACCCGTGGCTAAGAAAGGTCTTCCTAAAAGAATATGAATATCTTTATCAGCCTCAAAGTCTAAAATGATAAAATCAGTCGGAAAAATGAATTTGTCAACCTGGACTAACACATCTTCAATCTTACCCTTTGGATAGGCAATGGTCTTGTCTGCTAAGATGAGTGTGACAGTGGTAGGTCTTGCCTCTCCTATCCCTAAGCTTTTAAAAATTGATAAGGGCATGAGGTTGACACTGGTACCTAAATCACACAAGGCTTGTCCAACTTCCTTCCCACCAATTGAACAAGGAATGGTAAAACTCCCTGGATCTTTCTGCTTAGGGGGTATTTTGTTGGAAAACAGAGCACTGCAACCTTCAGTGAGGGCGACAGTCTCATACTCAATCAGCTTCTTCTTTTTACTCAAAATATCCTTCAGAAATTTGGCATAATTGGGCATCTGCTCGATTGCTTCAACAAGAGGTATGTTGATGTGCAATTGTTTGAAAACATCCAAAAACTTTTTAAATTGCAATTCTTCCTTCTCATTCTTCATCCTTTGGGGATAAGGAATGTAAGGGGGAACTGGTTTGATAACAGATTTTTTTGAAAGTTTTGAGCCAGATGGTTCCAATATGCTTGTGGTGTTGGATATGTTGGATGGTCTTGAACTAGTGATCTTAGGGTCTTGGTCCTCTTTTTGATTTGGAACAACCTGAATTTCTGGAGTAGAATGGGCTTTGGATAATTTATCAAAATCTATTTTGGTCAAAGGGCCAAATTCCTTCTCCACAATTTCAGGTAATTCTTTTCCACTCCTAAGAGTCACAGCCTTCACATGTTCCTTTCCTGGGGCCTTTGGGATTTCAGTATTACTAGGCAAAGTTCCCGAGGCCCTAGTGCTTTGATTTAAAGCAAGTTGACTGACTTGAGTTTCAAGATTTCTGATTGAAGCTTGAGTTTGGGTCATAAACCCTTTCATGAGTGCTTCCAAAAAAAGATTTGAGTCATCATGTGGAGATGCATGACTTTGGTTTTGAAGAGGTGGTTGATTATTTTGAAAACCTTGATGACGATTATTCTGATGATGGTTGCTTTGAAAATTTCCCTTGTAGTGGTTTTGAGAACTGCTTGCTTGATTTTGAAAATTAGAATTCCCTTGTGGTTTTTGTGCAGGTGGATTTAAACATGGACTATTCCAAGAGAAATTAGGGTGCTGCTTCCAACTGGCATTGTATGTGTTGGAGTGAGGATTCGGTCTGTTTTGAACGTAGTTTACAGATTCAGAATTATGAGGACAGTGTTCATAAAAATGTTCATCACCACAACATACACATTGCACAGAAAGGACAGGTGCAGGAGATTTGGTGACAGGAGGCTGTGCTCCTTGACCTGAAGTGATGTTTTTAAGCATATTAGTCATGGAAGCAAGCTGAGCTGTCAATGAAGTGTATGCATCAATCTCATGCAACCCGGCAGACTTCTTTTGAGTTGAAATTTGAGCTCTTGGATCAGCCCATTGTCCATTGTTTGCAGAAATCTTTTCAAGAATTTCATACCCGGTATTGTAGGTGTTAAAGGTAAAGGCCCCTCCTGAAGTCGCATCGAGCATTTGTTTTGTGTTGGAATCAAGTCCATTGTAAAAAGTCTCGAGTTGAATATAGTAGGGAATGCCATGGTGAGGGCATTTCCTTAATAATTCTTTAAACCTTTCCCAAGCATCGGAAATTGCTTCATCGTCCATTTGTTTAAACATGCAAATTTCGTTTCTGGACTTAGCATTCCGGGTAGGTGGAAAATATTTTCGCAAAAACTTTTCAGCCATATCACCCCAAGATGGTACTGAACCTGGTGTTAATGAATTGAACCATACTCTTGCCTTATCCCTTAGAGAAAATGGAAATAAAGTGAGCCTTAAGGCTTCGGGAGATACTCCAGGGATTAGAAAAACATCGGTGATCTCCATAAAAGATTTTAAATGAGAGTGGGGATCCTCCGATGGTAATCCGACAAATTGACCATTAGCTTGCAACATATGAAACATGATGGGTTTTGGTTCAAAATGTAAAGTGTCTAAATGTGGCCTAACAATCCCAGAATTCAATTGCTCAAAATTTGGGATTGCGTAGTCCATAATTCTTCCATCTTTCGAGTTTGCAAGATCAATGATGTTAAGTGGTTCTTCATTACCAATTGATCCATTATCATCCCCTTCCTCATTGTTATGTGGTGGATGTTGTTGAAAAGGTGGATTTTGTTGAAATGGAATAAACGGTGGATTACCAAAAAGTGGTGGGTTTTGTTGAAAAGGTGGATTTTGACGATTATTTCCAAAGATTGGTGGAGGCCGAATTGGATTTTCTAAAGGTGGTCTCATTTGATTTTCCAAAGGTGGTCGAACGTGATTTTCTAAAGGTGGTGGGTTTGGTGGTCTATTTTCAAAACCGGGTGGAGGTCCGTCCATATTGAGAGAGTTTGATATTCTTTGAATTCTTCTTCCTTGATGAAAAGTTCTCTCAATATCCGGATCTAACTCGAAAAGTTCCCCACGTGATATTCTTGGCATACACCACTTTCAGAAAATCTTTAAAATTCCCAATGGTGCTAGAAAAATCAAATCTTTAAAAATACTTTTATAGAGTTTTAGCTTACCAATCCCCGGCAACGGCGCCAAAAACCTGATGCGTGCTTTGAATACACCTACAGACGTGTGCTAATAGAACCAATAAGCAAGTATACTTATTTAGAACTATGTCGTCTTAGCAAGTAATAAAGTGGTAAAGATACCGATTATCGTCCCACAGAGATTGGAGTTAAAATTGCTACAAAAGTATGATGAAAGAAATGATTTCTGAAGATGATTTGGAAGAAAATCTTTTGGTTGATTGGTTGATGATTAACACAGGTTCTAATTAACAATATTAAAAGAGAAGCAAGGGTGTAAGACTTGTGATGTTATGATAAACCAAATTCCAGCAGACCAATGCTACAACAATGCTACAGCATGAAACTGTAGTGATGCTGCAGCATAGCAGTGACAAAAACGAGTTTTATTATCTACTTTGAGACACGTTCCTCTCGGACTCTCACCATCCCATGATTCCAGTAGCTAGAGCAATCTCATCTCTGAGCAGAACCCAAGATAATGGAACGATGGAAATAGCGTTCTCAAAGTACATGGTAAAACAAATCCTCTTTGTTAAAAGTCACTCTCTTGATATAACCTCCTTGCCTTCCAAGTTGTTTTACTCCTAAATAGCTTATCTCTAAGTCTATTCCATTTTAATCCCTTGAGAAAATGATAACTTATCAAGAATGAATCATTTTAGAAAACAAAAGTAACAACTCTCATTGCAAGTTACTCTCTCGATACAACCCCTTAAGTCATCCAAATTGACGTGCTATTCAATGGCATATCTCTAGGTCCATGACACTTTAACACTATCAAAGTGATCAATTTGTCAAAGGATTTTGTTATCTTGAAAGAAACTTGGGTTGGAATAATAAAACATCATTTTTGCCACAAAAATACTTACTTTCTTTTGGTCATCATAACACCCCTTGCCTCACACCCAAACTACAAGATTAGCTACTCATTACACTAAATGAAACAAAATAAATGCAAGATACTAAGAAAGTAAACATGATGATTGGGAGTGTAAAGTACTTCGAAATAAAAACTAACTAAAGTAAATTGCTAAAAAATGTAAAGACAAGAATGTAAGTAATAAGCAATAAATGACAAGAGTACAAATGAATGTAAATCTATGTCTAACAAGAATATATACTGAAAAGTAAGAGCGTTAAACATAAGACATAAGATGTAAGAACATTAAAGAGACGAAAATGTGCAGTGGGATACTGCCCAGTGCTGCAGCAGTGCCTTCGTGTATCTAAGAACAAAGAAAAATTAAAGGAAGAACACTTGAAGATTTGAAGAATACATGAAGAACATGAATGAGATTTCTGTAAAATAAACTACAGAGGTTTAGGACTGATTTTAGATCAGTTCTAAAGTGGGTTATCCAAAAGGTAAGATGTCCCCTCTGTTTATAACAAAAGGGAATGGCATCTTAGGTAAATAAGTGCAACTAGGCCTAACTAAATAGTACAACTATTCAACTAGAAGTACAACAGCCAACTAAATACTTACTTAAACTATCATTGCAATCTAAAGAGTGTTTTAGGGGTTACAAAATATCAAATTTAATCACAAAAATATCAATTTCCAGCTCATGACTTCGTTTTCTTCAGCCCCTTTATCACCAGATCCCTGTTGTTCCAATGCTGCAGCAATACCCTGTTTTGGCTGATTTTCTCAAAAATGCTTATATTAGCCTACCAATTCAGTAAAACAAGCTAACCATGATTCCTAACTCCAAGAAAGTAAAACAAGATAAAAAAGACTCAAAGTTGGGATTTTAGAATGAAAAAGTCCTAACTAATCTAAAGAAATAAGTGCTTAAGTACTCAAAATTGAGCACTTATCACCATCCCAAACTAAGAAATTTGCTTGTCCCCAAGCAATAAAAAGACTAAAAGAAAATGACTCAAATTTTGAAAGTTTTGTACAAGGATGGCATTAAGTGCACATCATGAGTGTGAGCATGTTAAGGATGCATAGCATAGCCTTTCATAAATCCCAAGTGACCGAAGTCCCATTCTTTTGTGACCATAAACCATAAGTTAGCCTCACATTCTCTTTGTTCTAGTCAACACATCATACTCATCACATATTACTAGGACTTTAAGTGAACTGGATCTCTCTTTTTGGCATATTTTTTTCTTTCTCACTTTGCCTTTTCTCTCCCCATGCATCTTTCAAATTTTTTATGCATTTTCTGTTTTGATGACATACACCTGCCCCTATAGGACATTTTTGGTGTTTTTGGTGTTTTTAACCACTTTTTCTTGACGTGCAATGTTTGCTAAGGCTTTGCCTTTGATTGTCATTTTTAGACACCCCCCACCCCAAACTAAGAGATTTACAATGTCCTCATTGTATGGAGGAAAGGATGTATTTTCAATGGTTTCAAGTGGCTAAAAATGGGAGAAAAGAACAATGGCCTAGATCATTTCTGTGATGAATGTAGAATGTGGACCAAATTGTGTCCCAAGCAATTCTGAGGCTAATTCTAGCATGAACAACCTAAAGAAATGGTCTTGGACTTGTGAAATTATTTGGGCTATGCAAACATGCTAACACTACTCATTCATGACCCAAATGCAAGAAAATAAACCTAAAATATGCAAAAACTAATCCCAGACTCAAATAACAAAAATTAAGATAATAAATGGAGCTAAGAGTTCATGATTAACCTGCCCTACTCATTGGGAGTAGGCTGTTTCTGCCCAAAAATGGTAGTGCCCTGAGTCCCAACAGCCTTGAGTGCTGCAGCACCATTCGTGACAGCAACCACTACTTTCAGCTTTCGGTTTTCCTGCTGCAGTTTGGCTATCTCCCGGTTCTTTTCTTTCAGCAACCTTCTCAGCTTTGGCAGGCCTAAACTGCCCATCTCTCTTGCTTTCCTCTTTCTTTCAGCAACAACAGTCTTCACTTCGAACCTTAACTCCTCAACCTCCTCTATGAACTCATTCCTCTGCTTCAATATGGTATCCAAAAGGGTGCTGTTTTGGCTCAGCACGTCCTGCATCATATTGACCATGTCAAAGGGTTCCAACACCTTTCTCTCTTCTATCCCGCAGCCTTTGCACTGCTCTCAAATCAATCTCAGACTTCTCCCTTTGTTCTTTCACTATCAAATCGTCTTTGTATTGCGGGACACCCATCTCCACCAGCAACTTTGTCAGCATTCCTGGAAAATAGAACTTCCCTTTGATCTTGTGGCACATTCCCTTATACTTCTCAGCATTTGCTTCCCCAAGTTCACTGTTTTTCCTGTCATAACACAAAATAGCAGAAACATTCTCTCCACAGATATCGTGCTGTCATGTGTGGTTGGTGAAATGGAATGTCTCACCAAATTTATCCACACATTGGCATCTGCAGAGAGGTTAGAAGCTTTAAAGGTTCTCAGCATGAGATTGGAGTGGTATTCCCAAGTGGTTCTAGGCTTTCCTAATGCAGCAACCACCTCATGTAAGTCATTTAACGTTGCATTATTTACCAGTTTATAAAACTTAGTCTTGGCTGGTGGAGTAAGTGATAGGAAGCTGTTGATTCTCTTGGCTGTAAGGTGGACTGGAATGCCTCTAACAGTCAGTCTAGAGGATGAGTTGGTTGCCACCTCGCAGTAAAACTCTCGGATCAATGTGAGATTGTAAGAGTGATGGATCTCACAAAGTTTATCCAGCCCTTGGGTTTCTACCACCTGTTTGATAAAATGAAACTCTCTAATGCTTTGTTCATCGAATCCCTTATCAGGTAGACCTATCCTATTCTGAAACTTTGGCCACATTTTGGCAGCAGCTGTAGAGCTGAAGCCATGGTTTGGTCTAACAGGTCTCTTTACAAACTTAGCAGTCACATCATCCTTCTTTTTCTTTCCTACAGATTGTTCATGCTGCATGGCTGTTGCAGCATAACAATTTGTCTCTAAGGGTTCTGTTCTAGATGGCTCACCTTCCTCAATCAATCTTTTACTTCTTTTTCTTAACTGCTCAGCCCTTGTGGTTTTTGTTGCATGAGTTTTACCCAAATACTTTCTTTTTATAGGAGCTATTCTCTCAATCAATGGTTCGTCCTCATCTTCCCAAATGGTTTCATTTAAATTAGGAATGGTGTTGATTGGACTTTGGTGAACCGCAGGTGGCATTTCCATGGTCATCTCTTCAATTTCTTCCACCGCATTGTTTTTATGAATAGCTTCTGAAATGTTTGTGGTGGAGTGAAGAGGTCCAAAGGACCAATCAAACTCATTTCTTTTAAAGAATCTCAAATCCACAGAAGTAGAACTAATGGGCTTTATTTGAATCTCAGGAGATGTTTGGATGGTTTCTATCTCAAAGTCTTCCACCTCAGTGCTTTTAGTAGTAGATCTTTGAGTATCTGAGGTGGAGTCCGACGGTCCAAATGGCCAAACAAACTCCAGAGGCTCAAAGAAAGCCACATTTAGTTTTGTGGAAATAATGGGTTTACCATGATCATTCTTTGAACTGGAAGCAATCATTTCATTCAAATAGGTGATTAGAGAAGATGATACATTTGCCTTACCCTTCTTTGTAGATGCAGAATGCGGACCTCTGTAGGGAACGAGAGCAAGATAGTTTGTTGTGCTTTCTTGAACTTTAGTTGAAACAGGGGTTGCGATAGGTGCTTTTGTTTGTTTCTCCACACCCGAACCTTCACCTTTCTCTAGTTTTTTCTTTATTGAAAGTTTTGCGAAGGGCAAACGACATAAAGGAGGAGTAGAATCGTCCTCCAAGACCACCATTTCAGGGCTTCGATTCGAAACAGGGGGCGAACCACAACCCTATTTCTTCCACTGCGTCGCACATTTAGGGCTTCGCCTTCTGCATTTGGGTCTCGATGTAGGGTGCGCTTCACTCTTGCCATGAAATCGTAGGCTTCGATCGACTGAGAAAGAGGGTATTTTGATTTTGTGGTTGAGTGTGGTGGTTTTCGTGAGGAACAGAGACGAGAGAGATAGAAGATGAAGAGAGTGGGTTAACTAGGAAAAGGGTTTTAGCTGAGGGTTATTTTGGGAAGAATCTGAAAGGACATTGTACTTATCTGATATGGGGAATAGCAAACCAGCTGTAAATTGGGTATTACTCAAAGGATAGTTTTAAGGAAAGTACAACTAGAGGCTATGTGTGTACTTGATCCCAACATCATGTTTTATCTAGTTGGAAAAAGGTAAACTGACTTAGTTAGCTTCTTTTGAGAATTCTTTTCTGCCCTTTTTCTTTAATGCCTTTCCTTAAATTCTTTGGAATAGAATTTTATTTAATTCCCCTCTGATTTTCCAACTGATTTGCCTGAAAGAAAAAACGAACCCCTCTGATGTTGCAGCATTGACTCAACATCCTTTGGTTTCTCTTGTTTGCTTAATTGGCTGCACATCAGTAAACACATCACTCTCAACTAATACAGAAATATAACAATGCATTAAAATAATATTTACAAGGATAGTTGGAACTTTTGAAGATAGTTCCCATCTTTGTTTGAAGCTTTTAGCACAAAGAAATCACCTCCACAGGGTAATTTTGTGGAGATGCTGCAGCATCATGGTATAGCTTCACTCTTTGTCCATTGACTTTGAACACACTATTGTCTTCCGGGTTAACTAAGTCTACAGCCCCGTATGGATAAACCTTGTGTATGACAAATGGGCCTGACCATCTAGACTTAAGTTTACCCGGAAACAATTTCAACCTAGAATTGAACAAAAGACATTTCTGACCAGCTTTCAACTCTCTGTGCCTGATTCTATTGTCATGCCATTTTTTGGTTTTCTCTTTATAGAGTTTGGCATTCTCATAGGACATGTTCCTATGTTCCTCTAGTTCACAGAGTTGTAACTTCCTCTTGTTATCAGCATCATCTAAGTTCATGTTCAACTCCTTTATAGCCCAGTATGCTTTGTGTTCTAACTCTAAAGGGAGATGACAAGCCTTTCCAAAGACTAGCTTGTATGGGGACATACCTAAAGGTGTTTTGAAAGCAGTCTTGTATGCCCATAAAGCATCATCTAATTTGAAAGCCCAGTCTTTTCTATTTGGTTTGACAACTTTTTGTAAAATCCCCTTTATTTCCATGTTTGAGAGTTCAGCTAAACCATTTGTTTGTGGGTGATAAGCAGTGGCAACTCTGTGTTTCACATTGTATTTTTCAAGAACTTTACTTAACAAATTGTTTATAAAATGGGTACCCTCATCACTAATTAGTGCACGGGGGGTACCAAACCTTGTAAAAACTTGTTTTTGTAAAAACTTGACAACAATTTTTGCATCATTTGAAACACATGCCATTGCTTCAACCCATTTGGACACATAATCAACAGCAACAAGAATGTATTGACAATTGTTAGATGGTGGGAATGGACCCATGAAATCAAGTCCCCAAACATCAAACAACTCAACTTCCAAGATCCCATTCAAAGGCATTTCATTTCTTTGAGAAATGGAACCACTTCTCTGACACTCGTTGCACCTTTGTGCAAAATTATGGGCATCTTTAAAGAGAGTAGGCCAATAAAAACCAGATTGAAGCACTTTAGCTGCTGTTCTTTGGCCTCCGAAATGTCCTCCATAAGCTGACTGGTGGCAATGCTGCAGGATTGCTACCACTTCTGATTCTGGAATGCACCTTCTCAGTATTTGATCTGTACCAAGTTTAAACAAAAAAGGGTCATCCCATATGTAAAATTTGCAATCATGGAGAAATTTCTTTAGCATATGGTGAGTATAATCAGAAGGTTTGATGCCACAAGCTAAGTAATTAGCTATGTCAGCAAACCATGGCAGCTGTGTTTGCACCATAAGAATCTTTTCATCAGGGAAGGTTTCTATGATGTCTCCACCTTCCCTACTTTCAACTAACTTTTCCAACCTAGACAAGTGATCAGCCACTTGGTTCTCCACCCCTTTCCTATCAACAATTTCTAAGTCAAACTCTTGCAATAACAAAACCCATCTTATTAGCCTTGGTTTTGCATCTTTCTTTGAAATGAGATATTTGATGGCAGCATGGTCAGTGTGAACAATGACTTTAGCTCCCATCAAATATGATCTAAAATTTTCAAATGCAAAAACCACTGCTAATAACTCTTTTTCAGTTGTTGTGTAATTGATTTGAGCTTCATTTAGGGTTTTGCTTGCATAGTGGATGGTATGAAAAATCTTTTCTTTTCTTTGACCTAAAACTGCACCAACAGCCCAATCACTTGCATCACACATGATTTCAAAAGGTTTGTCCCATTCAGGAGCAACAACCACTGGAGCAGTTACCAAAGCTTTCTTTAAAGTAAGGAATGCATTTCTGCAATCCTTATCAAAATCAAATTTTTGGTCTTGCTGTAATAATAGACATAAAGGTTTTGAAATCTTTGAAAAATCTTTTATGAAACGTCTATAAAAACCAGCATGACCAAGAAAACTTCTGATTCCTTTAACAGTGGTTGGTTCAGGTAGTTTTTCAATAACTTCAAGTTTAGCTTTATCTACCTCAACTCCTCTTTTTGAAATTAAATGACCAAGGACAATTTCTTCTGTAACCATGAAATGACATTTTTCCCAGTTAAGAACCAAGTCAGTTTCTTCACACCTTTCAAGACTTTGTTTTAGATTTTCCAAACAATGATCAAAAGATGAACCATACACAGAAAAATCATCCATAAATATTTCAATGGATTTTTCAAGCATGTCAGAGAATATGGACATCATGCATCTTTGGAAAGTAGCAGGTGCGTTGCAAAGTCCAAAAGGCATCCTCTTAAAAGCAAAAGTGCCAAAAGGACAAGTGAAAGTAGTCTTCTCTTGGTCTTCCGGTGCTATGGCTATCTGATTGTAACCTGAGTATCCATCCAAGAAGCAGTAGAACTCTTTTCCAGCTAACCTGTCCAACATTTGATCAACAAAAGGTAAAGGAAATGGTCTTTTTGAGTAGCATTGTTTAGTCTACGGTAGTCCATGCATATTCTCCATCCGGAGACTATTCTAGTCGGGACGAGTTCATTCTTGTCATTAGAAATGACAGTGATCCCACCCTTCTTAGGCACACATTGGACTGGACTAACCCAAGAACTACTGGCTATTGGGAAAATAATTCCTGCATCTAACCATTTTAAAATTTCCTTTTTTACTACCTCTTTCATAACAGGGTTTAGTCTTCTTTGTGGTTCTATGGACTTGAAATTCTTTTCTTCTAGGATGATCTTATGTTGACAAATAGAGGGGCTAATTCCCCTAAGGTCAGCAATGGTCCAACCTATGGCTTTGGTGTGTAACTTCAACATATCCAACAACTTCCTTTCCTGATGCAGTTCTAGGGTAGCTGATATTATAACAGGTAATTTGTCTTCTTTTCCTAGAAAGGCATATTTCAGGTGAGACGGGAGTTTCTTCAACTCCAGGTCAGGTGGTGAGACTATGGACGGAATGGTCGGTTTTTGCTCACTATTTTCCAGCAGCTCAAATGCTGCAGCAACCAAAGGGACAGTTTCCTTTTCTATGGAAATTTCATCATCATCATCATCATCATATTCCTCACTTTTTTCCTCATCCTCCTCTTCTATCCTACAAGTCTGATTGTCTTCTTCCTCATGACATAATGACTCAATGGTACTTAGGCTTGAACAGTCTTCCATATCATTAGGGTACTTTAAGGAATTGAAAACATTGAATGTGACTTTTTGGTCGTGAAGTCTCATGGTCAATTCTCCTTTCTGGACGTCTATCAAAGTTCTACCCGTGGCTAAGAAAGGTCTTCCTAAAAGAATAGGAATATCTTTATCAGCCTCAAAGTCTAAAATGATAAAATCAGTCGGAAAAATGAATTTGTCAACCTGGACTAACACATCTTCAATCTTACCCTTTGGATAGGCAATGGTCTTGTCTGCTAAGATGAGTGTGACAGTGGTAGGTCTTGCCTCTCCTATCCCTAAGATTTTAAAAATTGATAAGGGCATGAGGTTGACACTGGCACCTAAATCACACAAGGCTTGTCCAACTTCCTTCCCACCTATTGAACAAGGAATGGTAAAACTCCCTGGATCTTTCTGCTTAGGGGGTATTTTGTTGGAAAACAGAGCACTGCAACCTTCAGTGAGGGCGACAGTCTCATACTTAATCAGCTTCTTCTTTTTACTAAAAATATCCTTCAGAAATTTGGCATAATTGGGCATCTGCTCGATTGCTTCAACAAGAGGTATGTTGATGTGCAATTGTTTGAAAACATCCAAAAACTTTTTAAATTGCAATTCTTCCTTCTCATTCTTCATCCTTTGGGGATAAGGAATGTAAGGGGGAACTGGTTTGATAACAGATTTGTTTGAAAGTTTTGAGCCAGATGGTTCCAATATGCTTGTGGTGTTGGATATGTTGGATGGTCTTGAACTAGTGATCTTAGGGTCTTGGTCCTCTTTTTGATTTGGAACAACCTGAATTTCTGGAGTAGAATGGGCTTTGGATAATTTATCAAAATCTGTTTTGGTCAAAGGGCCAAATTCCTTCTCCACAATTTCAGGTAATTCTTTTCCACTCCTAAGAGTCACAGCCTTCACATGTTCCTTTCCTGGGGCCTTTGGGATTTCAGTATGACTAGGCAAAGTTCCCGAGGCCCTAGTGCTTTGATTTAAAGCAAGTTGACTGACTTGAGTTTCAAGATTTCTGATTGAAGCTTGAGTTTGGGTCATAAACCCTTTCATGAGTGCTTCCAAAGAAAGATTTGAGTCATCATGTGGAGATGCATGATTTTGGTTTTGAAAAGGTGGTTGATTATTTTGAAACCTTGATGACGATTATTCTGATGATGGTTGCTTTGAAAATTTCCCTTGTAGTGGTTTTGAGAACTGCTTGCTTGATTTTGAAAATTAGAATTCCCTTGTGGTTTTTGTGCAGGTGGATTTAAACATGGACTATTCCAAGAGAAATTAGGGTGATGCTTCTAACTGGCATTGTATGTGTTGGAGTGAGGATTCGGTCTGTTTTGAACATAGTTTACAGATTCAGAATTATGAGGACAGTGTTCATAAGAATGTTCATCACCACAACATACACATTGCACAGAAAGGACATGTGCAGGAGATTTGGTGACAGGTGGCTGTGCTCCTTGACTTGAAGTGATGTTTTTAAGCATATAAGTCATGGAAGCAAGCTGAGCTGTCAATGAAGTGTATGCATCAATCTCATGCAACCCGGCAGACTTCTTTTGAGTTGAAATTTGAGCTCTTGGATCAGCCCATTGTCCATTGTTTGCAGAAATCTTTTCAAGAATTTCATACCTGGTATTGTAGGTGTTAAAGGTAAAGGCCCCTCCTGAAGTCGCATCGAGTATTTGTTTTGTGTTGGAATCAAGTCCATTGTAAAAAGTCTCGAGTTGAATATAGTAGGGAATGCCATGGTGAGGGCATTTCCTTAATAATTCTTTAAACCTTTCCCAAGCATCGGAAATTGCTTCATCGTCCATTTGTTTAAACATGCAAATTTCGTTTCTGGACTTAGCATTCCGGGTAGGTGGAAAATATTTTCGCAAAAACTTTTCAGCCATATCACCCCAAGATGGTACTGAACCTGGTGTTAATGAATTGAACCATACTCTTGCCTTATCCCTTAGAGAAAATGGAAATAAAGTGAGCCTTAAGGCTTCGGGAGATACTCCAGGGATTAGAAAAACATCGGTGATCTCCATAAAAGATTTTAAATGAGAGTGGGGATCCTCCGATGGTAATCCGGCAAATTGACCATTAGCTTGCAACATATGAAACATGATGGGTTTTGGTTCAAAATGTAAAGTATCTAAATGTGGCCTAACAATCCCAGAATTCAATTGCTCAAAATTTGGGATTGCGTAGTCCATAATTCTTCCATCTTTCGAGTTTGCAAGATCAATGATGTTAAGTGGTTCTTCATTACCAATAGATCCATTATCATCCCCTTCCTCATTGTTATGTGGTGGATGTTGTTGAAAAGGTGGATTTTGTTGAAATGGAATAAACGGTGGATTACCAAAAAGTGGTGGGTTTTGTTGAAAAAGTGGATTTTGACGATTATTTCCAAAGATTGGTGGAGGCCGAATTGGATTTTCTAAAGGTGGTCTCATTTGATTTTCCAAAGGTGGCCGAACGTGATTTTCTAAAGGTGGTGGGTTTGGTGGTCTATTTTCAAAACCGGATGGGGGTCCGTCCATATTGAGAGAGTTTGATATTCTTTGAATTCTTCTTCTTTGATGAAAAGTTCTCTCAATATCCGGATCTAACTCGAAAAGTTCCCCACGTGATATTCATGGCATACACCATTTTCAGAAAATCTTTAAAATTCCCAACGGTGCTAGAAAAATCAAATCTTTAAAAATACTTTTATAGAGTTTTAGCTTACCAATCCCCGACAATGGCGCCAAAAACTTGATGCGTGCTTTGAATACACCTACAGATGTGTGCTAATAGAACCAATAAGCAAGTATACTTATTTAGAACTATGTCGTCTTATCAAGTAATAAAGTGGTAAAGATACCGATTATCGTCCCACAGAGATTGGAGTTAAAATTGCTACAAAAGTATAATGAAAGAAATGATTTCTGAAGATGATTTGGAAGAAAATCTTTTGGTTGATTGGTTGATGATTAACACAGGTTCTAATTAACAATATTAAAAGAGAAGCAAGGGTGTAAGACTTGTGATGTTATGATAAACCAAATTCCAGCAGACCAATGCTACAACAATGCTACAGCATGAAACTGTAGTGATGCTGCAGCATAGCAGTGACAAAAACGAGTTTTATTATCTACTTTGAGACACGTTCCTCTCGGACTCTCACCATCCCATGATTCCAGTAGCTAGAGCAATCTCATCTCTGAGCAGAACCCAAGATAATGGAACGATGGAAATAGCGTTCTCAAAGTACATGGTAAAACAAATCCTCTTTGTTAAAAGTCACTCTCTCGATATAACCTCCTTGCCTCCCAAGTTGTTTTACTCCTAAATAGCTTATCTCTAAGTCTATTCCATTTTAATCCCTTGAGAAAATGATAACTTATCAAGAATGAATCATTTTAGAAAACAAAAGTAACAACTCTCATTGCAAGTTACTCTCTCGATACAACCCCTTAAGTCATCCAAATTGACGTGCTATTCAATGGCCTATCTCTAGGTCCATGACACTTTAACACTATCAAAGTGATCAATTTGTCAAAGGATTTTGTTATCTTGAAAGAAACTTGGGTTGGAATAATAAAACATCATTTTTGCCACAAAAATACTTACTTTCTTTTGGTCATCATAACACCCCTTGCCTCACACCCAAGCTACAAGATTAGCTACTCATTACACTAAATGAAACAAAATAAATGCAAGATACTAAGAAAGTAAACATGATGATTGGGAGTGTAAAGTACATGGAAATAAAAACTAACTAAAGTAAATTGCTAAAAAATGTAAAGACAAAAATGTAAGTAATAAGCAATAAATGACAAGAGTACAAATGAATGTAAATCTATGTCTAACAAGAATATATACTGAAAAGTAAGAGCGTTAAACATAAGACATAAGATGTAAGAACATTAAAGAGACGAAAATGTGCAGTGGGATACTGCCAATGCTGCAGCAGTGCCTTCGTGTATCTAAGAACAAAGAAAAATTAAAGGAATAACACTTGAAGATTTGAAGAACACATGAAGAACATGAAGAACATGAATGCGATTTCTGGAAAATAAACTACAGAGGTTTAGGACTGATTTTAGATCAGTTCTAAAGTGGGTTATCCAAAAGGTAAGATGTCCCCTCTATTTATAACAAAAGGGAATGGCATCTTAGGTAAATAAGTGCAACTAGGCCTAACTAAATAGTACAACTATTCAACTAGAAGTACAACAGCCAACTAAATACTTACTTAAACTATCATTGCAATCTAAAGAGTGTTTTAGGGGTTACAAAATATCAAATTTAATCACAAAAATATCAATTTCCAGCTCATGACTTCGTCTTCTTCAGCCCCTTTATCACCAGATCCCTGTTGTTCCAATGCTGCAGCAATACCCTGTTTTGGCTGATTTTCTCAAAAATGCTTATATTAGCCTACCAATAAAGTAAAACAAGCTAACCATGATTCCTAGCTCCAAGAAAGTAAAACAAGATAAAAAAGACTCAAAGTTGGGATTTTAGAATGAAAAAGTCCTAACTAATCTAAAGAAATAAGTGCTTAAGTACTCAAAATTGGGCACTTATCATTCACCTTGTCCAGAAAAAGGCGATCTTGTCATTTTTTCCATTACGTAAGATTCACATACATCAACTGATTCAAAATCAAAAGATTTTAGAAGTCCATCCTTTTAGAGCTTCTTTATGCGTTCCAAGCTTATGTGACCCAAACGACAATGCCATAGATAGGTCGTGTTTAAGTCATTTGATTTTTGCCTTTTAGTATTTATGTTATATACATGGGTTTGTAAATCTAGCATATAAAGCCCATACAACAATTTAGCATTGGCATAAAACACATCATTCTTATAAATAGAACAACAATTATTCTTTATAATAACTGCAAAACCTTCAAAATCCAAAACTGAAGCCGAAATAATGTTTTTGGTAATTGCAGGAACGAAATAACAATTATTCAATTCTAAAATTAAACCAGAAGGTAAAGACAAACTATAATCTCCTATGGCGAGTGCCGTAACTTTTGCACCATTTCCAACGCGTAAGTCTACCTCTCCTTTAGCCAAGCTTCTACTTCTTAATCCCTGCACATTCGAAATAATGTGAGAACCACACCCGGTATCAAATACCCAAGAAGTAGTGTTTGTTGCAAGAATGTCTATAACATATATACCTGAAATGGAACCTACCACGGTTCCATTTTTCTTGTCTTCCAGGTATTTTGGGCAGTTTCTTTTCCAATGTCCCTTTGTATTGCAATAGAAACAATCACTGTCAGCAGCTACTCTAACCTTTTCAGAAGGTCAGCAGCTACTCTAACCCAATCACACGAGTCTTTTGCTTTCTAGTGGCCTCTTTCTTGAACCCCTTTCCTTTATTAACCATGAGCACTTCCTTCTTTGGTGTAACAAATATGTTTTGCTCAGCAGTTTCCAACTCTTCAAGTGTTTTTGAATCTCCATTCATATTAAATTTTAGCCGAAATTGAGAAAAACCATCATGCAGAGATTGCAAAATGATGTCAGTGGCCAATTCTTGACCATATGGAATCCAAGCCTTTCCATATTTTCAAAATATCCAATCATATTGAACACATGAGGACCGACTGGCTTACCCTTCTCGAGATAACACTTAAGAATAGCCTTATGAGTCTCATATCTTTCCACCCTCGCTTGATCCTTAAACATAGTTTTAAGGGTACGAATGATAAGCATCCATCCTCTCAAATCTCTTTTGGACTTTTGATTCCATGGATGCTAGCATAAGGCAGGTAACAATAACTGACTTATCTCTTATAGTTTTTTCAGTAGCTTTTTCAGCATCAGATGTCGTGTCACTTAAAGTTGGGATAGGGGTCTCAAGGACATCTTCTCTTCCTTCGGACCTGAGAACAATTCTCAGATTCCTTTCCCAATCAAGGAAGTTAGTTCCATTCAACTTGTCCTTCTCAAGGAGCGAACGAAGATTGATGATTGTTTGATTGTTAGACATGAATCCATGATATCTACAAAGAATTATTTTTGCAAAATTTAAATCATGTTGTCATACAAAAGCTTATGATAATTTAAACATATCATAAATAAAAAAAGCTAATGTACATTTTATTCGATATAGTATGTCCCTTGTGAATAAAATGATTTCAAGACCTTGTTTTACAAAATTTTAAGCATACTTTGGCATTTCCTTAAAACTTTATCATGGCATGGTAAGTAAATTATTTACTTAATTATAACATTTATAATCCTTGGTTAATAAGTTACATCTTATGTCAACCTATTACTATGTCTCAAAATCCAAAACTTTATCTTTTGAGAATTTTGTTGAGTGCAACCAAATCAAGGCTATAAATCCCTTATATAGATTTACCCGTATTAGCCTAAGTTCAATAAGGAGACACCCTGCTTTGGCAGAAACTATCTCTTATATTCCGAAGACCTCATAGGTTATGATTTGGAAAGACATTGCCTCAATATTCGTTTAAGGGACCCAAGTACTACTATGTTGGTTTGTTTACTAGTGAACTTAATCTCATAAACTAACAACATATAAACTTAGAAAAAAATCAATGTAAATCGACATCTATTGATTTATATTTAGCAAATATCAAATATTCTACTCATACATGAAATATCAAATATTTATATGCATGCAATTGAAAAGAATACTTCAACTTATTAGATAGTTTGTCTAATTTAAATCAATCTAATAAAAGAATTTTTCAATCATATCAAAACATTTTTAATATTGTTTCCACGTTTAAGTAAATTAGCCAATTAACTTAATTAATTTCAAGTAATCATGGAAAGAATTCAAAATGATTTTATAAAAGGAATTAATTCTAAAAGGAATGAATATGAAAGAACATGTCATATATTATTTAATTTCCTTTAAATAAAACCTCACCAACATACAACATTAACGTGTGGAAGAAGAAAAAAATCTCCTTTTTTTCTTTATTTTATTTTATTTCATAAATAAATAGAATATGAGTATCATTATACCCAACATGTTTTGTGACAATTTTTCAATACATGTTTAAAATTGTTTGACTTCTATTAATCCGTGAAAGTTAAACAAAACTTGAATATACATGCATAAACTAATTGAAGCAAAACCAATACCAGGAACATGTATTAAAACAAAGACCACAAAACAAAATTCTTAAATACCAAGAATTTAAGAACACCATTGTAGATCAAAATTAATATATTGCAACCGGCTCTGATACCACTGTTATGTTTCGGATGCAAAAAAACGGAATTTCAGAAAACTATTTTCTTTTGACATCCAACCAAAATCATGTGCATATATTAACTTCGAATCTTGAGTAATAAGCAATGTACCTTAGATGCGAGATTACGAACTGTTTTGGAGAAAGAACCTCAAGTGTGATTTCTTTACTTGGTCCATACGAGAACAAACCAAGATCTCCTTGTTACGTTTGCTAGAACGGGACAAGAAGATGAACTTCTTGTCTAGCTAGGGTGGGCGGAAACAATATGGGGGAATTAGGGATTCTTTCTTTTCAAATAACAATGAAAAGAATTGGTGTGTATAATTCATTTGGTAATCAAGTGTATTTATAATCATTATAATACACTAGTTACCTAAACTAAATAATCCCTAAAAGCCCTTTTAGCTCCTAACACCTCAAGCCCACTATGGACCCGTGTTATTTGATCTTCTTCATTACTCTATTGTGTGTGACCTTACAGGACCCGGTTATATTAGTAATGATCCAATATAAATTGGCTCATATATCATAATTGGTTTCTAGCAAAACATTATGATCATCTAACTTAACCGGATTAATTAATCTCCATTATTAATCCCATTCTAGGTTTAGTGATTACCATCTTGATTAATGACATATTCCTTCAAAAACATATTTCTTCTTGGGGGAAGGGGGTTGCTGAACGAAGAAAAAGTCGATTGATTTAGCTTTTGTTCTTTTTAAATTCTTTATACACTGATACATTAAAAATTTATGAAAGAAAGTTAATGGTTGTTAGAACTAGCGACAAAATGCATAAGGACATGCCAACTACAAAGTATTTGAATACTTTTATAATTTACCTAAAATATATAAAACTTAAAAACACATTTTCTCCAAGGCATTAATGTTTTTTTATCCCAAAATATATGCATTCAAAACTATGAATCTCTAGAAATATAAAATTCATATGAACTTACTTGACGTAGTGTTTATCTTTGTATCACTTAAAGAAGCCATGAGGAAGCGATTTCGCTTTCCTTGATTGTTTCTCTTCGTTACCTAATCTAATGGATTGATTCAATTGTATGTCTTGTTCCTCCTCTGGATGAGAGAATTTATAGAAATTCTTGAGGGAGGTAACCACTAACCACCACTATTTATATGTAATCCAAAGGGTGCAACTCTCCTCAAATTTACTCCCCTATATTTGCATTAAGTCCCTCCAGAAATTATAGGGACCAATATGCAATATTAAAAAACATATACATGTAAACAAATATACAAATGATCAAGCAGGGGCAGAACACAAGTCTTTCAATCGCAAGACCGGACCTAACGTAGTAAAAACTAATGTTGTAAACAAACCGAACGAGCACGAGCGAAAGCTTGTTCATGTTTTCCTTTTACGTTCGTTTTAACTTAAACGAACAAACTAACAAAAACAAACATAAATTTTTGTATTCGTGTTCTCATTCGTTTAGAAAATTGATATGTTCGTGTTCGTTTGTTAACAAATTGTATGAACGTAAAAACACTTAAAAAAGGTGCACCCACTGTAGTGAAATGCTCCAATCAAACTCTTCACCTACACTCACGCCACTAGGCTTAAGACAAAGGGCAGAGAGCAATGAAATATTGAAAAGGGTTGAGGCTTATTTATACTAAAAATGGATGGCTTTTGGTTTGAAAACCCCCTGATTTGGGATGGAATCTCACTAGAAAAAAAGGCTCTCTGGTGCTTTGGAATCTCATGGTGGGGAACTCATCCAAGCATCATCAAATATTTATATCAAAGTGAAGTGCTGGAAGGAAATATATAACTTAAGCGGAGGCCAAATCATATTTTGTAAGTGAACTAGTGAAGTATCAATCTAAATAAATAATATATTATTGGACTACATATTTGTTGATCCAAACCCTCAGTGATTTGATAATGACCCTCTCTTATATACTTAGTGAAAATTGTAAGTAAACAATATGTATCAGAGTTTCACTATCGCTGATAAGTACTAAGATCTTACAGTACCGCTGATAGGAACTCTCGCTCTTTAAATTAAACATCCAGCGAACACTGTTCACCATTAATGCTCTGAGTTTGTTCAGTCATTATGATGATCGCTGATAAGTTAGTTGTTTACTTATGATCCCTGAAGACAAGTTTCACGTCAACAAAGGTTCTACGCTGAAGTCGAAGATCAAGCTCAAGAACCAGCGACAAGTCTCCTAATGAACTGATGCGGATCAGCGAAGACTCAGATTTGTCCACTCAACGTGAAGTATCAAGTACAAGACTTCAGCTATCGCTGAACTCTATCATTCGCTGATATGAAATGATAGATCGATGAATCAACGAAAACTGATCATGAAGTCCTCCGTACAAAGTACTTTTGTCTTAACCTCCCTTGCACGACTCCGTACGAAATGTCAGAAAAGAACCTCCGAAAATCTGAAATCGTACAACCACTCTGATACTACACTGTTCATCCTTACGGCTACTAAGGTTGTCATCAAAAGTCAATGACATGCAACCAACCAGTTGATGACACGTGTAAAGTATATACTGACTTGCATTAAATGCATGCAGTATATAAAGAGATGAACTCACTTCTTTTGAAGCAACTTGCTAACTCTGGACAAGTTCAAATCTCTTATCTCAGATAGGTTATTATTAGTAATTTCCTTATCTCTCTTAGTGCAAGAAACCTTAGTGTTCCAACTTGTTTAGATTTAGGTTTATCCTTAATCTTGTCTCCGCAACAAGCTGTAAATTGTTAATGATTTATCAATAAACAATTTAGAAAAGTAAAATCTGTGTGTTTGTATTCAACCCCCCCCCCCCCCTTTCTACAAACTTGTATAGGCCTTCGGGACCAACAAGTGGTATCAGAGCAGATTTGTTTAATCTCATAAACAAGATCTAATCTAAGATATTTCTCTTCCTTGCTATTATCTGAAAATGGCCACCAATACAAACACAAATTATATAGACAATGGTTCTCTTGCAAAACCCCCTAGATTTTCTAGAGATAACTTCAACTTATGGAAAAATAGGATGACACTCTTCTTAGAAGGTGTAGACCCTACTATGCCTTACTATATAGAGAATGGTCCATTCATCCCTGTAAGATTTGATGCTGCAGTTCCAGGCACTGAGAATAGACATGCTATTCCAGAAAGGCTGGTACCTAAAGAAATCCATCAATGGACTGACGAAGATAAGAAGAAAGTGGCTATAGATACAAAAGCCAGATCCATACTATCCATGGCTCTTCCTGACGAAGTCTACCATTCCGTCATGAATCTGAAAACATCAAAAGCCATGTGGGACACAATATGTGTTCAGTATGAAGGAACGTCTGAAGTCCAGGACTCAAGAAAGATCAACCTGGTAAGACAATACGAAAGCTTCATTTCTGGTAAGAATGAAACTCTCTCTGAAGTTCACCAACGTTTTAATTGTTTAATTATAGATCTGAAAACTGTTGGTAAGGAATATTCTAACTTTGAAGTGCTGACAAAGTTTCTAGAATGTTTACCTGAAAGTTGGGACAATTATTCCATGTGTCTCAAGCTGTCAAAGGATCTAAGATCAATGACCCTTGCTACCTTATATGGCACGTTGTTGAATCATGAGCAATCAAGCCATCTTAAGAAGAATCTTGTAAAAGATTCCAAAAACACCCCTGTTGCTTTAATCTCAGAGGAACCTTCTACTCAGCGACCCTCGGTCACTATCACTGAGTTAGAGAGTAACTCTGAAAGTTCATCAGATTCTGATTTTTCAGATGATGAATCCTTGGCTCTCCTAACCAAAAAGTTCAGGAGATTTGCCAAGAAGAAAATGTTTAGAAAGAACAAACCTCTTTCCATAGCTGACAAGCCTAAATCATCAGTTTTTGTTGATAAGGCTACTGCTACTTGTTTTAACTGCGAAAAGATAGGACATTTTGCTAACGAGTGCAGGTCTAAGAAAGTCTCTAGACCCTCAGCTTTTACAAAGAAATCCTTTGTTCCAAGGAATAAAGATGACAAATACTCAAAGCTGAAAGACAAATATGCGAAGCTGAAAAGCTTTAAGAAGAAAGGCAAAGGCCTGATGGCTGACTATGATTGGGCTGCTTCTCATGAAGAAGCATCATCATCTGATTCTGAAGATGATGAAGCAAATCAATGTCTCATGGCCAAGATTGAAGAGGAAGAAAGCTCAGACATTCCCTCCACTTCAACCTCTGCTATTCAGGTATCACCTTCTTTCTTTACCAATATTGCAAATATTGATGAAGCTGATAGTCTCCGAAAGATCGATCTCTTGACTAGAAGTTTATACGAAGCCATGAACGGCAAAACTGTGGTTGAAAACCAAAACCTTGATCTCGATGAAAAGCTTAAAAACTGTCATCTTCAAATAGAAAAGCTTTCTAAAATTGAAGAAGATTTTAAAGATCAAGTATATTTAAATCAACTAGTCAAAATCGAACGAGCAGAAGCTATCGCTGCATTAGAGGCTGAAAAAGCTACTGTTGAAGGATGGTGTAATTCTTCAACAAAGATCACTGAGATGATTAAGGCTCAGATTCCTCTGAGTGATAAACGTGGTCTGGGTTATAAATATGATACTCCAAAACCAACCACTGAACGTTCAATGCTTAAATTTGGAACGTTCGTATCCTCAGTCGCTGATACTTCATCTTCTCAGTGCTCATCGTCCATTACACCAATCCCTGAGGAAACTCCTACCTCCTCAAAAGGCAAGGAGAAAATGGTTTATTCAAAATCTACCTCTGTCTCTAAAGACAAAGGTAAAGGAATTGTTATTTATCAAAATCCTCAGAAGTGTACTTTAGTACCAAAGCTGAATGCTTCTAAAGCTTCAGTGACCCATCCCTCTGGATCAAAGAAGCTGATCTCTGGATCTATTCAGAGATCTACTCCTAGACTCAGAGTGGATATCCTTGGTAAGAAATCTGAAGAACTGAATGTTTGTTCCATTTCTAAAGCCAATAGTTTACTTGGTGCTGGCACTTCTAATTCAAAATTAAAAGCTCAGCATTCAAATGGTCCTAGAACTACTTTTAGCTATAGGAAATGTTATCACTGTGGACTCACTGATCATATTGCTAGTAAGTGCCCCACAGCCACCAAAGCTGAAAAGATAGCTAAGGTGAAGATTGCCCCCAAGGCAAAGAAGACCAACCCTGGTGCAAATCAGGTCAAGGTGAATTCTACCACTGAGGTTAAGAAATTAACCAAAGTGAAGAAAGACAAAGCTGAATCTTCAAATGCTGCGAAGACCGCTGAACCTTCAATTCCAACTACTTCCACTGACAAACGTGTATACATGGTTAAGTGGGTACCCAAGAAAAACTAATCTTCCTATGTAAATGCAGGTTAAGAAAGGTATCTGGTATCTCGATAGCGGATGCTCTAGACACATGACTGGAAAGAAAAACCTGCTCGCTGAATACAAGGAAGAGAAGGGTCCCTCTGTGACTTTCGGTGGAAATGGAAAAGGACACACCCGAGGGTATGGTGTACTTTCAAATGGTACAACCTCCTTCAGAAGAGTCGCATATGTTGAAGGGCTGAAGCATAATCTTCTAAGCATCAGTCAGCTTTGCGACATGGATAACAAAGTAATTTTTACTAAGGAATCCTGCTCTGTCTCTGACAAAAAGGAGAAGATAGCTCTCAGCGGTTATCGTTTGGAAAATGTTTATGTAATAAACATGGACTCAACAACCACTGAGAACTCCTGTTTCTTCTCAAAGGCATCTTCTGATGTTAACTGGCTATGGCACAAGAGGCTCTCTTATCTAAATTTCAAGACACTGAACACTCTTTCCTCCAAAGAGTTAGTCACTGGTCTACCTCAGCATTCATACGCCAAAGAGTCTTTATGTTCAGCGTGTGAAAAAGGGAAGCAGACCAAAGCAAGCTTTAAATCAAAGCAAGTCTCCTCAGTGTCATCTCCTCTACAACTACTCCATATGGATTTGTTTGGCCCTGTTAACAAACAATCCATCGCTGGAAAGAAATATACACTGGTCATAGTTGATGAATTCTCTCGCTTCACTTGGGTAATGTTTCTCCGTTCTAAGAGTGACACCCCTGAAGAACTCATCACCTTTGTTCGGAAGATGGAAACTCTGAACAATATGACTGTTCGCTCAATAAGGAGTGATCATGGGACTGAATTCAAAAACAGTTCTCTTGATTCCTTCCTTGAGAGTAAGGGTATTTCTCACAACTTTTCGTCAGTGAGAACACCGCAACAAAATGGAGTCGCTGAAAGAAGAAATAGAACAATTATTGAAGCTGCACGTTCAATGCTCAGCGATTCTCACCTGCCTACTCAGTTTTGGGCAGAAGCTGTCAACACTGCTTGTTTTACGCAAAACAGGTCGCTGATAGTTAAAAGATTCAAAAAGACAGCCTATGAACTCTTTCATGGGAGAAAGCCTTCAATCAGCTTTCTTCACATCTTTGGATGTCAGTGTTTCATACTGAACAACGGAGATGCCCTTGGAAAGTTTGATCCTAAGGCTGATGATGGAATCTTTCTTGGATACTCCTCAGTTTCCAAAGCCTTCAGAGTCTTCAATCGAAGAAGACAAACTGTAGAAGAAACTATTCACGTCACGTTTGACGAATCCCGTTCAGCGAACTCTAAACCGAACGCTGATACAGAAGAACTGAATCAATGGATGTTTTCTCATCTTGGTGATTCAGAAGATATTCCCACTCCTCATGCTCATCCAGTAGAAGATGATAGTCCCACTATCATTCCAAACATGCAGAATAGTGAAGCTGAAACATCATGGGTCTCAGCTGTTCCTCTAAACACTATACCTGCAGTTGATCCAAATGTCTCAGACATTCCATCTATTTCTCAGCAATCAGTGAATGAAGTGACAAATGCAAACATTCCTCTCTTAGCTGATAATCCTGAAGTAGCTGAAGCCTCATCTTCAGTTTCTCCAGTTCAGACTGAGTCAGCGACGTATGCTCCGGCTCAGCGATGGACTGTAAATCACCCAATCGATCAAATTCTTGGTGATCCAAACGCTGGTATTCAGACTCGTAGAAGTGCAGGTAATATTTGTTTATTTGTTAACTTTATTTCTCTAACTGAACCAAAGAAAATAGATGATGCCCTCAGAGATCCAAACTGGGTCAGCGCTATGCAAGAAGAGCTGACTGAATTCGAAAGAAACAAAGTTTGGAAACTCGTTCGTAGACCAACTGACAAAACGGTGATAGGCACTAAATGGGTCTATCGAAACAAGTTGGACGAACATGGTACTGTAACTCGCAACAAAGCTCGTCTTGTTGCTCAGGGATACAGACAAGAGGAAGGTATAGATTATGACGAAACATTTGCTCGAGTAGCAAGACTTGAATCTATTAGTCTTTTCTTAGCATATGCTGTACACAAAAACTTCACTGTACATCAGATGGATGTTAAGTCATCGTTTCTGAATGGAAAGCTGAATGAAGAAGTTTATGTGGAACAACCTCCAGGATTCTCAGATCCTAAGCGTCCAGGTTATGTTTATAAACTGGACAAGGCACTTTATGGCTTAAAGCAAGCTCCACGTGCATGGTATGACACTCTTTCCACTTATCTCCATATTGAAAAATTTGAGCGAGGTAAGATTGACAAAACTCTATTTTTTAGAAAAGTGAAAGGTCATATCATTCTAGTTCAAATATATGTTGATGACATTATATTTGGTTCTACTAACCCTGAGTTTTGTACTCGTTTCGCTGATAGAATGAAAGATGAGTATAAAATGAGCATGATGGGTGAACTAACATACTTCCTTGGTCTTCAGATTAAGCAAACTGAAAAAGGAACCTTCATTAATCAGGGAAAATATGTTAAAGATATGCTGAAGAAATTCGACTTAACTGAAAGTTCAGCTATGAAAACCCCTATGGCACCACCGCTGACACTTGATAAGGACACAAAGGGTGTTCCTGTCAATGTTACGTTGTACCGTGGGATGATCGGCTCACTACTGTATCTTACAGCTAGCCGACCCGATATTATGTTTGCAACATGCTTGTGTGCACGATATCAAGCTGAACCTAAGATATCTCATATGAAAGCTGTAAAGCGAATATTTCGATATCTTAAGGGTACAACGAATCTAGGCCTTTGGTATCCCAAAGACTCAGGATTCGATCTAACCGCCTATTTAGACAGTGATTTTGCAGGTTGCAAAATGGATAGGAAAAGCACCACAAGAGGATGTCAGCTCCTGGGTGGAAAGCTGGTAAGTTGGACAAGTAAGAAGCAAAACTCAGTGTCCACTTCCACAGCTGAAGCTGAATATGTAGTCGCTGGAAGCTGTTGTTCTCAAGTCTTGTGGATGAGAAATCAGCTACTAGACTATGATCTTCAGCTCTCCAAAATTCCAATCTATTGCGACAGCACAAGTGCCATCGCTATAGCCAACAACCCAGTGCTACACTCAAAGACAAAACACATCGAAATCAGATATCATTTTATCAGAGATCATGTGATGAATGGTGATATAGAACTTCATTTTATCCCAACTGATTATCAGTTAGCTGATTTATTTACCAAACCTCTTGATGAGACAAGATTCAACTTTCTCATCAGCGAGCTTGGAATGCTGAACTTTGAAGGATAAAACCTTCAGCGGTTCACATTGATCAGCGATAGGATAAAATCAACTTGTATAACCCATTCTATCATTCTCTCTCTGAATAAACTTGATTCGCTGATATCAAGGTATGTTTACTCTCTCTGACATATCGCATGTAAATGCAAGATTTCAAAATAAATTGCATCGCTGAATATCTCTTCCTTAACAGCGACTTTTTGAAATTTCTTAAAACCTTCACTGATATTTTCTATTCAGTGCTTCATGTTTTTCAAAAGAGTCCCTGAGCTTTCAAAACCTCAGAGACATCCTAAAAGAATGTGAAAGGACAGTTGTGACGTCATTGCAACGGATAACACCGGGCACGATTTCTTTCTGACACACGTTTGCACGTTTCGTTCAAACTTCCAATCAAATGCAAACACGTGTCCGTGTCATGATGAAAACCTTTTCCCGCTCAAGGTTTTCTCTCTCTAAAATCTCTGGTTTATATAAACAACTCTTGGTTTATATTTTATCTTTTACGCGATCAATCTTCCTCCGCAAGAAAAGAATTACTGTTGCATTTGTGCTCTCAAATCTTCAAAGAACTGTTCATCATCTTCTTCATCAAACATCAAGGTTAATATGTTCTTATTTATTACCAAATGCGTATAACTTGTTTCCGATCTTCTTTTTGTTTTAACAAGATCAAACAAAAGAACTTTGTAAAATGAAATCATTTCTTTCATGGTTTTATGAACACAACCATTTCATGGTTGTTCTTCAAGTTTAAATGCAAAAATCTTAAACTTGTTCTTCATTCGTATCCAGTTTTTTTAGAAACTGGAATACAAGACTTTAGGGGTTTTACATTTCGTTTCAAAAATCATGAAAACCCCTAATCTTCATTAAGACATTTATGTCTGAATGAAATGGACAAAATTCGAACCATCTTAATGGAAATTCTTTCCATATCAAGACAATTCTTATTTGTTAACATCTTTGGTTGAACTGATAATACAGAGAAATGGCAACTTCAAAGATCAATGTTACCGCTGAGACCATCTCCACTGACTCTGAGGAAGTGGAAATCATCAAAGCCCATCAGGTTAAGTTCAAGCTGGATCAACTAGATTGGACAAAGGTCAACAACCTCTCTGCGCTTCTCGAGTTTCCTCCTCGAAAGCAAGTCACACATCTGGATGATGCTGTGAATTTCCTGAAAAACTGCTGCATTTCAACAGCCCTGACCATCACACCTCCTGCAAGTCAGCTACTACTATCCCAGTTCTGGTACTCTGCCAGACACACTCAGCTACCCTCCGCCAAAGATGCATCCAAAACCATCGATTGCATACTCAGCGATACTGAGTATGGCACAATTAAGATAACCCCCATAATCATTCGAAAATCCCTGAACTTTCCCAATGCTACCAAAGAAAAACCGTTTGTTCCATTCCCTGACCATAAGAAGCATGCTGACAGAGAAGAAATCATTGCTTTCCTCGACGCAATGGGTTACATCTGGGAAACTGGAAGGGACAAGAAGCCCGAGAAGAAGCTGACGCTGATAAAGAAGTCCAAAATGCCCAGCGAGATGAATTTCATCTTCGCACACCTGATCAGCTGCATGAGAGCGAAGACCGGCTCCTCTGATCAAGCCGCTCAACCTCAGCAGGCTATGGGATACACACTGCTGAAAGGTCTACATATTGACTGGGCATCTATCATTTATGATGACCTAGTACAAAGAGTAGATTCTGCTGCTGACAGGCCTAAATGGGTTCCCTACCCCCGTTTCATCAGCGCCATCTTCCAATATGGCCTGAAGGACAGCTATCCTCAAGAGGGTGACCTGAAACTTTCTCAGGTTGGCCCTAAGGTGCTCGATTTCAAACCTGTCGACAATGAGGTACGTCTCTCTACCCTTCTCTCTCTTCTTAACCCTAATTCTTCGACTTCTGTGGCTCCTTCAGCGACAATACCCATCGCTGATACCCCGGCCACACAATCCTCTCCTTCTAAGAAAAGGAAACACTCTTCAACCCAACTTGATTCCAAAAGGATCAAGAAAACCAAGGAGCAACCCCAGCAATCCCATGCTGAAGACTCCTCCGCTCATTCTGAAGAGCTGAAGGAAAGTTCCGTGGTACGCTTTGCCACACCCGTGCAAGCCATCCCTCCAATCCAGACTTCAGCGTCTCCAAACGCTGAGGTTAGAAACTTGGAACCTACCCAACCTCCCTCAGTCTCTCAAAAGACTGATGAAGTGATTCTCAGCGATTCCAACGCTGAACTCAGTACCCGAACCCCATTCTTATCCTTCGCTTCTCCCTCCACTCGCTTGGGCACTCCTCCAAAGGACACTGGAGATGCCATCATTCCAGAAGCCACCGCTGACGCTTCTCAAAGAATGATGAAGACAGGACCTGCAGAGATCACCATACCTCACCGTACTTTTGAGGAAGATATGGAACATTATTCAGGAACCCGCATCTTTGACGAGTTCATCAATCCTCCTGCAGGTACAAATCAACCCATATACACTGTAACTAAACCTGAAACTTCTGAGCTTTCCTTTGTTCACAAGTACTTATGTGTTACAGGTCCAAATCTGGGAGACATCAACGAGTCTCTGAAGTCCGTGGAAACAAAGCTGACCGGTCTCACCACCACACTCTCCAACAACTCTACAGCTGTAACAAACGCTGGAGAGAACTTGACAAAGCTAACTACGGTGGTGGAGAAGAAAGCTTCCACAGATGACATTAAGGGCCTTGATAAGACGCTCAGCGATTTTGCCAAAGTACTCTCTGACATCTACACTGACTACACCAGCCTCAAAAACTCAGTTTCGACCGTGTCCAGCGAAGTTACAAAGCTGAAAACATCTGTTGAACATCTCGAGGGGGATATGTCAGCTGTCAAGACCGACTTGGGTTCTGTAAAAACCGACATTGGTTCTATGAAGACGATGATCGAGACGCTGGTCAACAAGGAAAATACTCCTGCCCCTGCCCCTGTATTGGAAACTTTCACAGCGGCAGATCGTAAAGAGCTGCAGAAGATCACTCCTGCTATATCTGGCCTTGAAGACAGATTAGCAGCGATTGAAAGTTGCATTAAAATCTCTGGCCAAGAAGACAGAGAAAATACAAATGCTGAGTCTACCCATTCCTCCCCCAGTCATCATGAGAAAGAGGGAGAGAAGAGCGCTGAACATACCGAGGAGAAGAGCGCTGAGGATCTTGAAAAGAGCGCTGAAGACCTTTCCCATGATGAATCTATCAGGGGAGAGAAGAATGAAGATCTTATCGCTGGACCTCAGGGAGATGAAAACCCTGAGGGAACTGAGAAGCTCGCCTCTGTATCTGAGGGGGAGCAACTCGAAGATGAAGCTGAAGAATCCGAAGCAGAAGATGATGAAGACATCGACATCCCTGATAATGAACCATCCTCCTCTCCAAGGAATGATGATGATGATGACGAAGATGACGATGACTTCTTTGTCGTCAAACCTGCCCCAAAGATCAAAGCTCGTAAGGGAATTTCAATAAATGAACCAACAGGGGAGCGGACAAAGACAAAGCCCTCAGCCTCTGGCGCTGAGAAAGGCAAAGGCAAAGGCGTCGCTGAAGATGAAAATCTGGCGATCTTGCTTGTAAAGCCGGTTTGTCAGGTACACTAATCATATCTCACTCCATCCCTCCTCTATAAGTTCTACTACCCTAGCCTACACCTGAACATATTTCTCTTTCTCTTTCTACCCAAGTTCTTCTACCCATGTTCTTATTTGTAAGATCGCTGTGTTTCAGCTAGTCCTCTCCCCTGTTTGAGGATGTCGCTGAAGGTTCTACTACTGCGACTTCACAAATAAAGCCAGCTGCTGCTGATGAAATAATCCCAGTCTTAGATTTGATCTCTGAGACTGATGAACCAGAAGAACAACCTCTCTCGCACAGAAACAGACCTTCCTCAGCTCCTCAAAAGCTGAGTGAAGAGGATCAAAAGAGAAGAGAGGAAATAATAAAGCGATTCGAGGATCAGCGAATCATTCTGAGGCGTGATCAACTTCCTTCAGTTCCTCCTAAGTTCAGAATCTCAAAAGCTGAATACAAGGAACACCTCAGAGCTGAACGCCTAATCGCTGAAAGAAAGGAAGCTGAAGAAAAAGACAGAGAATACGCCATCAAGCTTACTCAAGAATCTGTCAAAGACCCCAAGCTGAAACGTGTTTCCATTCAAATCCAACGAAAGCTTTGGGAAGAAGCCCAGAAGATCGTGGAAAAGAAAACTGAAGTTTCTCAGACCACCCTGATCTGGTGTAAAGAGAAAATTCACTTCAGATATCGTCCAGCGAAGATCAACAAGGTATTCATCTCTGGAAGAACCTCTATCGGAGTACCTATTGTTGACATCAAACTTTTCAGAGAAGATGGCTAATCTGAAGCCTTTCGCGCTGACAGTGTAAAAAGGTATGGTCTCTCTGAATGGCTGGAGATGAGGTTAGCTATCCATTCGTCACAATCTAAGTACAAGGATCATTTCGAAAAGCTGATAAATAGACAGATCGACTTGATATCTTCTTGTGTGGACATTCCTCCTCTTCCTGATCTTAAGCTGAAAAGAAAAAAGGCCTCTCCAAAGAAGAAACGTCAAGATTCAAACTCAGGTCCTGTCATACGAAATGAAACTGGAATTGGTTTCTCTCGCGCTGAAGTGCTTGGTCCTGACCCTGATCTATCTGCCCTTGACATTTCTTTGCCACCATGTGAACTTTTCGTCCCTGGTAAAGTCATCAGTAATCCTTATGGAATATTCTTTCTCGACTACAACGGACGTAAATGTTTTCAACGGATCGTTGAGCTTCCAATCACTCCAATCGAACAGCTCAGAGATCTCATCTACTGGTGTGACTTCAGAAAAGACATTCAGGCACGACACCTAAAACCCTTGATCTTTGAAGAAGCGCTGAACAAAAGAAAACAAGGCGTAACGGTTCCTAACTGGATGATCCCCACTGAAAAGACCCTTGATGAACTTCTCATTAAGGAAGAACCCTTTGAAAACTGATATAATCTCCTTTTTCTCTATTTTATCAGTTATCCTTTTGTACTTGTAATTTATTTCGCTCGTACTTGTAATCTTTCCATTTCTCTTTGTAACCTTATTCAAAGTTTTAAAGAAAGATTTCAGCGAATGTACTTTACTCCATCAGTACTGAAAAGATCCCAGAAAACAGTAAAAGGGACAAATATTTTATGAGTTCTTTTTATCCTTATGTTTTCATTAAATAGCAATTTTCTTTGTTGCTATGTCATAATCAAATAGGGGGGGATTGTTGATCCAAACCCTCAGTGATTTGATAATGACCCTCTCTTATATACTTAGTGAAAATTGTAAGTAAACAATATGTATCAGAGTTTCACTATCGCTGATAAGTACTAAGATCTTATAGTACCGCTGATAGGAACTCTCGCTCTTTAAATTAAACATTCAGCGAACACTGTTCACCATTAATGCTCTGTGTCTGTTCAGTCATTATGATGATCGCTGATAAGTTAGTTGTTTACTTATGATCCCTGAAGACAAGTTTCACGTCAACAAAGGTTCTACGCTGAAGTCGAAGATCAAGCTCAAGAACCAGCGACAAGTCTCCTAATGAACTGATGCGGATCAGCGAAGACTCAGATTTGTCCACTCAACGTGAAGTATCAAGTACAAGACTTCAGCTATCGCTGAACTCTATCATTCGCTGATATGAAATGATAGATCGCTGAATCAACGAAAACTGATCATGAAGTCCTCCGTACAAAGTACTTTTGTCTTAACCTCCCTTGCACGACTCCGTACGAAATGTCAGAAAAGAACCTCCGAAAATCTGAAATCGTACAACCACTCTGATACTACACTGTTCATCCTTACGGCTACTAAGGTTGTCATCAAAAGTCAATGACATGCAACCAACCAGCTGATGACAGGTGTAAAGTATATACTGACTTGCATTAAATGCATGCAGTATATAAAGAGATGAACTCACTTCTTTTGAAGCAACTTGCTAACTCTGGACAAGTTCAAATCTCTTATCTCAGATAGGTTATTATTAGTAATTTCCTTATCTCTCTTAGTGCAAGAAACCTTAGTGTTCCAACTTGTTTAGATTTAGGTTTATCCTTAATCTTGTCTCCGCAACAAGCTGTAAATTGTTAATGATTTATCAATAAACAATTTAGAAAAGTAAAATATGTGTGTTTGTATTCAACCCCCCCCCCTTTCTACAAACTTGTATAGGCCTTCGGGACCAACAATATTTTAACACAAGATTTGGATGTTCTATATCAGATTGGAAAAAGCCCCTAATAGCCCTCACGGGCCTCCGCCCCTGATCAAGGACATATGTCAACAGGATTTCAATATTTCTCACTTGGCCGAAATTAATCAATCAATCAATATCTATATAAAAACAAAAATCAAGAGTCCTGACGTGGCACCCTCTCAGGCCAGAACTCCCCCTTCTCTTTTTTCTCCTTCGCTCGGGTTTTACCCGCTTCGGTTCTCCTCTTCAACCCGACTAGGGTTGTCTTTTCGTTTTCCGGTCGCCCAAAACCTGCACATTCCTCTCTTTCTCCATCTCTCAGCCTTTCTCTCTTCCTCCATCTCCCAAACCTCCCCTTCTCCTCCATCTCTCTCTCTCTCACACACACACACACACACGCACACACAATCTTCAAATTCTGCCATTTTTGGAGCTCAAGCTAGAAAAAAAGCTTCCATTAATGCAAATGCTACTCGATTAAACCATGATTTCACTTCAACCATGGCTTCTTCTTCATCTTACACACCACAAATTTAATATCATTACAGTTATCAACCTCAACGCTATTAAAATCCTGCTTAAACTCTACCTCTTCCAAGGTCATACTAGCCGGAAACTCAACTATTCTCAGCGATAACAAAACTTTCGTGCTCGGATTCTTCAACACAAACGACGAATCGAAATGGTATTTAGGAATTTGGTACGCTTCAATCCCTACCCCGACCTACGTTTAGGTCGCTAACCGTGAAAACAGGGGAACCTCTCGATTTCTCTTTTGCTTTCGCCGATTGAAAGAGGTAAACGATTTTAATATTGTTTTAAAGCATGTGAAACTTCATTATGTGTGATTTGAATCGGTTTAACTCTTTTTTTCTTCTCCAAATCGTGTGGCCTGCCAGGAAATACCAAAAGGATCGTGTGGCCTGCAAGTGTGTGCATTACAAACCCTAAATATTCGATTTCTGCCTTCCTTCCCACCAATCTTTCACCAATCGATCGCACAGACACAGGGGGAACCTCTCGATTTCTCTTTGCTTTCACCGATTGAAAGAGGTAAACAACATTTTCTTCTCCAAATTGATGCCTGCGATTTTAATATTGATTTGAACCGGTTTAAGTCTTTTCTTCTTTTCCAAGTTAGTACCTGTGATTTTAGTATTGTATAAAACGCAATTATTTGTCATTCGTAGATGATTGTACTTGATGAACACCATGTTTGAAAACCCAATTGTTTGTGATTTGGAGATGAACTCACTGTTTGAAACCCCATTGTGTGCATTATAAACCCACTATTTGAACTCCAAATTGGTACCTGTGATGTTTTTTTGGTATGGTTTGTTATTAAAATGATAGGTTTTTGTTTGTATGGTTTTGCTCGCACAGACACAGGGAAAGGGGATCCTCTCGATTTCTCTTTGCTTTCACCGATTGAAAGAGGTAAACAACATTTTCTTCTCCAAATTGATACCCGCGATTTTAATATTGATTTGAATCGGTTTAACTCTTTTCTTCTTCTCCAAATTAGTACCTGTGATTTTAGTATTGTATAAAACGCAATTGTTTGTCATTCGAAGATGATTGTACTTGATGAACACCATGTTTGAAAACCTAGTTGTTTGTGATTTGGAGATGAACTCACTGTTTGAAAACCCATTGTGTGCATTATAAACCCACTATTTGAACTCCAAATTGGTACATGTGATGTTTTTTTTGTATGGTTTGTTTATTAAAATGATAGGTTTATGTTTGTATGGTTTTGCTCATTATAAAAGTTATTTGCATATATTGGTGCCTTTTGTATCAATACTATATGAATGAAATTTGAGGGTGGGTTGATGTATCGTTGTATACATAAATTGGTTCTTTTTTTGGGATATGGTGTCAAATGCTTGACGTGGAGCCTTCTCAAAGCTGCAAATTGCTTCATCTTTTTTCTCCTTTTCCTTCAATATTTATTTTTGATTTTTGATATTCACATTTAATACCCTTTCATTTGAAAATTTCATTTGAAAAATCCCAATTCTTCATTCATCTGTGTTTTGTTACAGATCAATGATGGATTTCATGAAGGTGATCGATCAAATAGTTGATGAGATGTAAGCTCTCTTTACAGATATTATTGTGCTTTAAATTAGACTGATGAGTTTATTTTTCAGTTTCTTCAAACCCTTGCTCCTATGGTAACTTCCTTTGTCCCCGGTTGAACCCATTAAAATCTTCTTTAGTTTTTCTCACTAAATCTTAAGTCTTTTAGATTATCAATTTGAATTTAATTATTTAACATCATGAGCTTGAAATAGTATCCATCCATATTTCTTTATGTTTTTTCTCATTATTTCTTAAGTTTTTTAGATTATCATTTTGAATTTCATTAGTTTTACAGCATGAGTTTGAATTAGTATCCATCCATATTTCTTTATGTTTTTCTCCTTAAGAAGTTTTGTTGATTATCAATTTGAATTTCAATAGCTATACATCATTAGTTTTTCAGATTAATAATTTGAATTTCATTAGTTTTGAAAGCTCCACATGAGCTTATGTCCGTTGAAACAACAGAACCTCAAAGAGATCTTATGGTATGCATCCATCTTTGTTTATGTTTTCCCCATAATTCCCAATTTTTTATTATATAAATTAGAATTTCATTAATTTTGCAGTCGGAGGTTGAATTGTTGGATACATTTGTAAAACGAGTTGTTCCACATTTCCGACACCAAAAGTCCCCTTGCTGTTGTTGAATATATTGAAGATCTCAATGCTCATCACAGAAAGATGGAGGTAAGCAACCATTTTGGTGTTAAAATAGGATACCCCGTGAAAAGACCACTAATTTGATGGTTATATACTAAATTTTGGTGTTAATAATGGACACCCACATTAAAAAGGTCTATATACTAATTCGGGTATGGTTTTCTCGAATGGATTGGCTTGAAGATTGATACCGGATATAAATTCGGAATGAGTGTCATTGTTTTGATCTTGATGTTTATATTTAAGTCGCTTCCATTCTTCCTTCTCCTCTCCAAATCAAACGCTTCCTCTTCTCATCTGCTAAATCAACACACTACGGTTTTCATTCCCGGTTCTTTTTTTACCTTCCAAATCTATCGACCCTAAAATTCACCCTCTTTAACAGCGAGTTGGCAAAATAAGCTCTAAGCTCTTAAAGAAAAACACCATCAACTGGTGGATCTGAATCAGAGCGGTAACAGTTTGGTAAAAGAAGAAGCATCAAGTCATTGTCTGGTAACATATCCGAGAGCATTTATCATAGAGAGGTTGTGGGTTTTACGATAACTTTAGTGGCAACAAAAGAGAAGAAGGATTAGCAGGTCAAGACCATGGGCCTAAAGACATTTTTATGGTTTATTGGCCTAGGTTATATTTCAAAACTCTTCCGCATTTTTCTGTTTATTGTTTTTTATACTTTTGTGTTCTTTTCTCAGAGAGCATTTTTTCGATATCATGGCAACATTAAAGCAGACGTCATTGAGAGACTTTCAGGTGCATTTTGTTATATGGTTTATTGTCATCCCGTGAGATGTAGATGAGCAAAGAAAATGTTTGTTGTTCACTCAAACCTTTTAGATCGTGTTTTTAGTTGGGGAGTTAAATTTTCATTGTTAGTTTTACACTAGTTGTTATCGGGCGTAATTTGTGCAACAAAGATGGGTGGGTTTTCACTTTTATCATCTACTTTTTCTAGGTTTTAATACTTATTTGTTATTTTTACAGAGAGCATGTCAGGATTGAAAAGTTAGCATTTAGAAGCCTTCGATAAAAACGACTATTTTCACATGTGGAGATATGAAGTATGTCTATAACAACAGGATCTCGGTTGATCTAAAGTTTATAGTTTTTTTGAGACAGGGCTATTCAAGGCTGTAGATAAGACTCCAGGATTCATGGCGTTCTAAAGAGCTATTCGAAGAACATCATCATGAGCTTTCTATTCCCACGTAAAAGGTATCCGTTGATTTTATGCTTTAAGAAGATCCTTCTATAAAGTTGTTAACCCTTCGATGTTAACCGAAAGTTTTGAGTTCTTAAATGATGATCAAGTTAATATGCAATAAAGTAGTAATAAAAAAAGACCGGACCTCCTCCAAATTTGTTCTTAGTTAGATGTTATGTTCATTAGCCATTTTTTCAATTGGATGCACATACAAGTTGACCATATTTGGATACATAATTGGATTCTAATAGAAATTGCAACTCAATTGCTTCTTAAAGTTATGGTGTTCTCTATTTTTACTTGCTAAAACAAATTTCAAAATATATCACCTCTATCCCAAAATAAGTGTCCACAATAGAAATGACACATAATTTTAGCCATGTATAATTATTACATTTTAATTAACCAAATGACAACTTTACCCTTAATAACTTTATTTATCTTATCAACTCTTAGATATTTGTTCATTAGTAAGGGTAGAATTGAAATTTAGCTATCTCTTTTTGGAAATGGGAGCTTATTTTGGGACAAAATAAATAGAAAGGTAGACACTTATTTTGGGACGACGGAAGTAATCAATTTTGAATATTATCCTACTACATATTAACTATTCATAAAGAATAGGGGTTGGTATTAGTTTTGCTAATTGAATTTGGTTATATGTCCAGATTAGAAACAATATCCATTTGTGGCAGGAATTAAACATAATGATAATTTGTAACTTTCCTATGTAATTGTTGCAATAAATTGTTATAGATGTGAAGTATGCATTTCATCCGGACGTTGAGCCTGTTTTTATTTCTACAGATATAGTTGGGGACAACATCTTTTACGTTACTATTTCTAGAACGGCCGCTTTTAAGAGCATTGTTGAAAAACTATTTGTCAATCATCTTAATGTACAACATAGTGAGTTCCAAACTAATGAAGAGGAAAATGGCCAACTTCAGAACTTGATGAGGCAAATGGGATCAGAGAACATATTGTTGGTCCTGATGATGTATGATTCAAATCTGCTTCATTATTTAGGATCACAAGTCAGGGTTCTCAATTGGGCTGAAGATATTTAGAGGTTCTTTGAGATGGAACAATTCATGGTTGTAGATAAAACTCCGGGTTTGATGATTTTTCAAAGAGCTATTCGAAGAACATAATCATAAGCTTTATATTCTTAGGTAAAAGGTATATGTTGATTTTACGTCATAAAAAAGTTAGGATCGACATATAATATTCTTGCAATAAAGTTGTTAGTTGTTAAATGTTAACTTAATGTTTTGAGCTCTTAAATGATGATTGAGTTAATATGCAGGAAAGTAGAAAAAGTTATTTGTGTTTTTGTTGCGGGTCTTAAATTTGTATTGTCGGTTTTATTGTAGTTGTTATGGGGTTTTTATACTTATGTGTATTTGTTATAAAGATTTTTTTTATAAGGAACATGCATTGAGAAGCGATCTTTTGGACACCTTCGCTTGAGAGGGAAAAAAAATCGTTTTTCACATATGGAGATATGAAGTAGGCATCTTACAATGGGTTTTAGACACCTATGGTTGTGAGGGAAAAATCGTTTTTCACATTTGGAGATATGCAGTAGGCATCTTACAATGCGGTCTTGCTTGAGCTGAAGATGTTCAGATTTTTTTTATTTTTTATTTTTATTTTTGATGATGGAGCTATTCATGTCTACATATAGAATTGCAACCTCAATGAGTCAATGGTTTTCTAAAGATAAAAGAGTTATATGGATACTATGATCATGAGCCTTCTCTTCCCATCTAAATGAATTCGGTGGAACTTTGATAATACTACTAATTAAATTCTTTTAGTTTTTACGAATTAATTAAATATGATTTATTGATTACTATATTTTATAACTACTATTTATCTATGTGGATATATATATATATATACATATATTTTATGACCCACATTACTCATGCTACCGCGCAACGCGCGGTTCTCATACTAGTATCATTTACATATTATAACCCCTGATCAAGAACACATGTCAACAGGATTCCAACATTCTGCCACTTGGCCGAAAGATCATTTACATATTATAACATAAAGACATATAGCTTGATGGTATATACAAGTTTGTCTAAAACAAAAGTTATTGTGCACACAACGAATGAATAAATAAGGACAAACTTTGTTGAGGATAAATAAATTAATGCGCTTTAAATAATACATAAGTATGTAAATTAATTATGTATCGAGTGAAATACTACATCATACAAGGTCTTGTTGCAAACCCATTTTGACGACATATTCAGTGAACACTATATTAATATTGTATATTTTTATAAAAATGTAATAATATGTTGCAGATTGGCTTGAACTGCAATTTTATAATTCAAAATCGCAAACCACACAACACAATACGATTTGATGAAAGTACAAACTGCAAATCGCACCATAACAAATTCTAAAGTGTATGGTATCATTATATACGATTTGATGAACACCCCTGGTGTCGGTCACAACACTAGAACCAAGTCAAGTGAGGTTGAAGACATCTAACACGCTTTACGTGGAAGCTCACATTTTCGATCTATATTTAAGACGTTTTTGTAAAAAAGGCATGCATGCTTAGATTTTTTTTTGATTCATAAGTAAATACCATGGGTTGTGGCACAATGATTAAGGCTTAGGGTACGTGTTCACGGTTTAGTTCAATTAGTAGGGAAAATGCAAATGAACCGCATGAGGCGGATACATGGCCACCGAAACCCAAACCCAACCGTAGGTTGAACCAAACTGAATCGAAATAAAGTGGTTACTGGTTCGGTTCCTGGTTACCTTTCCATATTTTATAAAAAATACCAGTTACAATATAAAAACGGTACCAAAATATAACCTCTAAAACAATTATACAACAACTAAACAAAAATAATCAAAGCGCCACAAATCAAAATAAGTTTATGTTTAAAAACATTCATTTTTCGGTTAATGTCGACTCCTTCACGACTTTATACCACCAAAATTAATTATCCACCACAATGCTCGACACCAAAACGTAAATGACTTTTATTCATTTAACTTCAGGGATAATAAATAAATAATGATATAAATATTAAATATGATATATACATGGTATCCAGGGTTTTAAACGACGTGACAGCAGAGTCAAGCCGCAAGTTTTACGAGTTACGACGATAATACAACATTTTTCAAAACGTGCCCTAAAGTAGCATACACACACTTGTGTGTGTAGTGTTTTGAAGAAAACTGTGGAACACATTACATTAAATTCATATAAAATAAAAAAAAGTATATTGATATCAAATATAGAGTTATAGTAGAAAATGATATGAAGATAAAATATTTATTATTTGACATATCAAATTATTAATTGTCCAAAAACACTACCCATTTTTGAACCCGACCCCCAATCTCCAAGGAAAACAACATATTTAAACGCAACAGCATGGGAGGGAAACACAAACACCGGAGAGTGGAGACACTCGGTTACCCCTAGGTTTTCATGATCACTCTTCATACCTTCTCTCAACTTTTGCCCTAAATCGAACATTGCATTTGGCTCGACACCATGAACAAAGAAAATGTCGGTGTTGGACAACTATCAGATGAACAAAGGGCTCGAATTTCCAGAAATTTCAGGGCTGCCAAAGCTCTTCTTGATCGGAAGCGCCCTAGAGATACCTCTAACGCATTCGATTCTCTTCCTCAGAAGTAAACTCTTTTAATCCCTTTGTTTAGGGTTCTGTTTAATATCAAAATTAGACTGATACTTACGATTTTTTTAGTTCCGGTAGTATTTAATTGACAATTTTTTTTTGTTATTTATGAAATGTGTTTTATAATTTCTGTTTCGATTTGTGTTGTAGAATTGGGGTTGAAACCGCATCTGTTGTTGGCAGTGTCAATAGAGTGCCTCTTTCAGACATTTCAGTGAAAACTCCTATTTCGGTTAGGAACTATAAGTTAAATGAGAGTGGTTCTGTTAGAAATTCTCATTTCAAGGTACCATGTGTTGGTAAAAATGACGGTTGTATCCTTGCGGGAACAAGGGTTTCACGAGATGAGGATGGAAAAGCTCATAGTTCATTTCAGACTCCAGTCAGACAAATAAATTATATTGGGACCAAGGGGGTTTCTGTAAGTAGAATTGACTTCAGCCATGGTACAGAGACGCCGGAGGAGAATAAACTAAGTTTGGATTCCTTCAAAACTCCGATCAGGCCTTTAGTTTGTAATGTAAGTACCGGAAACAACATCCCAGCTGAACAGAAGGAATCCAGCTATTATTGTTCTGGTGAAAGGAAATTGGGTGCTGTTATGGAAACCAATATTGGATTAACTTCGTGCACAACTCCAATGACTCACCAGTCATGTTCTAGTTTCAACGAGTCTTCCACTATGATGCCTACCATTTTTTATGAAGACTTTGATGATTCAATTCTAGCCGAAATTGATGAATTATGTGAGTCTGGAACGAAGCCCAAGATAGTACCTGAGGAGTCTAGTCAACCGAAGAGTGCACTTGCTGAAAAGAACAGTTGTGAACCGAGAACTAATGTGAGTGCTGTTGTTTTACAGAACTTACAAAGTGATAATGTTTCAGATGGAAATAGTGAGAGTGGATGTGGGAAACAAGAGTCTGAGAGTTATGAGGCTTTGCAAATTGGAGGCATGCCTGAGGAGTACGCGAAATATATGCAGTCTTTAAACGATAGGCAACAGGAAGCAGCCTGCAGTGACATTTCAGTACCTTTGATGATTGTTGCTGGACCTGGAAGTGGTAAGGTTGTATTCGTGCACTCCTCGGTTTATCAGTCTCTTCTTATCCCTTAAATATCGTTTACTTATGGATTCTCACTTTTCTTTCTCATATCAGACATCTACCATGGTTGGGCGTGTCTTAATGCTTCTTCACAAGGTATTGACTTGCAATTACTAATCACTGTGAATGTTAGGAAGGTCAAAAGTGACAAGTATGGTATATAATTCATCTGTTTCTTACTTGTTTGTCATTGTGATTGAGAGTTTAGTGACTCCTACAAGTTTTATATGTGTCTCTTTTGACCAACAAATAAATTTAGGGCATTGAAGCATCCCGCATTTTGGCTATGACATTCACTACGGCTGCTGCTTCCGAAATGCGAGATAGGATTGGAGCAGTGGCTGGGAAGGCAGCAGCAAAGGAACTGATGATCAGCACCTTCCACTCCTTCTCATTGCAACTCTGTCGTTCACATGCTGAGAAGTATGTAAATCTTTATCGTTTATGGTCAACATAGCCGTATTGACCAGTGAACTATGTTGTTTCTTCATTTAGTGTAACTTTGTATTCGAAGCTTGGTGATCACAAACATGTTTTGTCATTATAGGTTAGGTCGTACACCAGAGTTTTTGCTATATGGTCAGGGACAACAACGTAAGGCAGTCATTGAAGCTGTACGCCTCACAGAGAGTGGAAAGAACTTACAGGCTTTGGTTTCTGACAAACTTTGTGAGGATGCTAATGTCAGTAAAAACCGCCCAGAAGACTTTAGAGAGAAGTCAAAGAAGTGGCTGAAATTCGTGGCACAAGTAAGTCAACCTGTCCAAGTTATGTGGCACTTTGCTTTTCTAGATTCTTTCTCGAAGTTCTAATAATCCAGTTCTGCTTTTCATCTAAGCAGTTGAGCAACTGAGAAACAATCAAGCAAAATCTAAAGGCATAGGGTAGTTTAAGTTTCGATTTCATTGAAGGAACTTATTTGCTTTAAAAAAATCTTTGTTACTTAAGTTCCAAATGAATTTTTTGAAGATTGCATTTGATAAGAGTGGACATATTTAAGAGTAGTTCTTTGAGTTCTATTTGTTCATTATAAGACGTCAATTTTCTGTTAGCTTTACACTCTGCTGTATTGTATTTCAGGCTAAAGCTTCTGGGAAATCTTTTGAAGACTTTCAGAGAATGGGAAATGAGACAGGAGTAAGATCTATTGATATAATCAATTTTTATAAATTTATTAGCTTCTGAACTACCAGTCTGATTTTTAGAATCTGGATCAGGCTGCAATTCTTAGAAAATATGAGAACATATTAGAATCATGCAATGCTCTGGATTATCACGATTTAATTAGCTGCTCTGTCAAGCTGCTTACCAGTTTTCCCGAAGGTTAGATATTTGCGTATATTTGATTTTTGTTTTGGTAGAACTTATCATTTTTGACACGCATTGGTCGTATGCCTCTTGAAGTTTTCAAGGAGTGCCAGGAGTCATGGCAAGCAATCGTAATAGATGAGTTTCAGGACACAAGTGCTACGCAATATGATTTATTGCGAATTCTTGCATCACATAAGCGCATAACAATTGTTGGAGACGAGGATCAGGTGCATATCTACTATGAACACTCTCGGTTTGGAATTTCCACCTTTTATTTTCTTTCCCAATTCAGCTTATCTTCAAGTCTTCACAATAACTTGAACTCAGATTAAATCATAATGCAGTCAATCTTCAGTTTCAATGGTGCTGACGTAAGTGGATTCAAGTCATTCTGCAAAGATTTTCAACCTCACAAGGAGGTACTCATGTTTTTGTTTGAACAATTTTTATCTTTTGTGTTCATGCTTTCTTTCCTTGCTTACTTGCTTTCCTGTATGATTTGCAATGCCGTTTCACGATTGAGTAAACTTAAAAATACCTCTTCTTGTTCTTTTCATGATTTTTTCCAGATCAGGCTAAATAAGAACTATCGCTCTACGCGTTGTATTGTTGATGCTGCATCATTTCTTATACGGAATAATTCAAAACGATGTCAGTTGAAGAAGGTTCTTACGGATAATTCTTCTGGGTCTAAGGTAACTTAAATGTTAATATACTTAGATAAGGGGCTGTTTGTTTACATCTTAATAGTTCCATTAAGAGGCAACCTCTGAATCGCTAAGAGGTGGATCTTGTTTGGCCAAAAACTGTCTCTTAATGGTTCTAGTATTCTACAACCCTCTGAATGATTTTGTATCTTGGGCCTCTCTTATTAACCATTAAGCGCCCTATTTTCATTCTGAACAATTACCAAACAACTATATATCATTTTGCACTATATCATAAGAGCCTCTTAATCATTCTGACCACTTAATCATTTTGCACCAAATCATTCAGCAAATGTCAAACAGCCTCTAAGTTACGCATGAGGTATATGTCTGATTATTCATTATCTTGATCACCTACTCAGATTATTGTTAAAGAATGTTGTAATGAGGATGCACAGTGTGCATTTGTTGTTGACAAGATATTAGAACTTACTTCTTCGGGTTCATCTGTCAAAGGCACTTTTGGAGAGATCGCTGTTCTTTACCGAAGACAGGTCAATCCATCTGAACTAGTGTGATATATTACTCCCCAAAGAAAAGCTATTATCTATTAATGCAAACTTGTTAAGCTGCTATTGGTTTTATATTCTCTTAATAGGTTTCAGGTAAAATGTTCCAGACAGCCTTCCGTGACAGAAAAATTCCGTTCAATGTTCACGGAGTCGCTTTCTACCGAAAAAAGGTTAGCAAATGGATGCCTTCAGGCAAACTCTTGTGTCGAATTCTGATATCCACACACGGTGATTGCCTTTAGTTTTTAGTTAGTTACTAATGGAAGTTTAACAGGTGGTAAAGGCCATTATGTCTATGCTCAGAACAACATTGGTGGCATGTGATGATGAGTCATATCGGCGAGTATTCAAGGCCCTACTACCTCTGGAGAAAGATGAAAAGAAGAGGGTATAAATTTTATTACTGTAATATGCTTGCACTTTCATGTAAATTTCATCACTTTACGGATCTGAGATAAGCTCACTGAGAAATGTATTCTTCACTTTTCTCCTTTGCAGGTAATTGAACATATTAATAAAGTTTCAACCGTAAGAAAATGCAGCTTCATATCTGCTGCATCTGATATATTCAGTGCAAAGATCTCTGGTACCTTCAAAAGGTTTGTTGGAATAATAATATATACTTGTAGACATTAAAATTTCTATGATATTCTGAGTTATTTTATTGTACAGTTTATTATGGTACTTGCCTTTTAGCCATTTTTTTGACATAGTACTTGATTGATGCCATCTTTCATTGTAGGAGTCATCTTACCCAAGGGCGAAAGGTGTTGGTTGCTTTAGACATGATTTCAAAACTTGCTCACAGGGTAAGCATGTTTATCTACTGTTTTATACTAGTACTTGCTACATTTCAACATGATAGCTGTTTAAGGTCTTGGGCTCTTGGCACACTGATTTAGGAACAAAATAATTACAGTCAATTTGTAATTAGTAAATATTTTATTCTGTTATATCCTTTTAAGTTCTGACACCTTTAACTTCGTATACAAAGGTAGATTAGGGGTATTTGAGGACAAGCATTATTTGATTGCTCACATTAGGTTTCATTATGATTGCAGGAACAATCTATTTCGACTGTTATCACACAAGTGGCAAACATGGTTCCTCAGGTTTGTCTTCCATCCCATCTCACTTAGCCGTGTAAGCCCTTTTAAAATTATTATACTGTAAATTAATTGCATATATTAAGCTTTCCATTGTTTGTTCTTTTTATATCTTTTTACAGAAGTACCTCCTTGAGCAAAGAGCAGTTATTGATGTTGATAATGGCAAATTGCTAAATGAAGAACACGATCTTAGATCGGTAAGTCTGTCTTCAATACACACTATATATAAATATATAGGTGGTAGGTTATTAGATAAACAGAGGTTCTTACTGTTTATACAGGTGATCCAATATATGTTGGATGATGTCTCTGAGTTTCTAAAATCATACAACTTTGATATACATGAGAAGAGCGATAATCCCACTGCCGAAAAAGGGTGCTTAAATGTACTTAAAGCATTTATCGATTTTATATCTGAAAGGGAAACAGAAAATTTTCGTATCAGGCGGCATGACAACAATCATGCTGTTACTCTTACTACCATTCATCAGGTACACATTATGTTTAAGTTAATCATGGGTTATATATACTTGTGATTCTCTGTAAAACCTGAGTCATTGAATTTTGTCTATTTATTATCTCATCTTTTTGTTGCCTTGCAGTCAAAAGGATTGGAGTGGGATACTGTTTTCATAGTAAAGGTACTGTAACAAAACTTATGCTGATATTAATTTTCATAAGAAAACTACTCATGGATCAGTCTTTCAGGTAAATGAAAATGAAATCCCTCTTTTGCATGAATTCAATGGCGCCACGAAAGAAACCAGTGCGTCTGTTGAGGTAATCATGCTCTCGAATTCAAAATAACGCGCTTATAAAGTTTGCATCAAATATTGTTTCTCCCTTGAAATATCATCATACTTGCCTTCTTTGAATAATGACAGGAGGAACGGCGCTTACTATATGTGGCAGTAACTCGTGCAAGAAAGAAACTTTTTATTCTATATATCACCATGGATTCAAATTGGCAGGTGCAGCATAATGAACATCTGTAGTAATATAACTTGTTTGTTCTAATTGCTGATAAAAAACATTGCTTTCTTTCAGGTTCTTCAACCTTCGCGTTTCCTGAAAGAAATTCCAAGGAATCTTCTAGAAATGCAGGTGGGTGTCTTTTTAAGTTTCAAGATTTTGTCAAATACGAGGTAGGCATTTCAGAATTTACGTCATAATAGAAGTCAATGTGACTTGTACTCGTTGCCTTCTGTTTATAGGATGAGTCAAGTTCAGTGTACTTGCAAGCAGAGGATCAAGAACCTCCAAATAAAAATTCTCCTGTTACTGATGATATGGATCATGCAGCAGTAAAAATGGAGACTGATGAAGCCATTGGTAATTTATTCGATGAAGATTCCAATGAGTCAAATGAAACAATCTTGCCATGCAATGGCAATGATTTCTTGAAAAGGTCCTCAAAGATTTGAATGTGTTATTTAATCAGTAGTCTCAATATTCTAGTGTCAAAGTAACTACTAGTAACTTGGATTTTTATATTATTGATCAAACAGATTCAGTAGCGAAGAACGAGCAACTGTTTCCCATTTATTCCATCAATGGGCTAAGAAAGCAGCATTCAAGGAACCAAAGAGGTTACTTGACAAGGTTCCTTCACATCCTTATTCATAGCATTTGCTATTTTAGTATATTTACCCTAATGCCCCTTCCTCCCCAAATTAAGTTTTCACATTTCTATTTATGCCTACTTTCCATGTCTACCTTTAATTATGAGATGGAGGAGTTCATTACTCCCTCTATTATTAAGGGTACAATTGTTATTCTAGTTGATTAAAAATTGTAATAAATACGCATTCCTTAAACTGTAGGCTATTTTAACATTTATTTTGGGTCGGAGGGGGTATCTTTAATAGTTGCCATATTTGATGCAACTTATATGTAGGAAAAATCAGATAACTTTGTGTTTTGACTTTTGAGTTTGATCATGTCATGTCTAGAGTATGATTCTTCGTTTTTGGTCTTTGATAGGTTGCATTTGTCATTGATGAACGGCTTAGAGCGAAGAAAACTGCACAAAAGGTGACAAACTTGTTCTTGAATCTTATTTGAGCAAAAGAATTAGAAAGTAACCTGTGAATCTAACCTGGGACATATTTTTTCAAATGTTTGGAACCAAAAATTTATTGTAACATGTCTTTTGATGCAAACGAACCTATATTATTGTTACCTCCTTTTTGAAAAAATAAACCTAGTGTCAAAACTCAAAAGTAATCTAACCCGTGCAATTTACTAGGATGTTCTTCGGTCCCTGAAGTCGTGTTTGAAGAGCGATGAAGCATTCCAGTATGCTGAAAATGTAGGTTCAATAATTAGCGTTCGACCTTTTTCATAGTCACTTTATTTCCGATTGAAGTGTTATGATTAATACGAACTTTCTTCTCTCGGTCATCAGGTCTTACGATGGCTCCAAATTCCTGCAGACAAACGTGCGTATATTACAAGGGAAAAACAGGTTTCTTTCTAAACTACTAAACGACCATCGTACATACATAAGCCAATATATATATATATATGTCAAGATTGGTAAATTACTAAATTACCCATGTCAAGTTAAAACCCTAAAACCTAAAACCTTTCAGAAATTCTTTCACCCGCTTACCTTCCTCTTGACTGTCCAGTCTTGTTCAGTCTATCCTCGTCGGGTCTCATCCGCGTACCAAACGCACATTATAACAATTGTAGATAGCAATTGGATAAGACAGAAAAGATGTTATCTGTGATCTTTTTACAGCTCGAAAACGAGGCTGCACATCCTAAGTTGGAAGCCGATGTTTGTCTTTCTCTTACAGGAACATTTTCAAAAGTTAAGGGTCGAGAGTGCAATGGGTTCGTCTGCTGCTACATCTAAGCAGGTGAGTTAGCCATTTCTCTTGAAATTTTTTAATTGTTTTCGCAGGTGAAGAATGTTTGACCTTATGATCCCTGAACTCAAGACTTGTGTTTCTGTTGTGCACAGATCGCATACCTACAGAATCTAGGATGCACCACGGTCCCAACTTCACGTCTCCATGCATCTCGTTTAATCGAACAATACAAGTCATTGTAACATGGTTTCTACCACCAATGGAAGAAGCATGCTGTTTGGGGCTTTTGATGGTATAAGAGCATCTACAATGAAGCTTTCTGGTGCTTTTTGGCCAACTAAAAAAAACCTTTTTTTTGCTAGTGCATTTACAAGCTCTCAAAGGAGTTTTTTTTACTTGTTGGTCTCATTTATGGGGGAAATTCAAAGAAAAAGTTGACCATTGTGGATGATTTAATTGTATAGCAATTTTGGGTTAAATCACCCTGTTAAAAGGCATCTTAAGAATTGTTTTTTTCAGGTTTTGGTAACAAGGTTAGGGAGATAAAAAACATGGTGAGATGACTGATATCTGTTTATATCATTATTGCTTCTTGAGAGTAGATGAGAGTATTTTCAACAAGTGTGTTATTTTAGAAATTCTTGAGATTTATAAAAAGTTTGCTGTAAAATTATGCTAAACATTCCTCTAAATAAGAGAAAAATAGGAGAGAAATAATAAAAAAACTTTAAAAGAAGAGAAAATATAGCATACATGGTAGACTGTGTTTTGTTTGGTGCATGGGACAAGATGGACAAAACTAATTGTCCCATGTTTGACGTGACATGGGACAGGACAAGAACTCACTGTCCCATGTTTGATGCGACATGGGACATGACAAGAACTCACTGTCCCACGTTTGATGCGACATGGGACAGGACAAGAACTCAATGTTCCACATTTGGAGTTACATGGACAGGGACAAGACCCGAGACAAGGTGAGATGGAAAAAACGTTTTATTGTTCCACCAAAATAAAATAAGATGGGACAAGGATGAGACAAATCAAAATATTATTAATCTACCTTCACTTGCTATATAGCCTTAATATGATATTTGTTTTAATGATCATCACCGCAAGTCGCAACCTCTACCACCAATGGCAGCCATCGATAGCCATCGCATACCACCATCGTCCACCTCTACCTCCTCTTCCACCACCATCGACCACCGACCATCACCGTTCATCGCCACCATAAATATGTACACGTCTTTAAAGTTTTATTCTTATTATAAACATAAGAAAAAACAAACGAGAATTGCAAAAATAGGACAAAATATGGTTGGATGAAAATACCCTGGCTCCAACGGTCATTTTTAACCGAGTTAGTGATGATGTCTCATTTTCAAAGTAGAATTCAAACATAAAGGACCAAATCTTAAGTTATTGAAATTTGGGCCAACTTTTAAAAAAATTCGAAAAGCTAGGGACCAAAAGTGAAGCTTACTCTAAAATATACAAACAAAAAGTGAAAATATGAAGGAAAAAAACTTGCTCAAAAATATCACTTGCCTAACGGGCCGTATAGAAAACCCAGCCACAGTCAATTAAACCCTAATCTGATAACCTATTTATACACCCATCCAAACCATCCGTTCACTGCATCCATCGCCGCCTATGTTCTTCCTTCTCCTCCCTTACATGTTTTAGATCTGAATCGTTTTCTGTTTTTCTTTTTTGATTCTTTTGGAATAAGTTGATCGCGGTGATGACTCGGAAAATTCAAGCTCAACAGACCGGAATGCAGGCATCTCTCTTTAGAGATTTGTTTGCGTGTCGATAATCCCGCTGAACTGAGCGATCTTCTCTTAAATCAATTCAACTTCATTTTTTATTTATGATTTTGTTTGTGGTTTATGATTCCTGTTTTCAAATATATGATTTTGATTTTGTTCAAAAACATTGATATTGGTTGGGAAATGAAAGGATGTTACGATGAGGATAAAAAGCTCCCTCTTCTGATTTCATAGTTGAGGAAACTCTGCAGGCAGAATCGAACCAAATTAAACTTCATGCCATCTGAGTAATCTTCTTTCCCAATCAAGTAACATGAAAATCCTTCCAATTGTTGTGATTATTTTAGTTTTTTGTTGATAATCCTAGTCAACTCTATGGAATCAGTTGATACAATTGATTTGAATCGTTTAATTTGTATAATTTTTCAATTTTATTATTTATATTAAACCAAAAAATATTTCAACGTCGTATTTCTGCTTCTACACGAATCGTTGGATGCGATAATCTTCCAGTTCATCGTCCTTTAAAATAATCCGACAAAATCGGTTTGAACCTTGTTTAGATGTTTTCTGTAATTTGATACATCGAACTTTCTTATTTGGTTTTAATGACGTGAGTATATTTTTGAAACGCCAAATTAAGATCAGTGTTTATGGTTTAACATTTTTAATCTGCATCTGACTTTTTCTGAGATAAGGATGAAGCAAAACAAACACGTATCCAACACTTGGACTGAGAGATTTGTTCTCATTTGATGAGTAAGTTGCGTCTGAATCTCAATTGTTTGTTTTCAGGATTTGATGTCTGTTTAAATGATTAAACTTGAAAATCAATTTGATATAAATGAAACTAACTCTAGCATGTCGACGCACAAATATACAGTGATCACTAAATAGAATAACAACCACAAGTCTTTCGCCTGAATCTTAGTTGATGAATATTAGTGCTTATTTGTCATGATGAAGCCTGTGACTAGCCTTGACAGGTTATAAAACCTGTTGAAATTTCTTGAAAGCAATACCAACCATATTCAGTCATGAGTCCAGATCTAGACCTACCCAGATCATCCTAGTTTCAGACAGTCATCTGCATCCAAGATAGACCAGTTATACGAGGTCTCTTACGTCCTTTACCAGAAAAGTCAAAAAATTAATTGGATATACTTCTATCCACCAGGTTAAAGAATATGTTCAGACCTTAAAGTTTGATTTCCACCAACTTCCAGCTTCATCATCCGAACACCTTGTACCAATTGCGATCCCGACAGATCTCTTGAAGCACTGCCTTGCTCAATGATTTACGTATATCCATTTTGGAGCAATTCACCTAGCCTTTACCTTCCATGGAAGAAAAGGTCTCCCAGCTTTTTCCCGCATCGTTTTGGTAGAAACTCGATTTATCGAATACCAACATGCATTGGTACCAGGAACCATATTCGTTACCTTTTATCTTAATTTCAACATTCCATTAAACGATCCATCCTCTCATACTGCCCTTAAAGCCTAGGTCTAAATCGGAGAAACTACCCAGGTTAACACCTTCCAAGCCACCTTTTATTACTAGATGGTTTAGCGTGTTTAGAACCATGTCTTAGACATAATGGTCCTTGGATAAGAGCATATTACAGTGAATAAGAACATAATGAACATAGATTCCAAATTACAGTGTGTAAGAAACTGTGTAAGAAAACCAAGAATAAATACACAACATGAAGAAGGCAAACACCAAAAACCCAATTACAGTGAATAAGAACATAATGAACATAGATTCCAAATTATGAACAGTAGTAACATAAGTAAAAAATTGCTTTGATTTAGGTACTCACGTAAGTAGTTGTAGCCAAAGAAATATACTCAAAACCAGAACCAGAAGAAGACATGAATAAAATAGTTGTACCTTTAAATGACATGATAACATTCAAACCTCTCACCTCTTGCACACATAGAGAATATCCAAGCTTAGAAGAAACATTTCCAATCTTTTTAGAATGTTTCTTCTAAATAGTGAGTTCTTTACATGAATGCTACTGCTTTGTTTGCCAAGAGATTGTTTATCATCATCATCTGATCTATCTGATATCAATAACGAAAGAAACATGAAAACCAATCAGCATCGTCTTCTATCAAATACAGAAGACCTCAAAATGTTAAATATACTTGTTTTGTGCATCATTTTACCTTGACATAAGTAGTATCTACATCATTCTATCTTAAGAAATAAAACAAAATGTTGAAAGTTTTCTTAGGTGAGACTATAATGAACCGCCATGAGGCCAGATTGCAATGATCCCAAACATGATTAAGAAATTTAGACACCATTTTGAAGCAAGAAAAAACTAACTAAAAATTTTAGACACCATTTTGAAGCAAGAAAAAACTAAGAAATTTAGTTAGTATGGTGCACAAACTTGTTGGGATGCCGATGAAGTTGCTTCTTTAAGCGAGTGGTCCCTGAAAACATTATTTATTTCCAATAATTAATAAAAACACTGAATTAGCAGAGTGACTTATAATTGTAGGAGGGCAAAATGGAACTGTAAAGAACAACATACTTAGTGAGCAAAAAATTCTGAAACAACTGTCTAATGAGATCAAGACTCCCAGGTGACTTTACTGTGTTGTTACCTATATCGTAATTAACTACATTGCTTAAAGTCACAAATCGCTTTGATGTTTCTGTGAGATCACGCACCCGAAATCACCAAACACAAAATTAAATGAGATGCTCTATATATCATGGTTACAAAATGCAATATAAATATAGCTTCACTCCTTATAGAGGTGGCAAAAACTGGCACGATACGCTAACCCGACACGAAATAAATGGGTTTGGGTAATACATTTCAACCCGTTTAAGTAAACGGGTTGACACGACACGACACGAAAATTAAACGGGTAAGGTTAGGGTTAAAAAATTCAACTCGAAATTGACCCGTTTAAATTAGGCAATTCTTTGAACAATTAAATATGGGCTTTGACTATTATCTATTTATATATGGACAATTAAATAAGGGCTTTGAAGAGTTAAAGTCCTAATTATGAGTTTAAATGTGTCAAAACACTGAGTTTTCACATTGTACACAAGAACCTGCGTACTGTTTTTGTAAAGGTTTTAACGGTCTGATTATAGCTCCGAATTGCATGAATCCAGTTTATGTGGAATCCTAAGATATCAATGAACAACTTTCATTTAGTTGATAGTGTCCAATTTGGCTTCTAAATGGAAGAAATATATCGTAACTTATGGCATATAGGAACTGTCAATTATGAGTTTTAAAGTTTCTGCCATGTTATTAGAAAATTCATAGAAAATCAACCGTTGGTCCAAATGAAGTGTACGATATACCGTTGGAAAGCTTAGAATGTCCTTAAGAACTGTTATGAAGAATTAAAGTCCTAATTATGAGTTTAAATGTGTCAAAACACTGAGTTTTCACATTGTACACAAGAACCTGCGCACTGTTTTTGTAAAGGTTGTAGCGGTCTGATTATAGCTCCGAATTGCATGAATCTAGTTTCCGTGGAATCCCAAGATATCAATGAACAACTTTCATTTAGATGATAGTGTCCAATTTGGCTTCTAAATGGAAAAAATATATCGTAACTTACGGCATATAGGAGCTGTCAATTTATGTATGTTTCACAAGGAAGTGAGATTTCCTCCCATCCCACATTGGTGGGAAACAAAAACCTTATGCTCTATGCCCACTATAAATATGATCTCACCCCTTGTATTTTCATTTGCATCACCCCCTTGACCCTAGCTTGGTGGTTTGAGTCCGTTGGCTTGGATCCTCTAAGTTGGTGCACCCTATTATGTTGAAGCACCCTATTAAAAGTTTTATATTTATAAATGTTAAACGGGTTAAATGGGTTAAACGGGTTAAATTGGTTAGTGGGTTAAACGGGTTAGCGGGTCGTGTCGGGTTAGACGGGTTAAATCAGGTCGTGTTCCGATTGAGATTTTCTGACCCGTTTATTAAACGTGTCGTGTTCGGGTTAGGCACTCTCAACCCGTTTAACCCGTGAACCCGACACGACCCGACCCGTTTGCCAGGTCTAACTCCTTATTGTGAAATCAATTTCAAAAGAAAAAATAGATTTCAAAACCAGCAGAAAAATCAATTTCAAAATCGAGCAGATCAGACCTAATTTGACGAAGAAACCAGTAAAAAAACTTGAAACCTACGAAACTCCAGTACGATCAACATAAACCCTAACCTGTAGATGAACTAGCCGGTGCTCTTGAATAGTTTATCGCTGGAGAAAGAGAGTATCCATAGAGCCGATTTCATCCTGAAATTGATTGTCACAGAGATTTATTGAGACTCTCGTCGATTGGTTGCTAGTGTGATTGAGAGAGGCAGAACGTGGAGAGTAATTTAGGGGCAGTGTGGATAAAATCGTGGTTGGGAGCCGGAAAGGAAAGGAAAGGGATGACGAAGAAGACGAACGGGAGGAGGGGAATGACCATTGTTGAGGGTTGAGAAAATTGAGGGAATTGAGGGTAGTGGGAAAAGAAGCAGGCCGTGGGTTTAGAAAATAACTGAATGTTTAGAAAGTAAATTTTTGAAAATAACTGTTTTAGACAATTCATAAAGGAGTATAGATAATAATAATAAAGTATTATTTAATGTATTTAACTATTAATCTATATATATAATAATAAAAGTTGAATATCTATACTACTTTATAAAGCATCTAACCTTCAAACTCTTAAAAACAACTCTTAAAGCATATGGTACTGCTGTTTCATGCATAAACTCTTAAAATCTCTTAATTACAAGTGACTTATGCTTGATGTACAACCTCTTCCAACGCCTATCTTACACACTCTCTCTTCCGCACGCTCCCATCATTTCTCTTGTAAGTACGCTCCCAATTTCTTTTTCCAAGATGTCGATTCAAGCTCCACAGACTTTTTATTTTCTCGAGATGTCGATTCCTCCTACCAAGATGGTTACTGATTCAAGACTATCAATATGGTTAGGGTTCAATGTTCGATTCAACTTCCATCGATCCTCTGACTCATCTGATTCCAAACGGTTAGTTTCCTCTCTTGAATATTTCATGTTTTGTGGGTTCAAATCTTCTTTTTATTCAAGTTTCAGTTTATGATTATTTAGGGCTTGTTTGAGTTAGTGTCTATTCTACCATAATTTTGGTTTTTGGTTGGAGTTTTGAATGAGTTTTTGACTGAAGGTAATATATGTGCGTCTTTCGATAATCGTTTAATGTGTTTTTTTAATTGGGTTTCTATTGACCATCGTACAGATCATTGTTTGATGTCTGAATTAGGGTTCAATGTTCGATTCAGATGATTAAGCCTAAAAGGAATGTAAGAAATTGTACTTGGTCTTGTTCTTATGACTTTGTAAAACAACCCTTTGAACGTCAGCTACCAGTGGAAACACTGCAGGCTGTGGTCCCAAAGAACTAATGGAAAATGCTGCTATTAATGAACAAATTATTGTACTTCTCATTTTTCTTTTTTTCTCTGATATGTGGTGTTTCACAGGTAGTTCGTCACAATAGTGTGGAACAACTCTTGCTTCTTGGCAGGATGTTGCAAGGCCAAGGGACTACAAAATTCCCGTGGAGATTTTCACGCCATCCAGCTGCAACTGGTACATTTTTCACAGTCATGCTGCTTGGACTTAAGCTATGCTCATGCCAATATCAACGAACCTGCAAAAGTTTAGATTAGGACTTCAGCTGCTAGAAGACAAGATTTACCGGTATGACTGTAATCTTATGTTTTTTACTTTCTCTTCATTAATTGCAGATTTTCTCCTGGTCTTTTTTTTCCTCTTCTTTTACTATATTCAGTAACATTTTATCTGTTAGTCTGTGTAATCTCGACTGGAACTTTATATATTGGTTTTATCATTTTATCTTTCCTTATAAAGACTTTGACTTGCAAATTGCCGAATTGACTTGACCACTATGACAGTTTATTCTTTTAGTGTCTTCCAGAACCATATTTTATTTCCAACTTTTGGAATTGTGTCACCCTGTTGGTGAACACCTCTATCTAAGAGTTAAATTGTGGCAATCATGGTGGCTATATGACATTTTTGGATGGTTTAGCCATAGCTGCAAATTCGTGAATTGGATCTAGAATCAGCTGTAAATTCTTTTCAATTGTAAAATGGAGTCATGGATTGATTCAACATTTTCCATAACAATGTGCAGAAAGTGAATTTAAACACAATAGATAAACATCTCAAAGATATATGAACTTAAATATAATTATATTAATCATGAGATTATGATCTTGTCTCATTGCACTTTTCTTATGACTCCTCCAAAGCCAACCAATGGCTTTGTATTCATGACTTCATGTGACTGCTAATAGGTGTTGGATAAATAGATCATAAACAGAAATCCGAAAAACAACACAAGAAATCGTTGGGTAAGTTATATGGGCCCATCTATTGTACCATGGCTTGCAAAACATGATCTCCATTCAGATGGGATTCGGATACACTAATAGGGTTTGCACTATTTCCACTACTTGTATCCTCTCTTGATTTCTTTCTCAAAGTCAAACAAGAAAATGGATGGGAAAAGGCACAAAAGTCGTTGGGGTCATCAAATTAATTAATACTGCACTATATAGCTATAGAAGGCCACATTATGATGAGATCTTTATGTTTGGGAGTTGGGACGAGAAATTGTTTTTTTTCCTGAAATTGTTGTCATTATGTTAGACTGTTTGGGACTTGGAGAGGTTCATACCATGGAGGTGTGTGGAAGCTAAGGGTTGAGCTTCGAGATGCTTCCAACATGCACTTATGTTCCCAGGCAGCTAACGGGAGAAGAGTTACTGAAACTCCTTCCAGAAAAGTGGGTAACCAACTACGGAAAAACCCATCAGGCTCCCGTCCAGACAACCACGGCCCCAAACTTCATCAGGCATGAAAATGGACTTGTCAAAGTCAAATTTTCTTCCAGGGAAAAATCAAGTGTAGCAAACGTTTTCCCCACGGTCCACATGGTTCAACCAGCCAAACCACAAGACCACCACTGTTGGTATGATGTATGCAACTGCCAAGACTGCTTGGACGGAGCATACAAAGTTGACCACGATGAAGATTTTCCTCGAAAGAAGAAAAATTCACAGAAAAGGTTGAAAGACCGATATGAAGAAGGCGATCCCGCTGTCGGATTCCTAGGAGAACCCTCAGGCAAATTCGATTACTACGTCCTATATCATGTCAACCTTAAACAAGTTTCCTCAATTCTTTCCCTTTCCATGATCTGTACAGGTTCTGATCCGCCAACAGACGCCTTTGAACACTTGTTCATGGCAGAACCTGAGCCTACGGTCGAGCGTGAGTATGATGATACCTTCAGAATGGATGATGCTGCCTATGAAACAAGGCCACCCAGGCGAAATAAAACCCCGAAGGCCGACACAAAACAACAATTCACCTTTGACGACATTCCTCCATCTAAATGGAAGGAAAGAAGTGTTGAAATGTTGACTTGGTGCTCAGCAGAACTCCAATACTATGACGTTGATATAGTCATTAGAAGATTTATCATTAGAGCCCAAGGCCGTCTTAGAGATTGGTACACAAGTATTGGAGAATACATGCAACTACAACTCCAACAAGTATCATCCCCTGAAGAATTCATAAACATGATCTATTCAGAATTCATAGGGAACCCGGTCGAGCACACTGTCCATGCAAGGGAAGAGTTCTTGAAAATGAAATGTTGTTCATTCTTAAAATCAGATCTAGAAGAATATTATGATCGTATGTCAAAGCGGTTTTACCGTCTTCATGGTATTGATGATGTCAACCTTAAACAAGTCTTCCTCAATTCTTTCCCTGAATCGCTCGCAAATGAATCATTCAGATTTCTAGAACATAAGAATGTCTCATTAGCCAATGCCACACTCGGAGAACTCTACCAGTTGATACTCAATGCATTGGCCAAGCTCTGTGACCTGAAAGAACAAGTAGAACGCTCGGTCCCGCCTGTAATGACAAGTACCTGTAGATAAAGTGCAAAACCAACTCTTCATGTGAATGCTCTCACAAAGAGAAGAAGCCTCAGTTTAAGAATTTCAAGAATTCTTACAGAAAGACAGGGGATAAAAAATGGAAATTTTTAAAAAAGAAATCACACAGAGAAAGAAGCTCAGACAGATGTTACATTTGTAACAAAAAGGGACATTTTGCACGCGAATGCAAAGACAAGAGAAAGTCCCAATCACTAATCCAAGCTCTTAACTTAGTAGAGCCAATGGACATTTCAGATCTTGAGTCCCTTTACTCTCTCGAGGATGAGCTTAATGACAGAACCCTATGCTCCATTGCCTATTCAGATTTTTCAGATGATGAGTCCTCAGAATACCCGGATAAGCACCCTGATATAGAAGTATTCATGATAAAACCCCTCGAAATCTTTCAGGCTAGCCAACCACACATCCCACTCCCTCATCACACCAAAATACTGTCATTACAAAAACCCCAACCAATACCCATAGCCAAAATACATCTTCTCACCTCTACGTACTCCAAGCCGATACCGGTAATTGCATTTTTTGATACAGGATCCTCAGTTTCAATATTGAATCCTGACATCCTACCCCAAAGTTACTGGCGACCACACCACCAGCTCTTCCTTGCCGCCAATAGAGATACATTTGTCATTGATAAGATCAGTATTCCTATTTTTATCAGACTTTTTCCTAAATGTGTTATCAAGCATAGACTGTTAGGATCAAGTTCACATGGAAAGGATCTTCTCATTGGATTTGACATCCTCCACAAACTGCCAGGCCTAAGGCATGCAGAACAAGGACTCCGTTATAAAAGCTTTCTGAATCCATGGAGTCCAGTTTCAAATCTTTATATGGCATCAGCCCCCACCATGGAAGATATGAAGCAAAAGATTATTCTTTCTTCGTGTGCTTCAAATCACTCGGAATTCCTAACAAAAAACGACTCACCGTTATGGTTAAATCCTTCTTTCTTCGTCAACCTCCCGTTCAAACAAAATGAAGATGTTAACCCGACTAAGGCAAGTCATCCCGGGATGAACCCTGACCACTATCAACTAACAGTCCAAGAATGTTCGGAGTTAGTCGATCAAGGGATTATCGAACCTACTACCTCACCATGGGCATGTGAGGCATTTTACGTCAACAAAAGAAGTGAACAAGTTCGCGGCAAACTGCGATTGGTCATAAATTACCAGCCCCTCAATCACTTTTTAGCCAACGATAAATTCCCACTACCTCAGAAAAAGTCTATGTTCCAATACTTAGCTAATGCACGGATAATATCCAAGTTCGATCTCAAAGCATGGTTTTGGCAACTAGGGATACATCCAGATGATAGGCCAAAGACTGCCTTTTGTATCCCTGACCATCACTATCAGTGGAAGGTCATGCCTTTTGGTTTAAAAAATGCTCATTCAGTTTTCCAAAAAGCAATGACAAGGATTTTTGAACCTATCCTCTAGCACACCCTGGTATACATTGATGACATCCTCTTGTTCTCCCCAGATGAGGAATCTCACGTAGAATTACTGTCACAATTCCATTCTATCGTCACAAAACATGGGATCATGTTATCAGAAAAAAAGATGGTGATAGGGGTCAGTTCTATTGATTTTCTTGGCATGAAGATCACGGATGGGAAATACCAACCACAACCGCACATATCCCAAGAATTGCACAGGTTTCCCGACGAGCTGACGTCACAAAAGGAAATCCAGCAGTTCCTTGGTCTGGTAAATTATATGGCTGATTTTTTTACCAAAATTATCATGTCATACAGTGCACCTATTCCGTATGCTAAAAAAGGGGCCGTCCCTTTGGAGCAAAAAACAGACATCAGCAGTAAAAGCAATAAAACAACTTGCTGATGTGATGCCTCCTTTAAAGATTCCTACTGTAACTGACAAAAGGACACTCCAGACTGACGCGAGTGATGAGTACTGGGGAGCAGTACTGCTAGTTGAAGACAAAAGTGGTGCCAGAACAATATGTGGCTACAAAAGTGGCACGTTCAAAGATTCTAAACAGCACTACCACTCCACTTTCAAAGAAATCCTTGCAGTCAAAAGGGGAATTGAGAGATTCCAATTCCATCTATTCAGTCACGATTTCTAGATCGAAATGGACTTGTCGTCTTTTCCACGTATGTTACAGTTCAAGAGAAAGATGTTCCCCGAAGCGTAGCTTTTGAGGTGGGCCAATTGGTTTTCCCGGTGGAAGTTCATTGTGAGACATATCAAAGGATCTGAAAATATCCTTGCTGATTTCTTGTCTCGCCCAAAGGAGTATAAATACCACATCCACAAAGAGGTTCAACATGTCCTCCACCACAAGATCATCCCAATGGTATTTCCTATAGCATCAGCTGTTTCTCCGGAATCATCCGCCCGACACAATGCTCAACCCACTGGCCAACCATCCTCACAAAATATCACGGAAGTTATCTCCACTATGGCACTTCCAACAGAAGTCACCGAAGTCATTGCCGACTTGACTTTTAGAGATAGGTCCCAACTACATTACAGAACCTTTTTCACCGTCCTTCTCCAAAAACATGGATTGTTCATGAAAAACCTCTTGTTTCACCCCAAGTACCCTTTCCTCAATATTTTCCATTTCCATGATCTGTACAGGTTCCCGAAAGAGGCTTTATGTTTTTTCTGGTATCTGTTTGAAGCCCACACCATCGCCATCACTTTTAACGCACCGAAGCTAGTTCAATACCTTCTCCAATGCCAGTTTGGTCGGGTGCCGAGAGAGGCAATGTGAGTTCTTACACTGCTACAATGGTTTCTACCAGCCCATGAATGAACCCACCATCTGTCTATACCCAAAAAGAAGTATGCCATGATCATGTTCAAAAGACCCTGCTCAGCAGCCATCAATCAACCTCACTCTATCGTCTATCACTCTCCTTCAGCTTTCATCCACGAGTGGAGTAATAGCAATTGTGCAAGCCGGTCGTTCGAGAAAAACCACCCTGACAGGTTCATAACAAACCGACTTAACCTGTCCAACGCCAATAACGTTGTTATTGAGTCCATCCCAGAGAATGTCCTGCTCAACCAAAACTTGTGGTCTACTGAACACCCGGTCTCCTCCCTGTGGAAAAATACCATGAACCAGTGGTCACAGACCCACCTTTCCCCAGCAATCGACACTTCTGATGATTCAAGCCCAGACAACGATGGAGAAATGTACACGGTCGATTACAACACTGATGAATCCTATCCTGATCCTTACGAGGACGATCCGTCTCATCCAGACTCACGATGGAAATAATATTCCAAGATCCAAGAATCTGCTCAAGCATTGTCTTAATAATTATATCTTATTCAGTATTTACTTTTTCGTATTTACTTTTCAGTATTTCCGTTTAAATAAATGTTTGTATAATGGAAGTTACTTGTCACTTTTAGTGATGTAAGTGCTTACCTCACTTTCCATTATTAGTTGTTGATGTATGGCTTATGTCATGCTTATGTAAAAATGCCTTTTCCTTATCTATAAAAGGAAGGCTTACCATCACTTGTAAGATATCCTTTGAAAGAAATAAAATCATCTTTCTATAATTCTCTCTAGTTTTCTCTCTTTGTTCTTTATATTTCCTCCATAGTTCTTAATAGTACCAATGGTAAACCATCGGTCCTCCACCATCAACCACCAATCCACTGCCAGTCCCCACCTATAAACACCATCATCACCACCACCAGATCCCACCATAATATTGCCATCACGTGCCCTATCCTCTCCTATACTACCAGATCCACACCGTTCCGCTAGTCCTTATAAAGGAATCACCCCTTGGTAATGCTCGGAGAATAAGAAAAAGACAGCTTTCTTGCTGTGTTGTATGTATGCATTTGTAGATAACCTGATGCCTAAGGCTACTCCTACTGCCACTCCTATTACTAGAGCTTTCTTTTTTTTAAGGAATATTTTTCATACTGTGACACTATATAATATAGACAAAAAATAATTACAAAAGCACGGTTTTATTTTATCGATGTGTTTCATCTTTTTACTGGCATATTTTTGTTGATTTCAAGATTTTTTTTTTCTTTTTTTTGGTTGATTTCAAGAGTTTTTTTTTTATTTTTTGGTTGGTTTCAAGAGTTTCTTCTGGTTTTTTAATTGATTATAGTAGCATTTTCCAAAACGATACGGTATCTAAATTTTTTTACCCTTTACCGGAGAAATAATATGGTGGCACGTGCCACCGTAACCACCCATTTGGGTCCGCCCATGCTCTTGTGGGAAGCCCATGGAGTCCGAGTATTGATTCGGGATAGGATGATGATAATTGCATTATGTTTGGTAAACTAGTTAGATATGATTTTTAATGATTAATAAGGTAGTTGATGACGTGGGTGTGTGTGTGTTGTCATCTTAGACTTTTGTACAAAATTTAAGATATAACCTTCCACTGTAATGAAAGAAAAACCAATGAAAATTCAATCTATATTTCAAGAAACTTTTTAAATTTGGTGGCAAAAAAATGCAAACGCAAAGCAACTGTGGACAATTGAGTTATATAAGTGTATAATAACTGCAAACAATATATTTATTATACATATAATTTAAGGGAAATTTATTAAAATACCCAAAATTGACTTTAAACTTACAAAAATACCAAAAATCTCTCTCGTTTTGCCAAAATACCCCTGCGATTGGGCTGAAATTTACAGTTTTGGCCCCTCCCGCAATGGGGGCCGCGATTTGGAACCAAATTTTTTAGTTTTGGTCCTTTTTTCACGTTTTTTGAATGTTTTTACTGTTTTTTTTCACAATTATTGTACTTGGAAGACCAAATTATGGTTGCAATTCACTGGCTTGTTTCATCAATGTTGAATTATTGTACTTGGAAGACCAAATTGTGGTTGCAATTCACTGGCTTGTTTCATCAATGTTGAATTATTGTATTTGGAAGACCAAATTGTGGTTGTAACTCATCTTCCTCAATGAAATTTCATCCATAAATATCAGTAAAATGCAATCCATAATCATTCATCCATTCCATTGTGGTTGCAATTCGAATCCATTTCATCCTTTTTTCTTGCTTTCTTTCTTCATCATTTTAGTATTTTCTTTTTGAGATACTACTGAAAAAATGAGTTCATCTGTTGCAAAAGCTAAGCTATTTTTCTGTTACGATGGTGAATGGGCACAAGACAACAATGGGTGGAATTTTGCTTATAAATCTAAGCATGGTGTAAAATTGCTAGTAAACTTTACTCATCAAAAATTTGTTGCATACGCCATGCAAAAATGTGGAATCGACCCTTCTGCTGTTTGCAAGTTAGTGGACAAGAATGATGATGGGTCAATTGTGGAGTTATCCAACGATGGGGATATCTATGGTTTTCTGCAATTTGCAGCCCGGTCAGAAAGACCTCCATCACTTTTTGTGTATGGCGATTCATCAGTGTGCGACGAAGACGATGACGAAGGTGATGATGAAGACTTCCAACTGGACGAGCTTGATTCTCAAATTCAGGCGTCCTACGACCCAACAGTTTATTCGGATCATACATATGGTCTTAACGACTGTTATCCTGATTTTGTTCCAGAGACGCAACAACAAGAAGAAGAAGAAGAAGAAGAATACGAAGAAGGACGCTTTGCTAGAGTTGCTGATGATGAAACCCATGTTTTCACAATGGGTAGATCTGATATAGACAGATCAGGTACCGATAGTAATGAGGACGAAGAAGGAGGAAAATATACCCCTAGTAATAAATCATTTAGTCAGTTAAATGACTTTTTTGATATGCCTCCCTCCTATTCTTCCAACCCCGGATACCCATACACAAACCTACGAACCTGCACCTTATAATCGCAGTTCAAGGATACAAGTAGGTGAAATATTTGATTCGAAGGATGAGTTGGCCACACACCTTGGAATTAAGTTCATAGAAGAGGGTTTCGAAAGTAAAACGAAGAAATCCTACAAAACCAGATACGAAGTTGTATGTTGGAGAGAAAATTGTAATTGAAGGATGTACGCGAGGTCCGTGGGCTCTAAAGGAGGGATGTTTGTCATTAGAAAGTTGCACGATGAACACACTTGTTCGAGGACGCACAAGTTATGGACGATGTTGGACCAGAGAGGTGGTCGACGTCCCATTTTCCTGCACAACGTTATGACATTCTGACCTCCAATAGTGCAGAGTCGGTGAATGCACTCTCCCGTTTTGCTCGTAGATTACCGATTGTACAACTTATGGAGTACTTCCGGACCTTTCAACAAGAGTGGTACCAACTTCGACGCCGAAAAGGAGGTGAAATGCGTAATAGACTCACACCAAAGGTGGAGGAGATAATTCTCCTCAGGGCGGGAAAGGCTTCGACATGGAGGGTAAGCGAAATTGGGTATGAGAAGTACCAGGTTCGGGATAACCATGTCGACACGATTGTCGATATGACCGACCATGTTTCTTCATGTTTTCAATGGCAAAAATCTGGGTTACCGTGCGGTCACACCATCGCTGCTACAAGACATATGGGTCGTAGAGATTGCAACGACTTAACTGTAAATTTTTCACGTCCGAAACTTACCGGGCAACATACCAGGAAGTAATAAATCCAACTGGACCCCCTGAATCATGGGTGTCTCCACCCGACCCCCTTCCGCCATGCTATCCACCGTTAAACACTAAGAACAGAGCCAGGAGACCAAGAAAGAACGATCGACTTCCATCACGTGGTGAAGGTCCGATACATCGAAAACGTACTCGATGCCAAGTAGTAGGACATACTCGTGGAGAGTGTCCAACTCCCGCCCCTTCAGGCGTGCCAAGGAGCAGACGTTCAGTCAGCCAACGAAGTAGCACACAGGGCTCGTCGAAGCTTGAACCGCATGGAAGTATAAGATATGATAGCGTTGATCTGAACATTGATTTCCCTTGATTAGGACGATAAATCTTGTATGCTTAGTGCTCTTGTTTTATATATAACATGATTTTATCTAATTTATCGTCTCGTGTAATTTATCAAACATAAGTGATCTACGTTGTAATTTATCAAACATAAGGGACCGAAGTTGTAATTTAACAAACAAAAGAGACCCAAGTTGAAAAAGGGACCAAAACTGAAAATTTTGGCCCCAAATCGCGGCCCCCATCGAAGGAGGGGCCAAATTTGTAAATTTTGGCCCATCGCGGGACCATCGCGAGGGCAAATCGCGGACCATGTGAGCCTGGTCCGCAATCGCGGGGCCCATCGCGGGATCGCGGGGTATTTTGGCAAAACGGGAGAGATTTTGGGTATTTTTGTAAGTTGGAAGTCAAGTTTGGGTATTTTAATAAATTTCCCCTAATTTAAACATAAAATATGACATTTTGATTGAAATAATTAACATATTTAAAATTGATTGACCCATCAAAAATATGAAACTTGGCCCTACTAGCTCAGACCGAACTCCAACACCAATTGACTGGCAACCGGTCTACTGAGACATGGTGGCTTACGTATAGTTCAAGACTACTCATTGAGATTTCCGAGTACATCCAAATCAACATCAATCGGAAAAACATATGCCTTGGTAGCATGAAACGATAACTCTAAACATAGATGCCAACGGTGGTTACCATGGCATTCATGTCAGTGGTCGGAAATCACTGTCACCATCCACGAAGAACGGTAGTTTGGACAATTCGGCGATTGCTTAGGATCGTGGGCCAGCAGTGGTTCCATCGCTTATTTCAGTAAACAAAACGGCGAAAGCCGTTAAAAAACAAACGACAAAACTGTGGTAACAACCACAGCAAACACCAGCAAGATCCGGTTGCCGCCGGCGATAGTAACGATCATGCCAAGAAAGAGAAAAAAAGTAATTAAGTTAAAAGGGAAAAAAACGTGTGTGTGTTCGAGATCTACCTAGCTCGAAAATTATTAAGCTCAGGCTTGAGATAACCAACACGTTTTAAGGTACAATCACACTTCATAAAGAAGTTTACTTGTGAATATTACAACACAAAAAAATATCGAGAGAGAAAACAAAACAAAGAAAGAAAAAAGGAGAGAAAGAACTAGATGATATATGCTTAGTTTAACTTCTATTAGAACATAGTTACGCAATCATTATTTGGTTGGTTTTACTTATGTTCAATAAATTATCAACTTTTAGTTGCAATTTCGTTATATTAGGTTCACTTATTACATTTAATCTTGAATACATATATCAATAGATTAAGAACTCAACAATTAGCAATTGGTTTGTCTGGTGGTGCATTTTATTACACATCGTAGGCGTCAAAATAGAAACCAAATTAGTTTACCTACTCGTGATATGATGTCGCATAGACAACGAGTACGAGACGAGATGTTCTCCAGTCTCTCAAGTGGTAAATGTCGAGAACTAATTCGTATGAGTGAGACCGCATTTAGGATATTGCGTCAAAAGTTAAAGAATGAGGGTGGCACCAACTCGACGTATGTCAGTTGAAGAGCTGGGTGCTAGATTTTTACATATTGTTGGAAATGATTTAAGAAATCGTTTTGTCTATTTGTTTTATCGTCGGTCCGGATCAACCACAAGTAGGCATTTCCATCGAGTTTTGAGTGCAATTATATCATTAGAAAATCAATATCTTAGACAACCAAACGGTGATATAGTTCCAAAAGAAAATCAAGAACAAAGAAGATTTTGTCCATTTTTTAAGGATTGTATAGGGGCATCTGATGGAACACATGTTCGTGTGAGTGTACCAAGTAAAGACTCCGTGAGATATCGTGGTTGTAAAGGATATCTGATGTTAAATGTACTAGCAGCATGTACATTTGATTTAAAATTCACTTACATTTTGAGTGGTTGTGAAGGCACGACATCAGACTCGAGAGTCACAAAAAATGCAATCACTAGAATGACAAACTACTCATTCCCGAAGGTAATATTTTACACCGAAGTTGGTTATATAATTAATCTTATATTATTATACTAAGTTTATTTTGTTTATAGGTAAATACTATTTGGTTGATGACGGCCTACCCCATAGAAGTTCGCTCATTGCACCTTATAGAGGTGTTAGATATCATTTGAAGGAATATTTGTCTCGTGGACTGCAAAATTCACGAGTATTATTTAATGTTCGACATGCACATTACGAAATGCTATTGAACGAGCCTTTGGTGTTTTAAAGAAAAGATTTCCTATAATTAGATTTACGACGGAATCATTTTACTCGTGTGAAACACAATCAGACATATTTTTAGCATGTTGCATCTTACATAACTTTTTTACTTGACGAAGATCGTGACAAAGAACCTGAAGAAGAAGTGTTACACGAGGTATTAAATGCAACACAAGAAGAAGAAACTCATGCTCCAAGAGACATAGATGACAGAGGAGAACAAATTAGAAGTTCAATTGCAAATGAAATGTGAAGTGATTACTCGTTGTACCTAAACAATGAAAGTAATGTCTAAATAGTTGTTTATTATTGTATGGTGTTTTGATTGATGGATGATGAATGATTAATGTTTGGATTTTATTTAAATTATGTATTATATTTAATTGTTATTCATATTTTTAGATTAATCTTGTTAAGTTTAATATGCATGCTTTCTACGCAATAATTAACCATGAGTAAAAAGGTAACTGATGGAAATACGGGTAAGAGGGAGCCATTTGTTTGGACTCCTCATATGGATGATGCTTTTATAGGCAGTGGTTAAGGAACAAGATAAAGGTAACAAGGTTGATGGACATTCACTTCCCAAGCATATGCCAATATGGTGGATGAGTTAAGTAAAAGTCTTAACAAAGATTTCAACAAATATTATTTGAAGACTCGTTTGAAGACTCTGAAAGATCATTTTGCTTAATGCTATGACATTTTTCGTGGTGTTTCGTTAAGTAGTTTTGCTTGGAATTTTGAGAAAAGGTTATTTGAGGCAGAAGAAGAGGTTTGGGAAGCATTAATAGCGGTATGTGTTCTTAGTAATTTAATTTATAATTATTACTGATTAAGTGATTATTATTTCTAATACGATAATTATTTATATTTAATTGGAAAAGACCGATGTTGCAAGATGAAAAAAAGAAAAACAAAATATCTAACTACAATGAAATCTTAGAATTGTTTGCTAGAGACAGGGCAACAAGTGGTGCTACTGAAACAACCAAAGAAAGAAGAAATCGAATGACCACCAATCAGCAAAGACCAGAAACGATTGATGAAATTGATCGAATGGTATCTATCGATGAGATCAGTTTGGAGAATTTCAACAATAGTGATGATATTCAAGTTACATCTACCATGCCATCATTATAAATGGACCAGCCAAAGGTAACCACATAAAAAAGCAAGAAAAGAAAGGTGGAAGCAGAAGATGTAACGACTTCTAAGATAACGACAACCATAGGTGATGTAGCTAATGCTATTACAGAAAGTACTCAAGGTATTAAGTTTGTTTACATTGTATACCATTGAGCATTTATATTTGTATTTATCAGATTTCCGATTATCGTTATTAGCTTTTTATAACAGGTATTAGAAAGATCTCATCTACTTGTGTATTTAGGGGAAGAGATATATAATGAGCTTCATATAATGGGTGTTGTAACACCCCGAAATTTCTGGTAAGGTTCCTTGTCCTTTCCATTTGAAGTGATTGGGTTATTGTATACTTTCTAATGTACGTACTTGCGTTGTGAACCGATACCCATTTTGCACGATTGCATGAGAGAGGTGGTATGACACGAATCATGTTTTGGACCTCGAGTTATCGTATTCCTCTCGTTAAATTTTAATACTTATGAACGTTTATGACCGAACAATGATGTGGGGATCGAAAATGGCAGCGAAATTGACCAAGCAGGTCGTGGTACGAACTGGGCGAGAGTGCCCGGCTAAAGTGCCCAAGGCACTCTCGCGGTGTCACTTTCGCCGGGAGGGACTTCATCAAATTTGGGATGCTCGCGGTACATATGCCGCGAGACTGACTGGCGATTATGCCATGGTCACTCTCGCATGGCACTTTCGCCGGCGGAGGACAACTCATTTAAATTAGACGAGATTGAGCTTCTTTTTGGTAGCAGATTTCATTTGGATTTTTTTCAGCTTTGAGCATTTCTCCTCTCATCTCTTTGGCGATTTCCACTTCTTTCACCTCCCTCCTAATTTATTTCCCAACCATAAACCCTAGTTACAATTAATGGTAAACCTCTAGAGCTTCTAGTTCTTTGAGTTTATGCTTTCAAGTGGATCTCCAAGTCTAGCTAGCTAAAGTTCCAAGTCAACCTCCTAAAAGCTAGGGTTTCTCAAGTTTCTAGGGTTTCTCCTAAAAACCATTAGATGAGTTAATGTAACCTTTATTCTCCATCTTAAATGTGGTTTACACTAAGTATAATGATCTAATTATGGAGTTTTGTTAAAAATTAGGTTTCCTCCAAGATTAGGGGTTTTCACCTCACAAACTCTACTTGGTGAGTACACTTATATTTTGTGCATCTATCTTAACTTCATACCACTAAAATGGTAGATTTACTCACATTTTGACTTTCACCTAAAAACTAGGGTTTACCCTAAAGGGCATTGTTAGTCCCAGATGGCTTAACAAGTATTGTAGAGGGGGGGGGGGTAATACAATACTCAAAATTTACTTAATTTAATTTCTTTTATTGAAAACTTCAACAAGAATTACAAATAGAAAAACTAAAGATTGTTGCGGAAAAGAACAGTTAAACTATTCTAACAATCTATCACAAAGCAAACAGAAATAACAAAACAACTTTAAGCACACAAAGATCAAAGCTATCGAGTTCTTGGAGATGAAGCAATCTTGCACTGAGAGAGTTTCTGCAGAAGGCGTAGATTGCATGGGGAGCTTCTTTCTCCTTTTATAGTGTATGAAGCATTAAATGCTTAGGATACTTGTCATCAGGAGATTTAAAGAAGGTGTTGACTTCTGAAAAGTTGATGTGTCCTTTTCACCTTTTTCCTTGGTACTAGGAAGAATACTCATGTTGATAGAGATTTTATCTGATAATGGATAAAACGACAAATAGTCACTTTTACCTGCCAATAGATATTGTCCCATAATAAATGATCTTCTCATTGTGTCTTCCAAGAACTATTCCACCGACTGTATTCCACCGATTTGAGCTTTGGGATTTGAGACATAGTTGAGAGAAGCATCTATGAGAATATTTGAGATCCAACCGATTTGAAGCTTTCATCGATGGGACTCATATTGGCCGACCAGGAGATGAATCGGTGGGAGATGTCCACCGATGTATGAGGACCATCGGTGGACAATGAATTGTATATAGTTGATAAAAAGATCTTTCACTTCCACAATGATAGAATCTTCAATCTTGACTTTGGTTGATCTTAGACTTCACCAAACATTTGTTATCTTGTACAAGTCATTGTAAAGAACCAATCTAAAATATTCTAAGTAAGATTTAGAAGAAACATCGGTGAGTCAATTTCAAATCTTTGGTGACCCAACAATCTCCCCCAATTTGAATTTGAGCTCCATACTAGAATATTAAAGAGTATATGCAAATAAAATGCATTTTGACCCTTTTTACTCTTTTTGGGTTCTTTTCACATAGACCATTCTTTTTGATCTATTTTTCTTTTATGGATATGTTCAGTATAATCAATATTTACAAATAACAAAAAAATAAATTATGTGCAACAATGAAATTCAAATAGAATCTAAATGATAAGGAAAAGTACTTGTATTTATGTAAAATTTTCATACATTCGAAAATGAAGAAAAGATACAAGTACTTATAAGAAAGATAGTACCCAGATCATTTCCTTGGTTTTTGAAGACGACGTTTGATTTCAGTGGTGATGTTCTAATAGTATATATGAGCTTCATTGATATGTGGCATGAGGATGGAGATGCCATGTAAGAAGATGATGTCGGCTAGATGGATCTGAGAGAATCTGAAGAAGCGTCGGTGGCCTATATCATCGTTGAAGAAGAGGCCAGAAAATGGTGAGATGCAAAGTGTGGTAGAGGGATAGGAGATGGAGGTTGAAATGGACAAGTTGAGATTATCCACATAGGGGATTCTTCCTTTAGAAGCCATGTCTTTAAACACTGTGTCTTTCACCGATTGGGTCTTGGTCTTGGGAAGTCGGACATCTTCTTTTAGAGATTGAAGAGAGGCACGTTCGTCAGTGGAAAGAACAATATTATATTTTCTCTTTATTTCTTTCATCTTGTTCATCATCCCATCGAAATACTTGATGAATATGTCTTTCTTTGGATTAACACATTTCACAAAGAGTCTGGAAATTTCAAACCATTCGGAGAGGCCAAATTGCTTGAGGTGGTAATCTCTGACACTCCTTGTGTTTCCATCCTCCCTTTCAATGATGAGCCTGATGTCAGTGGGATTGAGTTTAGAAGTGGCAATCTTAACACATGAGATACGAGACCTGTTTGTTCGGTAGTGCATGGTTTTCTTGTACCATTTAATTTCCTCTTCTTTTTCTTCTTCAATTGTGCCCAATTCAGACTTTTGGGCAAGAATGGGATCGGTGGTCTTGGCTTTGACCGCTTCCTCTTTGACAACTTTTAGAGATAGTGCCTTAGAGTCATCCAAGGCTTTTTGAGCCAGTCTAGCCTCCTCAATTTCTTGGGGAGATATACCCAAGTCAGATACAACTTCTTTGGAAGGAGGTTTGAGTTTAAGGGTTTGAGCATCGGCAGGTCGAGTTCCATACTTGGCCAACTCTTTCTTTCTTTTCTCTTCTTTAGCCTCATCCTCTGCCGAAATGACTTTATTCTCTTTGTCTTTTGGAACAGAGGCCGAAAGATTTTGCTCCCCCTCAATTGTTGCTACAGTTTTCTCCACAGATGGGACACTCGCCTGTTTTTCTGCCGATGGGATTGGGGTTGTTGTGGGTTTGATCACCGATGGACTCGGTGTGGTTGTAGTAGTCGGTGCCGAAGATGCAATCGGTGTAGGTGTCGGTGTTGGAGCAGCTGTTGAGGTGGCCACCGATGTAATTGGTGTCGGTGCCGAGATGGGGATTTTGGGTTTGAAGAATCGGATTGTTGATTTGTCGGTGAGGTTTGATGGAGGCCTGTTGCTGTCAATATGCCTAACATAAGGCTTTTTCGGGGACTTTGGGAGGCTTTTCTCCCCCTCAGCAACTGCCACAGAGTCCAGACCCAAATGCTCAGTAATACGATCAACCGAGGCACGAATATGCTGAATTCTATTTCTGTCGTCACTGCCAAAAGCAAAGTCACCCAGATCGAAATCCCAATCCAAATTGTTGTTTAGAGAGTCAACTTTCTGATGAAGGTTTTGAAGAGATTCGGTGAGAGAAGATCGGAGAGTCTGATGTCGAGTCTCACGAGCAAGTAGACGACCGATTTTCGAGTCCTTGAAATCGGTGGAGGCTTTAACAACAACTATAGAAATGGCCATATTGGAGTTAGAGGTGGTTAAATCCTCCAACTTTTGGGAGAAGGAGGCCATGCCTTCGGTAAGAGGCCGAAGCAGACTTTGAAGAGTTGTTTCCAAGAGTTGAGGTTGTCGATCTTCTAAAGCCGTAACCCTGTCACTTGTTTGAGCAATCATAGTGATGGTGGCCTGTTTAAAGGTCTCAAACTGGGTACCCACCAACCGATACTGGCGGGCACTCTCCTGAACCTCGATAATAAGATCACTCGGTAGACGAACATCGGTGGTGGAGGATGGACCAATATTGTGAAGTTGGAATCGGGGAGCATTAGGTGATAGGGGTGTATGAGGAAGGGACCTCTCTTCGGGGATGGTGGATGAGGATGGTTGATCGGATAAGGGATCGGGGAATAACACTCTTGGGGTGGAGGTGGTGATGGAGAGGGACAAGAGCTATCCTTAGAAGAAGAGCGTTCATCGTTGTCAGTGGAGGGATGAGATTGGTGAGGGGAACCCGTCGGGGAGGGGGAGTATTGGGGAGTGGGGGGTAGGTTGCTTTGGTGAGACATGGATCGGTGGTGGGGATGGAGGCATCGAGGATGTGTGGATCGGTGGAGGCGATTGGTGTGTCGGGGAGGATGTTATATCGGTGACCATGATGTCATCGATGGTATGCTGTCGGGGGGGGGGGGGGGGGGGGGGCCCTGTATCCTTCAATAAGAAATCCAAGAATGCCCTGTTCGGAGAGCCCGAACCTCCAATAGGCTGTGCATCATCGATCTCATAATGATCGGGTGTAAGGCCGTGCAATGCAAACTCGGAGCCTTCGAGGGGAGAGACCCCGAAGTCATCTGCACCACCCAAGGAAGTGGGTGATGAGGTCAAAAGTGGGTTCTCCTGAATCACAACCGAGGCCTTTTGAGAGACCACAGAGGAGCCGATTTGGGGTTTCACAAATTCCCATGGCCCGGAAGGGACAACTTCAGCCACCAATTTTCGAGAATCGGTAGCCGGCTTATGAGTCTTGGCCGAAGGTATCCGAGACCTCTTTAGAGGAGATCTTGGAGGGGTTTTGGAGTGCCTCCGCTTGTGAGAAGGGATGGGAACTTGGGTAGCCTCGGAGGGATATCTCGGAGGCGTAGTTCCGGAAGCAGACACGAAGGTGTCGGTGGCCCGAGAGGATTTCCTTTTGGTGCCACCCGACTTAACTCGGGAACGGGGAGAAGGGGCCCCTACTGCTGGAAGAACTTCCGGAATCTCTGGGTGTACAAACCCTTCGATTTCGGCGTCCCTCAGTGTAGTTTGAGAGAGTAAGCGAAGGTAATCATACCTGGTCGTAGCGGGAGGTCGGAGGCAAGTGTGCCGACGTCAAGAGTCTTTCGGCCAACGTTTGGAGCAGACCAATCATAGAAGAATTTAGGAGACTTGGACTTCCGATCGGTATCTAAGGCAGCACCGAGCTTGTGTTGAATGATCATCGATATGAAACGTGGAAAGGCCACTTGACACCTCTTTGGGTGCTTCACCACCTCAGTCAACTCAGTGAAGAAGTATTGGGCAAAATCGATTTTGCGTTGGAAGATCAATGCATGGGCAAGAGAAGTAATATAGGAGGCAGATTGATCATGCCCACTAGTCTTCCTAGAGAGACAGTAAATGACATGAGCAAAGAAGAAATTCCAAATACCTCCCATTTTGCTGCGAGTAAGAGTGCCCGGTCCTTTGGCAGATTTGGAAGATTTGCCATCAGTCTTGTGAATGTATCCAATAGCATTCACCACCTCTGCATGGGCATTGTGGACGTACATATCTTCATAAGTAGAGAAAGGGTCGATTTTGAGAGCAGTGCGGACATCATTCACACTAAAAGTCAGATCATGATCACCTTCTTCAGTAGTAAGTATGGAAGCATGGATAGCTTCATTGGATGGATCATAAATACAGGTGAGCCATAATTGCCCAATAAGAACCTTGCTCATCTTGGGGTTGCAAGTGAAAGCATGGAGGAGTGGAGAACGAGAGAGAAACTTGGTGATAGTGGTGAACTCCAGATGAGCAGGATCAGATTCAAACCTTGCAACATGGTTGCAAGGATTGAATTTCAAGTCTTCGAAGCATGTGGGGTTTCCTTAACAACCTTGGTTGATTTGGTTGCCTTAGACGAGGTGGATGACGTCATTGCTGAAGGTAGTTGCAGTTGGATCTTCTTGAGAGAGAAGATGACCGTGAGAAGTTGCAGGTGTGTAGAAAAAGAAGGAAGTGGGAAGGATTAGGGGTATTTATAGGAAAAGTAATTCGAAAGAGTTTTGAAAGGTTGAGGGTATTTGAAAAATGGCGGTAACAATTATAAAGCAAAATCGAAAAATGTGGTTTAGAATGGTTTTAAATGGTAATGATTAGGGTATTGGAAGTTGTGGTCAAGAAAGGCTTAGATGAGAATGGGAAGGGTCAAAGGTTTCTGACACCTAGGGTTTAGGATGAGGTAAGCATGGGTAAATGTGAGGATAAGAATTACAAAAGGGGTCGGTGGAGAGGCTCGTCGATGGGGAGGGGATTGATGATAGGGGTCAGTAGGCAGGTTATCAAAATATCGGTGGTTAATGATCCCGATGATGGTGGTGGATCGGTGTGAAAGGTTCACCGATGATGGCACCGATTGGGTGGATTTTGGTGAGCAGTATAGGGTATCGGTGGGGAATGCTCACCTATGATTTAGGATGATGACATCGGGGGAAGTATCACTAGGTTTAGGTGAGGTCGGGTTTCGGTGGGATGGGAGTCACCGATGGAGAGCTTAGATGCGGTGAGTTTGGGTGTCAGTGAGCAAGTAACGACATGAATCGGTGAGAATGAAGTCGGTGGAGAGAGAGGAGTCCACCGATGGTGAGAATGCCACCGAAGAAAAGGATTTGGTGGATGAAGCTTACCGATAGAAAGGGAAGGGTCAGTGTATGGGGAGAGAATAGTATTTAGAGGACGTCGGTGACCATGATTTCACCGATTAGGAGAGGTCACCGATGTAGCATGAAGCGTCGGTGAGATATGATACCGATAATGATACAACTGAGAAGGAGTCGGTGGGGTCTATCTACCGATAGGATTTTCGTCGGTGAGAGGGCCACCGATAACATAACAATTTTTTTAGCATCAACTCACATGTCAAGATACAACATTCCAAGTTCACTTATCAGAAAGTTGAACCTGGTCTCATCCAAGGGTTTGGTGAACAAGTCTGCAAGCTGAAGATCAGTAGGAATGAAGTGCAACTCAATGTCACCTTTGGAAATGTGATCCTTGATGAAGTGATATCTGATATCTATGTGTTTTGATCTGGAGTGTAGAACTGAATTATTTGCAATAGCTATTGCACTTGAGTTGTCACATAGAATTGGGACTTTAGAGTAGACTTGATTATAGTCCCTTAGTTGAGTTTTCATCCATAGGATCTGAGCACAGCAACTTCCAGCTGCAACATATTCAGCTTCAGCAGTTGAGGTTGAAACTGAGTTTTGTTTCTTGCTGGACCAGTTGACTAATTTTCCACCAAGTAGTTGGCAGCTGCCTGTGGTACTCTTTCTATCAACTTTGGAACCTACATAATATGAATCTGAATACCCAATTAGTTCAAAACCTGAGTCTTTGGGATACCAAAGACCCAGATGCATGGTACCTTTCAGATACCTGAAAATCCATTTTACAGCGGCCAAATGAGATTCTTTTGGATTGGCCTGATAACGGGCACATAGACAAGTAGCAAACATAATATCGGGTCTGCTAGCAGTTAAGTAAATAAGGGATCCAATCATACCTCGATAATTCGTTACATCAACTGATTTACTATCTAGATCAGCATGAATTTTCAAAGGTGGTGCCATAGGAGTTTTCATAGGAGAGCTATCTAAGAAGTTAAATTTATTCAGAAGGTCACGAATATATTTGCTTTGATTTATGAAAATACCTTCTGAAGTTTGTTTGACCTGAAGGCCCAGAAAAAATGTAAGCTCTCTTATCATGCTCATCTCATATTGACTCATCATGAGAGAGGCAAACTCATCACACAGTGATTCATCAGTAGCACCAAAGATGATGTCATCTACATAAATTTGAACAAGAATGAGATTACCTGAGGTCTTCTTGAGGAAGAGAGTGTTGTCAATGGTACCTCTAGAGTATCCATTTTTGAGAAGGAAAACGGCAAGAGTATCATACCAGGCACGAGGAGCCTGTTTGAGTCCGTACAAAGCCTTGTCCAGCCGATACACATAATCTGGATGAGTTGGGTCATCAAAGCCTGGATGTTGTTTCACATAGACTTCCTCAGCAAGCTCACCATTGAGGAAGGCACTTTTAACATCCATCTGAAAGACTCTAAAGTTTTGATGGGCAGTATGAGCAAGAAAAATTCTGATGGCTTCGAGTCTGGCAACATGAGCAAATGTTTCATCATAATCAATGCCTTCTTCCTGTCGGTATCCCTGAGCTACCAGTCTGGCTTTGTTTTTGATGATTGTACCATCTTCATCCATCTTGTTTCGAAAGACCCACTTAGTTCCAATGATTGTCTTCTTTGGAGGTCTGGGAACTAATCTCCATACTTTATTTCGTGTGAACTGAGAAAGTTCCTCTTGCATGGCAGTGATCCAGCATGGATCAACTAAGGCTTCATCAATATTCTTTGGTTCTATGAGAGATAGAAAATTCACATAGAGACAAATATTTCCAGTGCCTCTTTTAGTCTGAACTCCAGCTTGTTGAGCACCGATGATTTGATCAATGGGATGATCTTTAGTCCATTTAGTGGCAGGAGGCAATGGTGGTGGAAGACTTGATGAGGGAAGTGATGGAGGATTTTGGATAGTTGGAGTATCGGTGGGAGGCTGAATTTCGGTGGTAGAGAGAGTTGGTAAGATGGAAGGTGACCCAACTTGTTGATTGGATGAGAAGGATTTGGGTGAGTGAAAGGAATGGAAGATGAATCGGTGGGATTTGCTGTAGGAGCATCACATATGCATGATGAAATCCATCTATGTAATTCATCATCATTATTTGAGAGGGATGATGAACTCATATCATCAAATTTGACATGGATGGATTCATCAATGCATTTCCTTCTGAGATTGTACACACGATATGCTTTGGAGGATAAGGAGTATTCAACAAAAATTCCTTCATCAGCCTTGGGATCAATATTCCCAAGGTTGTCACGATCATTTAGAATGAAACACACACAACCAAAGACATGAAGAAAACCTATATTTGGTTTTCTGCCATGGAAAACTTCATAAGGGGTCTTATCATGTCTTTTGGAGATCACCGACCTATTTTGGGTAAAGCAAGCAGTGTTAACAGCTTCAACCCAAAAATAGGTGGGAAGATTTGATTCACTTAGCATAGATCTGTCATCTTCACATAGAGTCCGATTTTTCCTTTCTACAACTCCATTCTGTTGCGGAGTTCTGACAACTGAGAAATTTTGGGAGATTCCCTTGTTATTGAAGAAGTCTTCCAAGACACTGTTTCTAAATTCAGTGCCATTGTCACTTCTTACGGATCGAACAAGCTGGCCATTTAAAACTTCATTCTTTTTGACAAAGTTGATGATTTCTTCAGTTGCATCACTTTTATACCTGAGAAAAGAAACCCAAGTATATATAGTAAATTCATCAACAATTATAAGAATGTACCTTTTGCCACCTAGGCTGGGAGTGCTGACTGGTCCACATAGATCCATGTGCAACATTTGAAGAGGAAGAGTGATGGAAGAGCATTACTTGGTCTTGAAGGAGGTTTTAGTGATCTTCCCTTTTTCACATGCATCACACAGCTTTTCTTTGACAAAATTCAGCTTTGGCATTCCAGTTACCAGATCTTTGTTTGAGATTTTATGGAGAGTTTTAAAGTTGAGGTGAGATAAGCGTTTATGCCACATCCAATTCCTTTTGGCTGTGTCATCCGACACAAAGCATATGTTGGATGAGTCATTTCTTTGTCCCATGTCTATGATGTAGACATTTTCCATCATTTTCCCAAAAAGGACCTCCTTCAAGTCCTTGTCAATAATAGTACAGATACAAAGTTCAAATATAACTTTGTATCCTAGATCACACAGTTGGCTGATACTTAGAAGATTATGCATGAGGCGTTCAACAAGTGCGACTTTGTTGAAGGTGACAGATCCGTTGGTGAGAGTACCATATCCTTTTGTGTAGCCTCTATAGTTGTCCCCAAATGTCACAGATGGACCCTTTTCAGACACATAATTACTAAGAAGAAATTTGTTTCCTGTCATGTGACGTGAGCACCCACTATCCAAATACCAGATTTGATGGTGCTCATGAACCTGCAGGCACACACAAATTAGTTTCTTGGTACCCATTTGGTGGTGGGTCCTTTTGGGTTAGAGGTGGATTCCTTAGATTTGGTCCGGTCAATTCTATCCTTGGGACAATCATTTGCAAGATGAAAAGTGTCACCACAGTTGTAACATTTTCTATAGATAAACATCTTTTTAGGTTTTTGCACTTTTTCTTTTCCTTTGCCTTTGACATTAATTTGAATAGTTTTTGGACCAAAAGTAAAGATGAGGGGAGGAAAACTTAAAATCCCATTTCCAGGAGTGGTAGGAGCAAAACTAGTGGAAGGATTCCTTGAAGCATTTTTTAGAGGACTCTTGACAAGATCTGGAGATTTTCTTTTGAGAGAAAGATTTGTGGTATTATCAATTTTGAAAATCTTTGAGGCTGTTGGATTTGGAGAAGACACTTCATCAATAGTTAACACTTTCAAAAGATCATGAATGGGTTTTGAAACATCATTGGAATCTTGATTCTCAACGTTTTGAACAGAAGAAGAGTGTTTGGCTTTTATAAACATTCTGAATTTTAAAGCTTCATTTAAATCATCCGAGTTCAAAGAAACAAAGTCACTTGAGCTTGACTCAGAAGAATCATGCCATCCACAAGAGGTAGGAGCAAGAGCATGAGAAGAAGATTCAACATCCATTTTTCCAAAACCTAGACCAGTTTTGTCATCACAAGGGATTTGGCCATGAAAATATTTCTCAAGATTTTTTGAAGAACTGGTCCATTTTCTGACTGTCTCTTGCTCTCTTTTAAGTCTTTTGAAAAGTTTGTTTTTCTCTTTGGCAATGATATGATTTATGGTTTTCAAGTCCTCAAGCTCAGCTTTGATTTCCTCAAACTTTTCAAGTTTAGACATACAAATTTCCAGTTGAGAAGTGAGATTTTTAACTTGAACATATTTCTTTTCTTGGCATCCTTGATAGTATAGTAGTCATTAGTTAAGGATTCATAGGCATCAATCTTTTCAGTCTCAGACATAGAGTTAAAGGGATGTACCTGAGAGTATGATGTCGAGCACCCAGTTGACACCAGAGCCATTGGAGAGACTGCCTTTTCAGAATCTTCCATATCTTCAGATATGGCCATGAAACACATGTTGGGAGAATCTTTGTCACTGTCAGAAGTTTCCTTGTGAGTCCCAGATTGACATGTAACAATAAAATCAATGAGCAATAACACGAACAATTGATGATTTCAACTTGTCATCTATCTCGTATTCATTCAAAGTATCGTTCAGAGAATATTACAATTAAGAGAATTGGAACGATTTCTAAACAATAAGCTCTAATGAATTTCTCTTGAATTGCTAACCTAAAACTAAAGGTTAACTAAACCTTATATACTAAGGCTTTAGACAAACAAGGCCTAAGCCCATTAGGCTAAACTAAGCCCATTTAATAATAAAGACTTTTACAAAAAGATTAAATAAACTAATTAAGCTCTATAATTAAACTATATAATTCTTTATATATCTTTCTAATATGTAGGACATTTATGGTCCTAACAATCTCCCCCTAAAGATATATAAAGAAAAATCGGTCTTGAAATATTCGGTTCCTGATCTTCTCTCTCTCTTGAATCTTTGAAACGCATTGATGTATGCGTGTCTTCATGACTTTCAGCGTTCCCCCTTGAATAAAGCTCTTGGTCTTCATATCTTCAACTTTGTAACCAGATTTGGTGAACAACGAATTTGTCTTTGAACCGCGAGTTGAGTTTGCTTTCAGCTTCAGTTTTAAGAACTTATAGAACCAATATGCTCGATGGAGGAAATAGTGATTTGTAGCGAACTTGTAGCGAACTCTTTTCCGAAACTGATGAAATTCAGAACTGCTAAAGCAACAGTTACTCCCCTTCAGCTGCTAACTCCCCCTCAATCAAAAAACACAGTTACTCCCCCTCGGCTTTTGCTAACTCCCACTCGACTTGATAATCGGCGTCTTTGAATCTGTACTCTTTCTCCCCCTCATGATGAGTAGGAGCATCCGAAGCATCATGTATGTTCAAAGACAATAGTGACGAGTAGCAAAAAAATCCAGATAAAACATTTTAGTAACCAACATGGGGTAAAAATCTAATACAGAAACACATAGTAACTGTTATCACAACAATTTAAAAAATTGTGTGGCCTATGTTCAGAGTTGGCATCGGGGTATCTCTGATAGGACTTCCAGTTATCACTGAAGTAAAATTTTAAAAATTACTTCTCAAACTGTTCCGGCAATATCACAAAGATATGCAAATGGAATCACAAAGACCCGTGCAAGTGTGAAAGAAATAAATTATATCTGTTAGGCTCAAATATTGATTTAACTTGGGACGCAACTTAGAAATCAATTGACACAGTGATTAGAATGTGAAGTTCGGAGACCGGAGCTGATGTCTTCCTTTTTCAATATCTAAGTCCTCCGAGTGAAGAATAGATAGATTATGTGCTAAACCTCCGTGAATATATGAAACAAGCATCTGTTGGGAGATACTTGAGTGGTTGGGTGGGGTGACACGAGTTATCGACACTGGGTCCATGTTTGTTTCAATATTCATCTTCAAAGAACGAGAATGAATAGATTGTGTGGTTACCCGGATAACTGACTAGGTTTGGAAAGGACCAATAATTCTTTTAAGTCCTGTCACATCCTCACCATATTTTTTTCACTCCAAACTCATCTATCAATCTAGACCCCTCACTGATGTCTACAAGGGATGTGTTTCTTGGGTAGGTCCTTCCGGTTCTGGATAGACCATAGAAACGATGTGATTCCTAACACTCATTCCATGCAACGAATAGAACAGATTAGTAAACAGTGAAGTACGAGTTCTAAACTGAAATGTTTAGAAGTAACAACATTTAAGAACGAGTCCTGATCTGAGATGATCAGAAGTCATAAAAATTAAGTCCGAGTTCTGATCTGAAGTAATCAGAAGTCATTGTTGAAATACCAGAATTTCAAGAAACAAAATCAAGCGCAAAAACAGAATGACTCAGTAAGCACAGTATTTTGCAAGAAATGAGACAATGATCAGAATGTTTAATTGTGAGGAACAAGTCACAATTATTATATCATATAAGAATTGAATCATTAATATGAAATGATGAACTATGAACACAAAGTGGAATTCAAAACGAGTGTATTTCCATCGAAAAATCAACAAACATTTGAGACATGGAAATAACTAAGTCAAGAAAAATGACACGTGGCAATCATGGAATTTAAAATTGGAGAATAACAAATACAAGTAAGTTATCCAGAATAAATTACCACGGTCTTTGAATTCAGTTAATGTTCACTTACCTTTCATAGGATAGTACTCCCCCTCAAATTGGCATAGCCTTCGAATGCAGTCATGTGAAAATAATGTTCAGAACTGAGCGCACATGACATTCCTGCAAAACAGATTAGAAGGATTTTGGTATCCATCCTTTGATGGATCCTTGACGGTTAGATGCCCTATTATAGTGAGGACCGGGGATACTATAAGTACCATACCAATGATTTGCGTACCTTCAATCAACAAAATCATTCGAATCACATGTAGAACAACAGATACAATCATGAGAAAGTTGACACAATTGTTGAACTGAATAAACTCTTAAAGGAAATTTCACACTTTGTTCAACAGAAGTTCGAAAATTAAAGGCATCATGATTGTGATTGTATGTCCTAACATGCGGGACTGGCTTAACTGACTTCGTATTCGTCTTGCTTTCATTAGACTTTCTCACTACCCAAACTTGTTTGAACCCTTTTCTTCGGCCATAATTATCTGAATTTCCATTAAAGGTATGTCCAGTAGAGTTTGAGTAGGAAGGACGTTTATCAGTCGATCGACCGGTCTTTTGCCTCGGCTGTGATTGTTTTTGCGAACAAGACTCAGTTTTAGAAACCTTATTCACAGCCGGGGTCTTCGGTTTTGTAGAACATTCACCTTTTTGAAAATTGACCGGGCGATTTACCGCTTTTGAAAGAAAGTTGATATAACTGGGAAGAGGTTTGTCAAATGGAAACGATTTAAACTCTTCATCTGAACTACCCTTGGAATTCATAACTTTGGAAAAATTGATATTCGGAATCAATGAACTTGGATTGGTCGAGGGAGGTGAGGAACACTTTGTGTCGGTGTGCTTAGGTGAATCTGGTGCAGAAGCTAAGAAAAAATTAGAGTTCAGATTCTTTAAAACACACTCATCTTGAGACCCTTTACCGTTTGGTGAAGATGTTTTTCCTATGAAAGCTTTGCACGAGGATGTGTCAGACGAGTCCAAGGAAGATTCGGGTGAAATCGTCTTTTCTTCTTGGAGTAGGTCAATCTGCTCTTGGAGTTTACCATCTCTCGAATGCTCCTTCATCGCTTCTGTTGCCAAGGCAGACAGTTTTGATGTGAGCTTGTTGATTTCACACCGAAGGATTTCATGTCCTTCATCCGACACAGCATGGGTTTTCTCGGATTTGAGTTTCTCAAGTTCTGAGATAAGCGCTAACTTTTCTTTTTGAAAACAAGACCTTTCCTTCTCAAGTGACCCTTCTAACTCGACTATTTTTGCTTCCAAGATGAGAGGGGAACATAGAGTTTGAACTCATCCGTCTCAGTCTTGGGTTCAGTTGCTTAGACTTCATCCTTTTTGGAGGAATCCTTGGGCGTTACAACTTTATAGCAGTCAAAGTAGTCATTCGAGAGGTACTTCTTTCGATTTTTCTCATAATAATAGTTCAAAGGCTCATAACAAAAAGGAAGTTGCATTTTTGTCGTGTGCTTTCTCTTATATTCCCCAGTTTCCTCTTCCTTTTCAGGTTCAAGAGGACCAGTCCATTTAATCCCATATTCATGATACTTTTTGTCTATTCCAAAATAGCCAAAATCATACAGTGTAGGTCTTTTAAATATACCCTTTTTCAAGTAGTGTGGGTTATCATATCCGATTCCCCATTCCTTGTTGAAATAATTGAACTCCTTGGGTTTATTCATAAGGATGGTCTGATTAGTTTGACCTCTTTTGTGGAGTTTGGTTTCAAGATCAACTATTTTATTGACAAACTCCTTGTGCTGAATTTGAAGAGCAGAGCATTGATAAACAATTTCTGCTTTCTCATTCTCACACTGATCAAGCTGTGACTGTAGTTCAGATATTTTGGCTCTTAAGTCCTTAGGTGCTATTGAAAGATTTTTGCATTTTTCTTTTAGAATAGCATTTTCGGACTTGTATTTCTCAGTTATTCGCTTTTGAACATCTAGCTTTTCAGATAGTGATCTAATCTCAAGCAGTTGTTCTTCAGCGGTGGCCTTGTAGGAATCTATTCGTTCAGCAAGATATTGCATTTGATTAAAGAAATCTTGATGGATAGGTTAACATACCTGACTTGACTTTGCCTTTTCTTCACCAGCGGGAGAGTGGTAGCCCATAAAAGCATCAGCACCATCAGACTCGCTTTCATCATCAGAACGACCCAACCAGTAGTCGTCTTCAACAAAGAGAGCTTCTCCTGCTTCTTTCTGTTCTGCCAGAGCGAGCTTCGCCTTGTAATAATGAGCATTCTTCACAACAGGCTTCCTACAATCTTTCGCAAAGTGACCAAGCTTCCCGCAGTTATAACAAGTCACGGGTTCGTCTTTCTTCTTGCGGTCATCTTTCTCCGTCTTCTCCTTCTTGTCAGACTGGTCGGGCTCATCGGCTTTCTTCTTTCCTTCATATTTGTCCTGATAATCATGGCGCTTGTTGGAGGAGGTGGAGTAGCGCTGATTATCAGACGTCAGCTTCTTATAGAACTTCTGTTGTTGGAAGGATTTGGAGAGCAGGGCCATTGCTTTCTTAATGGCAAATACTTCAGGATCAGAATCACTGTCTTCTTTTTCCTCAGGTTCTGACTCAAATTCGCTTTGCTTTTGGGCACGTTTGGAATGACGGCCAGAAGATTTCCCTCATTTGGAAGACATAAGTGCCAGTGGATCAGCAACTGGCTTGGATGCAGACTTCTTCTCATTCATAATCTCCATCACTTTATCTTCGTCCTGCAGTAGCATCTCATAGAGCTCGTGGATGCCGACTTTCTCCATTAAGTGGTTGTGCTTAACATGAGATGCGAATACTTTCCATTCAGGCAAGAGGTTGTTGAGAAACTTGAGCGCGTTCTCCATGTTAGAACGAGTGATTTGGTTCTTGTGAAGCTCATTGAGAAGGAGACAGAAGCGTTCATAGGTCTGGGAGAGGGATTCGCCGGTGCGCTGCTTAAACCCATCAAACTTGGTTATGGAGTTGTTGATTTTCAGTTGATTCCCGACTTCGCTCCCGCGCATCATTTTCTCCACTTGATCCCACATGCCCTTTGCTGTCTTTTTGTAGCTGTCGATGGCAGTGTAGATTGTGTTGGGTAGAGCTTGAACAAGGTACCTTTTAGCATGCTTTTCTCCCTCAATCATGCCTCTTTCGTCGACAGCCATATCGGAGAGTGCCTTTTTCTCGACACAAGCTTGACCACCTGCTTCAGTTGCTGGTATAGTCTTCATGGGTTCAGGAATTGGCCCGTCTTCTAAAGCTCGCCAGATAAACTCGAAGTTGTCCTTTGACTCAATGAAGATTAGAAATCTGTTGCGCCACTGGCTGTACTCACCTTGGTAGAGGCAAGGTGGTTTGAAATCGGTGCAGATAGCAAGAGCGTCGCGCGAAGACATTTTGTGTTGCACTAACGTGATCGTCAGACGATTGATTCGATTCAAAGTGATAACCTAACGCAAGGCACTAAGAGTGATATCCTAACGCAGGTTCTAAGAGTGAATTATGCTAAATCAGGTAAGAAATCGACTAAGCAAAACTTACCGGATAGGAATCCGGATGAAAAATATCTGATCTGGAGGTGTCCGGATCAGATTGTGAAAAGCAGGTAAATTTGCAAAGGTTAGCGGATGAGCTTGAGTTACTGGGTAACAGAGGGTTACCGGGTGAAACAAGTTACCGGATGAATTACAAATGAGCAAAAAATGAAACTTACCCGATGGAAGAGCTTACCGGAAGAAAGAGCTTACCGGAAGAAAGAGCTTACCGGATGATGAGCTTACCGATAACAAAATTAAGAATTTACCGGGTGGAATGACTTACCGGATAAAGGGTTTACCGGATGTCTGGAAGTTACCGAATGACAAAAATAAAGCCAAGCTTACCGGGTGAGGAACTTACCGGTTGAACAACAATTACCGGGAACTTGTCCGGAAAGTGTAACTAGCCGGTAAGTGATTGCAATCCGGTAAGAGGAAGTTACCCGGTAACTTTGAGTTACCCGGTAACAAGGGAAATATGATGACTTACCCGGTAACAAGATGATAGACCCGGTAACCACGACTGTGGTATCCGGTAACTGCGGCCGTGGTTTCCAAAAATACAGGAATTCGACTAGGGTTCTTCAAAATCGTTCCTGAAAGGTTAGGAACTCGACCAAACACAATAATAACAATATCCAAATCGATTTTGAAGCAACACAACAAGTTTTTGATGGTAAAAATTGGATTTTTGCAAGAACAGAGACCAAAAACTTATGGAACTTGATTTTGCCAATAACACAATCAAACAGTCGAATTAAGATGTGTAAACTTGCAGATTTGCATATAATGATGATAATAATCAAGTATGATATGCGAAATCAATCAGTTTTAGCAAAATCAAGATATGAGATTTTAATATCAAGAACACAGTCGACTTTTTGAATAGAAATCTTACTAGAAATCAAGAATCACTTTGAACCGATTCGTCCGCTTGCTCTGATACCACGTATGAGTCCCAGATTGACAGGTAACAATAAAATCAATGAGCAATAACATGAACAATTGATGATTTTAACTTGTCATCTATCTCGTATTCATTTAAAGTATCGTTCAGAGAATATTACAATCAAGAGGATTGGAACGATTTCTAAACAATAAGCTCTAATGAATTTCTCTTGAATTGCTAACCTAAAACTAAAGGTTAACTAAACCTTATATACTAAGGCTTTAGACAAACAAAGCCTAAGTCCATTAGGCTAAACTAAGCCCATTTAATAATAAAGGCTTTTACAAAAAGATTAAATAAACTAATTAAGCTCTATAATTAAGCTCTATAATTATTTATATATCTTTCTAATATGTAGGACATTTATGGTCCTAATATTCCTCTTCATCCCAATAATGAATTTCTGCCATGAGCCCCTTTCCTTTCCTGAGGAGACCCTCATTTCTTTCTTTCTCTTTCTTGTACTTGGCCTTGTACTTCTCAGCACGTTCTTGATGATCTTGAGAAGATGGTTGAGTACCTTTTCTAGAAAAGGTTGATTTGAAGGTGTTGTTTTTGGGTTTCTCATACTTAGAAGAGAACTTGTCAGAGGATGTGGTCCTAGATTTTACAACACGCTTACTTTTGCACTCAGATGCAAAATGTCCTTTCTTACCACAATTAAAACACTCCTCATTTGACTTATCAGAAGAGGGGTTTTTTGTGGAAGAGAAGGGTTTTCTGAGAGTTCTAGATTTGCTAGAGGGACGAGACTTGTTCTTGAAACCAGCCATCATAGCCATTTCATCAGATATCTGCTCAACCGAGGTTTCCTCACCTTCATCATCGACATCACTTAGATATGCCTCCATTTGGTGGGTAGAATTGTTCTGGCTGTCATTGTCAGAGTCTGATGAAGGATAGGTGATTCGAGGAACACTTTACGACTTCTTGGAAGTTTCACTGACAAGGGCTATAGAAGAGCCTTTTATCTCTTTAATGAAAGACTTCCTTTGCAGTTTAGTTTGTTCAAAGTTGAAAAGAGTTCCATACAAGACAGTTAAGGACATGTATTCAAGATCCTTGGTTGTCTTGATGCAAGTGCATATGTTCTCCCAAAATTCATGGAGACAATCCATGAACTTTCATAAGACTTCCTCATTATCATAAACTCTGCCCAATAACTTCAGATCATTTAGAAGACTGTTGAATCGATTATAATAACTGGAGAGAGATTCTCCTTTCTCATGAGCAAAGAGCTCATACTTTCTGATGAGAACAATCTTTTTGCTTTTCTTCACTTCCTCTGTACCTTCGTACATCACACACAGTGTGGTCCACATTTCTTTAGCAGTTTCAAAGTTTACTAGAGAGTGATAGACCTCATCAGGAAGAGAGAGAGAGAGAGAGCAATAGTAGCCCTGACCCTAGAGTCAAGAGAGACCAGACATTTTTCTTCATCAGTGTATTTCTTAGGGTTTTTGAGAATATAGCGACCAGTAGCTTTGGATTTCTCTTCAACAGAAGAATCATCTGAATCATCAGATTTATCTTTATCAGCGATTTCTTTTCCAGCCCTCTGCGTTTCATAGCGAGCCCAGACTCTAGGGATGATGGGTCCCTCTATGAGAATGGTTGGATATCTAGTATCCACTCCTTCCATGAATAGCATCATGCGGCTTTTCCAGAGAGCAAAGTTGTTGGGGTTAAACTTTGGAGGTTTGGCTATGGAGCCATTTTCAGAGAAATTGTTTTGAAAAGATATTTCATTGTTTGAGGATGAGGCAGCCATTGCAGATCAAGTTTATGAGTTAAAATTTCCGCTCTGATACCATCTGTTAGTCCCATATGACTTAACAAGTATTGTAGAAGGGGGGGGGGGGTTGAATACAATACTCAAAATTTACTTAATTTAATTTTTTATTGAAAACTTCAACAAGAATTACACATAGAAAAACTAAAGATTGTTGCGGAAAAGAACAGTTAAACTATTCTAACAATCTATCACAAAGCAAACAGAAATAACAAAACAACTTTAAGCACACAAAGATCAAAGCTATCAAGTTCTTGGAGATGAAGCAATCTTGCACTGAGAGAGTTTCTTCAGAAGGCGTAGATTGCATGGGGAGCTTCTTCCTCCTTTTATAGTGTATGAAGCATTAAATGCTTAGGACACTTGTCATCAGGAGATTTAAAGAAGGTGTTGACTTCTGAAAAGTTGATGTGTCTTTTTCACCTTTTTCCTTGGTACTAGGAAGAATACTCATGCTGATAGAGACTTTATCTGATAATGGATAAAATGACAAATAGTCACTTTTACCTGCCAATAGATATTGTCCCATAATAAATGATCTTCTCATTGTGTCTTCCAAGAACTATTCCACCGACTGTATTCCACCAATTTGAGCTTTGGGATTTGAGACATAGTTGAGAGAAGCATCTATGAGGATATTTGAGATCCCACCGATTTGAAGCTTTCATCGGTGGGACTCATATTGGCCGACCAGGAGATGAATCGGTGGGAGATGTCCACCGATGTATGAGGACCATCGGTGGACAATGACTTGTATATAGTTGATAAAAAGATCTTTCACTTCCACAATGATAGAATCTTCAATCTTGACTTTGGTTGATCTTAGACTTCACCAAACATTTGTTATCTTGTACAAGTCATTGTAAAGAACCAATCTAAAATATTCTAAGTAAGATTTAGAAGAAACATCGGTGAGTCAATTTCAAATCTTTGGTGACCCAACATGCATTTACTTGGTGTACATAGTTTAGTAGGTTGTTGTGTATTATATCTTGATACTCGTTACATTACTTTTGTCCAAACTACCCCGTTGTATTTTCTTGGGTTTTAGTTGGCATGTTTTTAGGAATTTAAATTTACCCATTTTCCGGAAAATTTCCTATTATTGTTGTTTTAAATTTTAGGGTGTTACAAGTTGGTATCAGAGCCCTAGTTTAAGTGACCTAGGCTTGCTAGTGTGATACCTAGACTTAAGCTGAGACTAATAAGTTATGAAATGGGAGGAATTGGGTAGAAATATTAAGAAGGGACGTTTCAGAGTCAACGAAAATTACGTTATTGTGAGTTATGAAAGTGGTAACGAGAATTCTTATGTGTAGTATGTTCATAATTTCAACTAGCTACCGCTATTATGAATATATTGTTACGTGGGCATGCTTGATTGCTATGATTATGATGATCGATGATTGTACTAGTACGTTTCTTTACGTATATCTCGTAGTCTATTATACCTCAGTCTTCACCGGAAGGTAATGCCGTGACTGAATCCACGGCGATCAACCAAACGCTAATGCGTCAGCTTTGCCTCCTCCACTTCCACCTCTTTTGAGCGGGAGAGTGGAACAAATACCAAGGACGAACATTACCTCCGCCAACCCAGTTATAACGGAGGTAACTCCCTAAACTCAAATGGTGGATATGATGCAGGTCATGAATGAAACTATGGTAAAGCAACAGGAGTTGTTCATGAAGCTTTTGGAGGATAGAGACACTAACCCGCGCCGTCATGAAACGATCGATGAGAATGTGGTCGTTGTGGGATCCGGGGGAACCGGTGACGAAAATCAAACGGATGGGTTGGTTACTTTGCAGACAAGGCTGACAGGGAGAGTTTGTTCCTACAAAACATTCTTGTGTTGTAAGCCACCGGAGTTTGCCAGTTCTGATAATCCGGTGGCGTGTATGAATTGGATTCGGGAGATTGAGCAGGCCTTCAGGGCTTGTGACAGTGAAGAAAACCAGAAAGTGAAATTTGGTTCTCAAATGCTCCGGAGTTTGGCCTTGACTTGGTAGAACGTTTACACCGCAACTTTAGAAGCTTCCGTTTTGGCCAAGATGACCTGGACCGCATTCAAGAAAAAGATTCTGGAAGAATATTGCAATGAGCAATAGATAGACTTGATCGAAGAGGAGTCCCGATCATTGAAAAAGGGAAATTTGTCGGTGAGGGAGTACACCCGACTCTTCATGGAGAAGTTGAACCTAGTGGGGCATGTGGCCCCGACTGAAAAGGAGAATGAAGGCGCACTTGAAGGGTTTGCCTGCGGACATGATTGCAATGGTCCGCAACTCTAAAGCTACTACTTGGGGAGGTGATCGAGGAGGCCAAGGTTATGGAAAGGGTCTACGCTAGAGACAAGGAAGATAAGACCGGAACCGGAGAGAAAAGAAGGTGGGAGAGCCCACAAAATTCGTTCAAAAAGCCAAGTTTCCACCCGAGTAATAGAGGATTGGACAACCGCCGGGAGGCGAAGTGGTGTCCAAGGTGCAAGAGCAAGCATTTCGATAATTGTAAGCCCAACCAAGTCACATGCTTCAAGTGTGGAAAGGCGGGACACACTAGACCGGTTTGTTATGGAAAGGCGGGATACACCAAGTCACATGCTTCAAGTCATAAGGGGAACTGTTTGTTATGAGTGCAAAGAGGTGGGGCACGTGAAGAAGGAGAGTCCCAAGCTAAGAGGGGACACAAGGTGGGCTAGTTTAGGATTCCAATCGAAGAAGGAGGCCATTCCCAAGCCTCAAGGAGAGCCTTTCAAATGACGAAGGAGGAAGCAAAGGAAACCACAGATGTAGTGTCGGGTACGTTCTCACTCAACTCTTTACCCGCTAGAGTATTGTTTGATTCTGGTGTGAATTGTTCTTTCGTATCATTAGAATTTTGCAAATCCTTAAGCATGTCTGCTAGTACTCTACGCGATGCTTTAGTTATAGAAGTGGCAAATGGGGAACAAGTGGTTTTGCGGGATATCGTGAAAAAGTGTCGATTAGAAATCGGGGGAGAGACATGTGAAGTGGACCTTCTTCCCATGGCCATCGGGAGTTTTGACGTAGTTATTAGGATTTCCTGGTTGGGAAAACACAAAGCGGAAATTTTGTTCTCTAAGAAAATCATAAGAATACCACTTCAAAGTGGGGACTTTGTTCTCATCTATGGAGAGAAACGGAAAGGCGAAGTGGCTATCATCTCTTCCATCAAGGCAAGGAAATGCCCAATGAAGAAGTACCCATCGTTTCTAGCTTACGTGGTGGACGCCAAAGCAGAGAAGAAGAAGGTAGAGGATGTGAGAGTCATCAGCGAATACCCGAATGTTTTTCCCGATGACCTACCGGGTTTGTCACCTGATCGTCAAGTGGAGTTCAAAATCGATTTAGTGTCGGGAGCGACACCGATAGCATGCACACCTTACCGTCTTGCACCAACTGAGATGCAAGAAATGATGACACAACTGCAAGAGTTGTTAGAAAAAGGATTCGTGAGACCGAGCTCGTCACCTTGGGGAGTTCCGGTGCTATTTTTCAAAAAGAAAGACGGGTCGATGCGGATGTGTATAGATTACCGGGAGTTGAACAAGGTAACCGTGAAGAACAAATATCCACTTCCGCGTATAGATGACCTTTTTGACCAACTTCAAGGAGCCAGATGTTTTTCAAAGACCGACCTTCGATCCGGGTATCACCAAGTGAAGGTTAGAGAAGAGGATGTCTTGAAGACAGCGTTCAAAACTCGTTATGGGCATTATGAGTTCCTAGTCATTCCGTTTGGTTTGACAAACGCGCCAACGGTGTTTATGGATTTGATGAACCGGGTTTGTCATCCATTTTGGACAAGTTCATGATTGTATTTATTAATGACATCTTGGTTTACTCTAAGGATAAGGCGGAACACGAGTAGCACCTTAGAGAGGTGTTAGATGTAACACCCTCGAATTGGGAAAGAGCAACTAATTAAAATTTTCGATAATACATCCGAAATAATAAGATTTCTTCCTATAATCAAATAGGTAAAATACCTTAAATTACAATCTATGGTTAACCTCAAACAAAATATAATTCAAGTCTTGTGTACAAGGATTAAAACTACAACGGGTGTTACTTAACCCAAGTACAAGTTGCTAATCCCAAGGATGAATGCGGAAGTCATCACTTAATCAATTCACCTCTCGTGCACTTTACTAGCACATGACCTTTCATACGTGTCACTAGAACTACTCCCAACCTGAGACCTGTTGCACATGCCGACAAATAAAAAGGGTTAGGCTAACGCCTAGTGAGTTCAAGAGTTTATAGCATGATTTAAATAACATTGTAAATGAAAGTTTGCAATATAGATTATGATTTCCAACAGAGTTTACAAAAGGGATATAAACGACTCATTTTCCAACGCACCCAAAATCTAGGAGAAAAGTTCCCAAAAGGTATAAAGAGTTTTTCCAAAATGAAATACAATCCCAACTCACTCAAATATGTGAATAATTCTATATTAGGCAAAACCTCCAAATACGTTTGACAACAAAATACTCAACCCATAAATCATGGAAAACCATCCATTTAATTATAACACTTCATTGAAAACGTAATATGAACCAATACTCACGCGAACGTAATATGTAATGAATTCCAAATACCATAAATATGGAAATGACCTGCTTCCTTTAAACTTTAATATACATGGAGGAGAATCCAATATTAAAGTCATCCAATCACAGTCAAATGTATAAGACCAACAATAATAATAAAACAGGGACAATATAAAATCCCAAGTAGGTTGGCCAACGACGGGGGAGACCCGTATCCATTGAGAGTGGATGAACACAAAAGTACGCCACTCAAACAATGTTTATCGTACGACACTTCACTGCCTAAAAGCCCAAGTGTCCCATACGACGCATTTCAAGTTACGACCAAGAGACAGCTGACCTTAGCGAAATATTAATAAGAATACCGCCAAAGGCTCGGCCCAAGGGGTATACAACCACGGCATTGCCCCAACATGGCGAAGGTCATATTCGCCCACCGTGCTCAACCATGACTCAGTGTAATAACCGGGTACATTATTGGTTTATTTAAGTTTTATTATTTTTAGTTTAAGGTAAGTTTGGGATTAGTTTTATGAAATTATAAGATAAGGGGTAGACTTTAATTATAAGTTGGAAGTTGGAGGGTAGATTTTGCCATTTAATGAGAGTTTGGGGGTTTGTTTGGTCAATTGGTAAAGCAATTCAGCTCCACCACCGCCTCTTGTGATTTAATTAGAGAAAAAGAGATAGTTATCTTCATTGTTTGCAAACCATAGTGTGTGTGTGTGTGTTTTTCATTTGACAAAGATAGAGGAAGAGAATTGAGAGAAATAAATCGAGAGATAGAACTGAGAAAAGAAGAAGAAGAACATATTCATCAGAAAGCTAGGATTTTCATGCTGGTTTAAACAAGGATGCTGTTGATTTGAAGTTAATTGTGCAAGAAAAGTGGGTTTTATCTCTATAAGGTGAGTTCCTTCTATTTTCTTATGAAAACTGTTCTAAGCATAAAATTGATGTTTGGAATAGGTTAGAAAACTCATTTGCAAAACACTGGTATATTTGGTTTGAAAGAAATGGGTTCCAATCGATTTATGGGTAAGAATTTTATTGTATAGACCGAGGTTTCCGGATAAGATTGGATAGTGTCCGGTAGATTTGTTGATAGTGTCCGGTAGTTTCTTTTGGTGGTGTCCGGTAATTCCTATGGCTAGTGTCCGGACATACAAGTATCCGGTAAGTATCTCTTTTTCTATAGTTTCCGGATGAATTAAGATACCGGGTGGTATCCGGGTTACTTTGGTTTCCGGTTGTCGTCCGGATTATTGATGTTGTCCGGAAAGTCATGCTGTCCGGATTGGTCTTGTTGTCCGGATAGTTTTGTGGTATCCGAAAACATTGCTTGTTTGGTCACTTTTGAGGATAAGAGTCAAATAGATTTATCTAGGGTTCGTAACCTACTAGTATGTCTTATGTGTTCAATTGGTAAGGAGATATTTGTATTTAACTTATTTCAGATTCCGTGAATTTTGGGTGAAAGACTGAATCTTTTGGGAAAAGCTTGGAAGCATTTTGATAAGCAATCAGGAGAGTTTTACTTCAAAATGTTTTCAAACTGGAATACATATACTGATTGGGAATGTGATAGATAATGTGATTATGTGCTTATGTTTGAAATATAATATATTGAGGTGTATATTGTATTTATATGAGCATTACACTACACGAGAGCACGTTGGCCGGGCTTAGGATCGGTGGAGTTTTGGCTGTACGGAGGGACAGCGGTGTTGGCTGTAATTTTAGTACATCGGAGTAAATTGATTAGTTGGCTCACAACCAACTAATTTGGCCATGGGAATGAGGAGTTGTACACAGCGCACGAGTCTTGCTTGGTATTTAATTACTTGTGGTTTATGGTGTTTGTACAAATGATTTTAAACTGACAGGGATTATCTCACTAGACCGTTTGGTCTAACCCTCATTTTGTTTTCAAAAATATGTGCTCCAGGTCGAGGAACTTTTATTAGCAAAGGGAAGGATCAAGGGTAGGATGCGGTTGATAGCTGACGAAGATTAGGAAATGCTTATGTTTTGTATTGTATAGTTTTGAGACTGAAGGGACCTTATGTGATCTATGATGTATCTTTCGTTATGAATGTAACGATGTTATGCAATATATGTTATTGGTTGTATGTTTGGGAAACCGGGTCGTTACAGATGGTATCAGAGCCCTAGTTTAAGGGATTTAGGTATTCGGATCCATACCTAGACTTAAACTGCATGTGAAGTAGGATGTCTTTGATATATTAGAATCTTGGGGTATTACATATAAAAGGTCGAAGGAACATCATGTAAGGTAATTTCAAATTACATCTGGCCAGTGTAATTGTGAACTTACAAGTACATGTTTGAACTGGAATACCTTATTATATGGGGTATGTGCTTACGTGTATATTAACCTTGTTGAAATCAACAGAATACCAAGTCGGACTCGACGTATGGATAGAGATGAAGACATGTATACTTCTATAAACTCTACACGTGCTAAAGTGTTATTTGACTTCGGTGCAAACCGATCAACTATGTCTTCATTCTTTTGTTGCTTATCTGCATTAGAAAAGTATTTGATAATTGTGTTAGAAATATAGATGGGTGTAGGGTGCCTATTCAGTTAGTTCCTATGGCTTGATTGAGTTCGATGTAGTAGTGCGAACTAAGTACCCATACCTTTTTGCCTAACCGAATTCCGGGACGGAATTCTTTTAAGGGGGAGATGTTGTAATAACCGGGTACGTTATTGGTTTATTTAATTTTTATTATTTTTAGTTTAAGGTAAGTTTGGGATTAGTTTTATGAAATTATAAGATAAGGGGTAGACTTTAATTTTAAGTTGGAAGTTGGAGGGTAGATTTTGCCATTTAATGAGAGTTTGGGGGTTTGTTTGGTCAATTGGTAAAGCAATTCAGCTCCACCACCGCCTCTTGTGATTTAATTAGAGAAAAAGAGATAGTTATCTTCATTGTTTGCAAACCTTAGTGTGTGTGTGTGTGTGTTTTTCATTTGACAAAGAGAGAGGGAGAGAATTGAGAGAAAGAAATCGAGAGATAGAACTGAGAAAATAAGAAGAAGAACATATTCATCAGAAAGCTAGGATTTTCATGCTGGTTTAAACAAGGATGCTGTTGATTTGAAGTTAATTGTGCAAGAAAAGTGAGTTTTATCTCTATAAGGTGTGTTCCTTCTATTTTCTTATGAAAACTGTTTTAAGCATAAAATTGATGTTTGGAATAGGTTAGAAAACTCATTTGCAAAACACTGGTATATTTGGTTTGAAAGAAATGGGTTCCAATCGATTTCTGGGTAAGAATTTTATTGTACAGGCCGAGGTTTCCGGATAAGATTGGATAGTGTCCGGTAGATTTGTTGATAGTATCCGATAGTTTCTTTTGGTGGTGTCCGGTAATTCCTATGGCTAGTGTCCGGACAGACAAGTATCCGGTAAGTATCTCTTTTTCTATAGTTTCTGGATGAATTAAGATACCGGGTGGTATCCGGGTTACTTTGGTTTCCGGATGTCGTCCGGATTATTAATGTTGTCCGGAAAGTCATGCTGTCCGGATTGGTCTTGTTGTCTGGATAGTTTTGTGGTATCCGGAAACATTGCTTGTTTGGTCACTTTTGAGGATAAGAGTCAGATAGATTTATCTAGGGTTCGTAACCTACTAGTATGTCTTATGTGTTCAATTGGTAAGGAGATATTTGTATTTAACTTATTTCAGATTCCGTGAATTTTGGGTGAAAGACTGAATCTTTTGGGAAAAGCTTGGAAGCATTTTGATAAGCAATCAGGTGAGTTTTACTTCAAAATGTTTTCAAACTGGAATACATATACTGATTGGGAATGTGATAGATAATGTGATTATGTTCTTATGTTTGAAATATAATATATTGAGGTGTATATTGTATTTATATGAGCATTACACTACACGAGAGCACGTTGGCCGGGCTTAGGACCGATGGAGTTTTGGCTGTACGGAGGGACAACGGTGTTGGCTGTAATTTTAGTACATCGGAGTAAATTGATTAGTTGGCTCGCAACCAACTAATTTGGCCATGGGAATGAGGAGTTGTACACAGCGCACGAGTCTTGCTTGATATTTAATTACTTGTTGTTTATGGTGTTTGTACAAATGATTTTAAAATGACAGAGATTATCTCACTAGACCGTTGGTCTAACCCTCATTTTGTTTTCACAAATATGTATTCCAGGCCGAGGAAATTTTATTAGCAAAGGGAAGGATCAAGGGTAGGAAGTGGTTGATAGCTGACGAAGATTAGGAAATGCTTATGTTTTGTATTGTATAGTTTTGAGACTGAAGGGACCTTATGTGATCTATGATGTATCTTTTGTTATGAATGTAACGATGTTATGCAATATATGTTATTGGTTGTATGTTTGGGAAACCGGGTCGTTACACTCAGCCCTCCTATCGTACCCTTGAAAGTAAAGGTCATATAACATGGGCCCCGGTCAAATCCCGCGACACCCAGTAGACCATCAAATAAAGACTGACTCACGTGCCAATGGATCCAATGCAACACAGTCTATAGTAACATGCCTATCTCGGAATGACTAACGCACCCAAGCATGTAAATATCAATAACGTGCAATAAAATGCAATATGGTGCAATAAAAGCAAACCATGAATAAGACTCCGCATCGAGCCATTAAAACCGGACAATTGTCCCCAGGACTTCCTCAAAGTCAAAACCGAGCAAAATGCTCAAAGCTCATTAGACCCATAAATAACGGCCATCATAGCATAAAATGCGTTTAAACATTATTTAGGTAAACAAGTACCACAAAATCATTATTAACCCAAACTCGACACGGGTTTAAACAAAAGGGTTTTCTAAAAAAGACTCATACCCTTGTAATTCTCAAAATGGTTATTGACACTAAAACGTGCATCCTCCCAAATGGTTTATAAAATCATTTACACTAACGTGATTAAACCATCAAATAGACTTCATTTTGAGCAATAAATCTTTTAAGGATATATTTATGATTTCTACACATCAAATATCCAAAAATCCCAAATATGGGTGTTTTACAACATTTATGAAGATAAACACTTCAAAAGAGTTAGACTCATCAAATAACTCAACAATTGATATTTTCAAGTAAAACACACAAACATTTGGAAAATAACATTTTTGGCATGTACAAAGTTTTCACAAATCAACTTGAACTCACCTTGCTAGATTTAGGCTAAATCTAGAATTTCCCCAAACGTAAGCTCCTTGATGAAACTTGAATCGTCAAGCCAAAACCACAAAAACCTAGATCCATAAGTTTCCAACCACCATTAATTAGATCTAACCATAAGGAATCATCCTCCAACCATTTTATACCAAAATACCCACTTATATCAAAACCCTAACTTCATAAAAGAAGAGAAGGAAATATTACCTTAACCATACTTGAATCCACCAACCAAAATACCTCTAGAACCACCAAGATGAACCACAAACTCCTAATCTTCCAAGTGGAGTAAAAAGGGTTGGGTGAAACCCTAGAATCTTGATGAAGGAGATGAAGTGGAAGTTTTCTTGAATGGGTTAAGGTTTCCAACGATGGGGATGGTTTAATTTAGGGAAGAAGATGAAGAGGAGAGGGGAGGTTTAGGGTTTCTTGAGAGGGAAAACGATTTTAGAGAGAGAGAGAGTAGGATTTGAGGTTGAAGATGAAATGAGGAAAGAGAGAGAGAGAAATGGCTTAAAACACCAAAATATCTCATCAGACGTCTCGCGGACGTCGGGATGGACACCTTGCGGACGTCCGACTCGAGCTGATCCGAAACCCTCAATTTCTCTGTTGCTTCCGCGGATGATGTGCGGACTTCCGCACCATGCGGACGTCCGACCCTTGCCCATGTGGACGTCCGTGAGTCCATTTTTCGCACTTCTAATTTTCGGGGTGTTACATTAGAGGTGCTAAGGAAAGGCAAGTTGTACGCGAAATTTTCTAAGTGTGAGTTTTGGTTACGAGAGGTTCAATTCTTGGGGCATGTAGTAACTCGGGAGGGGGTGAAAGTGGCTCCCGCAAAAGTGGAGGCAATGATGAATTGGGAACCTCCAAAGGGCCCTACAGAAATTTGAAGCTTTTTGGGCCTAACCGGGTACTACCGAAGGTTCATCCAAGACTTCTCCAAGATTGCCTCTTCATTGACAACATTGACACGGAAAAACGTGAAGTTTATGTGGACCGACGCACAAGAAAAGGCCTTTCGGACTCTACAACGAAAACTTTGTGAAGCTTCAATCTTATCCCTACCTGAGGGAACCGAAGACTTCGTCGTGTATAGTGATGCATCCAAGATAGGATTAGGATGTGTTTTGATGCAACGGGGCAAAGTAATAGCGTATGCATCCAGACAACTAAAAGATCATGAAAAGAATTACCCAACTCACCATCTCGAGTTGGCGGCGGTCGTGTTTGCCTTAAAGTTATGGCGACACTACTTGTATGGTACAAAATGCACGCTTTACATCGATCATAAAAGCTTGAAGTACGTCTTTGATCAAAAGGAGTTGAATATGCGCCAACGAAGGTGGCTAGAGTTGCTTAAGGACTATGACTGCGAACTACTATACCATTCGGGCAAGGCGAATGTGGTAGCGGACGCTTTGAGTCAGAAGGAGTATCGTGGGAAGGTGCAAACGTTGTTGGCAAGGATTGAAATTATCTCGAGCTTGATGGACATGATCAAGACCGCTCAAACCGAAGCTCTACTTGAGGCGAACCTCAAGGATGAATCTATGGTGAAGCATCACCTTCAATTGATGGAAGATAGTAGAGGACTGAAACTTTTCCAAGGACGGATTTGGGTGCCTAAAATTGGAGGGTGCCGAGAGTTGCTCATGGAAGAAGCCCACAAGTCAAAGTACTCTATACATTCCGGAAGCACCAAAATGTATAGAGATCTGAAGTTGAACTATTGGTGGCCGGTTATGAAGCTTGATGTGACCAGTGTTGTGGAGAAATGCATCACGTGTTCGCTAGTGAAAGCCGAACACCAACGACCCTATGGTAGTCTGCAATCACTTGAAATACCGGAATGGAAATGAGATCACATTACAATGGACTTTGTGACGAAACTATCAAGGACTTTGAAGGGTCACGACACCATTTGGGTAATTGTGGATCGAATGACCAAAAGCGCTCACTTCTTGGCTATGAAGGAAACGAGACCATTGTACAAATTGGCAAGGTTGTACATCAACGAAGTGGTTTCGAGGCTCAGAGTGCCATTGTCTATCGTATCCGATCGGGATAGCTGTTTACTTCTCACTTTTGGAGTGCTTTTCAAAGAGAGTTGGGAACGTAGGTAAAGTTGAGTACGGCGTATCATCCTCAAACGGACGGGCAAAGCGAGCGGACCATCCAAACCTTGGAAGATATGTTGAGGTCATGTGTTATCGATTTTGGGGGAAATTGGGACTCTTATCTCCCATTGGTGGAATTTGCCTACAATAACAGTTACCATTCTAGTCTTGGCGTGGCGCCAATTGAAGTTTTGTATGGGCAGAAATGTAGAACACCCGTTTGTTGGCTTGAGGCGGGTGAAAAGCATCTTGTCGGACAGGAAATCGTTCAGGAAACGGCGGATAAAGTGAAGGGTATCCGGGAGCGATTGAAGGCGGCACAAGACCGTCAAAAGAGTTATGCCGATAAGAAAAGACGGCCGATTGAGTTTCAAGTGGGGGATCGGGTAATGTTGAAGGTGTCGCCATGGAAGGGAATCATTAGGTTCGGAAAGCGTAGGAAGCTTAGTCCTCGCTTCCTTGGACCTTTTCCGATTATTGAGTGTGTGGGACTTCAAGCCTACAAGCTAGAGCTACCACCCGAGATGAGTGGGGTTCACCCCACCTTTCATGTATGCTACTTGCGGAAATGTTTAGCGGAAGAAAAGGATGTCATCCCGTTATCGAAAATCAGAGTCGATAATAACCGGTGTGTGGAGGAGCCGGAATATATCTTGGAAAGGGAAACGAAGAGGCTTTGTCATAAAGAGGTAGTAATGGTAAAAGTGCAATGGAAACACCATCAAGGGGCGAACGTGACATGGGAGTCGGAAGAGGAAATGAGGAGGCGGTACCCTCACCTCTTCACCTAGTGCTAGATTTCGGAGACAAAATCTTTTTCTAGGAGGGGAGGATTGTAACACCTCGAAATTTATGGTAAGGTTCCTTATCCTTTCATTTCGAAGTGATTGGGTTATAGTATACTTTCTAATGTACGTACTTGCATTGTGAACCGATACCCGTTTTGCATGATTGCATGGGAGAGGTGGTGTGGCACGAATCATGTTTTGGACCTCGAGTTATCGTATTCCTCTCATTAAATTTTAATACTTAAGAATGTTTATGACCGGGCACCGATGTGGGGATCGAAAACGGCAGTGAAATCGACCAAGCAGGTGGAGGTACGAACTGGGCGAGAGTGCCCGGCTAAAGTGCCCATGTAACGACCCAGATCCCATACATACAACAAATAACATACATTGCATAACATCGTTACATCCAAAAGATATATCGAAATACACATTCGGTCCCTTAGTCTTTACACCCATAATACACTTTTCATTACAAACTTTTTACTAACTAAATACATGATATCTGATAACTAAGTTAAAACTACAAAACATGTCAGAGTCTTCAAATATATATGTCTTCACAAAAGCTAGCCACCGTTTACCTTATTCACTTGCCCTTATCCGATCCACAACCTGGAATACATATTTGAAAACAAAATGAGGGTTAGACCTAGCGGTCTAAGTGAGAAAATCCCTGTTAGTTTTAAAACCATTTGCACAACCATCATATACATAATACAAATACAAATACCAGATATGACTCATGCATCATATACTTTCCTGTCTCATTCTCTTGGCCATATTAAATGGTTGCAAGCCAATTAATAAATTAACTCCGCTGTACGACAATTACAGCCAACACCGCTGTACGAATATTACAGCCAACACCACCGGTCCTAAGCCCGGCCAACGTATTCTCGTATAGTGTAATGCTCATGTAAATACAATATCTCAATATATTATATTTCAAACATAAACACATAATCACACCATCTATCACATTCCCAATCCACACATATATGTATTCCAGTTTAAAAACGTTTTAAAGTAAAACTCACCTGTTAGCCTATCAAAACGCTTCCAATCCTTTCTCAAAAACAGTTCAGCTTTCACCCCAAATCCACAGAATCTGAAACAATTAGATACAAGTATTCTTTACCATATAGAACACATAAGACTTACTAAAGCTAAAGGCTCTAGATAACTCTATCCTCAAATATTACCCCCAAACCCGAACTTAAGTCGAGTCCACAGAATAGTCAGTCCTTATTCATTCCCTTTCCAATAGTCAACAAAACACAGGTTCCTGGATACTCAAAAGTATCACAACTCTCAAAAGTGACCAAACAGCCCAAAGTTCCCGGATACCACAAAACTATCCGGACAACAAGACTTTCCGGATAACTTAAACAATCCGACTAACGCAACTTCCCGGACAGCATAAACAATCCGGACGACACTCGGAAACCAAGGTAACCGGGATACCATCCGGTATCTTATATCATTCGGAAACCTTTGAAAAGAGAGACTTATCCGGACACTATCAACAAAAGTACCCGGATACATTCAATTCATCCGGAAACCTCTGACTGTTTACCCAAAATCTACCCAGAAATCGACTGATTCATTACCAGACATGAATTTGACTATTTTACTCCGATAGAAACCTTCTAAATACAATTACACACATAAAATACACAAGGAACATACCTTAAATCACTTCCAAGCAATTCAATTGAAGCCTTAACCCTAGCTTTCTTCTTCTTTTGTCTCAAAACACACACACACACACACACACCTTAATCTGGATATTTCTGAGTTGTGATAATATCTGAAGCTAGAAGGGGTAATATCCAACTATATTTACCATTTAGACCTTAGACTAATCACTAATGACAAAAACACCCTTAACTTGAAAATTAACCCAAATAACCCTAAACATCAATTATAAAGTCAATTAAATTTAATGGAACTAGAATTTAACTAACGAACTTACCCGGGGTATTACAGCATCTCCCCCTCAAAAGAATTCCGTCCTGGAATTCGGTTAAGCAAAAAGGTACGGGTACTTAGTTCTCATTTCTGATTTTGATTCCCAAGTAGCATCCTGACCCCTATGATGTCTCCACTGAACTTTCACTTGTCTGATTACTTTGTTCCACAAAACTTTAACTTTGTGGTCAAATATTGCTTCAGGTTCTTCCACATAATTCAGCTTTTCATCAACTTGTATATCTGGTAGAGAAACGACATGATCTGGCGTAACTAAACACTTTCGGAAATTCGATACATGAAACGCGTTGTGAATCCTACTTAACTCTGGCGGAAGATCCAACCTGTAGGATACTTCACCAATCCTTTCTGTAATTGCAAACGACCCGATATACCTTGGACTAAGTTTACCTTGTTTCCCAAACCGAATGACTCCTTTCCAAGGTGAGACTTTTAACATTACAAAATCTCCAACTTGAAACTCTAACGGTTTCTGGCATCGGTCCACGTAGCTTTTCTGCCTGTCTTGAGCCACTTTCAAACGTTCCCGAATCTGAGTAATCTTATCCGCGGTTAACTGAACTATATCTGGTCCCGCTAACTGTTTCTCTCCCACTTCATTCCAATACAGAGGCGTTCGGCATTTTCTACCATACATAACTTCAAACGGTGCCGCTTGTATGCTGGAATGATAACTGTTGTTGTAGGTAAATTCGATCAACGGCAAATGCTTATCCCACGATCCCCCAAAATCAACAATGCAGGCCCGTAGCATATCTTCTAAAGTCTGGATTGTTCGTTCACTCTGATCATCAGTTTGAGGATGATATAATGTACTTAGTTTTATTTGCGTTCCCATTTCCTTTTGAAAACTCCTCCAGAATCTTGAAGTAAAACGACTATCCCGATCAGAAATAATCGAGATTGGAACTCCATGTCGAGTTACTATTTCATCGATATACAATTTGGCTAACTTTTCCAACGAATAAGTTTCTTTTATTGGCAGGAAGTGAGCAGACTTCGTCAATCTGTCAACGATTACCCAAATGGCATCGAATCCCTTCGGAGTCCTTGGTAACTTCGTGATGAAATCCGTAGTAATCTGATCCCATTTCCACATAGGTATTTCTAAACGTTGCAACTGACCAAACGGCTTTTGATGTTCAATCTTTACCTTCTTACAAGTAGTACAACCTTCCACATGTTGAGCAATGCTCCTTTTTATTCCCGGCCACCAATAAAATAGTTTTAAATCTTTATACATCTTATTCGTACCTGGATGAATAGAGAAACGAGATTGATGAGCTTCTTGTAGTACCCGATCACGTAAATCACCCAAACGAGGCACCCAAATTATGTTTGCCAGACACAATAACCCACGATCATCTTTTACGAGTGATGCTGATATTCCCACTAACCGTTCTGATTTCAAATGTTCTTCTTGAAAAGCTTCCTCTTGACACTTCTTTAATTCGTCAAAGATTTTAGGTAGAAGTTTAGCTCGTAGTGCAATGGCTTTTACTGTTCCACTCCTTTCTTGACGACTTAGTGCATCAGCTACCACATTCGCCTTTCCCGGATGATAAAGAATTTCACAGTCGTAATCATTCACCAGGTCTAGCCATCTTCTTTGCCTCATATTTAATTCCCGCTGATCGAAAAGATGTTGGAGACTCTTATGATCGGTAAAAATTTGACATTTAGAACCATAAAGATAGTGTCTCCAAATCATTAGCGCGAATACAACTGCTGCAAGTTCCATGTCGTGTGTAGGATACTGTTTCTCATGATCCTTCAGTTGACGAGAAGCATAAGTAATAACCTTTCCACGCTGCATTAGTACACATCCCAATCCCAGTTTGGAAGCATCACTGTAAACAACCAAGTCATCGGAACCTTCAGGTAATGCTAGTATCGGCGCGCTACAGAGTTTCTCTTTCAATATTCGGAATGCTTCATCCAATTCTGCTTTCCATTCGAACTTTAGATTCTTCCAGGTCAGCTTAGTGAGAGGCGTAGCAATACGAGAAAAATCCTTTATAAACTTTCGATAATACCCGGCTAAACCCAGAAAACTTCGTACTTCCGTTGGCATCTTCGGCGGTTCCCACTTTTCAATTGCCTCCACTTTCATCGGATCAACCTGAATACCTTTCTCGGAAACTACATGTCCGAGAAACTGAACTTCCCGTAGCCAGAATTCACATTTAGATAATTTAGCATACAACTTTTCTTTCTTCAGCAATTCCAGAATCAAACGAAGATGTTGTGCGTGATCCTCTTTGGATCGGGAATAGATAAGGATATCATCGATAAATACAATAACAAACTTATCGAAATATGGCTTACATACCCGATTCATTAGATCCATAAAAGCAGCTGGAGCATTCGTCAGTCCAAACAGCATCACCAGGAATTCATAGTGACCGTACCTTGTACGAAAAGCAGTTTTCAGAACGTCTTCTTCCTTAACCTTCAGCTGATGATAACCAGATCTTAGATCAATCTTGGAGAAATAACAAGCTCCAACCAATTGATCGAAGAGGTCATCAATTATGGGAAGCGGGTACTTGTTCTTGATCGTGCGCTTAATCAATTCTCGGTAATCGATACACATTCTCATCGAACCATCCTTCTTTTTGACAAACAAGACTGGTGCACCCCACGGCGAAGAACTGGGTCTGATGAAGCCCTTATCTGATAGGTCTTGTAGTTGTGCCATCATTTCTTTCATCTCTGGAGGTGCCAGACGATACGGTGCACGGGCTACCGGAGCGGCTCCTGGAATCAGATCTATACCAAACTCTACTTGTCTAACGGGAGGAAGACTATTCAAGTCTTCTGGAAAAACTTCCGAATATTCACAAACAACAGGAATATCTTCCAATTTATTCTTTTCTGGCTTAATGTCTATCACATAAGCTAAATAACTTGGGCAACCTTTACTGACACACTTACGAGCTTTTAACATAGATATAAGGCAAGACTGATGATTTCTATGATCACCATAAATCACTACTGGTCCCCTCTCACGCAAGACAACATTTATTAACTTCTTATCACATACTATGCTAGCCTGATTCTCGGCTAACCAATCCATTCCCACTACCACATCAAACTCAATCAAGGCTATAGGAAATAATTGAATAGGTACTCCACACCCCTCTATATTTATCACACAACTATCAAAAACCTCTTTAACCGATACTTGGTTATCATTTGCAGTATCTACCATTAAAGCATGATCTAACACTTTAGGCTTTAAATGCATATAAGCAGCAAATGAAGGAGACACAAACGATCGGTTTGCACCGGAGTCAAATAGCACTTTAGCACGTGTAGAGTTTATTAAAAATGTACCTGTAACCACATCCGGAGTTTCCTCCGCTTCTTGTGCTGTCATCTGAAATGCACGGCCCCTTGCTCTTGGTTGCTCTAGCCTTTGTACTACTGGTCTAACACCCGCTGGTTTCCCCGACATACCCCCTTGCTGTACTCTTCCCCTCGGACAATCAGACTGAATATGATCCGGAGAATTACATGAGAAACAAAACCGCGTTACTCGACAGTCTTTAGCAACATGTCCGGTTTTCCCACACCTATAACAAACCCGAGAATCAACTTGACAATTTCCTTGGTGGATACGGTTGCATTTCGGACAAGGTCTTTCCGCTGGTCGGAAAGGCGGACGGTTATCAAACCTCTGAAATCTGGATTTCTTTGGATCATTCTGTGGTCCTTCCCACTTTCTTTTTCCCATACCTTTATCACTAGCGTTTCTCCCTTTATCTTGTTCCACGGTTTTCGCGGCGTCTACTGCGGCTGAGAAAGTTTCTGGTCCTTTAGCAATCACCAGACTTCTGACTTCTGAATTCAACCCAAAGATAAACCTCTCAATCTTCATTGCCTCCGTGGCAACGTAGTATTCCGTAAAACGAGACTTTTCCAGAAAACGAGCGGTGTAGTCCCGAACTGATAAATTCCCTTGCTGCAAGTTCATAAACTCCCCTTCCAATTGTTTAACTGCTGCTTGGGGACAAAACTGTTTCCTGAAAGCTATAACGAATTCTTTCCAAGAGAAAGTAGAATATATGTCGGATCCTCCAGAAGAAATAAGAGCTTCCCACCAGTATAGAGCATCGGCTTTTAGCATTGCAGTCCCATATAGTACTCTATCTTCATCAGCACACTTACTGGTCTTGAAGATAGCTTCTATCTCCTTCAGCCACCTCATAGCTTTCACTGGGTCTCTATCTCCTGAGTAAGTTGGAGGCTTACAACTTAAAAACATTTTGTAATCACACTTTCTTGGTACCGGTATAACAGTCGGTGTAATAGGCATTTCGTCTTCCAGACTAGGATCTGGTAATTCTGTTTCAGTATTATGAGTTCGGTTGAACATAGCTTGGATATTTGCCTGTAATCTTCCCATTTCAGCCGTTAAGTCGTCTCTCGTAACAAATTCTGCACCTCGCGGTTGAACTCTGCCGCCTGTTTTGCCTCTACCTCTTTCTCCCCCTCTTCCTCTTGTCCCAACTGTTGGATTCGTTCTATTAGGATTTCCTCCTCCCTCTCGATTCGTTTGTCGAGTACCACTTGCCATTCTGTTGATTCAAACAAAGTTAATATACACATAAGCACATACCCCATATAACAAGGTATTCCAGTTCAAACATGTACCTGTAAGATCATAATTACACTGGCCAGGTGTAATCTGAAATTACCTTACATGATGTTCCTTCTACCTTTTTATATTTAACATCCCAAGGTTCTATAATAATAGGGACATCCTACTTCACATGCAGTTTAAGTCTAGGTACAGATACGAATACCTAAATCCCTTAAACTAGGGCTCTAATACCATCTGTAACGACCCGGATCCCATACATACAACAAATAACATACATTGCATAACATCGTTACTTCCAAAAGATATATCGAAATACACATTCGGTCCCTTAGTCTTTACACCCATAATACACTTTTCATTACAAACTTTTTACTAACTAAATACATGATATCTGATAACTAAGTTAAAACTACAAAACATGTCAGAGTCTTTATTCACTTGCCCTTACCCGATCCACAACATGGAATACATATTTTAAAACAAAATGAGGGTTAGACCTAGCGGTCTAAGTGAGAAAATCCCAGTTAGTTTTAAAACCATTTGCACAACCATCATATACATAATAAAAATACAAATACCAGATATGACTCATGCATCATATACTTTCCTGTCTCATTCTCTTGGCCATATTAATTGGTTGCAAGCCAATTAATAAATTAACTCCGCTGTACGACAATTACAGCCAACACCGCTGTATGAATATTACAGCCAACACCACCGGTCCTAAGCCCGGCCAACGTATTCTCGTATAGTGTAATGCTCATGTAAATACAATATCTCAATATATTATATTTCAAACATAAACACATAATCACACCATCTATCACATTCCCAATCCACACATATATGTATTCCAGTTTAAAAACGTTTTAAAGTAAAACTCACCTGTTAGCCTATCAAAACGCTTCCAATCCTTTCTCAAAAATAGTTCAGCTTTCACCCCAAATCCACAGAATCTGAAACAATTAGATACAAGTATTCTTTACCATATAGAACACATAAGACTTACTAAAGCTAAAGGCTCTAGATAACTCTATCCTCAAATGTTACCCCCAAACCCGAACTTAAGTCGAGTCCACAGAATAGTCAGTCCTTATTCATTCCCTATCCAATAGTCAACAAAACACAGGTTCCTGGATACTCAAAAGTATCACAACTCTCAAAAGTGACCAAACAGCCCAAAGTTCCCTGATACCACAAAACTATCCGGACAACAAGACTTTCCGGATAACTTAAACAATCGACTAACGCAACTTCCCGGACAGCATAAACAATCCGGACGACACCCGGAAACCAAGGTAACCCGGATACCATCCGGTATCTTATATCATCCGGAAACCTTTGAAAAGAGACACTTACCCGGATAAAAGACTCGTCCGGACACCTTTAGAACATCATCCGGACACTATCAACAAAAGTACCCGAATACATTCAATTCATCCAGAAACCTCTGACTGTTTACCCAAAATCTACCCAGAAATCGACTGATTCATTACCAGACATGAATTTGATTATTTTACTCCGATAGAAACCTTCTAAATACAATTACACACATAAAATACACAACGAACATACCTTAAATCACTTCCAAGCAATTCAATTGAAGCCTTAACCCTAGCTTTCTTCTTCTTTTGTCTCAAAACACACACACACACACACACACACACACACACCTTAATCTGGATATTTCTGAGTTGTGATAATATCTGAAGCTAGAAGGGGTAATATCCAACTATATTTACCATTTAGACCTTAGACTAATCACTAATGACAAAAACACCCTTAACTTTAAAATTAACCCAAACTTACCCTAAACATAAATTATAAAGTCAATTAAATTTAACGGAACTAGAATTTAACTAACGAACTTACCCGGGGTATTACAGCCCAAGGCACTCTCGCGGTGACACTTTCGCCGGGAGGGACTTCATCAGATTTGGGATGCTCGCGGTACATATGCCGCGAGAGTGACTGACGATTATGCCATGGTCACTCTCGCATGACACTTTCGCCGGCGGAGGACAACCCATTTAAATTAGACGGGATTGAGCTTCTTTTTGGCAGCAGATTTCATTTGGATTTTTTTTCAGCTTTGAGCATTTATCCTCTCATCTCTTTGGCGATTTCCACTTCTTTCACCTCCTTCCTAATTTATTTCCCAACCATAAACCCTAGTTACAATTAATGGTAAACCTCTAGAGCTTCTAGTTCTTTGAGTTTATGCTTTCAAGTGGATCTCCAAGTCTAGCTAGCTAAAGTTCCAAGTCAACCTCCTAAAAGTTAGGGTTTCTCAAGTTTCTAGGGTTTCTCCTAAAAACCATTAGGTGAGTTAATGTAACTGTAACACTCTCAAAATTGGAACGAACAACTAACTTTAATTTCAATAAAATAACCAAACGAGGATAAAATTATTTATACAGATCATCCCTGAAAAATACCTCAAAATTTAAACATCATAATTTCCTCAATTAATACTTAAAACAGGCGTTACTTAACACAACACAAGTTGCTAATCCCAAATAAATGCGGAAGACTTCACTAATCAAAATCACCTCTCGTGCACTCTACTAGCACTCGCCACTTCACAGTGTAGCTAAAGCTACTCCCAACCTGAGCCTGTTGCACATGCCGACAAATAAAAAGGGTTAGGCTAACGCCTGGTGAGTTCAAGAGTTTTATCATGACCATATAAATTCATAAATCGTGAGAGGTGCAATTTAAGTCATGAGTTCAAAAGAATTTCCTTTAGATGCAAATCATCCATTTTCCAACTCACACAAACCCCGTGCTGAAAACTTTAATATAAAATGATTTCTCAAGATGGACTCATCCCCAAAAACCAACGTGAAAGGTGAAATAGCATTTGATTCTCAAAACGATTGAATTTATAAATAAATCGTCATTATTCCAAACATCCCAAACATGGATAAATCATAACCCATAATTCACATAACGTAGAGAACAATTCGTATAAATATGATACGTCACCGAAAACATGGATAAACACAAATACCCAAAACAACACCTTTCGGTGACGGGGGAGGCCCGTATACATTGCACGTGACGGAAAACAAAAGTGGGTCACCTACTATGCAATAAAACAACACGTGGATTACTCTCGTAAACTGAGCTCAATCACTCCAGATCTATCGCTCGCGAGACTAGGGAGCCCCCAATTTCAACCACTCCAGGTCTATACATTGGGTCACTCCAAATCCACAACAAGCACATTTGGGATTACACCTTACTGCCCATGAGACGACGCCCGACCATATAGGCCCACGCCTTACTTATCATGGAACCCGATGCCTATTCCGTGCTACAAAAGAGAAACTAACGTCTCGTAAACTGAGCTCAATCATTCCAAATCTATTGCTCGCGAGACTAGGGAAACTCAAGTGCCTATGGATCCATAGCTAATAAGGTCTAAAACATTACCCGACCCCAAACCAATAAACAAGTGCATTCAAAACATGCAATTCCCCAATAACGTAAATCATGATCAAAACTCGACTTGAGCTATCAAAACTGGACAATTGTCCTCAAGATTTAACAAAATCCAATACCGAGCCATAAGCTCAACTGACTCAAAAGATAATTCGTGAAAAGTCATAACATGAGATTAAACGTAGCAACACACACTTTTGGCAATAATATTTCAAATCCATGAAAACCCGAAATAGAACATTGGGTTGGGACAACCCTCTTTTCCAAAGGACTCACAACGTACATTTCCAATTCGTCCCATAATGTATTAAATGCATGTTTCCAAATTATACAAAAAATGCATTTTCATAACAAGTAGACTCCATTTGTAACATAAATCAACAACCCATTTTCATGTATGATCTATCTATCACATTTTCCCAAAAATTCCAAATGTAAGTGTTTTACAATATTTACCACAATAAATACCTCAAAAGTTAAAACAACTCAACATTGATAATTTTCGTGTAAAACACATAATTACTTGGAAAAATAACATTTTGGCATGTACAAAGTTTTCACAAAGCAACTTGAACTCACCTTGCTAGATTTAGGCTAAATCTAGATTTTCCCCAAACGTAAGCTCCTTGAAGAAACTTGCATCTTCAAGCCAAATCTTCCAAAAACCTAGATCGACAAGTTTCCAACAATAAATATTCATATCCAACCACTTAGATTCGTTCACCCAAACATATTACATCAAAATCTCCATTTTGATTCAAAACCCCAATTTGACCTAACTTTTCTCAAAATCATCCAAACTGAAATTTGAGAAAGATAACCACTAGGAAGTCATTAATGGAGCATTCTTAACTCATATCAAAGTTTAGAAAGAGGGAAGATGAACTTACAAGTGGGTTTACAACAAAACCCCAAATTTTGGTCAACAATGGTGAAGAGATGATGAAGAAGATGAAGTTGTCGAGCTTCCACCCACAAGGCTTGAATATCTAGCTCTCAATCTTCTAAATGCACTTGAAGATTTTGATTTGGTGAAATATATGGGTTTGGACCGACTTGGAAGAGAGAGGAGAAAGTTTGGTGAAGAAACAAATGAAGAAAAGTGAGAAAAATCGGATTTAAAAGGGGTGCACAGGTGCTCGCGGTTTAGGTCGCGGCCGCGAGCATAGCTGCTGCCAAGTTTTGGGTAATTGCTCGCGGGCGCGAGCAAATGGTGGTGCGGGCGCGAGCAGTTCATTTTTCTGAACAAAATTGATTCTTTTTCAAAAGCGATATCCAACCCAACCAACACTCCTAATACTTCCAAAAGACCAATTTATGGTGAAATTATCTATAAAACTTGAAGTTATACTTACCCCAAAAATCCGGGTGTTACAATCCTCCCAACCTTAAAAGAGATTTCGTCCTCGAAATCTAGTGCTCTTACAACCAAAATCCACCCAGATACGTTACCGTTACATCCGTATGAAGGTTCAATTTGCTAGAATAGTTTCTAACCTCTCGGTTTCGATTGCCTCCCAACCTTAAGTGTTCCGTACTCCCCTAACGGCCGATTCAACTCCCAATCAATCCTCGTCCACATGCTCTTAAACTTTCTCTCCAAACCATCCCAAGGTTTGGTCAGTGCCGAAATCAACAAAATCTTCGAATTCAATTGTTCCCGCTGTTGAACTGGCACATAATCCTAACGAGTTCCATTAGACTCCAACACCGACGGTCTTCATCAACCCGTCGATTGTACAACCCCAAGGATACGCCCAATTATCAATCATCCATTCGATAGATTCTATTACCATTCAAGGAAAAGTCATCCTACTAAATCCACTTATCACAATTGGACTTCTTAATATCACTGCAACCATTACCACTATTCCTTTAAAATTGGACTACAATCCTCCAAATACACTAATGATCATTGACATCGAACCTAAAAAGTTGACACCTAGTTATACCACCAAACTTTGAATCACAACAGACTCAACACCCGAGTTTCACTTGTCGAGCATTCTTACAAAACCAAGGTCATCAATATGGTGTTCACAAGGTCCTACACGTCCCTTTATGTGAAAATTAGCCAAGACCCAAAACAAGGCTTCCAACAAGACGGTTACCATCAACGTTAAGAGGGAATACTACGAATCTAACCTTCCAGTTACAAAATACGCTGACTCTACAAACAACACTACTTGGCCCGTGGTACCAATACACATTAAAATACCCAGCCTTCCACTGATGAAGTTCTACACACGCTTACTCTTAACGGGGTCACTTATCCTTTCCAAAGTTCCTATGAGTTCAAGGTTTCTCAAGCGAAATATTTAACAAATATGCCAATCGAAAACGTTTATAGAAACTTTCAACATAAAGGTTTTCATATCAATTTAATTGTACGCATAAAATCGACTACTATCAATTCGGTAGTTGTGCAAAAAAATGGACATACTCATCCCACATACGAAAATCATATTTAAAACCATTCCACCGAAATTTGTATCGTTAGCAAAAGCGCAAAAGCACAATAAACAACTTCTCTGAAAGAAACCGATACAGCCCTAACATGGATTGATCTATGTCATGCACGTAAGGTAATTTCCCATTTTAAATAACGCGCAACTAAAAAGGTTTGTACGTACTTCAAAGAGGAATTTAAATCCAAAACTCCTTTTTAGACATAAAATAGTGTGGAACAAAGTTCACCAACAAGTTCGTACACGCCAGTTTATTTCACAAGAACGGTGAAACGATCCACAAATATACTTTGGTTAAAACATAAAATGATTTGTGTTAGTCCCAAGTTTAAGGACAAAAATTGATACGTTTCCATCATTCGAAGATATTGACTAAAATGTCAAGAAAAAATCTCAAATTGGAGTATGCATGCAAACTTGTAACACTCTCTTAGTAGTTTTCTTGAAACGAAATTACATGCATCAACTCGTTCATCGCAAAATTTCAAAAGATAAATTTTTTAAAATCAATATTCAAAATTTTCTCATCTAGTCATATAATGACATAAGAGTAAAACATTTTTTTTGACCATACCCACACATTAATGTGTTTCCCCCAAAACTTAGGAGAAAATAAGCGCTTGTAATTGGTTGACACCAAAAAGAGTTTAAATCGACTTCGAATGTCGAATTACACAAAAAATGTGTATTAATGTTCCAAAACATAAATAGTTCCACACACTCTAGGTTTAAACAAATAATTTTCCTCAATCCCCATCACGGAGCATTTACACCAAAAGTTTCACATTCGCAATATAAAACGTTGAAATGACAATGTTTCAAATTTACTTGTTAGGATACTCAGAATACCCATTTTCTCCAAAACCAAGAAGGTTTACAATTTTCCAAAATGCTCATCAAACCAATGTTGACCGAAGTTCAATGACTCACACATTCGTGTTTTCAAAATGTACCGTATCGTAAATCGTGCATAAACCCCACAATCTTAAAACGTATCTTTGATCAAATGACCCTCACTCATGCAATGAATTAATAAAACATTTTCATTCACGATACATTTATCAAAGCTTTCGAGGGTTAGTGACTACCAAATTATGCACACCCTTAGATCAATAACATGCGTTTGCAAGAAAGGACAATAAAATAATCAACTAGTCGGAAACACATAAAGCAAATTGTTAAGAAATACAATCTGTATATTTTTTCATGCATTACTCACGCCACATATAAATCAATTCGTACAATTAAATAAATTGCAACAAAACGTGCTAACACAAATCCTTGAGAGAGAAATTACGCGACAACAAAGTTCCAAAAACGTTCCGCTTGGTCGCCTTACGGAATAAATAGCACTTCTCAACAAAACCCGAACGAGACAAAATGCCCAATATAATCCAAAATTAACACACGCAACAACTAAAGTATGCATCTTACAAAATTGCACTCACACGACACAACACGTTGTAAAACGAAACTCCGTAAAACCCCATGGGCTCAATTGCCTCAACTCAACCAAGTGATGCCAAACCCTTCGCTTCCAAAAATCAAATTGCATAAAGCAAGATCATGACTAAATGTCAGACTTCCAAAAATTCTCCCTTTGTCGTAACACACTATAAACAACACTTCTCAATAAGTCATGCATTAAATAAAGTTTTTTCAATAAACCCGACATAGACATAATGGAAGATAACTTTTCGTCTAAACCTTAACATATGTGGAGGAGATCCAATGTTAAAGTCATAAGCCGTAGTTACTTGCCCAACATCTTAAACATCATAAAAATATGGATATCACTGCATCCGAAAGTAACGTTGGACAACCACAAAATAAAACAAGTCCCGACGGAGTTTGCAACTCCCACAATAAATTAATTTCATGCACGTTTCAAACCATGATTTAAAATCTTGTGCGTGTTAAACGTTTTTCCGAGATTTCATAACACAACTCATATGATGATTTGAAATACAAGAAATAATTGATGCAATTTAGCTTTAAAAATAAATTTCGTGCATAAACATAGTCGGCACTCAACGTCTCAAACCATACTCCTCCAAATCTCTCCGGTTACACTACCGTCATCCGGATTCTCAATCATCTTAAGGCAAAATTGGGAGTAACACCGATTCACCTTACAATTCTTCCTCGAATTAAGGTCGATTCAATAAGCCTATGGTTCTAATCCAACCATCAACTTTGATCCGAAATGGTTCACTTAATACCATCATCATGCTTATCGTCACTCCGAGTGACTAATGTTAAAATCGTCCATCTATTCAAACGACTATTCGCTTAGAAACTTCTTCACTACCCCAACGGTCATCACATTAAAGCAGTTCAAGTATGCACATGTAACTAGTAGGTTCACCATAACACTGGCCAGGTGTAATTATGAACGTACCATACATGCTTATCCTTGCTACCCTCGACGTGATTCTCGTTTCTAGCGACTCCATCAACCTCAAAACATCCTATCTTAAAGTGCCTAATAGTGCAATTTCACTTTCACTCACTTAAAAGAACGCTAGTTTGAGTGTAGGTATCCAAAATCGACACCTAATTCTCTCAAACTTATGCTCTGATACCAACTTGTAACACCCTCAAAATTGGAACGAGCAACTAACTTTAATTTCAATAAAATAATCAAACGAGGATAAAATCATTTATACAGATCATCCCTGAAAAATACCTCGAAATTTAAACATCATAATTTCCACAATTAATACTTAAAACGGGCGTTACTTAACACAACACAAGTTGCTAATCCCAAATAAATGCGGAAGACTTCACTAATCAAAATCACCTATCGTGCACTCTACTAGCACTCGCCACTTCACAGTGTAGCTAAAACTACTCCCAACCTGAGCCTGTTGCACATGCCGACAAATAAAAAGGGTTAGGCTAACGCATAGTGAGTTCAAGAGTTTTATCATGACCATATAAATTTATAAATCGTGAGAGGTGCAATTTAAGTCATGAGTTCAAAAGAATTTCCTTTAGATGCAAATCACCCATTTTCCAACTCACACAAATCCCGTGCTGAAAACTTTAATATAAAATGATTTCTCAAGATGGACTCATCCCCAAAAACCAACGTGAAAGGTGAAATAGCATTTGATTCTCAAAACGATTGAATTTATAAATAAATCGTCATTATTCCAAACATCCCAAACATGGATAAATCATAACCCATAACTCACATAACGTGGAGAACAATTCGTATAAATATGATACGCCACCGAAAACATGGATAAACATAAATACCCAAAACAACACCTTTCGGTGACGGGGGAGGCCCGTATACATTGCACGTGACGGAACACAAAAGTGGGTCACCTACTATGCAATAAAACAACACGTGGATTACTCTCGTAATCTGAGCTCAATCACTGCAGATCTATCGCCCGCGAGACTAGGGATCCCCCAATTTCAACCAATCCAGGTCTATACATTGGGTCACTCCAAATCCACAACAAGCACATTTGGGATTACACCTTACTGCCCATGAGACGACGCCCGACCATATAGGCCCATGCCTTACTTATCATGGAATCCGATGCCTATTCCGTGGTACAAAAGAGAAACTAACGTCTCGTAAACTGAGCTCAATCACTCCAGATCTATTGCCCGCGAGACTAGGGAAACTCAAGTGCCTATGGATCCATAGCTAATAAGTTCTAAAACATTACCCGACCCCAAACCAATAAACAAGTGCATTCAAAACATGCAATTCCCCAATAACGTAAATCATGATCAAAACTCGACTTGAGCTATCAAAACTGGACAATTGTCCTCAAGACTTAACAAAATCCAATACCGAGCCATAAGCTCAACTGACTCAAAAGATAATTCATGAAAAGTCATAACGTGAGATTAAACGTAGCAACACACACTTTTGGCAATAATATTTCAAATCCATGAAAACCCGAAATAGAACATTGGGTTGGGACAACCCTCTTTTCCAAAGGACTCACACCGTACATTTCCAAATCGTCCCATAATGTACTAAATGCATGTTTCCAAATTATACAAAAAATGCATTTTCATAACAAGTAGACTCCATTTGTAACATAAATCAACAACCCATTTTCATGTATGATCTATCTATCACATTTTCCCAAAAATTCCAAATGTAAGTGTTTTACAATATTTACCACAATAAATACCTCAAAAGTTAAAACAACTCAACATTGATAATTTTCGTGTAAAACACATAATTACTTGGAAAAATAACATTTTGGCATGTACAAAGTTTTCACAAAGCAACTTGAACTCACCTTGCTAGATTTAGGCTAAATCTAGATTTTCCCCAAACGTAAGCTCCTTGAAGAAACTTGCATCTTCAAGCCAAATCTTCCAAAAACCTAGATCGACAAGTTTCCAACAATAAATATTCATATCCAACCACTTAGATTCGTTCACCCAAACATATTACATCAAAATCTCCATTTTGATTCAAAGCCCCAATTTGACCTAACTTTTCTCAAAATCATCCAAACTGAAATTTGAGAAAGATAACCACTAGGAAGTCATTAATGGAGCATTCTTAACTCATATGAAAGTTTAGAAAGAGGGAATATGAACTTACAAGTGGGTTTACAACGAAACCCCAAAATTTGGTCAACAATGGTGAAAAGATGATGAAAAAGATGAAGTTGTCGAGCTTCCACCCACAAGGATTGAATATCTAGCTCTCAATCTTCTAATTGCACTTGAAGATTTTGATTTGGTGAAATATATGGGTTTGGACCGACTTGGAAGAGAGAGGAGAAAGTTTGGTGAAGAAACAAATGAAGAAAAGTGAGAAAAATCGGATTTAAAAGGGGTGCACAGGTGCTCGCGGTTTAGCTCGCGGCCACGAGCATAGATGCTGCCAAGTTTTGGGTAATTGCTCGCGGACGCGAGCGAATGGTGGTGCGGGCGCGAGCAGTTCATTTTTTTGACCAAAATTGCTTCTTTTTCAAAAGCGATATCCAACCCAACCAACACTCCTAATACTTCCAAAAGACCAATTTATGGTGAAATTATCTATAAAACTTGAAGTTATACTTACCCCAAAAATCTGGGTGTTACAGTAACCTTTATTCTCCATCTTATATGTGGTTTACACTAAGTATAATGATCTAATCATGGAGTTTTGTTAAAAATTAGGTTTCCTCCAAGATTAGGGGTTTTCACCTCACAAACCCTACTTGGTGAGTACACTTATATTTTGTGCATCTAGTTTAACTTCATACCACTAAAATGGTAGATTTACTCATATTTATGACTTTCACCTAAAAACTAGGGTTTACCCTAAAGAGCATTTACTTGGTGTACATAGTTTATATGTGTATGTACATGGTCATATTTGTATCTTAATGAATGGTAAATGTATATTCATATAGTATATATATATGTATGGCATGTGTGTGTACATATACATTTATAACCTTGATGGGGTAGGTATATGTATTCATATACGTGGATGTACGTACCATATGTAAATATATATATATATGTATATACGATATATCAATATGCTTGTATGTATACTCATATGTAGTTGCTATCTAATTGAGGGGTTCCACCAAATGTGGATATAATGTTTAATTGAAGAAACTAGATACAAGTTCTTGCTTGAATGGCTTACAAAATATTTGTTCACGTTATTATGTGGAGTTAAATACCATGCTATAATTTGTAGAGAATTATTTATTTGTACTCATGATCATGATTTGGTATTGTGGTAGTCTATCTCCTTGTTCACGAGGATTTAGACCTTTGTGGACTATATGTTCATTTTGGTTAAGCCGTTTGTGGCTACTAGCGAGTAGGCAATAAGTGACATCCCGTCCTTGAGGTGTAACTCGTCTAGATTGGATAGGCAATATCGTCCCCGTAAGTCCTTGAGGTGTAACTCGACGGAGTAGGCAATAAAGGCAATGTTTATATGGCTTGAGGTTGTGATGTCTTTATGGCATGGGAACTAAGACCGGACTTGAGGTGTAATCCAATAACATCCAAGGTGACCCCACTCACGTGTTCTTGTCACCTAGATGGTAATGTGACTCCCCCGTATTTAGAGATATATCTCTTTTGTACTATGATCAGGTGTGGACTATCATGGCTTTTGGAAATCGGTAATCAAATATCAATGTGGAACCGGTATCTTTATTTTATGAAGTTATCTCTATGTATTATAAATTTCTTCAATTATTAAATCTCACTAGACTTACGGTCTAACACTTGATGTTGTATATTTGTGGATTACAGGTCCCACTAGCGGTACGTCTAGACTGGGTTGAATTGCCGACCATGCTTTAGGAGCTTGGAGGGTCGGGCTTTTGGGAAATTTCGTAATGAGAGATTTTTGGAGATATAGCGACACCCGTGTTAATCTAGTTTAATTTATGCTAGATTAGTAGGTTGTTGTGTATTATATCTTGATACTCGTTACATTACTTTTGTCCAAACTACCCCGTTGTATTTTCTTGGGTTTTAGTTGGCATGTTTTTAGGAATTTAAATTTACCCATTTTCCGGAAAATTTCCTATTATTGTTGTTTCAAATTTTAGGGTGTTACAGGTGTGGAACCTGCAAAGATATCACGTGTAACACCCGTGATTTTCGGTAAGTATAAGTCACCCCGTGCGTTCTTTTCGTCATTCCTAAGTTGTGGGTTTCAGATAGGAATTTATTGCTTTTAGTTCCTAAGAGTATCAGGGGTGTTTCGGGTGTGAAAAGTCGAGTTTCGAAGCTTGGTGCGGGTCCGACTAGAAAAGTCGCAACCGAAGAGGTACATTCGGTACACTCTGTGCGACAATGCCATGCGACTATGACATTGTCATTGTAGCATGGCATAGTCGCTGACGGGTACCAGAGCGATATTAAGTGCGTTTTTTTAGCCTTTTCTCATTTCTCACTTTTCATACTCCTTTCATTCTCTCCCAAATTGATTCATCACCCTTTATCACGAACCCTAACTAATTTTTGGGGGTTTTCTCTTGGAAATCAAGTGTTTCTTTCTCATACAAGTTTGTAATCACAACCACAAGTGCCAAATCAAGAGTTCATCTCTATTTCTTGAAATCTCTAAGTTTTGGGGTTTTGCTCAAAACCTAGTGGTGAGTTCATCCTACTCTCTTACAAATATTCATACAAGTTATAAATGATTCACTAATGACTTTCTAGTGTTTATACTTCTCAAATTTTGGTTTGGAAGATTTTGGATAAGTTAGGTCAAAATTAGGGTTTTGGTATAAATAGAGATTTTGATATAAGATGTTCGGGAATGATTCTAAGTGCTTGGATATGTATATTTATGTTTGGAAACTTGTGGATTTAGATTTTTGGAAGAATTGCTTGTGGATTCAAGTTTCTTCAAAGAAACTCAAGATTGGGGTAAAGTCTAGATTCAGCCTAAATCTAGCAAAGTGAGTTAAAGTTACTTTGTGAAAACTATGTACAAGCCAAAATGTGTGTTTTAATGTAAAAACGTGTTTTACCGGGTGATTATCAACATGTTGAGTATTTGACAAAGTTTTCATATTTGGTAAATTTGGGTTGATTAAATCTCATGAAATGCCCATAATTGGGTTTTGGATATTTTGATAAGTAAATATGATAAATATATCCCTTTGGGGATTTATTGTACAAATAAAGTCTATTAAATGGTTTATGCATTTTTGGTGTATTTGATTTTATAAACCATTTGGAAAATGCATGTTTTCATGTTATGAGACATTTTGGAAATATAAAGGTATGACTCCATTTGGAAAATCGTTTGTCCTAATCCGTGATGAGTTTTGGGTTGATCATATTATTGAGGTATGTGTTTACATAAACGTCGTTTAAATGCGTTTTATTATACGAGGACCATTATTTGTTCTATTGGGTTTTGAGCATTTTAGCTTGGTTTTGACTTAAAAGAGTCTTGAGGACATTTGTCCGATTTTAATGGCTCAATGTAGAGCTCCGTTTATGATTCACATTTATTGCATCTTATTTGAAATATTACATGCTTGAGTGCATTAGTCATTCATTTTGAGTCATGTAATTTTAGACTATGTTGCATTGGATCCATAGGCACGTAAGTCAGTCTTTTGTTGATGGTTAATTGGGTATTACGGGGTTGGACTCCGGGACCCATGTTTTATGACTTGATCATTTCAAGTAGACACTCGGAGAGTTGAGTCCGAAGATGCTATCGTGTGAAATGGCGTATGGGACCTCCACCATGCCGGGGCAATGCCGGGGCAATGTCGTGGTTGTAACCCTTAAATTTGCGGGGCCTTTTGGTGTAATTCATGGTTGTAGACACTAAGGTCAACCGTCTCTTTGGGTGGAACTTGAAACGAGTCGTAGGGACACTTGGGCTTCATGTCGTGAAGTGTAATGCGATTAACGTTGTATGAGTGACATACTTATGTGTTCATCCACTCTCAATGGGTACGGTTTTCCCTGGTTGTTGACAAACATTATTTTGTATATTGTAATGTCCATGTTTTATTATCATTTGGTCTTGTGCGAGTAACTGCAAGTGATGACTTTAATAATGAAAATTTTAAATTAGTTGCTCTTTCCAAATTTGAGGGTGTTACATCACGTTCATATCTTTTTCTAGTGGAAAATCTAGACAAAGCACACACATTATTTGGTTTTCCTCTTCCAATGAGGATGTCTCTTTTGATAGAAATGATGAGTGCAAATTATTAAGGTATCAATTTATTCGACTATACGTTTTTTATTCAGATTTTGAGTTTAGTTTGTCATCCTTTTTTTGCATCGAAGACTATGTTACATAAAGTGAAATTGTTTATAAGTTAATTACTCAATTGGTGTGTTTGACGGGTTTTATGGATGATAAAGATGTTATTTGTTTTATTATTGATTATATATGTAATGTTTGCATGCAACTTATTTATCATAAATTTTTGTATATTTTATTTATATGTCTAATAATAAATATTATTAAAAAATAAATTTTACACGGTAGATGTAACACCCTAAAAACAGGGGTAAACAAAAATTCCATAAAACGGAAGAGAGGTATATAATGCCATAGCACAAGCCATCCCAAAAGGGAGAAATACAAATGTCTGTATAATTATAGTTGTATACAAAAGGGAAAATAAATGACAACCGACTAATCTTTTGGAGTTGTGTAAATTGATGGCTCAGTAACGACCGTCGGAGTTGGAGTCTAATGGGACTCGTAGGCATAAGTGCTAGTTCAGTAGCGGGAACCTTGGAAAATTGGAGGTTTGTTGGTTTCAGATGGAAACAGACCTTGGGCTAATTGGAGAAAATTTAAGAGTGTGTAGACACGGACTAATTTAGAGTTGGGATCCGCTGTTGGGAAGTATGGAACACTTAAGGTTGGGAGACAACCGAAGTCATCTGGTTGGAAGTTACACTAGTAGATTGACCTTTCACCTAGATACAAGTATAATGTACCTAAGTGGACATTGTTGGTTAGAGTTCGCATGAAGTTTGTCATAGCAGTTCTGCATGGAAGAATTTGGATTTCGGTTGGAGGCTAATGGAACAGGGAAAGTGTTGAGTTAGATAGCCTTTGGTTGTAAGGAATCTAGATTTCGAGGATGAAATCATTCTAAGGTTGGGAGGATTGTAACACCCCGAAATTTTAGAAATCTGAATTTTGGGCTTGCGGACGTCCGCATGAGCGCAAGGCCGGACGTTAGTGTCAGTGCGGAAGTCCGCGGAAGCAACAGAGAAAATTGGGTGTTCGGTCAGGTCAAGGCCGGACGTCCGCGATGCGTCTGATGAGATATTTTGGTTTGCTTTTAAGACCTTTCCCTCTCTCTTCCCTCATTTCATTTCAAAACCCTAAATCAGATCTCTCTCATTCCTTCACTCGGTTTTCCCTCCCTAAAACCCTAACTCATCCATTTTCTCTCTTCCATCTTCCTTTTCTTCAAGAACACCAAAGTGATGAATCAAGCTTCTAAGGTTTCAAGGCTTCAAGATCTTCATCTTCTTCATCATTTTCCACCATTGTTGAGCTAACTTGACGTTTTCTTTAAATACCCATTTGTGAGTTCATCTTCACTTCCCAAACCTTTATATTGGTAACCTCAGAGAAGTTTTGTTGATGGATTCAAGTTGTGGTAAGGTAACCTTCTCTTCTCCCATCTATGGAAATTAGGGTTCTGGTATAAGTTGAGATCTTTATGTAAAATGTTTGGGGGATGAATATTTATGGTTGGAAACTTATGGATCTAGGTTTTAGAAGTTTTGGCTTGAGAATTCGTGTTTCTTCAAAGAAGCTTACGTTTGGGGAAAATCTAGATTTAGCCTAAATCTAGCAAGGTGAGTTCAAGTTGATTTGTGAAAACGTTGTACATGCCAAAAATGTTATTTTCCAAGTATTTATGTGTTTTACTTGAAATTATCAATTGTTGAGTTATTTGATGACTTTAACCCTTTTGAAGTGTTTAACTTTATAAATGTTGAAAAACACTCATATTTGGGATTTTGGGGATATTTTGATGTGTAGAAATCATAGATATGTCCTTAAATGAATTATTGCTCAAATGAAGTTTATTCAATGGTTTAATCATGTTGGTGTAATTGATTTTCATAAACCATTTGGGAAAATGCAAATTTTCGTGTTATGAGTCGTTTTGAGAATTATAAGAGTATGAGTCCATTTTGGGAATCCATTTGTATTAATCCGTGACGAGTTTTGGGGTTAATGATGATTTTGTGGTATACGTTTACCTAAACGATGTTTAAATGCATTTTATATTTTGAGTACCGTTATTCATGGGTCTAATGGGTTTTGAGCATTTTGCTCGGTTTTGACTTTAAGGAAGTCTTGGGGACATTTTGTCCGCTTTTGATGGCTCAATGTGGAGTCTTATTTATGGTTTGCATTTATTGCAACATATTGCATATTATTGCACATTATTGATATTTACATGCTCGGGTGCTTTAGTCATTCCGGGATGGGCATGTTATTGTAGACTGTGTTGCATTGGATCCATAGGCACGTAAGTCAGTCTTTATTTGATGGTCTACTGGGTGTTGCGGGATTGTATCGGGTCCCATGTTTTATGACCTTTACTTTTCAAGGGTACACTAGGAGGGTTGAGTCCGGCTGAGCTGTCAGGTATGATTGACGAACGTTTATGACCTTCGCCATGTCGGGGCAAATGCCATGGTTGTAACCCCGCTTGTGTCGAGCCTTTGGTGGTATTCATGTTAATTTTCCGCTAAGGTCAGCTGTCTCTTTGGGTGTGTCTTGAAAGGAGTCGTAGGGACACTTGGGCTTTTATGTCCTGAAGTGTCATACGATTAACATTGTATGAGTGGCATACTTTTGTGTTCCTCCACTCTCAATGGATACGGGTCTCCCCCATCGTCGGCCAACATTACTTTGGATATTCTAATGTCCTTGTTTTTATCACCGTTGGTCTTGTGTGATTGACTGCAATTGATGACTTTAATATTGGATTTTCCTCCATGTATATTAAAGTTTGAATGAAGCAGGTCATTTCCATATTTATGGTATTTGGACTTCATTACATTTTACGTTCGCGTGAGTATTGGTTCGTATTATGTTTTCGGTGAAGTATTATATTTATATGGACTGTTCTTCCATGATTTATGGGTTGAGTATTATGTCACCAACCGTACTTGAAGGTTTCGCATAAAACAGATTTATTCACGTTTTGAGTGAGTTGGTATTGGAATTCATTTCGGAAACGCTTTATACATTTCGGGAACTTTTCTCAAAGATTTTGGGTGCGTTGGAAAATGAGTCGTTTACATCCTTCTCATAAACTCTTTTGTAAATTATAATTTATGTCGCAAACTTTCATATAAAGAATTATTTAAATCATGCTATAAACTTTTGAACTCACTAGGCGTTAGCCTAACCTTTTTATTTGTCGGCATGTGCAACAGGTTCAGGTTGGGAGTAGTTCTAGTGACACTGCGAAAGGTCGTGTGCTAGTAATGTGCTCGAGAGGTGAATTGTTTAAGTGAAGTCTTCTGCGTTGATTTTTGGGAATAGCATTTTGTACTTGAGTTAAGTAACACCCGATGTGAACTTAGCCTTTGTATTGAGACTTGAGTATATATATTGTTTGAGGTTAATCATAGATTTTAATTTGAGGTATTTCCCGTATTGGATTTTAGGGAGAAATCCTAGTATTTTGGATGTATTATTGAAAATTTTATTTAGTTGCTCTTTCCCAATTCGAGGGTGTTACAAGTTGGTATCAGAGCATAAGTTTGAGAGAATTAGGTATTGATTTTGGATACCTAGACTCAAACTAGCGTTCTTTTAAGTAAATGAGAGTGAAATTTCACCATTAAGCACTTTAAGATAGGATGTTTTGAGGTCGATGGAGTTTCTAGAAACGAGAATCACGTCGAGAGTAGCAAGGATAAGCATGTACGGTGCGTTCATAATGACACCTGGCCAGTGTCATGCTAAACCTACCAGTTACATGTGCATACTTGAACTACTTTAATGTGATGACTGTTGGGGTAGTGAAGAAGTTTCTAAGCAAGAAGTTGTTGGAAGAGATTGACGATTTTAGCATTAGTCACTTAGAGTGACAATAAGCATGATAACTGCTTTAAGTGGACCGTTTCGGGTCAAAGTTGATGGTTGAATTAGAACCATATGCTTATTGAATCGACCTTAATTCGAGGATGAATCGTAAGGTTAACCGAGGTAACTTCCAATTTTTGCCTTATGATGTTTGAGCATCCGGATGGCGGTAGTGTGACCGGAGGGATTCATAGGAGTATGGTTTAAGACGTTGAGTGCCGACTAAGTTCATGCTCAAAATTTATTTATAAGATTAATTGCATCAATTATTTCTTGTGTTTCAAATCCTCATGTGGATTGTGTTACAAAATCTCAGAAAAACGTTTAGCACACACAAGATTTTAAATCATGGTTTTGAACATGCATGAAATTATTTTTATTGCGGAAATTGCAAACTTTGTGACTTGCTTTATTTGGTTGTTGTCCAACGTTACTTTCGGATACAGTGGTATCCATGTTTTAATGTTGTTTAACGTAATTGGACAAGTGACTACGGCTTATGACTTTAACATTGGATCTCCTCCACATATGTTAAGGTTTGGACTGAAAGTTATCTTCCATTATGTCTATGTAAAGCTATTTTGGGGAATTTATTTAATGCGAGTTTGTTGAACAATGTTGTTTATATGGTATTACAACAAAAAGGAATTTTCGGAATTTTGACATTTTAGTCATGACTTTGCTTTATGCAATCTGATTTCTGGAAGCGAAAGGTTTGGCACAATTTGGTTGATTTGAGGCCATTGAGCCGCATTGAGTTTCATGGAGTTTTGTTTTACAACGTTTTGTGTCGCGTGAGTGCAATTTCATAATGTGCATACTCCATTTATTATGTGAGAGCTTATGAGTTACATTGGACATTTTGTCTCATTTGGGTTTTGTTGAGAAATATTATTTTATGCCTTATATGCATTATTTATTTAATGCATATTGTATCTTTTTCTTATCATTTTAAATAGACTTTCTTATTTTATCCCAACATTTGAGTCCTTTTTCTTACTTATTTTCACCCTTTGTTTCATGGAGCTAAGATTATGATTTACCTGTCACTTACTGCTTTAGGAAGGCTGCTTTAGGAAGGCTAATTGTATTTGTTTATGTAGTACAGCCCTTGCCCAATGCTACAGCATTGAAGTCTGGACGGATGGAATGAAGAATTGATTTTGAGAAGACTTTTGTAGTTGACTTCTTGTACCATGATCCAGCCATGTTCTAGAAGAACTGAACTCAATGCTTGATTTCCTTTTGTAAACTCTAAAAAGCTTAAACTTTTAAGGCATGGGTTGTAATAGTGCATGTACCTTTTGAATAGTATAAGTTAGGCATGTTTACCTTCTTTCCTCTTAGTATAAATAGGAGAGGATGGTATTAATTTTCAGTAGACACTTGGTGTGAATCAGTTCTTACAATTGATTTGCAGAACCTATCTTTAATTTTATGCAATTCTAGTTTATGTTCATCATCTTGTTCTTGTTCTTCATATCGTTTATGAGTTGCTGCAGCATTGGTCCAGCATTGCGGCAATAACTTATAATCTTTTACATTCTTTCACTTTATATTCAAGTAATTTACATTTCTGTCTTTACTTTATGTATTTCATTCCTGTAGTTTACATTTCCTGTCATTTACATTCAAGTATGAGTAGCTAAGTTTAAATAGCTTGGGTGTGAGATTAAAGGGTGAGGTTTTAAACATAATGAAAAGTGGGCATCGTTTCTCAATATTGATGTTCACCATTTCATGTTAAGTTTTATAAAAGATCAAGTTACTTCAGGACGGTTGATCACTTTGAAAGTGTTAAAGTGCCATGGTCTCAGAGATGAGTCATTGATATGCACGTCAATCTGAATGACAAAGAAAGTAAGCTTGAGAGAGCTACTGACAAAGAGATTTGTCACCTCTGTTCTTTCTGGTTGATTTTGCCCGATAAGTTGATCATCTGTCTTGATGGTAATAGTGTGGAGTGCGAGTCAGAGATGACCCACTTAGAACACGTCAACTTAACTGATATGGGAATCAACTCGAGAGAGTGATTTTAACAAAGAGATTTGTTTATCCGTATACTTGGAAGGACTCATTTTGCTATTGATAGTTCTGACACAACACCAGAGATGGGTTGATTGACATCTAGGCCAGTAGTGATTTGTAGAAAACCCGAGAGGGCATCCTGAAAAGTAGATGGTGAACTTAAGTGTTAAGAAACAAATGTTGTAGCAATGCTACAACATTGGTCTGCTGGAATTTATGTTTAGACTTCACCCCAACATCTTACACCCTTGTTATCCTCTATTAATATTGTCATATAATCTGTGATAACTCCCAACATAAAAATATTTTCTTCGAATTGATCCTTGGAAATCAGTTCTTTTATTAAACTTTTACTACGCTTTTACTCCATTCTCTGTGGGACGATACATGGTTCTTACCATATTATTACTTGAAAGACGACATTAGATTTCAATGTATACTTGCATTGAGGTTTAATTAGCACACTTCTATCGGTGTATTCAAAGCACTGTCAATGCCGTAAGGCGACCAAAAGGAATGTTTTTGGAACTTTGGTATCACATATTTTCTTTTTGAAAGATTTGTGTTAGCACATTTCGTTGCAATTTGTTCAATGTAAGGATTTATTTATACGTGGCGTGAGTAATGCATGAAAGAACATCCTGATAGTATACCTTAATGATTTGCTTTATGCGCTTTCGATTAATTGATTATTTTGTTATCATTTCACGCAAATGCATTATATTGATCTAGGGATATTCACAACTTGGTAGACACTAATCCTTGACACTTTGATAAATAAATAGTGTGTTTTAATGAGTTATTGCATAAATGGAGATCATTTGGTCAAAATATGTTTTAGGATTGTGGGGTTTATGCACGGTTTACGATACGGTATATTTTGAAAACACGCATGTGTGAGTCGTTGAACTTTGGTCAATTTTGGCTTGACGAACATTTTGGAAAATCGTAAACCTTTTTGGTTTGGAGAAGACGTGTATTTTGAGTATTTTAATAAGTAAATTTTAAGCATCGACATTTTAACGTTTTATATTACGAGTGTAAAACTTTTGGTGTAAATGCACCGTGATGGAGATTTTGGACAATTATCTGTCTTAACCTGGAGCGAGTGGAATTATTTATATTTTTGAACATTAATGCGCATTGTTGGTGCGATTCGAAATTTGAAGTCGATTTAAACCTTTTTGGTGTCAACCAATTATAAGCACTTATTTTTCTCCTAAGTTTTGGGAAAACAGATTAATGTGTGTAAGTCTTGTCAAAGAGGTTTTACTCCTATGTCATTATATGACTAAATGAAAAAAAATTGAAACTTGAATTGATGAAAATTTCTACTTCGAAAATTTAGTATGGACTGCCTATTGCATGTAATTCTATTTCCGGAAAACCGCTAGGAAAGCGTTACAAGTTTGCATGCATATTCCAATTTGAGATCTCTTCATGATATTTTAGTCAATATCTTCGAATGATGAAAACATATTGATTTTTGTCTTTAAACTTGTAACTGACACAAATCATTTTATGTTTTAACCAAAGTATATTTATGGATCGTTTCACCGTTTTTGTGAAATAAACTGGTGTGTGCGAACCTTGTTGGTGAATTTTGTTTCATGTCATTTTATGGTTAAAAAGGAATTTTGGGAATCGGATGACGTTTAAACTCCTTTTGAAATACGTACAAACCTTTTTGTTGCACACTATTTAAAGTAGGAAATTACTTTACGTGCATGACATAAATAAATCCATGTTAGGACCGTAGCGGTTCATTTCAAAGAAGTTGTTTATTATGCTTTTGCATTTTGTTAATAACCTAAATCACGATGAAATGGTTTTCAATATGATTTTCATATGTGGGACGAGCGTGTCCATTTTTGCACAACTACCGAGTAGATAGTAGTAGATTTTTGTATGTACATATAAATTGATATGAAAACCATTGTGTTGAAATTTTCTATAAAAGTTTTCGATTGGCATATTTGTTAAGTATTTCACTTGAAAACCTTGAACTCAATAGAACCTTGGAAAGGCTAGGTAACCCCGGTTAAAAGTAAGTGTGTGGGGAACTTCGACTGTGGAAGGCTGAGTATTTTAACGCGTGTTGGTACTGTAGGCCAAGTAGTGTTGTTTGCGGAGTCGGCGTTTTTTTGTAACTGAAGGGTTAGATTCGCGGTATCTTATATTGAGGTTGATGGCAACCGTTCTTGTCGGCAACCTTGCTTTGGGTCTTGGTCAATTTTCGTATAAAGGACGTGTAGGACCCTATAGACACCATATTGATAACCTTGGTTTTTGGGAATGCTCGACGAATGGAACTCGTGTGTGGAGTTCTGTTGGGGTTCAAAGCTTGGTGGTATGACTAGGTGTCAACTTTTTGGCTTCGAGGTCAAGGATTGTTAGTGTATTTGGAAGGTGTAGCCAAGTTTTAATAAATTGTGGTATCGATTGTGACAAATAGATCTAACTGGATGACCTTCCTTGTGTGGTAAAAGAATCTGTGATTGGATGGTTGGTATTAAGGCGTAACTTTTGGAGTTGTGTAAATCGATGGGTCAGTGACGACCGTCAGAGTTGGAGTCTAATGGGACTCGTTAGGCATAAGTGCTAGTTCAGTACCGGGAACCTTGGAAATTGGAGGTTTGTTGGTTAAAGATGGAAACAGACCTTGGGCTAAATGGAGAAAATTTAAGAGTGTGTAGACACGGACTAATTTAGAGTCGGGATCCGCCGTTGGGAAGTATGGAACACTTAAGGTTGGGAGACAACCGAAGTCATCTGGTTGGAAGTTACACTAGTAGATTGACCTTTCACCTGGATACAAGTATAATGTACCAAAGTGGACATTGTTGGTTAGGGTTCGCATGAAGTTTGTCATAGCAGTTCTGTGTGGAAGAATTTGGATTTCGGTTGGAGGCTAATGGAACAGGGAAAGTGTTGAGTTAGATAGCCTTTGGTTGTAAGGAATCTAGATTTCGAGGACGAAATCATTCTAAGGTTGGGAGGATTGTAACAACCCGAAATTTTAGAAATCTGAAATTTGGGCTTGCGGACGTCTGCATGAGCGCAAGGCCGGACGTCCGTGTCAGTGCGGAAGTCCGCGGGTCGTCCGCGGAATCAACAAAGAAAAGTGGGAATTCGGTCAGATCAAGGCCGGACGTCCGCATAGGCTTCCAGCCGGACGTCCGCGATGCGTCTGATGAGATATTTTGGTTTGTTTTTAAGACCTTTCCCTCTCTCTTCCCTCATTTCATTTCAAAACCCCAAATCAGATCTCTCTCCCTCCTTCACTCGATTTTCCCACCCCAAAACCCTAACTCGTCCATTTTCTCTCTTACATCTTCCTTTTCTTCAAGAACACCAAAGTGGGTTTAATGAATCAAGCTTCTAAGGTTTCAAGGATTTAAGGCTTCAAGATTTTCATCTTCTTCATCATTTTCCACCATTGTTGAGCTAACTTGAGGTTTTCTTTAAATACCCATTTGTGAGTTCATCTTCACTTCCCAAACCTTTATTTTGGTAACCTCAGAGATGTTTTGTTGATGTATTCAAGTTGTGGTAAGGTAACCTTCTCTTCTCTCATCTATGGAAATTAGGGTTTTTGCATCGAAGACTATGTTACATAAAGTGAAATTGTTTATAAGTTAATTACTCAATTGGTGTGTTTGACGGGTTTTATGGATGATAAAGATGTTATTTGTTTTATTATTGATTATATATGTAATGTTTGCATGCAACTTATTTATCATAAATTTTTGTATATTTTATTTATATGTCTAATAATAAATATTATTAAAAAATAAATTTTACACGGTAGATGTAACACCTAAAAACAGGGGTAAACAAAAATTCCATAAAACGGAAGAGAGGTATATAATGCCATAGCACAAGCCATCCCAAAAGGGAGAAATACAAATGTCTGTATAATTACAGTTGTATTCAAAAGCGAAAATAAATGACAACCGACTAATCTTTTGGAGTTGTGTAAATCGATGGCTCAGTGACGACCGTCGGAGTTGGAGTCTAATGGGACTCGTAGGCATAAGTGCTAGTTCAGTAGCGGGAACCTTGGAAAATTGGAGGTTTGTTGGTTTCAGATGGAAACAGACCTTGGGCTAATTGGAGAAAATTTAAGAGTGTGTAGACACAGACTAATTTAGAGTTGGGATCCGTTGTTGGGAAGTATGGAACACTTAAGGTAGGGAGACAACCGAAGTCATCTGGTTGGAAGTTACACTAGTAGATTGACCTTTCACCTAGATACAAGTATAATGTACCTAAGTGGACATTGTTGGTTAGGGTTCGCATGAAGTTTGTCATAGCAGTTCTGCGTGGAAGAATTTGGATTTCGGTTGGAGGCTAATGGAACAGGGAAAGTGTTGAGTTAGATAGCCTTTGGTTGTAAGGAATCTAGATTTCGAGGATGAAATCATTCTAAGGTTGGGAGGATTGTAACACCCCGAAATTTTAGAAATCTGAAATTTGGGCTTGCGGACGTCCGCATGAGCGCAAGGCCGGACGTTAGTGTCAGTGCGGAAGTCCGTGGAAGCAACAGAGAAAATTGGGTGTTCGGTCAGGTCAAGGCTGGACGTCCGCGATGCGTCTGATGAGATATTTTGGTTTGCTTTTAAGACCTTTCCCTCTCTCTTCCCTCATTTCATTTCAAAACCCTAAATCAGATCTCTCTCATTCCTTCACTCGGTTTTCCCTCCCTAAAACCCTAAGTCATCCATTTTCTCTCTTCCATCTTCCTTTTCTTCAAGAACACCAAAGTGATGAATCAAGCTTCTAAGGTTTCAAGGCTTCAAGATCTTCATCTTCTTCATCATTTTCCACCATTGTTGAGCTAACTTGAGGTTTTCTTTAAATACCCATTTGGGAGTTCATCTTCACTTCCCAAACCTTTATATTGGTAACCTTAGAGAAGTTTTGTTGATGGATTCAAGTTGTGGTAAGGTAACCTTCTCTTCTCCCATCTATGGAAATTAGGGTTCTGGTATAAGTTGAGATCTTTATGTAAAATGTTTGGGGGATGAATATTTATGGTTGGAAACTTATGGATCTAGGTTTTGGAAGTTTTGGCTTGAGAATTCGTGTTTCTTCAAAGAAGCTTACGTTTGGGGAAAATCTAGATTTAGCCTAAATCTAGCAAGGTGAGTTCAAGTTGATTTGTGAAAATGTTGTACATGCCAAAAATGTTATTTTCCAAGTATTTATGTGTTTTACTTGAAATTATCAATGGTTGAGTTATTTGATGAGTTTAACCCTTTTGAAGTGTTTGACTTTATAAATGTTGAAAAACACTCATATTTGGGATTTTGGGGATATTTTGATGTGTAGAAATCATAGATATGTCCTTAAATGAATTATTGCTCAAATGAAGTTTATTCAATGGTTTAATCATGTTGGTGTAATTGAATTTCATAAACCATTTGGGAAAATGCACATTTTCGTGTTATGAGTCGTTTTGAGAATTATAAGAGTATGAGTCCATTTTAGGAATCCATTTGTATTAATCCGTGACGAGTTTTGGGGTTAATGATGATTTTGTGGTATACGTTTACCTAAACGATGTTTAAATGCATTTTATATTTTGAGGACCGTTATTCATGGGTCTAATGGGTTTTGAGCATTTTGCTCGGTTTTGACTTTAAGGAAGTCTTGGGGACATTTTGTCCGCTTTTGATGGCTCAATGTGGAGTCTTATTTATGGTTTGCATTTATTGCAACATATTGCATATTATTGCACATTATTGATATTTACATGCTCGGGTGCTTTAGTCATTCCGGGATGGGCATGTTATTGTAGACTGTGTTGCATTGGATCCATAGGCACGTAAGTCAGTCTTTATTTGATGGTCTACTGGGTGTTGCGGGAATGTACCGGGCCCCATGTTTTATGACCTTTACTTTTCAAGGGTACACTAGGAGGGCTGAGTCCGGTTGAGCTGTCAGGTATGATTGACGGGCGTTTATGACCTTCTCCATGTCGGGGCAATGCCATGGTTGTAACCCCGCTTGTGCCAAGCCTTTGCTGGTATTCATGTTAATATTCCGCTAAGGTCAGCTGTCTCTTTGGGTGTGTCTTGAAAGGAGTCGTAGGGACACTTGGGCTTTTATGTCGTGAAGTGTCATACGATTAACATTCTATGAGTGACATACTTTTGTGTTCCTCCACTCTCAATGGATACAGGTCTCCCCCGTCGTCGGCCAACATTACTTTGGATATTCTAATGTCCTTGTTTTTATCATCGTTTGTCTTGTGCGATTGACTGCAATTGATGACTTTAATATTGGATTGCCCTCCATGTATATTAAAGTTTGAATGAAGCAGATCATTTCCATATTTATGGTATTTGGACTTCATTACATTTTACGTTCGCGTGAGTATTGGTTCGTATCATGTTTTCGGTGAAGTATTATATTTATATGGACTGTTCTTCCATGATTTATGGGTTGAGTATTATGTCACCAACCGTACTTGAAGGTTTAGCATAATATAGATTTATTCACGTTTTGAGTGAGTTGGGATTGGAATTCATTTCGGAAACGCTTTATACATTTCGGGAACTTTTCTCATAGATTTTGGGTGCGTTGGAAAATGAGGTCTTTACATCCTTCTCATAAACTCTTTTGGAAATTATAATTTATGTCGCAAACTTTCATTGAAAGAATTATTTAAATCATGCTATAAACTCTTGAACTCACTAGGCGTTAGCCTAACCTTTTTATTTGTCGGCATGTGCAATAGGTTCAGGTTGGGAGTAGTTCTAGTGACACTGCGAAAGGTCGTGTGCTAGTAATGTGCTCGAGAGGTGAATTGTTTAAGTGAAGTCTTCCGCGTTGATTTTTGGGAATAGCATTTTGTACTTGAGTTATGTAACACCCGATGTGAGCTTAGCCTTTGTATTGAGATTTGAGTATATATATGTTTGAGGTTAATCATAGATTTTAATTTGAGGTATTTCCCGTATTGGATTTTAGGGAGAAATCCTATTATTTTGGATATATTATCGAAAGTTTTATTTAGTTCTCTTTCCCAATTCGAGGGTGTTACGATGGGGGAGACCCATAACACCAAGAAGTTTCACCCAAAGAGTCGAGATACCTTAGTGTCAAACGCATAAAAGCGACACCAAAGGCCCGACACATTCGAGGGTGCAACAGAGGCATTGCCCCAAATGGCGGGGGTATAGGCACATACCCGCACGGTGGCGCCCAAGACTATGTCCTCCTAGTGAACACTTAACTTGATTCATTCAAAAGCTTATCTTAGCGATAAGGCACAAAAGTATGTACAATCTAATGTCAATATGTTATTGCCTTCATAAGCCACATATGGTTATAACTAAATAATAACACATAGGATTTCCTCATAGCATCTCATGATATTCACCAACCATTTAGATACATACGTAACACATATGAATGCACATAACTCTATATAAAGTCAATATACGCAATAAGCCAAGAAAATTAATCCAAGCTTAACCATTAAGACATATTATCTACATTTACAAAAATATATAACTCATGGGTCAAAACCCTAACTTACCATATCAAGAAATTAACTACGAGTTACCATATCATGTAGCATAACATAATAATCACCATACATGTACTAGGGAGGGTATTTTCACCAACATCACCACTTTTACTTCAAATAAGTCAAACGACTCCTCATTTAGAAATTAGTGTTTTTCATAAAACAAAAGAGAGAGTAGATATATAAGTAAATAACATGTATTTAGTTTGAGAAAGATTAGAAAACTCACAATCTAAGTTTTTATAACCAAAAACCTAGAAATGGAAGAAACCCTGGCAAGTGTTGATGTGAAGAAGTTGAACCCTTGACTTATAGCTATGAGAATCACCAATCAATGCTCCAACAACCACTCTCTAGTGTAATAAATGAAGTGGTCAAAACCCTAAGTGAGGAATTTATGAGGAATGAGTTTTGAGATGAAAACCCCTCTTGGAAGAATTCCCGAAATCGCACCCCAAAAGCTGGAAATGAGTGAGAATGGATAAAAATCAGGCAAGTGCAGCTTTTTAAACACGGAGGGCACGCGGGCGATAGTGACACGCGACTGTGACATGTGTCACAGTCATCGGGCATAGTCGTGCGGCCTCCCCCACCTACGGTACCACTTCGACGATTGTGACACGCGAGCGTGCCCTGTGGCACTATCGCGGCCAATGTACCGTGAGGGGTTCTCCATCGGCGAGATTGACCAGCGATTGTGCCGTTGTGGCACTCTCGCGGTCATAGTCACACCCTTCCCCAGAAAACCTAAATTTTTAAGTCAAGTTTGTCATTTCGAGCCGTATGCATGTATTCACGTAAGTATAAACACGTATGGAAACATTAAAATCATAACGGTGAAATTTGAAGATACAAGGGAATCTAAAGATGCATATTACGAGGTTGGATATACACGGGTGTTACAATCCTCCCCACCTTGAAAGGATTTCGTCCCCAAAATCAAGCCCTAAACGAACAAGTTGGGATAACGCTTCTTCATATCCTCCTCGGATTCCCAAGTTACATTGGCACCACGATGATGCTTCCATTGAACCTTTACCATGGTTACGCCTTTGTGTCGAAGTTTCTTGGTCTTTGATTCTAGTATAGCTTCTGGTTCCTCCACACAACGGTTCCCATTATCAACCCGAATTTCCGTCAATGGAATCACGCTTTCCTCCTCGGCCAAACATCTTCGTAGGTAATATACGTGAAGGTAGGATGAACCCCATCCATTTCCGGTGGTAGATCTAATTTGTAAGCTTGGAGTCCAATCTTATCCAAGATTGTGAATGGTCCAAGGAAACGAGGGCTAAGTTTCCCGCTTTTTCTAAATCGAATAATTCTTTCCAAGGAGACACCTTCAACATGACTCGGTCTCCCACTTGAAATTCGACTGGTCGGCTCCTCTTGTCCGCATAACTCTTTTGTCGGTCTTGCGCCGCTTTCAATCGTTCTCGAATTTCCCTCACTTTATCCGCGGTTTCCTGTACAATTTCCTGTCCCACGAACTGCTTCTCCTCTGCTTCAAACCAACAAACCGGAGTTCTACACCTCCGGCTATACAAGGCTTCAAACGGAGAGGCCTTAAGGCTCGAATGGTAACTGTTGTTGTACGCGAACTCAACCACCGGTAAGTGCGTATCCCAACTCCCACCAAAGTCGATGACACACGACCTTAACATATCTTCAAGAGTTTGTATCGGCCTCTCGCTTTGCCCATTCGTTTGGGGATGGTAAGCCGTACTTAGCTTAACTTTCGTTCCTAACTCCTTTTGGAAACTAGCCCAAAAGTTATATGTGAATCGGCTATCCCTATCGGACACAATGGATAGCGGCACACCATGTCTTGACACAATCTCATTGATGTAGAGTCTAGCTAACTTGTCTAATGGAAAGATTTCCTGCATCGTTAAAAAGTGTGCGCTCTTGGTCAACCAATCCACAATCACCCAAATAGTGTTGTGACTCCGCAACGTCTTTGGTAGCTTTGTCACGAAGTCCATCGTGACGTTGTCCCATTTCCATTTTGGAATCTTCAACGATTGTAAACTCCCGTATGAATTTTGATGTTGTGCCTTGACCTGAAGGCACGTCACACAAGTTCCCACATAATTATCCACATCAAGTTTCATTACCAGCCACCAATAGTTTAATTTCAAATCTTTATACATCTTCGTGCTACCCGGATGTATGGAGTACCGAGACTTGTGAGCTTCTTCGAGAAGTAACTCGCGATTTCCACCAATCTTCGGCACCCAAATTCGATCTTGGAAGAGTTTAATGCCTCGACTCTCTTCCGTTAACAACTCTCGTTGCTTTACCATGACCTCAAACTTAAGGTTTTCTTCCCAAAGTGCCTCCAATTGACTGGTTTTGATGCTTGCCATCAAACTCGACACCACATCAATTATGTTGAGATTTAGCTTGATTCCACCCCCATGGCTCTTTCGTCTCAAGGCGTCCGCCACCACGTTGGCTTTCCCGGGGTGGTAAAGTAGGTCACAATCATAGTCCTTCAAATAAGTCAAATGACTCCTCATTTTGAAATTAGGGTTTTTCATAAAATAAAAGAGAGTGTAGATCATTAAGAAAATAACATGTATTTAGTTTTCAGAAAGATTAGAAAACTCACAATCTAGATTTTTGTTTTATAACCAAAAACCTAGAAATGGAAGAAACCCTAGCAAGTGTTGATGTGAAGAAGTTGAACCCTTGACTTATAGATATGAGAATCACCAATCAATGCTCCAACAACCACTCTCTAGTGTAATAAATGAAGTGGTCAAAACCCTAAGTGAGAAATTTATGAGGAATGAGTTTTGAGATGAAAAACCCTCTTGGAAGAACTCCCAAAATCGCACCCTAAAAGCTGGAAATGAGTGAGAATGGAAAAAATCGGGCAAGTGCAGCTTTTAAACACCCAAGGCACGCGGACGATAGTGACACGCGACTGTGACATGAGTCACAGTCGCCGGGCATAGTCGCGCGGCCTCCCCTCACCTATGGTACCACTTCGGCGATTGTGACACACGAGTGTGCCCTGTGGCACTATCGCGGTCACTGTCGCGGCCAATGTTCCGAGAGGGGTTATCCATCGGCGAGATTGACCAGCGATTGTGCCCTTGTGGCACTCTCATGATCATAGTCGCACCCTTCCCCAGAAAACCCAAATTTTCAAGTCAAGTGTGTCGTTTCGAGCCGTATGCATGCATTCACGTAAGTATAAACACGTATGGAAACATTAAAAGCATAATGGTGAAATTTGAAGATACAAAGGAATCTAAAGATGCATATTACGATGTTGGATAATTACGGGTGTTACAGTAGATTGATGAACTCGTAATTTATGTTGAACCAATACATGATTAATCCATCGTTTATTTGGTTATAAGTATTGATATTTTTTACTTATACAATAAGGGTATATTTGTCAAAATTACAACTTTCCTTTCCCTCCTTTTCGAGAACACAAAAGTTGATTTTCTTTCCTTTCCTTCTTTTCCTTTTCTTCCAGATTCGAGAACACAACGTAAGTTATATATAGGCATGGTTCAAAATGGTGTGAAGCGTGACGTGGCGGCGGAGTCAAGCCTTAGCCTTGTATGCCACAGCGAGGACACGACGTTTTTCAAGGCGCAACATAAGGTGACAAATTTGCATGTCATATTCAAATATATATATATATATATACATATATGTTATATATATTATTATAATCAAATAATTATATTAATAAAAGTACCTTCATATTGGAAGAAGAAAAATATTATAGATTACTGCTATAAAATAGTTTTTAACTGAATATTTAAAATAGAACTTAGAAAGATAATTTTACATCTTCGTTTTAATCGTGAGTCCACAACGTTTATGACTTCGTGAAACTGTGTGAGTGATGTGATTAGATAATCTATAAAAATGTTAAGTCTAAAGTTAAAAATGTAAAAACACAAAAGATAAAAAAATAGAAAAAAATCACATATTACAAACAACGCGAGCAGTGGCGCTCCATGGCGTGCCTTAACGCGCTATAGAGTGAGCCACGCCTTACAGAAATGTTATCGGCCATTTCGTAACGGCGGAGACACGTCTTGCGCTCGCCATGACTCGCCTTTTTGAACATTGTATATAGGGTTATCAAACTCTTTTGACACCTAGCCGACAAGACATGAAGACGACGATGGCCAGTGGCAACAACCACAGAAGAACCGACGAAGGCCGACGACAATTTTTAATTGCTGCTCTCGATTCGAGAGGAGCCGACGATTAGGGTTTAAAACCCCTTTGGAGTTCGATGGTGAGGATTACCCAGCGACAACAGCCGCACATGGCTATCGGCGGCCGATGGTGAAAAGAAAAAATGATGTGGAGACCTCTTGCAACCGAGACGATGAAAAGTAGGGTTCAAAGACCCTTGATCCCTTTTTAAGACTTTTGACTCTTTCATATTTAAAACTTTAAAAGAAAAAGTCCCAAAATAGAATTTGGACCAATAAAATTTGTGGGTTGTACATAGTTTAGGTTCAATTTTAATTTAATTTGCCATACAAAATTTGTATCCTTTTTAATTAAATGTTCAAAGTGACTCTGATACCATTGTAGGGTTTTAACGCAATTATGTAACCGTTTAAACGTAGCGAAAAATAAATAATTTGATTACAAAATTATAGAAAACTTTTTTCTAAATAAACTAAAACCCATAACCGGATCCAATGATGCATTTAATTAAAATACAACCACACCATATGGTGTTTAGAATAGTACCTTTTGTAGGTTTCTCGGGATTCAGTCGGAGCACCAACAAACCAAATCATGTTTCCTCTATCGGAAGTCCACACACGAACACGTTTACCTCCTCCACCGAGTGGTAGCCCTAGAATCCTATATCTATATGTGTTTTACAGAAAAGAAAAGGTTTCTTTTCTGTATTTTCTGAAGAGCTAAATTCTAATTTCAATCGTATGAAAAATGGTTTACCTAAAACTCAAATAAGGTTTAAATAAGGTTTATTAATTATATGTAATATATATATATATATATATATATAATATTAGGACGGTAATCAAATGAGAACTAAAAATAGGTTGAGAACCGTGAAAACCGATCTAAACCACTAACTAATTTTAATCTATGGACATTAAAAGCAATGGCAATTTTGAAACTAATTGGAAGTTTATGATTTATTATGGATTGAAAACAAAAGGGAAAGGGCATATTGGGTACTCGTGCATAATCGAATTGGTTTTCACCCCATGGGGCGCTTTTTCGGCCTAGAACACGACCTTCTTGATTCTGACCTGTTTTGGTTTTTCGATTGGTTTATCAGCTCCGATGGCATTCCAATAACCAGTTCCGACAGTTCTGTTCGAACGTGAACCGTTTGGATTCCCGATCTCTATGAGAGAAGAAGTACCACTCCTTTTCTCCATACAATACCATATCTATTGAAATCGAAATCTAAATCAAATCTCCATCAAATCCAGATTTATAGAGGCGATGTTCATCATTTGTTCTTCAATTAGGGCAAAAACGATTCAAAAAAATCAGAATTCGAAAGAAGATTGAAATTTACCAGGAAACTGCCATGGGTCAAACTCATACAGATCAATCTTGGCAATTATCGGAACAGAAATCGACTGAGATGTTCATTTCCAACATAGGTAATGCATAACCAACTCCTCGTCTGTCAGATGGTATCTGAATCCCGACGGCAACTCCAAATTATCACAAGTCATCCACACGAACGATTACTTCTCCTTCTGAACCGTTGATTTCTCGATCTACAATTTGTTTTTTCCTCCTTCCAAAATCAGATTTGATTCTCGTTGTTTTTCAGTAGCGTTTTCAACAGTTTGAAGATGAAGATTAAGAGGGGTATATATATACACATATAAACAACAAAGAGAAGATAACACATGGAGGATTGAATCGTCCAGTAAATTCCCCTCCAATGTCGAAAACGTGCATCAGATCTGATTTCATGTGATGAAATAACACATAGTGTTTGGTTTCATATGGTGAAATGACATATAATGTTTGGTTCATGTGGTGAAATAACATACAGTGTTTGGTTTCATGTGGTGAAATAACATTAAGTGTTTAGTTTCATGTGGTGAAAAACCATATATATGACATATCATATTTATGAAAATTTTGTTTTTATTTTATGAGGTGAAATAATATGTGTTTCATATGGTGAATCTCAGTTACCAAAATGACGATTATGCCATTTTCATGTAGTGAAACAAATTTATTTAAAATCATAGGATCAAAACCAACTTACGGCTTAGATCGGTTCTCACGGTTCTCGATTTTTTTTGTTCTCACATGATTTAACCCCTATATAATTATCCTTTAAACTTTAAATATAATTATATAAAATTACAGATAACTCCCCGTAATTATTATAATTACGCTCCTCCTTGTAATTATCATAATTACAGTTTAACACAAAATTTTGTAATTAGTATTCAAGAATAATTAGTTTCTTAATCAACTTGATTTAATCCGAGTTTCTAAAAGTTGAAACAAATGCATTCTTTGTATGCGACCCTATAGGTTTACATACTAATAGTAGTATCCTTATATGACACGTGTTGTGGGCATATCATAACCTAACATTAACAAAAATACAATAAAAGAACACAATTCTTTCTTTACAAGTTATACCATGTCTCATCAATACCTTCAAAACAAGCCTAATATTGAATAATTCTGTATTTAAACATATTAATAAATAGCACAAATCTAGGTGAATTGTTTTTAAAACTTACATTTTATACCTTGTAGTTATTTATTTTATTTTCCATTATACACCTTTATCTATAACCTATACAATATTATCTATACCCTCTATAAAAGAGAAGTTTCAGTTATTTCTTGAATTTTAAGTACCAGTTAACGGGTTTATATAGCTAAAACTTAACATGATACATTCATAACTCAATATACAAAAAAAATAACAACGATACAAGTAGCACGAAGTAAATTACATGATAAAAACCACTTGGGTTGTGGCACTGGTGAAGCTTTTTGGGGATGTAGTGGAAAATCTCATCTATCCAGGGTTCAAATCCAGGCGCTACCAAAGCCCTTGTAGCCATGAAGGTTCACCCGTGATAACTCCAGGCCATTCGTGGTCGTTGGGGGATTAGTTGGTGCACGTAAGCTGACCCGGAAACCCGCAGTTACCAAAAAAAAGTTACATGATAAAACAAAACCATAGTTAGGGACACGAAAGCATATGTACATATAACCATATACAAGATACACACATCAAACAAGATACATATGTATGTGCTGTTTTGAAACATAATCTCATACACAAGATACACACATCAAACAATTATATCATGTCAAAAAGAGAAAGCATAAACATATGTACGTAGATATACCTTTTTTTTTGAACAGCTATGTATTATAAACAACCGAAGCCTAAAAAGCAAAGACTAGGGAAATTACAACGGATTTAAAAGCCAAACCGGCCAAGAAACATTAAACTTTTTGATCCTACTTTTAGCCCAAAGATAAGATGCCGACTTAATAGAATCGACAAGCTCGCACTTCCTCATTTTACCCGACCCCATGACCAATTCATTCCTGTATTTCCAAAGGAGCCAACATGCCGCTAGCACCACAATCTCCAATCTTTCCTTGCGCCTAGTTGCCATGTACACATCATCTACCCAGGACATCCACTCAGAAATTGAGAGAACTCGAGGTATGAACAGCTATGTACGTAGATATACCTATATGGTAATCCGATCCCAAAAAAGGTCAATCTTAAAATCTTGAAGAAACTTGAAGATATGATCGAATAGCAATTACCGAGATGATCATTCACCCAATATTTAAATTAGAAACTGACATTTGTGTAATGTGTAATGTGTTATGGAAGATTGGAGGATGGAAAACTGGAATCCGACAATCATACAACAAAAATATCAATAAGTCGATGTTTCATATTGAATGACCTTCAAAATTATAGTAAATCAACTTGATTTTCATGCATAGTTCTATATGAAATACGAGGATCCTAAGAAAGTCATCGGACTCTCCAATTTATTTATACGTCTACCTTTTTTTGGATTTTGTGTTACTCAGTATTTTCCATCACATAAGACAGTTTCTGAACATTCTTACCATATTTTTCTTACAAATGTTTTCACTTTCGAATATGTACAAACATAAATCTCTAACTTTTTTTTAATCACAAGTTGCAAAAAGTGCAAACTATTAATGCATAAGTTGGTCGTCAAAAACTAAGAACAACCAATGTTATGTGTTTGAAAACCCCGTTATCCATCAATTCCGTTACAAAATCTTTGACCAATCGGCCATATTAACCTTCAATTTATATAATATCTAATTTGCGATATAAAACCATATAGATTTATAAAATTAACATCGAGAAAGAAAGAAATAGAACAAAAATGAAGCATGATTGTCGTTTCGAGTGCTTGGTTTCGATTTCAAGATGTTTCGTGCCGCATCGCTTGCGGGTACGTGACTAGTTATATTACTAAAATATTTAATACAACTCATAGAATATTGTTTTTTCTCTCCTAAATATTTAAGTTCAAACAATTTTTGTTGGTAGAATGAATAAATATCATTTCTCTCCCACAAGTAATCATTTTGAAGAAATCTCTAAATTTGAAGATTTTCATCATCTCACTCGTACTTTCTCCATTTTGGAGAAGGTTTTGAGAATTTGCTGGAGCAAAAATCCTCAAAATCTCCATTTTAGAGAATCTGTTGGAGATGCTCTAATAATTTTTTTAGAGAGTTTGAACTTTAGTTCTCCATTTTGGAAAACTTTTAAAGAATCTGTTGGAGATGCTCTAAGCTAGCTTATGTCCATTCAAAAAATAAGTTAGCTTATGTTTGCCAAACAATGCCTAGATTATATCAAATGAGGGTAGATTGGTAATTTTCTTGGTTTTATCCCATTTTATTCCACCTATTTTGTTGAAACCAAAAAGCTTTTTTTTTTCTTTGACCTAGTTTTTGTTCTATGTCGGGTCAAACATGAAACAACGAGTTTTGTCAAGTCGTATGTATTGCCTAACACAAAATAGTGAGTTATGTGTTTTTCATGCATGATTCTACAAAAAACACGTTTTTTTACCAGGTTCAAACAATTAGATCGGACTATAATAAAATGTATTTTTAACCATTGTAGTCCCGGTTTACCAAACTCTCCCTTATATAGCTCCTGAGGGCATGCCCCCCCCCCCCCCCCCCCCCTAAAGTGTAGAGCATCCAAACATAAAAAAAAAAAAGACGATAATGCAACATGTTTTTAGGGGAATGTTGAGGATGTCGATGGGGGTTTTCAAATGCAAGGAATTGAGGATGCCAAAAGGAATTAGAGTTGGAAAAAGGGACCATGAGTGTCGACCACCACCAACAATGAGGTGAAGTCGTTTGATGACATCTTTAGTTGATTATTCTTGCTTTAATTTTTTTAATGATTATTTAAAGCATACAAAACGTCGTTTTTATTCGATATTGAAATTCCCACAACTTTCAGAAACACGACCTTCTTTTAAAGTCTTTTTGGTCATGATGTCGAAATCATCCAACATGCAAGTTGCCCGTTGTTTGGTTCGACATAATGTAAGGTATGATTGTTTAAGAGTTAGTTAATAGTTAACTTGGGGTAATGACACCTAATTTTCGAGTATTATTGTTTTTATTATTATTACTTTCTTATTTTTATTCCCTTCAAACGAACCTAAATACCATCTATATATGATTTTTATTTTGAAAAAATTTATACAATTCTTAATTAATTTGCCCAAATACATAACAGGTCCTGGGTTCGATCCCAAGCCCCTCCACTAGCCTCAGTCGTTGATTGAGCCAAAAAATGTCCTCTGCAGGTTCCGTATAGGGCCGGTTAAGGTTGTCGGTAATCAACTTTTTACCCAAACAATTCTTAATTAATTTGTATCAGTAAATGTACCAGTTACATCTTACACATGGTTGGGCATACAATTTTTATTTTTTTTACTGATTTTCTCTTACACATATCAAATGAATCTAAATGAACCGTTGTTTGATTGAGTTGGGTTAGACATTTTAACAATTAAGACAAACGTGGCGAATGATGTCGCCATTTGAAACTTTTTATGTCAATTCAAAATAAAAGAAATGTAAAAAGATTGATATATTTATTTGCGAGAACTTTGTAACGGAAATGAGTGCAGATAGCATTAATCAAGGCTTGAAAAAGAAAGATAGAAAGAAAATATTATGGGGTTTGACTTAGGGGCCGTTTACAAAACGATTACCCGGGTAAGTGCTTACCAAGTCATATTAGTTTACCGGATGAATATGACAAGAACTAAGAATCTTATCCGATAAGAGCGGAAGCAAGGACCGAGAGTCGAAAGCTAGGACCGAGAGTCTTACCCGATAAGTAAGAGCGACGGGCTCTTACCGCGGTTAGCGCTTACCAGCTAAATTTTTGCATACGATGTCATTTTGGTAGACTAAAATTTAACACGAGAAGTAGATGATAATGTTGAATTTTACCGGTAAGCATTTACCCGGGTAAGTGATTAGGTAAACGGCCCCTTAGAAAACAAATATAATTTAGCATTTTATCTTTTGCCTACAACAATTTATAATGGTGCAAAATTGGATATTTCTTGAATATGTTTTTGTTCTTCTAAATCCCTAATTATTTGTAGTTTACACAACATTAGATTCAATAAAAACCAGAAGGGTTGTGGGGTTGTGGTGTGCTGGTTAAAGTTCTGGGGGATGTGGCGAAATAACCCATCTATCCAGGGTTCGAATCCAGACGTACACAACTTGTGGCCACTGATGTTTAATCTCAGAGCTGATGTCTTACAATCATAATTTACAAAGAGATTAGTTTAGGCATAACATAGAACACCCTTTAAAAAAATAGATTCAAGAATCTCGTAACGATATATTATTGGTAGTTGGAATATATGACTTTTATCACTATTGAAATCATGCATTTTTTTGTTATTATTAATATTGACTATTGAGCGGTAAAGTGGACACCTAGTGACCTAGACGTTGAATAAGAGTTATAATAATATAATTTTTGCAAAATAATATAATATTTTCAAAATAATTTAGAAGATCTTAGAGCATCTCCGACAAGGTCTTTATAATTTTTCTTAAATAGAAAATCAAACGTTTTGGTATTTTAGAGATTTTAATACAAATTATATTAATATAATATTCTTTAATTTATATTCCCAATACACTTTTAAAAAACGTAATATAAAATGATAAAAGATTTATATTATTTGTGGAATTGAATAAAATAATTATTTATATCACCTATTTAGAGAATTATAGAGAGTTCTTCATATTTGGAGATTTTTTCGTAAATCTTTATTTTAGCAGACAAGATAGCAATGTTGTTGGAGAAGAATCAAACAACCCCCTTCCCCCACCTTTTCTTTTTCTATTTTAGCAATACTGTTGTAGATGCTCTTAAACATTAATGAATTTTAAACAAATTTTGATCCATTCGACCAGTTTGAGTGTAGCTCATTTTTTATTTGACTTATTAACTAGTTAGTTAGATAAAAAAAATAAAGTAAACTACATTTGGTCCCCATGGTTTGTAAAGAATGTGTTATTTCGTCTTTGCAGTTTCAAAATTACAAGATGGCCACCGTGGTTTGTAAAACCTTCAAATTTGATCTCTTCCAACCCCTAAAACATTCCGTAAATCGAGGGACATTTTTGGCATCTTTATCGATTTTTTGTCCTTTTCCAAAATCAAAAACCAAAATACATTAAATCGATTTTGATTGGGTAAAAGGCAAAAAAAAAGATAAAAGAACGAATATGTCTCTCATTTAACGAAATCTTTTGACGGCGGCTAGAAAAAACGATCAAATCCGGATGTCTTTGCAAACCACAATGACCATCTTGTAATTTCAATATTGCAGGAACGAAAAGTGTTATTTTCGACAAAGCCCAGGGACACATGGAGATATAATTCAAATCAAAGTTAAATTTGTCACACATAACCACTTTGGTTGTGGCGCATTGGTAAAATATTTGGGGATGTAATGGAAAATCTCATCTATCCAGGTTTTAAATTCAGGCGTTGCAAAGCTCTTGTGGCCATGGAGGTTCAGTTGCGATGACTCCAGGCCTATCGTGGTCATCCGGGGATTAGTCGGTGCGCGTAAGCTGGCCCGAAAACCTACGATTAACAAAAAAGAAAAAAATTGTCACACATTTGACTTACATGATATTAGTATATTACCAAGGTTTCAATTTGTCATATAAGGTGGTATTTTGCACTTCCTATTTCAAACACAAGGATACAACTATTCTGTGCTTAGGACCATGGAAAAGAGTAACAAAAGCTAGTTTTATGTATTAGGACACATGGAGATGGGCCCATAACATTTCCAATAAATAGTTGCCTCCATGAGATATCTATGTCAAGTATCCAACTTTGTCTTAATTAAGGACCCTTGATGCTTGTCTAAATAAAAGATGGGACACTACTAACATTGTTCACAATTTGGATTAAATTGTCTGGATGAAAAAGATGTGGAGTTTTCACAATGAAGTCTTAGGTTCAAATACTGTCCCATCCACCTTGTTTTTGGACACAACAATTTACCTCTCCATGATGGTTGTGGAACCAATACAATAGGAATGTTGTTGAAATCTAATGTTACAAAAGAGCGTGCTACATGGCTCAAACTCCACAACGGCGCAAGTAGGCCATGAAACAAAGTCAAAACCCGAATCCCTTTATGAAAAATGTTTTAAAGCGACAAATTTGATGTCAGTATTTTAGCTCATCTACAATAGGCTCGATAGACTAGGTTGCGCTCTAACTAGCTATTAAACGCGGTTTTTGAACCCCATTTACGAAAGAGACCACACATGGACGAATATATAATTTCGTATGAAAACAACTTGTAAAGACTTTTTATTTCACTTACACTTGCATATTTTTCTTTCTCAATGCATTATTTTCTTCAATTGATGAGTGGATTGAACACACATATTCTCTTATAGTTGAGATAAATTTGAATGCCGTAAAAAGGAGATTGGGACATGAATGTTGGGACCAAAACTATAAAGCTTTAAATATTTATTATTATTACTTTTTTTTTGGTGTGTGTGTGTGTGTGTGTTGGGGGGGGGGGGGGGGGGGGGGGGTTCCTTAAATATTTATGCCCATGTGAGTGACTGTTATTGGGCACATTAGCTTTCTCTAATATTTTTTAGACATCTTCTACGGTCGGTACTTGTTTGTAGGCCATTCCATGCCATTTTCCAACCTCCCTCAACCACACACTAAGGGGGGCTATTACTAAGCCCAATTTGGTTTGTTGGATTTGGTGGTGGAATCTTGAATTAGATTCTATTTCAGTTTTCTATTTGGTTTAAAATCAAGTTTAAAATTGTGAAATCTCATAGAAATTTAATTGGTATTTTATGAGATTTCATAAGATTTGTTATATAATACTTTAAAACTAGTGTTGGTCATCGCGCGTTGCGCTGTGGCGATAATTGTTTTTAAAGAAATGCAATGTAAAAGTGATTAGTTTGCATATATCGACAATAGTCTTTTGCTACGAATATTTTAAGCCACACACACATACACACACATATATATGTGTGTATATATATAGAGGGATAATAAATTGTAAATCTCTAAATATGTGTAAACTTTGGATTTTATAGGTTTTCTTGATGAAATTGTTTCATGAAATTGTTTATTTTGATGAAAGTGTTTCATATCATTCATTTCTTGATGAAATTGTTTCATATCATTCATTTCTTGATGAAATTGTTTCATATATTTGTGTTTTTTAGGTAAAAACGACAAAGTTTCATCATCTGAGAAAATATATGAAACAGTTTCATAGAAATGAAAAAAATATATATGAAACTACAAAAAAAACACAAATATATGAAACAATTTCATCAAGAAATGAATGATATGAAAAAATTTCATCAAAATACACAATTTCATCAAAAAAACTTATGAAATTCAAAGTTTACACGAAAAAAGTTTACAAAATAGTGGGTCTCTCTCTCTCTCTCTATATATATATATATGCAAATTAGTTGATTAATATCCATTATGGGTATACGTGTATGTACCATCCTTGTTGTATTTCATTTTTTTCGAAAACGCCTTATGTTGATTATTTAAGGATATGTTAAGTGTACTGTATCTGATAACCTACAAAACATAAACTAAAAAATTAGCCTAAGTGACGGCAAGAGATGATAACAACGTATTAAGATTATAAAGTAATCAAAACCTAGATTGTATATAAAATTTAGTCTGATCTTATTATTTTCATAATAAAGATGTGATGGTCATATGCAAAAACTTCAATCATGTGTTTAGACACTTAATCAAGTGAGATGTGAAATTAATACATCTTAGAAGAAACTAAACGTATATTGACGGAAATTATTAAAAACTAATGATATTACTTTATTACAATACAAATTATTAAAAACTATTTATGTTATTCATATGGATGAATTTAGAATCCTAGGTTTGATGCCCTCTTTATCTAAACAAATTTTTGGCAAATTCGTGCTGAATTACTCATCAACATTAAAAAAAAAAAAAAACCTTAGGTGAAGTTGGCAACAATCTTAAAATCAAATGCTAAATTTGGTTCTCTGACTATGTCCGCCAACGGTCATGCAAGTTACTCTACAATGTTAGTAATTTGTTTTTGTAAAAGTCACAATAATAGAACTCTTATTTAAGGTGACAAAGTGACGATTTTAATTTTGTAACAAATTTATTTGAAATCTCATTTATAGCTATGAAAAAAAGGAACATTCTATTATAGTGATAATTAGAAGGTTAATTGTGCTAGTAGTGTAAACTCAAACGACACCAAATAAGAACCACATCACCAAGCTAGGATAATGGACATTCCTACATAGAATATAAACTTAATATCAAGTGGAATCGACGACCCACATATCAAATATTAAACAAATAAAAATAAATATTACACTTGAGTTTAACGAAAATGCCGAGATTCAAAATAATGTATGCTTATCCCATTGGTGGACCTTTATTTTTGTACCCATCACCCTCTTGTCACTTTCATTTCATCATCAGATGTGGGACGCAAAGAATAAATTGAGAAAAAAATGACCATTTCTTTTTGTATCCACCTCTCTCATGCCCTTTTTATTATCTCATCCAATGTGGGATGCAAATAATAATGTGAGAGAATAGACAATATGAAGATATTTTCAAAGTGAAAGTTCATCTTTATGAAAAACCATTCTACAATATTTGAATTGTAAATTAGAGAGTTGCGCCAAGACTTGGTAGTAGTTTATGACCAAGACGACGCATAATGAATCACGTCATCAAGCTCATATAATGGACATTCCCTCATAAAAAATAAAATACCAAGTAGGCCGATGACCAAAATATTTGATATTAAACTAAACTCATATTATTCTTGATCTTAACCAAATGATCGAGATTCGGGAAAGATATGTTTGTTCTATTGTTAGTCATTTCTTTTTGTACTCACCTCACTTTTGCCACTTTCATTTCATCATCATATTTGGGATGCAAACAATATTGAGAAAAAAACATGGTCTCTTTCTTTTTGTATCCACGTCCCTCGTGACTCTTTCATTCTTTCATCCAATTTAGGATGCAAACAATGATGTGAGAAACTAAAAGAATATGTACTATACTTGATCTTAACCAAAAGGCCAAGAATTTGGGAAATGCATGTTAAACTATGAAAAACATATACTATAGTTGATCTTGACCAAAACGTTGAGATTAGAGAAAGATATGTTTGTCACCTTCCTTTTGCCATTTTCATTTCATCATCCTATCTGGGATGCAAACAATATTGAGAAAAAAACATGGTCTCTTTCTTTTTGTATCCACATGTAACAACCCAATCCAAGACATGCCCAAAACAAGACATATATAATGATATATCGCCAAAACTTGGCCCAAGGTTCACACCATCAAAATAACAAAACTTGGGTTTGCGGAATAACCCTAATACAACTGAGAGTTTCTAATAACAAAAATGTAAAGGAAGTCCTTTAATGCCACGCCATGCCCGCTCTCACGCCTTCTCTTTACCACTAGAGGAACTGCCCTTAACCTGCTTACCTGAAAAGGGTTTCAGTTTTGAAAATGCGAGGGTTAGACCACAAGGTCTACTGAGATCCCTCAGTTACAGACACGCCACATTTATCATTTTAAAACTTTGCGAAACATAAATCAATATGAAGTTTGGCAAATAACATATGGGACACACCCCCCATAACACATCACACTATGACATATGGGACACACCCCCATAAGCGTCATACCATCATATATGGGTCACACCCCCCATAAGCACCGCATCAGATCGTATGGGACACACCCCCCATATAGCTCACATCATGCATAAGTAACATATATGCACATACATTAAGTAAACACGCTCGTACAAGTAAATAAACAAGTACCATCAAGCTTTGGCTAGAAAAACTCACCTGATTTGCTTACGTCCTTCTCCTACTCTGACTCGCACTTCCAAACGACCTACCTGAGCGAAAGGATGAAAACGCATAAGCCGACTGCATCACTTATCCGGACAAAACCCCTTTTCCGGACAACACCCCTTTTCCGGACAACACCCCTTTTCCGGACGACACCCCTTTTCCGGACAACACCCTTTTTTCCGGACAACACAATACCCGGACAACTCGATACCCGGACAACTCTATACCAGGACAACTCTCCATTCGGACAACATCACATCCGGACAACTCCTATCCGGACAACATCACATCCGGACAACTCCTATCCGGACACACACATCCGACTGACGAACACTTACCCGGAAACCTTCATCTGAACAACGTGTCCGGACGTCCAGGGAGGTTTCCGGACGTCGACCTGCTCCCTTTTTGGAGCTGAAATTAACTAAATATATCGAAATACTCGAAAGGAAGATTTGCAGCAATACCAGAGTCATTAACCTCAAAAGTTCCTGAAATCCTAGCAGCTAAATCACACTACAGGGTCCAAACTCTCCCATTTAGTCTCATAACCCACTTTCAACACCAAAACCCCAAAATAACCATTCTGATAATCAAACCACAGATTCGAGATTAAAATGAGAGTTTACCTGGTGATTTCCTGCTGCAAATTCGAATCCCAAACACACCCTGGCTTTAGATTTCCAAGCACCAAGCTCCTTCTTCTCCAAAAATCACAAGAGCTCCAAAAAAAACCCTTCTCCCTTTTCTTTCTCCAAAACACAGCCGACACACACACTCTAAATCAGTCAAAATGGAATGTTTCTAGGGTTTTGTGCCCATTATATACCTTGTCCTATTTTACAAAATACTACCCTCAACTTCCATTTATAATAAATCCACCACAAGACTTGGAACCCTTCCTTTTTGGACACGGTTACTACAACACTCCCCCCTCAAAAGAATTCCGTCCCCGGAATTCCATTCTCGAAAAGATGAGGGTAACTGAACATCATATCTGATTCTACTTCCCATGTTGCCTCTCGTCCCTTATGATAACTCCACTGAACTTTTACTAGCCAAAATTCTATGTTCCTCGTTTAGCAAACCTTACCACTCACGATTTATATCGGTCCTTCTACGTAAGTCAGCCTCTCATCTATACTGATGTCCCCTTAAAGGAACAGCCACCACGACCCCTGACAAACACTTCTTTAAGTCTAAGACATGAAATGTCGAATGAACACTCTTTAATTCTTCTGACCAGTCTAACTTGTATGCTGCTGCTCTAACTCGCTCACTAATGACAAGGTCAACTTCTTATCGCCTGCATCTCTTGCAAGGTCGCCATCATCTCACTTCTCACATCGGCTCTCCACAAAAGAGACGTGCATCACCCTATGAACTTCTTCTCAAATTCACATCGAGTACCTCAAGATCGCGCACTATCTATTCAACTTTCATGCTTCGACGAATCCGCAGACTTAGTCCAACTTACCTCTCTCTTAAACTTCAAAGCTCAAAGCCTTATATTTTTTAACCCAACCACTCTTTTCTACCCGGTTGCCTCAGACCGTTCAGATGGGAAACATAACCACACCCCATACTTTGAAGCCGCCCTCGGCGAGACACCACTTGCTAAATCGTGCCATCTTGCACTACCTACTTGTACCCTCTTCGATCACTATACTCGCTTAAAACTACCTGATAAAACCAAGGCCAACCGCGCCTCCATTGCTCGCCTCCGTCCACACATCGGGACTCACGGTTTTAATCACGTCTAAAAAAAGGTCTCTCATACATTTATACTTCCTTAAGAGAAAGGACTTGGCGGAAATTCCTGCCACAGCAACGAGGATCTTCCACTAGGAAAACTCACTTACTGACAACTTGGCACAAGGCCAACCTTGTACATCTCGACAAGCTCACACCTAAGAGTCCCCTCCTCGGGTTACATGTAATTCTAGATCACTTCTTCCAACTGACATACGTCTATGCCGATCATATTCCCTTCCCGATTCACATCGGCTACAGCTCGGCAACTAATTCGTACCTTCTCACCACACCAACATTTCACACTTAACGTGACTAAAAGTAGAAAACTCCCATGATTCCTCATTGAAGTGTTCACCTATCCGAATTTACTTATCCCGAAGGCTCAACGATTTCTCACTGCTAGCCACAATTGTCCAGTCATATAACATAACTTTGGTTTCCCCCCACTCAACTGGGAGAGGTAACCATGATCACACCCTACTGCTTTTAAGAGCTTTCACTGAACGATCAGTTCGCTTGAACGTTTCTCACAACATCACCAACTCAACTCATTCAACTGCCCCTTTTCCACTTCTTTCTCGCACGAAGACATGCACAAATCCCCTTCCTCAAAACTCTTTCCAGAGGTTCAGACACTTACCGATGGCAATCTATGCACGCTACTCTACCTCTCGGTGTTACTTGCAAGCTTACTACTTCTAACTTTCCCCTTTATTCCGACGTACTATCTTCACCTCTCCACAGCAACGTGAAGCACCGCCTCTCAAGCATTACTTGCCTCTCCCTTCCGACCTTTTCACTTGCTGAAACATTCTCTCATTACTATACGTAATCAAACGGTTGCATCAAAAATTCTAACTTAAGGTTTTCAATCAAGTCATCTCGAAACGACACCTGTGATCGAAGTCATTACACATCCTTTGATCTCTCACTAATACCTCATCGAATAATTCTTCCATACATAGGAAACAATTCACATTCCTCAAAGATTTCACGTTTACTACTCCACATCTTCGACTAACCCATCCATTGCCTTCTCTAAAACTTCCAAAGATTTCGACAACATTCTTACTTAGCAACTCACACAATCAAAAACACTTGGTCTCTCATTTGGGCAATAACTCTCTTCTGCTCCGACATTCTATTCTGAAACAAGCCAAATCACAACGCCAACTTACAAACCACGTGCTCCAACAACTTGATTACCCAAATGTAAACCTCACCCGAAACCTCCGAAAAGGCTCCCATCCGATGCTTCCTCTTCCTAACGTCACACTACTACAACACTGACTGGCACATTTACCTAGGCAATTGCTGCCACTACTTGACCGTACATTCTCCACCCATAACATCTCGCTGCAGACCAGGTCTTCCATGGTCATTCGTGCACAACTCGAACTTACTCTCACGTTCTCCTGCATAAATGACCGAGTCTATCTCGCTACTTTGTCTCTTCCCCAACTCTAGCTGAACCACAACTCACAAATTTCTGATTAACTCTAACATACTCGTTTCTTGCTCGCTCTTTTGCGATCTCAAATCAACACATAGACATGGCACATTCCCTCACAGATAGACATAATTTATACACCTACTTTTTTTCGTGCTAACTACTACATCTTTTACGTACCATCCACCTCGCAAGTAAAACGCTTATCTAAACAACATCCTTTCACTAGCTCAACACCCCTACAGGGTGGCCCTTCAACTTTCAACCTTCTAATTCTAGTCTTCGACCTCATACACTTTACACAACTGCCGACACTAACGTCAATAGTTGACCTGTTGATACTTCGTTGATACTTCCTTAACCTATTCTTCAACAAGGGTCCCCTACAGGGCCTAATCTTTCCAACACCACCCTCTTAATCAACTTCACCTCCCGTCGTCCTCATTTCAACTGACTCACGTAAGGTCAATATTACAGGATCACCTTAAACTCTTATTCAACGTCGCGGATATTTCATCTCTACTTCACCACACTACTCATAATGAGTTGCTATACCAACACCTCGATGACTTCTAGTCCTTCCCTGAACACAACCGTCTCTCGGCAACTGTACTTCCAGTCACCGCACGAGGGTACAGATCCTCATACAACCGACATTAAAGTCCACTTCCGACTCTTCCACTGCTCACCTCTCCTCTAGAACGCATCTACCAAAGCTACAAACATTCTTTCCTGATTTGTCCAACACCTCTCCACTCTAGGAGTTCTTCCTTAGCTTAAAATGTAATACTCTACGACCCATTGAGTTCATAGCCTTCATGCCTGACAACGCGATAAATGAATCATTTCACACTTTTGATCATTTTAAAGAAACAACACTTGAAAACAACTTGGGTACACCCGACCCCAACATTCTCATAACTCTAATGTCCTGCACAACGATCTTGAGGATCGTTTGCATGCAATCTTTCTGTAAAACTTAATCTTACTCAACCAAAAATGTGTTGTTACGACAGAAATAAATATTGGATGAAAATCTTCCCATACGACAAAATTTTGAAAGAAATTTACCGACACGAAGTAGACCAGTCGGTCCTCACACTCATTTATATAACTTCGAAATGTCAATACTCATTTTGGTTATAAAAGTTGTGCATTCAAACGTTTTCTTGGCTTATCATGAAAAGAGTGGAATATTTTGCAAATCGTAAACCTCAAGACTTCATTGTACGATGTAAATGGATTTGTATTTTTCTTTAAACATACGCTTGCACACGCCGACTCATATCCGATCAAATTTGATATTTACACGTTTATACTTTTCTTATGAAAAATCTCATGTACACATATACGAACTCAATGCATGAAACTCTACTTGCAATTGAAGGCTACTCACTCAAACAAGGTCAATCGCTTTACTCACGCAACTTATCATTGACACTCTACCTTCGACCAGTGGTCGCCCACTCGGTCTTGCAACGATTTGCTATACATACATTCAACGGTCCACTCACTCAACCATTTCATACTATTTCGTTTAGATCAACTATCTCACTTTCCACTTCTACATGGTTTCATTTCACTATAGGTATCTTATTTCATTTATCCTGCTAATGGAAAGCTCGACCAAGAACCCAGGGCTCCATTGATACCTTCAAGGTTTTGACACTGACCTTTCTTACCATCTTGACTGACCTATCCCATGATTTCTAGAAATGGGACTCTCCCGAAACAGGAGTCTTACTCAAACCCAAGCATTCTTCCTCTCCGAATCCACGAAGGGCTACCTCTAGACGACTCGTAATACTCTAAACAACATTTCTTCTCTACGATGTATACGTACATCACATCACCACGACTTCTCATGAAACTTCCCCAACAGGGGGGTCTCAGTCTACCCCTCAGGGATCTTGCTGACATTCTAGAGTACTGGAACACGACATAAACACTAGCTTCTGACTACCACTTCGGAATAATAAGGCAGGTTAAGCACCTACATGTACCTGTAAGTTCGCAATTACACTGGCCAGGTGGAATCTCAAACTTACCTTACATGACAGTTCTCAGTACCCTATTAGTCCTATCTCTATAATAGTGTCCTCCTAACGCATTTCCTGTATTTACAATAGTGCCCTCCTAACGCATTTCCTGATTCTCAGTTGTGATTTCTACTCCCAAGTTTAAGTTTAGGCCCGTCCGGTCACCTAAATCCCTTAAACCTGGCTCTGATACCATTTGTAACAACCCAATCCAAGACATGCCCAAAACAAGACATATATAATGATATATCGCCAAAACTTGGCCCAAGGTTCACACCATCAAAATAACAAAACTTGGGTTTGCGGAATAACCCTAATACAACTGAGAGTTTCTAATAACAAAAATGTAAAGGAAGTCCTCTAATGCCACGCCATGCCCGCTCTCACGCCTTCTCTTTACCACTAGAGGAACTGCCCTTAACCTGCTTACCTGAAAAGGGTTTCAGTTTTGAAAATGCGAGGGTTAGACCACAAGGTCTACTGAGATCCCTCAGTTACAGACACACCACATTTATCATTTTAAAACTTTGCGAAACATAAATCAATATGAAGTTTGGCAAATAACATATGGGACACACCCCCCATAACACATCACACTATGACATATGGGACACACCCCCATAAGCGTCATACCATCATATATGGGTCACACCCCCCATAAGCACCGCATCAGATCGTATGGGACACACCCCCCATATAGCTCACATCATGCATAAGTAACATATATGCACATACATTAAGTAAACACGCTCGTACAAGTAAATAAACAAGTACCATCAAGCTTTGGCTAGAAAAACTCACCTGATTTGCTTACGTCCTTCTCCTACTCTGACTCGCACTTCCAAACGACCTACCTGAGCGAAAGGATGAAAATGCATAAGCCGACTGCATCACTTATCCGGACAAAACCCCTTTTCCGGACAACACCCCTTTTCCGGACAACACCCCTTTTCCGGACGACACCCCTTTTCCGGACAACACCCTTTTTTCCGGACAACACAATACCCGGACAACTCGATACCCGGACAACTCTATACCAGGACAACTCTCCATTCGGACAACATCACATCCGGACAACTCCTATCCGGACAACATCACATCCGGACAACTCCTATCCGGACACACACATCCGACTGACGAACACTTACCCGGAAACCTTCATCTGAACAACGTGTCCGGACGTCCAGGGAGGTTTCCGGACGTCGACCTGCTCCCTTTTTGGAGCTGAAATTAACTAAATAGATCGAAATACTCGAAAGGAAGATTTGCAGCAATACCAGAGTCATTAACCTCAAAAGTTCCTGAAATCCTAGCAGCTAAATCACACTACAGGGTCCAAACTCTCCCATTTAATCTCATAACCCACTTTCAACACCAAAACCCCAAAATAACCATTCTGATAATCAAACCACAGATTCGAGATTAAAATGAGAGTTTACCTGGTGATTTCCTGCTGCAAATTCGAATCCCAAACACACCCTGGCTTTAGATTTCCAAGCACCAAGCTCCTTCTTCTCCAAAAATCACAAGAGCTCCAAAAAAAACCCTTCTCCCTTTTCTTTCTCCAAAACACAGCCGACACACACACTCTAAATCAGTCAAAATGGAATGTTTCTAGGGTTTTGTGCCCATTATATACCTTGTCCTATTTTACAAAATACTACCCTCAACTTCCATTTATAATAAATCCACCACAAGACTTGGAACCCTTCCTTTTTGGACACGGTTACTACACCACATCCCTCGTCACTCTTTCATTCTTTCATCCAATTTAGGATGCAAACAATGATGTGAGAAACTAAAAGAATATATACTATACTTGATCTTAACCAAAAGGCCAAGAATTGGGAAATGCATTTAACACTATGAAAAACATTTACAATAATTGATCTTGACCAAAACGTTGAGATTAGAGAAATATATGTTTGTTCCAACTTCCATGTTAGCCATTTCTTTTTGTATTTGCCTCCCTCTTTCCACATTCATTCCATCATCAGATGTGGATGCAAATAATATTAAAAAAAAGAGTTGACCCTTTTCTTTATGTATCCACCTCCCTCATGCCTATTTCACTATTTCATCCAATGTGGGGTGCAAACATGAGGAAAGAGAATATATAATTTCTATTTTCTAAAGTGTAGGAGGTGCTAATGGTTATATATATATATATATAATGATATGCTAATTGATTGATTTGATATATTAATGTTTCAGCATGTAGACTAAAAATAACTATATTTTATTAAAAATTGGAGGTTAAAAACCAAACAACCCTTTTGATATAGATTTGATAATACTCAATCCTCAAGATGCCATCTCAATACTCTAGAATTTTCTTCTCATATATATAAAGAAGATATAAAGATGATAGTAATTACTAATATTTTTTTTTGCAAAAGATGGTCATCCAAAATAAGACAACCTCTTGAATCAAACTACTTTCTTTTTGCATAAAGGTCATCCAAAATAGAAAACCATATGAGTTAAAACACATGAATGTACACAAATGCATCCCATCCACCTTTCTTATACATATCACTTTGTTTCAATCTTTCAACTTCTCATCAATGTGGGACAACTCCAAATCAACCACAATTCACCATTTGACAATACTCAATCCTCATTGTGCCACCTCAATAACCCAAGGTTTTTTCCTTTTATATATATAAAGATATGTTAAAACGTTCGTTTTGTAATAATCATATAATATAAGGTAATTTTTTTAATAATTATTTATAATTTTATATTGTAAATTATCTATACAGAATGAAATTCAGTTTCGTTCCAAATCTTATAAACCAAGCATATCAAAGGATTCAAATTCTTCCATGAAATCAAAATACCTCAAAAACATTCCGTCAAACCAAACGAGCCCCAAGTGTTTATAGCCTCTTATTGAGTAAATAGTGTTTCCCATATAAGAGATAATTTTGTTTATGAACACCTTCGGTCCAACAAATGCTGCTAACCAACATGTTGACTCGATAATACTTACTTGATCATAATATCTTACCCGATTAGGCCATCCGTACCCGGCTCGGGATGAGCTCGGGATGGGATGCGGGTTCAGCGGGAATGGGCTATGGCATCAGCGGGATCAGCGGTGCGGGATGGGATGCGGGTTCCCCATCCCGTTTCATCCCGAATAAAATGTGAGGAGGAGAGGTGGGTCCCAGGTGAGAAATGAGAGGGAGTGGGTTAGGGAATGGGGTAAGGGTGTTTAAGGATTGTTAGGGATTGAGTTAGGGATGGGAGAAAAGCTGATGTGGCGCTGATGTGGAGCTGGAATCTTTGAAAGATTCTCTCATGGGGTACTGATGGCCTTAGCATTTGCACATTTTTTAGCAGACAATCACTAAGACTTGTTAGAGATTCTACAATTGGACCCATCCCACATGATTTATAACATTAAGTGTAAAACTAATGATTTGATGATCATATGTTTCTTTAAGAATCTTGATGTCCATATGTGACCATATTGCCCATGACATGCATCTTTAATAGACCAAAAGTTAGTCTTGATGGCATTAACAAATAAGGGCATCATGATTTAATGCTCACATGTTATCATTTTGTCCCTAAAGTGAAATCTTTACTGATGCTATATGCTAAATTCTACTCAAGATAGATGATACTTATAAGATGTCCCTTCATTCTTTCATCAAAAAGAAAACAAGAACTTATGAAAATGTGGAACACGTTTCGAGGCTCGCTTCAAGTCATAACTCTGAGAAGACGGAAGCAATACATAGTCCATACCAGTGGCAGATCCAGGATTTTTTCCTATTGGGGTCCCCTTTAAGGTAGCTTAAATGCCCGTAAAATTGTCCGATATATTTTGCGTCTAAATCCATCGTTTTGATGGTTTTTTAAAGTTTTTTGATAGATTTTAAGAGACTTTTAAGTTTTTTTGCGATTTTGAGAGACTTTTTTTTGTTTTTAATCGATTTCGAAAGTAATTTTGGTTTTTAGTTTGATTTTGAAACATTTTTTAGTTGATGGGGTCCCGGACAAAAAACTATTGGGAGGACATCAGGATAGAAAGTTAAAAATCTGTTTTTTTAACCTAAAAATTTCAAAATTTTCTCTTTTTAGTGGGGTCCCATCCCCCCACTAACTATACACTAGACCCGCCAATGGTCCATACCACCGAGGATGTCACTGTCATAATGTATGAAACCTCTTTAAATCTTTTTCTAAAAGAGCATGAAATATGAGAGGTTCCTACATATATACAGGTTTAATGGCCCGTATCTGGCAGATACGTGGGTCTGCAACATGCTCCCTCAAACAGAGGCTGGATGGTGCCCCTTAGAAGTTAGAACATAGGCAAAAGAGTTTGTCAAATCCCGTTATATGACACTGATACAAAATGAGAATATTTAGAACCCTTTTGAATCTCTTTCTAACGATCCTTTAAATACAAAGAGGAGGTTCCTACAAATATATGTACAAGTCCAATGGTCACAATAACAAGAGAACACATAGTTGATAGAATGGTTTAGAAAATAAATAAATAAACCATAATGCAGCTTAGAATAATATGTGAAACCCCTTATTTACTTTTCAAAAGAGCCCGCGAGGAGAGAAGAAATCTTCCACTATGTAAATCACCCTCATATATCCACGCCTGTCCCCATACTTGTGCCATCGGTTATCAGAACATTTTGAACCCTTGTCGTTCATCAAAGACGTCTTTTTCCATTTCCCCTAAATATCTCAAGCATATAATCAATCTTGAAAAAACAAGAAACAAGTTTCCTTTTCTGTCTATTCATTTTGTTCGTTTCTGTTCATTCTTATTTTGAATCTCGCTTTCATTACGGGTTGACAAAAAGAGAAACGACGAGCATAAAATAAAGAAAAACTGAATTAGATGTTACAATCGACATCTAACACACACTATATATATAATATATTCATATAATTAACCAAAGCAAATTTGATCTTAAACCCCACTACACAAAGTGTCAAACCAGTTCTACCTTTTTGGAATGCATTTGTAGCTTACCCTAGTGGATACAACCACTGGTGGTATGGTATGGCCCCAATATATATCCTTGTAATGGATGTCGATTTTATACATAAACAGAAAATCAGAAATTCAAATAATCCCAGATAAATAAAATCGACACCACAAATTTTTTGTTATTTAATTATTAACATAATTTACACCAATTAAACCACTGATCGACCACAACCATCTAGTGATCTATAGACAAGTCCCGTTCAATAATTTTATCAATTTTTAGAGGTTGAATATGTATACTTGCTATCATGTGAGAATATCGTGAGAATGCACTTTGAATGAGTTGACTTTTTGATTCATATCTTCAACTATCTTTAACTACCTTCATCTACCTTTATCTTCAATTTCAATCACTCTTACGCACTACAAAACAAATGACTTTTACCAAAAAATTTACCCAGGGAAATATCAATGGTTCGGTAGAATCCGATGTTTTTCGAGAAAAAACCCAGGGATCACCCAGAGAATCCCTGGGTAATCTATCACTGATTTGCATTACCCACAAAAAATTTACCCAATAACTTTTATGACTGTTTTTTGACGAATCACTCTTTAGCGACAGATTTCCCAGAGAAAAGTTCATAGGTAAAAGTCTTTTGTTTAGTAGTGACGAACTTTTACATATATTTAATCACTTTTACATATATGAATTTGTTAAAGTTTAAGTTATAAAGGTAAGAATAGATAAATGAAGGTAGTTGAAGGTATCATGTATATAAATTGAAGTTTTGTTATTAGTACTTCTTACCGTATCTCTTATTAAATCAAAACCCAAAACCCTCTCTCTCTCTCTCTCTCTCTCTCACCCTCTCTCTCTCTCTCCCTATATATATACATACTTATATATATATAGGCATGAGATCACGTGAGAAGTGTCATTTTTGACCATTTGTCCCGCTATGGTCCCTCAAGATACCCCGTGGCTACAAAATGACCCCTGGTCCCGCGATTTTTCCTGTGATCGTGGGATTACCTGGACACGTGTAGGGTTGGGGTTGAAACCATAATTTTTTATAACTATAAAGAGAGAGGGTGGGGGACCAAGATCCGGCCACCATACCATATTTTTAAACTCTCTCCCAACTCTCTCGACTTCTCGTGTCGATTACGCGCTCGGTTTGAAGATGTCACCTGTTAGGGATGTTGTAAGTCATTTTTCTTAACTTTTTGTAGTTTGTTGTTGTTATCTTAAATTTTCAAAATATATGATATGTAAACTTTGTTGGTAAAATATATGATATGTAAACTTTGTTGTTTGAACTTTGTTGTTTAAACTTTGTTGTTTAAACTTTGTTGTTTGAACTTTGTTGTTTGAATGTTGTTGTTTAAACTTTGTTGTTTGAATGTTGTTGTTTAAACTTTGTTGTTATCTTAAATTTTTGAAATATATAATATGTAAACTTTGTTATTTTTTGGTTATAAAAAGAGAGTGTTGTTTTATAAATAAATGTTAGAGTGAGTTTATAAAAAATAAGTTAGTGTTTTTTTTTAAGTTGGTATTATTTATAGAAATAAATGTTAAAAAAAATTTATAAAAAAGTATGTTAGTGTTTTTTTGGTTATAAAAAGAGAGTGTTTTTTAAAAATTAAATGTTAAAGTGAGTTTTATAAAATAAATGTTAGTGTTTTTTTATAAAAATGTTGGTATTATTTATAGAAATAAATGTTAAATTTTTTTTATAAAAAAGTATGTTAGTGTTTTTTTGGTTATAAAAAGAGAGTGTTTTTTTAAAAATTAAATGTTAGAGTGAGTTTATAAAAAATAAGTTAGTGTTTTTTTTAAAAAGTTGGTGTTATTTATAGAAATAAATGTTAAAAAAATTTTATAAAAAAAGTATGGTATGTTAGTGTTTTTTTTGTTATAAAAAGAGAGTGTTTTTTTAAAATTAAATGTTAGAGTGAGTTTTATAAAATAAATGTTAGTGTTTTTTTATAAAAATGTTGGTTTTATTTATAGAAAATAAATGTTAATTTTTTTTATAAAAAAGTATGTTAGTGTTTTTTTGGTTATAAAAAGAGAGTGTTTTTTTAAAAATTAAATGTTAGAGTGAGTTTATAAAAAATAAGTTAGTGTTTTTTTAAAAAGTTAGTGTTATTTATAGAAATAAATGTTCAAATTTTTTTTATAAAAAAAAGTATGGTATGTTAGTGTTTTTTTTGTTATAAAAAGAGTGTTTTTTTTTAAATTAAATGTTAGAGTGAGTTTTATAAAATAAATGTTAGTGTTTTTTTATAAAAAAGTTGGTGTTATTCATCCAAAAAAATGTTAAAGTGTTGGTTATAAAAAGATGAGTGTATTTACAACTTAGGTCCCTAAACTTTGTTAATTTACAACTTAGGTCCCTAAGCTTTGTTAATTTACATCTTAGGTCCCTAAACTTTGCTACTTTACAACTTATGTCCCTAAACTTTGGTGAATGACAACTTAGGTCCCTAAACTTTAGGGAATGACAACTTAGGTCCCTAAACTTTAGTGAATGCCAACTTATGTCCATAAACTTTAGTGAATGACAACTTAGGTCTATAAACTTTAGTGAATGCCAACTTAGGTCCCTAAACTTTGCTACTTTACAACTTAGGTCACTAAACTTTAGTGAATGACAACTTAGGTCACTAAACTTTAGTGAATGACAACTTAGGTCCCTAAACTTTGCTACTTTACAACTGAGGTCACTAAACTTTAGTGAATGACAACTTAGGTCACTAAACTTTAGTGAATGACAACTTAGGTCCCTAAACTTTGCTACTTTACAACTTAGGTCACTAAACTTTAGTGAACGACAACTTAGGTCACTAAACTTTAGTGAATGACAACTTAGGTCACTAAACCCTAAACCATAAACCCTAAACCCTAACAATGTTACATTGAAATAAAAAAAACCACAACATATCTATTTGGATTTTGTCAAACGGGTGTAAATAGCCCTAAGGTATGTGGGGACTTAAGCAATCCTTGTGATTCCCCTGCTACCTGGAAGTCAAATTGATTGAGTGGGTTATTTTTTAAAACTAAAATAGACGAATAATTATCAACCCAATAAACCAAACAAGCAGTATAACATCCGTGAATTTTCTATGCAGCGCGATTTTCTAACGATCGACTTGACGTTAAGGTGTCGCGTTTCGTTCATCGTAGAGATGAGACAGCGCTTCGCCAGTTTAGGAGATCGGGTACATGCAGTTGATAAGATCTTCAGAGGGACACCTTTCGGTCCATGGCTGGATCTTACCATGAGCGGTGGCGACCGCATGCTAGTCCACATGTTTCTACAGTTAGAGGTCGAGGTCTCCAATGCTGATGAGGAGGAGATGTATTTTCATGTCTTCGGGCGTCATATGCGGTTTGGCCTTCACGAGTTCTGTCTTATTACAGGACTACTTTTTGGAGACGAACCCCCTTCCTCCGTTATCAAACATTACTTGGGTTAGTAGGGTTTGGCCTGATGAAAGACCATCTCGTTTGAGGCAGAGGACAGTCGTGGACACGATGAAAGACGGTCTTTCTGCCCTTAGCGACGAGGATGTTGTCCGTGTATGCTTGGTGGTGACGGTGGAGATGGGCTTCATTGGCCGTGAGTGGAGCCAGTATGCTTCCGAGACGGTCCTTACGGCCGTCCAGAATTTGCGTTTGTTTAGCAGGTATCTGTGGGGTAGCCACATCTGGATATATACCTACAGACAGATGCACCGAGCCATCGCCAGACGCGCCGACATACATGCGAAGATGGCTCTTGGTGGATTTACATACGCCTTCAAGGTTAGATAAGTAGTATATAACATAAACAATAATACATACAGACTGTTTGGCTTTCCTTTTTACGCACTTGCTTTTCTTGTGTAATTCCAGATATGGATCTTGGAGATGTTTCCCATCGCCCGTTCCAGTTTCACCATGCGCACCGACACGTTGATTAGGGGAATCCATTGGGAAATGGTTGTTAACCTTAATAGGAACAATTGCCTTGCGTTCTTCAGTCGGGCAAGCACCGTAAGTTCTTTCACTATGTTTACAATGTTTCCTACGTTATTCCATGTTATTAAGTTTTTGTGTTTTACATATATATTTAGCCGGCGTATGCGCCTCTCGCAAACCTTGTGTCTATGGATACCGAGAGGGACACGCCTTGGTATAGAAACAGCGTGACCTTTATCAATAGAGAGGAGGCACGACGTCATGGGTCTAGTTCCTCATCTGACGAAGATGAGGAAGACGACGCGAGGACTGAGCCGCCCCCTTCGATCGATATCAGTCGCCCCCTTTCGATCGATATGAGGCGCCCCCTTCCTCCTCCCATCAAGATCCGACACACGTCTACGGGCCATTTCGTGGCAGTCATGAGGAGCTGTGGTACTACGTCCACGGGCCTGTAGACACACGTTTAGACGATTTGGAGGCATTCGCCAGACAGTTTCGCGTTGTTCATATTAGTGCTTAACTTAATTTGTCGGCCACGATCTTTTAGTTTGTATATTAATATTACGTTCCATATTTGTTTTAGCTGTTGGGTACGACGCCGATCTTCGCTCCGTTCAGACAGGGGGCACCGACGCCGTTTGGCACCACATCCTATCCGTCATTCCCGGAGAGTGTAAGTCACACTGAATAACCAATGTAGTTATATATTCGTTCCTAGGTTTGTAACTGTTAAAATGAAATATGTCAGGCAGACTGGGATGCCGACGGCGGGGGCTTATACACACCATATGACGACAGAGGCCCCCACATCCTATGCTTCATTCCCACAGAGTGTAAGTCACATACATCGACCCTCGTTATCGTTATATTTTCGTTCTTAAGTTTGTAACTGTTATAATGTCGTGCAGATTGGGATGATGGAGCAACAGGGTTATGGCGGCCAAGTGGCCACCCCATCATTCACGGACCTCCTTGATATACCGGTGACAGACTATTACAGGTCGGACATGCCGGGGCCGTCGTACGTCACACCGCCACCACATACTATGACTGTAAGTTATTTTGGTAGTTTTGGTTTAATTGTGAACATGATGAAATTGTACTTAAAACATCTAATAAGTTAATTTTCAGTCGATGGGGTCGGGAGAGGACTTGCGGTGCTCGGAAATTGTCGAGGACCACTTCTCGGAGCCGGAAATTGACCCGGTGTATGTGGTAGAACCTGGTAGGCCGAAGCGGAATAGGAAAGCTTCATCATGGTTCGGTACCCCACTATTTGGCCGACAAGGATCTACCACACCGCCCCTTGAAAAGAGAGCCAGGCCAAAGGTGACAGGAAAGGGAGCGGGAAAGAAAGCGGGAAAGGGAAAGATGGCTTCACCGGAGCATCTTCCGGCCTCGGAGATATTGAACTTGTGCCAGACTGGTGACCTCCCCCGCATGATATTCATCCCTTTCATCAAACTGGACATCACCCCTTCGTTTTTCCAAGCATTGTTGGCAGTTGACCATTTGCTGTCTGATTTAGAGGATGTGGTTAGTATTGAAGTTTAACTATAGTCATATAATCAAATATATTTATATTACATGTCTAACCATCTATTTTTTGTGTATAGCATATGGATTGTTGGGTCTCCATACTCCTACGTTCCCGACAACCAGACACGAGGTGGACCATCATGCACACTTCTTTCTTTCCGTTCATGGTCCTCCCACATCAAGGTCCCGCCTCCGTGGCTAACTCATGCAATGGTGTGGAAGGGGTTTCTTGGCGGTACCTCGATACTGTATGTAAATCGTTTTGCTCTTATTTTATTTAAGTTGTTTGGTTGCTAACTAAGTTGTCTAATATTGTAATATTTCAGGTGTACATCCCTATCTGCATTCATCCTAAACATTGGGTGCTCGGAGTGTTTGATCTTCCTCGTATGTTGATGATCATATATGACAGCGACCCTGGAAGTCTCTTCACAGACGCTTTGCATGAGCGTCTTGCCATATTTAAAGATAAAATGCCGGAGTTCTTTAGTCTGATCGGGGATGTGGACCGTCGCGAAAAGTCAATGTACTTTCGTCACAAGTCCCACAAGAATGCACCACAGCAGCAAGGGATGAATGCGGATTGCGGTGTCTGGGTATGCCGTAATGTCAGCATGTTGGTTGAGGGATGTGGTAGATATACACACTTCCTGCACCGAAGAAGAGGCCGCGAAGTTTCGCATACATATGGCGGAGACCATTTATGTGCATTGTGTTCCACGGCAAGATGATTAGGTTGTTTATGTAACATTAAATGATTGTTATTTTTAGTGTTAACTTATTTTGTTAAATTATTTGACTTGAAGTTATAATTTTGTTTATTATTTTGTTAAAGTATTGCACATATGAATACTTGAAGCCTAAAAAGTGTGACAAAAACAGTAAAAACATGCAACAACACTTTACTCTCTCTTCCTATGTGGGACACATTCCCACACCCATTTGGTTTTTGTTAATTTCATCCAATTACTCAACTTTGAGTATCGATATCTCATTCACACATACTCCGTTTTGGACGCATTATATATCGTTTCGAAGCTCTCATATAGGAGAACATAAACCCACTAAGAGTTAGTTATATAACACACACACACACACACATATATATATATATATATATATATATATATTTAAATGTGTACAAAGTTTAGTAAAAACCATATTTTTACTAAATTTTTCCAACACCTAGTAAGTAGGTTTATGAAACTTGCGGTAATCCTAATACAGAGATTATTGGATGAACAAACATTTATTTCTTGATTCACATGTGCATTAATCCTTAGACTACTTAAAGACTACTTTTCATCCTATTGAAAGACCTTTATTCATGAGCAGACTTCCTTTTGCAGACGAATCTTGCAGTTACGTTTTCAGTCGAATCTTACAGGATCTTTTGCAGACGAATCTTCAAGTTACTTTTTCAGTCGAATCTTACAGGCTCTTTCAGACGAATCTTGTAGTGAACTATTCAGACGAATCATGCAGGCAACTTTTCAGACGAAATCTTTTACCATATCCACATCCCTGATGAAGAACATACATTTTCACGGCTATAAGTAGATGGCATGATGAAGTAGTAATTCACAACTTGTTATCTATCTTTTATACATTCTTTTACACCGTTTACAAACATTCTCTCGCTTTTCTTAACACTATGGCTGGAGGTTCAAGATCAAGGGGGAACAGGTCGGCGAATGGGGCTGGAACTTCACGTTCGGCAGCCTACCAACCACTGAACGATGGAGCTCGTCGGAGTACCTGGAAGGTGTAAAGCCCGTGTCCCGGTGCGGATGTTTTTATTTTTTAATTTATTTATTTTTATCGTCTCCTAACGATTTTATTTATCGGGACTTAGCGAGGATGACCAAAATGTTAATGTATGGTGAACTTTATTTTTTTTTTTAGCGAAGTGTTGGAATGTTAGGGACTAAAGGTGACAATTTTTGATGAGAGTTGCATGGGAGTCGGTTTAAGAACCCAACCCCCCCCCCCCCCCCCGCCCCTCCTCTTCTCGTCTTTCTTTCGTCCCACGCAAAGCAAACAAAGAAACCCTAGCACCCAATACCCTTTTCTCCCTTTCCTTCGTGCGATCCCCGCCGTCGACCAACCCAAAAACCAGCAGCCGCCGGCGCCGCTGTACTTCCCTGCCGGCGAGAACGAGAGAGAGAGAGCGACGGCTTGGCTGAGATCAGAACCGAGACTCCCGGGGTGTGTTACTGTGTTTCTCACGAGACGTATGTACCATCTTCTCCTTCTCTTTTCTTTCGGCGTCGAGCAACCAAGAAACAAAACACCACCGCCGCCGTCAGCTTTGGCTGTCGGCGGTGTTGCCATAACCGTGCCCCACCAGTCGAGTGGTGGCTTGGTACGTATCGGGATGCTGGTCGAGCGTGAGTATAGGTGTGTACGAGTTTGTTTATGGGGTTTGTTTTTCCTTGTCTCGCCGGAGCAATTTACCGAACCACCACCGGCGCGACAGCTGTGGCTGCCGCCGGCACATGCCGCCGTGCACCACCAGCCGGGGGACTGTGAGGGTGGGTTGTGTAGGGTCGCGTGTGTGTGTGGGTGGGTGTGCGAGGCGGAGATAGGTTGATCGAGTCGTAAGCTTGTCCTCGCCGGAGTTTCCTTCAAACCACCACCGCCGTCGGTGGCTGCCGCCGCCGACCACCACTGTCGGAGATGGCAGTGGGTGGCGTTGTATTGCACAGCTGTAGTCGTCTAAACCCTCCCCTAAGGCCTAACTCGTAATCCTAGTACAAACCCGAGAAACTCTAAACCGTTAGCAAAGTTATCATTTTATGTGATTTGGCTAAATCTGTCACTGTTTTGTTTCGTTCATAACTTTTCCGTCGTAGCTCGGTTTGAGGCGAAATAGGTGCCCACGGTTCACATTCTGTGTCGGGAATACTTTTCGTGTTTTAGCAAAAACCTGGTTAAGCCTCTAGCTAGGTGCAAAATGGTCGTTTTTGCAGCAGGTCCGAAACTTTCAGCTTTGAGTTTCAGTTTTAGAAAATTCGTATAAAATCATAGGAACCTCGTATGAACGCGTATAATATGTCCCTAGAAAGCTAGGACCCAGACCCTCCTGTTTGTGGAATTTAATTTCTGGATTAGTGGGTCTAGAGGCGGCTAAACAGGTCCCGAACAGACCTGCAGTTTAGACCGAAAAGCTGAAATGCCACTCTTTTAGTATTATGATTATTTTTTAGGGTTGGGGCCTCATGTTGACACTTTGTAGCACTTCTTTAGGTGGAAAGAAGTGAGTTGGAGTTGGCAGGCTCGTATTGCTGTTTGTGGATATCTGTGTTGCTTATCGAGGTGAGTTCACTCACTACGTAGAACTATGATTATATGTACATTGCTGTAGCTCGTGTGTGCTAGTGGTCTTACTTGTTGCGTAGTACTAGATAGTGTCGTGTCTAGTATGGACCTCGGGTATCGTATAAAACTCGGGGAGACCGAGGATTATGTACACGAGTGACGTAGGAACTCGGGGAGACCGAGGGATACGTGCACGGTTATCGTGTGTTATCGGGGAGACCGATGGATACCTGTTTAGGTGGTTTGGTGTGAGTATGTTGTTTATGATGCGTTCTTAAACTTGCATGCTTGGTTATGTGTATCTACCTGCTTTAGGGGTAGTGTTGTATGATTATAGTGGTGCGTGGTGTTGAATTCACTAAGCTTCGTGCTTACCCCTTCCCTATAAATCTTGGTTTCAGGTACGAGTGGCTCAAAGGCGTGACGGTACACACTGGCGCGTGCGAAGGACATTTCACAATTATGAGTTGAGATATTATGTTTAAGAATAATTTATTTCCGTTGTTTAATTTAATGAGATTGTTTATTAATTGAGTTTGCAACGAAACGGTTATTTGGATATTTAATGGTATTTTATTGAATTAAAGTATTATTTTAAAAGTTCAAATTTATTGTAATTTTTTGGACGTTACAGAAGGTACCGGAAACAGACGAGGAGTGGAGAAACTATGGGCGAACTGCGGCCGATTATCCATTCACGACTGAGGAGGAAGAAGACTGGGAGATGGCATGCGACAATTACCACTTCGATAATGACGGAAAAAACCCACCAATGTATCATTGTACCCAACCAACGGTTCCACAAAGTCAACGAATTACTCCCTTAGTGCAAAAATCCATTGATGAGGCGAACGCCGGTATCGAAAACGTAAAAGGTATGTGGAACCATAACAGGGGGATTCAGCAGGGGAAAATGGAGTATCCATCGGAGAAGAAACGAGAACTGGCCATGACTAGGGCTCGTGTTCGGGAGCTGCAACGACAGATTAAGGAAGTAGAAGAGGAACTACAAGGAATCGAAGACGAGTACACGGGAATGAAGGACGTCATCAAGGAAAAGGTTAACTTCATCACCGGAATCCAGGATGTATTCCAGTCATAGATTTCTTTGTTTACCTGCACTGTATCTGTTTCGTTTGGGAAGATGATTTGCAATAACTGATCTTTTAATTAATTTCCTTATTAAATAACTTAAAATGGGGAAACATTTTCTTTAATTAATTTCTATATTAAATACATTAAAATGGAAAGGAAAGAATACATTAAAAACCTCAACTGCATAAAATGATAACCTAAAAAAACTATAGGGACCATTTATGCTTTTTTTAATTTGCCCCAAACTGGAGGGGCCAAAAATGTAAAATAGCCAAAATCGCGGGACTACCGCGGGACACAATCGTGGGACAAGGGGCCAAAAGTGGTCCCGCGGCAAACTTGGGGGGGGGAAGCTGTAGCCGCGGGGTATCTTGAGGGGGCGTAGCGGGAGAAATGGCCAGAGATGGTGCCACGTTGTTGTGGGTCCCGCAATCGCGGGATTTTTTGCGGGAAAATGGGTATTTCGGCAAATTCGAGAGAGAAATGGGTATTTTGGCAAGTCAAAGTCAAATTTTGGGTATTTTAATTAAATTCCCTATATATATAGAGGGAGGTTCAAGGGAAAACCTAAAAAAATGGAAAACTGAAGAACACCCTAGGAGCCCTTCATCTGGACGGTATGCACTTGTGCATACAGTCCAGATGAAGGACTCCTAGGGTGTTCTTCAGTTTCCGTTTTTTGAGGTTTTCCCTTGAACCTGACCATATATATATATAGGGAGAGGTTCATTTGAGAAGTGTTAAATATATGAGAAGTAGAGAAGTGATCTTAGCATTCATTCGGTCAAGATCGGCGGCTTTGACCGATAAGCAGCGGATAATTCCTTGCGTGGTCTGCACAAGATAGAGGGGTAGTTTCGTAAAAATACGCAGGACGAGTTCATATATGAACTGTGTGATTCACATATGAACTATACATTCATATATGAACCTTTGTAATTCACATATGAACTCTTTTTAACTAATTCATATATGAACTTTTGTGATTCATATATGAATCAGTTAATTAGTTCATATGATAATTAACTAAAAAAGAGTTCATATATAAATCACAAAGGTTCATATACGAATCAGTTAATTGGTTCAACTGATTCATATACGAACCTACAGTTAATTAATTCATATTTGAAACACAAAGGTTCATATATGAATTAGTTATAAAGAGTTCATATGTGAATTACAAAGGTTCATATGTGAATCACACAGATTCATATATGAACTCGTCACGTGTTTTTGTAAAAGTTACGAAACTGTCCTTCTATTTTTAGAACAACCGTAACTTTTGACCAATTAAAGTCTATCTTGACCGAATAAATGGCCAAGATTACTTCTCTACTTCTCATATATTTAGCACTTCTCAAATAAACCTAAGGCTAAATATATATATATATATATATATATATATATATATATATCATATATGTTTACACTCCTTTTTAGCTATGTTAATTCATTTATGATTAAGCATCTATATGTTACACATGTATTTAATCATATATGATTTAAGTTTGTGTATCATACATATACGATGTTGAGACTTATGACAAAAATATTTACCTTCCAATTTAAAACTTCATATATATATATATATATATATATATATAATTGGAATGAGATAGATTTTGTGGCCATAACATTCATATATGCATGCCAATTACTTTATTACCATAGTTGGGGGGAAGGAAGGCCGGTGGTGCGAATCACAAGTGGCAGATGACTACCCCTATCTTATACCCACCTTCAAGATTGTAACAAGTGTATACCGGGCAATATAGCACCATTCACATTTCACGGGTATTCATGTATCCATACCCCCAAAATTACATTACTACCCTTCATGCACCATGCTCACCACTCATATCATTATATAATCCAACAAAGTCTCACATTTAATTCCATAACCCACTAATAAAAAGACTTTACAAGCCTTCATCTCATCATCAAACAACAAGATGCATTCCAAAACCTCCCAAATTATTATTATTGTGATTGTTGTCTTGTGTATCTCTTATACTGCTACTTTGGCAGCTTACAACCCTAAAGAAGGAAGAAAAACCCTTGTGAACCAAATGCCCACAGGTGGGGCTACTGGGTCAGCCCATGGTCCGAACTGGGACTATAGCTGGGGTTATGGTTCAAGCCCTGGGAGTGGGTGGGGTTATGGGTCTGGGTCGGGTCATTCTGCTAATGGGTTTGGTAAGGGGTATGGATTTGGTTATGGTACTGGGGGTGGTTCAGGGTCTGGTTCTGGTTATGGGTATGGTGGTGGTGGAGCTCATGGAGGTGGGCGTGGTGGTGGTGGTGGTGGAAGTGGAGGAGGAGGTGGGCGTGGTGGTAGTGGTGGCGGAGGAGGAGGAGGTGGTGGTGGTGGAGCTGGTGGTCCCAACAACCATGGATAAAGTGGCGGCTGCAGCTAGCTGATGCCTTGTGAAGAAACCTATGTATGCATGCTTTAATTACTAATTAATAATAACTTGATGATCCAACAAGGTACACAAGTGTGTTTAGCAATATTATTCTAGATATGTACTAGCTGGTATGTAGTGTGTTGTGCACGTGCATGTGATTGTGATTGTGATTGTGTTCATATATGTATGTGATAATAGAGATGGTCAATATATATAATATAGGTATGATCATCCTACGTTAATTATATATTACAAATTTCAGTGTGTTTTTCCTTCATTCTCCTATTATTCTTATTATTATCTATCTCACCATTAACACCACACTAAAAAAACAGTGTACAAAGACTTCTTTTAAACTACACCCTAACAAAGGATCCGAGTAGATACCAAAGAGTCTTCTAAGTAAAATCATCGGTTCATTTTATGTGATTGGATTAACAAAAAAATACGAGGTTGGTAGTTAAACTATATCATATCACGGGTTAGGAAGTGTGGAGTGCACACTCGTATAAGCTAACTAGAACCCGCGATTGTTGGATGACGCCGGGGGTAGGGTTGTAAACAAGTGGAGCTTTTAAAGAGCTACTTGAGCTTGATAATTCTTGAGCTCAAGTCGATATATATCGAACACAATATTAATAGAACTCGTTTAACTTAACGAGTCGATCTTAATTCATACCACTAATGTTCGACTCAGCTCGTTAATTAGAAAACTCGGCTAAAACATATATTCATATGTTCATAAATCATATATACAATAAAAATTATCAACCTCGAGGCAGTTCGAGCCCATAAACGAGCATCGAGCTCGATAACTCAAATAATATTCGAACTCGAGCCCTACATTGAAAAAGTTATCGAGCTCGAGTCGAGCTCATACCTAATATTATTTTCTCAAGTCGAGCTCGTATGACCTACTACTCGTCCTGGCTTGGATCGTTTACACCCCTACTCACTCACGGGGGTCACGCCCCCCTTGCAGATCTCCTAGGAGCAGCGCCCCTGCCGGTGGTCCCGCTCGGGGAAATGAGTGAAGCTTCTAAGTCTTGTTCAACTTCTGATTCTGAAGTGTATATACTCGGAGTTTCCGACTCTGAGGACTCGGACTTTTACATGATCTCACAGTTTTATCCAAGTTCTACACTTTGTTTCTCTAGATTTTCTCTAAGAGGGTCATTAGCCCAATGGTATCGGAGTTATTGGTAAAGCTCAACCTCTCAACGGTTCAAATCTCACTAAAAATGAGAAGTGTAAGTATTTATCCTATATTAATATTATATAAAGAATAAATTGCATTGATATTTGTACGTTTAGAGTGCAACAAATAAATTCCTATCCAAACTTAAGCATGAGTCAATTTCTTCCACTACAACCACCTTTGCTTTCTATACACCAACACAAGAGATGCATAATACATGGATACTATCCACTGGTGGAGCCAGCCTTGGCCCAGGGTGGTCCTGGGCACATCCTCACTTACTAAAAAAAATATCTTATATGCTTAGTTGCATATATCATCTGATTTTTTTGATTAGGAAGCCATGTTTTATATTATCTTCACCTAAATTAAAGCCTTTTCATTTTTTTCTTATTGTTAAATATAAATTTTAATTGTAGTTTATCAAAAATTGCAATTCATTTATACTTATATTTGGTTACTTATATTGAAAATGGTGTTTTGCGCATGTTGATTGTTGAATACGTGAATGTTATGTGTCGTTTACTAAACACTTACTCATTAAGGGGCTGTTTGTTTTTTCTAAAACCTCTGAAGTCTGGATCGGTACGTTCAGACCATTTGTTTTCTCTTTTTTTTTTCCAGATTTCAGATGCTCTTAAGTCTGAAACACGTATGAAATTAGAAGAGGTAACCTAATGTCTTGTAAACTCTTATAGCACCACCTCTTATTAATCAGAAGTGAAATAAGACTTCAGACCTCTTAAAAAACAAACGGCACCTAAGTGATTACGGGCACACTTTACCTTATCGAATGGACATAACAATAATTGAGAATCTTACCCCGATAAAAGCAATAACAAGGACCGAGAGTCTTGCCCGGTAAGTGAGAGTAAATTTTTTACATACAATGTAATTTTAAAGGACTAAAATCTTGCAAGGTAAATTACATGAAAGTGTTGCCTATTAGGTAAGTGCTTACCAGGTAAGAATTGGCTAAATGACCCCTTAGTGGTCCAGTTTTACATGTAGTTACATACATATTTTTAGTTTTGGGTTGATCACTTTACTAATATAAAATCATCTACAAGTGTTTTTTTAATTTCATTCATACTTGCACAATTATATTTTAAGAGGATCATCCTAATCGGAATTCCTAGGTCCGGCCCTGATACTATCAATCTGAATATTTCAAAATAAATGAGAATACAAGATATATTTATATGTATGTACTGTGTGTGTATACAACCTCTCACCCTCTTCGTCTCCGATGTATGCGCTCTCCTCCCTTTCATGCACCGCCACCACACCAGTATCTTCCGTTCCTTTGTTGCTGTGGATCTCAACGATGCTGCTGCAGTTGGGAATTAATTTGCATAACAATGGTTCTGGGTTTCAAATGAGAAAAAATGAAATGGGTGTTGGGAATTTGGGAATCAACTTGTATAGAGGCGTGGTTCTTGGATGGTTATGCTGCTACAAGTGTTTTGTGAGAATCATGTTACATTCCTCTCCAAAAGAGTCCTTAAACAAGAAAAGAGAGGCTCCAACGAATGTTGAAGCAAAATGGTCAAAGTCTAGTCGATTTGAGACACCAACACGACCCTCCAACAGAGGCTAGATAATTGCAGCATATCAAAGGTTTATCACTTTCAGAATATTGGTCAAACCATACGGTTTGGACTGGGTAGCACTTTGGTTTTTATTGGATTGAGATTTTTCAAACCACAAACATTGGGTTTGGAGCATAAATTGTCCCAAATTGTCGCTTTTGAGCTAAATGGCAAGGGGCTACTTATTGTCCCAAAGTGCCAACGGATCCACATTAATCCATCTTATTCATGTGTGTGTGTGTGTGAAACACACGTATTCTTGACTCAAACAAACTTCAAAAAAGATGTTGAATGAAGAAGTGCAATGCAATGGTAGCAATAACTCTTTCAAGGCAATTGTGTATTTGTGTTGTTACACTTTTAATTTTTAATCAAATATCGATAACCACTAGATGAAAGACAAAGACACCAATCCAAGCCGATATAACATGTTCTTTAACAGCAAAGATAGCTAGCTCAACCATGTTTCCATACAAACTTCAATCACATAAAAACATCAACTTGGGCAACCACAAATTATCCAACAACTACCTTCAAACCATACCATCAACGTTTCCTTAAATTGGCTTGATCTTGAAGTGGAGTGATATCAGCGAGAACACGAAACACTTCAAGTCCTGTATTGTTTCATTTTTCGTTAGCAAAAAAAGTGTCTGCAAATGCTTATTTAGATTATGTATACTTCCGGAAGACAAAATGATATATTTGAATGACTCATAAACCGCTAATAAGTTGCAAAAGGGCCTGAGATGATCCAAGTGCTTTTTAAAACCATGACCTTTTGACAGATTTCTCGGCAATCCTATGTATGGAAGCGACATTCTCAAACCTATAAGGTCACGGATTTAGGAAAAAACTGTGAGAAGGTCATTTGACCAAAGGACCACATTGCTAGATAGAGCCCTTTTCCTTCTTTTCGGTTTTCAGAGGTTAACGAACCTTTCATGAACATGATACTCATTATGTTAGCCATTCCGGAGATTTTTTTGTCTTCTTACACTACCAAAATCCTCAAATGATGGCAAACTAACGGGCCATTTATCAAGCGCTTACCGCAAGAGTGCCACCCTCACTTACCTTATCAGGTAAGAATCTCGGTCATCAAAATGGATCGTTGGTAAGCGTCCTTACACGTAAGTGCTTACCGGGTAAGAGTCTCAGCCTTTGCTATGCCTCTTACCGGGTAAGATTCTAGGTCCTTGTCATGTTCACCAAGAAGATAAGTGACACCCGGTAAGCGTTTGGTAAACGGCCCCTAAGAGATGGGAAGTGTATAATAATCAACCAACTTTTAGCCTCTGGTGAATAAGTATTGAAAGCAGACTGTAAGCACCAGTTATTATGGAGAATAAGAAGATTTTTATGAAGCAAGTTTCACCGACAAAGCTAATTGTGCAAACGGACTAAAAGCAACGGAATCTGTTATGTACCTGAACAAGATAATAGAAGATTCGTAGGCCTTCAGGGTCTTTACTGGTCTGCACATCCATGAGAGACCCGATCTTTGAAGTAGTAAAAGAGATGTGCTCATTACCCATCACAATCTCAAGCTCTTGACGTCCCACACGATCTGGTTCTGGCCAGTTGTTATCATCTTCCTTCATAATCTATTATACAAACACATGGTGCACCATTCATCTCTTGTTAGGCTCCAGAAAGTTTAATATGTTTTTTTTTGGAAGGGTGCCTAGGACATGCCTAGACTAATCCCTTGGCTAATTATGACTGTAAGACATCAGCCCTGTATAAACTCAGTGGCCAGTTGGCCACAATTGTTGTGTACGCCTGGATTCGAACCCTGGGCACAGGGACGGACCCCATGAGGGGCACGTGGTGGCACGTGCCACCGTAAGAATTTTCCGACGAAGGGTAAAAAAATTTGTTTTTGTGAAGGTGCCACCGTATCGAATTCGGAGGTGCTACCGTATTCATTTGGAAACTACAAGGGGTGCACCTAAACTAGAAAAAAGGCCCAAATCTTATACCCATTCAACCAAAAAAAACGAAAAAATCTCTTGAAATCAACAAAAACCGAAAAAATCTCTCGAAATTGATAAAAAAAACTTAAAAATCCCCCGAAATCAAGCAAAAAACGTTAAAAATCTCTCAAAACGCCAAAATTTGGCTAAAAACACATCAAACGATATTGAACGTTGATAAAAAGATGAAAGACACTTCGATAAAACCGTATGAAAAAATATAGTGCCACCGTATGAAAAATTGTCTAGGTCCATCCTTGCCTGGGCAGATAGGATATTCCACCACATCCCCCAGGGCCTTAACCACTACGCCACAACCCTTGCGGTTAAGTTTAATATGTTACAAACATTTTACAGAAATATATTGGCATATTAAAAGTCCTAGCCCAATTTGTACCAAGAGAAAGCTAGAACGTCCAAGGCTTTGTCATTATTAACCAACTCAAATCAGTAATAGCCACCAAAACCCTAAACCCTAACCCAATGAAACGCAGCTATGCAATAGAATCCGTTGAGTATCAAAAATCAAGGTGTTGAAGTATCAGTTTTATCTCAACTTCATAATTTCCTATTAAAACCCTAATATTCAACTAATAAACTGAACTCCAGGCATAAAAGTATACACATATCAAATAATGTCGATAAATCTAACACCGATGAACTCTAAAAGCTCTTAAAATCAAATTAAACAAAGGTGCAGAAGATAACTGACCTCAGAATCGGAGACGATACGGCGACATTCCTTAAGAACGGAAGGCGTGAGAAATACCTCTTTACGGATCATTGTATCGTTCTTGTAGTTGGAGTTATTGGCGTACCGGAGCTTGCCGTCTGGCCGGAACTCGAACTCCAAGAACTCGTGGCCGAACTTCCCCTTATGCCCTACGTAATATCTCAGGTAAAACTCTCCGCCGCCGGCAGCCCCGTTCTCCTCTTCCGCCATCTCTCTTTCTAGCTTCTGAAAGAAAGAAAGTGAGTTACGAAACCCGGCTTAATGGGTCACAATGCAACAGGTTGGGTTCGCGGTTTAGTTGTGGTTTAAACCGGGTTTACGCAGATACGGATTTGACCGCTAACCCTTCATCCCCAATTCCCCATACGTTATAACCGGCCTACATTTTTGGGTCATCCTAGTAAAATTATATTTTGTTGATAAATGATAATTTTAATTTTAGGGTGTGAAACTAATATTAAATCAAATCAACTAATATATATATATATATATATATATATATAGGGGTTTAATCAAATAAGAACTATTTTGTTTGTGGTAACTGTAAGAACCAATATTAATCACTCATTTAAAATAATTAATATTATTTTTAAAATAAAGTAAAAGGATAATATGGTAATTTGATAATTTAGATTTTTTATAACAAATTAAAATTTATTCATTTATTCATTTACCATATATATAATCACGCCTCTGCATCCAAAATTTGTAGACCAAATAACAAAACCTTAAAAAATTTGTAGTGCACTTCACCCCAGCCGGCAGCCGCCCCCCTCCACAGCCGGCAGCCATCGCCGGTCGTCGGCGTCACCAATCCACCTCCCTCTCTCTCGTCCCACTCCCTCTATCTGCCCCCTCCTTCCGCCTCCCTCTCTCTCGTCTGCACCATCAAACGACGCCACCACCATCGCCACCGACGAATTCAACAGGTCTCGCTCCTGCAACCCACAGCCCTAGCTGCCGCACACCCCTCCCCACCGACGAGGGGATGCTGAGGTGATGGATGGTCGAGTGTAATCTGAGGTGCTTTCTGAGGTCTGTTAATTTTGAAGCCGAAGTCTGATTCCAATCAGCTCGGCTGTTTATGTTTGCTGCTCGCAGACGATGATCTTATTTGCTGTTTTAGTTGGTATTTTGTTCCTGTTCAGGTCCTTGGTTGCCAATTCATTGGCTCTTATGTATTGGACTATGTAATTGGTTTGGTCTTGTTTAATTATATTCTGTCGTTCAAAAAAATTAATTTTCTTTTGTATCAAAGTGGTATCACAGTGGTATCATAGTTCCTTCATCTGTCAAAAAATAAATTTTCTTTTTTAACAAAGTGGTATCATAGTGGGTATCAAAGTTATGGACTTTTGAAGGTTTGCATCAACGGTATCATATTGGTAATCACAGTGGTATCATATTGGTTATCACAGTGGTATCATAGTGGATATCACGTTGGGTATTGGTATCACAGTGTGCGTCGTCTTTATTTTTGTTGCCTTACAATGGGTATCACAAGGTGCATCCTCTTTATTTTGTTGATTTACAATGGGTATCACTCTTTATTTTGTTGATTTACAATGGGTATCACAGTGTGCATCCTCTTTATTTTGTTGCTTTACAATGGGTATCACAGAAGTTCATAGTTGGTGTTCGCCGGAGAGAGGAGAGAGGAGAGAGAATAATTTTATGATACCTAAAATGCCCCTTAATTAAATTATTAAGTCAAAAATACCAAAATTAATAATTTCCTAATTTATAACTTAATATGTGGCTCATATTGGTTCTTACAGTTACCACAAAATAACTAGTTCTCCCTTGAATGACCCCCTATATATATATATATATATATAGGGGGTTAAATCAAATGAGATAACAAATATGTTACAAATCCGTGAGAATTGATATTAAAATATTTTTTTACGTCATATTTTTTTCATCAAATGCTAGGATTTAAGATATTTTGTTTTCACGTATATTTGTTCCTTAATATGACAATTTCACATGGATTTGTTTCACCATGTGAATATTTTTTACGTGTATTTTTCATTTCCTGAGTGAATAAGAAAATTCCACTTGTAATATTTTCACAAGGTGAACACGAACATTGGTGAAACAATATATTAAATCATATGTTTTCATGAAAAAAATCATGTAAAAAATTATTTTTATATTAGTTCTAATGGATTTTTAACATATTTGTGGTTTTCATTTGATTATCGCCCTATGTATATATTATCAAGGATACTAATTAAATTGGTACCAACTTGAATGGTTGATAAGAGTGCCCAGAAAATCGATCAAATCGAAACCGTCAACTTAACATGTTAAATAAATTGACAAACTCAACTCAATCTAAACTAAGGTTTAGTCGGTTTACAAAATATACAAACTGATGCGAGTAGGGTCGGTTATGAGTTAGATCCATGTCAAAACAAACTAACCCACCAAACCTGACAAAAATTATAATTTAAAAAAAACATGTTATTAATTATTAAAAGTCTACTAACATATAACATAGTCTATTAAACGGAAGTTCATTAACAATTTAATGGACTCCTACTAATACAATACTCCAATGAGTCTTATCTTTCTTTTTTATCGGTAGACAACTTGGGTTAAGGTTAAGGTTAAGGTTAAGGCACTGTTAGAGTAAGAAAAGTTCAAACACCATCGTCATTGATCGCTAGTGTCATTTTAATTGAAGACCATTGTCATTGATCGTTAGTGTCATTTTAATTCAACATTCTTCTCATAATATGCAAATTTTTTTGGGAAGGGTGTCCTAGGCTATGCCTAGACTAATCCATTGGTAAATTATAACTGTAAGACATCAGTCCTGATTAATGGGCCGTTTACTTAATCACTTACCCGGGTAAGTGCTTACCGGTAAAATTCAACACTATCGCTTACTTTTCGGGTAAGATTTTAGTCCACCAAAATGGCATCGTATGCAACAATTTAGTCGGTAAGCACTTACTCGGGTAAGCGTTTTGTAAACGGCTCCTAAACTTCGATCAGTGGCCACAATTGTTATGTACGCCGCCTGTATTTTAACATTATGTTTATATAATTAGACATAAATTTGAATGATTGTAATATTTTTGCATGGTTAAATTTTGGTTTGAAATTGAAATATAATATCTTTCTAAACATACATGTAAACCACCCAACCCAAACTGACATGTAGTGAGTTCGGTTGGTTATATATTTAAGAGTAAATTACTGTTTTGGTCCCTGTGGTTTGTCAAAAATTACGAAATTGGTCCTATAACTTCAAAATTTACAATTTGGTATATCTGGTATGCATTTTGTTACGAAATTGGTCCCTCGAGCGGACGGCCGTCTATTTCCTCCGTTAAGCTTGAGGGTAACATGGTGTTTTTATATATATATTTTTATCTCTTTTAACATTTTTTAATTAATTATATCATTTTTATTTTATTTTTTATTTTTTTTCTTGAATCTTCATCTTCTCCGAGAACATGAAGAATATGAAGAACCTCCGATATACCTCCAGATCAGAAAATAAAACCATCTCCGATGAATCGGAAGCATTACCACAAGCATAAGTTGTTTTAAATAAGCAACTCAAACAGCACCATATATATATATATAGACAGAGAGATAGTGCATAAGAACAACACTTTATATATATATATATATATATATATATATATATAGAGAGAGAGAGAGAGATAGAGATAGAGAAAAAGAATAAGCAACCCAATTTGGGAACCAAAATCCCACAACCTTTCTTCATCTTCAACAATAATTTGTTGAAGATTACCCAAAATTTGTTAGTTTGCTTTGTCAAAAAGTTCAAGAAAATTTGATCTTTAATGGGTGATGAAGATGATCAAGCCAAAGATGATGTTCAAGTCTAGTAAATGATATTTTGATTTAGGGTTTTGATTTAAATGATGTTTTGGGATTGAATTTGGATTGTTAAATATTATTGGTGTTATTGAATTGGATTTAAAGTTTGATTATCATGGTTTCTTCATGGTGTTCTTTACTTCTTCATAATCTTCTTGAAGAAGATGATGATTCAAGAAAAAAAATAAAAAATAAAATAAAAATGGAAAACTGAGGGACCATAATTATATACTTTACTCTATAATTAATTAAAAAAATATTAAAATAAATGAAAAAGGGTAAAAAGACCATATTACTCTCGAGATAACAGAGGAAATAGACGGCCGTCAACTCGAGGGACCAATTTCGTAACGAAATACATACCACAAATACCAAAATTGTAATTTTTGAAGTTATAGGACCAATTTCATAATTTTTGACAAACCACAGGGACCAAAACAGTAATTTACTCTATATTTAAAGAGGGTTAAATGGGTTATGATTTCCCATACTGAAGTAATTGGCTTGGGTTGTTCAAATGGTCTCAAACCGTCTAACCCAATCCATATGAACCCCTAGTGATTGATACTACCTTACCATATTTAAACTTGGTCGACACACGATATAAGAAATCCTACAACCACGGTACTACAGTATGTACCTTATTAAATAATTTTGTATTTTTTAGTTGCTAAGCATTCTTATTAATTTGAATTTTTTTATTAGTTTTTGAAGTGTCGACTCTTGAACGTTGTAACTTCAACTTTTGTTATTTGACTTCAATTTTTGTAATGTTGTTCCATAACCAATACTTACTAACATGTATCAACCGAAAAAACTCGGTACCAATTATAGTTGGCTGTTATATAACATAGGGTTTTCCATTTCAATTACAATTAGTTAATACATGGCAAAAAAGAAAAAACATGATACAGTACCATGTTCATCCATATTATTTTTTTGTAACTAATCAGCCTAAATAATTATGTTTGTAGTTTTATTTTCAAATGAACATTATATTTTGAAAAGATATAGAAACCTCATGTAAATACATTTTATCATATTTATGCAAAACAATGTAGTTGAACAATAAGACTAAAATTCAACTTCTCACGCAAAAATCATCATGAATTCATTAATGTATCAAATAAACAAAACATTGTTACAAGATATGTGCACAAATTGCATCCTTAAATTAAATTATCTTGACCAAAATGACCAACAACCCCAAAGCCCCCAACACGATACAATTTGATCCCGTGCGAACAAATACAGCAGTGCTACGTACAACAGTTGAAGGATCATTTTTCTTCGAGCCGCCGCTCTCTGCCTCAGGTACGCCGCTAAGAGGTGCCTCCGCAAGTGCCGTTTGATTTTTTTCTACAATCACATCAAGCTTCATCCCAGAATAACAGTACAACCTATTACCACAAATGAAGTACCTTTCCCCAGCATTCGTCAGAGGAACGGATGTGTTCCCATCACTAAAACACTTAATAACGTCTGTGGTGTTGCATGTTTTAAAACTCTCTTGGCCCACCTCACACACACTATCCGTTGACGCATACTGAAACACTAGACAAACAAAAACATGTCTTTAAAACAGCAAAAGAGCATATAAACACACATATACAAATTTTTTTTACCTAAAACGTCACCGACAACGAACTTCTTGTCCTGCTCCCATGTATCGAGATTCGTGCTAATGTCCCAACCAGAGTTATCCCCAACTATATATGTGTTAGCATTGGATGTTATTGCAAAACTAAAAGCTATGAGGCCAAGAAGCACAAGCAAAAGTTGTTTTTCCATATTTGTGATTCAATAATGACCTTTGGGGTTCTTGTGCTTTATATATAGTTAAAGGTCGGTTGCTTCAAATGTATAAAAATTATAGATCACCTAACCAACTACTAGATAGTTAATTCAAAAAACTTTTAATTTCTTTTTTATAATTCATATGTATTTTTCTTCTACTGATTGGTGTTGGTGTGTCAATAATCTATTAACAGATCAATCGATTTTGAGACGAAAAGCCATAGACGTACACAAGAGTGTTGAAATCAACCCGTATAAGTAATAAAAAAATGTCTTCAACTCATATTTTGAAAATCATTATATTTTTTCAATTCCCATTGGTTTGTTAAAATCGTAATTTTCTTTCTAACTTAGTGGTTTTGATATGATACATATGTGGTAAAGTTAGGGGCAGTTTGGGAGTTGCTGGATGGTTTGGTGCAGAATGATTAAAAGACTTTTATGATATAGTGCAAAATGAAATATAGTTGTTTGACAATTGTTTAGAATGAAACCAGATTAAGGGTGGTCCAAGATGCTAAATCATTAAGAGGGTTTTGTAACCATTAAAAGACAGACTTTTATTTTTTTGCCAAACAAGATTCACCCTCTGAACCATTCAGAGGTTGGCTCTTAATAGAACTATTAAGAGGTAAACAAACAACCCCTTATACATAGATTTAACGGGTGTTTTTGACCCAATGTCCCTTGATGTCGATTAATTCAAGATTGAACGATGGAGTTTTTTTTCCCAGCAAACGTGATTTTTAGATTGTGATGTATGGTAGTATGGTACAAGTGCTGTAAACTTTGGTCAACTTGTATGTGGGTTGATGAACCATTTGTAGAAATTAACGAAGTTACTTAGGATTTATTGCATTTTTGTTTTGGTGGTTGGAAGCATGAAAATGTTGTTGCATGGCAGTTGAACACCCCATTTTGTCTTCTTTTTCCCTATCCACTCTTCTTTTTTGTTTTCCCAAAACTTCACAAAATATCTTTTATCGTATTTAAGATTCACTAGAAGTCTACTCGCGTAATGCAGCGCGATATATTTCAATTTTAATGTTCTAATTTTTTTTTTTATTTTTCGTTGTCGATTTTGTAAAACGGTTTTGAAAAAACGATCATGTTTTTTTATAAATTTGTTTAAAAAATGACGCTTTTTTAGGAGTTCATGATTTGAGGATTTGAAAGTGATTAGAGATAACGATTAATTAATAAGATTCCACAATTTAAGAATTTGAAGGTTGTTAGAGATAAGTTATTAATCAAGTAATTAGCATTAAAAACGGTACATAAAGCTTCATTAGTTGTTTTTAAGAGATTTTAAGAAATTAGTATTAAATAGCGGTATATGAAGCTTTAAAAGTTGTTGTTAAGAGTTTTTTAAATGCTTTATAATATAGTATAGATTGTTAACAAGATGTATATGTTTTTTAATATAAATAACATAGTAAATTCCAATTTTAGCCGACGGGGTTAGGTAAAAAGTTTAAAATGAGACTCAAACTTTGATAAATCTAGAAATCATTCTTATAATTTACATTTTATTCTAATCAGTAACTCCATTAAAAGATGTTATGAAAGGCATTTTTGTATTTTTCATCTTTATTGTCCTTTTCATTTTTTTTTGTTTTCTTATTTTGTAACCACCACTCAAACTATAGGATCAAACATGTAATTAACTTTAATACTACACACACACACAAGCAGTGTGCGTGAGTTTGTTTTTGAACGATTTTTATAGTTCTATCATTTGTCTGCCTCCCCACAATGATTCACACCAAACTATAAGAAAAAAACAATGTTGGGGAAGGAAAAAAAGGGGTGGATTAGAGAGGGAAGATGAGAGATAGGGTTGTTCGGGTTATTCATCGGAGAAAATATAGAGGGAGGGCAAGAAGACGAAAATGGATGAGAGGGATGGGGGTTTACTGGAGAAGCGACATCGTCGAAGTTTCGTTCTTCACGTCTATCATCCATGTGAACAAATGGTGGATGGTAAGGGAAGATAGGAGATGAAAAGAATGGCCAAAGACATGGTGGGTTTGAGATAACCGTAGTTTGGGTTGCAGTTGGGGAATGGTAGAGATGAGAGAATTCTTCACAGTCGAAGAAGGTGTCGACTAACAAGAAGAGAGAGAGAGAGTTGGGGTGCGTCAAGTTGGAAGGTGTCGAGGAACAGGAGGGGGGGGGGGGTTAGTGTGAGAGATTTTCGTCCCTATAATTAGAGATGGCCAAATGGGCCCGGTCCGGGACCGGCCCAACCCAATAGGGACCGGTTATGGTTCAGCGGTTCTTATTCGGTTACGATTTTCATGCAAAACAAGGCATGAACCGGGACTGGTTATAGGACCAACCCAAATTTTATTTAAAATTAATTTTTATATGTATTTTTAAGTATATTTTTAAATAAAAACATCTTTGTTAGTGTATTTAATTGGTCCAATTATAATATTTAAAACATAAGTATTTTTTTAATGTGTTCCATTGACTCAAATTATAATAAAAATGTATTTGTTAGTGTATTTGATTGATCAAATTCTTCAAAAAAAAATTATAAGTTAAAATCGCTTTAAAAAAATTAAGTGGGACTGGACCGATTCTCATAACCAGACCTTATAAAGCTTGATCGGAACTTCGTATTTGGGTCCGCATCGGGACCGGTTACACCGAGACCAGTTATGAGATTACTATTTAGGGCCGGAAACGGTTTGGGCCCGGTCCGAGACCAATTTTTGGCCATCTCTAGTTACAGGTAGAGATGACCAAAACTCGGCCCTCGACCGAGCCGGGCCAGATTGGTCCCGGTCCCAAATAGTGATCTCGTAACCGGTCCCGACCAAAATACGAAGGCTCGGTTAAGCTTTATAACATCATGTTACGAGAAGTGGTCTTGATCCCATGTCGGGCCCAAACCAGTCCCACTTAAATTTTTTATTTTTTTTAAATTAATTTTTAACTTATAAAAAAATTGAAAAATTAATCAATCATATATACTAACAAATATGTCAGGATCGAATCTTAACAAGACTAAAAATACTTAGAACTCAGAATTAAAGAATCTGCGGAATAGAACTTTAATTCACACAATCAAAGAACAATATATCAGAAAACACACAGCTGTTTTGTATTCACTGATTCAACTCACAAGCTTACAACCAAACCTCAATCTTGATGAACAGGCTCAATCAAGACGACTTCTACTTCTCTAGAAATAGGGTTCTAAACCTTGAGGTTAATTCTCTCTAAAATAAAACGTATATCGCGTATATTGTATGTATATGTGAATAGCTATCTATCAACATCTATTTATACTAAATAGTTACAAGATAACTATCAAAAATAAATTGATCTTCTGAATCTTCTTTAAGCATATCTTCATTCATTCCATCTTTATCTCCAAAATCTTCGCATACCAGACTTATCACATCAGCAATATTAACTTCATTCAGTATGAGCAGTACTAATATTTTCCAGCAGCACTAATTCATTCCAGCAGCATTAACTTATTCTAGCAGTACTAACCTTGCTTCAGCAGTATTAATCTATTCCAGCAGCATTAACTTGACTCAGCAGTACTAACCTTGTTCCAGCAGCATTAATGCATCAGCAGTACTAACAGAGTTCCCGCAGTATTAACTTTGTCTTGCAGTAGTAACTATGTTCTAGCAGTACTAACCTTTACTGGCAGTAGTAACTTTGTTCTGGAAGTAGTAATGTTGTTCTGGCAGTATTATCCATACTTAGCAAATCTTCAGTTCCCAACAATCTCCCCCTAACTTGACTTTTAGAAAGAGAAGTCAAGTTCTTCAGATGATGATGCTTTCAAAACTTAATCTTGAACACACAAGTCAGGATTCAATCCCAAACTTTGATTGATGATCCTTCTTACCAGGTATCTTGCCATCTTAGAATCTTTGTTACCCACCAACTTAGCTTTTAGCATTCCATTCAACCTTGTCATGTTGTGCTTGTATATTTTATCCACCAAATAATACTCATGATATGCATTGTCAAGTATTATGACATACACACCACAGTTTTCAATAAGCATCCAGTTGGTAACAGCTTGAAATTGCCTTTCTGTCAAATACTTAACTGCTTCTGTATTGAACATTAGACACAAGTATTCAAGTACCATTTTGGTGATGGACATTCCATTCTCAGTCAGCAAATTTCCATAAAGCTTCATTCCCACCTTGAACATCTCTTCCAAGTCTGATCTAGAGCACATCCTTATAAGTCTTCCCCATGTAGAACAGACCTCAAACTTCCCATCTGCTCTTTTTATTCTAATGTACTCCTTTCTCCCATCTCTCAATGTGTCCCAGAAGATGAACTCAGGAGCCATAGAAGCTAATGGTTTAACTTTGATTGGACTAGTATCAACCACAGTAATATACATATCACATTGAGCATTTGTTGGTGATTGTACATTGCTTGGTTGACCTGATGGAGTTGCCACTTCTTCTTCAGCAACTTTTTGATCAACTTTCTCTTTCACAACTTCCTCCTTAGCTTCTTCTACAATGGATTTCACCCTAGGCTTCTTTACAACTTTCTTCTTTGAAGCTATAGACTTTGTTCTTGGTCTTTTGTTTGACACCATCTTGGTTCTTTTGAGTGATTTAACAGCTTCAGGAGTTGTTTCAGCTGTTTCCTTTGTTTCTGCTGCTTCAGGGATGGTTTCTGCTGCCTTATGTTTTTCAGCAACATTAACCATTTCTACTGCTTGAATGGTTTCTGCTGCTTTTTGACTAGCAGCGTTAACCATTTCTGCTGCTCTACCTGTTACTGCTTCTTTTACAATCTTTGATACTGCTGCTTCAACACTATTCTTCACAATCTCAAATACCTCTGCTTCAATCTCAGATTTAGTTACTGTAGATACAGACAATGCTTTCTTCTCACTTTCAGATACTGCTGCATCAACAAGACTCTTCATAATTTCAGCTACTGCTACTTCAATCTCAGATACTGATTCCTTCTCATTTTCTGCAGTTTCAGTTACTGCTGCTTTCTCACTTTCTTCTTCCTTTGCAACTTCTGCACTCTGCTCAGCCTCCCCCTCAACCTTATGCTCATTCTCCCCCTCAACCTTTGCATCCTCCATGTTTAGTTCAGTTTCTAACTCCCCCTTTTTGGAAGCATCAGTGGTTGATCTTCTCCTTTTCAGAACATACTGAGCTTTCTTCCTTCTTTGCAGCAGCTTGGTGATCATCTTCTTATTCTTCTCTATCTTGGTGTGTTGATAAAGAACCACCTTCTTAAGCTCATCAATCTCCTTCTGCTGATTCATGACATCAATGTTGATGTTGGCAATGGTTTCCATCAATTCCGCATAAGTATATCTATCCTCACCTGGTTTAGAAGTGTTTACCTCCCTTTCAGGATCATTGGAAGTTTTAGTAGGTGTATCTTGCCTAGCAAAAGCACAACCTACTCCCATGGTTTCTTGGCGCCTGGGTCCTCTGAATGTTTTCACATTCTGAGTTGTCGTGGGGAAGGTCTTAGTGATGTTACCACTGTCCTTCTCTTTGCTAGCAGAAGTAGTGGCAGCCTTGCAGCCCACATGCTCATCCTTCTCCTTAGAGAGCACCTTCTTGGGGTTGGGAGACACCCCTGTGGTTACCCTTTTGATATTCTCTATTGGAGAATGCTCCAATAGAGGGCTTGTAGGCTTTGGGCTATTAAGAGATACACCAAGGGAAGGAACCTTGTGTATCTTTCTTCTTTCAAACTTCTTGGTGATTTTGGGAGTGGGTCTTAAAAGAATGGACTGTGGGATTTCTTTGGTGATGGAAGGTTGGGATTGGTCATCAGTGGGTGTGTCTAATGGGGGCCTTGACCCTGATGCCATACCTTCAATGGTGTGGGACACAACCATCATTGTAGAGAACAATGGTGTGTCAACTCCTTCCGAGTCCCTAGGAATTCTTCTCATATTTGAGAAAACCTTCCCTTTAGGGGGTTTTGGCACATATACCTCAGCGGACTGAGGTAAATCCGTCAATTCATGGTTAATTACTTCTTGGACAAACCTGGGATACATGTAAAAGCGCTTTTTGGATTCTAGGTTTGCCACAAGATCATTAAAAATCATTGCTGAAAAATTGAACTTTCTGGCAGTGGCTAAGCAGACCAAGGCATAAGCAATGGTACTGCTAAACTCACTCCATCCAGTTGTTTTCTTTGAAATACAGTGCATAAGAGTATGAACAAAAAATCGCCATTGGGTGAAAAACTTTGACTTGTAGAATTTAAAAATTCCAATGGGACCTTCATACCCCATTCTTGGTAAGGTCGAGAAAAGTTCATCATTAGAGAGATAGGTTATACCTGAGGCATCATCTAAGTGAAGAGTGATGCGAATAACCTCCTCTGTGACCTTCAAGGGTTTGTCACAAACCCTTGTTCGAATGATTTTATGCCCATCTTCGAATATAACAGTGGCATTCTCCCAAAATTGCTTTTGATGCTCAATATATATGGTTGGGCACACTGTTAGGGCATGAGAGATGTGTGTGGACTTGAGAAAATCCACCATATCATGAAATCTTGCGGCCTGCTTTGGCTTCTGAAGCATCGCAATCTCATTGTGCTCATCGACAAACTCCATTGTCGTCATTCTTCCTGAGGATTTGGATAGAGAACACAGAGATTCTAGGGAGAAAAGGTTAGAACGAGAGAGAGAAGTTGAATGCAAAGAGACGTTATGAACTTTGGCGGGCTGAAAGAGTATTTATAGCAGTACTAGCCCTGATTTTCTTTAGAAGCAGTATTAACGACTTAGCAGTATTAACGACTGAGCAGTATTAACTACAAGGCAGTATTAACTACACAGCAGTATTAACTACACAAGCAGTATTAACTACTAAGCAGTATTAACTACTAAGCAGTATTAACTACTAAGCAGTATTAACTACACATGCAGTATTAACTACGAAGCAGTATTAACTACAAAGCAGTATTAACTACTAAGCAGTATTAACTACAAAGCAGTATTAACTACACATTAGCAGTAGAAATATGTACTAGCAGTAGTAATTCTGCACTGGCAGTAGTAACTATACTTACACTTTGCAGCACTTGTCAATCTGAGTCATACTGAGGTTCTGAGAAAACTAGTTAGTAACACCAAATATACAAAGAAATACAGGTATAAAAAATTAAAAATCATGAATTTATTCAAGGTTGATCAAGCCCACACTTGCTACCAAGAAAGTGAATCTACCCACATCAAATGCTTTTGTGAATAGATCTGCAAACTGGTCATTGGTATGAACTTTAGCAACTTGAATCAATTTCTTTTCATTACAGTCTCTAATAAAGTGATACCTGATCTCTATGTGCTTTGTTTTTGAGTGTTTGACAGGATTGTTAACAATGCTAATGGCACTGTTGTTGTCAATGAAGATTGGAGTGTGAAGAAATGTTACCCCATAGTCCAACATCTGATTCTGAATCCATAACACCTGAGAACAGCAACTTGCAGCAGTTATATACTCAGCTTCTGTTGTAGATAAGGACACTGTGGTTTGTTTCTTACACTGCCATGATACTAGTCTTGCACCCAAAAACTGACATCCACCTGAAGTAGACTTCCTATCCATGTTAGCTCCACCTAAGTCACTATCTGAGTATGCAAGCAAGTCAAACGAAGATTCATAAGGATACCAAACACCTAATCTAGGTTGCCCTCTTAGGTATCTAAAAATTCTTTTGACTGCATGAAGGTGTGATTGCTTAGGTGTAACCTGAAATCTGGCACAAACACATACAGGAAACATAATGTCTGGTCTAGAGGCTGTGAGATACATGAGTGATCCAATCATAGATCTGTAATAATGGACATCCACATCCTCCCCCTCAAGATCTGCAGTGATCTGTTTGTGTGTCTCCATTGGTGTGCTTGCTGGCTTTGAGTCTGTTAAACCATACTTGTCCAGGATGTCTTTCACATATTTGGATTGGTTTATGAAAATCCCATCTTTCCTCTGTTTCACCTGAAGCCCAAGGAAGAAAGTAAGTTCTCCCATGGAACTCATCTTGAAGCTCTTGTGCATTAACTCTTCAAACTCTTTACACATGTGATCATTTGTGGATCCAAAGATGATGTCATCCACATAGATCTGAACAAGTAGTGTGTCTTTCTTTCTCCTCTTAATGAACAAGGTCTTGTCAATGACTCCTCTTTCAAATTCATTTTTCAAGAGATAGGTAGACAGGGTGTCATACCATGCTCTTGGGGCTTGATGTAAACCATAAAGTGCCTTCTTCAACTTGTACACTCTGTCAGGGTGCAATGGATTCTCAAATCCAGGGGGTTGACAGACATATACTTCTTCATCAATACTTCCATACAGAAAAGCACTTTTTACATCCATTTGGTAGACTTTGAACTTCATGAATGAGGCATAGGCTAGAAATAGCCTAATTGCTTCAATCCGAGCCACTGGAGCAAAGACTTCCTCATAGTCTATGCCCTCTTCCTGAGTATACCCTTGTGCAACCAGCCTTGCTTTGTTTCTGATCACAATTCCTCTGTCATCCTTCTTGTTTCTGAAAATCCACTTGGTGCCAATTGCTCTATGACCTTTTGGAAGGTCCACCAAGTCCCAAACATCCTGTAATTTAAACTGTAGCAGCTCCTCTTGCATTGCTTCTATCCAACTTGGATCTTTCATAGCATCATAAGCCTTTTTGGGCTCAATTTGGGATAGAAAGCAAGTAAGTACAGTATTAACTGTATTCTGCTGATCTTGTAGCTCTTGAAGTCTGCTTTGATTCCTAGTCATCATGGGAGAAGCAATGTCTCCTATAACCAACTCAGGAGGATGATTTTTTTGAGTTCTTGATGGATGACCAGGTTCCTCAACTAAGTTCCCATCCAGATTTGACTCATTTAAGTCTGGATTTTCTTCAGCTTCTTCAAGTACTTCAGACTCTCTTGAAGTCTGATTTTCCTCTATTCTTCTCTCTTCTTCATTCTGAATGGGTTCAGCTTCCTTTTCTGGTTCACAGAAGTCAACAGGATCAATGGTAGGGAGTGGAAATATCACAGACTGAATACTGTTATCAGATGGTGGTGCATCCCTTTGTCCTGTATTCACATCACTACTGAAACCCAAAGAATTAGTGAGTGAATCAATGTCAAATAGCCAATCAGGACCTGAACCAATAGGATTTGGTATGTGCTCATTGCATTTGACATTGTCACTTTCTTCAATTATTCTAGAAGAGGTATTAAACACTCTGTAAGCCTTACTCTGAGATGAGTAACCAACAAGAAAGCCATCATCTGCTTTGCTATCAAACTTACCTAAGTGAGATTTGGTATTGAGAATTGTACAAGGACACCCAAATGGTTTGAAAAATCCAATAAATGGTTTCTTTTCACAGAAAAAGCTCATAAGGTGTCTTGTTTTTAGGCTTTATGACCAAGACTCTGTTTTGAACATAACAAGCAGTATTAACTGCTTCTGCCCAAAAAGTAGTGGGTAATTTTGAATCAGCTAACAGAGATCTAGCAGCCTCAATCAGTGTCCTATTCCTTCTCTCAGCAACACCATTCTGTTGTGGAGTCCTAGGAGCACTGTATTGTCTCTCAATTCCTTTTTCCTCACAAAAGGTGTTTAGATCAAAGTTTTTAAATTCAGTCCCATTATCTGATCTAATGACTTTCACTTTTTGATTTGATTGGTTTTCAATTCTAAGAATAAAAGATTTGATCAGTCCACTTGTCTCATCTTTAGTTCTCAGAAAATATACCCAAGTAAATCTAGAGTAATCATCAACAATAACTAAACAGTATGACTTCTTGCCAATGCTCATGACATTTGTAGGGCCAAACAGATCCATATGCAACAACTGAAGAGGATTTGAGATAGTGTTTATCTCTTTGGACTTATGAGAAGTTTTGTGTTGTTTGCCTTTGAGACATGCAACACAATGATCATCACATGAATAGACTTTTGATGGTAAACCCCTAACAAGATTATTTTTAACAAGTTTATTCATTGTTTTAAAATTCATGTGACACATCCTTCTGTGCCAAAGTGAAGATTCATCTATTGAAGCTTTTGAAACCAAACAATTTAGAGATGAATCAGATGAAACACTTTCTAAATCTAAACAATACACATTATCCTTTCTAGGAGTTCTCAATAGTATCATGTTTTCATCAACTACTTTGAATCCAGGAGCAAGAATAATGCATTCAGAATCAGTAAATAATATACTATGTTTCTTGTCACAGACCTGTGATACACTTAACAGGTTGTATCTCAATTGCTCAACATAGTAAACATCCTCAAATGTCATCTTACCTTTTGACACATCACCTTTACCACTTATCTTACCTCCTGCATGATTATTTCCAAAAGCAACATGTCCTCCATCAATTCTTTTGAAATTCTTGAGGCAGGCCATGTTACCTGTCATGTGCCTGGAACAACCACTATCAACATGCCAGATGCTCTTCCCCTTGAGCTGTTGGTTGCCCTGCACATCAGATAAATCAGTTAGTTTTTATTGGGAACCCAAGCCGAAGTGGTCTTGGGTCTCCCTTGCTCACCAAAGTACTTGCACTGGGTTTTGATGAGATTTTCAAACTTAGGTACTGCAGAATTGGAGTACTTTGTCAATATGATTGGTCTAGCAACACAAAAACTAGAAGCAGTATTAACCTTGGAAGAAGTACTAACAGTGTTAGCAACACTAACACTGCTAGCAGCAGCATTCTCTTGAAAAGAAGTACTAACAGTGTTAGCAGCACTAACACTGCTAGCAGCAGTATTGTCTTTAAAAGAAGTACTAACAGTGTTAGCAGCACTAACACTGCTAGCAGCAGTATTGTCTTTAGTATTGCTTCTAGCAGCACTATCCTTGTCAGCAGTACTATCTGAGGTAGCAGTACTAACATTAGTGCTTTTGGGGACCCATATATTGACACATTCCTTTTCAGTCTGTTTTCTCATGTGGCTTTTGGTTTCAGCTTGTTTCTTAGCCACATTATTCCTTGCAGGCTTCCTATAACCAGAAGATTTTTGAAAACTTCTTTGAAAACTTTTCTTTTGGTTAATAGGATTGAAATAACAGTGTTTGGCAAGATGATTCAATTTGCCACAAATAAAACAAGGTTTTGGTCTGTTAATCCTTTGCAGATCAACTCCTTGCTTTTGTGCCCACTGGTTATTCCAATTTCTTTGATTTCCCCTCTTTTTATCATGTTTTTGGGGCTTATTCTCTTGATGTTTCTTGCAAGAACAATGTTCACAATTATTAGAGTTCACAACAGTGGTCTGTGTATAATGAACTCCCTTTCCCTTTCCAGTCCTTTTCATCTCATTGTTCTTAACACATGGACTTACACATTTCTCATCAGATCCTTCTTTTTCAGTCTTATCCTCAACAACTACTTTATCTAATGGATCTACTTCAGTGGCTCCTTCAGGTAAGTCCTTCCTATCCTTGGTTTCTAATAGGTCTGACTTAGGAGGGATGTAGTTGTTGTTGTAGGGTGGAGGTGTGTCATTGTACCCTATGCCTGGTTTCAACTTACTATGGATTTGAGAGTTGATTATGTTGTCCATGATTTTAGAGGCACAATTAAACTTTTCTACATCAAGTTTAACTTTCTCAAGCTCTCCTTTTAGTTTCTCACACTCTATCCTGGATTCTCTAAGCTGGAACTCTAGACCATCCTTTTCCCATTTCCAGTAGTTTGTATCATAGGAGTGTTGAAGTTCATTGGCTTGAAAAGCCCTAATCTGTTCTTCAAACTTCTCAACAATTACTACATAGTCTTTTCTGTCCTTTTCTAATCTCTTAAGGTCATCACACATTCCCTGATTGTGATCTCTATACCTTTTAACAGTGTCTATACAAGCTTGAGTACAGAGATTAGATTTTACCTCAGTGGGAAGATCTGAAACTTCAGCCATAAGTGCTTGATTTTGGATGGCCTCTTCAGCTTGATCACTCCAATCAAATCCCATTCCTTGTTGAGAGACAAGAGCTTGAATAGAGTTTCTGTTTTGATTGGAACTTCCAGCCTGAGTTTGTTGATGGTTGTTGTGAGATGTTCCACCTCTGCATTCCCTGGCAAAGTGTCCCATCTTGTGACACTTGTAGCATTCAACTTTGGACTTGTCAAATCCAGCACAATCTTCTCTTCTTTGGGAAAAGTTGTTTCTCCCTGTCCTCTTTATGAATTTCTTCACCCTCATAGACAGCATAGCCATCTGCCACTTGATATCCATCTCTTCAAGATCATCAGCATTAATCTGTTCTAAGTCATCATTAATCAATGAGGAATTAACATGACTAGAAAAAAAAAGCTTCTAGTACTGAATCATTGGTCTTTTCCTGATTGACTCCTCCAGCAGCACTAACTGATTCAGGGTTAGCAGTAGAATCAGGTGATGCTGAAAGGAGTGCAGCATTATGTACATATCCAGAGGGCTTCTTTTTGGCTTCAACCTCTGCTTCAAAGACTCTAAGATCATTGTAAAGATCATCAAGCTCTTTATCTTCCAATTGGTCATTCTGTCTGAAGGACACAGTATACATTGTCCACTCTTCACCTAATGATCTTAAGAACTTTCTGTTAACATCATCAGCCTCCATCTTGACTCCCACTGTAGCCAATTCTCCAATCAGCTTATTAAATCTATCAAAAGTTTGAGTCATAGACTCATTCTTAGTAGAAGTAAAGTTTTCATACTGCTGCTTGAGAATTGCCTTCTGATTCCTCTTGGTGCTTTTAGTGCCAGTGAATCTCTTTTCCAATGCATTCCACAGAGTCTGAGCATCAGTGCAGTGATGAAATTGATGCTGATATTCATTGAGGATAGCCAAAAGCAGAGTGCTTAAGGCCTTCATCTCTATTTGTCTGACTTTTCTCTCTGCATCAGTCTTTGGAGGAGGTCTTTTGCCATCTGGTCCAATTCTTCCTTCAGCACATGGACCATTCTCTATGATATCCCAGATGGAATAATCAGTAAGCAGAATATACTGCTTGATTCTAATTTTCCACATGTCAAACTCATTGGGTCTGAGCATGGGAACCTTAGAAACAAGAGTACTATTTGATTCAATAGAATTGTCCATTGTTGAGTTCTAAGAAACACAAGCTCTGATACCACTTGTCAGGATCGAATCTTAACAAGACTAAAAATACTTAGAACTCCGAATTAAAGAATCTGCGGAATAGAACTTTAATTCACACAATCAAAGAACAATATATCAGAAAACACACAGCTGTTTTGTATTCACTGATTCAACTCACAAGCTTACAACCAAACCTCAATCTTGATGAACAGGCTCAATCAAGACGACTTCTACTTCTCTAGAAATAGGGTTCTAAACCTTGAGGTTAATTCTCTCTAAAATAAAACGTATATCGCGTATATTGTATGTATATGTGAATAGCTATCTATCAACATCTATTTATACTAAATAGTTACAAGATAACTATCAAAAATAAATTGATCTTCTGAATCTTCTTTAAGCATATCTTCATTCATTCCATCTTTATCTCCAAAATCTTCGCATACCAGACTTATCACATCAGCAGTATTAACTTCATTCAGCATGAGCAGTACTAATATTTTCCAGCAGCACTAGTTCATTCCAGCAGCATTAACTTATTCTAGCAGTACTAACCTTGCTTCAGCAGTATTAATCTATTCCAGCAGCATTAACTTGACTCAGCAGTACTAACCTTGTTCCAGCAGCATTAATGCATCAGCAGTACTAACAGAGTTCCCGCAGTATTAACTTTGTCTTGCAGTAGTAGCTATGTTCTGGCAGTACTAACCTTTACTGGCAGTAGTAACTTTGTTCTGGAAGTAGTAATGTTGTTCTGGCAGTATTATCCATACTTAGCAAATCTTCAGTTCCCAACAAAATACGTTTTTATTATAATTGGGTCTATCAAATGCACTAAAAATACGTTTTAAAAAACATTTTATTATAATTGGGTCATTTAAATACACTAACACATACGTTTTTATTTAAAACACACTTAAAATACATTAAAAATAAATTTTATATAAAAAAACCGGGTCGATCATGGACCAGGCCTTGTTTTTGAATGAAAATCGTAACCGGTTAAGGATTGGTGGGCCCAAAACGGTCTAAAATAGTCCCGGGTCTGACTAGTTCCGGTCCTCCGTCGCTCCCGGGCCAGGTCGGGCCCATTGGCCATCTTTACCTTTTGTACTCAAGTACTAATTGTTCATGGTCTTATGCTTTTGTGTACGTACTATGTAGTTCTATTATTTAAGATTAACCTATGTGCTGTTCTATGCCGATTTGACCTATTTAAAGGTCTTGAAAATTATGTAAAACTCATATCACATTAGTGCTTAGACCACAACTTACATTCATTGGTATTAATACAATTTGCTTGGAGTAAATTATGTATGATGGTATATACGGAAATTCTGCATGAATCGTCAAATATGCACTAGGAAGATTTAGTCTTGTGGTATCACCTTAGAGGTATGCACCTAGATCTTCGACATTTGGAGTAATTCCTTGGAGGTAGTAGTCAATGTGTCGAGCCTTGCGGTGTTACTCGTGGTAGTAGTCACTAAGGTAAATCGACTATTGAGGTCTCCCCCATTGATTCCAAATAATAAGCTATATACTTGTTTAAATGTATTCTAATCATTAATTTTTGATATATTATTTGTTCAAACTCACTAGACTTTTGGCCTAACACTTGTTTGGTGTCGATATGTATCTCATGTTCTAGTGGCGGGTCGCTAGGAAGAGTTTGGCAGATTTTAGGCGTGAGCTTGGGGCTACACTTTTGGGGCGCCATTCTTGAAGAACATATATTTGGTTATAGATGACGCTCATTTGTTATCTTATTTCTTGATTGGAATTAGATTAATATGTGGTTATCTCTTACCGTTGAATTACAAACTTGTAATTAAACACTCGTGTATTGTTCCCCCTTTTGGGGAAAGCTCGTGTCTTGACATTATATATCACATTTCTGTTTTCGGAAATTTTGTTTGTCTCAATTTTTGGGGTGTTACAAGCTTAAGTCTAGGCATCTTACATTCATACCTACTTTAGTTAAACTAGAGCTCTGATACCAACTTGTAACACCCTAAAAATAGAGGTAAATTTAAACTTGGATATGATGTAAACATGTCATCTATATAAAAGGAATCACCCAAAATTAGGAAATAGTAATAGTGTTTACATCTCGAATAATGGAATGATGAATAACTACATACTATGTAACACCCCAAAATAGGGGTTAACAAAAACTTCCATAAAACGGAAGAGTGGTACACATTGCTAGAGTGAAAGTGTACATAACATCATTTCATAACCTTTAATACAATTATTTAGTTAAAGTATAACTACTAAAGAAATACTAGCTTGGTTGCCCAATACTATAGCAATCCAAGATCAAAAGGGTGTTGGGAAGTTCTAATGTAAATCTTCCAATTCTTTAACCTTCCAACATCAATCCCAAGCTCACACCCGTTCTAAACCTTCTTGTGTCCGGATCCACTAATATCTGTAACATATAAAACACATAACAAGTGTTAGGCTTTTAAAGCCTAAGTGAGGTTTACACATAATACATAGATTATAATCATAACATGTAGGAAGAACAATTCGGTACATTCACAAATTGGATTCCATGGAGAAGGTCCATATCGCTACCTAGTTACATCATAATCGAAGATATACCTTGATTGATACCCCACGGTACAAGGCATAACACAACGGAAAACCCCACGGTATCCGAAGGTATGAACGAAATACATTTACCCCACGGTATGTATGATTATATCCTCCAATGCCTACCAGGTGCTCCTCCAATTAAGTGAATACCAAATTGTTAATCCAAATAAGATTCAAGCATATTAAGCACTTTAACAATGGTCCAACCATTTATCATAGTCCAAGATACTTCCATGTAGTTCACATTCCATCAGAATTCAACAATAAATCACCATGTTTATATTTCAAGAATAAATCCATTTGAACCATTAAGCCATCATTTATCATTAAGACATTTATTAAGTCATCATCTCAATATCACATACTATGGATATATAATCTAACCAAACTCTTAACATCAACATTTATTATGGCATACAAAGTAATAAACACAATTAAGCCACATTAACTTACTTGAACTCCTCTTATTTCCCTCTTAACCATTAAGAGCATGTTACTCATAATTTCCCATTTGCTATACCAAAATCAAGATGAGGAATAGTATATAAATGAAATACAAGCAATTAATCACAAGTTACTCACCTTAATTCTTCAATTGGTATAACCCTAACTTGATGATTTGAACTCAAACACTCCAAGAAGAAAGATGAAGATATATTGCCCTAAATCAAATTTAATTGGTAAGATTCATCTTCTAATTGCTTGAATTGAATTAAGATTGAGATATAAGAGTTTACCTTAACTTCAGATGGAAAATCGCCTAAGAGGTATAGAGCAGAGCAAAATATCAGATTTGAGAGTTCTCAGATGAAAGAATACTGATTTAGGACTAAGAGGTGGGTTTTAACCCCCTTTCAACACGTCAGGTGCTCGGCGCCAGCGCCCGCGCCAGTGCATCGGCGCCACCATCCGCGCCAACCTCTGTTTGGTCATTTCTCAATTTCCACTAATTTGGCCGTAACTTCTTCGTTAGAACTCCGTTTTTGCTCCGGAAAGAACCGTTGGACTCGTATTCAAATTACCCATCCAACTAATCCATAAAATCTAATATTTAACTTTATCATCTATTTTTCATTAATTTCCTTAAGGAATAAACTTACGAATTTCTATCGGAAGTTCTCAAATAACAAGTAACACTCACGGAAATTACTTAGGAAATCAATTATAATCTAAGAAGTCAAAATATAAAGAAATATTAGGACTATTATTACTCACAAGGATTTTCCGGGTGTTACATACTAATCTAAACTACATTAAGCTTAGATTATATACGGGTGTCACTACCAACTTCCCAAAAGGTTCTACCAAAAGCATGTATGCCAATTCAACCCAAAAGTTATCTATCCCAAATAGGGGAGAGCATCAGACGGGTTCGGGCGGATCGGGTGTAATAACCGGGTACGTTGTTGGTTTATTTAATTTTATTATTTTTAGTTTAAGGTAAGTTTGGGTTAGTTTTATGGAGTTATAAGTTAAGGGGTAAGTTTTAGTTTTAATTTTTATTTATAAGCTAAAGGGTATAAATTGCCAAGAATAGATAGTTGAGGGGGGTGTTTGGTTAAGTGATGAAACCTACACCAACACCACCGCCTCATCTAGTGATAAAGAAACAAAAATAGATATTATCTTCTACTTCTCATTTTGTTAGTTTTAGTGTATGTGTGTGGGGGTTTTTCACGACCAAGAGAGGGGAGAGAAAAAGAGAGATTGGAGAAAGTTAAAAGAAGAAGAAGAAGATTATTTCCAGCTGAAAGACTTACAAACAATCTGTGGAACAAAGGTATTCATCCTACTTAAGTTCTTTATTTTGTAGATAAAGCTTTATATGAGTTTAGAAGTAGGTTTTGATGATTTATGGATGTTTTTGGAAAACTAAGTTTATGGATAGTTGTTAATTATGGTCTTAAACATATCTGCAAAATATCAGAAACATTCATGGTCAAAATCTATAATTTTCTGGGTAAAAGATGAATTTAGTTAACTGAGATATTGATGAACATCATAGATATCGCAACCTTGAGTTGCGACATTCATGAATATCGCAACCTTGGGTTGCGACATGCTCAATGATATCGCAATGGTTAGTTGCGACATGTGGTGTATATCGCAACAGTTGGTTGCGATATGCTACTGTGTCGTAACAGTTGGTTGCGATATGAGGGGTTGTCGCAGTCGTTGGTTGCGACAAGGATTATCATTTTAGTGGGTTGCGATAACAGTCGAGGATTTTGGATATTTAAGAATTATTGGAGAGTCTTATGTGTTTGATTAGTAAAGGAATATATGTATTTGAATTGTTTCAGATTCTGTGAAAGATTGAATTGATTGAGAAAAGCATGGAAGTGTTTTTGGATAAACAATCGAGGTGAGTTTTACTTTAAAAACGTTTTCAAACTGGAATACATATATATAAATATATATAAGATGGATATGTGATAGATGGTGTGATTATGTGTTTACGTATGAGATGGATATGTGGTAGGAACGTGATGACGTGTTTATAAATGACAATATGATATATTGAGATATATATTGTATTTATATGTATATTACACTACACGAGTATACGTTAGCCGAACTAATAGTCGGTGGAGTTTTGGCTGTAATTGTCGTACGACGGTGTTGGCTGTAATTGTCGTACGGTGGAGTAATTGATTAGTTCGCTTGCAACCAACTAATTTGGCCATGTGAAGGATGAGTGGTACACGATGCACGAGTCTTGTTTGGTATATAAGTATTTGTGATATATGTGTGTTTTTATAAAAAGGATTACTAAATTGACAGGGATTATCTCACTAGACCGTTTGGTCTAACCCTCATTTTGTTTTCAAAAATATGTATTCCAGGTTCAAGAAGGTATAAAGGAAAAGATAAAGTGTAGGATGCGATTGATAGCTGACGAAGATTAGGAAATGCCTATGTTTTGTATTATATAGTTTTGAGACTATGGGACCGTACGTGACTTATTATGTATTTTCTTTTATGAATGTAACGACGTTATGTATAACATGTTAATTGATGTATATTATGTATGTCTTGGGATATCGGGTCGTTACAGATGGTATCAGAGCCCTATTTTAAGGGATTTAGGTATTCGTATCTGTACCTAGACTTAAACTGCATGTGAAGTAGGATGTCCCAATTATTGTAGAACCTTGGGATGATTAAGTATAAAAGGTAGAAGGAACATCATGTAAGGTAATTTCAGATTACACCTGGCCAGTGTAATTATGATCTTACAGGTACATGTTTGAACTGGAATACCTTGTTATATGGGGTATGTGCTTACGTGTATATTAATCTTGTCTGAATCAACAGAATGGCAAGCGGTACTCGAAATACGAATAGAGAAGGAGGAGGAAATCCTAACAGAACGAATCCCACAGTCGGAACAAGGGGAAGAGGGGGAGAAAGAGGTAGGGGCAGAACTGGAGGCAGAGTTCAGGGGCGAGGTACCGAATTTGTTACACGAAATGATTTGACGGCGGAAATGGGAAGACTTCAAGCCAATATACAAGCTATGTTCGATAGAACTCGTCACACAGAAACTGGAATACCAGATCCTAGTCTGGAAGATAAGATGCCCATTACACATACGGTCATACCGGTGCCAAGGAGGTGTGACTATAAAATGTTTTTAAATTGCAAACCACCGACATATTCAGGAGAAAGAGATCCAGTGAAGGCCATGAGGTGGCTGAAAGAGATAAAAGCTGTCTTCAGGACCAGCAAGTGTGCAGAAGAAGATAAAGTGCTATACGGACCCGCGATGTTGAAGGCGGATGCTCTATTTTGGTGGGAGGCTCTTATTACCTCTATAGGATCTGATGTGTACTCAACTTTTACTTGGGACGAATTCACAACAACTTTCAAAGGACAGTTTTGTCCTCAAGCAGCAGTTAGACAACTGGAAGAGGAATTCATGAACCTACATCAGAGAAGTTTATCGGTTAGGGATTACACTGCTCGTTTTCTGGAGAAGTCTTGCTTTGCGGAGTACTATGTTGCCACAGAGGCTCTGAAGATGGAAAGGTTTATTTTCGGGTTAAATCCAGAAATTAGAAAGCTAGTGATTGCAAAAGGACCCGATACCTTCTCAGTCGCAGTAGATGCCGCGGAAAATGTGGAACGGGATAATAGGAGAGACGTTGGTGATAAGAGTACTGGAAAAAGAAAATTGGAAGAAATGACGTACGATTTGGAGGAATACGAATTTCTGAGGTTTGATAGCCATTCACCTTTCAGACCAGCTGAAAGACCATGTCCAAAATGCAACCGAGTTCATCAAGGAAACTGTTATGTGGATTTCCGAAGATGTTATAAGTGTGGGAAGACTGGTCACATTGCTAAAGACTGTCACGTAACTCGATTCTGTTTCGTTTGCAATTCCCCTGATCATATTCAGTCAGACTGTCCACGATGGAAAGTACAGCAGGGTAGGATGACGGTGAGACCAACGGGTGTTAGGTCGGGAGAGGTACAAGGGTCTGAGGTACCGAAAGCAAAAGGTCATGTCTTCCAAATGACAACACAAGAAGAGGAGGAAATTCCGGATGAGGTTACAGGTATGATTCTAATAAACTCTATACGTGCTAAAGTGTTATCTGAATTCGGTGCAAACCAATGAATTGTGTTTCCATCCTTTTGTTGCTTATCTGCATTAGAAAGATATTTGATAATTGTGTTATAGATATAGAAGGGTGTGGGGTGCCTATTCAGCTATTTTCTATGGCTTTGATTGAGTTCGAGGTAGTAGTGAAAACTAAGTATCCATACCTTTTCGTTTGACCGAATTCCGGGACAGAATTCTATTAAGGGGGAGATGTTGTAATAACCGGGTACGTTGTTGGTTTATTTAATTTTATTATTTTTAGTTTAAGGTAAGCTTGGGTTAGTTTTATGGAGTTATAAGTTAAGGGGTAAGTTTTAGTTTTAATTTTTATTTATAAGCTAAAGGGTATAAATTGCCAAGAATAGATAGTTGAGGGGGTGTTTGGTTAAGTGATGAAAGCTACACCAACACCACCGCCTCATCTAGTGATAAAGAAACAAAAATAGATATTATCTTCTACTTCTCATTTTGTTAGTTTTAGTGTATGTGTGTGGGGGTTTTTCACGACCAAGAGAGGGGAGAGAAAAAGAGAGATTGGAGAAAGTTAAAAGAAGAAGAAGAAGATTATTTCCAGCTGAAAGACTTACAAACAATCTGTGGAACAAAGGTATTCATCCTACTTAAGTTCTTTATTTTGTAGATAAAGCTTTATATGAGTTTAGAAGTAGGTTTTGATGATTTATGGATGTTTTTGGAAAACTAAGTTTATGGATAGTTGTTAATTATGGTCTTAAACATATCTGCAAAATATCAGAAACATTCATGGTCAAAATCTATAATTTTCTGGGTAAAAGATGAATTTAGTTAACTGAGATATTGATGAACATCATAGATATCGCAACCTTGAGTTGCGACATTCATGAATATCGCAACCTTAGGTTGCGACATGCTCAATGATATCGCAATGGTTAGTTGCGACATGTGGTGTATATCGCAACAGTTGGTTGCGATATGCTACTGTGTCGTAACAGTTGGTTGCGATATGAGGGGTTGTCGCAGTAGTTGGTTGCGATATGAGGGATTGTCGCAGTCGTTGGTTGCGACAAGGATTATCATTTTAGTGGGTTGCGATAACAGTCGAGGATTTTGGATATTTAAGAATTATTGGAGAGTCTTATGTGTTTGATTAGTAAAGGAATATATGTATTTGAATTGTTTCAGTTTCTGTGAAAGATTGAATTGATTGAGAAAAGCATGGAAGTGTTTTTGGATAAACAATCGAGGTGAGTTTTACTTTAAAAACGTTTTCAAACTGGAATACATATATATAAATATATATATAAGATGGATATGTGATAGATGGTGTGATTATGTGTTTACGTATGAGATGGATATGTGGTAGGAACGTGATGACGTGTTTATAAATGACAATATGATATATTGAGATATATATTGTATTTATATGTATATTACACTACACGAGTATACGTTAGCCGAACTAATAGTCGGTGGAGTTTTGGCTGTAATTGTCGTACGACGGTGTTGGCTGTAATTGTCGTACGGTGGAGTAATTGATTAGTTCGCTTGCAACCAACTAATTTGGCCATGTGAAGGATGAGTGGTACACGATGCACGAGTCTTGTTTGGTATATAAGTATTTGTGATATATGTGTGTTTTTACAAAAAGGATTACTAAACTGACAGGGATTATCTCACTAGACCGTTTGGTCTAACCCTCATTTTGTTTTCAAAAATATGTATTCCAGGTTCAAGAAGGTATAAAGGAAAAGATAAAGTGTAGGATGCTATTGATAGCTGACGAAGATTAGGAAATGCCTATGTTTTGTATTATATAGTTTTGAGACTATGGGACCGTACGTGACTTATTATGTATTTTCTTTTATGAATGTAACGACGGTATGTATAACATGTTAATTGATGTATATTATGTATGTCTTGGGATATCGGGTCGTTACATCGGGGCCTAAAACCCAATCCCTGGTCGGGTTTCGGATGGGATCCTACAAAACTGAAACCCGTCCAAATAAACATCGGATATTCGGTTTTCGGGCCAGTTCGGGTTCGGATATCCACGGTCGGGTTTCTCGGTTTGGGCCTGGACTCGGCCCACTTCCAGGCCTGTTTTATTCCAAGTTTACCCACTTTCCAGGCCTGTTTTTTAGCCCAAGTTTACCCACTTTCCAGCCTGTTTTTAGCCCAAGTTTACCCACTTTTCGGTGCTGTTTTTCAGCAACTACAAGTCTACAATATATAAAAATTAAACAACAATAATTTAAATACAACTATGCAAGGTAAAGTACCAAACATCAAATTCCAAATAAGTAAATATGTTAGTTATATGTCAAATTACAAAACCGAATAAGTTGATAACTATTAACTAATAAGTGAAATAGTGAATAACCAAAGTCCAAAATACGAAATGTCCAAATCACCATCAAGCCAAATACCATATACGAACTAACGAAAGTGCAAGCAAAACCAAACCAAAAGACATGTTCACAATACCAAAATACCAAATGTTTCGAAATCAAACCAAATTACCAAACTACCAAGTCCAACCAAAAGACGTGTTCCGAAAGTTCCAACCAAATGACCAATACCATCAAGCCAAAAGTGAACAAGTGATCAAACATCCAAACCAATCCTGTAAGTTGGTAAGACGGTAACAAAAAAAACCAATAACCATAAATAGAATGATAAATCAAAAAACTCGTAGTATAGTCTCGTACCTTCAAATCACGAATCAACTTCAAATCCCTCCAAATCGTTTGAAGCTTGTGTACTAGGAGTATCTTCAGTACCACGAGCCGAAGAAGTTACAAGCCTCAAATTTTCCATTTCTGCACGTTTTAAAATTAAAAGCAACAAATTTTAAAGTGTTTATTATAATTTATAAATTATCAAACTCATAAATTAATGTCGTACGCGTAACTTTCTCAAACTTCTCAAGATCCTCTATGTTTTCTTCCACTGCAAGTGGTTCAGTAGGGCCCCTTAACCAATCTTGCGTACAGATAAGTGCTTCAACTATTTTAGGAGTTAGAGAACTCCTAAAATTATCCAACACCCTCCCACCTGTACTAAAAGTCGACTCGGGTGCAACGATAGAAATGGGTACGACAAGGACATCTCGTGCAACTTTAGAAAGGATGGGAAATCGTGCACTATTCAACTTCCACCACTTAAGCAAATCAAACTCTAAGCCATTATCATCTATAATGGCCTCTCCTAGATAAACATCCGACTCATTCATTTTTCTATCTAAGGCCCCACTTTCAAGTCTTTGCTTCTTCAAAAAGTTTTTATACTTTGATTGTTTTCCAAGAGGGGGGGGGGGGGGGTCCTTGTCCCGATTGCAAGTGGGATTGTGATTGGGATTGGGTTTAGGATTGGGAAGGTACAGAAAATTCTTGCAAATAATCTTCAAACAAAGAAGTGAGTTGAGACTTTACCTTCTTAAAACACGCTTCACCTCTTTCTTCACCAAACAATTGACAGAACTGGGATGGCATGTACTCCACTTTATCTCTTGGATCCAAAACATTGGCAAAGAAAATTACCAAGTTCATCTTCTCCGGATCACCCCAGTATTTATCAAACTTCTCCTTCATTTTGATACCCATATTCTGTTTATAGAAAAAAAATCAACGTAAATATGTAATATATAATTATAAATAAACTATAACAATGTAAATAAACTATAACAATGTAAAATTACATAATAAGTAGTTGTACCTTTTCAGTTAAATTCTGAGAAGCAATCATCTCTGTAAGCGTGAACCCCAAATCACATATCTCGGTAAGGTAACAATTGGAAGTGATATACAAAGAGCCTGAGATTCTTAGCGTTGTCTCATAAAAGGTCTTCAAAAGGGTTGCGAAGCTCTCTAAATACACCCAATCATAATCCGCCAGCACAGAATCACCCAAATCTATCTTGAACGAGGCATCGTGTCCATCATATGCTTCAAACACGATTCTATAAGGGATGGCATCCCTGGGCATCATATAAGTTGAGTTCCATCTAGTAGGAACATCAAGACAAAGAGAACTTCTTTCTTCCACCCCAAGTAACGTAGCCAGTTCTATAAACTTAAACAACCTAGCCGGTGAACCCCTTACCCACCTAACAGTCTCTCTAAGCTTCCTAACCGACGAATCTGCCATCTTCAACCCATCTTGGACAACCAAATTCAAAATATGTGCAACGCATCTCATATGTAAGTGTTGTGCCCTAACAGATGAACACCCCCAAGACACCAGTTTCAAGAACCCTATGGCAACATCGTTACAAGATGCATTATCTACTGTGATGGTAGAAATGTTTTTGATGCCCCAGTCAACCAAACAAACCTTTAACGCTTTGGATATTGCATCCCCCCTATGCGATTGGATTGGCACGAAAGATATTATTTTTTTGTTCAATCTCCATTGAGCATCAATATAATGTGCAGTTATGCACATATAATTGATCCGTTGCACGGATGTCCAAGTGTCTGTGGTTAAGCTAAGCCGCTGTGAGTGTTCCTTAAAAAACTTTTTAAGACTGTTCCGCTCTTCATAATAAATGGTGAATATGTCTCTATTAATTGTCCATCTAGACGGTATTTTGAACATAGGACACGCTTCTTGCACCCATTGTCTCCACCCCCTACCCTTTACAAACTTGAAAGGTAGTTCATCTATTATGATCATCTTGGCGGTTGCTTTCCTCACCCTCTCTTGATTAAAAACCCAGTTAGTCAACACACTTTCATTTTCAGAATTTGAAGCGAATGCTAACATGAATTGTCTAGTCTCTTTTGCCTGAGGGTTTTTAAGGCATGAAAGGGCATGGGTTTTTAGAGAGGAAGTCCCATGCTTTTTAGGGTCGGCAGCATATAATTTTGCACAATACTTGCACTTTTTTATGGTATTACCGTGCTCATCTAAAACTTTTTCAAAGTGCTCCCAATAAATTGACCTTGTTTCCGCAGCTTTACGTTTTTTTGTTTCAGGTGGTGGCGGAGGTGCACTACTATCGGCTTGCGATTGCATAATTCCTAAAGAGAAATCATAAACTTTTACATGTGCACTTCTAATCACTTAACAGTTAACAGTTAACACTTACTAAAATATAACCATAACACATTAATACCAAATTACCAATTACCAAAGTTAAGTTACTTAAGTACTTAAGTAGTTAAGTTTCACAAAGACACCAAGTGACCAAACAAAGACATAGGCAGTTAAGTAATCATATACCAAGTTACCAACTACCAAACATATATAGTTTAGCAAACAGAAGTAACTAAGTAACCACAGAAGCTTTATCAATTATCCATATATTTCTTAGTTTCTTGAACAAACAGAAAACACAATAACAAAAACACATGAAGTCATGAACAAACAGAAAACACAATAACAATAACAACTTAGAATTTAGATTTTAGAACAAACAAAAAAATTTGTAACTTACAGTGTGTTTGTCAAGAAATCAGAAACAAAAAGTAACCATATAGATGATAAATGCTTAGCAATTGAAAGTTGAAACCTGTGAACCAAAAATCAGAAGAAATCAGAAACCCAAATAATCAAAATCATTAAAACCCTAGAAAGTAGCCATAGATGGCATCTATTACATGCTTACCTACTGTGTGTCGATTGTCGAAATAGTGGAAGTCTCGATGGACGATGGGTCGCCAGCGATGGAGTCTCGGCTATGGGTGGCCGATGATGGAGGGTGAATCGGCGATGGGGTGGGGTTTGGGGTTATCGTGGTTCGTCAGTTTGTGGGTGGGAGTGGGACTGTGGGAGTGCAGATTAGGTTAGAAAGTAAAAAGTGAATCAAATTTGTGTTTTGTAAATGTTAATATGTTATTTACTTATTTTAAATTTATTAAAAAAAATATTTTTTAAAAAAGATCGGATATTCGGACAGGTCGGGTGGGGTAAACCCATCCCCAACCCGATCCTACTTACCCGTATAAAAAATCGGGGATCGGGGCAATCGGGTAGCGGGTTTTCGGGTTACGGTTTTTTGACCATTTTTTGGGTCGGGTCGGGGCAGTCGGATATCTCGGGTTTTGCTCACCCATAATCCCAAAAATGTCATCTAGCGGTATCCATTATCCACTCAAGACTTCGGAGCCCCACCGCTAAAAGAACCTGATATACATGTCATTTTAAAGAAAAATGTTAGGTTTGACGCCTAGTGAGAACAAACGGTTAAATGATAAAACTGTAAAATGGTAAAGCAAAAACATAGCTTTTATCAATTCAAATAATAACAATACAACATTACAATCCCTTGGAAGGGCCTTTAATATCGTAAGGTAAAGAATCATTGACTCTAGCTTGATTATGAAAGACCACTTTAGAACACAAGAAGATTTCAAGCCTTAAATGCCCAAAACTTAGCAATAAATGAGAGAGGTTCGTTCTTGAGAGAGATATTAGGTGAAGTAGGAAAGGTATGAGAAGTGAGAAATGAGAGAAAGCTGAAAAAACGTATTTATCACCTTTTGGTACCTGCGGGCGACATTGTTGTGCTAAAATGTCATGGCAGCGAGTCATTGCCGCACAAAACAAACAAAAGGTGCCCCCTTCTCAGCTACTTTGTCAGATTACATTGACATTTGTCATAATCGCATGCCATTGTAGTTGAACACGTATGGAACACAAAATCCAACTTGTCTTACTCGAATCTCGATTCTCTTAAGGACTAAAATCAATAATTCCTAACACCAAAATTCATGACTTGGAAGTTATAGAAACGTACGGGGTGACTTTACATACCGAAAAATCCGGGTATTACAGAATTTGGGTCCCTAATTTTTATTTTACTAAAGTAAAAATTGACAAATTCGTTTTTTAACTGTTTAGCCAGGTCCATAAGTTGCGGGTTTGGATATTGCGGATGTAGTAACATCTAGGCATGAGAATAAGACCCACCCCATTAGGAAACTCGGTGTACCCACCCCGATGGGGGCAGGGATCCCCAAAAGTTAAAAACCGGGGATGGGGACGGGTAACGTGATCCCCGCCCCGCATCGTTCCGTCCCCGAATATTAAATAGATTATATATGTTTATTATTAATTATATTATTTATAATGAATTAGATTCAATATCTTTTAGATTTAGAAATATTATTTTGACATTTCTTCTTATATACAAGTTTTAAATTGTTTTATTTTTTTTAGATAAAAAAGAACGTTGAAAACCGAAAGTGTTTGATCAAACGATTACGTATAATGTTGCGACTTTGTTCACATATGAATATCTGATACTCCATAAATACAATTTTTAAAAATATGTGAGATTTAAACATGGACAATTATTGATCAAGTGTGTATTTAACATAATTGATTTAAAAAAATCTTATATTAACGAGGAATAAATCCCCGATTCCCCGTTGGGAATCCCTGTTCCCCTTCTGGAACGGGGATGAGGATGCGTCATAGGGGTGTTCACAGTCCGGTTTAGGCGGTTTAACCCCTCAAACCACAAACCAAACCGCAAGTAGCGGTTTATTAGATTTTCAAACCGAGCGGTTTGACATCAAGTGTCTAGATCGGTTAAATCAGACAGCGGTTTAGGTGGTTTGGTCCGACCAGCTTAGGCAGTTTGTGTAACACCCTCAAAATTAGAAAGAGCAAATAAATAAAAATTTCGATTAAATAGACAAATTAGGATAAAATTCTTACTACAAACCATCCTTGAAATTACCTCGAAATAAAAACGTCACAACTTCGACATCATCGTTAACCTAAGTGACTACACAAGTCGGGTGTTACTCAACCCAATCCAAAGTTGTTATTCCCAAAACGCGGAAGACTTCACCAATTCACTTACTTCTTTTACACGCATCTAGCTCTCCACTCTTCATAAAGTCACTATAACTATTCCCTAACCGGAATCTGTTGCACATGCCGACAAAATAAAAAGGTTAGGCTAACGCCTAGTGAGTTCAAGAGTTTTCATCTTCATAGAATATTTCGTTAAACGAAAAGGATGTAGTTTGAAAACATATTTTCCAAAATGATTTGTAATAATTATGCACACAACTCATTTTTCCAACGCACACCATTTCTGTGACGAAAACTTTCATATAAAGCGTTCCCAAATATATATACTCAAATCCAAAACTCACTCAAAACGTGGATAAAAGTTAGATTTCCAAATAATATAAACGTGGCTACAACTCCATTATTCACAACATCCAAACAAGGATGAGGCATAATACATTGCCCGTAAATCATTGAAAACATTCCATATAAATATAAAACATCACCGAAAACATGAATGAGGATAAATTCTCAAAACAACACCTTTCGACGACGGGGGAGACCTGGTTCCATTGAATGTGACAGAACGGAAGAGTAGGCCACATATTCATGGTAATGAAACCATACACTTGGATTATATTCGTAAGACAAATCAAACTCGGCTACTTAAAGCGTACACTTGTGGAGTATCAACTTCAACCCCTCTAGGTCTATACATTGAGCTATCCAAATCCAAGAAAGCACATTGGAATTACACATTATTGTTCATGAGACAATGCCCGACCATATAGGCCCACATCTTACTTATCATGAAACCCGATGCCTATTCCGTGCTACAATGTGGAAAACTAGCGTCCCAACATTGTACATAAAAACTCAAGTGCATATAGATCCATAGCAAAACATTACATGACTCCAAAAGAATGAACTAGCGCATTCAAAACATGTAATTCTTAAATAAATATGAATCGTGTCCAAAGCTCTACGTTGAGCTATCAAAACTAGACAATTGTCCCCAAAACCCAACATAATCAACTTCCGAGACACAATCTCAACAAATCAAAAGATCTCTTGTTAAAAGTCACAAAATGAAATAAAACGTGAATACCCCACGTTTATGCGAAACATGCTTCATAAACATAAATAATCCCACACTACTCTAGGTTTAGATGAATCATTTTTCAAAACACCCATCAAGATGCATTTATACCAAAAGACTTTACACTCGTAAGATAAATCGTTAAACATATCAAAACCCAAGATTTACTCATCTAAATACTTAAAATGCATCCTTTCCCCAAAATCAAAGGGTTTTCAATTTTCAAATGTTCGCTAGGTCGGGAATGACCAAAATCCAATGACCCACACGTTGGTATTTTCAAAACATAACACAAACTATGCATATTTCCAACAAATACAAAAATGCATTTTTACCACATAAACTGCATTTGTGCAATAAATCACCAAAACATTTTCACCTATGTTTCATTTATCAAATTACCCAAAAATCCCAAATATGGGTATTTTACAATGTTTATAGAGTTAAATGCTTCAAATGATCAAAACTCGCCAAATAACTCAACTATTGGTAATTTTATCTAAAACACATAAATACTTGAAAATAACATTTTTGGCATGTACAACGTTTTTACAAATCAACTTGAACTCACCTTGCTAGATTTAGACTAAATATAGATTTTCCCCAATTAGAGCTCCTTTGAAGAAACTTGAATCCTCAAGCCAACTCTTCCAAAAACCTAGATCCATAAGTTTACAACCATCAATAATCATATTCAACCATTTAAAAAAACGTTCCCTAAACATTTTCATCAATAACCTCAACTTATACCAAAACCCTAATTTCCATTAATGAAGAAAAGAGAAAGTTACCTCAACCACCACATGAATCCACCAACCAAACACCTCTAGGGTTACCAATATGAGCTTCCTTCTTCATTTCATCCAAAGAAAGAGAAGGGTTTAGGTGAGGGTTGGGTAAAACCCTACAAAGTGTAGAATCACCAAAATGAAAGTGAGATGAAGAATTCCAACCTTCATCCATAAATCCTTGCTAAGAGATGGGGGAGAGGCTCTGAATCACAAGATTTATGGATTAAAGGGCTTAAAAACGCTTTAGAGGGTTAGGGTTCGGTTTGGGGGAGTTTTGAGGAAGATGAATGGGACAAAAATGAGAAAAGGGCTGAAATCGCGACTTTTAAAACCTCCAGGGCCCGTCAGCTAAAGTGACATGCGAGAGTGACAAGTGTCACTTTCGCTGAGCACTCTCGCCGTGGTCCCGTGGCTCTTGGTACAAAACCGGCGAGAGTGACATGCGATTGTGACACATGTCACTTTCGCTGGTCACTTTAGCCGAGGTTGTACCGAAAGTTGTTTTGGCCACAACTTCTTCGTTTTAGCTCCATTTTTGCTTCAGAAAGGTCGGTTGGCTTCGTATTTAATTTCTCCATCCAACAAGACTATAAAATCCAGGATTAAACCCAAAGTCCTATTTCTTCTATTTCTCTTGACTTGAAATTATACTTACCCGGAAATTACGGGTGTTACAATCCTCCCACCCGTAAAAGAGATTTCGTCCTTAAAATCTAGCTTCCCATGTAATGATGCCCTTGTAATTGTCTGTCTCTGTTTACGAGGAGTTGTCTCGGATCCAATTGACAGAACTATCAAGATAAAATTCATGCTGATACTCACAACAAATGTCCCCTTAGACACATTACACTTATATCTGAGTGAACGCTTAACTCACTAGAGTAGCTTCTAACCATAAGACTTCGGTTGTCTCCCAACCTTAGGTGACCCATATTTCCCCAATGTCAGATCCCGACTTCCAGTCAGTCCAAATCTACACGCTTTTAAACTCTTTCTCAAACCAATCCAAGGTTTGACCACTACCAAAACCAACAAAATTCCCAAATTCAACTGTTTCCGTTGCTGAACTGACACTTAACTCTAACGAGCACTATTAAACTTCAAAACAGACGGTCGTCCCTGACCCATCGATTATACAACTCCAAGAATACGTCCAATTACCAATCATACAATCGACAAATTCTTTTACTATCAGGGAAAGTCATCCTACTAAATCTGGTTATCACGGATTGAACTTCTTAAGATCACTACAATCGATAGCACCATCCCAAGATTCGAAATACACTAACGGTTCTTGGTCTCGAAATCCAAATGTTGACACCTAGCCATTTCACCAAGATTCGAACCACTGCAGAACTCTATACACGAGTCTCATTGGTCGAGCATACCCACTGTAACAACCCAATTTCACTAAAATAAAACTTGTAACAATACAACCAAAATTGGTCCCAAAGTATACAATTGATGCTACTTATACTCTAAGTTCGCAGTGGATAACACACCCACAACTGAGATGCTACAGGAAGCCCGACGGTACTCTACAAGTCTTCGCTAGGCTCTAGATGAAATCCCAAACACGACTATCACCTGAAAATGGTTTTAGTTTTTGAAAAGCGAGGGTTAGACCATGAGGTCTAGTGAATTCCCTCTTAAACGTATTCACAAGCCATTTAAGAAAAACGTTTCATTTCAAAACAATAACACATCAACATATACTCAACAAGGGTGTACACAGTGGTATAGACTATTTAACACCTTACAAAGCCAGGCACGACAACTCGACACCTTACAAAGCCAGACACGGCAACTCGGCACCTTACAAAGCCAGGCACGGTGTAACGTCCCAAAAATTACAATGAATTTAAAATTTTAAAAATAATGCATTTCGTTACAATCAAACCATAAGTTAACAAATCTCATTACAATAAAAATAAACGTCGTTAATTAAAACCGTCAAATGAAATTTAAGCAGCGGAAAAGTTATATAATTAAATCCCCATTTAAAAAGTTAAACTTAAACAGCCTTCGCCTTGCGCCCGTGTGTACCGTCATGCCCGACTGCTACTCGCACCTGAAATCATAAGATATTGGGAAGGGGTAAGCACGAAGCTTAGTGAATTCCATCACATGCGCAGATAGGAATTATATACACATCACCCCTATCCGCACATAAGCAACAACATCACAGTTACATAAAACGAGTAAACATCTACAAGTAATTATGTATCCAACACCTCGGTCCCACCGAGCCCTCGGTCCCACCGAGTTGTAATGTAACACACTCATCACACCGAGTTCCCACAACGTTTCCTTCCACTTCCTCGGTCCCACCGAGCCCTCGGTCCCACCGAGTTGTAATGTAACACACTCGTCACGCCGAGTTCCCACAACGTTTCTTTCCACTTCCTCGGTCCCACCGAGGTGTAATGTAAAACATTTATACTAAGCATTTAAACCAATCAAATATTACACACCACAAACAACTAGTTCACACCACAAAGACAGTAGTACATACAAACTACTATGACATGCATACAACCCCTAACTACACAGTGAGAGAACTCACCTTAAAGCAACGCGAGTATCCGCAACCGCAATCACAAGCCGGCCAACTTCACTCACCTTCTCCCACCTAATTAAGTGTTAACAAATGTCAAAGTGACGCCCCAACCCAAAACCACGACTACTAAATTATAACATACACATTCCAGCTTTTACTCTAAAAACACAGGTCTGTTCGGGACCTGTTTAACCCCTTGTAAACTGATAAATCCAGAAATATTAATCCATAATCACAAATTCCCATGTCTTAGGGTTCCAGGGACATATCGCACGCGCTCTAACGATTTTTCTACAATTTATTATGGATTTTACAAAACCGGTTAACTGCACAGCGAAAAACAGCACCTTTCATTACAAAACAGCGGTTTGACACTAGCTAAGGTCCGAACTGGTTTTTCCGCAAAACATAAGAAACTTACTAGACTCATAAAGGGAACTTTTGGCACTGGTTTCATCCCAATCCGACATTCCTAGCAGAAGTTATACTCGATACAAAAACAGGGACAGAAACTGCAGTTTCACATAAAATGACAAATAATGCTTAGTAACCCATTAAGCCATAGCTTAATCCAAACAGACCCGAATGAACCTTTGAGGATGCAAACAAATAGGGTATTCTAAGTGCAAGTAAAAACAACCCCCAAACATACAATCAACAACCACAATGAGACCCCAAAATTTTAGCGTGGAAAACCCCTCAAAATCGAGAGTAAAAACCACGGGACTACTAGAGCCACTTCAAATCCACTACCACCAATATTAGAGCAATACAAAGTCTTCTCTAGATTATACTAGAGGCATACAAAACTATCATACACTTGGAAATAAGCACATCAAGATGTATGGAACCAAAATAGAGCAAGAATGGAGAAAAATCACCACAAAGTTACTGCTGTGCAGAACCTCACGAAACCATGACCTCCGGACCTCAAAACCACGATCCCACCGTCCAGAATGTTGATGAAGATGTCGTGAAGCTGCTCACCAAAAATCACGACGATCCGACCGTTCAATCTCCGGGAAACAGAAGTTTTCTGCAGCTAGGTTTTCAAAATACGAAAATATTGAGCTCCATCCCTTTTTTTCTTGTTACTCACGAACACCACACCAAAAAATGATACAAGGGTTTGGTTTGGGTTGCATGGGCCGAAACTCTCACTTTTTGGCCCCTTAACAATTTTGGTCCCTCACTACATCCTTCTCGCAAACTAACCACGTCTTGACATATTTAACTATTAGGTCCAATTCGTCTAACCCCGTTAACGGAAACCATGATAAATAAAACTTAAAAAAAAATTAAAACAAAGAAATTACATACCGGGATACGGGCTTTACAACTCTCCCCCACTTGGATTAGACTTCGTCCTCGAAGTCTACGTCCGCAAACAGCTCTGGATAGCTTTACCACATCTCAACCTCGGGTTCCCAAGTCCACTCGGAGCCCTTTCTGTGTTGCCACTGGACTTTCCTCAACTAGAATCTAAATTTCTCACCCCGTCTAGAATTTCTCGAATACTTTTCTTACTAACAAAACTCCTTCACGGATATTGGAAATATGATCGGAAGAACACTCCAACAACTGAATTCATTCCTAGTCAAACGACTTCGGTTGCCTCCCAACCTTAGATGTTCCATACATCCCGATTCAACTTGCAAGCTCTAACCATCCTAAAGGTGCTCACCAACATACCCTACAGGATACTCGAATCCGATAATTCCTACCATTACTGCCGATTAACTTCCACGAGTTCTAATAGACTCCCAAAATTATTTCACACAGATCATCAAACCAGTAAACTTATAATCACCCACGCAGGTCATTCCACCATAACCATTCATCACAAATAAGCATCTCAGGGTTACTACTACCATCATCATAATTATTTTCAAATCGGCTACAAATCTCCGATTACACTAAAGGTGTTTGGCCTCAAGCCCAAAAGTCGACACCTAAATATACTACTTACTTCAAAACGGTTATTGCGCATTTATTCTCTTAATTACAAAGGGCATCCTTCCCTTAACCGACACTATTCGGCCTACCATATTAACACGTGTGGAATACCCAATCCTCCACCGTCTACTTATCTCACACGCTCGCTCTAGGAAGCCTAGTTACACTGTATCAAAATACTCCTTAACGCCTACCTCCCAGGTACGTCTCAAGGCCCGACGCATCGGAACTACCTCCCAGGTAAGTGCTCAAGACTATATCTTCCTAGTGCCTACTAGAAAGTCAATGTCATAACACAAGAATACCGGGGTCCCACCCCGAGATACCCAACCGACCATTACCAACGACTGACTGTCATGACCAAGGATCCAAAGCAAACAGTCTACCAACAACATGCCTATCCCGGAATGACTCACTCACCCAAACATGTAAATACTCAACGTGCAATAAATGCAAAACTGTGCAACAAAAACAATCCAACAACAAGACTCCCCATCGAGCCATTAGAACCGTGCAATTGACCCCTGACTATCTCAAAGTCAAAACCGAGCAAAATGCTCCACGCTTGCTAGACCCATAGTCGGTCAAAACGCGTTTAAATAAAGTTTAAGCAAGCAATACTCTAAAATCAACATTAGTCCCAAACTCAACACGGGTTAAACAAAAGAGTTTTCCAAAAGGACTCACACCCTTAAAATTCTTAAAATGACACATAACACTTAAAAGCGCATTGCCCAAATGGTTTACAATATATTTTCAACGTCAAGATTTTTTTTTCTTTTTTTTTATTTTTTATTTTTTTTTCATTTCAAAAAGACCGTAAGCAATAAAACTACTATTACCAGGTCGGTAGTTACGCAAAAATGGACACGCTTGTCCCACATATGAAAATCATGTTGAAAACTATTTCATTGCAGCTTAGTTTACTCACAGAACGTAAAGCGAAATAAATAATTTCTTTGAAAATGAACCGTCACGGTTCTAGCATGAATTGACTCATGACATGTATTTAAAGTAACCGCTCGACCTTACACCGGGTGCGACAAAAGTGTGCACATAATTTCAAAATCAGTTCCACGACATTTGACCCCAAAGTTTCTCTTTTTCAACATTCAATGTCGTGGCACAGGGTTCACCAACAAATCTTGCGCGCGCCGGCTAGTCATACAAAACGATGAAACGGTTTACAAATATATTTTTGTTAAAACACAACTGTCTCGTGTAAGTTTCAAACTTAAAGATAAAAACCAATCCGTTTCCATCATTTGAAAATATCGACTAAAACCTCATTAAATCTCAAAAGGTGGGGTTCTTTAAATTGATTTCCAAGATTTCTCCAAATGGTCACATAAACAAATAAGATATGCACCTCGTGAAATTAAACCCACACGACTCAACATGCCGTAAAACAAAACTTATTTAACGAAATCACTCAAATAGCTTTATACAGACATCGTGGAATGTAACTTTCCGTCTCAACTCTAACATATGTGGAGGAGTTCCAATGTTAAAGTCACAAGCCGTAGTCACTTGCCCAACATTTTAAACACCACAAAACACGGATATCATCTTACCCGAAAGAACCGTTGGAAAAATAACGAAATGAGACAAATTCTAACAAAGTTTGCACTCCCGTGATAAAACGATTTCATACACTTTCCAAACCATATTTCAAAATCTTGTGTGTGTGTGCTGAACATTTCCCAAAATTCCAAAACACCATCCATAAAATGATTTGAAACACGAGAATTTGTTAATGCAATCTATTTCAAAGTCAAACTTTGTGAATGACTTAGTCGGCATTCTACGCCTCGACTCCTACTCCTCCAAATCTCTCCGGTCCACTAAGGTCATCCGGACATTTAAACCTCTTAGGCAAGTTAAGAAATTACGTCAAATAATCCCTACGATTTTTTCCTCAAATCAAAGTCGGCTCTATAAGCCTATGATTCTAGCACAATCGTCCATCTTGGCCCGAAACAAACATCATCCTTATCGTCACTCCAAGTGATCAATACTAGAATCGTCCTTTTATTCCAACAACTACTAATTTTATAACCTTCGACACTACCCCAGCGATCATCCCATCAAAGCAAAACAAGTACACACCTGTACTAGTAGGTTTACTATAGTCGTTCCTCCTTGCGATGGCTATTCCGGGTAGATATTACAACGAGTTATTAGCGCATAATAACTCACACTAACAACGCTCACGCTCAACTCCTTGGATTCCTCGTGACTTTCCCCGACTCGAGCATTGATCCTGTGTTTCCAATAGTAGGAGCTCTACTACTACCTTCCACACCTATCATCACTCGTTCCGAGTTCCATCCGATGGGTCCAACTAGTTTCTCGCCGATAACTACACACATATGCCCGCACCGGCATATGTACACACTCTTCCTAGCTCCCTAGGAATTCCACCCAACTCCACTACCCTTGCTATGACGAAATCCCCACTAGTCATGACAAGTCGCCTCGCGAATGCACAGTCGCACACAGTGTAAAACCAGATAGACATTTGAATATAAGATTCTATCCTACAACGGTTGGACTCAAACAAGAGCTGCGCAATAGAACTAAATCCGACATTCTAAGGCTATTTGGTTCCTACCGCATACAACCTATAGTGCATTCACTTAACAACTTATCAAGGCTAGCATGAACTCCTATTAGCAAACAACAAACATGCAGTACAATGTAATAAGCACCAAACAATCTAGCACACATACTCCTATGTTCTAGAAAGCAATCTAGCATACATACTCATATGTAAACACTCTTCCCAGCTCACTAGGAATTTCATCTCATCCCACTACCCTTGCTACAACGGAATCCCTGTTAGCCATAACGAGTTGCCTCGCGAATTCCCAGTCGCATGCAGCGTGAATCAAATAGACATTCGAATACAAAATTCTATCCTAGAACGGTTGGACTCAAACAAGAGCTGCGCAATAGAACTAAATCAAATATTCTAAGGCTATATGATTCTTACTGCATACAACCTATAGGGCCTTCACTTAACAACCTACTATAACTAGCATTGATTCCTACCAGCAAGCAGTCATGATACAGTACAGTGTAAACAACATAGGCAATCTAGCATGCATACCCTATGCCTAGAAAGCAATAAATACACTAAGTACCGTACCTTCCCAAATAGCGTCGGCTGACTGTACACACTGCGCCCTCGATCACCGTTTCCCAAACGGGTTTTCCTTTTCCCTTTATTCTAAAAGATTTTAGTAAAAGAAATTGAAATTTCATAGCCGCAACTTGAGACCAAACACACCGAGATGTGTCTGATTCACTCAAGCTGTACTCTGATACCAAGTTGTAACGTCCCAAAAATTACAATGAATTTAAAATTTTAAAAATAATGCATTTCGTTACAATCAAACCATAAGTTAACAAATCTCATTACAATAAAAATAAACGTCGTTAATTAAAACCGTCAAATGAAATTTAAGCAGCGGAAAAGTTATATAATTAAATCCCCATTTAAAAAGTTAAACTTAAACAGCCTTCGCCTTGCGCCCGTGTGTACCGTCATGCCCGACTGCTACTCGCACCTGAAATCATAAGATATTGGGAAGGGGTAAGCACGAAGCTTAGTGAATTCCATCACATGCGCAGATAGGAATTATATACACATCACCCCTATCCGCACATAAGCAACAACATCACAGTTACATAAAACGAGTAAACATCTACAAGTAATTATGTATCCAACACCTCGGTCCCACCGAGCCCTCGGTCCCACCGAGTTGTAATGTAACACACTCGTCACACCGAGTTCCCACAACGTTTCCTTCCACTTCCTCGGTCCCACCGAGCCCTCGGTCCCACCGAGTTGTGATGTAACACACTCGTCACGCCGAGTTCCCACAACGTTTCTTTCCACTTCCTCGGTCCCACCGAGGTGTAATGTAAAACATTTATACTAAGCATTTAAACCAATCAAATATTACACACCACAAACAACTAGTTCACACCACAAAGACAGTAGTACATACAAACTACTATGACATGCATACAACCCCTAACTACACAGTGAGAGAACTCACCTTAAAGCAACGCGAGTATCCGCAACCGCAATCACAAGCCGGCCAACTTCACTCACCTTCTCCCACCTAATTAAGTGTTAACAAATGTCAAAGTGACGCCCCAACCCAAAACCACGACTACTAAATTATAACATACACATTCCAGCTTTTACTCTAAAAACACAGGTCTGTTCGGGACCTGTTTAACCCCTTGTAAACTGATAAATCCAGAAATATTAATCCATAATCACAAATTCCCATGTCTTAGGGTTCCAGGGACATATCGCACGCGCTCTAACGATTTTTCTACAATTTATTATGGATTTTACAAAACCGGTTAACTGCACAGCGAAAAACAGCACCTTTCATTACAAAACAGCGGTTTGACACTAGCTAAGGTCCGAACTGGTTTTTCCGCAAAACATAAGAAACTTACTAGACTCATAAAGGGAACTTTTGGCACTGGTTTCAACCCAATCCGACATTCCTAGCAGAAGTTATACTCGATACAAAAACAGGGACAGAAACTGCAGTTTCACATAAAATGACAAATAATGCTTAGTAACCCATTAAGCCATAGCTTAATCCAAACAGACCCGAATGAACCTTTGAGGATGCAAACAAATAGGGTATTCTAAGTGCAAGTAAAAACAACCCCCAAACATACAATCAACAACCACAATGAGACCCCAAAATTTTAGCGTGGAAAACCCCTCAAAATCGAGAGTAAAAACCACGGGACTACTAGAGCCGCTTCAAATCCACTACCACCAATATTAGAGCAATACAAAGTCTTCTCTAGATTATACTAGAGGCATACAAAACTATCATACACTTGGAAATAAGCACATCAAGATGTATGGAACCAAAATAGAGCAAGAATGGAGAAAAATCACCACAAAGTTACTGCTGTGCAGAACCTCACGAAACCATGACCTCCGGACCTCAAAACCACGATCCCACCGTCCAGAATGTTGATGAAGATGTCGTGAAGCTGCTCACCAAAATCACGACGATCCGACCGTTCAATCTCCGGGAAACAGAAGTTTTCTGCAGCTAGGTTTTCAAAATACGAAAATATTGAGCTCCATCCCTTTTTTTCTTGTTACTCACGAACACCACACCAAAAAATGATACAAGGGTTTGGTTTGGGTTGCATGGGCCGAAACTCTCACTTTTTGGCCCCTTAACAATTTTGGTCCCTCACTACATCCTTATCGCAAACTAACCACGTCTTGACATATTTAACTATTAGGTCCAATTCGTCTAACCCCGTTAACGGAAACCATGATAAATAAAACTTTAAAAAAAAATAAAACAAAGAAATTACATACCGGGATACGGGCTTTACACACGGCAACTCGACACCTTACAAAGCCAGGCACGACAACTCAAGAAGTCCCCCACTGTTCAACCCGACTCCACCCATAGCAGTAACCAAACAAGCATGTAATCAACATTCACGCATAACTGTACGTATAAACAACTTGTATGCAATTGTAAACATTTCTATGTCATGCACAATAAACCTTTCCAAAACGTTTAATCATGTCGTCATGCTCGTAAACATAATCAGTTAAGAAACCTTTACCAAAACGTTTAGTCATGCTCAAACCAAATTCAGATACGAAATCCTTAGCAAAACATTTCATTTGCACCAAAAGGGGTTAAGGGAACTCACCTTAGCATTCGCACATCGACACACGCTCCGAAACACACTTTAGCTCAACCGAACACCTGAATTGGACGTCATAAGAATGGTATTAAACCACCTAATTACATCCCAAAACATCCCTACTAAGCCCCTAAAACAAACCCCCAAACGGTGCCTCGATTCTAGACCCGAAACCCGAAGCGAACCGAAGAAGGTGCGCAAAACAGAGGCTTACGCCACTTGCCACGCGGTTTGCAAACCGCGGGACAAACCGCGTAAGTCCCTGTTCGTGACTCCCCAGACTGCACTCCAAAATTCAGTCCGAAAACTTAACTCTAATGCCCCCAAAATACTCCCAATTCGACTTTTAAGCATCCAAAATAAGATAATGGATGTTCTAGACATTTCCCCACAATTACCCATCATCAAAACATCCAATAATCCAACCATTGATTCATGATTTAAAAACCCAAAAGCTCAAAAACCCAACCATGGACATTCATAGAGATTACTAAGAAAATATGAAGTTTCTTACTAAATGATCAAAACTCATAGGGAATCAATCCCAAAATTATTTACCTTCTTCTTATGGATTAAAACTCAACCAGTACATGTATTATCAAATCTCCAAACCAAATGCTAGACTAACCCAACATAAAGAAGAAGAAGAAGAAGAAATCAAGCCTTGGAGAAGATGGAGTTACAATCTCTGGATCAATCCTTTTCTTTTGCTCCCAATGAAGAAGAAACAGATTCCTCTCCATCCCCCCCCCCCCCCCTCTAGTTCCTCCAATACGTATGAACTACAAGAATGAAAAGAATTTAGGGTTTTTGCCCCTTTTGTACATAACCACATTTTCAGCTTTTCACCCCTAAGTCCTCAAGTTCCATTTTTTTTTCTTTGACCCCAAAGTCTCATCTAATTAGAATAGTAACCAGAAAATAATATGGGATGTTACACCCACAAAACCAATGTTATCCGCACGGTGCCTAAAGGGTCCTACACATCCCTTTATGCAAAACTGACCAAAAACCCAACCAAGGTTGCCGAAAAGGAAAATGATCACCAACACTAACAGAAGATACCGCGGGCATCCCCCTTTAGTTAGCAAAAGAAGATACGTCGATATTGCGAACAACACTATTCGGTTTACGGTACTATCACGCGTCGGAAAACCCAATCTTTCACCGAAAGAATCTACACACCCTCACTCTTAATCGGGGTTGCTTAACTGTAACACCTCGAAAAATTCCATAAATATTATTGTATTTATTTTGGGAAGAATGTTTATAATAATGGGAAAGTAATTATTTTAAACGGAATGTCGAGAAGGGGTAAAATAGTAATTGACCCAAAGTTTAAGGAAATTGTGAAACTTAAACTTGGGGGTTGATTGGGTCATTTGTTGATAGTTGTTTGGTATTTAAGAATTGAGGCGGCTGAATTGAGAAGATATCTTAATTTTGGTTTCCTGAAGGTCGGATTTTAGCAAGGCAGAAAGAGAGAGTTGCGTGAAAGATTTCTTCAGGTAAGAAACTAATGATATTCTTCAATCTTATTTGATTAAGATTAATTGTATGAGTAAGGTTTGAATTTCAAATAGGTTTGAGTCATTGAAGCAGAGGAGACTTAGAAGTACTGGGTTAACTGAAATTGCAGTTTCCGTTCGATTGCTAACCTAAGGTGAGTCCATCCTTTAAAATTTTGTCTTAATAGAAGTGATAAGTTGAACTGAATGAGTTTTGTGAAGGTATTGATATTGGTATGAATGAATACAAATCGAATATTAGAGTACTGAATGAAATATAGAGGAACTGGATAAAATGGGTGAAGTCCGGAAGATGAGTGGTATCGGATTTTATACCAGATTTCGGAGTGGTATCGGATTTTATACCACTTGCCACGCGGTTTGCAAACCGTGGGACAAACCGCGTAAGTCCCTGTTCGTGACTCCCCAGACTGCACTCCAAAATTCAGTCCGAAAACTCAACTCTAATGCCCCCAAAATACTCCCAATTGGACTTTTAAGCATCCAAAATAAGATAATGGATGTTCTAGACATTTCCCCACAATTACCCATCATCAAAACATCCAATAATCCAACCATTGATTCATGATTTAAAAACCCAAAAGCTCAAAAACCCAACCAAGGACATTCATAGAGATTACTAAGAAAAGATGAAGTCTCTTACTAAATGATCAAAACTCATAGGGAATCAATCCCAAAATTACTTGCCTTCTTCTTATGGATTAAAACTCAACCAATACATGGATTATCAAATCTCCAAACCAAATGCTAGACTAACCCAACATAAAGAAGAAGAAGAAGAAGAAATCAAGCCTTGGAGAAGATGGAGTTACAATCTCTGGATCAATCCTTTTCTTTTGCTCCCAATGAAGAAGAAACAGATTCCTCTCCATCCCCCCCTCTAGCCTCTCCAATACGTATGAACTACAAGAATGAAAAGAATTTAGGGTTTTTGCATCTTTTGTACATAACCACATTTTCAGCTTTTCACCCCTAAGTCCTCAAGTTTCATTTTTTTTCTTTGACCCCAAAGTCTCATCTAATTAGAATAGTAACCAGAAAATAATATGGGGTGTTACATTACCTCCCCCTTAATAGAATTCCGTCCCCGGAATTCCATTGCCGAACACAAGCTTGTACCTGGAATTAACTTCCGCTTCTAAATCTTACATTGCCCAGAAACTCTTAAGGAGTTGCAATTTCATCTCTACAAGACTAACTTCTTTGCTTTTTGAAATCTCGGTCATCCGGCCCTAAAGATCGTTTCCCAAGATACAACAAGATTCGACTCCTCAATCATTCGCATTGCTTGCGAAGACACACCATACTGCCTTCCGACCAACACTCCCTAAACAAGGATTAAGTCACACCAAGAATGTTCCATACTTTCCAAGTACCTTTAATTCATTCACTAACTCTCCAATTCTTTCTATATTTGCTATTACTTCGTCACCATGTGATCCAACTCACATTCTTCTTGAAGCACACTACTCCAATTCCCTGGGAATGTTTTCCCCCGACTTGAGACTGCAATTACTCATAACTTTCAATCCAATCGTTCTAGTCCCATTCACTTAGCCCTCCCTTTCTGATCATAACCGACAATGCACAACATTCATAGACAATGCTCCTCGGCCAACTACCACATCCTCAGGTCGGTAACGTGCCGAACCATACACACTTGCAATCCCTTTGATCAATCACACTACTCACACCGAATTACCATCTTTAAAAGAAAGCTACCCCACCGGAGTCAACACCGATCACACGTGCCCCCAACAGTTACAAATCAACGGTCCAAACTCACAACAATCACTAAGCCATAATTCAATTCTATACACAAATTATATTCCTCGCCAAATCCACCGAATGGTTCCACCAAATAGAAGCTACCACCAAAATCACTTGCCCTCCACGAAGAGGAGTGACCAAGCTCACTCAACCTATCTCACTTAATCGAACACTGAATAACACGCTCGTGTGAAACATTCTCCTCGACAATACCGCATCTAATCCCACGGTCTCTCAACCAGAGCACCACATTCGACCACCTGTTTCCATTCTAACTTGACCACATAAAGATGCTTTATAAAAACGTTTCGCTAACAGGTGCCAGTTTTCCAGACCGGCCGCACGAATTTAGCTTTCTCAACTCTTTAATCATGACATACACAACGATCCCTTTTCTTATGCCTTTCAAATAACAGTCCTCTAATTAAAGTCTGCCTATTCAGTGTCTCATGACATATTCTTACCGCGAGTCCGTCTATACTTGATATGTCATACCGTCATCATCTTCTCTCATGCTTACACAGACTTCCCATCACACACCGCTACAGTCTAAAAGAACGGCTTCTCCAAAATTATCAGTCAAGACCTTAAGCCAAGTTCTCATAAGGTACTTAACACCGAGAACTACCAAGAGTTCCTAACTCTCCAACACCGCCGACCCGCTTATTGTATTTCATTACATCCACGAAATACTCCAACGCTCCTGACTAGACTTCACGACGAAGCACTACAGCTTAACGGGTACAATATCCTGATCGACAATCAAGTGAAGTATGAAAACTCACCCAAAATCCAATGGGGTCAAGAAGAACAAGGGTTCTCCTTTCATCCCGTTACCAACCGCAACTTAATCTCTTGATCTCAATCTAGTATCAACGTATACTACCCGCAAAACCACACACTTTAACCAAGCATACTCACTACCTTTGACCACTCCATTATTACGGTAATTCATCATTACCCCTAAGGCTTACACGTTTCTTCGGTACCAAATGCTACCACTTCCTCACGCCACTATCGCACCCCACGACTACATTGCAACAAGCTGACATGATGCCTTTACATACGCAGAAGATGTTACTTCCTTCATGCCGCCCATTACGCAATTTCAAACGAAGCCAAAACGTTGCTCGACTTTGCCCTTCCCGGGTTTAAACGAACCACATGACAAGGTCAACTACTCAAGGTACACCCACTTCGATTACCCTAACCTTTCGTTCTTAAATAGATCGTCATACCCCATAAGAAAATCACTTAAGCAATCACGATCTCTTACTTTTGTACACTCACACAAGGTGGTCAAACGTCACGTCAGATACCTACCTTTCTCCAAACAACTTCTTACATCTTTGTAAGAAAACTCAACAAGATCACCACACTATAGTTACTTCTCCAATACCAACCTCCCGACAACTATCCAACAAAACGGTCATTGATTCGCCAACGACAATCGACATGCAATTGTCCAGTCGCCTCACGACAGACAAGGATTCTCGAAAGAATCTATTTCTCCTAACTCCCCGAACAAGTTCTCGTTCCTCGTTAACTCCTCGCAATCTATCTCCGTTGTGCTAGACACCTTACACATAAGCTAATCATCCAAAACCTCAATGGACATCACATTCACATTGGTGATCTTCCGTTCTCCCAACGCCCTCACTAGGTATTCCTATACCATACCAATTACACAATTCCAACGACCTCATCCACTCACACCCAACGGGTTCACTCTCACGTTTTAATTTCCTGACAAAACCTCCATCTAAAGACATGCTAAACAGTCGTAAACCTCCATATCTATGGACTACATGAAGATGATCCCATTCCTTTCTGACAATCTAGGATTCCTAACGGAACCCGCCTTGTCCAACGCATTGTAACCAACTCATACCCCCACCGTTCCCACTTGAGGAGAAACACCAGACCTTTCTTAGCGCAAAAATCTAATCACTAATCTATCTCAGTACTTAGACTCATAGCCGATAACATTACATCAAGTAACGCAACGCTACTTATTACCATTCTTCCTAAAAGAATCGCTCTAACCCTTTCAAATTTCCCGCAATTAAAACTATTCTCACATAACTAAGCAATAGTTCAACTACAATCATACCGACATTCCGTATTCACTGCCCGAGGCTCCTGGTATTCACCCACTTCCTCTAACGGAAACACTAAGGTCATAACTCGACCACATCTTATTCAACTGACAAATCCACTCCCAAAGCTTTTCCTCAACCTCAATCGTGATACCTTTCTCGACCTAGCGAGTTCATAGCCTTCAAGCACCATGACACAATGATTGAAATCATTTTACACTCTTTTAAAACATTGTAGATACAAAATCATAAAACGAGCTTGAGTATGCATGAAACAACACCACTCAAGATGAATAGTAAAACACAACGATTGCAAGGATCGCTCACAGGCACTCTTACAATAATTCGTAACCTTGTCCATCCAAATCAGTGTCGACACTACGATTATCTCCAATGAAACCCTTTCACATACGACTGGAAAATTTTCGAACAAAATCACTTACCCAAAGTGGGTCTGTCAACTCCAACTCTCGTTCATATAATAATAACGAGTCAATTCCCATTTTGTTTATAAAACCAAACCTTGCAATAAAACGTTTTCAATATTTTCATAACAAATGTCCTCTTTCACAAATAAAAACGTGAAGTAGTTCGTAGATCATTGAGTTCAAAGCTTCATAGTATGATGAAAACAAGTTTGTCTTTTACTTTAAAGAAAACACACGCCCGTACTCATCAACTTCTTTCCCAAAACAAGAAAACTTGTCATGCACGTACATGTTTTTATCCTAAAAGAACTCGTGTAATAAGTTTAATGACATAATGCATGAAATTCAATATGCAATTGAAGGCTATTCACTCTAACCAAGTCAACCGTTGCACTCACTTCAACTCTTCACTGATACCATACTATGACCAACAACCACTTTATGCTACAACTTGTAGTACAAGTGCTTCGTAACCCACCTGATCGACCACTCAACATGGTTTTACAATCGACCACTTAGCGCACATTCTATCCTCATATATACCTCAAAACAACACTGATCTTTTGCAATCATTAACCTTGCCACTAAACCGCTTGACTAAGGAATCCAAGACTAGATTCCCTAACTTGATCTTGAATTAAAGGTTTCAAGATGCTAACATAATTCTCACTTCCTATCCCAGAGAGTTTACATCTAGACAACTCATTAACATTCCAGACAACACTTCCTCTAGAAGTTGCAAACATCCCATCACAAGGGATCTCTTCCATGACACCTCAACTATTTGCTATCAAACACAAGGTTAGAACCTTCTACATACTTCCACACTCACCACTCATCCCGACAATAGTGATTGATTACACCCATGCACCTGTAGATCCATAATAGCATTGGCCAGATGCTATTTGAAGTTACCTTACATGAGGGTTCTCACTACCATTGTCAAGATATCCTATAATTAAGGTCTTTCCTAATGGTTTCCTATATCTCAGTTGTGTCCCCACTCTACTCCACAGTTTAAGTTTAGGCCCATCCGGTCACCTAAATCCCTTAAACTAAGGCTCTGATACCATTTGTAACAACCCAATTTCACTAAAATAAAACTTGTAACAATACAACCAAAATTGGTCCCAAAGTATACAATTGATGCTACTTATACTCTAAGTTCGCAGTGGATAACACACCCACAACTTAGATGCTACAGGAAGCCCGACGGTACTCTACAAGTCTTCGCTAGGCTCTAGCTCTTCTACAACGCCACACACTTCCATCGTCGCCAGATGAAATCCCAAACACGACTATCACCTGAAAATGGTTTTAGTTTTTGAAAAGCGAGGGTTAGACCATGAGGTCTAGTGAATTCCCTCTTAAACGTATTCACAAGCCATTTAAGAAAAACGTTTCATTTCAAAACAGTAACACATCAACATATACTCAACAAGGGTGTACACAGTGGTATAGACTATTTAACACCTTACAAAGCCAGGCACGACAACTCGACACCTTACAAAGCCAGGCACGGCAACTCGGCACCTTACAAAGCCAGGCACGACAACTCGACACCTTACAAAGCCAGTCACGGCAACTCGACACCTTACAAAGCCAGGCACGACAACTCAAGAAGTCCCCCACTGTGCAACCCGACTCCACCCATAGCAGTAACCAAACAAGCATGTAATCAACATTCACGCATAACTGTACGTATAAACAACTTGTATGCAATTGTAAACATTTCTATGTCATGCACAATAAACCTTTCCAAAACGTTTAATCATGTCGTCATGCTCGTAAACATAATCAGTTAAGAAACCTTTACCAAAACGTTTAGCCATGCTCAAACCAAATTCAGATACGAAATCCTTAGCAAAACATTTCATTTGCACCAAAAGGGGTTAAGGGAACTCACCTTAGCATTCGCACATCGACACATGCTCCGAAACACACTTTAGCTCAACCGAACACCTGAATTGGACGTCATAAGAATGGTATTAAACCACCTAATTACATCCCAAAACATCCCTACTAAGCCCCTAAAACAAACCCCCAAACGGTGCCTCGATTCTAGACCCGAAACCCGAAGCGAACCGAAGAAGGTGCGCAAAACAGATGCTTACGCCACTTGCCACGCGGTTTGCAAACCGCGGGACAAACCGCGTAAGTCCCTGTTCGTGACTCCCCAGACTGCACTCCAAAATTCAGTCCGAAAACTTAACTCTAATGCCCCCAAAATACTCCCAATTCGACTTTTAAGCATCCAAAATAAGATAATGGATGTTCTAGACATTTCCCCACAATTACCCATCATCAAAACATCCAATAATCCAACCATTGATTCATGATTTAAAAACCCAAAAGCTCAAAAACCCAACCATGGACATTCATAGAGATTACTAAGAAAAGATGAAGTTTCTTACTAAATGATCAAAACTCATAGGGAATCAATCCCAAAATTATTTACCTTCTTCTTATGGATTAAAACTCAACCAGTACATGGATTATCAAATCTCCAAACCAAATGCTAGACTAACCCAACATAAAGAAGAAGAAGAAGAAGAAATCAAGCCTTGGAGAAGATGGAGTTACAATCTCTGGATCAATCCTTTTCTTTTGCTCCCAATGAAGAAGAAACAGATTCCTCTCCATCCCCCCCCTCTAGTTCCTCCAATACGTATGAACTACAAGAATGAAAAGAATTTAGGGTTTTTGCCCCTTTTGTACATAACCACATTTTCAGCTTTTCACCCCTAAGTCCTCAAGTTCCATTTTTTTTTCTTTGACCCCAAAGTCTCATCTAATTAGAATAGTAACCAGAAAATAATATGGGATGTTACACCCACAAAACCAATGTTATCCGCACGGTGCCTAAAGGGTCCTACACATCCCTTTATGCAAAACTGACCAAAAACCCAACCAAGGTTGCCGAAAAGGAAAATGATCACCAACACTAACAGAAGATACCGCGGGCATCCCCCTTTAGTTAGCAAAAGAAGATACGTCGATATTGCGAACAACACTATTCGGTTTACGGTACTATCACGCGTCGGAAAACCCAATCTTTCACCGAAAGAATCTACACACCCTCACTCTTAATCGGGGTTGCTTAACTGTAACACCTCGAAAAATTCCATAAATATTATTGTATTTATTTTGGGAAGAATGTTTATAATAATGGGAAAGTAATTATTTTAAACGGAATGTCGAGAAGGGGTAAAATAGTAATTGACCCAAAGTTTAAGGAAATTGTGAAACTTAAACTTGGGGGTTGATTGGGTCATTTGTTGATAGTTGTTTGGTATTTAAGAATTGAGGCGGCTGAATTGAGAAGATATCTTAATTTTGGTTTCCTGAAGGTCGGATTTTAGCAAGACAGAAAGAGAGAGTTGCGTGAAAAATTTCTTCAGGTAAGAAACTAATGATATTCTTCAATCTTATTTGATTAAGATTAATTGTATGAGTAAGGTTTGAATTTCAAATAGGTTTGAGTCATTGAAGCAGAGGAGACTTAGAAGTACTGGGTTAACTGAAATTGCAGTTTCCGTTCGATTGCTAACCTAAGGTGAGTCCATCCTTTAAAATTTTGTCTTAATAGAAGTGATAAGTTGAACTGAATGAGTTTTGTGAAGGTATTGATATTGGTATGAATGAATACAAATCGAATATTAGAGTACTGAATGAAATATAGAGGAACTGGATAAAATGGGTGAAGTCCGGAAGATGAGTGGTATCGGATTTTATACCAGATTTCGGAGTGGTATCGGATTTGGTACCGGATTCCGGATGATACCGGATTTGGTATCGGATTCCGGATGGTACCGGATCGATATCGAACTCCGGGTAAGTTCCGGATTTGTACCGGATGGGTATCGGATTCCGGGTAAGTTCTGAATTTGATACAGGAATGCTATTTCCGGATTAGTTACTGGATTAAATGAGTTCCGGATTAATTACCGGATAGGGACTCCGGGTAACTTACCGAATGGGATTTATGATTAAGTATTTTCTCAGTATGATAGGAAAAGCATTTTATTCATTTTACCAGTACAAATATCATTATAACTCAATTTAGAGTGTGATATGAGATGGTATGCGATTGAGTTGATATACACGTATGCTAGTAAGTGTAATGGATTCATAGACACTGGCATTAATTGAAACGTGGAATAGGCATAAAGTAAATTGTAATTTCCGTTGATCTGAAATGAGGAATAGGCATAAAGTAAATTGTAATTCACATTTCTGATTGTGATGTGAAACGTGGAATAGGCATAAAGTAAATTATAATTCCCGTTGACGTGAAATGAGGAATATGCATAAAGTAAATTGTAATTCCCATTTCGTATTGTGATGAGAAATCTAGGAATAGGCGTGAGTTAATCGTAATTTCTGATTTCTATGGGAAAGTTATAGATAGGCATAAAGTAAATTGTAATCTCTACTTCCACTCAAGAAATAGGCATAAAGTAAATTGTAATTTCTTGGACATGAGCAACGATCTAGAATCTGGGATGATTCGAAGTAGGCTCTAGAACGTGATGACATGACTTACTTCGTGTAAGTCATATTCATGGAATCGGGTATGTTCCCGTCATCGCAAGATGTTTATGTGTACGGTAAGAATGGTGGCAAACCAGGTTTGTTTATACGCTTTGTTCACATTTGGTTTTCAAAGCTTATAAGGTTTTAATTTGAAAATAGATGTTCTCACTAGGCGTAAGCCTAATCTTTTCAAATTAAATTTTCTTACTAGGTACGAGCTCGGGGAAGTAAGAACGGGAAGAGTGACGAGTGATATCTGATATTCAACTTTTGATGATGAAATGGAGAAGTTAGCATATACGATGATGTTTTGGTGAATGGTCTAAACAACTAGTATAACTAAAAAACCAAAGAGTCTGGATTTAGACTAAATATATATCGGTCAATTTTATGGACATTTAGGCTATCTTAAAGGAGACCTCGGTAGGAAAAAAAATTCTGGATCCACCACTGGATGTGGACATGTGGTGTACTGGAATCAAGTTGTGAAAGAAACCAAATATGAATGACGTATTAACAGATCTGAGTCAAAGAAAAACCATAACAAGTTGAGGGGTGCCATTTGCCATTTACGGAATTTGAGGAGATGAGCCAACATGCACATCCCCAACACTTCGGAACCGTTCATGTTTAAGAAAACTGTTTTGAAATAAAAAAAACAATAATATTTTTGTCGTTTTAGAATAAAAAATAATAGAATTTGTTATTTTAAAATATATGTAATATACTCGTTAATCGAAATATTGTATAGTTGGTGTTTGCATAATTTAATATATTTTTTAATAACTACCGATAAACTTTAGCGTATTTACTTTGACAGTTTGACATGAGTTTATTTGAATTATGTGTGGTTTTTAACGAATCAAATAGATAAAATAAACAAATAGCTGAAAAGAAAATATTGCTTTTGGATTGAACTGAATTGGATAGAATTGAACACAACTAGATATGATCACAAGACAATGTAATAGAACTAGAGTAAACATGATTAGATAGCCCAGGCACAACGACGCAATTATCAGGGGCGCGCTTGCGTCTTCTTGCTAAGCCAGCGTTTATATAGAGATGATAGAGATAAGAAATTATTCCATCGAACGTACTCCCCTCTGGATGCAGGAATAGCGACATGTACTAAATGCATCTGATGAAATTCCAAATGTCCTTGACGCCAAAAAAAGATCAACATTACTGTAATTGTCATGGCCACCCCAACTCTGAATGTTTTTATCCGTATCTCTGTAGAGTGGCAGTAAGGGTGACTTATCTGTCAACTTTTCCACTATCACCCCAAAAAAACCAAACTCTGCCTTACGTAAAGTTGCCATGACGTGTACGTGTCGGATGAACCAAATCCTCATTGAATTTTATTTTTCCATTAGAAGGGGCTCGCACATGTTCTGCAGTACCCCCTGTGTGCATTGCGCGGTGGATGTGAAGAAGTAGGCCATTATCTCGCCAATAATGAGCCAAGCTAGTATTTGCAGTGAAACAAGTTGTCGTCTTAGACCAAAATCTTAGCAAGAGTATTCACCCTCACTTACTTTATTGGGTAACATTATCGGCTATCAAAATGGAATGCTGGTAAACATCGTTTACCCGGTAATCAGTTACTGGGTAAGAGTCTTCTCTCTCACTTACCGGGTAAGATTATTGGTCCTTGTCATACTCACCCCGTAAAGTAGATGATATCTAGTAAGCACTTAGCCGCTTACCCAATAAACGTTTGGTAAACGACCCTTAAGATTGGGTTAGACAAGTTGACCTAAATGTTGTGGATGAGGTAAAGATGGTGGACGGTATTAGTGGCCGGCGGTGGTGGATATTATGGTGAGGGTGGTGGTGGGCAATGGTAGTGGTAGCCGATGGTGGAGCCTAGGATGGTTGGTGGTAAACGCCCATGGTGGTGAAAAGCGGTGGTAGTGAACATCAAACGAAATATCATATAGGGTTGTATTAAATAAAAGATTTTCTTGTCCCATTAGTTCTCGTCCCAGTCTCAATCTTATGCCACGACAAACATGGAATAATAAGTTTTTGTTTCGTCTTATGTTGCGCCAACCTTGAAAAAATAGAATGTTTTAATTGTTTTGTCATGTTCGATCCAGTTTCATATATCAAACGTAACCTTAAAGTACATTTAAATGTTTACAAACTCCTAAAATGTGTGACATTATATTGTTATTTTGGTAATATATTTGTAATTTACTTAATGCATAAGGCCATCAGTACCCCATGGGGGGAATCTTTCAATGATTCCCCTCCACATCATCGCCACATCAGCTTTTCTTCCATCCCTCACTCCATCCCTCACGATCCCTAAACATCCGTACCCCATTCCCTCAAACCCCTTTGCCACCTCATTTATTTTAATTCTTTTATTTATACATTTAATTATTTAACAAAATAAAAATATTTATATATATATTTTTAATAAATAAAAATAAGATAAATAATAAAAATTAAAATTCATATCATTCATTAAAAAATTAAAAATTACAAAATAAATTTAAAAATCTACTCGTCGTCATTGTTGGGAACTTGGATACGCCAAATATGTTCGACCAAATCCGACCAAAAATTTCCTACATTTATGTAAAATTAAGTATAATAATAATAATAATAATAATAATAATAATAATAACAATAAAAATAATTACCACCGCTTTGTGCGTTACCGACCACGGGGTCCTCCGAAACGTCAACCCACGCCGACACTAACGCGAGTTCCTCGGCTCTTGTCCACGTTTGTTTGGCGGCTTTCGTTCGTCTCGGATTTGATGGTTTCGGGTTAGATTGTTGTGTCGGGATAAATTGTGGTGAGTTCGGGGTAGAAGGTTGGGTTTCCGGAACAATGTCGTCGTCGAGATTGATTGCGGGTGAAGGAAGATTGTAGTTGGCCGGAGTAAAACCTTGTTCAATCAAACCGAGACGTGTAAATTGGTAAGGAAATTGTTGCGGAAATTGTTGGTGAAATTGTTGGGGAAATTGTTGCGGATATTGTGGCGGATTTTGTTGCGACCATTGTGGCGGATTTTGTTGCGACCATTGTGGCGGAATTTGTTGCGAAAATTGCGGATGATAACCTTGTTGTGTAAACGCTTGGAAACCAAGCTCTTGATCTTCTTGCGATTGTGGTGTATTCGGTCGGTTACGACGGGATGTAGGTGTTCTGTTTGGATTCATGATGAGAGAGGTGTGAAAAATAAGAGGTTGAGAGAATTTGAGAGAGTTTGAGAGGTGTGAGATTGAGAGAATTTGATAGTGTGAGAAATAAGAGGTTGAGAGGTGTGAGAAATAAGAGGTTGAGGGTTAAATATATAGTGGGATTAAATTGAGAATTTTTTTTTTTAAGAAAGAGCCGTTCAACGGTTATTTTTTAAAAAATTTAATTAAATTTTTTTTTTTTAAAAACCCTCGGGATGGATCGGGATCCCATCCCCGAAAACCATCCCTTCCCGCATGCCCATCCCGCCCCGTACCCCACCCCGCTGCCACCTCAGCCCTTCCCGAGCCCTCCCCGCTTGGGGTACGGAAGGCCTTAAGGAGGGATCTTTTAGAGAGCGCGTCTTGACCCACGCACAGACGCGTCTGCTCTTCATTTCCTCACTCGCAGTGCGTTCCTTTTCAACACTGAGGAACCCATCGGTGTGTAAGATCAATTCCCTTTCTCCATTCTCTCTCCACCATTCACTTTCTCTTTTGACGCAATTCATCTCTTCGATGGCTACCACCTTCCCCTATGGCGACGACGGTCAATGGAAGGGCTCCATATGAAAGCAGCGGGGCTACCAGGTTCAATGATTTTGCTCTCAATTATATGAATTGTTATAATTTTACTCACCTGTGAGCTAATTTAGGGCATTTGTGGTTGTATTAAGACAACTTTTTTTGATGGCTATCATAGGATTTCATAATTGGGGTAGATTTTTATTAGGTTTTTCTTTGATTCATTGGCTGATTGCTGCATTTTTCTTCAATTGGTTTGGATTTTTTCTTCGGTTGTGGAAAGGTTTTCTATTAGTACATCATATGTCATGCCCTAAGTTTACTTTTGTTGTGATTGATTATCTGATTATTGCATTTTTGAATTGCTTAGGTTTATATAGATGCAGTTTGCCACTTTTCTATAAGAACCTGTCAATTTTAGGGCTTATTGATAGTTTTATTCATATAATCCGTAAGGTGAGAAAATTCAGTTATCTGGATGAGAATATTTCAGGTAATGGGAAGATGTATGATGATGACATTGATTAAACAAAGATTTTACAAGTTTAAAAGATATTATTTAATGCTATTTATTGTTAGTAACATTTTTTGTAGAATCACAATTGGTGGTGTTGGTGGTGGCGGCAATTTTGTTCCCATGTTGACTTTGATTGTTGGTTTTGATACCAACTCTGTTGCTGCTCTTTCTAAGTGTAAGTTTTAACTCTCTCTTTTCCAATTTCTTATCAAAATAATGCAATTGAAGTTTAAAACCAATGGCATTGCACAGAAAAGGGGTTTATACTTTGTTTCTTGAGTTTATAAGAGGGGATTATGATCATTCCCAAGGTTTCTAATAACTGATTTGGAAAGAAGTATTTCTATTTGGGTATTTTAGGGAAGAAAATTGACATCTGTTGATTGTGTTGAAGTTTTTACAAACCATATAATGAAACAATTTTTGCAGCAAAAATGTTGCAAGTTGAAAATGATCCTAAGTACATAGTATTAGTTTGTCATCGTCCAACACTTTTTAAGCATCTTATCGACTTCCCTGTTCAAGGAATTCTCAAAAAGGTGTGTTCTTTTTTTTTAACTTTTTTGCTATGCATGTCATATGGTGATTAAGGCTAGGTTACATCTGGGCTTTCTTTTCTTTCAAGTTTGAATCATATTTAGGGGCTGCTTGGTTGGTTTTCTGTTAACTCCTTAATGGATAAAGCTATTTGTGTGGATTAATTTGTCTGTGTAGAGCGGGAAGGTTTTTCATAGATGGGAGGAGCATTTTTTTTTAAGTCAGAAGGGCAGGTTTGGGAAAACTTGACATTTGGTATAAAGCCCTCCTAGAAGCTTACCGAATAAACCACCGTCTATATCATTAAGCCACTACCAAAAGCTGACCGAATAAGCTGCAAGACCCATTAAGCTGCTAACAAACAGGCCCTTAAGTAGGGTTAGCAATGGAAAGGGAGTAAACCCGTTGAATAAGGGTCTATGAGTAAAGAAGATTTATCCATTTACCTGATATTTTAGTTGGTAGGATGTGGATAAACGATGTTTTTTGTTAAGCAACCACACAAAACGACTAATGCAGTTATAATCACTGTCATATAAGTTATTGATGTACTTTCTTTCTAGCCTTCGAAATATGAGTTCCCTTTCTCCATAGAACGAGATTTAGCATCCAAGGTAAGTATCAACTATATTCATTTTCGCTTTTATTTCTATGTTAATTTCAACCGAATACATACAACTATTCATCGGTAACAAAAGGTTTTTTGTATGCATTGCTATAATTTTGTTGTTAAAAATGACTTATTTATATTTAAAAAATTAAAAGGCATTACAATGTTTGCTATCGTTGACAAGAACCCTGAAATCTCATGATTGAATGGTATTTTTGACATTTGATTTTTTATCTACCATGCAATGTAGAGTTGGGTTTTATGATTTTATTACAAACTTTTTTTGGGGTTTCGAAGTCGAGTGTGGTCAGAATAACGTTGTGTGGATGATGCCACATTCCCCTGGAACTTTGAAGTGGTTTGCACAAGAGCGATTTCAACATGTTTTTAACCGTACTATACGCTTGCTTGATTGCGGATTGGATTTTTCACTACATAGTTTGATATGGACTCGTAGATTTGTAAGAACCATCTTTTTATGTTGTCTCTGACTCTGTTGTTGCTTTCATATCCATTGCTTGAGAACTTGCTCATGGAAATGCTCGAATCTTGAGGTGAGATCCTATTGATAGAGCAAATTTTCAAAAACACCTGTATTTTACTTCGTTTAGGTGGTACCGTGGTAGCGCTGAATGGTTTTTATATTGTTTTTTTTTAATTTTGCACAAGTTGGGGTCTTTATGGAAACAATTGCTCTACATGTCGATTGTCGAAGTCTGCTTATTACTTATTTTTTTTCCTGACCTTACTTTCGAGTAGGATATATTGGATCGAAATAGTTTGGTCTTTTTAATTTTTGCATTTATAGCTTTATATGGAAAATTTTCCACTTGGTTTCTTGTTCTACCTTGAGTGGGTGTTTGTGTCATGTTAGAGGAGAGGGTGGTGTCTTGCATGAAGTAGCTTGCCATTCTTCAGTTGAGCATATCGATATATGCGAGATTGATAAGATGGTAGTCGACGTGAGTCATCATGACCTTCTCAAATTTTCAATGAAAACAAGTTATCTCAAACACTCCATCCACAATGATGGGTAAATTGGTGATTTTGACGTGAATCGTTTTCTTTCATTTTTGCAGTTTCTAAAGAATATTTTCCTGATGTAGCAGTTAAATACTAGGATCGCCGTGTTCCTCGTTGGTGATGGTATATAGTTATATACACACGGAATATCTTTTGTTGACGATAATATAAACACCTACAACACATTTCAAATCCAATTATCCGCATTCATACATTTCACATCCAATTATAACATTGTATTTTATGGGACCCGTGGGCAGAGGGCCGTCTAAGGACGGCCGAGATATTGCCTAGTTCTAAATAAAATGTCAAATATGAATTTGGAGTTTTGGATCGATTAAGGTGGTGTTTGGGATTGCTTATTTAAAACAACTTATGTTTATTTTCAAAAGTGCTTATCAACTTATGTTGTCTAAAAAGGAGTTGGGGGTAAAAATATAATTTGGACAAATAAGTTATAAGCAGTTTCAAATAAGTTAAAATAGATTAAGTGTGCATTTGGTTCGCAGAATGATTTCTGAAGGAATGGAATCTTTCAATGGAATTGGAATCTGGAAGGAATTGGATTGTAATGGTATCAGATTTGACCAAGTGTTTGGTTGACAGAAAATGGAATGTAATTTGACAAATGTATTGGAATCTGTCTGTTTGGTTTACAAAGGAATTGGAATGGATTATTGAAAATTGACAAAAATACCCTTTTTTATATATTTATATGATATTTTTAAAAATAAATAATAATAAGATTATGTAAAAAAATGTAGATTATTATTATTTCCATAAATTTGATCTTAATTTTAGTAATTAAATAATAATGAACCATCGTGATATTTTAAATTTTGGTAAGTAATTAACATTAATTTCAATTCTAAATCATAATGGAAAACCTTCATCCCCTTCCATTCTCTTTTTGACTTAAATCGTCGCTACCACAAACCTTCATCCCCTTCCATTCTTTTTTTTGACCTAAATCGTCGCTACATTAACTTCAAAATCGAAATCGGCAGAAGAAGTAGAAAATCGATGAAGAAAAGAAACAGAAGAAGCAATTTGACGAAGAACAGCAACAGAAAATTGAAGCAGGTTGTTGTAAAACGTGAAGAACAACAGCAGAAAAAAGTAGAAAATCGATGAAGAAGAAGAGAAGCAGATCGATCAAGAGAAGAAATCGAGAGAACTCGTTCGATTCGATTTTGATGTACCTGCTGTTAAGTAATATAAATCACCACTCGTTTGATTTTGATGTGCTATTCGTTCGATTTTGAAGCTGTGCGATGCCCTAGTCGGCTTCTCCAATCGTGATGTTCGTTCCATAAATCAGTAATATAAATCACTACTCATAAATCAGGATACAAATGAAAACGATAGGTGGCATGATTGTCATTTTTTAGAATGAGATGAGGATATTATTGTCATTTTTTCAAGTTTGGGTGGAATGGATTTCAATTCCATCACTTTTAGTAAGGAATTGTGAATTCCTGATTTGAGGGGAATTCATGGAATTCAATTCCATTCCATGAAGAATCAAACATCAGAATGGAATTTGGTCAATGGAATTGACCATTCCAATTCCGCTCAATTCCGTCGGAATCCGCCGAACCAAACGCACCATAACTTATAAAAATCAACTTATTTGTGGTGGAGAAAAGTCATAACTTTTTTTTTCAATCCAAACACTAAAAATAGCTTATTTGTGGTGAGGAAAAGCAATAATCAAATAAGTCAAAAAAATAAGCAATCCCAAACACCTCCTTACGCTGTGTTCTAGAGTTTTTTTTACGAAGGAAAGGAAGGGAAATGAAAAGAAAGTTGGAGGGAAATAAAAAATGTTGTGTTCTCGAGTTTTTTTAAGGGGGGAAGGGAAAGGAAAGGAAAGGGAAGGAAAATATTGGTGATTTTCCTTCTAAAACTTTCCTCCCAAATGTGGGAGGAAAAGAAATGAAAGGAAAGAAAACAATTTAAAAGAATTAAAAATATTTAAGAAATTACATATATACCCATTGATTACATTTCATTTCATTATGAAATAAATAAGGGTATATTGATAATAGTAACATATTTCCTTCCCTTTCTTTTCTTTCAAAAACTTGAGAACACAGCGTTAAGAATCGTTACAAATAAAATTTGCAAAGAGCATAAATTATGGATCGGTTAAAACCCGAATTGGATCCGTTCAAAACCGGTAAGTAAAAATGACATTTCAAGAAAATACAAGTCGACCCATTTCAAAATTCCAAAGCCCAACCCGGATCCGGCAAACCATCCGACCCACCTCTATCTCCTCTTCCATGGTCTCTGCTTAAACCCTCTTCAAGAACCCTATTTCAATTTCTCTCAAGATCTGAACCAAATGGCTCTTTCTAAACCCACGTTCTTCAATCACCTCAAATTGCTTGTGAGAACCCATCACCACCATCACCACCCACTCCGGCCGGCCGTTATATCTCTCCGCCAGTTATCATTCGCCACACCAGAAGACGCCGCCGCTGAACGCCGTCGCCGAAAACGTCGCCTCCGCATCGAACCACCTCTTAACGCCCTCCGCTCCAACGCCCAATCCCAATCCCGCCCAACCCCAAACCCTAACCCTAACCCTAACGCCCCAAAAATTCCCGAACACGTCTCTGTTCTCACCGGCAACCGCCTCAACCTCCATAATCGTATTCTCAAACTCATCCGTGAAAACGATCTGCAAGAAGCCGTTCTGTTGACACGTCACTCTGTCTACTCCAACTGCAAACCAACAATATTCACTTGCAATGCAGTTATGGCCGCTTGTTTCCGACAATCGAAATACGCAGAGCTTCTTAATCTCCACCGATTCATCACACAAGCAGCCATCGCAGCGAATATTGTTACTTATAATCTCATCATCAACACCTATATGGATTGCCGTAAAATCGATACTGCAATGGAACACTACAAACAGTTAATTGATAATGCTCCGTTTGATCCCAATACGACGACGTATCGGATTATTGTGAAAGGGCTTGTTGATAATGATAAGTTGGAGAAAGCGTTGGAAATTAAAGATGATATGTTATCGAAAGGGTTTGAAGCTGATCCGATTGTTTATAGTTATTTAATGTCTGGGGAAGCTAAGGCTGAGAATTCTAGTGGAATTTTTGATCTTTATGAGGAGTTGAAGGAGAAATTAGGTGGATTTGTGCATGATGGGGTTGTTTATGGGAGTGTTATAAAAGGGTATTTCTTGAAGGGAATGGAGAAGGAGGCTATGGAGTGTTGTGAAGAAGCTTTGGCTGATGATTCAAAGATTAAGATGAGTGCGATTGCGTATAATTCGATATTGGATGCGTTGTTTAAGAATGGAAAGTTTGACGACGCACTGAAGGTGTTCGAAAAAATGCTTGCTGAGCACAACCCTCCCAAATTGCTGACTGTGAATTTGGGTAGCTATAATGTGATGGTGGATGGGTATTGTGCAGAAAGGAGATTCGATGATGCAATTAATGTGTTCAATAGCATGGGGGAAAAGAGGTGTCATCCCGACACTCTTTCGTATAATAATCTAATCAAACAGTTGTGTGATAATGGGATGTTGGCTAAAGGGGAAGAGCTTTATAATGGTATGAATGAGAAGGGAGTGAGTCCAGATGAGTACACTTTTGTTGTTTTAATGGATACTTGTTTCAAAGAAAATCGTCCTGATGATGCAGCTGAATATTTCAAGAAAATGGTTGAATCCAAACTGAGGCCGAATTTGGGAGTTTATAATCGGTTAATGGATGGGTTGGTAAAAGTTGGGAAAGTTGATGAGGCTAAATCTTTTTTCGATATGATGGTGGTTAAGCTGAGAATGGATGATGATAGCTATAAGTTTATAATGAAAGCGTTGTTTGATATCAAGAAACACGATGAAGTTCTTGAAATTATTGGTAAAATGTTGAGGGAGGATCCTTTGGATTTTTCGGAAGAATTGGAGGAGTTTGTAAGGGGGGAGTTGAGGAAAGAAGAAAGGGAGGAGGATTTGGTGAGACTTATGGATGATATTAAAAGAGAAAAAGCGGAAGCTGCAGCTAAAGTAGCTGAAGAAGCGGAAAGAGCGAAAGCTAGTGCTAGAGCTGCTGTTTCTTCTTTGTTGCCATCTAAGTTGTTTGGTGATAAGGTTGATGATGCAGAGAAATCTAATGAGAGTAAAGGTGAGATTGTGGCAGAAATGGGAGATGGTGAGGTGAAGGTGGAAGAGAGTGATGAGGCTGCATCATCTGGTGAGCAGGTAAATGCATAACTATGTTTATGTTGTTTGAATTGATTAAGAAAGTTTAAGGTTTGATGAACTAATGATGGTCTTCTTTAGTTTCATCTGATGATATAAAGATGGAATCATTTGCAAAATGATGATAATTTGTTCATTGAAAATGTATTGATTTTGCTGGATTTGTATGCATGTTGTGACCCTGATGGGTTGAGAATGATTGCTTACAAGATTAATATGATGCATGTTTTTTTTTTCAACTTAGGAGTGTGAAAGATGGAATTTTATTCTTAATTATATGCTAAAATTATAAAATCAAAGTCCATGAAGGAGTAAAATGGCTTTCATGATGAAAGCTTTTTACTAAACTTTGAAAATGCCTATAAATGTTCAAAAGATTGAGCAAGTCATACTTGATTCTTGAAGATATAGGCGTTTGTTCGTCTGAAATCGGGAGTTAGTAAGATATGTATGGTGCTTTTTGGCACGTGGATAGAACGGGAATAAAAATTTGTTGTCACACGTTTGGCACACCAATTAGATCGGGATAGGACAAGACTTAGTGGGACAAGAATTGCAGTTTTCTTGCCCCACCAAAATGCGTGGAAAGAACAAAGATGGGTAAATTACTAAACTACACATGTCAAATTAATACCTTAGGGGCCGTTTACCTAATCACTTACCCGGGTAAGTGCTTACCGGTAAAATTCAACACTATCACTTACTTCTCCGGTAAGATTTTTGTCCACCAAAATGGCATCGTATGCAACAATGTAGCCGGTAAGCGCTAACAACCGTGGCAAGAGCTGTCGCACTCACTTATCGGGTAAGACTCTCGGTCCTTGCTTCCGCTCTTACCGAGTTACCGGGTAAGATTCTTAGTCCTTGCCATATTCATCCGGTAAGCTAATGTGACTTGGTAAGCACTTACCCGGATAAGTGTTTTGTAAACGGCCCCTTAATCTTTAAATTACTAAACTACAAATGGGACATAGTTACAATGGAAATTTGTTCCCATCTTTCTTCCACGAGAAACATAAAGAAATCTGGTCCCAAATCTTTAGATTTCGTGCCCCCTTACTTCTCCTCAATTAGAAGAGTCATGATTGATGTTAACATGTTCTTGACCATAAAGGTTCAACCTTTATGTCGTGGGCCTAGGGATATATCCGAAATAATTATTATCAAAAAACGCATCAATTGATAAGGCGAGAAGTTTAAGAAGAGATTTGGACCTTTGATCACTCTAATTTAGCGTTGATCTAATGGTTCAGATTAAGTCCCAAAATAACCCATGAATTCAATAAAGATTGATCCAAGGGTGGAGATACCTTCTTACTCTTCTCCCGATAACTACCATTCTTACGGAAATCAACTCTAACTCGATAACGGTAAACAACATAATGATATGTTTGGTTTAATAACCTTGAATACGTAGGCTTTAAGCATTTTCGTTACAACTTGGTTTTTCTCGGGTGTGTAAGGTGCTTTAATTTGATACAGTAAGGGATTAAAGTATTCTTCACTTCTATCTTATCTAAGGCATTTAATGGATGCTTGGACGATGAAGTTTTAACTTAAAATTTATCAAGTACTTCAGCATTTGAATGCGATTGATAGATATGAAAAAAAAATCTAGAATGATCTTCAATAAAAGTTGCAAATTATTGTTTTCCCTTCTCGTTGTGCTCTCGAAACCTTTGTTATCAAGTAAAGGAAACGGAAAGGGAGGAAAACAAAAAACTCGTGTTCTTGAGACTTTTTAGGAAAGGAGACTGAAGAAAAAAAGTAAACTCCAATTTTGGTCCTTGAAAGTGGGACCTAAACTTTCATAAATCATAATTAAAGATTTTGTTTTCCAGGTTTGAATTTTGCTTTGAAAGTAAGACATGGTCACTAACTCCGTTAAAAACTCTGTTAGAGACATGGTTAAATTTGTCCAACCATATTTTTGTCCTCTTTTTGTTTCTTCTTATTATTGTGTAAAACTAATGAACTTTAGGGACCAATGTTGTAATTAACTCATATATATATATATATATATAGGGCCCTTATTTTTTGTAAACCATCATAATCTTGCAAACCGTGCAAACCTTCAATTTTATTGGTTAAATTAATGGAATTGTTTCATTAAATTGTTATTTTGATGAAATTGTTTCATATAATTCATTTCTTGATGAAATTGTTTCATATAGTTGTGTTTTTATGTAGTTTCATGTATTTTTTTCATTCTTAAGAAATTGTTTCATATATTTTTGTTTTTACATAAAAAGCACAAATATATGAAACAATTTAATCAAGAAATGAATGAATGATATGAAACAATTTCATGAAACAATTTCATTAATTTAACCAATGAAATCGATGGTTTACACGGTTTACACAATTATGATGGTTTACAAAAGAATATCCATATAGAGGGATAATAATTTGTAAACCTTTAAATGTGTGTAAACTTTGGATTTCATAAGTTTTCTTGATGAAATTGTTTTATATAATTGTTTATTTTGATAAAAGTGTTTCATATCATTTATTTCTTGATGAAATTGTTTCATATATTTGTGTTTTTTATGTAAAAATGACAAAATTTCATCAAACTGAGAAAATATATGAAACAATTTCATAGGAATGAAAAAATACATGAAACTACATAAAAAAACACAAATATATGAAACAATTTCATCAAGAAATGAATGATATGAAACGATTTTATCAAAATAAACAATTTCATTAAATAATTTCGTCAAGAAAACCTATGAAATCCAAAGTTTACACAAAAAAAAAGTTTACAAAATAGTGGGCTCTATCCATATATATATATATATATAGGATATTCTTTTGTAAACCATGATTTTCGTGTAAATCGTCGATTTCATAGGTTTTTTTGATGAATATTTTTTATGAAATTGTTTATTTTGATGAAATTGTTTAATATAATTCATTTCTTGATGAAATTGTTTTATATATTTGTGTTTTTTTATGTGAAAACGAAAATATATGAAATAGTTTCATAAGAATGAAAAAAACTCATGAAACAATTTTATCAGGAAATGAATGATATGAATCAATATCATCAAAATAAACAATTTCATCAAAAAAACTTATGAAATCGACGGTTTACACGGTTTATACGAAAATGATGGTTTACAAAAGAAGGGGCCTCTCTCTATCTCTCTCTCTCTCTCTATATATATATATATATATAGAGAGAGAGAGAGAGAGGTGGGTTATTATGCAACCCCTCTAGATCATGGAACCCTTCTATCCATCACTCATTTTATTTTCATTTTTTTTCCTTTTTTTAATTATAAAATATCGAAAATAAAATGAGTTGTGGATAAATAGATTGCACAAGTCACATGATCTAGAGGGGTTGCATACTTGCATTTGAACGCTATAACAAGGGGAACATCGTCCCCCCGACCGGTTGACCATTCCCCCATTTTTTCGATGATACACGATGATGGTACACACATACAAGGACACCCCTTCCACCACACATCATCGTCCCTATGGTTTGATCCCTGTTTGGTAGGAGATAGAAAAAATGTTAGGGACCAAAAGTGAAGTTTACTCATTTTTTTCCTTTCCCTCTTTTTTGAGAACACAGATAAAAAAATTATTTTCTTCCGTTTTTTTCTCTCTTCAAATTCGAGAACACAACGCTAATGTCAAATAACCGCTCATATCCAAAGTTCTAAATAACGTGGGGTGTGATAACGAGGTCAAGCTTCAAAGCCTTATGAGTGATGGCAAGATCATAACATTTTCCAAGACGTGAATTATGATGGAAAATTTATATATTTGATATACAATTGTATACATATGTTTTTCTACTATTACTCAATGAATCAAATGCTATTGAACAATTTAAATTAGGTCCTATACTAAAAAGTAAAAAGTAAGACACTGAAAATCTTTAGAGTTTTTGTTTTTGTGTGTGGTTGGAAGAGTTGTGTGTTTTAGTGACGATAAGCCCACATTTTAGTGTCTTTTTAGAGGTGTCGATTGAAATTGGCCTTAATAATGGATTGAAATAAAAATGACCTACATTTTTTTGTTAACCATGGATGTCCGAGTCAGTTTGTACGCAACTCGACTAATTTCAAGGACCCTGGAAAAAAGTCAAAAAAATTCCCAGTGACTTTACACAACTCGAATCGGTGACCTCTAACCTCCATTTTAGTGTTCTAGTCATAGGTTGAAGATTACAACCAATATTTCCACTATATATTAGTTCCTTTCCTTTGCAAACCACTTATTTAATACAAACCATACAAATCAATCTCAATATTCCATCTAATCAAATAAATATCTAGCTCCGTAAGTATTTCGATTGTTTTCTTATCTACAATGTCTATAATAATAAATAACCTTTAATCAACTTTTTTAAATATCCGTATTATTACAAATAAACTTTCATTATTTTCATAAATATTAGTTAATTAATTTGTATGATTTGTATTAATTAGGTGGTTGGTGAATATAAGCTATTTTGTTCAAAACTTAATTGTTTAATCAATTGAATTTCCCCGAAACTCAACTGGTTGACTTTCTAAAGTCAAATGTCTCATTTTAGTTTTCTGTAATTAGTTGTTTGAATCATTTGGGGTGTTTTCAATATATCGAGTTAGTTATTGTATGGATGTAAAATGCTATATAAAAAATATACCTCCTTAAAATAGTATTCATATACGGCAAATGCAACAATTAAACTCACACACACCCTCATCACCTTTGATAAGGTTTGAACCTCTGACCTCTTACGAGGACATAGGCTCTCGTACCATGCATTTTGATACAATTTGACACTAATATAATATATAAAATTAAATATAAGCACATTTTCATAAATCTTAAATCGCAATTTCACATCTTTTAAAACATGAGCATGTCATATACTTGATCATACAAATTTACAAATGTACCCTTCATGCATTGAAATTTTGCAATCGACAAAAACTTACTTGAACTTGTATAGCTTGGACTGCCATTGGAAATGATGTTGCCACCATTGATGAATTCCATGAGCTTGCTTGAAATCCTCTGGCGGGATAAGGTTCACCGTCATATAAGCTGTCGGTAGAAGATGCAACGGCTCCGATTCTCTTCTCATTGCACCGGAAACCAAACTTCCGATCGAATATCTGGTCGCAATCCTCTCAATTCTCCCCACTCCCATCCTCTCCATCTTCTCCCTATGTTCAAAGTATCCAATATATTCAGCACAAATCGGATCTGATGGATTCACAAACAGATACGGCGTCCATGCACCTAACACAACAAACGGGTCTTCTCCTCGATCCTCACGACGCCGGTTCATCGCCGTAGCAATTCCGGCGGTTACGAGACTTCCGGCGATACGGACACCGTGTTTCAGCGTTTCATTCTTAATCAGCTTCTCGATCGGAACGGAGATAAACGGCGGATTAAATAAATAGGTTTCGAGTTGAAATCGAGATTTCGCCATGTTCTTCCCAGCCAGCATTGCAATAGACGCGCCTAATGAGTGTCCGGCTAACCAAACGTTCGCCGGTCCTGCCATCGCCACCGTGTTCCAAACAGCTTCGAAAGCGGAACGAAATCGAGAGGTTTCTTCGAGTTTATCAAAAATACACTTGAGATTTAGCTTTAAATCGTCAGATCTGGTGAGAGACCTGGTGATTGTTCCTCGAAACGCTACAACAAATCTCGGAGGATATGGACCTAATTGATCGAACACAGGAGGTGTATGTTTAAGCTCGAAAATGGCCCCAAAATACGATGAATCAGTATCGTCTACGAGAGCGTGATTCAAATGAAAGTGGAATCGTTGCCACCAAGGAGGAGCTCGAGCATCGTGCCAATGGCTTCCACGTTGACGATCCCGCTCCAAAATGTAAACACCATGAACTAAGCTTGCGGCAAGAGATCTTCGATGAAATGTGTTCCTCCTGTAAACGATAATCGAAGCGGTTATTGAATAATTAAATCGAAGAAAAATATCTGAAAGAATTTAAAAGCGAGTCTGTTTACCAATCGAAAGAAGTTAAGAGGTGCAAAGGTCCAGATAGATCAAAAATTTCTCGAGGTGAGGCCATGATCAGTCGATTCCGACCTCTTTTTCCGGTGAGTTTCTTGTGTAAATTTTGATATAAGTGTTGCTACGGCAGTATATACATACATACATACATATATATATATACACATTAATCATAAATCGATAGAGATGAAGAAACAAGTAGCTAGAAAACTAAACATAAAAAAGAAAAAATAACATTTTGGGGTTGACTTTGACTTTGCTCATTCACTCTTCAGTTCTCACAAGAGTATATAAGAATATATATGGCAAGATGCTTCGATCAAAAGTCAAACTTGGGCCAAAATACGTGCACCAAGTCACCAACCAAATTTAAGATAATTACCTCTGTAGTTAAAAAAAAAAAAAAAAAAAAAAAAGGGTATCCAGGCTTTGCCTAGACTAATCTCTAACACTGATTGACTGCTAAGCATGCAGCCCTAAGATAATTCTTCAGTGGCCACAAGTTGCCAACGCCTGGATTCGAACCCGGGTAGATGGGTTTCTGAGCCACATACCCCTCAAGGCCTTAACCAGTACGGCACAAGCCTTGTGGTTAATTACCTCTGTAGTTTGTCAATGTATCTACCTAAAATCAAGGTTCTAAATGACATCAGATGTAGTGTGGTATGCCGTGACGATTGTTGGGGATGAATACGATGCACAAATGTCCAAAAACAAATACCAAAATGTTCAAAGATGCAACGCAACAATAAAAACAAAATATGAGGATCTTAAATGTGTTCAATTGTATCAGAAAGTAGAAAATGCAATCGAAATTGATACTTAACAATGTAAATGCCATTAAATACAAAGAACAATGAGATTTAACGTGGTTCCACTATCGTGAGATAATATACATCGACAGAAGTGAGATGGAGCTTGTGCATTGATGAACCAAATAAAAAAGATTACAATAGAGTTTACCTTAATATAAAGGAGATTACAGTAGAGTTTACCTTAATAATAAGATCAGGGCCGTGCCAGGGGGAGGGCGGATCGGGCGCACGACCAAGGTCTACAAAAAGTATGGCCCCAAAATTTGTTAGTATATACTTTATAGTATATAGTGCTAGTTCAAAAAACTTAGGCAATTTAAGAGCACAAACTTTTTTTAGTATCTAATAACACCAAAAAATAGTTTAACATTAAATTAACGTCCCACAAAAAGCAGGTGCCCAATTTTTTTTAGTATATACTATATAATATATATAGTACTAGTTAAAAAAATAGTCATTAAAAGAGACAACTTTTTTAGTATCTAATATGTCCCAAAAAAAAATAACATTATATTAAGGACCCACAAAAGGGCCCAAATTTTTTAGTATATAGAAGTAGTTCAAAAAAATTAGTCAATAAATAAGACACCAATTTTTTTAGTATCTAATAGGACCCAAAAAGAATTTAACGTTATATTAAGGGCTCAAACATTTATATTAGAATATAGTAGATTTGTTATTTACTAACAAAGCCCGTTCCTTTTGAAAAATTACCAACCATATGGGACTAACCACCATATATTTATATTTAGGATTTCAAAACTAACATTGTTTTTCCATATATTATGGACTTCTTGATTACCTAATATTAAATGCATAATTTAAGTATTCTTCTATATCTACAACAAGAATAAGATCTCAAGTTATAACCAACATGGACTTTTGATTCTAAGATTGATGGTTCGTAAAAATATGCATTAACTCTAAAAATTTAAAATGGTGAAAACATTAGTATGAGGTGATATGGAAACCCAACCGATTTATTTTAATTTGCATATAGTGTTACTCTGAATAATCAATATTGTGATATAAAATGATGTCGGTATATATATTAAAGGTATATCATATGATGTGTTTGACGGTGGAACGAATTTATGATGCTAGGTAAAAATGATATGATGGATAATACTAATTTAAAAATAATTATTGATTGATTTTGCGTCTAGGTTTCTCGGAAAAACAATTTTATATGAATTGTTGATATTTCTTGAACTCAATGTTATTTCTAATAATAAAAGATAACATATTGAAAAAGAATCATACTTATTAAGGCCATCCGCAGCGCCCTTCGGGCTCGAGCTCGGGCTCGTGCGGGCTCGGGCGGGCAGCGGTGGGGGGCATGCGGGGGCTTCATGCTCGGGCTCGGCGTGCGGGCTTTCAAACCCGAGAAACCCGAGAGCTCTCCAACGGCTCCTTTTATATTTTATATATATATTTTTTAAAAATCTTGAAAATAAATAACTACCAACGGCTACTTTTATAAAAAAAAATTTATTTTTTTTTTCAATTTAATCACACTATATATATTAACCCCCAACCTCTTATTTTTTCACACCAACAATCTCTCAAACTCTCTCAAATTCTCTCAAACTCTCTCAAATTTCATCATGAATCCAAACAAAATACCTACATCCCGTCGTAACCGACCGGATACACCGCAACCGCAAGAAGACCCGGAGCTTGGTTTCCAAGCGTTTACACAACAAGGTTATCGTCCGCAATGGTCGCAACAATATCCGCCACAATGGTCGCAACAAAATCCGCCACAATATCCGCAACAATTTTACAACTCATTAGGCCATCTGCAACAAATTCCTTACCAACTTACACGTCCCGGTTTGATTGAACAAGGTTTTACTCCGGCCAACTTCAATCCTCCTTCACCCTTCATCAATCTCGCCGACGACATTGTTCCGGAAACCCAACATTCTAGCCCGCACACACCACAATTCATCTACACACAACCATCAAACCCTCAACCATAAAACCCTCAACCATCGAGAAAAGGAAAAACAAACAATATGAAAATAGAGCCCCCAAACAGATGTGGACTAAAGATGAGGAACTCGCGTTAGTGTCGGCGTGGGTTGACGTTTCGGAGGACCCCGTTATCGGTAACGCACAAACCCATGGTAATATTTTTATTGTTATTATTATTATTATTGTTATTGTTATTATTAATATTATTATTATTATTATTATTATTATTCTTGTTAATATTCTTATACTTGAATTTACATAAATGTAGATAGTTTTTGGACCCGAATCGGGGAAGTGTTCTTTAGTTCGATGGGTCGCGGAAATTATAGAACAACTCATCAACTCAACACCAAGTTCAACGACCTCAATAAAAAAATTGCTCTTTTTGGCGGCTTCTACAACAACTTGGTCAATAATAGATCAAGCGAAATGAGTGATGCCGGCATTTCACGAACGGCACACGAACGGTACCAACGACAACAAGGGTTTGCTTTCTCTAACCAACAAGTTTGGGAAGTTCTAAAAAATTGTCCAAAATGGGGAGCCGTTCCAACGATGACGACAACTTCATCGTGGGGTTCAAAACGTACCAACCCTTCCAATGATGACGATGACGACAACTTCATCGAGCAACTTCAACGACCCATCGGGAGAAACAAGGCAAAAAAAATATCAATGAGTAATACGAGCGGGTCGAATACGAACGAAAGTGTTACTCAGTTGTTGACGACGTTCAACGAGAAGATTGATGATACAATTGAGTACAAAATGAAAAAACTCGAACTCGAACGAGATAAGTTGGAACACGAACGAGAAATCGAACGAGCAAAACGATTGATAAAGACTTCGAGTTTTTCATAACCCCGCATGATCACCTTTCGGGCCCCGCTTTGATGGTTACGGTAGCGAGAAAAGAGCAAATTAAAAAATATCATAATTGGTTGTGTTTTGTATTTTGTAATTTTTAATTTTTTAATGAATGATATGAATTTTTATTTTTATTATTTATCTTATTTTTATTTATTAAAAAATATATAAATATTTTTATTTTGTCAAATAATTAAATGTATAAATAAAAGAATTAAAAAAAATGGGGTGACAAGAGGGCTTGAGGGCTTGTGCTACGCCAATTTAGGGCTTGAGGGTTTGAGGAGAGGGTTAGGAGAAAAGCTGATGTGGCGCTGATGTGGCGCTTGAGGGCTTGAGGGTTGCGCTACGGATGGCCTAAGCGAATTAGAGGTTAGGCTTTCACTTTTTGATTTAGAGGACATTAGAAGATAAGTACATCTGAAACTTAAAAATAAACAAACAATCTGATTTTGGATATCTCTAAGCGAATTAGAGAAAAGAGCCTAATAAGAGGTGAAACCCAAAAAACAAACAGACCCTAACTATCAAGTCTAGACTTTACTTCAAAATAATTATATTTTTTATCATGTGGTTTCCACTTTGTTTAATTTTTGGCCATTAATATTTCTTTCATTTATTTAATTTTTTATTAGAAAATTAAACAAAAATGTTATTACGTGTCGTCCCTTTTATTCTCGCCACTATAAGTTTATCGGTTTCGTCAGTTGCTTATCCTTTTCTCCGACCCTTCTCCAATTCCATTCTCCTCCCTAGATACGGGTCTTTTAAAAGTCAAAACAACATTTTCGACGCCCTTTCCCTTTCCCTTGCACACATCTCATTTGTTGCACCCCTTCGCCTTTCATACACACACACACATATATATATATATATATATATATATATATATATATAATATATACACACTAGATCTAAGTGTTTTTAAATCGGTCAACCAATTTTGGACCAACTTCTGTTTCTGTTTGCTGCTGTCTTTTCCAGCCTGATTTTCCAGAAATTAGAAGCTTTTTTCTGTGCGTGATTTTGGCGAGCTTTGCAAGCCGGGTTACAGAGTATTTATTTTAAAATCAGCGCCACATCAGCTAAGCCCTCAAGTCCTAAAGACCATCAGCGCTACCCTCAAGCCCTCTTGCCACCTCATTTTTTTTAATTCTTTTATTTATACATTTAATTATTTAACAAAATAAAAATATTTATATATTTTTTAATAAATAAAAATAAGATAAATAATAAAAATAAAAATTCATATCATTCATTAAAAAATTAAAAATTACAAAATACAAAACACTAAAAATTATGATATTTTCTAATTTTCTCTTTTCTCGCTAAAGTAGCCCTCAAAACGTCTCCCGAAAGGTGATCATGTGAGGATATGAAAAACTCGAAGTCTTGTTGATATCGTTTTTCTCGTTCGATTTCTCGTTCGAGTTCCAACCTATCTCGTTCGAGTTCGAGTTTTTTCATTTTGTACGCCATTGTATCCTCAATCTTCTCGTTGAACGTCGTCAACAACTGAGTAACACTTTCGTTCGTATTCGACCCGCTCGTATTACTCGTTGATGTTTTTTTTGCCTTGTTTCTCCCGATGGGTCGTTGAAGTTGCTCGATGAAGTTGTCGTCATCGTCATCATCGGAAGGTTTGGTACGTTTTGAACTCCGCGATGAAGTTGTCGTCATCGTTGGAACGGCTCCCCATTTTGGACATTTTTTTAGGATTTCCCAAGCTTGTTCGTGAGTGAAAGCCAACCCAAGTTGTGCTCGGTACCGTTCGTGTGTCATTCGTGAAATGTCGGTCTCACTCATTCCGCTTGATCTATTAGTGACCAAGTTATTGTAGAAGCCGCCAAAAGAATTTATTCTTTTATTGAGGTCGTTGAACTTGGTGTTGAGTTGATGAGTTGTTCTATAATTTCCGCGGCTCATCAAACTAAAGAACACTTGCCCGATTCGGGTCCAAAAACTTTCTACATTGATGTAAATTCAAGTATAAGAATATTAACAAGAATAATAATATTAATAATATTAATAACAATAATAATAATAATAATAATAATAACAATAATAATAATAATAACAATAAAAATATATGTAAATTCAAGTATAAAAATATTACCACCGGTTTGTGCGTTACCGACAACGGGGTCCTCCGAAACGTCAACCAACGCCGACACTAACGCGAGTTCCTCGTCTTTACTCCACATTTGTTTGGCTGCTCTATTTTCATATTGTTTGTTTTTTCCTTTTTTCGTTGGTGTCGGGTTTGATGGTCCCGGGATAGATTGTTGTGTGTAGATGGATTGTGGTGTGTGCGGGCTATAATGTTGGGTTTCCGGAACAATGTCGTCGTCGAGATTGATTGCGGGTGAAGGAAGATTGTAGTTGGCCGGAGTAAAACCTTGTTCAATCAAACCGGGACGTGTAAATTGGTAAGGAAATTGTTGCGAAAATTGTTGGTGAAATTGTTGGGGAAATTGTTGCGAAAATTGTGGCGGAAATTGTTGCGAAAATTGTGGCGGATATTGTTGCGAAAACTGCGGATGATAACCTTGTTGTGTAAACGCTTGGAAACCAAGCTCCGGGTCTTCTTGCGGTTGTGGTGTATCCGGTCGGTTACGAAGGGATATAGGTGTTTTGTTTCGATTCATGATGAAATTTGAGAGAGTTTGAGAGAATTTGAGAGATTTTGGTGTGAAAAAATAAGAGGTTTGGGTTAATATATATAGTGTGATTAAAATGTTGGACAACCTAAGGGGGGGGAGAGGTTGTATTTTAAATCTTTTACTTTCAAAAAAATCTTTTTACAAATAAATACAGAATAAATAAAGCAGAGTATAAATAAATAAGTATACAACAATTATATAAACAGATATAATTTAAATGCACAGCGGAAATGTAAATAGATAAGGGAAAGAGAATACTTGACAACGGAATTTTTAAAGTGGTTCACCAAACACAAAGTTGGCTAGTCCACCTCGAGAAAATAACACTTCTCGGAGATCCAATACGAAACGTGTTCTTTACGGTAGAAACACAAACCTTAATACAACAAACGCGAATCACTCTACTTTGAGAGATTAATGTGGATCACTCACTCTTATTCAAACACTTACAAGAGGGTATAATTTTAATATGAATAATCACTCTTGAATAAGGTTTATCACTTGGATATTTTTAGAGAGTTTGATCACTTGAGTTGTGTTGCTGATTCAACTAATCGAGAGATTTTAATCTGCTATCAACTCAAGATTTCTTACTCAAAAATTAATTTTATCAGTTTAAGTGATTTAGTGTGAGTAAGAAGGCAGCAGAATAATAATCAAATGCTGAGGGAGAATTTATTGCTGAAGTTGGTGTGCATTGAAGGCTGGTGGTTGCATGATATTTATACTGGATGAGCAACAGGGCAGAAGCTTTCGCGGTATACCGGCTTTCCATCGCGGTATACCTGCGTCAGAAAAAAGTACACTGCAGAGGAGAAGGTCAACCCTGCAAAAACAAACGGTATATGGTACCCGCGGTATACCGCGTTGCACACGGCGGTATACCGCCTGAAAAGGTTCCTGACAAGAGAAGCTTCATATGCAGAAGAACTGATGGGTGAACAGTATCGCGGTATACCGCGTGGACCTTGGCGGTATACCGCCTGACAGTCGTACAAAAGGGCAGTTGCGCTGGAAGACTTCTTTCGGCTGAACACTCTTTGCATTTAATGATGAACAGTAGCAGAGATTTGATTTTAATAAAATAACATATATATATATATATCATGCGATTTATATATATATTTAATAAAAAAAATATATATATTATATATATATTTGATTCAAATATATTTATATAGATACGAAATATCCAAGTGATAAAATATTTTAGGGTGTTTATCATTTTAAAATAAAATGACGAAACTCTTCAGACTTGGATTCTTCAGATAAAAAATTTATCGAGATCATTTAAATATCTGCACACTCAGATAAAATATTAGATAACAAATAATGCGGTGTGTTTTGTAATCATCAAAATAAATATGGAGATGTGATTTTATGTGTACCAAAAATATATCACAATATTTAAAGCTGGGTACACTTGCACCAACAATCTCCCCCTTTTTGATGATGACAAACACAACGCTAAACACGAGAGCATACTCGGTTTCTCTCCCCCTTTTGTCGAAGCAAAAAGGGTTTAAGAAAGTCGCTTATGCTCCCCCTCAAAAGATGCTTCCCCTCAAAATATGAAATATTTGAGAGTTAGTATTTATCAAGGGTTATACTCAAGCATGCCTAAACCAAGTCTTAATTTAAAGAACGCCTTCTTGTTTAGAGCTTTAGTGAAAATATCGGCCAAATTATCTTCCGAATCAACCTTTTCAAGCACGATTTTGCCTTTTTGAACATTATCTCGTAAAAAATGATGTCTCAATTCAATATGTTTTGTACGAGAGTGTAAAACGGGATTTTTGCTTAAGTTTATAGCACTTGAGTTATCACACATAATTGGAATTTTGGTTAGATGTACCTCAAAATCGGTAAGTGTGTGTTTCATCCAAAGGACTTGAGCACACGCTCTTGCGGCGGCTACATATTCCGCTTCGGTTGTAGACAAAGCTACGGATTGTTGTTTCTTAGAGAACCAAGACACAAGTGAGAGACCTATAAAGGCACATACCCCACTAGTACTCTTTCGGTCAACAATAGATCCACCAAGATCGGAATCGGCGAAACACGTTACTTCTAACTCGGGTTTCTTTGCGTACCATAAGCCAAGATTAGTAGTACCTCGTAAATATCGAAAAATACGCTTGACAGCTTCATAGTGAGTTTGTTTAGGTGAAGATTGAAAACGAGCACATAGACATACACTAAACATAATATCAGGTCTACTAGCAGTTAAATATAATAAACTACCAATCATACCACGATAAATCTTTTCATTAAAATCGTTTCCCTCCTCGTCACGAGATAATTGTAAGTTTGTGGTCATTGGAGTTTCAACGGGTTTGACATTTTCAAAGTTAAACTTTTTCAACATATCTTTACAATATTTAGATTGACTAATAAAAATACCAGTTTCACATTGTTTTATTTGCAATCCTAAGAAGTATTTTAACTCTCCCATCATGCTCATTTCAAACTCGCTTGTCATTTTCGCAGAAAATTCATTACACAGTTTTTCATTAGTGGAACCAAAAATAATATCATCAACATATACTTGCACAACCACAATATCATTTTGAACATATTTCACAAATAAAGTATTATCTATTTTACCCATAATATAACCACTAGAAATTAAAAAGGTTTTTAATCTATCATACCACGCACGCGGAGCCTGCTTTAAACCATAAAGCGCCTTTTTCAATTTATAAACATGTGTCGGGTTTTCAAAACTTTCAAAACCGGGAGGTTGAGAAACGTATACCTCCTCATTTATAATACCATTTAAGAAAGCACTTTTAACATCCATTTGAAATAATTTAAAATCTTTAGCATTTGCAAAAGCGAGAAGCATTCGAATAGACTCCAACCTTGCAACTGGTGCAAAGGTTTCGTCATAATCTATACCTTCTTGTTGACTGTACCCCTTGGCAACTAAACGTGCCTTGTTCCGTGTGACTCCACCGTTCTCGTCTACCTTGTTACGGAAGACCCATCTTGTGCCAATAATGGTTTGACTACTAGGGCTAGGCACTAAGTCCCACACATCATTCCTAGTAAATTGGTTTAACTCTTCTTGCATGGCCAATATCCAATCCTCATCACCTAAAGCTTCATCTATGGTTTTAGGTTCTATGGTTGAGATAAAGGCATGGAAAGCACAATGGGTATGGATTTGTGATCTAGTTGTCCTTTGGTTTAGGTCACCTATAATTTGATCTACGGGATGGCCTCGAGCGGTTCTAAGGTTAGGATCATCTACACCTTGCGGAATAAAACAAGGAGGGGCATCACTAGATTCAATATTATTTGTGGAAGGTTGGGTACCTAAATCCAAGGTACTAAGTGGTTGGGCTAAGACATTTCCTTCACAAACATTGTCATTTGCTAAGGGTGCACTCGGTTTGGGAGGACTCTCGTCAAAGCTAACATTTAAGGATTCTTCTACTACCATGGTCTCCTTATTTAGGATTCTATAGGCTTTGCTATTCCAAGAGTAACCTAGGAAAACTCCCTCATAGGCTTTGGGGTCAAATTTGGTTAAGTAGGATTTGGTGTTTAAAATGAAACATTTACAACCAAAAACTTTCAGGTGAGCTAGGGAAGGTTTTCTACCTCGGTAAAGTTCATAGGGTGTCTTATTTAGGATACCTCTAATTAGGACACGGTTAAGCACATAGGTCGCGGTAGCAACGGCATCACACCAAAACTTTTGGGGAACTTGATGTTCGTTTAGCATAGTTCTACTCATTTCTTGCAACGTTCGATTTTTCCTTTCAACAACCCCGTTTGACTGAGGAGTTCGAGGAGCCGAAAAGTTATGAGTTATACCATGTTTATCACAAAAGGCACCAAATTGTACATCATTATCGAATTCTCGTCCATGGTCCGTACGTATGGAAACAATCGTACAACCTTGTTGGTTTTGAATTCGTTTTCCCAAAATTTTAAACTTTTCAAAAGCCTCATTTTTATGTCTCAAAAATAAAGTCCAAGTATAACGGGAATAATCATCCACAATAACCAAAGTATAAAAATTTCCTCCAAAACTTTGAATAGCCATCGGGCCAAAAAGATCCATATGTAAAAGTTCTAAAACTCTTTGAGTAGAAATAACATTTTTTGATTTATGAGAAACGTGATGTTGTTTGCCGACACGACAAGCATCACAAAAATGATTATCAAACTTTAATTTTGGCAGGTCACTCACAAGCTCCTTATTTTTTAAGTTTTGCATTAATCTTAGATTAGCGTGACCTAAACGCCTATGCCATAAAGTAGAAACATCATTAATAGAAGATAAGCATACATTTTCAGATACAACAGTTTTACAAATATATAAATTTCCTTTTACAAAACCATTTAAAAGAACTTTACCATTTTTTATGATTTTACAAGAATCTTCTTCGAAGACAACAGTTATACCATTTTTACACAATTGGCGAACACTTAACAAATTAAAATGTAGATTGTCAACATGATTAACATTAAGAAATTGAACATTATTGCAAGAAACTGTACCTCTACCAATTATATTTCCTTTGGAGTTTCCTCCAAAAATTACCTGTCCACCATCACATGACTTATATGATGAAAAGAGATTATTGTTTCCGGTCATGTGACGTGTGCAACCACTATCGAGTATCCAGTCCATATCAAGGTCAATCTACAATAATGAAGATGTAACTTTTATGGTCCCCATTTCTCGTGGGTCCTTGACAATTAGTTTCAATGTCAACCAACATGCATATATATAAAGTCAAACAGAATATATATATACAATACATTACACAATATTAATATATATATATAATACATCAAACCATATTAATATATATATATATAACACATATCAAGTAAGACAAAATATATATAATATATTAAACAACTTTAATATATAATACATCAAACACAAATATATATATATAACATATTAAAACCATAAACGCATACCACCGGGATTATCATTACTAAACATTCCTTTTGGAATCCATTTATTTACCATTTTAATTTTGCGATTATATTTATCATACACATAAAAACAAGCATTTACATTCGCATTATTATTAGGTTTAGAATATTTATCATGGTACATGCGAGCATACGGTTTTCTCGTATTTACATTATTTATTTTACGCACATACGGATGTTTTTGCACATATTGATTTCTTGTATTAACTTTAGGTGATTCATAAAGTCTTTTGATGGGTTTACAAGAACATTTATCTTTGCATGTATCGGAACCAATACCTTTTCTACATTTTATACGGTTAGGCATATTAAGCATGTTAAGAACCTTTTTATTACTACTTTCAAAGGCTTTAGCTAGCATGTTATCTTTTTCATATGAAGCACATTTAGCTTTTAAACATGTAATCTCATTCTCAAGAATATCACATTTTGTACAAATAATATTTTCATGTGATTTTTTATTTAAGCATGCAATTTCTTTATTTAAAACATCACAAGATTTACAAAAATCTTTTTCTCCTAATTTAGTTTCTAATTTAGCAATTATATCCATATCATTTTCAGATTTTTGTTTAACATTATTTATTTCCTTTTTACATGCATTTACAGTTTCTTTTAACATAGCATTCTCATCTTGGTAACGATTTGCAAGAGCGGCCATTTTATGAAAAGATTCATATAATTCTTCAAGATTATTTTCATTATCACTTTCATAATCACTATCGTAATCCGAGTAAGAAGATTTTACCTCGTCGTCGCTTTCGGCCATAAGACAAATGGCTTGATAGTCATCTTCTTCTTCACTCTCGCTCCACGCGCCTCCAATGAAGGCTTTCTCCTTCTTCTTTTGGAACTTGTTCTTTTTCGGACATTCATTGGCGTAGTGGTCTTTGTCACCACATGAGTAGCAAAAGCCTCTCTTTGGCTTAGCTTTATCGTCTTCACTCGAGTCGCCATTTTTCTTAACTTTTTCGTCTCGTTTATGGAACTTACGACTTCGATTTTCACCACCACGACGGTAGTTACCGTTTCTTTGAAATCTGCCATTGTTAGAAAATTTATTATTATTATTAAGAAATTTGGAAAAGTTTCTTACCAACATGGCGACTTCATCGAGAGTTTCGGATGGATCTTTCGAGGAGCTAGCTTTCTCCTTTTTCTTCTCGACTTTTGGTGTTGAGGCATTGAGGGCGATTGACTTCTTCTTGACTTGCTCCCGATCTTTGTTTCTTTTAAGTGCAATTTCATGCACTTTAAGATTACCGATCAAGTCATCTATCTTCATTATGGAAAGGTCACGGGAGTCTTCTAAAGATGTTATCTTTTGCATCCACTCCGAAGGAAGGGCTCGTAGGATTTTCCTTATATAGTCCTCGTTAGGATAAGTGCGATCCAAACCTTTCAAAGTAGTCACAATAAGGTTAAATCTTTTAAACATTGAGTCAATTGACTCATCTTGTTTCATTTCGAATAGTTCATAATCGTGAACTAAAATATTCACTTTACTAGATTTAACCTCCGTGTTTCCACGATGAGTATTATTTAAACTTTCCCATATTTGATTTGCAGTTTTATATGTATATACTCTTTCAATTTCATCAGTTGTTAAAGCAGCATATAATATATTCTTAGCTTCAAAGTTTAAACAAAAATGAGTTTCATCAGAAGTAGTCCATTCATCTATAGGTTTATCAATATAAACATCATCTTTCACAATGGTGGGTTTAAAATTCCCTTTTTCTATAATATTCCAAATCTTTTGATTTTTGCCACGCACGTGACATTCAAATAGCTCGGCCCAAATGCCAAACTTTTCAGTATCTATCAAAGGAGGTTTTGAAAACACGATATTAGTTTGTTGAGCCATTTAGAAGAATAAGAGAAATTTATGCAGAATAGTTTTGAAAGACCCGCTCTGATACCAAATGTTGGACAACCTAAGGGGGGGGAGAGGTTGTATTTTAAATCTTTTACTTTCAAAAAAATCTTTTTACAAATAAATACAGAATAAATAAAGCAGAGTATAAATAAATAAGTATACAACAATTATATAAACAGATATAATTTAAATGCACAGCGGAAATGTAAATAGATAAGGGAAAGAGAATACTTGACAACGGAATTTTTAAAGTGGTTCACCAAACACAAAGTTGGCTAGTCCACCTCGAGAAAATAACACTTCTCGGAGATCCAATACGAAACGTGTTCTTTACGGTAGAAACACAAACCTTAATACAACAAACGCGAATCACTCTACTTTGAGAGATTAATGTGGATCACTCACTCTTATTCAAACACTTACAAGAGGGTATAATTTTAATATGAATAATCACTCTTGAATAAGGTTTATCACTTGGATATTTTTAGAGAGTTTGATCACTTGAGTTGTGTTGCTGATTCAACTAATCGAGAGATTTTAATCTGCTATCAACTCAAGATTTCTTACTCAAAAATTAATTTTATCAGTTTAAGTGATTTAGTGTGAGTAAGAAGGCAGCAGAATAATAATCAAATGCTGAGGGAGAATTTATTGCTGAAGTTGGTGTGCATTGAAGGCTGGTGGTTGCATGATATTTATACTGGATGAGCAACAGGGCAGAAGCTTTCGCGGTATACCGGCTTTCCATCGCGGTATACCTGCGTCAGAAAAAAGTACACTGCAGAGGAGAAGGTCAACCCTGCAAAAACAAACGGTATATGGTACCCGCGGTATACCGCGTTGCACACGGCGGTATACCGCCTGAAAAGGTTCCTGACAAGAGAAGCTTCATATGCAGAAGAACTGATGGGTGAACAGTATCGCGGTATACCGCGTGGACCTTGGCGGTATACCGCCTGACAGTCGTACAAAAGGGCAGTTGCGCTGGAAGACTTCTTTCGGCTGAACACTCTTTGCATTTAATGATGAACAGTAGCAGAGATTTGATTTTAATAAAATAACATATATATATATATATATCATGCGATTTATATATATATTTAATAAAAAAAATATATATATTATATATATATTTGATTCAAATATATTTATATAGATACGAAATATCCAAGTGATAAAATATTTTAGGGTGTTTATCATTTTAAAATAAAATGACGAAACTCTTCAGACTTGGATTCTTCAGATAAAAAATTTATCGAGATCATTTAAATATCTGCACACTCAGATAAAATATTAGATAACAAATAATGCGGTGTGTTTTGTAATCATCAAAATAAATATGGAGATGTGATTTTATGTGTACCAAAAATATATCACAATATTTAAAGCTGGGTACACTTGCACCAACAAATTGAAAAAAAAATTAAAAAAAAATATAAACAAAGAGCCGTTAGTTTTTAATATTTTCAAAAAAAAATTTAAAAAAAGGAAAACAATCGGGTTTCTCGGGTTTTCAAACCCGCATGCCAAGCCCGTCGCTCGAGCCCCCCCCCCCCCCCCCCCCCCCCCCCCCCCCGCGTACCGGAGCCCGCCCTACCCGCGCCCTAGCCCGAGCCAGAGCCCGAGTGTGCTACGGATGGCCTTAGAGGTACTCCATTCTGATTATTGCTCAATTCTGATTATCGAGTCCATCTTCTCAATCGACTTCATCCTCTCCTTCAAGATTCTTCCATCAGGTACTCCCTTTTTCTCGTTTTCCTATGAATGTCCATGTTTCTTGTTTTCTATATGAATGTCCCTGTTTGTGTTCTTGCAGACAAATCCCTAAATTTTTTATTATTTTATTATAGAATAATCAGAATCACAATCAGTTTACCTAAACCCTTGCAATAATGGGTTTAATTTCAGGTCCAAAAACGCCTAAAATTAACTGCAGTGCATCATCTTTACCTCTTTTCTTTTTTCTTTTTTTTGGGTGAGAATTATCGACAATCTGCAAAGCTCAAGCAGGAGCGGAGCTACATGGAGGCCAGAAGCCACCCATGTGCCCCTTGGAATGTAATTTTTTTTTAATATTGAAGCCTAACTTTAAAATAGCCCATTTAATATTAAGGTGGGCCCTCCTAAAATAAAATCTGATATAATCCTTCTCACATCCCAACTCAAGCGATAGAATCCCACCTCCACGACCCACGATCTAGACTCTGGACTGGAGCACACGAATCGCACACCGGCCACCAGCACCAGGTCTGCTGGACGCTGGTTGTTCCCCACCGCCGGCGACGGCGACCACAGGGCTGTCAGGGCACATACAACTTCTTCTCCTTCTCGGTTGTTCTTCTCCTTCTCGGCTGGTTGTTCACTTATTCTTCTCCTTCTCCGCTTCTCGGCTGTTTTGCTTTGTTGAATCAATAATATTGGTAATTTGTCAACATTTGGTTTCATTTGTAACTTGTAATTTGTAATCTGAAAGTTCTGAATTTGTTCCCCTTTTTAGTTGGTTTAGATTATTAGATAGTTAGGGCATAAAATTGTAAAAACAGAATGTTTTTGTATGAGTTGAAATTTGGGTAAAAATGTTAGTTGTTCTTGTGTGAGTTGTTCTCAGTTCTCACTGTTAGTTGGGTACAAATGTATCGTTCTCAGTTCTCACTGTTAGAATTTCTGTTTTGCTTTGTTGAATCAATAACATTGATAATTTGTAAGTTGTAATCTGACTGTTAGTTTGTAATTTGTAAGTTGTAATTTGTAATCTGACTGTTAGTTTGTAATTTGTAATCTAACTTGTAAGTTGTAATTTGTAACTTGTAAGTTGTAATCTGACTGTTAGTTTGTAATCTAACTTGTAAGTTGTAATCTGACTGTTAGTTTGTAAATTGTAATCTAACTTGTAAGTTGTAATTTGTAATTTGTAAGTTGTAATTTGTGATTTGTAAGTTGTAATCTGACTGTTAGTTTGTAATTTGTAATCTAACTTGTAAGTTGTAATTTGTAATCTGACTGTTAGTTCTCACTGTTAGTTTGTTTTAGTATTTGTGCTATGAGATATATGACTATACTAATTTTAAATAACTTTTAACAGTCATGGGTAAATGTTTAATTAAAAGAAAAACAATTGGGGATTCATCATCGAAGCCGGAAAAGAATGATGCTGATAAAAGTAAGCAAAGTCGTGTGGAAACCAACTTAACTGATCTTCCTGCTGATCCTGGTTTACGCAAAAGGATTTTAGACTACAATCCTAATAATCGTGACGAAGTTCGTAAAGCATATCTTTTAAAAGGTCCTTGTCAACCGCGAAACCATGATTTTCCTTACACATTATTTGGGAAAAAACCACGGAGATTCAACCCTGCTTGGTTTGATCAATTTTCTACTTGGCTTGAGTACAGTGTCAGTGAAAATGCAGCTTACTGTTTATGTTGTTATCTTTTTAAACCAAGTGTTGGAGATCAAGGAGGCGGTGAGTCTTTTGTTGGTTTAGGCATCACAAATTGGTCAAAGATAGAAAAGCTTACAATCCATGTTGGAGGCGTTAATAGTTCTCACAACCAAGCTTGGGGCAAGTGTGAAGCTTTGTTGAACAAAAAGCAACACATTGAATCTGTTATCATCAAACACTCAGACCAAGCTAAAAGGGATTACAAGTTACGATTGGTTGCATCGATTGACTGCATCCGGCTTCTTTTGAGACAAGGTCTTGCATTTCGAGGCCATGATGAATGTGAAGATTCAAGTAATAGAGGGAACTTTCTTGAAGTATTACAGTTTCTGAGTGATCATAATGAAAGCATCAAAGAAGTTACTCTTAATAATGCTCCTGAGAATTTGAAGTTGACTTCACCGGATATCCAAATAGACATTGTTAATGTTGTTGCAACAGAAACAACGACACGTATTGTACAAGATCTTGGTAATGATTTTTTCGCGGTGCTCGTCGATGAATCTCGCGATGTTTCAACGAAAGAACAAATGAGTGTCGTGTTGCGCTATATGAATAGAAAAGGATGTATAATTGATCGCTTTTTATGTATCGAGCATGTTCCAAACACTACATCTCTCTCACTCAAGGTGACACTTGAAAAGTTGTTTTCAAGACACGGATTAAGCATCTCTAAACTGCATGGGCAAGGTTATGATGGGGCAAGTAATATGCAAGGTGGCATTGGTGGGCTCAAGACACTAATTTTGAACGAAAATACAAGTGCACATCATGTTCATTGTTTTGCTCATCAACTTTAACTTACTCTTGTTGCGGTGGCGAAAAAGCACTCAAAGATCTCTGATTTCTTCTTCTTAGTAAACAATATTGTGAATGTTGTTGGAGCCTCATGCAAACGTCGTGATATGCTTCGAGAAAAACAAACTGCTATAGTTTTTGAAGCACTTAATTCCGGTGAAATCCCAAGTGGTCGAGGCCTCAATCAAGAAACTTCTCTTACTAAAGCAGGTGACACACGTTGGGGATCACATTATGGTACTTTGGTTAGTATGATTGCAATGTTTTCATCTGTGATAGATGTGCTTCAGATGATAGAAGAAGATGGTGTAACCAATGAACAAAAGTCTGAAGCTCGAATTCTATCCAACTCTTTGCACTCATTTGATTTTGTGTTTTGCCTACACTTTATGAAAATGATATTGGGGATAACCAACGGATTGTCCCAAGCATTGCAAAAAGGAAGAACAAGATATTGTAAATGCGATGAATTTGGTTAGAGTTTGCAAGCATCAACTACAAGAATTGAGGGTTGAAGATGCCAAGTGGGAGTCTTTACTCAATCAAGTTACCGTAGTTTGTAAGAAGCATGACATTGATGTTTGTAACATGGACGAAATGTTCTTACTTCCCGGAAGGTCACGCCGAAAAGCTCCACAAATGACAAACTTGCACTATTATCGCGTTGAGTTATTTTATGCGGTCATCGATTTACAACTTATGGAACTGGAGAATCGGTTTATAGAGACTAGCACTGAGTTGCTTATTTCCATGGCGTGTCTAAATCCAAGCGACTCTTTTTCTGCTTTTGATAAGAGCAAATTGATCCATCTTGCTCGTTTCTATCCGGATGATTTTTCTGACATGGAACTTTTGATACCTGATGATCAACTTGATACATATATCGTTGATATGCGGACTACGAAACAGTTTTCTAACCTAAAATGGATCAATGAACTTGCACAGAAACTGGTTGAAACAAAAAGGGATAAGGTGTTCACTCTCGTGTATTTGCTTATAAAACTAGCAATGATATTACCTGTTGCAACTGCGACTGTTGAGAGAACATTTTCTGCTATGAACATCGTAAAGAATAGATTGCGCAATAGGATGGGAGATCAATGGATGAAAGATTGCTTGGTTACTTATATTGAAAAGGATGTTTTTGCTGAAATTGATAGCGAAGATATCATTGATAAGTTCCAAAAAATGAAGACTCGTCGAGGTCACTGTTAAATCTATAAAGGTCAAATGTAAAGGTCAAATATTATCAATATTATATAACATCGATGTTTTTGCTATTTTCATATTGTTGACTATTTTTATATGAGGCTCCCCCATACAAATTCCTAGCTCCGCCCCTGAGCTCAAGGAAATATTTGGTTATTTGAGTTTTTACCAACACATGCAAAAAAGTGAGTGTATGCAGGTGCTTGTATTTGATGTTTTGTAATTGTTTTTTAATTTCATATACAAGAGGAAGCAAACATCAAATAAAAACAATTAAACCAATAACCAAATATTTGTAGTTTTTTAATGTGTAAATTGTTGTTAATTAGCGTTTTAGTTGGTCCCAAGAGGTCATAAGAAGTGATAAAAAGATTTGAAGTCGTATGTACATAACCTTGGTTACTTGATTGCAGGGAAGAGGTAAAAATCCTTTGTTACTTGATTGAGTGATACTTGTATTAAATTTGGGACTTGTTAGTTTCACAACTTGTATTTGTGAGACCTTATCTAGTAGGCACCATAAAGGGGTCTATTCTTGGAACAATGTTGTTTCTACCCTAGAGTGAGATTACATGAACATATTCAACTTTATAAACAACTGTCTATATGAATAACTAAAGGCTAACAGATTCAATAGATCCAGTAATATAATTTGTAAGACCATGAGTACCGCCTACCCACGAACCCACTGAACCCGAATGCCACATCAGCGCCACATCAGTTTTTCTCTTTCCTACCCTTCTTACCTTAAAGTGGAGTACCGCCAACCCACGAACCCACTGAACCTTGATGTCACCTCAGCTTTTTTAATTCTTTTATTTATACATTTAATTATTTAACAAAATAAAAATATTCATATATTTTTTAATAAATAAAAATAAGATAAATAATAAAAATAAAAATTCATAACATTCATTAAAAATTTAAAAATTACAAAATACAAAACACTAAAAACTAATATTAAAAATTATGTAATTTTCTAATTCTCTCTTTCTTCGCCAAAGTAGCCCTCAAAATATCTCCCGTAAGGTGATCATGCGGGGCTATGAAAAACTCGAAGTCTTTATCAAATCGTTTTTCTAACTCGAGTTGCAACTGTCTTTCTTCGAGTTGCAAATGTTTTTCTTCGAGTTCAAGTTTTTTCAGTTTGTAATCCATTGTATTGTCAACCTGCTCGTTGAACGAGCTTATTTGAGTCAACAACTGAGTAACGCTTTCGTCCGGATTCGACCCGGTCGTATTACTCGTTGATGCCCTTTTTGCCTTGTTTCTCCCGATGGGTCGTTGAAGTTGTTCTATCTCGTCGACCCAAACATCTTCATCGTCATCATCGGAAGTTTTGGTACGTTTTGAACCCCGGGATGTATTTGTCGACATCGTTGGAACCGGATTCCATTTTGGAGATTTTTTGAGGACCTCCCAAGCTTGTTCATGGATGAAATGAACCCCATTATCCTCTCGGTACCGGAAGTGTGCCGTTTTTAAAATATCGGTTTCACTCATTCCGCTTGATCTATTATTGACCAAGTTGTTGTAGATGCAGACAAAACACGTAATTTTCTTGTTTAGGTCTTTAAATTTGGTGTTCAGTTGATGAAATGTTCTATAATCTTGGCGACCCACAAATTTATAAAACACCTTCTCGATTCGCTTCCAAAAACTCTTTACATTTATATAAATTAAAGTATAAGAATAATAATAATAAGAATAAGAATAATAATAATAATAATAATAATAATAAAATATTACCACCGCTTTGTGCGTTACCGACAACGGGGTCCTCCGAAACGTCAACCCACGCCGACACTAACGCCACTTCCTCCTCTTTACTCCACACCTGTCCGGTGGCTCTATTTTCAAATTTTTTCTTTTTTCCTTTTTGCTTTGGTGTCGGGTTTGGTTGTCGTTCCGGGTTTGATTGTTGTGTCGAGATCGATTGTGGTGTTTGCGGTTCTTGGGTTTCAGGAACAAACTCCTCTTCGAGATCGATTGCCGCGGGTTGAGGAAGTTGGTGATTAGCGGGAGTAAAACCTTGTTGGAGCAAACCATGATATGTAAATTGATGAGGAATATAAGGGTGTTGCTGAAATTGTTGGAAACCAACGTTCGGGGCCGGTTACGGAATATAACCTTGTTGAGCAAATGCTTGGAAGCCAAGGTCCGGGTCTTGTTGCGGTGTATCCGAACTCCTCGATCGGTTACGACGGGATGTAGGTGTAGTGTTTGAATTAATGATGGAAGAAAGTATTGAAAGTATTGAATTTGAAAGAAATGGAAGAAAGTATTGAATTTGAGAGAAATGGAAGAAAGTATTGAATTTGGTGTGAAAAAATGAAGGTGATAGAGGTTAATATATATAGTGTGTATAATTTGAAAAAGAAATTAAAAAAAATAAAAATAAAAAAGAGCCGTTTACCAACGGTAATATTTAAAAATAAAAAAAATTAAAATTTCAACGGGTTTGAACGGGTTCCCGAACCCAACCCTACCCGATACCCCCTACCCGATCTACCCGCTTCTCGAACCCGGCCGTGGTACCCGATGGCGGTACGCACGGCCTAACATGAAACATGTCAACAATTTGCTATGTAGTCGCAATAGCATCTATATTAGAACGATGAGTGAGAAGCACAAAATTACGTAACGTTGGTGAGAGAGCTGCCATGTTCTATGCTTTATGTTACTCAGCAATTACGAAGAAAAGAAAGTTCACTATCAACCATCTGGTGCTAAGTGGTGGAAAAGATCTGCTTACTTGCGTTTTATTTCTTTGGATAGCACACACGGTTGTTAACATTTGTTGATGCAATTGTTTGTGGTTTATAGATTTGGATGCTCTTCAAGTAAACATATAAAGCCTTTTTATTTGTGTTTTTCTGCATACTGCTCTTAATTTTAAACATGAATGCTTTCTCAGGTAGCTCCTGAAATTTATAGAATTGGATTTAATAGAATGGTTTTGTTATGTTAAATGTTCCATTACATTGATTTTCTTCGGAAAATACTTGTGATGAAATTGGTCTTTTTATTAATGTGATCAGACACACATTCGTTAGTTTTGAATAATTGCTTCCTTATGCATCTCATTACTTGTCACTTGGACTTTATGAGAAAAGGAAGGATATCAGTCAAGACTTGAGACAGTTTTCATGATAGCAGAATTATTGTATGGAATATCTACGGTTTGAAATCGTATATGTGTTTTCATCCAACAAATGGAATCCAGAACTTTTCATACTCTTTGGTTACTTAGAATGCCCCTAAATTTGTCTGAATCCTGTTGCTTGCATTCCACAGTCTGCAGTGAATTAAAGCAATTGCAAAACATGAATTCCAGCCAAGGTATTTTACCTCATAAAGATTTACAATCTCTTTTTTGATCTCATCTTTTTAGTAGTATCAAATATTGCTTGTGAAATGAACTTTTTAGGGGTTAAGACCAATGTTGGAAAAAACAGATGCAAAAGACGAAAGAAGACATCAAATGATACTGGAGACAAAATGGAACCAATTGTCCTTGCTGATTTTGAAGATCATACTGTATTTGATGCTTTTTTTAATATGTTCCTATCACCTCCTCTCTTTTTTTACTTTGTCTGAATCCTGTTGTTGGCCTTGTTTGCATTGCAGACTGCAGGGATTTAGCGCAGTTGCAGAAGATGAATTCCAGTGATGGTATTTTACCACTCTTTGATCATAAAGATTTAGACTGTTTGTTTTTCTAAAAAAAAGTCTGAAATCCTCTTAAACTCAATTACTAACAAAACACATTACCAATCGCCTAAACTCTCTCAAAAAGATGATATAAGTATACAATTACCTATGTTAAAGTCAATAGTATGTACAATTATATATAATTGACTACTTCAACCAACTGCTAACAAGCAAAAAGTTGAAATTTTGGTAAATGGATATGGTTATCAAAATATCCCACTGAATAAACTTGTTAATATATGGTGTGGTGGTTGCAATTCTATGTAGAAAACTCATAATAAGATAACAAATGGGCTTTAGAATTTCATTTGGCCCAATAATGTACACCTGGGCCAAAAATAAATTACATTAATTTAAATAAAATCAATCAATCAATATCAAGGAGAAACCAAGATTTCACTTATAAGCTAGAAACTCGTTTATCTTTTTTTCTTTTTCATCCTTCTCTTGACCACATTAAGATAAAAAAAATAATTACTAATAAGAAACGATTTAAAACGAAAAATGCATTCCCATAAGAATAAATTTAGATTTATTGGTAATAATTTTGTAGTTATACTGTTTAAAACTCAAACGATACACCGCACAACCATTGACAATACTAAAATCTTATGTTTTTGGGTCGTACCTTATTGATTGTTTAATTGTTTTTGTAAACAAACTTTGTTTTAACAATCATTAATCTCTTTTTAATTTTCAATGACATCTTCTCTATTATAAACCCTCTCATAATATATCACAATTCACTATTTAAAAGTACTAAAATCTTATGGTTTCATGCCATGTCATCTTTGTTTTATATAAATATATTTATTGATATTTGTATAATCAAACTTTATTCCAACAATCATCAACCTCGTTTTAATTTTGCATGACACCTTCTAATTTTATATATTTTCATCTTCTAATATCCGACCCTTATCACCAATGTGGGATAACCAAAACTCGGTCACAATTCAATATTTAAGAATTGTCAAATCATCTTACACATTAATGTCAAAATGTATAAATACATCTAATATATAAACAAACATAAAGGAACGAACATTCACAAACGTAAATGAACGAACGAGACCATTGTTGATGTTCGTTCATTTTTATTCTTATATATATATATAGTGTTAGGTTCATTTGAGAAGTCTAAATATTTTGAGAAATGGAGAAGTAAAAAAACACGGAAGTATTCATATATGAATGTTCATATATAAACAGTCATATATGAACGTTCATATATGACTGTTATATGAACGTTCATATATAAACGTTGGAGTGTTCATATATGAATGTTCATATATGACTGTTTATATATGAACGTTCATATATGACTGTTATATGAACGTTCATATATGACTGTTTATATATGAACGTTCATATATGAACACTCCCGTGTTTTTTTACTTCTCTATTTCTCAAAATATTTAGACTTCTCAATTGAACCCTTCCCTATATATATATATATATCTATACATATAATAAATAAGTAACTAGCATGCCACGTGTTGTCTTCTAGTGAGCCGACTTCAATATTTTTTCGCCTAAACATGTATCTGGACGCAGTTTACATTATAAGTTCAATTAGCACACCTACATTCACTCCTCCTTAAATCTCTCCTTAATTCAATTTTCTTAATTTATACGTTACATTTACTACCCTTATAATTAGGTATGTAGTTTACTTTTAATCCCCTACATTTTTATTTTTTATTTTAGACTTTTATCATATAAACATAAATAATGTATATGAACTAAAATACATTAAAAACATTTCTATTTTTTACAAATTATACCATTGTAATCGCTTCGTCAATACCTTCGAAATGAACATAATATTGAATATTTTTGGATTTAATTATATTATTAACTATCATAAATACATACGAATTAATGTGTCGTGATTAGTATGGGATTTGATACAAATAATCACTAAATTGTCGTAATTTTTTTTTGCAATTTCATATCAATTTTTACGTCAAAGTCGAATTCCTTCGACGAATTACAATTCTATCAAATTCATTTTGTCAACGAAACACTCTTATAATTATCATAAGAGATTTAATTACTTGGAAAAAAATATATCACTTATCAACTGACTTTTTGATTATGAGTTCGAACCTTTTTCAAAAATATAAATATGCAATTATTGTGTATTCGTTTGATAAATTCCTTTAGTAACGACATTTATAATAAGTATCAAACTTAATAGACATATTTTTATCAATATTCCCTATTTGTGGAATTTTTGTTTTCTCTTTTTCAATTATTGTATGCGTCACAAAATTATTCAACAACTATTAAACATCAAATAATTAACTTAAAACACAAATTTGATCGTCGCGCAACGGGCGAGCCAAAGACTAGTATATATATATATATATTGTTGTAGGATAAATGTGTCATCGTCAAAGTATAAGACGATAATGATAAAGTTAGAGATAGAGATAGAGATATACACATTAAAGTTAGGTTAGAACTTGGTATCTCATGATTATCTCTTTGTAAACCATCCCTATATAAAGGGCTTATGATTAATGAGAATTACGATTCATCTTTTCCATTCTATTGTTGTTCTATTTAGTTTTCTCTTCAACACGTTATCAGCACGTAAGCTCACGCTGTTTCCGCCGCTACTAAAAGGTTGTTGTATCCGCAAAGTATTGCAATCCAAGTAAGTATCTTTATGGAAAAACTTACAATTTTCTTTTTTGTTTATGAATTATCATCAATCGTAATCAACTCTTTTAGCCATGATAATTCATTGTACGCTTATTTAATTTGTTGTTATAGCTTGTTTTTTTTGACATATTGATAGGAAATTCTATATACTAGAACTTGCTTGTTGCTTGTGTACATGTTTTTGAATAACTATTCTTAATAATAATAACTAAATAAAAAATTATTTGTTTATTAAATAAAAAATACAAAACCCCAACCATGAATTTAAGTGTTTATAATTTTTTTTAGGGGCATCATATTTTTTCTATTTTATTTTTGAGATTGATATGATTTTTTTTTACGTGTGTGCCACGGTAATGAAAAAAAAGGGTTTTTATTTTCCATTATTCATTTATTTATGATTGTCAACTCATTTAAATTTAATTCAGTTAGTATAACTGTTAGTCCCAGATGGCTGTAACAAGTATTGTAGAATGGGGGGTTGAATACAATACTCAAAATTTTCACAATTTTAATTCTATTATTGAAAAACTTTCAACAAGAATTACACATAGAAACTTAAGACTGTTGCGGAAAAGAACAGATAAACTATTCTAACAATCTTACACAAAGTATACTAACAAAACAACTAAGAACACTTAGAACAAAGCTATAAAGTTTTAAGCAATATGGAGATTTCTTGCACTGAGAGAGATTTCCAGAAAGCGTAGAATATCTTAGAGCACACAGTAATCTTCAAGTCTCTCAAGATGTGTTCTGCATGGAGAGGTCTTCATCTTTATATAGTGTCAAGAGTATGTGTAGCATAGGACACTTGTCACTTTGTCATTGGAAGGATAGGTTTGGCTCTCAAAAGTTGATATGTCATTTCCTATTATGCTATAAAGGTTTGATGGGGACAATATCTAAGAATGGGAAAAAGGACAAAAGAACATTTTTCTTCCATACCCAGACATTCTATCTTTGAAGAGAAAACCTTTTAGCATGGACAAAAAGTAGGATCCTCATATTTAAAGATCCCACCGACATGTCATGAACATGGTAGGTGGAAGTCTTCTTAGGAGTGAAGATATGATAGGATTCTCTAACTTTTGAGGGTCCCACCGATTTTCATGGGGACAATCGGTGGGATGGCCAACTTTACCTCTTATGATGAAGATCTTCATGGCAAGGAGATAATGGGGAAAATCTCCTATTTGGGATCTCACCGATCTTCATGGAGACAATCGGTGGACTATGACTTGTATGTGTTGAGAAAAGATCTTTCACTTCCACAATGAGAGAATCTTCAATCTTGACTTTGGTTGATCTTTGACTTCACCAAACATTTGTTATCTTGTACAAGCCATTATAAAGAACCATCCAAAATTTATCTAAGTATAAAATGTTTTTCAAAGTATAAAAGGAGATTATGAGGTCATCTTCAAATCTTGATGACCCAACAATAAGTTTTAATGTTTTTGACATGTGATTTTATTTTGACATTCTCAATTAAATACAATATTAACATGCTTATTGATTAATTGAATTATGTTAATACTACTTACTTATTTAGATAACTAATTTGATTTGGATCATTTAAATTTACCAATATATTATTGTGAGATATGATAATCAATTATTATTTAAATAAGCAATAAATTTATTTAACTTAATTGTTTTGTTGTTTTTATTAATTATTTAGATCAATTATCGTTTAATAATGTATGTGTTCTTTGATTGATTTTACCACATAATGCTTAATGCTTATCTTATATAAATGTTTATTAAATTCAAATGTTTATCTTGACATGAGTTCCTACTCATTTTTCTCAATCTTATAATTAAATTTGGAAGTTACACTTCCACCCCCATATATTTTGGTATTTTACCAAAAGCTCCAAAAATGACATGAAAATGTTAAAATATTAATCAAATGTTTATCTTGATCATGAGTTCCTACTCATTAATTCCAATTTTATAAATAACTTTTGGATGTTACACTTCCACCCCCCTAATATTTGATTTTACCAAAAGATCCATAAATACCATTAAGTTGTTAAGAGTTTGAATTTGACTTTATGTCAAAACTAATATTGATTTGTCTAATGGCAAAATCTCTTAAAATAGTATTAAGGTGTTGAAACATTGAAATTGGCTTCATAAGCCAAACTCATATTCATTTTGGCCTCTTGCCAAAAGCTCTATAATTAACAATGTTATATTCAAATTAATTAAATCGCAAGATATCGATTTGGATTTTGTCAAACGGGTGTAAATAATCCTAAGGTTTGTAGGGACTTAAGAAATCCACGTGATTCCCCTACTACCTGGAGATCCAATAGATTGAGTGATTTTTATTCGCAAATTGAAATATTGATGAAGTATTATCAACAAAATGTAAGCATACAAAAATCCAATACTATTATGATAATGAAATTTCAGCATAACCTAATAATAAACCATAATTCACTATTTTAGAAAATAATATGTTCTCCATTTTCTACGACATCTTTGAATCAAAAGTACTTGATTACCATAAGATAGGTTCGAAAAAACACAAGAAAATACGCAAAAGTCATCGAACCATTTTGACCCTAAAGAAAAAAGCACTAGATGTTAAGATACAATTAAATACTTTAAAATTTTTGAGACGATCCATCAGTCACAACCTTCAGAGATAATAACTAGAAACCCCCAAGAACCGTGGGTAGTCCCAAAAATGAAATTCGGGAATATTCAGTACCATATACTTCTCAAACTAATCATACAGTGGAAAGAAACCTACTTACTTGATTACAAGAAGGTAACTGATTTTAACAAAAAAATGTCATGTCTCAAAATGCATCTCAATCTTTGTGGCAAGGAACTCACAAAAGATTATGCGAATCATAACATCTTTTCATCTTTCCTATATCACCAATCATACTAATGAAACAGTATAAGCTGCAATATAACCTTTAACAAACTCATTAACTTAATGCAAGTGGTTAAGAGTTGTAGCAATGTTTTTTTAACAACGCTAGACATACCCGGATAAAGAAAATTATTGTGGTTAATAAGGCAAGCGTTGGAGGTGGAAAGAACTCCAAAGGATAGTGAGTTGAACATATTAATCCACACACATATGCTAAATATGTACCATATGGACAAGGTTGTGGAAATGGTCAAATTCATGGAAAGAGTCGGGAACGAACTCCCAATAGAAAATGGAACAAGTTATAAATGAACTATGTCATATCTAAGATTGGTTAAGTATAAGTTTATTTAAATATAATTTAACAATCAAATTAATTGCATTTGCACCTGAGTTTATAGTTGTTATAGATGTAAACAAACACATCAAAAACAAATGCAAAACTCTCAACGTTCTTCGTTCCATGTAGGAATGTATCGAGGAGAACTTGATTGTTTTTGTGACATCATACAATCATAAAAAATAGATTGTTATTCATTGAATTAATAATTTTTAATTCCTCTAAACACTTAGACGATGGATTGTCACTTGTTGCTAGAGCACCATATCAATATGAACCTTGTTAAGATATTCGTACCAATCATATTATAAGAATGGAAATGGGTATATGTACATCAACTCTAATGATATGAAAGCAAAATATATTAGAGAAATTAATGTATCAAATTAATGGATTATCTATGCTAGTAAGTCATATTTTGTCACCAATAAAAAACTTTGGGACAATGACACATATATGTTTCGGCATGACCACGTGGGACACCATGGTCATGACATAGTGATCCATGTATCGCAAAATACACTTAGATACATTTTCTTCCGAGTGAAAGACAAAACGAGGGAATTAACCAAATTGCAACTGTTGACTTCTACTGCACAAGAAGCAACACCACCATCATAACATGCCCTCTCTAATACCTAGAACTTTTATACCCTGATCTTAGCCAAATCAGGAATGAGACCATCCTAAAGCTAAGGACATAATATAAAAATATTTCATTCTTACAACGAATACAAAGTGATATTTATGGACATAAACATCCAGAATGCGGGCCATTAAAGTACTTTATGGTTCTGGTTTTGACACGATAAACACGTGTCGTATTATAGTCCACATGAAATGTTGCACTCATACATTAAGGACTCACCACCCTAATTTTTTCTCATCAAGTCTACATGACTTAGAATGCTGGAGAATTTACATTATAAAGATTTGATGATTATTGCATTTGTACCGCATGTGTATATATAAAATGGTCTCGTAAAATGATAAAAGTTGTCATCAAAAGAATATAGATGGTAACTAGGGCATTGGTTATGCGCACCAATTTATCCACATCTGCATGGGGTAATGCAATATTACATGCAACTTTACTTATTCGTGTTTAGACCCACAACCAGCCAACCAATCTTGTGCGTACCAGTTGGTAACTGGATATAAGCCTGATGTTTTACATTTACGTATGTTTAGTTGTGTTGTATATGTGCCAATTACGCCCCCACAGCGTACCAAAATGGGTCTTAAAGACGAGTCATCAAATGTTGGATATGAACCCCCAACAATTATCCGCTAATTAGAACCCTTGACGAGTGATCCCTTTACCGCTAGATTTGCGGGTTGTCACTTTGATGAGACAACCTTCCTGTCGTTAGGGGGAGATAGGAAAAAGGATTTTCCATGGGAACGACAGGAAGTGCCATTGAATATTTCAATTGTGTCTCGTTTTGATCCCCAAAAACTTCACAACGTAAAGTTGAAGTCAAACGAATCAGACTCGATACCTGATACGTTTAATATTATCTAGAAGTGACAAGATCACATATACGAGCTGCAAATATATTCGCAAGATCAAAAGTCCCCAAACAAGGGCACAACGTCGCTGGAAGTACGTTGCAATCACACATGGTGGAGATGTGGTTGAGGCCGTAGCTCCCAAAAGGAAATGGGGGAAGCTATTTGGTTCGATAGATACTCATCTAAAGGAAGAGAAGAGTAAGGCACAACTATATATCATCAATACATGAGATTATCTCTGATTAAATCTATGTCTATGAATCATTACTGGAGGACGCTCCGAAGTTATACTGATTCCAGAGATCAAAGAAATCTCAAATGAATATGAGTCAAAGGACAGATCATAAATACTAAATGATGATATATTTGCATATATCGTTGCTTATGAGATAACAAAGCACGATGTCATCGAACCATGCTCAGTTGAAGAATGTAAACAAAAAGCAAATTGGCCTAAATGAAAAGAAGCAATCCAGGATAATTATTTGACAAATGAACAGGTATTTGGTTCGGTAGTGCTAACCGACCAAGTGTAAAGCCTGTAGGACATAGATAAATCATTTGTCAGGGAATCGTAATGAGAATAATTAAGTCATAATATACAAGGCTCTCCTTTGGCGCAAGGTTTCTCAAAACGCACTGGATTGACCACAACAAGACTTACTCTCTTGTGATGGACAACGTTCTGCTAATTAAATTAGCCAAGTAGTTTCCGAAGGATTGGAAATTAGCTCGACGATGTAGTTACTACATATCTCTATGGGGATCTAAATTCAGAGATATATAAAAGTTCTTGATGGCATTATACTAATATCAAGTAACTCTAAACCATGAAATGCGTTTACAATAAAATTGAAACACTCACTTTATAGATTAAAGCAATCTATGTGGATGTGGTATACCCGCCAGAGTGAATACTTGATTGGGAAACGATAAATAAGAACGATGAACTGTGCCCTTGCGTATTTATATAAGAAAACAAGTCCCAGATTTTCATAGTAGCTCTATATGTCGATGTTATGAACATAATAGACACTTTTGATGAAATAAGAGAAAACACAAGCTACTTGAAATCTGAATTTGAGATGAAAGATCGTGGGAAAACTTGGTTTTGTCTAGATACTTGAGCTACGACACCGAGTTTGTGGAATATTAATCCACCGATCCGCATATATCTAGAAAATGATCAGGCGACCTAATATGGACAAACCGCATCCGATTAGCACTCCCATGATCGGTCAAAGTGTTGGATATAAGGAAAGATCCATTTCGTCTAAAGGATGAGGACGAAGAGGTGTTACGAGCTGGAATTCCATACCTAAGTACAATAGGCGCATTATTGTACTCAACATAATACACTTGACCGTATATTGTACTTCTCACTGAACTTGTCAGCTAGATTTAGCTCAGTGCCAACGCAACGTCATTGGAATGATTTCAAATTAATCTTTTGACACCATTGACGTGGGCTTATAATTTCCCTACGGAGAAAAAATGGATTGATAATGTAACTTCAATACCTACTTAGATTGTGAGCGGCAAAAGTATTGGCTCTTACAGAAAAACACCAAACAATGCCTTGGTATATATTTGCTAATATTAAGTATATGTTTGACTCATATAAAGGTTGTTCCCAAATTGGATAAGGAATTATCATATAGAACATGCTGATTGCTTGGAAGTAAACTAAGCAAACCCTTAATAGCTATCTTTTTATATTATCAACAATCTTACTCTCCATGAGACTATTCAAGAGTGTATATGGTTAAGGACTATCATTACACATATAAGAGGAGCTAGTAATTTTGATTTTGATCACTATACAACTTGCATGTATGGAAATAATGCATCATGTATCGAAGAAATGAAAGTAAGATATATCAAGGGTTATAACACAAAACATATTTTGCTTAAGTTTTTATATAATCAATTCTCCTCAAGATTCAAGTGAACTGAATAAGATGTGAGGAAAATATGACATGTTTGCTTACCAAATCAATACTTAAAACCATATTTGGGAAACATGTAGAAAGTATTAAAACGGGAATGTTTTAAACCTCCTTTGATTAATGCACGAATCAGGGGGAGTGGTAGACAAAAGGGGGAGTCTACTATATATGTAATATTGGTATGTTGTGCTCTTTCCTTCAACCAAGGTTTTATTTTTTCCATTGGGTTTTGTTCCTTGGTGTAAGGTTTTAGTGAGGCAACAGTTTATATACCATCATGTTTTCTTAACCCTCATGATTAATGTACGAATCTAAGAGAAAAACTAGACTAAAGTAAAAGTCTATGTATTGAAAATAAGCTAGTGCGTTGTACTTTTTCGTTCGTCATATTTTTATTTTTTCCACTGGGTTTTTATTTTGGCGTAAGGTTTTAACGAGACAACAATTGTTCACCTTCACTCCTTTGACTCGGCACAAGGGGGAGTGTTGTAGGATAAATGTGTCATCGTCAAAGTATAAGACGATAATGATAAAGTTAGAGATAGAGATATACACATTAGAGTTAGGTTAGAACTTGGTATCTCATGATTATCTCTTTGTAAACCATCCCTATATAAAGGGCTTATGATTAATGAGAATTACGATTCATCCTTTCCATTCCATTGTTGTTCTATTTAGTTTTCTCTTCAACATATATATATATATATATACATACAAAAACAAAATAGACTAGTATCGTTTTTATTCTTATATATATAGATATATAAAACTTTATAAAAATTATATATTATCGGCAGGTTGGCGGGTTGAACTAGGTCTAACCCAATTTCAACCCTCTTAATTGGCGGGTTGGCGGTTTGGCGGTTTCGCAGGTTGATGGTTTAGTGGTCTGACGGGTTGGGTTGGCGATTTTTGCGGGTTGACGGTTTTCTATACACCCCTAACCCCTAGGCCAGGCCCAAATCGGTCCCACCTTTTTTTTAAAATTGATTTTTAACATAAAAAAATATTTTTTGAAGAATTTGGTCTAACAAATACATTTTTATTATAATTGGGTCAATTAAATACACTAAAAAAATACGTTTTTGTTATTGGTCAATCAAATATATTTTAGAGTGTTTAATTGGATCCACCGAATACACTAAAAATTACGTTTTTATTATAATACACTTAAATATACATTTTGGTCTTCAATCAAATACACTTAAAAATACATTTAAAAATATACTTAAATATACATTTAAGAATAAAATTTAAATAAACAATCGGGGGCCTTATTTTTTTGGTGGAAAATCATAACTGGGCCTAAACCGGTCCCAAACAGTCTTGGGTCGAGCCAGGCCAATTTGGCCATCTCTACTGTTAACCATGTGCTAATGTTACTACCCAAAAAATAAATGAAAGGCAACAGAACAAGACTCGGACATCAGACCTTTAATATAGCTACACACAAGCTTACCATTAAGCTGTTTGTGTTTTTGAATAATTTGTTTCTCCATTTTAATTTTATTACTTTCTTCCCGATTCATCTTTAGAACCTTTTTTTTTCTCGTCTTATTTTATTGCAACAAATATAATCGGGGAATCGATTTGGACACAATTCTTTCCCCGAGATCGAGACGATAGAGCGTTGCTTTGTGAACTACTCGATTGCTAGAAAGGTATGGGTATTGTTTCGAAATTGGTGGAACATTGATGTCGATTTTGGTCGATCCACATTTGAGATTCTAAATTTCCCGAGGGGGGGGGGGATCTTTCCTTCTCTCCATTGTTTCTACAGGCTTTTGTTTGCGCTACATGCTACTTGCTTGGGAGCCACCATAACAACAAAATCTGCAGGAACCAGTCGGACTCTGCCGAAATGCTTGCAAGTCCGGATTTTCGAATGGGTGTCAAGACGAATCAACAAAGGAAACATCTCTCGGGAGTTGTGGATAGAGAATCCATCTTGTCTCTCCCTCATCGGATGAGATACTAGACCTTTCTTGTCGTTTGGTCTTTAACTCGTGTTAATAGTGGTTTGTTTCTTTTCCCTTTCTTATTTACTATACCTCACGATTTTTTTTCTTTCCTATAGCTTCCCTTTTATTTACTTGATAAAATTTGGCTACCTTTCAAACAAATAAAATAATAATAACAGATTTCTTAGATTATTAGTTAAATATTTTCAATTAATTTAATTTGTATTTGTATTTGTATTTGTATTTGTATTATCCATTCATAGACCCAAATACGTTTGAGACCCCAAAAACGCTAGGATCCAATTTGGGTTTTTGGGGTCGATTACGTCTCCAAGATCCGATTTTTCTTGAATAAAGCTGGTAAATTCTAAATGTGAAGCAAGAAGCTTTGGATAGGAATCAGAGTTTACCCCAAATACGGTTGAGACCCGAAGAACCCTAGGATCCGATATGGGTTGTCGGGGTCGATTACGTTGAATAAAGCTTTGGTTGTATGTTTACTTCTCTCTTTCTTCTTCAGAATTTGAATTTACGCTGTCTTCTCTAATCCGGAGAGAAAAGAAAAGAAAAGAAAAGAAAAGAAAGGAAATGGATGGAAAAGAAAGGATACATTGGATACAGTGGACTCGGTAGTGGAATTCTGTCTTGTTTATTTGCAAGAGGCAGAAGGATATATCGTTTCTTTTAGATTTTGTGGTCTGATACTCTTTTGAGCAATTTGGGGAATTAGTGAGTGGACTCAGTGCGGTGGTTTTTATTTGAACACAGTCAATCAATTAGTTGACTCGTGGGTCTTGTTTTTTAAATCAGAGCATGAGTGAGCAGGAAGGTTTTTTCGGCTTCAGGATTTTTCTATACTCGTTTTGTTGATTGTCGGTTTAGTCAAGGTGCTTAAAAGACCAATACTAAAGTCTATAGCATTAGATGTTTGTCTTGATTGGAATAAAGGTGTGGTCCATGATGATAGAAGAAGAGATCAACTTAGTACATTCATGATGGATATGAGTCAGCCGAGGCATTAGTTGGTATCGGAGGTTATTCTTTTAGCGATTGGGTTATAGATTCAGGTTGTCCTTTCCATATGATCCTAATAGGTTGAGCTTCGTGGTAATGAGTGATTCTTGTGAAGGAATTCTTCTGTTAGGAAACAACTTACTTTGTAGTATTAGATTAAGGTTTCATGATGGAACAGTAAGAAGTTTAGATGATGCCAGGTATGTTCCTGAACTAAAGAGGAACACGATATCTTTTTGAGTTTTAGAAGCTAAGGGGTATAAGTTTGTAGGTAAAAGTGGTGTTTCGAACGTAATGAAACGTTTCTTGGTTATTAAAACTGTTACTTCTCAACAACTATTGTAGAAACTAAGACTATCTTAAACTGATTTGTGGCATTTGAGGTTGGGTCATATTAGTGAGATCGGATTGATGGAGTTAGATAAGCAGAAGTTGTTAGGTGGAGAAAATTTATGTTTTGTAATTACTGCATCTATGGATGTAGAGTGAAGTTTAGTGTAGCACAGCATAAAACTATAGGACGGGAGGTGTATTAGATTACATTCATGGGTAGACTTGTTATGTAGATTTGATAGCTTATTCTTTATTAATGGCTAATGAGGTGTTAGATGATGAACCTAATAGTTCTAAGGAAGCTATGTGAAAATAAGGATCAGTGGTCAAGGGCTATGGACGATGAGATTAAGGGCCTGTTTACAAAATGCTTAATGGTTCTTACTAGGTAAGCAAGGTTATTTGCTTAAGATAAGTGGTTGTGGGTGGAACTTTAAGAAGAAAGAAAGAATAATACAAGGTATAAAGCAAGGTTATTTGCTAGAGGTTTCACACACGTTGAAGGTGTAGATTTTTATCGAGGGTTTTCTCGCTTGTGGTGAAACATAAGTCGTTGAGATTGTTATTGTCTGTTGTAGCTGAATTTAATCTAGAATTGACAGAAATAGTTGTTATGAGCGCTTTCTTCTATGGGACTCTAGATGAAACCATTTTAATGTCTCAACCTGAGGGTTTTAAGGTCTCAAGATAGGGTTTTAAAGATTACTGTAGTGTAAAATGAAATGTCTTTCTTATACATACCGTTTTCATGGCCAAAGTAAATGAAAAGCTCATGTTTCTGCAAGGCCTCATCCAGTCCGGAGGTGAGGTCCCAGTAGTCCTCTGCTTAGAAGTCCAAAAAATAGATGCCTTCTAGTTTTGATAGTAGACACAAAAAAAAGAATAATAATAAGAACACTTGCCTCTGAAATACGATCTTTAAGGAACTTCCAAGTATAAAATCCATATACTAAAGGTCACCACCTGGATTCAGCAAATAGTATGCATCCAGGGGATCAATTATGGGGAAGTCTGCAAATTTCTTCCCAACCTCTTCCCGGTAATGGCAAGATCTGTCATAGGTGTACAAAATAGCAGCGACAGAAGGCATGCGATAGACCTCCTCTTATCTTAATTCTGGCAGGCTTTCCCATGGTAGCATCTGCAGCAAGAAAACATGCTGATGTCACCAAAGAGATGGAACCAAAAAACAAGAAGACCATAGAAACAAGCTAGAAAGAAACTAAAATGTAACTTATAAGGCTATATCACAATGTCAATCTTGCCTAGTATGACATTCTCTAGATCTAAGCTGGCTAGAAGGTTATCTTATTAGCCTTTGTTTTAGACATTTTCTTATAAGAAGGGAGTGACACAACTCGTATACAAATTAACATAATGGGTATTGCTCCATAGATGAATATGCAGCAGCTCCCAAACTACGCGCACAAATAGTATTTCATCAACTAGTTCATTAAAAAATTTAGAAGAGGATGACAGGACTACCTGAATGTCAAGGTCCAACACCACTATAACAGGTTCTCTCTGTGCGCGACGTTTCACTTTAATTTTTTTGATTGCATTTGCAATCAGTTTGGATACTACTTTTTCAGATCCCTCTTGCGTGCCGGAAGATTCTATTCCACCAACATAGCATCCTTTCTTTGAAATCAGCTTTGATAGGCATTCTACTCGTTGAGAGTCACCTCCAAATTAAGAATGCTTTCGTGCACATCATTATTGCACTTGGATGTTAGATCCTCTCTCAATTTCGTTAGTTTAAAATCGAAGGGCTTAATGTTCCCCAAAAGCAAGCGTGTCCAAGGGCCAAACCATTTGTTTTGCACGTGACTGCAGAAAGGAGAATTGTATTTAGGATTAAGAAAAGTTTGTAGATAGTGAAATCATGATCTAAGGGCCTTCTCTTTATTGCATGCAGAAAGAAAGAACACAAGCTATAGTTTATCTATACGTATATGCCTTAATAGTAACCCAAAAGAATCACGGTACGTGAACCTGTTGACAAACTATAACAATTGCAGATAACATTAGCACAACTCTTACCCTAGAAGATCACAAAGGCATTGATCAAGTTGTTCTATTCGAGTATGCTTCAATGACGCGCTCTCTCCCCCAAGCATGGTAAATTCCTCTATGATCGCTCTGAAGATGGGTGCTACTTAATTTGTCAATAATACTGTAATCCCAAAAATGTTCTGGCCAAGTGACGGAACTCTTTTTGTTGAATAAGAAACTAGAACTTGAATCTTCTGAACAGCCAAAACATCAACTTAGTACAGGTAATTGGGTATTAAGAAAACATCAACTTAGTACAAGTAATTGGGTATTAAGAAAATATCAACGTAGTACAAGTAATTGTAAATGTGTTTCGCCTCAAGTGTTACCTGTCAAGATGTTATCAACAGCCAAAACTACCACAACAGGTACACCATCAGAATTCGTACGTGACAACATAATCCATGCATGAGTAGGATGGTTAATAGGGTTATAGGGCAATAAATCTCAGCAAACTGGCAAAACCATCTCCAAACATGCTAATACAGACAATCGTCACACGGGGAAGACTTTGAAAAAACTTCAATATGAAATTCTTGAGATCCAGAATTGATTCAGGTGCCAGCCTGCAGAGACAGGGATTAGAAAACCAGGTTGCTACACTGTCATAGCTCTCTATTGAAAGGCACTACACATACTTAGTAGGCAAGCTGAGAGAAGTTGAGCTGGGAAGGCAAGAACCCTGAAAACAAAAACATATGACACAATAGTATCAGTATGTGCAGTCTATGTGTCGAATTCAACAAAAAATTTGTGATTATCACTAAATGTGATTCACGTTGTTTGCTTCATCAATCGAACCAAAAAATCAAAATCATATGATTATGGCAGCTATGTTAAAAAGAATGCTTATTGAATTACATTAGATGGACAGTTGCTCTTCTCGTTGAAGACACAAAACAATATTTAATGAAGATCTAATAAGTGCTTTTAGATTTGTAAGAAAAACAACTATTGTTCCAGATACTTACCTCATCATCTATATTTATTTGGACATTTGGATGAGTTCCAAGTGACGCTTGATGAAAATACCATGCCCACTTACTTTCAGATAGAACATTGTCAGAGGACGACAACATAGAAAATTTCTTGTTTGAGGGAGAGAGTGTGTACAAAACAGCAAGCAATTGTGAAACCTGTGATGTTGTCAAGGTCAAACCCAACCCAATCAGAATGACACAAGTTCCTTGTAGTCGAACCAAATTATAAGAACTCCCAAAATCTCATGCATAAAAATCAACATACATTTTAATAACTTAACATACATTCTAATAACTCTCATTCATAAGATGAAATCTTGGAACGTTGGCGGTGAGCAAGACAGAAAGAAACATATTGATTCCTCTCATTCCAAGTATATAAAAGAACAAAATATGAAGGAAAAAAAAACATATTCATGAACCAATACATCCTTCTAAACATCTTTCAATTTAATTTTTCAGAGAAGAGATGAGATGAGTACAATGGATGTGAGAAACTATAATTACCTTCTGAAATAGTGCGGAAACATCTCGGCAGAGTATAAATGATAGCTTTAGTCCAGACACAACTGCCAAGGAAGGTGTTACCGCAGTCGTCCTTATCGTTTCTAGAAAGCAAACAACAAAAAGATACAACACATTAGTAAAATCAAAAGAGATAAAAATGTAATATTTAATTTAACAAGAAAAGCTCTTTCATAAATCAAATTGAGAAGAAACTATTTTCCGATACAAGTAGAAAACCTCTAAATTTTGTTCATGCAAATGCTTACCGAATTGAAGAAAAAAAAAAACATGTATGTCTCCTGAATAATCATGCATGCATTTGGCAAAAGTGATTTAGTGCTCATAGTTTTGTACAAATGCAGTTTATCCTTAAAATGACAAGTACGGCCAACATACAAGTCTCATGGACTCTACATTCCAAGTTAGGTAAGGTACGCTGGAATTGTCTACATGTACACAAATATTTGGATGAGCCAACTAGTAAGCTTGAGCCAAACAAGAAGTGGAATCAGTAGTATACGCATTTTTCTTTTGGACTTGGCTCATTTATATGCCGTAATCTCTAATTCCAGTGTTAATAAGATAATTGATGATTCCATCACTTAATTCTTTGTGTTTTCATAGCATTTTCTGCTTTCTTTCTTTCTTGTTTTGTATGTTTGATCGAGTTTGGGATTGCAGGATGTTGATTGGGCTCCAAGTAAAGATACCAAATTGTCTTGCCTACTTGTCATCCTTCTTCTGCCAATTAATAGCCTTCATGGCGGCTTATATTGTCTGCTCTCCCCTTCTCCATCATGTTCTTTTATCCGGCTCTTGGATTTGGTAAGCACATTTTATCTATGCTAGCTGGCCATTTCAGGCTTGGGTAGCTGGATTCAACGTGCTCATGGGAGGGATTGTAAGTCATTTCTTTCTTTTTCATGTAGGTTATGCTTTGATTCTAGATAGATTTGAATAGAAAGCTCCATAATCTATTGAATTACAGGAACATTTTGCCGCCACTCAGGGCCGTTCCTGATATTTTGGAGGCCGTGTGCAAAAAATGAATAGAGAAAGTCTAATTCCACATCTCCTTAATTTTTTTATTTAAATTATTTATTAAATTACTTTTACTACATGACAACGTTTTTATAATAAATTGACGGATAACTCATTTTTTACTTTGAACAAATTGTTCATCTTTTCAACACTAAATTTTTAAATTTTTAGCAATGATTTGTTATAAATCCTACAAACGATAGTCTAATTTGGATGAAACAAAGCAAGAATACGAAGTTGCAATATAAACCCTAACTATGAATGTAAATTAAATTGAAAAAGACATTGAAAGAACTAGATTTACCTTATTATAATTTGAAATAATAATTCCGAGAACACCAATTCCAACAATCAAAGCCAGATCAGCGCCAGATCTTATCTTTTTTCTAGGTTTGTGAACAGAAAAGAAGTTCATAGAAACAGAGAGAGCTCCCCCATCTTCCATGGCAGAAATCCGTATGTTGTAAAGCCGATCCAAAAAACAGCTCAAAAGTAGGTGGATATGAAGATCGGAAAAAGAATAGCCTTGCCGGTACTTGTCACCGGCGACGGTGTAATACAGATGCAGCTGCCGGCCGGAATTTGGCAGAAAAAAAAGTCGAAGAATTTGGTCAAGAATTGAAGGTTGAAAAGGGAGACGAAGGAGACATGGTAAAAAGAGTATGAATATGTTGCGGCAGAGCTTTTTAGGGTAAACCACATATGTATCTAATCTTCATTATAATTTTACTTTTTTTTATTTTATTTTTTTACAAACACTTGCGTTTAAAAAGAAACCCATCTTTACCATGGGCATTTATAATTTCTTTGCAAGCTTCTTAATTTTTTTTTTTTTTTTTTTGAAACCAAATAGTCATTAGATTAATGAAGAAGATTACATCGAGAACTTTCGGTATCCCGCAAAAAGCTGGGAATGCTAAACAAAGTGGTATGGCTAGGTAAGGTTCGAGCGTTTCTAGCTATAGAGTGAGCGAAATCATTTGCCTTTCTTTTAACAAAATTTAACGAGAAGTCGTTGCTTCGAAGGAGAAAGGATCTGCACTTTACGATAATGGTACCAAATTCAGAAAGATCCTCTTTGTTCGAATGAATGGCATCGACCACCACTTTTGCGTCGGATTCGAATATGACGTGAGTGTAACCCATTTGGAGAATCCAACCGATGGAGTTTGCGAGGGCAATAGCCTCGCATTCTTTAACAGGAGGGGTGCCGTGGTTGACAGCTGACCGGCTGCGATGAAAGAACCCGTGTAATCACGAAGGACCGCCCCAGTGCCCCAAAGGTTGGAATCATTGAAGATGGCAGCGTCCACGTTGCATTTAATAAAACCTGCCGGGGGAACGTGCCACAAATCACATACCGAGATGGCAGCAGAAGTGCTGAGTTGTGAACGCAGGTTGTTAGCTGTACTCCAGTTCGAGATAACCGTATAAGCATGGCGGATAACTACCGAAGGCATCTTCACCGCTCCATTAATCCAAGCTTCGTTACGGTGATTCCAAATGCTCCAGAGAATCATTAGGAAGTTGTTGATTTCGAGAGGAGTGGCATGGGTAATAAAGGCGGTGAAAAAGCTGCGGAAATCCTCGAAACAGCCTGCTGCCGTATTAATCCGATCCCACAGCTTCGCTTCTTTCCAGATCTTGATGGAGACCGGGCAATCGATGAATAGATGCCAATTATTTTCTGGGTTTACGCCGCAACAAACGCAAAGGCAAGAGGTGTTAATCCCGCGCTTTTGGAGGTTCTCTCTATGGGGGAGCACATCTTTACTCAATCGCCAAGCGAAACTTCTAACCTTGAAGGGTACGTTGGCATTCCAAAGGAGCTGCCAACTTTTTACGGTGCTCTGTTCGGGGTTCAACCGGGGCTGTCCGGTGTTCATTAATAAACGATAACCACTCTTGACCGAGTACAAACCGTCTAGACTCCAGTGTCAAATCAGCTTATCCGGTCCGTCTCTAAGACTTTGTATGTTAAGGATCTCCGACTGATCCCGAGGAGAGAAATCTGTAGACAACCGAGCTTGGTTCCATCTGTTGGAGTGGGAAGAGAACAGGTCACAGACCCGGAGCACTTGGTTGTTTGGATTAGAAGGACTTTGAATGTGAAAGTTTGCGTCGTCGTGGAGCCAAGGGTCCCTCCACACCGAAATAGACTCACCATTGCCAACTTTCCAGCAATACCCTTTTTTAAGCAACGTGTGAGCACTCCAAATACTGCGCCATATGTAACTTGGATTGTGACCCAGTTTAGCATCGAAGAAGTTTCCATTTGGGTAATATTTGGCTCTGAAAACTCTGCTGACCAGAGAATTTGGGCAAGAGAGGAGCCTCCAGCCTTGCTTTCCCAAAAGGGCAATGTTGAAAGCCGAGAAGTCCTGAAATCCAAGCCCGCCAAGTTTCTGAGGAGTGCATAACTTTTCCCATGAAAGCCAGTTTATCGAGCGTGATCCATCCTTCTTAGAACTCCACCAAAAGTTGTTTAGTAGTTGTTGGATCTCCTGTAAAAGAGTGTTAGGAAGCAAAAAGACACTCATAAAGTAGACCGGAATGGCTTGGGCCGCTGCCTTGATAAGAGTGAGTCTACCCGCCCCGGAGATCGGTTTATGCCGCCATTTGGTTAAACGCTGCCATATTTTGTCTTTTAGGTGTTGAAAGATGGACCTCTTATTTCTCCCAATAAGAGACGGGAGGCCCAAATAACGTCCCGTGTTGAGAGGATTAGAAACCCCGAGAACACCACAAATCCTCTCCTTTAAAGCCCGGTCAACGTTATTACTACACATTATACCCGATTTGTCGAAGTTGACGGCTAACCCCGAGGCAGCCTCAAAGGTTTCGAGAATGGATTTTATGGTCGAGCACTCGTCAACATTCGCTCGACAAAAGAGGAAGGCGTCGTCCGCAAATAGGAGGTGCGAGATCGCCGGAGCCCGTCGCGTAACTTGGCATCCGTGAATAAGGTTGTGGGAAGAAGCATCCTCCATAAGAGCGGAAAGACCCTCCATGCATAAAATAAAAATGTACGGGGAAAGCGGGTCACCTTGGCGAAGTCCCCGTTTTGGCGAAATCGGGCCCATGATATCATTATTTAACCTGATAAAGTATTTGACCGAAGTGATGCATAGCATTACCATCTCCACCCATTGTTGGGAGAAACCCATCTTAATTAAGACGAGTTGAATATAGTTCCAATTGAGCCTGTCATAAGCCTTGCTGATATCTATTTTAAGAGCAATGTCCCCAAACTTTTTCCGTTTGTTGCGTTTCATGCTGTGGAGGAGCTCAAAAGCTAGGAGAATATTATCAGTTATGAGTCTGCCCTTTATAAAAGCCGATTGATACTCCGAAACAATTCTAGGGATGATTTTCTTGAGGCGGTTAGCGAGGACCTTGGTTATGATTTTAAGCACTACGTTACAAAGGGCAATGGGTCGGAGGTCCTTTAGAGTGGTTGGGACGGCACACTTTGGGATGAGAGTAATAATAGCGTCATTTATACCATCCGGGAAGCGTTGGTTATGCAGCCAAGAAATTCCAGCCGAGAAAATGGAGTCCCCAACCAGATTCCAATAGTGTTGGAAAAACCGAGGGTTAAAACCGTCGGGTCCCGGAGCTTTGTCGGGATGCATTTGAAAAAGCGCGTCTTTAAATTCTTGCTTCGAGAACGGGGCATCCAGAATTCTATTGTCATTAACAGAGATGCACGACTTGACTTTGTCAGTGACAAGAGAAGTCGAACCGAAACTTTCCGAAAAGATGTTCTTGAAATAAGAAATGGTCAAAGATCGAAGACCATTAGGGTCTGAAATCCAAGCCCCTTCGTTATTTTTTAGACGCCGAATAAAATTCTTTTTCCTTCTCCCGTTGGCATGGGCGTGGAAAAACTTAGTATTGGAGTCCCCTTCTTTAAGCCAAAAAATCTTAGCCCTTTGCTTCCAATGCTCCTCCTCTTTGATGAGGAGAGAAATCATTTTTTTGTTTGTGAGGTCAGCAGCACGCGCGCTGTCCGGTGAGGAAGACTCTCTAAGGGAAGCAAGTTTACGTCGGCAATCCTTTAACTCTTCTCGTTGTGCCGTGTGAAGGTTACGACCCCATCTAGATAAATTACTAGCAACCACGGAGAGACGCGTAGGCAAATTGTGGGATGAATCATTGTTCCACCAATCCAATATTTGGTTGTCCAAGTCCGCCTCTTGAAACCACTTGTTCTCAAAGCGGAATAATTTGTAGGAGTGGTATCGGTCCGTGAAACCGTCATCCGTGTGGAGAAGGATGGGGGAGTGGTCGGAGATAGGGCTGATGAGATTCTCCACCCAAGCATGTGGGAAAAGATTAAGCCAAGAATGAGACCCAACCGCACGATCAAGCCTTTCCCAAACTTCATTTGGTTTGCCTTTGTGCCTGCACCAAGTAAAGGGGAAGCCCTGCATGGTAATATTAGTAAGATGGCAGTCGTCCAAGGCATCCCGAAAACCCTGGATGCACCACTCGGGATGAACAAGACGTCCCTTTTTTCATGTTGGGCGGTGAGATCGTTGAAATCTCCAATGACTACCCACGGATTATTAGACCGGCTAGCGAGCGTTCTAAGGAGGTTCCACGAATCTCTACGTCGTCCCCTTTCGGGAAAACCATAGAAACCCGTCACCCTCCAATCACCATTTACACAATCATTGACAAGAAGATCGATAAAATTGTGCGAGTAAGACAAGAGGGAAATATTAGCAATACCATTCCACAAGGCACAAACACCGCCACTGCGACCCATGCAATCGATAGTGATACAATTTTCAAATCCCAACCTAAGCTTAATAACATCCATTCTAGACTGCGTAGTAAGAGTTTCAAACAGAAAGATAACATCGGGCTTAGAGACACGAAGGAGGTCCTTCAAAACAGGAACCGCACGCGGGTTGCCCAGACCCCGGCAGTTCCAGGCCATAATCTTCATTGATCTAGGCGGGCCCGTGTGACGAGTCCCGCCTCTGGTTCGTTGAGGAGAGTAGAAATAGTCTTGGAGCTTATCTCTTCTGTAGTTACCTCGAAGCTGATTGCTAAAACGTTGATTTTAAGTATTTTGCCATTATCTGATCTTGCCATGTCTTTGATAGAGGTGCGTTTGCGATTAGGAATGGCCTCGGGAATTAAGGCCAAGTTTACCACAGGGTTGATGTTGAGAGGAGTGTGAAAGGGTGGGGTCTTTACGCTGACATTTGCATGAGTTGTAGTGGTAACGCATGTGGGGGTGGGAGGGATGCGTGGAATCTCATGCATAACGCAAGTGGGGGTGGGGGGAATGCATGAAATTCCCTGCATGGGAGGAACCGTAGTAACCAGTGGATTAAACATGGTTGATGGGTTAGGAGTATAAGGTGGTGGGGACCCTATACGTGGTGGAGTACGAGGAGGGGGGGTGCTGGAGGAGCAATGGGTAAGGGAAGATGGTTTATCAGAAAAGGTTGACTTGGTAGTAGGGAACATATTATGGGGTAGGGTGGTGGATGTCTTATTCATTTGAGGAGTAAAGTATTGGTCAACCAAAAGATAGTGTCCTTTATTGTCAGCCACCGTGAGGGCAAGATGGTGAAGTGAGTGGGTAGTCTCCATACTGGGTTGTGTAGAAATAGGGTCAATTAAGTCACTAGTTAGGCAATTATTTTCTTTTTTTGGCTGACCACACTTCCCAAAATAATAAGTAATCTTGCTTTTATCATATGATTAGGGGAGGTAGGTTTCTGAACCTGAAAATTGTCTGCAGATCGGTTTTTCTCACCGATGACCGGGTCGCTGCCGGAGACATCACCATCGGCCATGCCCTTGTTGTCAATAACAGGTCCTTTTTCTTTTTTGGCATGGGTTTCCTGTTTTCCGACGAGGGTGCCGATCAGTGGCCGGTTGAGGTCATATGGAGTTTGCTCTTCCATGAGAAAGCCTCCGATGGATATCCGTCGGAGTCGGTATAAGACCCACTTGCAAACGGTTTGGGAGGGGAAAGAGAATCTGGAGAACGAGCTTGAGTGATCTTTGTCTAGACAACAGACTTGCCCTGAGCCTTTAAACTTCCACATCCGGCCCATAACTTTCTCTAGGAAGGAAGGATTGCACTCTTTTTCGGAGAAGATCCTAGCCACCATTGACGTATCGGAAAAAATTCCGATGCTGGGGACTTCATCTTTTTCAGCGGGTGTAACTTTAGTAGCGGCATTGAGTTTCGTGGTTAACAAGGTAAGATCTTCGATATTACCTGGACGTGAGGCCATGCTAGAAAAACGCTAAGAGAGAGAGAAAGATACGAGAGTATGAGAGTCGACGAGGAGAGATACTTGTTGAAGAAAACACCTGTGGTGCCAAAAAGGGTCGCCGGAGCAGTTGCCGGAGGAGAGCTACTTGTTGAAGAAAGCACCTGTGGTGCTGCGCAAAGTAGTAGAAAGTAACTGAGCTGCGAAGGCTTCTGAGACGAAGCACAGAGGAAGTGAGAGAGGGACAAAAAGTCACCCAAAAAGGGTCGCCGGAGCAGTCGCCGGAGGAGAGGAGTTCTCAATCCACAGAGGGTTTTAACGAATCCACAGAGAGTCAATTTTAACCCAACGTCACTTCTAGTTTAAGCTTCTTAATTTATATGATTCATGTTATAGTTGAATCTAATAAAATTCTTTTCTCACACAAAAAATGTTATATATCCGTTTCAAAATAAGTGTTTATCTTTTTGTTTTAATTTCTTTCAAATTAAGGGGGTGTTTGGGATTGCTTATTTTTAAAAGTGCTTATCAACTTATGTCGTGCTAAAAACGAGTTGGGGGTAAAAATATAATTTGGACAAATAAGTTATAAGCAGTTTCAAATAAGTTAGAATGAATTAACTTATCAAAAACAATTTATTTGTGGTGGAGAAAAGTCATAAGCATTTTTCCTTTTTCCAATCCAAACACTAAAATCAACTTATTTGCGGTGAGGAAAAGCAATAAGCAAATAAGTCAAAAAAATAAGCAATCCCAAACTAGGGGTGTACGTGGGTTGGGTTGGACGGTTTTTGACAATTTTACAACCCAACCCAATTATGGCGGTTTGAAAATTTTGAACCCAACCCAACCCACTCAAAAGTGTAACCCAACCCACCTTGCGGGTTGTGGCGGGTTGGGCGGGTTAAGCGGTTTGGTTGTATACATAAAATTCATGATTAAAAAACGTCAAATAAAACTAAAATATTCCCAACAAAAATATTATACAATCATCCAAATATATTAAATCCTTAAATCTTAACATCAAAAGTGTAAAGTATAGCATCAAAATCAAATTCAAATCCTCAATCAAGTACGACCGTAAGCAGTAATCAAAATTATACATAGGAAAAACATATAAAAATATTGACTATGACTAAAACAGTAATCATAACTGCAAAAATATTGTTAAAAAATACAAAACCAGTAAGCAGTAATCAAACTTATACAAACTAAAACAGTAAGTACTAAAACACTAAAATACTAAAACAATAAGCACTAAAACAATAAAATACTAAAACAATAAAAAGAACTAGTTGCTAAATCAATACCTATTTGATTCGTTTGCTAAACAGTCGCTAAACAATCGGCACTCGACAGCAGCAGCGTGGTCGGCATCAGGTAATGTCAAGTAGTTTGGGCCTTAGATGTTAGAACTACTCAGAACTTAGAACTAGTTAAGTCAAGTAGTTTGGGCTATGATTTATATAAAGTTTTTTGTGCCTTTCTTAATATTAGATTATTAGTATTAGTTATTTAGTTATGTTAATTTGTATTTTGGGCTACACATGTCATATATAATTAATATATATTATATATAGGGAAATTAATTAAAATACCCTAAGTCAAACCAAGTGTTACCAAAATGCCCTAAATCTCTCCCACTTTGCAAAAATACCCTTTTTTCCGCGATGGAAGCCCGCGATCGCGGGGAAGGGACCATTTCTGACACTTTTTTAAACTTGCAGGGACCATTTTTGAAAAATGGAATCCCGCGATCGCGGGCTCATCCCGCGATGGGATACTTTTTGTGACTTTTCAATTGCAATTGACCATTTTTGAAAAATTCCAGGGACCATTTTTGAAAATTTGACCCGCGTTTGACACTGTTCACCCCCGCTTTCACTGTTCACCCCGCTTTCGTCCAATTTTACGAATTTAAAATGAAATGTTACACTTTCAACCCCTATACTTATTTACTAAATTTACTTTATACCTTTTACTTTCATTATTTTAATTTTACATTTAACACATATAATCGTTTATTAACTCAAATACGTTAAAAAATACGTTTTAATTTTAACAAATTACACCATTATAATCGTCTCTTCGATACGTTCGAAATGAGCCTAATCTTGAATTTTTTTGGATTTATATATTTTAATATATATCATATACAGTTATACACTACATAAAAAATATTTTTTATATTTAAAATTCATACCCTTATAGTTAATTATTTAATTTATGGTACATTTTTTTTTTCAATTTTGTTTTACACTCCTATCGCATTAACATAATAATAATATATTAACTAATTCATTAAATCGTTTTAAATTATTATTATTTGAATGTGTTTATAGATATCGTGAATGACAATAGGAGAAGGTTTCACGAGAAGAATATTAAATGGGGTTTTGACAAGTCGGTATCACTGGACTCATTTAAGAATTGTGAAAATGGGTATTTGGCGAATGATGATTCATGTGTGTTTGGAGCTGAAGTATTTGCAGTTACAGAGTATGCACAAAATGATCGATGTATTTCCAACGTAACTTAGATTAAAATTATCTCCTTCAGTTCAGTCCCGTCCCGTCCCATCCAGTTCAGTCCCATCCAGTTCCGTCCCGTCCCATCTAGTATGCGTACCAAACGCTACCTAAGAATACCGTAAATTAAATAATTAACTATAAAGGTATAAATTGTAAATATTAAAAATATTTTGATGTAGTGTATATGATATATATTAAAATATATAAATTCAAAAAAATTCAAGATTGGGCTCATTTCGAACGTATCGAAGAGACGATTACAATGGTGTAACTTGTTAAAATTAAAACGTATTTTTTTAACGTATTTTAGTTGATAAACGATTATATGTGTTAAATGTAAATTTAAATTATGAAAGTAAAAGGTATAAAGTAAAATAAGTAAATAAGTATAGGGGGTGTTAAATTTTTTTGATTTATATATTTTAATATATATCATATACACTACATCAAAATATTTTTAATATTTACAGTTTATACATTTATAGTTAATTATTTAATTTACGGTACTCTTAGGTAGCGTTTGGTACGCATACTAGATGGGACGAGACGGAACTGGATGGGACGGGACGGGACTGAACTGAAGGAGATAATTTTAATCTAAGTTATGTTGAAAATACATCGATCATTTTGTGCATACTCTGTAACTGCAAATACTTCAGCTCCAAACACACATGAATCATCATTCACCAAATACCCATTTTCACAATTCTTAAATGAGTCCAGTGATACCAACTTGTCAAAACCCCATTTAATATTCTTCTCGTGAAACCTTCTCCTATTGTCATTCACGATATCTATAAACACATTCAAATAATAATAATTTAAAACGATTTAATGAATTAGTTAATATATGATTATTATGTTAATGCGATAGGAGTGTAAAACAAAATTGAGATGTACCATAAATTAAATAATTAACTATAAGGGTATAAATTTTAAATATAAAAAATATTTTTTTATGTAGTGTATAACTGTATATGATATATATTAAAATATATAAATCCAACAAAATTCAAGATTGGGCTCATTTCGAACGTATCGAAGAGACGATTATAATGGTGTAATTTGTTAAAATTAAAACGTATTTTAGTTAATAAACGATTATATGTGTTAAATGTAAAATTAAAATAATGAAAGTAAAATGTATAAAGTAAATTTAGTAAATAAGTATAGGGGTTGAAAGTGTAACATTTCATTTTAAATTCGTAAAATTGGACGAAAGCGGGGTGAACAGTGTCAAACGCGGGTCAAATTTTCAAAAATGGTCCCTGGAATTTTTCAAAAATGGTCCCTTGCAATTGAAAAGTCACAAAAAGTATCCCATCGCGGGATGAGCCCGCGATCGCGGGATTCCATTTTTCAAAAATGGTCCCTGCAAGTTTAAAAAAGTGTCAGAAATGGTCCCTGGCCCGCGATCGCGGGCTCCCATCGCGGAAAAAAGGGTATTTTTGCAAAGTGGGAGAGATTTAGGGCATTTTGGTAACACTTGGTCAAACTTAGGGTATTTTAATTAATTTCCCTTATATATAAACATAATTTTATTAGAATAATAATATTAGCGGCGGGTTGGCGGGTTGGGTTGGGTTGAGTTTTCCTAACCCAATTTCAACCCTTATAATTAGCGGTTTGACGGTCCGACGGGTTAGGTTTAATTGGGTTGTTAGCGGGTTGGGTTGGTCGGGTTTTACGGGTTGACGGTTTTCTGTACACCCCTACCAAACACCCCCTAAGTATTAGTTTTAAAAAATATATGTCTTATTTTACATTTTAATCTTAATATAAGATGGCAAAAATTTCTCTCTCTATTATTAAGATAAATTGTAATAGTGGCACATTCTAAAAAATGTGTCTTTTTCATTGTGAGCATTAATTTTGAGAGTGATGGAGTATATGAGGGAATTGAATGAAATGATATTACCTTGTCGATTAAATGTATTCAAATGAGAAAATGAATAAAATAAGAAAAAAGATAACAAGATAACAAGATTGTAATTTTTGTTTTAATACCACATTTCTTTTAAACTGACAATGGGCGGACCTAGTATGGTGAATACGATGGCACCTGCCATCGTATTATTTCTCCGGCGAATAGTAAAAAATTTAGGTTCGTGAAAGGTGCAATCGTATCGTTTTGGAAGGTGCTACCGTATTATTTTGGAAACTTCGAGGAGGTGCAATCGTACCTCGTAATCAACCAAAAAACCAAAAAAACTATTGAAATCAACCAAAAAACCGAAACTCAACAAAAATCTTCAAAATCGATAAAAAAAGACTTAAAAATCCCTCGAAACCGTGAAATAAGACTAAAAGCACATCAGACAATATTGAACATCGAAAAAAAGATGAAGACACGTCGATAAAAACCGTGTTTTTTGTAATTACTTTTTGTCTATATTATATTGTGCCACCGTATGAAAAAATTCTTGGGTCCGCCCCTGAATTTGACTATCAATCCTCATACTCAATTTAGACAGAGTGAGGGAAATTCCAAACTTTTGAAGCATCCATTGCTTGAATATAACCTCTAACTTTGAGCCTCATCAGCCTAAGGGGTTGTTTGGTTGTTTTTTCATTAAGTCCTGTGTGGATATAGATGTCTGTCTGGATTTGTCTGTCTGTCTGGATTCTGATATCTTGCTGTTTGTTTGTCGTGTTGAACAAACGAGCTGAACGTCAGAAATGACTATTTTACCCCTTCTTAGGATTTATGATGTTTTATTAAAATTTCGCCAAACTTTGACATCATAAGTGTTAGAATCAATGAACACAAGAATCGAATTCACATAAAAACTTTATTAAAAATACAATATCTGATACAAAAATGAATTCAATCCACAATCACTGATCATTCCTGATTCTCGTCTCACATAAACACTGAAAACGAAAAATCCAATACCACACAGATCGAACAATCAGATCGATAGATGCTTACTAAATTTACCTTTTATACATTAAATTGATTAAAGTTGTTAACAAAGGGACTGTAATAAGCAAAAGTTTATTTGTGGAACTCTTCCATTGCCAAATACCGATAATCGGGAAAAATGGACGCCATCGACGCCACCTCTACCGGCAACGATATCGATGAAGAAATGCTAACCGTCTTCAAGATACTCAGCGCCGCCGCAAACACCATAGAAGCTACTACGACACCTCATTGGTACAAGATTCTGGAGGTAGAACCTTTCCCTCACATTAATACAATTAAGAAACAGTATAGAAGCTAGCCCTAATTTTGCATCCTGACAAGAACACGTTTATTGCTTCGGATGAGGATTTCAAGCTAGTAAACGAAGCTTTTAGTGTTTTATCTGATAAAATTAGGAGGAAGGAGTATGATATGAAGCTTAGAATCGCAATGCAGACCGCCGTAGAAGCAGAGGTGGAATTTGGTAGGGATAATGATGTGGGGGTAAAATGGGAATAATGATGGTTGAGTAGATAAAGGGATCTCTTCTCAACTTATTCGGTAAGCTCTCCATTTTTTCATTAAGCCACTACCAAACACCCCTGTATGGCTGACCGAATAAGCCATACAGTCCATTAAGCCCATTAAGCCAAAAACAAACACAAACATGCCCTAAGCCTCTTTAGGGGTTGTTCGGTTCGTTTTCCATTAAGACCTGTATGGATAAAGTTGATTGTATTCATAAAGTAGTCTGAACATATAAATTGTTGTTCAGTTGTTGTCCTGAATAAACGGTCTGAATGACATAAATGACTATTTTAACCCTCAATCTATATTTGATCATTAACTACAAAATTCAACTGATTTGGGGTTTTCCACGGACCTAATATCACAGACCCAATGAAGAGACGGTATGAGGTTTTTTCAGACTGAAGAAAAAAATCAAACCAAAAGAATCAAATTTATGAACCCTAAATAAAAGAATACCCAAATGAAGGAGGTGAGGTGTTTTTTGAATGACTAGGAAAGAACACCCAAATCTATGAACCCTAACTGAACAACCTAGTTTGAATAGCGGCATTTACAACTGCTTCAGTTTCTTTTTTGCTCTCCGTTTTACATACAATGTTTCAGCAACCTGCTTTTTAAGAATTTCCAATTCGACAGACTTGGACTAGACTTTTAACAACCCTCCACCCATAATAAATGAATGGAAGGGCTTCGACAGTTCGATGGTGTGTGGTGTAGAAGGCTTTGATGGTATGTGGTGCATAAGGGCTTTGAAGGTATGTGGTGCACAAGAGCTTCGATGGTCAGCATTCTGTGGCCAGGCTTAGTCTCAGACGACCGCTTTGTTTGTTTGTTTCCAAATTGCCAAGGATGAAGTCTAGGCAAAGCCTAGATGAACCTTATCCAAAAAAAAAAACTAATAAAAAGGATAGGCGACGGTTATTGAAGGAAATCACGAGGGGTTTATGTTATTTATTTGGTTAAAGGGTGTATATGTGAAGGGCATAGATGGAATACTGGGCACTGAATGTAAAAGGACATATGTTTTTTAGCTGGCCGATCCAGCTATGGGTTGACCGAATAAGCCGATACCGAACACCTGGATATGGCTGTGCGAATAAGCCATATCCACTATACAACCCATTAAGCCACAAACGTGAAGGGTTTCGACAGGATCGCAGCGGAAAAACAATATACAAACATGCATAAACAATATAACAGAAAACCGCAAAACCCCACTAGGCCGGATCAGTAACAAACAAAATTAAGACCAAAAACCAGACCATTGGGTGTTTAGAAAATACCTCAAGTGGTTGAATTATGATGAAATCAAAGCATAGAAACCAACATAGGTTTTCCTCTAGAAGTATCCACACGAGAGTACGTCGCAATTCCAAACGGTTGCTAGCCCACGAGAACCAAACCAAAACACACAAAAAAATTGATTTTGTGTGTGTGTGTCAACGCGCCAAGGGGATAGGAGGGAGGAGACAATTTTCTTGCTCTCTAAGTTTTTCAAACAATAATCATCTTAAACCTAATTAAGGTTAGGTTTATATACTCAATTTTCCATAAATTGGACCGGGTCTTAAGTAAATAAAACTTCTTAAGCCTATTATTAGTTATTAACATAATAATTAATATTAACTTAAAATTACCCATTAGACGTTGGCCCTTTCGGTTTAATTATTAACATAAAAATTAATCTGAATTAAGTCCAATATATATAATTAACATAATCATATATATGTACACACACGATTATTATTCTACTAGAATAATAATTATCCTCATTATAACATGTAATTGTATTTGGTTCACGACCATCATGGTTTATCCGAGAACTACGTACTCAATTGCATGCGACCCTCATAGGTTCATCTGACGTCAGCAGTGTATTCATGTGACGTGGGCATAGAGAAACCTACAGTCTTCCACTTGCACACGACACATAAAACACAGACAGTGGTTATGTGTCTAGCAACGCACCACCACCCCGAAAGTCAAATGAATGTGTGCTTTCCAAGCTATTATTGATTTAATCAATAACATGATCAGAATATTGCTTATCCCTTTGCTACACGATATCTCATATTGAACTCAAGGCATAGATCAGGCTCATCCTTGGTTGTTCAATGATTGTATTTCTCGATCCCGATATTAGTTGAGTTAAACAAGTACTATTGGTTCAACTGTTAGATCTAGAGTTTTGTCAAAAACACAACTGTTAAGATCTGATCTGAAGAATCAGAGTTCTGAGTAAGAAGACTCAGAAGTTCTGATCAGAGAATAATGAAAAGATTACAAGTATGGAAGTTGCTCAGAAGACTCAGAAGTTCTGAGTAGAAGACTCAGAAGTTCTGAGTGAGAAATCTCAAAAAGATTCTAAGTGTTGGATTCTGACTAGAAGGTTCAGAGTTCTGAGTAGGAGACTCAGAACTTCTGACTGAAGACAAATGTTCTGAAGCGCTTATTCAGAAGTATGTTCAGAATTTATATCTTGGGATATTCTCTGTTATATTCAGTTACTAATTAGGACACGTGTAACTGTTCTATTAATCTGTTTCTCATATGTACTGTAGCTTTAGCCTTTCTCTATAGTATATATAGGAGTTAGCAACTGTAGCTAACAGAATCTTTTGATATAATCTTTGGTGAATCCATTTAGAGAAATTCATTGTAATATCTTGTAATTCACAGATTGTTAATAAATCATATGACCAGTTGCTGTGAATACGATCTTAATTGTTCATATTTGATTGTAAGAGTGTATCCTGGACTTTCATCAACCAATCTACTTGTGTGTGGCCACACTATTATCAATTTATATCATCGAGGGCCCAAAGATTTCTCTCTCATCATGAGAGGAGTAAATTCCATATTGCATGCATACGACTCTCATACATCTCACATTGTACCTAACATAGCCCTTATGATCACCCAGTTAAAGGTGACGTTAGGCATATATCAAGGCACAACATTCCTTGTGCTTGAGGTCCCAATATGCATCTCAAGTCAAAGGATAAATGAATAACTTATCATTTAAGACTCACTTTATGACGCCAATCTATGAAGTGATCATGAACACGGGTCTATCCAACACTTGAACCCCTACAAGTGCAAGTGACTCTGGTTGCATCCCATGCTTGGCCCAACTTGGCCATGACCAGACTTCACAATGATCTTAGTTTATTACCAGTCCCCCAGTAATAATCGACCATGGATCATTTTAAATAATGTCATATTATTTATGGATTTAAACATGTTAATATATAACACAATGAAATTAGTGTAATGACTCATACCCCGTATGCATAAAATAGATAGAATTTCATTGTTTAATGTTCAAATGACATACTGAAATTACAGATCAATTCAAACATTTAGGAACCTTAAACCTATAAAGCTAGTGCGAATGCCATGCTTGCTCTGACTCATAGGTTTAGTGAATGATCTGCCGGATTATATTTCGATCGAACTTTGCAAACTTTCACATTCTCTCGAATGATGTGATATTTTCTCAGAATGTGCTTAGACCGTTGATGAGACCTTGGTTCCTTTGCTTGAGCAATGGCACCCTCGTTGTCGTAGTAGATCTCGACGGGTCGTTTTATGCTAGGAACCACACCAAGGTCTGTGATGAATTTCTTCATCCACACGGCCTCCTTTCCGGTGTATGAAGCAGCCAGGTATTCTGATTCTGTAGTCGAATCTGCACTCGTGCTTTGTTTAAAGCTCTTCCAACTTACAGCACCACAATTCAGTGTAAACACAAAACCTGAAGTCATCACGATTGGTTTAAAAGCTAGCATCTGAGTATCCTCGAATACACATATCTCCTTCCGTACCGCCGTATACAAGGAACATATCGTTAGTCCTTCTCAGGTACTTAAGGATATTCTTTACTGCTACCCAGTGAGCTTCACCCGGGTTTTACTGGTATGTACTAGTCATGCTTAAAGCGTAAGATATGCCATGTCTAGTACATATCATGGCATACATTACGAATCCAATTGCTGAAGCATAGAGAACACCCTTCATGCGATCCATATCTTCCTTCGTGTAAGGACATTGAGATTTACTCAATTGTATACCATGTACCATTGGCAAGTTTCCTCTTTTGGAACTCTCCATTTGAAGCGTTTCAAGACTTTGTCAATGTATGTACTCTGGTTTAGTCCAATTAAGCGCTTAGATCTATCCCGATAGATCTTAATTTCAAGGATATAGGCGACATCTCCCAAGTCTTTCATCGCGAAACATTTCCCTAGCCAAGATTTTACTCCTTGTAGCGTTGGGATGTCGTTTCCGATGATTAGAATGTCATCGACATATAGAACTAGGAAGACAACAATGCTCCCACTGGCTTTCTTGTATACACAAGGTTCGTCTTCGTTCTTGATGAAACCAAATTCCTTGATTTTCTCATCAAATCGAGTATTCCAACTACGAGACGCTTGCTTAAGTCCATAAATAGACTATAGCAGTTTGCACACTTTATTACGATGCTTGGGATGCTTAAAACCTTCTGGTTGTACCATGTATACGTCCTCGCTCAGTGTTTCGTTAAGAAACATTGTTTTGACATCCATTTGCCATATCTCATAGTCGTGATATGCATCAATGGCAAGCAATATCCTAATTGATTTAATCATGGCTACTAGAGAGAAGGTTTCGTCACCATGTGTTTGAGTGAAACCTTTTGCTACCAATATAGCCTTGAAAGTGTGTATGATCCCATCCATGTCGGTTTTCTTCTTGAATATCCACTTGCTCCCAACGACTTTGCAGTCTTTCGGTGCATCTACTAGATCCCAGACCTAGTTGTCTGACATGGATTGTAGTTCGGCTTTCATGGCATCATGCCACTTGTCAGATTATATACTTAACATAGTATGTCGGTGGTTTAGTGGTTCATCATCAACCAAGTCGTCATAGCCGATCAGAAACCCCGGGTACCTATCTGGCTCTTGACGAATCCTCCTCGACCTACGAACCATTTGTCTCTCATTGGTATCCTCAACATCTTGTTAAGGTTCAACATCTTGTTAAGTACCAGTGTCAACCCATATATCTTGTGGAACTTCTTGAATTTCTTCAAGTTCCACTTTGTCCCCTTGCTCAGACTTAGTTAGAAAATCATTTTCTAAAAACTCAGTTTTGCGATCCACAAACACCTTGTTTTCGCTGGGGTTGTAGAAATAATACCCAATTGTTTCTTTAGGATATCATACAAAGATACACTTTTCAAATCTAGGCTCAAGCTTCCTAGAAGCTTCTCGCTTAACATAAGCATCACAACCCTATACTTTCATATAGGATAGGTTTGGGACCTTCCCAGACCACATCTCATATGGAGTCTTGTCGACCTTCTTGGTTGGTACATTGTTTAATATTCTAGCGGCAGTTTCCAAGGCGTACCCCCAGAAGCTTTTGGGCAACTTGGTATGACTCGTCATAGATCTAACCATATCTAGCAAGGTATGGTTTCTCCCTTCAGAAACACCATTATGTTGCGGTGTTCTTGGATGAGTGAGTTGAGAAATTATCCCACACTCTCTAAGATGATCAGTGAACTCTTGACTTAGATATTCACCACCTCGGTCAGACCGAAGAGTTTTTATTTTCTTGCCAAGTTGGTTTTCTACCTCATTCTGAAACTCTTTGAAAATCTCAAAGCTTTCAGATTTGTGTTTCATTAGATAAACATATCCGTATCTACTGAAGTCATCAATAATACCCAATCGTTTCTTTAGGATATCATACAAATATACACTTTTCAGATCTAGGCTCAAGCTTCCTAGAAGCTTCTCGATTAACATAAGCATCACAGCCCCGTACTTTCATATAGGATAGGGTTGGGACCTTCCCGGACCACATCTCATATAGAGTCTTGTCGACCTTCTTGGTTGGTACATTGTTTAATATTCTAGCGGCAGTTTCCAAGGCATACCCCAGAAGCTTTTGGGCAACTTGGTATGACTCGTCATAGATCTAACCATATCTAGCAAGGTATGGTTTCTCCCTTCAGAAACACCATTATGTCGCGGTGTTCTTGGATGAGTGAGTTGAGAAATCATCCCACACTCTCTAAGATGATCAATGAATTTTTGACTTAGATATTCACCACCTCGGTCAGACCGAAGAGCTTTTATCTTCTTGCCAAGTTGGTTTTCTACCTCATTCTGAAACTCTTTGAAAATGTCAAAGCTTTCAGATTTGTGTTTCATTAGATAAACATATCCGTATCTACTGAAGTCATCAATAAATGTAATGAAGTAGTAACAACCATTTCTTCTGGTTGGGTTGAAGGGCCCACATGCATCACTCCCAACAACTCGTTTGCCCTTTCGGTGGTCTCGGGTTGTTTGGTTGTGGTGGGGTTGGGGGTGGTGGGTTGCCGTGGGCTGGTGGGTCGGTTTGGTTGGAAGGTTCGGATTTAGTAATGGATGATATTAGAAGGGAAGTTTGTTCGTATTGGGTGGCCAATTGTTTGACGATGAGGTCGAGTTGAGATTGCGAGGTGGTTTGACTCGCGAGGATTTTCTCGTTGCCGACTGAAGTAGTTTGAATGAGCTTGGAGAGGGAATCGACCATGGCATCCATGGTCTCTTCGAGTGGGGTGGTTCTTTACGTGGAGGCATTTGTGAGATCGGGAATGAAAGCACCAATTGATAGTATCCGATTTGAGATGGATGGTCTCCCAAAGAAGGAAATAGCTAAAGAGAATAATTGGGGCAATTTTCTGTTCTATTCCAAAGCAAAAATTACAGAACTTAAATAACAATTGCAAGAAAAAAACTACCACTAGAAACTAGGGAACATGAACGTAGTGGGAAACATGGAAAAATGGAGAAGGTAACATCCTAAAGAAAAGGAGATGCTTGTAACTAATTGAATTAGTGGAGAGAAACTCAAGCCTGTTGCTTTGACTGATTCATTCTTGAAATCGGATGGGCTTCTGGATTACTCTCTTAGGCCTGAAAGTAGCAATCGATCCATCTTGTTGGGCTAATTCGTGAGTGGGCTAACCTTTAGTTGTATCACCTGTCCAGTTTTTGAATCACGTTGCGAGGAGTATGGTCTGACCCTATATCATCATAGAAAACAAAAGTTATCAAACATACCAAAATATCATTGATAAAATAAAAGTAGTTATGTAAAAGTGTTGGTAGTGTTCATCCAAGCCAACAAGAAGACTACAAGTCAGCTCGACACACCACCGTGTTAGATGGTTATTTAGTTGAAGCCACAACTCGTTGAACCAAATTAGATTACAAGTAGTCATTTGTATATATAGAGGCTAAGAGTTTAGAGCTAAATAACTTGCAGTTTGCAATCTTTGAGATAATAATTATTTTTTCTATAATGAGAGAGGTGGATTCTGTAAACTCAAAAAAAGAAAGAATGAATAATGATGGTTGTTGTGGAGTAGAGCTATGATTATTCTAGTGTTCGCATCCTTGTTTGATTTATTTATGTGTTTCAAATTCAAACGCTATTCTTACCGTTGGCTATTCTTATGTGTTTCAAAATCAGAGTTTACGCCTTTTATAGTTGTGTTGGCTTGGTTCAATTCTTTAATTTGGATTTGGTAACTTTGCAATTAAATGTAAATGACCCAAGTATGGCACCAAATCAAAGCCTAATTATTAATGCTAGTTACACGTCTAATAAGACCTTAAATCCTATCCAAAACCGTTGGATTTATGGCATTAATATGAAGCTTTTGATGTTATAAATGAACCCAACAGATTATATAAATGTACCAATATAATCTAGTAAAATTAAATACGACTATCGAGTTATACCTTGTATGGGAGGTTTTCAATGCAAACCAACACAGGTCGTGAAGGATTGATGCCTGCTCGATTGCAAAGATATCTCCAGTTACGTTGCTTTCAATTAACTGCGTCAGATCAGACACTTAAATTGATGATTGTGATAGGGGAAGCTTGTTTATGCTAACTAACAGGCTCATTCTCTCCAAGAGAGTTATTAAGGGTTTAGGGTGGTGCTAACACAATTACTGTGTTGCTTACACTCTCTTCCTTGCTGGTGCTAACACAATTACTCCATATGTTATCTTCCATCTTGCCTTTACCAAGCCCAGAAAAGCGTAGGGCCTCAGGTAAATGCTCTGAACCACCGGTGTTGATAGAACGGCTTTGAGACAAGTCGCCATGTTGTTGGCGGAGTGTAGCTCCCAAAAGTAGCTTACACTTGATACAAGAAATCATATCATCACTAGTAGAAAATATTTTTTCAGCATCTCGTAGATGAAGATCAGTTGCATCCCAATTTTGATGCTTTCGAGAGAGCTTTGCTGAAAATGACAACAAAAGTTCAATCGGATTAGAGTCGTCAACCAAGCACAAACATGGCAAGAATAAAAGTAGAAAAAGTGCATACCTAGAACAAAATCAAAGCTAACTACAAAGATTGGCAAGCGGTGGATATTAGCGATCTGCCTCCCCCATTCTAAAGTATCAATAGCTTCACATCGATTACCAACAATTTCATAAAGCGTTCCTACCTAATTTACATTATACAAAGATGTAGCAAGAATTTATATAGAATTAACATATAGTTCGAACTCGGTGTCAAACTAAGATATTGAAAAACTCACCTGAAGCTTGCATTCGAGATAACATCGAAGTACGTTCCAAGGAGTCAGAATATAGTCGTCAGTGTCAGTTGAATCCTTATGCCAATCACTTGAACCCTTGTCAGATGGCCAAGCTGCACTAGCCACTGATGTATGGATGTAGATCTCATAAATGACAGCTTTGTGATTTTGGCTGGAATGCTTTGTCGTGTATCTAAAATATTCTGAAAAAAGTTTGGCACGCAAACCTTCGGCTCTTTTTGCTTAAATAATAGCCTAAAGAGAATAGATAAAGACTTTGCAATTAGATATTTTGCATGAAATCAGTGGCAAGCTTCTTTGAAATGCAGGGGTTTTATTCGGTCGATTAAATTGGTTTTCGATTTATTCGGTTCAGATTAATCGGTTTTCAAGTTCTTTTAAAATTAACCGATAACCAAAACAAATAAGGTTCGGTCTAATCGGTTTTGGTTTATTCAGTTTTCGGGTTAATCGGTTCGGTAACCGGTTAAACCGAATACGGGTTTATATTTTTTCGTTGGACACTTGGCTCAAATAATTTTCTCAAATTAATTGTCCGTTGCTTTTAATATAAAATTGTATTATACAATAATATTCAACAATTGACTTATATTAAAGAAAAAACACCATCTATCAACCAACTGGCGTTATTGTTTTTCAATGTGACCTTGTAAATAAAGCAAAAAACGTAATCTAAGTTATCTACTATCAATAAAAAAATATTATATAACAATAAAATATGTAAAATACAAATAATATAACATGTATTTAATTAATTTTTTATAAACATGAAATATATAAAATATTAGTAGAATGTGTTATTCGGGTTATTCGGTTTATTCGGTTTAACCGAATTAGAAAAGTTAACCGAAAACCGAACCAAATAAGGATTCCTTTTAACCGAATCGTTTAACCCGAAAACCGAATAACCCGAAACCGTTTAACCCAAATGTCATTCGGTTCGGATGGGTTATTCGGTTTCGGTTATTTTTGACACCCCTATTGAAATGTACAAGTGTGCCACAGAGAACCCTGATTTGCTAGATAGATGATCCTAGAATAAGATGTTGTGGAAATAAGGCCAGCATATGTATGATAAATTCTGGATGCAATCACAAAATATAATTGAAGGCTCATACACTCTTAATGCGGTCAACACGATAAAAAAACCTTTTTTCCGTCATTTGTTGTCAAGAATATAGTCATCAGTGTCACTTGAATCCTTATCAGATGGCCAATCACTTGAACCTTTGTCAGATGGACAAGCTGCACTAGCCACTGATGTATGGTTGTAGATCTTATCAATGACAACTTTGTGATTCTGGCTGGAATGGTTTGTCGTGTATCCAAAATATTTCGAAAAAAGTTTGGCACGCAAACCTTCGGCTCTTTTTGCATAAATAAGAGCCTAAAGAGAATGGATAAAGACTTTGCAATTAGATATTTTGCATGAAATCAGTGGCAAGCTTCTTTGAAATGTACGGGTTTTATTCGGTCGATTAAATCGGTTTTCGATTTATTCGGTTCGCGTTAATCGGTTTTCAAGTTCTTTTAAAATTAACCGATAACCAAAACAAATAAGGTTCGGTCTAATCGGTTTTGGTTTATTCGGTTTTCGGGTTATTCGGTTCGGTAACCGGTTAAACCGAATAAGGGTTTATATTTTTTCGTTGGACACTTAGCTCAACTAATTTTCTCAAATTATTTGTCCGTTGCTTTTAATATATAATTGTATCATACAATAATACTCATTGACTTATATTAAGAAAAAAACACCATCTATCAACCAAATGACGTTATTTTTTTTCAATGTGACCTTGTAAATAAAGCAAAAAACGTAATCTAAGTTATCTACTATCAATAAAAAAATATGATATAACAATAAAATATGTAAAATAATAATAATAATATAACATGTATTTAGTTAATTTTTTATAAACATGAAATATATAAAATATTAGTAGAATGTGTTATTCGGGTTATTCGGTTTAACCGAATTAGAGAAAGTTAACCGAAAACGGAACCAAATAAGGATTCCTTTTAACCGAACCGTTTAACCTGAAAACCGAATAACTCGAAACCGTTTAACCCAAATGTCATTCGGTCCGGGTGGGTTATTCAGTTTCGGTTATTTTTGACACCCCTATTGAAATGAGTATCGAGGGTGTTTATTATGTCAACTGCAAGTGAATTTGAAAAATGTTTACATTAAGTACCTCAACCATGGATCCTCTTTCAGTCAGCTTTTCACCTAAATCATAGTACATGTGTGCCACAAAGAACCCTAATTTGTTAGATAGAGGATCCTAGAATAAGATGTTGTGGAAATAAGGTCAACATATGTATGATAAATTCTCGACGCAATCACATAATATATTTGAAGGCTCATACACTCTTAATGCGGTCAATGCGATCAAAAGCAGCCTTCTTTACGTCGTCTGTTGTCAAGAGCGGTTGGGTACACGAGGAGTAAAGTGTTGACATTACCGGAAGTTAAACTTCAAATAACGGGTCACCCTTCTTTAATAATTTCTCTGTAATCTTAGTGAGCTCACCAATGACACGTGAAGCACAGAGGGAACGAAGGGAATGACTAAGACTTCTCGAGTTCCAGCTTCAAGCACTTCTCCGAAGAAATATTGTGCATCGAAAACGATCGACTCATCCCCCTAAAGATGGTTCGCTGAAAATCCATGTTGCCCTGTAATCACAAAACATTAGATACACAAGTATTGTAACAAATAGCAAGAAGATATTTTAACCAAGAAAACAAACCTTGAGCAAGAGGAAATCTAGAGCATGGTAGAGCAAGGTGAGACTATTTAGAGACATCTTATGAGTTTTTACTAACTTTGTCCACTTGATTACGGCAGCCCAAATATCTTTAAATATTCGTTGTTTGAACCATGAAATTAATAGGAGACTAGCAATTTAATTATATGATATAGAATTTAATGCATGAAAATCTACATCCTGCAAGGAATAAATAATTTAGTAGTACTTTTGAACGTGGTGTTTCCTCTTGTGTGCATAATGCACGTAGACAATGAGCATCCGCGAACGAACGACAAAGTAAACCTCGATCGTCCTTGCTCAAGTTAGTAGGATCCAATAACTACATTATTTTATAACAAAACAAACACCCACATAGAGTGAGAATTAGAGATCTGCATTAGTTTTCGCGATCCTTGTTTTTTTTCCTTTCTTTCCATAACTTTAGTTTAAGTGTTTAAAACCTCATCGATTGAATTGTTCTAGCATCCAGATTCGAAAGTATGTTTCATTCTTCAACTTGTTTTTACAAAAAGAAGTTGAATCAATGAAGCAAATAACTCACCGCCCCACTTGATATTACAGAAGCCAAGTTTTCGATGCAATCCTTGTTTCCTTGAGGTCCAAGAACACGAAGAGTCTTTGCATGTGCAATTTGTTCAGAGAGTTGCGAGACACGTGAGGATTTGGTGTTGGTGGTGGCAGAGTCCGCCATTAGCATGTGAGAATTGAGATAGTGGCAGACCCAAAGCTAAATATAAAGTTAAAAGAAGTGGGTTAAATGCTAGAGACAGCAACCTACTTTGATAAACAAACAATATTTATTATAGCAACGTTAATTAAACATGCCTGAGTTATATCACAATGACCACTTCATCTAGGGTACAAATAAGAGACCGGTGACGGAATAGCACGTGTCAGAGAAATTTTGTTAAGTGCAAAGTGCGCCATTAAAGCACCACATTGCGCCCACGATCGCACGTGTGTAATGGTGTGTTGCACCCTTTTAGGTCCCACACCATTTCCAATATATAATAGTTAATATATGGAAAATGGTTCCACTAATATACACACTTTTGTTTCTCTTTTCCACCTATGTGGGACAAGGTGAAAACCCACCAAAACCATTTCTCATTTTTCTTCCTAAGACTCAACCCAAAATATTTAAGTGGAAGGCGATTGTGTTTATGGCTATCGTCTGTGTTTTGATAGCTGGACTCGGTAGTGGAATTCTGTCTTGTTTATTTGCAAGAGGCAGAAGGATATATTGTTTCTTTTAGATTTTGTGGTCTGATACTCTTTAAGTAATTTGGAGAATTAGTGAGTGGACTCAGTGCGGTGGTTTTTATTTGAACACAGTGAATCAATTAGTTGACTCGTGGGTCTTGTTTTTTAAATCAGTGACTCAGCATGAGTGAGCAGGAAGGTTTTTTCGGCTTCAGGATTTTTCTATACTCGTTTTGTTGATTGTCGGTTTAGTAAAGGTGCTTAAAGACCAATACTAAAGTCTATAGCATTAGATGTTCGTCTTGATAGGAATAAAGCTAGGTGTGGTCCATGATGATAGAAAAAGAGATCAACTTAGTACATTCATGATGGATATTAGTCAGTGAGGCATTAGTTGGTATCGGAGGTTATTCTTTTAGCGATTGGGTTATAGATTCAGGTTGTTCTTTCCATATGATCCTAATAGGTTGAGCTTCATGGTAATGAGTGATTCTTGTGAAGGAATTCTTCTGTTACCTCTTAATACTTCCATTAAGAGGCAACCTCTGAATCGTTCAGAGGTGAATCTTTTTGGCAAAAAAAAGTGTGCCTCTTGATGGTTCTAAAACCCTCAGAATGATTTAGTATATTGGGTTTCCCTTAACCATTCAGCACCGTGATTCCATTCTAAACAAATACCAAACAACCATATTCCATTTTCAATAATCATAAAAGCCTCTTAATCGTTCTGCACCAAACCATTCAGCAACAGCCAAACAACCCCTTTGTAGTATTAGATTAAGGTTTCATGATGGAACAGTAAGAAGTTTAGATGATGCCACGTATCTTCCTAAAGACCTGAACTAAAGAGGAACACGATATCTTTGTGAGTTTTAGAAGCTAAGGGGTATAAGTTTGTAGGTAAGAGTGGTGTTTCGAAGGTAATGAAACGTTTCTTGGTTATTAAAACTGTTACTTCTCAAAAACTATTGTAGAAACTAAGGGGCCGTTTACCTAATCACTTACCCGGGTAAGTGCTTACCGGTAAAATTCAACACTCTCATCTACTTCCCGGATAAGATTTTAGTCCACCAAAATAGAATCGTATGCAACAAATTTAGCCGGTAAGCGCTAACCGTGCAGTGGTAAGAGTCATCGCACTCACTTACCGGGTAAGACTCTCGGTCCTTGCTTTCGAATCTCGGTTCTTGCTTCTGCTCTTACCGGGTAATATTCTTGGTCCTTGCCATATTCATCCGGTAAGCTAATGTGACTTGGTAATTGTTCATCTGACCTTTTGATTTGATGTACATGAAATTAATTGTCTTACACCGAATTGTTTAACAAACCGTGAATCATTGATGTGATTTTGGTTTCAACACAATGTGATCCTTTGTGTGGTTGATGTGATTAGTGTTGGTAACAGAAGTTGAACACATCGGTGATACCTCTTGTCCATAGCGGCGCCATGATGTTGGTGCCATCAATGATATGGGTGCAGCAACAAGTCAGCAACCACATCCAAACAAAAGACTAAAACAATTGTGTAAAAGAGTGACAAATAATATCCACGGGCGAACCTTAAAAAATCCCTACAAGTCATAGGATATCAAAGTCATTCGGAACAACTAATTTAGTGATAAAATGGAGAACAAATCTTTGCAAATCCTAAGAAAAACTCTCTCGCAGACACTTTTGCAAGCTCAATCACCATCAAGTACAGAAAAAACATAAAGAAGACTTGAACTTACACTTTCCTCACAAATTGGTTAGTATGGAAAATAATATTTTGTAGTTTGTACAAGCTGTCAAGGGTAGAAAGAGGAGGTCCAAGCTACATCATAAAAAAAAATATTGCATTCCAATCCAAATCCAAGCACCTTCACGTCAAATCTTTAAGCAAATTGAAATAGTATGAAAGTTAATTTACAACTACAAATGTGAAATGATTCACAAGCCCAGTTTGATTGCGATTAAAGAAGTGACACATTAAAGAAATGTTAGGAAGAAAAAAGGTGAGTCATCATACTCGGTTAAAAAAATTATGTCGGTGACCTTGTAGTCGATCAATTTTAAACCCAAACTAATCATAGCCCATAAAAACTCAACTCATATCAGACTATAAAAAGAACAAATAGCAAACATATCAAAGTATGCTTGTGTATTAGAATGATGTCCTAAAAATAGCAAGTAGAAAATGACGTAAATGTCTTTGGATTTCTATTGATTAAGAAAAATCAAAGAAAAAACCGAAATCTGGAGAGAAGACTCATATGTGCAAAACATCACAAAATTTCATCTCATCGTATTCAAACGACAACCTAAATTCAAACAAAATTTCATCTCATTAGATGAAAAACGAAAACCTAAATTCAAACCGGAATGGGAGAGACTGGATTGGAGAGAAAACTTATCTGAAAGTCTTCAACTAAGAGAAAATTAGAGATGTATGAGAGGATTGAGTGGAGCTATAACCAAGAAGATATGTAAATTGTTGTCTTGGACTACGAATCATCACCTCGAGAGGAGGAGAAGACCGAAATATTAGAGTTGTGACCAAGAAGGTCTGTAAATCGCTGTCTTTGGGAGTTTGGCATTGACAATATAAAAAAATGTCAGATCCATAAAAAAGCAAAGCCATAAATCCAAAATTTGATCAGATGGTTTTCTTGTTTCATTAATTAAGATGGATTTTTGATTCATAGATTAACAATATATGAACTACAAAACAATGAAGATGAAAATGGAAGAAAAGTAAGGAAATTCGGGGTAACCGGAACAAATTACCTCGATATTTAAATTATGGGCCATGAAGCTTCCCTTCGCATCTGGGATATTTAAATTCTGTCAATTTCAGAACAGAAGCAACCAAAAATCGATAAAGAACGCACGAAAACAAAACCGTAAGAAATCGTAACAGAAATCAAAACAGAAGCAAACCCTAGAAAAATCAAAACAGAAGGAAGCGTACCTGGACTCGACTCCTGGAGAGATGGATGGAGAGACGTATATATCATACTGGACTGGAGTTTGAATCGTCTCTTTGGAATGATAAATTCTTGGGAGGTTGAATCGTCATCGTGTCATGAGAAGAAAGCAGCCGTGCTCTTGGAGAAGGAGGGAGCATCATTGCCTGGGTGGAAAGCTCAAAGCTTTAATGATTTGTACATAAGGCATAACAAACAGTAATTAAGATTTTAAGACTTTAACATTTTTAAGACTTTATGCATTAAAAGATAGTACCCAATGCAATAAAAGTTGTTTTTAAGACTTTTGGTCTACATGCTTTATAAGATAGTATAGAGGAAAATTAATTGAAATGCCCTAAGTTGACTAGAGTTTCATCCAAATGCCCTATCTCTCTCCCAATTCACAAAAATACCCTGAAAATCCGTGGCCTGACCCGTGGCCCACGGATTTTTTTACAAAAAACGACTTACACTTTGATTTGCCCGTGGGAGGGGTAAAAACCCGTGGCCAACACCCGAAATGACGATTTTGCCCCTCAAGAGCCCGTGGGATGCGTAGCAAGACCCTAAGTCCGTGGGCAATACATTATGTCCGTGGCCCACGGAATAGGGTTATAATGTGATCCCACTTTTTAGTTTTTTGCACGTTTTTGGCATGCATTCCACAAGATAAAGCGTACGTTTTTTGGCATGCATTCCACCTTGTGATAAGCGTACGTTTTTTGGCATGCATTCCACCTTGTGATCCCACTTTCAATTGTATGGCTGGAATCACATCCCTTTCATCTATAAAATCAGTAAGTTGTAAGCCATTTGAATTACATCTCATTTCATCTCTTAACCATTTAAATCACATCTCTTTATGTTTTCATCATTTGAATCCTTTTCTTTCTACTGAAAAATGAGTTCAAATGTTGAAAAAGCTAAGCTATATTTTTGTTTCGATGGTGAATGGGTGCAACATAACGATGTGTGGGATTTTGCTTATAAATCTAAGCATGGTGTGAAACTGAAAGTAAACATTACACATCAGAAGTTGCTTGCTTATGCCATTGAAAAATGTGGTATTGACTCTGCTGTTGGTGAAACCAAGTTAGTGTACATGAATGATGTCTCAATCTTCGAGTTAACCGACGATGGACATGTTTCTGATTTTATGCAATTTGCAGTCGAGTCAGACATACCTCTAGCTCTTTTTGTGTATGTCGTTCCATCGATGTGCAACGAAGGTGATGACGAAGGTCAGGACGAAGGTGAGGATGAAGGTGATGACGAAACCCATGTCATTGAGTGTTCTCAATTTGAGGCGTCATATGACGCAACATTTAATCCAGATCATACATATGGTCTTAATGACTGTTATCCCGAATTTGTTTCGGAGACGCAAGGATTAGAAGAAGAAGAAGTAGAAGACGAAGGAAGACGGTTTGTTGGAGTTGCTGATGACGAAGCCCACATTTTCACAGTGGGTATATCTGATTTTGACAACTCGATACCGATAATGATGAGGAATATGTCCCTAGTAATAAATTATTTGATGAGTTAAATGATTATTTTGATATGCCTTCTCCCCTTCGAATCTCAGAGACCTCTATACCAACCTACCAACCTGCACCTTATAATCGTAGTTCAAGGATACGCGAAGGTCAGATGTTTGAAACAAAGGATGAAATGATTATACAACTCGGCATTAAGTTCATTGAAGAGGGTTTTGAGAGAAAAGTTAAGAAATCTGACAAAGAAAGATATGTGGTTGTGTGTGCAATAGAGAATTGTAGTTGGCGTTTTACAGCGAGATCCGTGGGCGCTAAAGGAGGGGTGTTTCACGTTACAAGGTTGCACGACGTACACATTTGTTCCAGGAAGCAATTGAATCCCAACCACCGACAAGCCGACAAAAGGACTTTGGGCCATATGCTCAAAGGAAAATTTCTTGATGCTAGTAGGGCATTTCGGCCAAAGGACATCATGAACGATATAAACGACCAGTACGGGATCACTATCGGTTACCACCAAAGTTGGCGTGCGCGATGTAGGGCCCTACTACTGGTGAGGGGCACTCCTGAGGAGTCGTATGAACGACTCCCTACATATTTATATAATCTGGAGTTGAATAATCCAGGTACACGCACCAGAATAAGGACAGATTCAAAGGGACGTTTTGAGTTGTGTTTTGCTGCCCTTGGAGTTGCGGTACATATATTAATACGTCATATGTTTACATATTATAAACTATAACATTTACTGACGGAAACCACCAACATTTTTGCATATCAGAACCTTTTTGACAAATCTTCGTCGTGTCGTTGTGATAGATGCTGCCCATTTAAAGGGACGTTACTTGGGTATGATGTTCTTGGCTGTTGCCATGGACGGAAATCAAAACATTGTGCACATTGGTTTTGGAGTAGGAAAGTCCGAGACCGGGGAGGAGTGGGGTTGGTTTTTGTCCATGTTGAGAGAATGTATCGGAGAGCCGGCAGGGTTAGTGTTTATGTCCGACAGGGCTCCGGCCATAAGCGCTGCAATTTCCGTCGTGTACCCAAATACCCCTCATGCCCTATGTTGCCGGCATTTGGAGATGAACGTGAAGAGCAAGGACAAACGTATTACGACGTACAACATGACCTACTGGAAGACATGCAAGGCGTACACGGTTCGGGAGTTTGACCGTTACATGAATGCATTACGAATTAGTGTACCTAATGGAGTTAAAGTTATGGACGATGCTGGTAAGGAGAGGTGGTCAAGGGCCCATTTTCCTGGTGCACGATATAACATTATGACCTCCAACAGTGTATAGTCGGTGAATGCACTCTCCCGTTTTGCTCGTAGATTACCGATTGTGCAGCTTATGGAGTACTTTCACACCTTTCAACAAGAGTGGTACTATCTTCGACGGCTAAAGGGAGGTTGATAAAGTCTAAAAATTGGAACCTATATATATATATATATATATATAAGTTTTGTGATGTTTATAAATCTTAACATAATTAACACATATAATTGTAGATCAAATGCGTAGCAGAGTCACACCAGAGGCGGAGAAGGTAATTCTCAGAAGGGCCGGAAAGTCTACGACTTGGAGGGTTTTCGGCATTGGACATGACAAGTACCAGGTTCGGGATCACCGTTTGGACGCGACTGTCGATATGATCAACCATGAATGTACATGCCTGCAATGGCAAGGTTCTGGGTTGTCGTGCGGTCATGCCATCGCTGCTGCAAGACATATGGGTCGCAGAGATTGCAGTGATTTGGCTATAAGTTACTTCACGTCCGAAACTTACCGATCAACATATCGGGAGTTAATTCATCCAGCTGGACCCCCTGAATCATGGGTGGTGCCACACCACCCCCTTCCGCCATGCTATCCACCGTTAATAATAAAGAAACGTGATGGGAGACCATCAAAGAATGATCGACGTCCATCTCGGGGGGAAGGTCCGATACAGAGAAAGTGTGGTAGGTGTGGATTAGTAGGACATACTCGTGGAGATTGTCCAAATCCTGCACCTTCAAGCGTGCCCCGGAATAGAAGTTCAAGTAGCCAAAGATATTGGTCGCAGGGCCCATCGGAGCTAGAACCACATGGAACGCTTAGATCTGATACTCTTGACTTGAACATTGATTTCCATTGATTGTAACGACTTTTGTTATTATGTTCACGCGCTGAAGAATGATTTCCATTGATTGTAACGACTTTTGTTATTATGTTCACGCGCTGAAGATTGATTTCCATTGATTTCCATTTAAAGTAAAGAAACAACAGTTGGGATAAATCTGATGATCTAATGCATGAAAACAAAAGAAGCAACAAAAGAGAAATCTGATGATCTAATGCATGAAAACAAAAGAAGCAACACTTTGGAGAAATATGATGATCTAGTGCGGGTAGATTTCCTGGCATCGGATGATCCGCTCAGACTTTTCGTTGATCATCTGCTCCAGGCCGGTGTAGTTCTCTTTGATCTCTCTCACCGTAATCGCCTCTTCAGAGATCTCTTGTTGGAGGAATGCAATCTGGGCCTCCAACTCTTTCAGCTCCCGCTTCCTTTCAGCTCCCGCTTCCTTTGAGCTATCAGCTTCTCTTTCTCTAGTTAGATTTCCCTGTTTTTCCGCCATATCTCTTTGACCCTGTCGATGTCGGCGTTCGCCTCCTGACAGGACTTGCACCTTACGAAGTCGTCGTTCACATCCATCTTGGGAGACCACATTGGTGGTTCAGCGAAGTGATGTGTGTGAACGTATGACTCCCATGCATACTCCCATTGTTCTACCTCCTCATCTGTTATTAGCCAATCAGCCTGGGTTCTCCCAAACTATGACCATTCTTCCGTAGTTTCTGGGACCTTCTAGTTTCTTCTTTGACTTCCATCATTCAACTCTTGCTGCTCGACGGAACGTGAAGTTTCGGCCCCATTCGCTGACTTCTTCTTGTTAGACCTGGAACCTCCAGCCATTGTGTTGAACGAAAGCTATGAAATGTTTGTAAACGGTGTAAGTTGTAGAAAGTTGTGAATTACTTCTTCAACATACCACTTATTTATAGTCGCAAGAGTTGTTGCCCTGCACTGATAAGTGTAATAAAGCTGCTGACAGTCTGAAAAGTTGATGACAAGATTCGTCTGAAAAGCAAAAAGCTGCTGACAAGATTCGTCTGAAAAGCTGCTGACAAGATTCGTCTGAAAAGCATCTCTGCATTGATAAGCCTGAAAGCTGCTGACAATCTGAAAAGTTGATGACAAGATTCGTCTGAAAAGCATCTCTGACAAGATTCGTCTGAAAATAATATCGTCTATCACCAAACAAATAATATCGTCTATCACCAAAATAATAAGTGTAATAAAGCTGCTGACAATCTGAAAAGTGGTTCATATTAAAAATACAACCCATACATGTTATACAAGAAATAAACAAAAAATAAACTACTCATCGTCTTCAGGGGGTTGTCCAAAAAAATAAAAGGTTTCCGCCATATGGTGTCGCCACTTCATGGCCTCATCTGTGACGGCATCTGGAGCACATGCTGGGAGTCGCTCTTCAATAAACGCGGATAGGTTACTACATACCCACAGACCGCAATCCCCAAGGAGTCCAGACTGTTGTGGTGCATTATCTGCATGCACCCATTTGAAGTTGTCGCTCATGTCCTTTCGCCGTGTGTCGTGGATGAGCTGAAATAACTTTCTCAACCGCTTTGTAAAGATTGACAAGGTTTGTTTCAATATTAACTCGTATAGGTTGATTTTAAGGCTGTCGTATATAACCATGACCAATTCATTAAGCTCAAAAACCCCGAGCACCCAATGATAGGGTGGAATGCAGATGGGGATGTACACCTGAAATATTACAATAACAAGCAAATAGTTAGCAATAAACAAGTTAAATAAAATAGATGTAAATTCATTTCCATACCCGGTCGAGGTTCCTCCAATGCGGGTCAAGGGGATTTAACTTAGAATTGCACATCTTGTACACGGCTCTCGCATCTTGTTTCTCCTTCACCATCAGTTCGAAGAAATTTTATGTCATCACCCCCACCTCGCTGATGTAGAGCGACTTTCTTAGATCATTCTGACCCAAGCGTCGATGTGCTATACACAAAAATTATATGGTTAGACCTATAACTAAAAATATATTTTATTATATTACTTTATGGATAGGTTAAACAAGTTAAATACTAACCGTGTCCTCAAAATTCCCATCGCTCTCTAACCCCAACAGAGCTGCAAAAAAGGCATTTCCGATGGGGAGTATCTGATAGAATGGTAATACCATTACGGGGATTTGCTTATTATACATTGGATGATGATTTCGCTAGCCGGAACGCGCCTTTCGATATTGGAAGAAGGCACGTAAGACCCCGGCACGGTGGACTTCATCTTACCTTTTCCATTTGCCTTAGTCCGTGCCTTCGTCTTTTTGGCAGGGATTAGTGTGGTCGGCCCCTGTTCTGTATATGGACGACGCTTAAATATTCCAAAAAACTTAGTCCTTTTCCGTTGTGGTGAAGCCGCGACCTCCGTGGGTCGCGGTTGGTTTGTTTGTGCATCCACCTCCATCGCGTCATCACTCGAACTCGATGGATCACTGAAGTGATCTCCAATGATATCAGACCCACCTGCCACTTGCGCCTGCATGGTCTCAATTCCTGACCCCATTGCCTGGAAGGGCTCAACCCGCGAATACTCCACATTTTCACCAAAAATTTGGTCTATCAAACCGCTGCCCAACTGGGTTGGATGGATGGGCTAAAAAATTTACTATTGTTAATTTTAAGTATACTTTTGTCAAGTACGTAATTAAACCAAAACTATAAAAAAAACTTACATTTTGCATGTAGCCCGACGGCCCTGGCATCATGTAGCTCGTCGCTATTTGAGGTACGTAACAGTCCGCCCCCGACGTCCGAAACTGGGTGACATTGTTCATTATAAGATTATTTCAAACATAATAAGGAAAAAAAATATAATGAAAAGTGGTGGTTATTTACATTCTGCGGGGTAAACGTCGACGTAGTGGCAAACGTCTCCGGTGCAGCCTGCATGTGTCCAGCTTGGATGTAGGACGGTTGAGGGATCGACATCTAATACAAGTATAGAACATAATATCAATACACAAAGTAAAACATATATGGGTAAAAATTAAGTTAAACACTAACGTGAACGACGTTAAACTGTGAACAAATATCCTCGACAGCTTTTAGTCGTTTCTCGTGTTTCTCGTGCTCCTCGCGTACGTATCGGCCATGCGCTGACAGCTCCTCGCGTACGTAGCGGCCCAGCGCTGACAGCTCTTCGCGTACGTAGCGGCCCAACGCTGACAGCTCGTCCCACTTCGCTTGATATGGGTCAGGATGTGACATACCATCATGGGAGTAGCAAGGGGGCGGGGGCGCCTCATATGGGTCGTTAACCACAACAGGATGTTGAGGTTGCACGTCATCTTCGTCATCCTCGTCGGGAGAGGGACCGTCGTGACCTCTTCGTCGGCCTTTCCGCAGATCTCCGAATGAAGGCGATACTCTCGCTAAACCAGGGCTGAGCCAGCTCGGCATCCGTAGGCTCAAGCTCACCAAGCGGCGGACGCGACGACTAAATAAATTGAAAACCATGATAGAATTAATATGCAGGACTAGAATTATAAAATAGTAAAATAACTTACATTTACTGAGTTGAACATGGCAAGGCAAGTACTCTTGTTCATTGCTGCAGGCCGGTCCCAACGGGTTCCTCTAATAAACCTATCGCTGTGCAGAATGAAATTTTCTTGGGCAACAGGAAACATCTCTACGATCCATATCTGGAATTACATAACAAGTACGTATAAAAAGGCAACCTCAAACGAATTATAATTTATGTTATACTACTTATTTAACCTTAAAAGCGTATACAAAGCAGGACAAAGTCATCTTGGAATGCTTGTCTTTGCGTCGCATGATGGCAAGGTGCAATTGTTTAAATGTATGGGCCCAGATGTAGCTACCCCACGGAAACCTGCTACATGTATCCAAGTCCTCGACGACTTTAAGGACTGTCTCGGAAACGATCGAATATAGCTCACGACCCATAAACATGACCTCTACCATCAGCACTATACACACATGGATAATATCGCCGTCTGAATAATCTGCAAGACCTCGCTTAACCCGCTGAACCACCATGTCAATCTTCAAGTCCTCCGGATTGGTTCCGGGCCAAACCCTACTAACGAACCCGTCAGTTGGTAGGGGAGGAAGGGAGGGTTCTGGTCCGAAACGGAGTCCTGTCAGAAGACAAAACTCAGCACTCCCAAAGTGCATGTGACGTCCATACACATCAAAATACATCACGTCACGATCTGCGTTTCGCAGAATGACCTCCCTTTGCAAAAACATGTGAACCAGCGTCGGGTGGCCAGCGTCGGGTGGCGTGGAGCCATGGACCGAAAGGTGTGAGCTGAAATATTGAGATCAATTCCTGTCCAGTTAGATTGCCCATATGGGTTTTAATTTCTTTTGCAAATGACAGGCGACACTTGAGCGTCAAGTCCGTATAGTAAAAATCCTCCTACATGGTAATGCAAAGGTAAGGGACCAAATCGTATTTATGCAAACTTAAGGGACCTAATTTGTCATTATGCAAAGTTCAAGGACCTTAGTTTAAATTATGCAACCTTAAGGGACCAAAATCGTATTTATGCAAACTTAAGGGACCTAATTTGTCATTATGCAAAGTTCAAGGACCTAAGTTGTAATTTGCAAACTTAAGGGACCAAAATCGTATTTATGCAAACTTAAGAGGCCTAATTCGTAATTATGCAAACTTCACGGACCTAAGTTGTAATTTGGGCAAACTTAAGGGACCTAAATTATAAATAACATCATATATCTAACAAACATTTTTATAAAAATCATGATATATATCTAACACACATTTAGAAATAAGATGATATATAATAGACACACATTTTATTAAAAAAAACAGGCTCTAATCTAACAAATATATAACACAGTTTAGACATATTTTAATAAAAACACGCTATATATAACACAATGAGGTTATCAAACTTAACTTATATATTCGAACAAATATATAACACACATTTTATTAAAACACAAATAACACATAAATACAACAACGAGGTTTCAAAACTTACCTTACGAGCCATCACGTTCATGTTGTTTGCCAAAGAAAAATGTCTTCGAACTTGTTTAAACGTGTGCACCACACGACTATGATGAGAGAGTAGAGAGTGAGAGTTGTGTGTTTGTGGTGGGGGCATGCTCTTCAATTTATACCAGTCGTGGGGTGAGGGGTAGTAAATTGGGTAGGTAGGGAAACCACGGATTAGGGTTTCAAAGCCGAAATTCCGTGGGCCACAGATTCATGTTTAGGGCCACGGACTCGGATGTCGGCCACGGGTTTTTACCCCTCCCACAGGCTCCCACGGGCAAAACAAAGTGTAAGTCGTTTTTTGTAAAAAAATCTGTGGGCCACGGGTCAGGCCACAGATTTTCAGGGTATTTTTGTGAATTGGGAGAGAGATAGGGCATTTGGATGAAACTCTAGTCAACTTAGGGCATTTCAATTAATTTCCCTAGTATAGATGCAGCAGCTCCCAAACTACGCACACAAATAGTATTTCATCAACTAGTTCATTAAAAAATTTAGAAGAGGATGACAGGACTACCTGAATGCCAAGGTCCAACACCAATATAACAGGTTCTCTCTGTGCGTGACCTTTCACTTTAATTTTTTTGATTGCAATTGCAATCAGTTTGGATACTACTTTTTCTGCTGCCTCTTGCGTGCCTGAAGATTCTATTCCACCAACATGGCATCCTTTCTTTGAAATCAGCTTTGATAGGCATTCTACTCGTTGAGAGTCACCTCCTATTGCTAAATTGAGAATGCTTTAGTGCAAATCATTATTACACTTGGATGTTAGATCCTCTCTCAATTTCGTTGTTTAAAATCAAAGGGCTTACTGTCCCTCAAAAGCAAGCGTGTCCAAGGGCCAAACCATTTGTTTTGCACGTGATTGCAGAAAGGATAATTGTATTTAAGATTAAGAAAAGTTTGTAGATAGTGAAATTATGATCTAAGGGCCTTCTCTTTATTGCATGCAGAAAGAAAGAAACACAAGCTATAGTTTATCTATATGTATATGCCTTAATAGTAACCCAAAAGAATCACGGTACGTGAACCTGTTGACAAACTATAACAATTGCAGATAACATTAGCACAACTCTTACCCTATAAGATCACAAAGGCATTGATCAAGCTGTTTTCTTCGAGTCATCTACAATGACGTGCTCTCTCATGCCTCCACATGCTTGGTAGATTCCTCTATGATCGCTTTGAAGATGGGTGCTACTTTGTCAATAATAGTGTAATCCCAAAAACGTTGTGGCGAAGTGACGGAACTCTTTTCGTTGAATAAGAAACTAGAACTTGAATCTTCTGAACAGCCAAAATGTAACAACCCGGATCCCAAACATACAACAAATAACATATATTTCATAACGTCGTTACATAACAATACACATTCTATAACAAGTACGGTCCCTTTAGTCTTTACAATCGAAAATAGAGTATTTCATTACAAACTTTTCGCTAATTACATACACGATATTTAGTAATGAAACTATAACTACAAAACACATCTTAGTCTTCAAATCATAAGTCTTCACAAAAGCTATCCACTGATTATTTCTCTTACTTGCCCTTATCCGATCCACGCCCTGGAATACATATTTAAAACAAAATGAGGGTTAGACCTAATGGTCTAAGTGAGAAAATCCCTGTTTCTTTGAAAACCCTTTTTGCACACCACCATTCATATAATAAAAATACAATTACCAGTTATGACTCAATCATCATGTATTTTTCCATCTCATTCTCTTGGCCATATTAGTTGGTTGCAAGCCAACTAATAAATTAACTTCGCCGTACGACAATTACAGCCAACAACGTTGTACGAATATTACAGCCAACACACCGGTCCTAAGCCCGGCCAACGTATTCTCGTATAGTAGAATACTCATGTAAATACAATATCTCAATATATTACATTTCAGACATAAACACATAATCACACCATCTATTAGATTCCCAATCCACACATAAATGTATTCCAGTTTAAAAACGTTTTAAAGTAAAACTCACCGGTTTGATTTATCAAAATGCTCCCAAACCTTTCTCAAAACAGCTCAGCTTTCACCCCAAATCCAAAGAATCTGAAACAAATATACAAGTATCTCCTTACTAAAAGAACACAAAAGATATACTTAGCAGGCTATGAACTCTGGATAATTCTACCTAATTCTCATCCTCAAAATGACCAACCAGCTATAGTTTCCGGATAGCACAAAACAACCCGGACAACCCAACCTTTCCGGACAACAAAACCAATCTGGACAGCACAACTTTCCGGATAGCAAAGCAATACGGATACCATCCGGTATCCCATTCCATCCGGAAACTTATAACAAAAAGGAACTTACCCGGATACTTGATTCGTCCGGACACCTTAGAACACCATCCGGATACTGTTAACCAAAACCACCCGGATACATTCAACTTATCCGGAAACCACTGACTGTTCATCAATTTTTACCTAGAAATCGACTGGATTTAACCCCAGACATGTTTTTGACTATTCTAATCCGATAGAAACCTTCTAATAACAATTACAAACACAAAATACAAAGGAACTTACCTTATTTTCACTTCCAAATACTCCAAATTGAATCCCTAGCCTTCTTTTCTTCTTTGGCTTCTTTTCTTCCCAAAACACACACACACACACACACACACACTATGATAATATCTGAATTGTGAAATATCTGGAGTCTAATGGTGATAATATCAAACTAATTTTCATTTTAGACCTTGAACTTCTCAACAATGACCCAAACACCCTTAAACTTATAATTTACCCAAACTTTCCCTAATATCCAACTTTAAAGTTAACTAAATTTAACGGAAAAAGGATTTTAACTAACGAACTTACCCGGGGTATTACATCATCCCCCCCTCAAAAGAATTCCGTCCCGGAATTCGGTTAAGAGAAAAGGTATGAATACTTATCACTACTACTTCGAACTCAATCAAAACCATAGAAACTAACTGAATAGACATCCCACACCCACCTATATCTCTAACACAGATAAGCAACAAAAGCACGGAAATACCAATAATCATCTTGCACCGAAATCAGATAACACCTTAGCACGTATAAAGTTTATTAGAAATGTACCTGTAACCTCATCCGGAATTTCCTCCTCTTCTTGTGTTGTCATTTGGAAGACACGACCTTTTGCTTTCGGTACCTCAGACCCTTGTACCTCTCTCGAACTAACACCCGTTGGTCTCACCGTCATACTACCCTGTTGTACTTTCCATCGTGGACAGTCTGACTGAATATGATCAGGGGAATTGCAAACGAAACAGAATCGAGTTACGTGGCAGTCTTTAGCAATGTGACTAGTCTTCCTGCACTTGTAACATCTTCGGGACTCCACATAACAGTTTCCTTGATGAACACTATTGCATTTTGGACATGGTTTTTCAACTGGTCTGAAAGATAGATAACTATCAAGCCTCGGGGATTCGTATTCCTCCAAATCGTACGTCATTTCCTCCAGTTTCCTTTTTCCAAAACTTCTATCACCAGCGTCTCTCCTATTATCCCGTTCCACATTTTCTGCTGCATCTACTGCGGCTGAGAAGGTATCGGGTCCTTTTGCAATCACTAGCTTTCTAATTTCTGAATTTAATCCGAAAATAAACCTTTCCATCTTCAGCGCCTCCGTGGCAACATAGTACTCCGTGAAGCGAGACTTCTCCAGAAAACGAGCAGTGTAATCCCTAACCGATAAACTTCTCTGATGTAAGTTCATGAACTCCTCTTCCAGTTGTCTAACTGCTGCTTGAGGACAAAACTGTCTTTTGAAAGATATGGTGAATTCTTTCCAAGTAAAAGTAGAATACACGTCTGATAACGCCACTTTTTGGCGTTATTTTTGGTCCTAAAACCAATGAGATTGGCTTGTATTTAAGCAAATAAGCGGAATTTTACGGTTTATCTAGGGAAATGTGCAGGTTATCTAAAAGACAGTAATCTTCGAGAAAAGAAGCTAAAAAGAGCCCAAAAGAGAGCCAAAACGAAGCCCAAAGGAAGCCCGAGATCCAAGCCCAAGACCCGCGCCCGAACCATGACCCGATGCTGACCCGGAGGCCAAAAAGAAACACGCGCGGCTTTCCACGCAGTTTGCAAACCGCGGGACAAGCCGCGTAACCCTCTGTTCCAGATTCTATACTTTTGCGATTTTCAAATTTTTAGGTCATTCTCGATACGATTCAGCACACGACGAACGGCAGCAGTGGAGGGGCGATTTTCAGAGGTTTTTCGGAGCTTTTGGAGCCACGAGAGAGGATCAATCGAAGAGGAAGTCACGACGCGACGCGGATTAGAGCCAGGAGAAGGGAGTTTATCACTACATCTTTCACGTTCACGTTTATCATGTTTACATACAGTTTTTCATCCCCTTTTCTTGCGTTTTTGTCCCCCAACATCATGAACTAATCTTTAGATGTTGGGGGTTGGAATGAATTCGATTTAAGTGTACAAACATGTGATTAGTGACTTTTATCAGTTTTTCCTATCTTAATGAAGCATGTGATTTGGTTGTTAATGCTTTTGTGAGTCTAGCTTGCTTTCAATTGTTTTGTTGTTTTCAATTGAGTTCGAGAGAATTAATTATTAACTAGAACTAGGAATCGCATGCCTAAGGTGAGAAAGGGGATAGAGATATTCCGAGTAAGCCTTAGTCCCGTTAAAATCTTGAGCTTAATGTATTTTGAATTCCATAGGTGAGATCGAGAGATAAACTTGTGCTTTTCAAGATAAAACCCGTAGTTGCTCGAAAGAGAACAACGGTGATTTTTACAAGATTGGGTATTCATTATACAGAATAACCGGTAACTGTTTTGAGTCAAGTGTTTGTATGTGAAAGTCTTAGGATTTCCAACCCTCAACTGTTTCCTCTATCAAAGTTTCTTAAGCTGTCTACTGTCTTGTGTTGATTTATTGTATTTGCATTTGATTTGTTTAAACCAACCACTCCAATTTCGATAGTTCAGTTAATAGAGTTTATAGTAATTGTGATACTCAGTTCCTAGTTCCTATGGATTCGATACTCGTACTTCCGTACGTATTACTTGATTTCGACACCGTACACTTGCGGTTAGATTTAGGGGGGTTGACACCCGCCTATCAAGTTTTTGGCGCCGTTGCCGGGGAACTAGTTGCAACTGATAGCACTACCAGCTATAAGCGCTATTACATTGAACATTTTTTTTACTTTATTTCATCACTTTTAATTTTTAGATTGCTAATTTTGTTTTCTTTTCATTTCAGGTGCTAATTGGTTTATGCCAAGAAAAACCCGAGGGGAGAAAATCGAACCGATCGATCTGGAGATTGAAAGAACCGCCCGTCGATTACGCAAAGAAGCAAAAGCCAAAAAAGATATCAAGATCGAGATGGGCGACGAAGCACCTCCAGCGCAACGCCCTATGAAGTCGTTTGCCAATCCGAATGTGGCAGCGGCACGCATAGGCCTTCAAGCACCTGCCACTGCAGCAAACTCGTTCGAGCTCAAACCGAGTACCATCGTAATGGTACAACAAAATCAGTATGGAGGAGCACCGACAGAAGATCCTCATGCACATCTCCGGGCATTTGAGAGGATTTGCAACACATTCAAGATTAATGGGATGGAAGAGGATGCCATCAAGCTGAGGCTGTTCGGCTTTTCACTCAAAGGTAGGGCCGAAACATTGACCGAGAGTATCCAACCGAATTCGATCACTACCTGGGCACAACTGAAAGCTGCTTTTCTTCAGAAGTTTTTCCCACCAAGCAGAACCGCCCAACTTATGGCGGAAATCACACACTTCGCTCAATGGGAGCAAGAGACCTTATATGAAGCTTGGGAAAGATACAAAGATATGATCAAGAAGTGCCCTCACCATGGATTACAAGGTTGGGCCATCATCCAAACGTTCTTTGGAGGCCTTCACCCGCAATTCAAGAATTATATCACTGCTGCAGCGGATGGAGCATTAATGGAGAAATCATATGAAGAAGCTGTCACCTTGATCGAGAACTTGGCCGAACATAGCTTTTCTACTCCAAGATCAGCTGTTAGAAGAGTTGCGAGTGTTCAAGAGTCGGATGAGCTGAAAGAAATAAAATCTCAATTAGCTACGATCACGAACCATCTGAAAGGAGGTAGTCCACAAGAGCCCGAGCAAGTTCAGTTCCTACAAAACCAGAACAATCAGCCGAGGAATGACCCGTTCTTAAATACCTACAATGAGGGGTGGAAGAAACACCCTAACTTCTCTTGGAGTCAACCCGGTCAACAACCGCAAGGTAATTCTTCTCACTTTTCTAATTCTTCCAATACTAACAATGTTTACCGTCCTCCAGGTTTCAACCAAATGAATTTCAATGAGGGACCATCTATGGAGAAGAAACCGGGGCTGGAGGATATGATGATGAAGTTCATGACCAAGATGGATAGCACGGTTGGAGAGTTAGCGAGCACGGTGAATACGGTAAAAGCCGCAACCGATCAGAACACCGCATCCATCAAGATTCTAGAGAGACAAGTGGGGCAAATTTCTAAAGCCCTACAAAACCGACCTCCCGGTACATTTCCAAGTCAAGCTGAAAGGAAATCGAGGGAAGAATGTAATGCCATTTATCTGAGAAGTGGCAAGGAGCTGAATGGAGAGCCTACACGCGAACCGTCATCAAGGGAGACCGATCCTAAAGAAAAAGAGGTCGAGATCATAGAAGTGACTGAGCTAGAAGCCGATGAGGATATGATTGATCGAGAGAAGCTGAAGGAAAAAGAGGTAACACCTCCATCGAAGCCGGTAGCCAAGCCATTTGTACCACCGCTACCATTTCCGAATCGGGTGAGGGCGTATAAAGATGAGGAACAGTTCAAGAAGTTCCTCGATGTCTTCAAGAAGCTACACATCAAAATTCCCTTCGCAGAGGCACTGGCACAAATGCCAACCTACCTCAAGTTCATGAAGGAGATTCTATCCAAGAAGAGGGCGATCGATCACCAGTCCACCGTTGCACTCACTGAAGAGTGTAGCGCGATCTTCCAGAACAAGCTTCCCCCGAAGCTTAAAGATCCAGGGAGTTTTTCAATCCCTATTCAAATTGGGAAGTTTAATTTTGATAAAGTGTTGTGTGATCTAGGAGCGAGTATTAACTTAATGCCTTTATCTGTTTTCAGGAAACTCGGCTTGGGTGAGGTGAACCCAACATACATGACACTGAAGCTCGTGGATCGATCGATCGTGTACCCATATGGAGTGATAGAAGATGTGCTCATCAAGGTCGGAAAGTTCTACTTCCCGGTGGACTTCGTGGTGCTGGATATCGATGAAGACATAGAGGTCCCGTTGATTTTGGGAAGATCATTCCTAGCCACGAGTAGAGCACTGATAGATATGGAGGAAGGAGAGATGACCTTGAGAGTTGGCTGCGAGAAGGTAATGTTTAAGATGTTCGAGAGTGGAAAGCTTAGAGACGGAGCTGATCATGGAAAGCCGGATGTGGAAGAATCCGCGAAGAACCGCAAGTGTGGGCGATTCGATTCCGCGGATACCGAGCCAAGTTGAGAGCCACACAGTCGTGCCACGACTTTAAATACGGCGCTGGGTGGGAGGCAACCCACCAAGGTTTGCGTTTTCTTTTACTTTCTGCATTTTGAGTTTTTTTGTTATTAAAAAAAAAAAAATGAACAGAGACAAACGCGGTTTTGCCCGCGGTTTACAAGCCGCGTGGCAAACCGCGCAGCTCTCTGTGGGTTTTTTCCCTTTCTTGCTTCGTGTGTTCGTTCCTTTGTTTTCTTTCGCCGTTTGCTTTTATTCCCAGTTTCTCTCTACTATCCCGCTCAAATCTTTCAAGAGAATCTCTTCCGCCCGGGCAACCAGGTATGCTCTAACCCTGCATGTTAACGAGTGGTGTATGATATTCGTTCTTAGTAGTTAATGAGATGCAACAAACCTAAGTTTCACTAAGGTTTGGGGTGCCTCACTTTTAACATCTACACACTCAATTTTATCCCTGTGCAAACCTCGGTTTCACCGAGGTTTGGGGTTGGCTTTGTTTGACAAACCTAGGCCACGGCCCAGGTTTGGGGTGGCCACAGTTTAATGAACTAGCTCTTTGAGGTTTGTGCTTTAATGTTATGTCTTGCCTGTCTGATACCTGTAATAACCGCACAACGATACTTGTCTTAGTATCGCCTACGCCGACACTTGCACATTGGGGACAATGTGTGGGTAAGGTTTGGGGTTGCCCAATCAGGCCCACGTTTATGCACGTAGATTTCCCGCTCCTCTGCATGCTTAGATCACATTAGCTAAAAAATTTTGTTTTGAATGATTGAGGCCAACCATTGTGGGAAGAATCTTGTGATAGTGACGTGACCATTATGGAAAGACCGGGAAAGGACATAACTAGGTACATTAGTGGAGACCACCCATTAGTGAGATTTGAGCCTAAAAGACGTTTTTCATTTCGAGGGATTCGTACACGAAAATCTTATACACTTTTTCGAGTTCATTGTCGTGAATATATAATGATCTCACTATATTATTGCATTGAGTAGCAAAGAAAACCATCAGGATATTGGGTAAGGGTATAGTAGACCAAATCGTGTGGACCTTAAGATGTGATTCCAGGCAATGTGTGTTTTGTTCTAACCTGTTTTTAGCTATCGTACCTTCTTACCCATTTGTGTGTACCCAAAACCCCTTTGAAGCCAAACACTCACCTTTTTCATTTCAAACCCGCCATTAAACCCGAGCCGAAAACCTTAGCCAACCTTATCCGAAAGTGTGTCAACTAGAAGCGGTAATGAATAACCGAAGACAGAGCGGAAAAAGAAACATTTCAGGCCAGTCATGTAAAGCAATTGGGTCAGTTTAACCTAAAAGTTAGAAAAGAGGGCCAATGCAGGCCCAATTAAATAAAGAGGACCAATGAAGTCCCAAAATAAATAATCAGTTATTTAGATATTTTGACAACAGCTCAATAAGAGAGTCAAAGCGACTCCAGTAGTGATAAAGAGGGCCCAAAGATAGAATGCGAAGAAAGTTCATAACTGCTAATGTTTGACACACCAAGGATCTTTGAACCATTTTACCCTTCATTTCTTAGCCGGTACCCTAGCCCCGTTACAACCTTTGTAAAGACCTGGATGATCTTCTGGAAAATGTGATTGGGGTATACGACCACCTTTACTGATATTCCCTGTCTTGCTACACGATTCCTTTCTGAGATCAACTTTTTGGACATTTGTGCATCTTTCATTAGAGTTGTCATGTAATTATTAAGTATTCTTGTACATAAATTCCTTAGACATGACAACATGTGCGTCAACCTAGGTTCGAGCGAAATGAGAGAATCCCGTGAGGTAGGGTCGAGGCAAAATGTTTTCCCTAGTATGTTTGGACCTAGTACAACCTTGATGTGATCGGAACAGTCACGAGTTCAACTCACAATGGAAGGCCATATATTAATCAGAATAAGGATGCGGCGAGAGTGAGATAAGCATTCACGGGTATAGGAAATCCCCAGTGCATCACGTGGTACCAATTGGGAGTTGTGCAGTTATTAATATTTCACTGACATATGCTTTTATTCTATTTTTATCGCTAATTTGCTTGGGGACAAGCAACGCTCGGTTTGGGGTTGTTGATAACGCCACTTTTTGGCGTTATTTTCGGTCCTAAAACCAATGAGATTGGCTTGTATTTAAGCAAAGAAGCGGAATTTTACGGTTTATCTAGGGAAATGTGCAGGTTATCTAAAAGACAGTAATCTTCGAGAAAAGAAGCTAAAAAGAGCCCAAAAGAGAGCCAAAACGAAGCCCAAAGGAAGCCCGAGATCCAAGCCCAAGATCCAAGCCCAAGACCCGTGCTCGAACCATGGCCCGAAGCTGACCCGGAGGCCAAAAAGAAACACGCGCGACTTTCCATACGGTTTGCAAACCGCGGGACAAGCCGCGTAACCCTCTGTTCCAGATTCTATACTTTGGCGATTTTCAAATTTTTAGGTCATTCTCGATACGATTCAGCACACGACGAACGGCAGCAGTAGAGAGGCGATTTTCAGAGGTTTTTCGGAGCTTTTGGAGCCACGAGAGAGGATCAATCGAAGAGGAAGTCACGACGCGACGCGGATTAGAGCCGGGAGAAGGGAGTTTATCACTACATCTTTCACGTTCATGTTTATCATGTTTACATACAGTTTTTCATCCCCTTTTCTTGCGTTTCTGTCCCCCAACATCATGAACTAATCTTTAGATGTTGGGGGTTGGAATGAATTCGATTTAAGTGTACAAACATGTGATTAGTGACTTTTATCAGTTTTTCCTGTCTTAATGAAGCATGTGATTTGGTTGTTAATGCTTTTGTGAGTCTAGCTTGCTTTCAATTGTTTTGTTGTTTTCAATTGAGTTCGAGAGAATTAATTATTAACTAGAACTAGGAATCGCATTCCTAAGGTGAGAAAGGGGATAGAGATATTCCGAGTAAGCCTTAGTCCCGTTAAAATCTTGAGCTTAATGTATTTTGAATTCCATAGGTGAGATCGAGAGATAAACTTGTGCTTTTCAAGATAAAACCCGTAGTTGCTCGAAAGAGAACAACGGTGATTTTTACAAGATTGGGTATTCATTATACGGAATAACCGGTAACTGTTTTGAGTCAAGTGTTTGTATGTGAAAGTCTTAGGATTTCCAACCCTCAACTGTTTCCTCTATCAAAGTTTCTTAAGCTGTCTACTGTCTTGTGTTGATTTATTGTATTTGCATTTGATTTGTTAAAACCAACCACTCCAATTTCGATAGTTCCGTTAATAGAGTTTATAGTAATTGTGATACTCAGTTCCTAGTTCCTGTGGATTCGATACTCGTACTTCCGTACGTATTACTTAATTTCGACACCATACACTTGCGGTTAGATTTATGGGGGTTGACACCCGCCTATCAACGTCCGACCCTCTTGATGTACTAAGAGCTTCCCACCAAAATAAAGCATCTGCCTTTAACATCGCTGTTCCGTATAGTACTTTATCTTCTTCTGCACACTTGCTGGTCCTGAAGACAACTTCTATCTCTTTCAGCCACCTCATAGCTTTCACGGGGTCCCTGTCTCCTGTGTAGGTCGGAGGCTTACAACTTAGGAACATTTTATAATCACATTTCTTCACCACTGGTACGACAGTAGGTGTAATGGGTATCTCCTCTTCATGAGTAGGATCTGGTCTTTCTGTCTCAGTATTATGAGTTTGGTTGAACATAGCTTGGATATTGGCTTGTAATCTTCCCATTTCAGCTGCTAAGTCGTCTCTGGTAACAAATTCCATGCCGCGCCCCTGAACTCTGCCTCCAGTTCTGCCTCTACCTCTTTCTCCCCCTCTTCCCCTTGCCCCAACTATTGGATTTGTTCAATTAGGATTTCCTCCTCCCCGATTCGTTTGTCTAGTACCGCTTGCCATTCTGTAGATTCAAACAAGGTTAACATACACATAAGCACATACCCCATATAACAAGGTATTCCAATTCAACATGTACCTGTAAGATCAAAATTACACTGGCCAGGTGTAATTTGAAATTACCTTACATGATGTTCCTTCTACCTTTTATACTTAGCATCCCAAGGTTCTAAATGTATAGGGACATCCTACTTCACATACAGTTTAAGTCTAGGTACAAATACGAAGACCTAAATCCCTTAAACTAGGGCTCTGATACCATTTGCGACAACCCGGATCCCAAACATACAACAAATAACATATATTTCATAACGTCGTTACATAACAATACACATTCTATAACAAGTACGTTCCCTTTAGTCTTTACAATCGAAAATAGAGTATTTCATTACAAACTTTTCGCTAATTACATACACGATATTTAGTAATGAAACTATAACTACAAAACACATCTTAGTCTTCAAATCATAAGTCTTCACAAAAGCTATCCACTGATTATTTCTCTTACTTGCTCTTATCCGATCCACGCCCTGGAATACATATTTAAAACAAAATGAGGGTTAGACCTAATGGTCTAAGTGAGAAAATCCTTGTTTCTTTGAAAACCCTTTTTGCACACCACCATTCATATAATAAAAATACAATTACCAGTTATGACTCAATCATCATGTATTTTCCCATCTCATTCTCTTGGCCATATTAGTTGGTTGCAAGCCAACTAATAAATTAACTTCGCTGTACGACAATTACAGCCAACAACGTTGTACGAATATTACAGCCAACACACCGGTCCTAAGCCGCCAACGTATTCTCGTATAGTAGAATACTCATGTAAATACAATATCTCAATATATTACATTTCAGACATAAACACATAATTACACCATCTATTAGATTCCCAATCCACACATAAATGTATTCCAGTTTAAAAACGTTTTAAAGTAAAACTCACCGGTTTGATTTATCAAAATGCTCCCAAACCTTTCTCAAAATAGCTCAGCTTTCACCCCAAATCCAGAGAATCTGAAACAAATATATAAGTATCTCCTTACTAAAAGAACACAAAAGATATACTTAGCAGGCTATGAACTCTGGATAATTCTACCTAATTCTCATCCTCAAAATGACCAAACAGCTATAGTTTCTGGATAGCACAAAACAACCCGGACAACCCAACCTTTCCGGACAACAAAACCAATCCGGACAGCACAACTTTTCGGATAGCAAAGCAATCCGGATACCATCCGGTATCCAATTCCATCCAGAAACTTATAACAAAAAGGAACTTACTCGGATACTTGATTCGTCCGGACACCATAGAACACCATCCGGATAATGTTAACCAAAACCACCCGGATACATTCAACTTATCCGGAAACCACTGACTGTTCATCAATTTTTACCTAGAAATCGACTGGAATTAACCCCAGACATGTTTTTGACTATTCTAATCCGATAGAAACCTTCTAATAACAATTACAAACACAAAATACAAAGGAACTTACCTTATTTTCACTTCCAAATACTCCAAATTGAATCCCTAGCCTTTTTTTTCTTCTTTGGCTTCTTTTCTTCCCAAAACACACACACACACTATGATAGTATCTGAATTGTGAAATAACTGGAGTCTAATGGTGATAATATCAAACTAATTTTCATTTTAGACCTTGAACTTCTCAACAATGACCCAAACACCCTTAAACTTATAATTTACCCAAACTTTCCCTAATATCCAACTTTAAAGTTAACTAAATTTAACGTAAAAGGGATTTTAACTAATGAACTTACCCGGGGTATTACACAAAACATCACCTTAGTACAGTTAATTGGGTATTAAGAAAACATCAACTTAGTACAAGTCATTGGGTTTTAAGAAAACATCAACTTAGTTCAAGTAATTGGGTATTAAGAAAATATCAACTTAGTACAAGTAATTGTAAATGTGTTTCGCCTCAAGAGTTACCTGTCAAGATGTTATCAACAACCAAAACTACCACAACAGGTACACCATGAGAATTCATACGTGACAACATAATCCATGCATGAGTAGGATATATGGTTATAGGGAAATAATTCTCTCAGCAAACTAGCAAAACCATCTCCAAACATGCTAATACAGACAATCGTCACATGGGGAACACTTTGAAAAAACTTCAATATGAAATTCTCAAGATCCAAAACTGATTCAGGTGCCAGTCTGCAGTGATAGGGATTAGAAAACCAGGTTGCTACACTGTCATAGCTCTCTATTGAAAGGCACTACACGTACTTAGTAGGCAAGCTGAGAGAAGTTGAGCTGGGAAGGCAAGAACCCTGAAAACAAAAACATATGACACAATAGTATGCGTAGTCTATGTGTCGAATTCAACAAAACATTTGTGATTATCACTAAATGTGATTCACGTTGTTTGCTTCATCAATCGAATCAAAAAGTCAAAATCATATGATTATGAATGCTTATTGAATTACATTAGATGGACAGTTGCGCGCTCTTCTCGTTGAAGACACAAAACAATATTTAATGAAGATCTAATAAGTGCTTTTAGATTTGTAAGAAAAACAACTATTGTTCCAGATACTTACCTCATCATCTATATTTATTTGGACATTTGGATGAGCCTCGTCATCTATATTTATTTGGACATTTGGATGAGTTCCAAGTGACGCTTGATGAAAATATCATGCCCACTTACTTTCAGATAGAACATTGTCAGAGGACGACAACATAGAAACTTTCTTGTTTGAGGGAGAGAGTGAGTACAAAACGGCAAGCAACCGTGAAACCTATGATGTTGTCAAATGGACAAACCAAACCCAATCAGAATGACATAAGTTCCTTGTAGTCAAACCAAATTCTAACAACTCTCAAAATCTCATGCATAAAAATCAACATACATTTTATTAACTTAACATACATTCTAATAACTCTCACTCATAAGATGAAATCTTGGAACCTTGAGCAAGACAGAAAAAACATATTGATTCCTCTCATTCTATGTATACAAAAGAACAAAATATGAAGGAAAAAAACATATTCATGAACGAATATATCCTTCTAAACATCTTTCAATTTAAATTTTCAGAGAAGAGATGAGTACAATGGATGTGAGAAACTATAATTACCTTCTGTAATAGTGCGGAAACATCTCGGCAGAGTATAAATGATAGCTTTAGTCCAGACACAACTGCCTGCAAAGGAAGGAAGGTGTCACCGCAATCGTCCATATCGTTTCTAGAAAGCAAACAACAAAAAGATACAACACATTAGCAAAATCAAGAGATAAAAATGTAATATTTGATTTAAAAAGAAAAGCTCTTTCATAAATCAAATTGAGAACAAACTATTTTCCGACACAAGTAGAAAACCTCGAAATTTTAGTCATGCAAATGCTTACGGAATTGAAAAAAAAAGATGTATGTCTCCTGAATAACCATGCATGCATTTGGCAAAAGTGAATTAGTGCTCATAGTTTTGTACCAATGCAGTACATCCTTAAAATGACACGTCTCATGGATTCTACTTTCCAAGTTAGGTAAGGTACGATGGAATTGTCTACATGTATACAAATATTTGGATGAGCCAACTAGTAAGCTTGAGGCAAACAAGAAGTGGAATCAGTAGTATAAGCATTTTTCTTGTGGACTTGGCTCATTTATATGCCGTAATCTCTAATTCCAGTGTTAATAAGATAATTGATGATTCCATCACTTAATTCTTTGTGTTTTCATAGCATTTTCTGCTTTCTTTCTTTCTTGTTTTGTATGTTTGATAGAGTTTGGGATTGCAGGACGTTGATTGGACAGAGGACAAACTTCTAGAATGATTGGAGTACCTTGAATCCGTCATTAAGCATGATGTTGGTTTCTTTGACACCCAAGTCACCATTGGTGAGAAGCTAGCTCCTCCACAACATATCATGTTGTTTTGACTATTTCTGCAGACTCATGCAATCCAAGTCACCATTGGCCAGAAGGTTTTCATTTCTCAAACCTATTACTCCCTTTTATTTCCAGTGTTTCATAAACAAGTATCTTAAATAAAAAATGAATCTGTTTTGGCTTGGTCTAATTGGAGTTTAATTGCTCAAGTAAGGATACCAAATTGTCTTGCCTACTTGTCATCCTTCTTCTGCCAATTAATTGCCTTCATGGCGGCTTATATTGTCTGCTTTCCCCTTCTCCATCATGTTCTTTTATCCGGCTCTTGGATTTGGTAAGCACGTTTTATCTATGCTAGCTGGCCATTTCAGACTTGGGTTGGATCTCTTCTTGTCAGCAAAAAAGTTAAAAAGGGTAGCTGGATTCAACGTGCTCATGGGAGGGATTGTAAGTCATTTCTTTCTTTTTCATGTAGGTTATGCTTTGATTCTAGATAGATTTGAATAGAAAGCTCCATAATCTATTGATCTTACGGGAACATTTTGCCGGCACTTCCAAATCTTAGTGCGCCATTACCAGGGGAGGAGCCAAGATTTGGATTTAGGGTGTTCCTCAATATCTTAATTTAGGTTCAAAATCACAAAAACAAGCATGGTATGTATTACTATGATTATGTCGTTTTTTGAGTTTGATCAAATGTGAAATTGATCTCGCTATCTACATCCAAGATCCAACACACAAGAAACCAGTAGGGTTTAGCTAAGAGTCACATAGACATTGTGAGGTTTGAATACTGCAAGTACTCATGCACACTTCTGACCTTTGGTTGACCTTTGGCTGGACTCTATCGGTAATCCGAGTACCATTGGGCCAAGAACATTTTGGTAATTTGGAGAATCTTGTAGTGTGTGTTATATCTATACGGTCAATAACCTTTTGGTATGTGTGTTTGTGTGTGTGTGTTATTTTTACCGCTTTACCAAAGAAATAACAATTATATCAAATACAGTCATGATTGTGGTCTAATAAACTGACTACATTAACCGCTTAGCATGTCATATGCCAATTCAAGATTTGTAAGGCATTCCCCCATACTGAATTCGCTCAAAATTCAGTTTTAGTTGTTTACTTAAGGATTGTTGTATCAAGTTTACGCTTTTTATAGTTGTGTTCGCTTGGTTCAATTCTCGAATTTGGTTGGTGGACTGTTTTGGTTTTGCTATTATGCTCTAGTTCGTGTAGTTTTTTGATAGTTTTTTGGAGCCGGTGAACTGATTTTGTTGTGCACATTCATTGATGAATATCCTTGTTTATTTCAATTAATTTGGATTTGGTAACTTAGCAATTAAATGTAAATGGCCCAAGTATGGCACCAAATCAAAGCCTAATGATTAATGTTGGTTACACGTCTAATAAGACCTTAAATCCTATCCAAAACCGTTGGATTTACGGCATTAAGGTGAAGCCTTTGATGTTGTAAATGAACCCAACAGATTATAAAAATGTACCAATATAATCTAGTAAAACTAAATATGACTATGGAGCTATACCTTGTATGGGAGTTTTTCAATGCAAACCAACACAGGTCGCAAATGATTGATGCCTGCTCGATTGCAAAGATATATCCAATTATGTTGCTTTCAATTAATTGATGATTGTGATAGGGGAGGCGTGTTTCTGCTAACTAACAGACTCATTCTTGTTGATCCAAACCCTTAGTGATTTGATAATGACTCTTGAAGAAACACTTAGTGAAAATTGTAAGTAGACAATATGTATTAGAGTTTCACTATCGCTGATAAGTACTACGTCTCAACAGTACCGCTGATAAGAAACTCATGCTCTTTAATTTTAACATTCAGCGAACACTTTTCATCCATAAGCTCTGAGCCTGTTCAGTCTTAAAGATGATAGCTGATAAGTTTTAGTTGTTTACTTATGATCCCTGAAGACAAGTTTCACGTCAACAAAGGTTCTACGCTGAATTCGAAGATCAAGCCCAAGAACCAGCGACAAAGTCTACTAATGAACTGATGCGGATATCAGCGAAGCCAAGACCTGTCCACTCAATGTGAAGTTACAAGTAGAAAACTTCAGCGAATGCTGAACCTTATCATTCACTGATAAGGAAATCATTCAGTGAACTCTGATCATGAAGTTTCCTCTACAAGTTACTTTTGTCTTTCCCCCTTGCACGCCTCCGTACGATAATGTCAGAAAGGACATCCCTTTTGTCCAGGATCGTACTACCAACTCTGATTATACACTGTAACATCATGCGGCTACTAAGGTTGTCTACAAAGGTCAAACCATGCAACCAATCAGCTGCTGCCACGTGTAAAGTTATACTGTTGCGCATTTAATGCATGCAGTATATAAGAAGAACCCTACTTCAGAAATGAAGTGCTCGGCCATCTTCTTCTTTCTTACTCCATGTGTTAGAATATTACTCTTTAATATTCTTATCTCCTTTCTTTCTCATTTCTAGTGCAAGAAACTTAGTGTTCTCATAACTTGTTTAGATTAGGTTTAATCCTTAATCTTGTTCCGTAACAAGTTGTAAATTGTTTGATAAATATCAATAAACAATTTAGAAAAGTAAAATCTGTGTGTTTGTATTCAACCCCCCCTTCTACAAACTTGTATAACCCTTTCGGGACCAACACGTGGTATCAGAGCGGATTGTTTAATCTCATAAATAAGATCTTGCTTATACTAATCTTTTCGCTTCCTTGCTATTTCTTAAAATGGCTACCAACACAAACACAAACTATATTGACAATGGTTCTCTTGCAAAATCCCCTAGGTTTTCCAGAGATAACTTTAATCTATGGAAAAATAGGATGATACTCTTCTTAGAAGGTGTAGACCCTACTATGCCTTACTATCTCGAAAATGGCCCATTCATTCCTGTTAGAATCGACCCTGAAGTTCCAGGCACTGCTACGAGAGCTACCATTCCTGAAAGGGTCGTACCTAAGGAACCTCATATGTGGTCTGAAGAAGATAAGAAGAAAGTGGCTATAGACACAAAAGCCAAATCCATACTTTCCATGGCTCTTCCTGACGAAGTCTACCATTCCGTCATGAACCTGAAAACCTCCAAAGCCATATGGGACATAATCTGTGTTCAGTATGAAGGTACGTCTGAAGTCCAGGACTCTAGAAAATCAACCTGGTAAGACAGTACGAAAGCTTCATTTGTGGTAAGAATGAATCTCTCTCTGAAGTTCACCAACGCTTTAACTGCTTAATAATAGATCTAAAAACCGTTGGTAAGGAATATTCTAACTTTGAAGTTCTGACAAATTCTTAGAATGTTTACTTGAAAGCTGGGACAGTTATTCAATGTGTCTCAAGCTATCAAAGGATCTAAAATCTATGACTCTTTCTACCTTATATGGCACTATGCTCAATCATGAGCAAACATGTCATCTTAAGAAGAATCTTGTAAAAGATTCCAAAAGCACACATGTTGCTTTACTCTCAGAGTCACCTTCCACTCAACGATCCACTATCACTGAGTTGGAAACTAACTCTGAATGTTCATCAGATGCTGACTCTTCAGATCTTGATGAATCTATGGCTCTCCTATCTCATAAGTTCAGGAGATTCGCCAAAAAGAAAAATTTCAGAAAGAATAAACCCCTCACACTCACTGACAAGCCTAGATCATCAACCCCTGTTGATAAGGCTACTGCTACTTGCTATAACTGTGAAAAGATAGGACATTTTGCTAGCGAGTGCAGGTCAAAGAAAGTTTCTAAACCCTCAGCTTTCCTCAAGAAATCCTCCAACCCCAGGGCTAGAGATGACAAGTATCAAAAGCTGAAAGAAAAATATGCAAAGCTAAAAGGCTTTAAGAAGAAAGGCAAAGGCCTGATGGCTGACTATGATTGGGCTGCCTCTGATGAAGAAGAATCATCTGACGCAGAAGATGATGATGAGGCCAATCTATGTCTCATGGCCAACATCGAAGAAGAGGAAGAAAATTATGGCATTCCCTCTACTTCAGCCTCTGCAACCAAGGTATCACCTTTTTTCTTTACACATATTTCAGATATTGATGAAGATGATAGTCTTCGTAAATGAGATCTCCTGACTATGAATTTATATGATGCCATGAATGGCAAAACTATTGTTGAAAATCAAAATCTTGATCTCGCTGAACAGCTTAAAAACTGTCACCTTCAAATAGAAAAGCTTTCTAAAATTGAAGAAGATTTAAAAGACCAGGTTCATATAAATCAGCTAGTCAAAATCGAACGAGAAGAAGCTATCGCTGCATTAAAAGATGAACAAGCTACTGTTGAAGGATGGTGTAAGTCCTCAACAACGATCATTGAGATAATTAAGTCTCAGATTCCCCTGAGTGACAAACGTGGTCTTGGTTATAAAGCTGACGCTGAAAAACCAACCACTGATCATTCCATGCTTAAGTTTGGAATGTTTGTGTCCTCCATCCCTGACACTTCCTTATCTCAGTGTTCTTCTTCTAAAACTCCTATCCTTGAGGAAATTTCTACCTTAACTTCTAAAGGTAAAGAGAAAATTGTTTATCCAAAACCTCAGAAGAGTACCAAAATACCAAACCTGAAGAATGTTAAACCTTCAGTTAATCATTCCTCATCCTCTAAGGATAAGGTTTATGAAAGTGTTCAGCGATCCATTCCAAGGATCAAGCTGAACTTTCTAGCTAAGAATCTTGGTGGCCTTAAAGGAATTCGCCTGATCAATAAGGGATTGCATATCATTCATAAACTCTTGTTGAGAAGATTTACATACCTGACTTGTCTTCTCTTCATCAGCTGGAGAGTGATAGCCCATGAAAGCATTTGCACAGTCTGAATCGCTTTCATCATCAGAACGACCCAACCAGTAGTTGTTTTCCACAAACATAGCTTCTCCAGCTTCCTTCTGCTCAGCCAATGCCAGTTTGGCCTTGTAGTAGTGAGAATTCTTTACCACAGGACTTGTGCAATCTTTAGCAAAATGAACAAGCTTTCCATAGTTATAACAGGTCACTGGTTCATCTTTCCTCTTTCTATCTTCTTTCTCCTTCTTTTCCTTCTTCTCAGACGTGTCCTGCTCATCAACTTTCTTCTTTCCCTCGTGCTTGTCTTGATAATTATGGCGCTTGTTCGAGGCGGTGGAGTAGCGCTGATTATTCGACGTTGGCTTCTTATAGAATCGTTGTTGTTGGAAAGTTTTAGTGAGCAGAGCAACAGCTTTCTTGAAGTCAGCTACTTCATCATTCGAGTCACTATCTTCCTTTTCAGATTCGGAAGAGCTTTGCTGTTCAACGCGTTTGGAGTGACGGCTCGAAGATTTCCCTTTCTTGGAGGACATGAGTGCTATAGGATCAGCAACTGGCTTTGCTTCAGTCTTCTTCTCACCCAGAAGTTCATTTACTTCATCTTCGTCTTGAAGAAGCGTCTCATACAGTTCGTTGATACTGATGTTCTCTATCAAGTTGTTATGCTTGACATGAGAAGCATACACCTTCCATTCTGGTAGCAGATTGTTGAGAAATTTGAGCGCATTTTCCGTGTTGGAACGGACGATCTGGTTCTTGTTCAGTTCATTGAGAAGTAAGCAGAAGCGTTCATATGCTTGGGTGAGAGTCTCGCCATTGCGCTGCTTGAAACCATCGAACTTGGTTATTGCGCTGTTGATCTTCAATTGATTGCCAACAACACTCCCACGCATCATTCTAGCCACTTGATCCCACATGCCTTTTGTCGTACCTTTGTAGCTGTCGATAGCTTGGTAAATTGGGTTGGGAAGTGCTTGGATAAGATATCTCTTGGCATGCTTTTCGCCTTCTATTCTGCCGCTTTCCTCGTTGGTCAGATCGGCTTCAGTCTTGTCCTCATAACTAGTCACAGGATTTGCTGCAGTTGGTGCAATGGTCTTCTTCGGCCAAGGAATCGGACCATCTTCAAGAGCTTTCTTGATGTACACATAGCTGTCCTTAGATTCAATGAAGATCATGAATCTATTTCGCCATTGGCTATACTCACCTTGATAGAGACAAGGTGGTTTGGAGTCGATCCCAATAGCAAGTGCGTCACGTGAAGTCATCGTAGGTTGCAACGGAGTGATCGTCAGACGTGTAGATTGATTCAAAGAGTAAACCTAATGCAAGGCACTAAGAGTGATCCTAACGCAGGTTCTACGACTAATATGAACTAAGAGTGATCTTACTGGATACGAATCCAAGTAAGAGTCTGATCAGGTAGTGTCCAGATCAGATCAAATAACAAAAACAGCTAAAAATCACAAAGTATCCGGATAAAGTAGGAGAGTCCGGATAGCTTGGAGTGTCCGGATAACAGAAGGTTACCGGAAGACAGAACTGTCTGGATATGGCAAATAGGCGTATTACTTATCGGATAATGATATGTTCGGATAGAATTATCAAACACAAAACTTACCGGATGAAATACTTACCGGATGCAAGGATGTCTGGGTAAAATTATGACCGGGAACTTTGAGTTTCCGGAAACAATATTTACCCGGATAGATTGAGTTTAGGATACTTACCCGGACTGATGACTTACCCGGAAAGATGGAAGAACCCGGATGAAATTAACACAAACGTCCGAACAGTGTATACTTTTTCGGAAACCACGGCTGTGTTGTCCGGATTCTGCGGCTGCCTTTTCAATTCGATCGATTTTTCGATTAGGGTTGCACAAGAAGGTTCCTGAAAGATTAGAAACACTACCAAACACAAAACTAACACTAACCCAATCGATTTCTAAGCAAAAAGAACACGTTTTGATGGTAAAAATTCGATTTTTATTGAAGAACACAACCAAAAACTTTGAACTTAATTTGCTAAATTAACCACTCAAACGATCGAATTAGCATGTGAAAATTTGCAGAAACACTAATGAGTATAATGCTAACACAACTCAATAAGCAGAAATAATCAATTTTAACAGAATCAAGATTTTGAAGATTCAAGAATGACACAGACGAGAAAAGTCAAGAAATTACCAAAAGGTCAACTTGAATGCTTTGAATCAATCGTGTTCGTCTGCTCTGATACCAATTGTTAGTTCCAGATCCGTGCAACAATTATGAAATCAGTAATATAAACAATAAGAACAATGATTTCAACTGGTCATCCCTGTATTATGCTTTCAATGTAGAGAGAATTACAATACGAATGAGAGAAAGCAAATGAGACAACTAGCCTATTTTCTAAGGCTAAGCTATCTATTTATATGGCGGGCCCGTGGTTAACAAGCCCACGGCCCATTCACTAATAAGGCTCAAAATAAAGAATTACAGTTTAAACCCTGAACTTTAAATCAACATAAATTGACCCTAACATAGCCACTTTTGGTTATCCTTTTTAGTGCGGCCGTTTTTATTTGAAACAACATGAACAGCATGGTCAGTGGCTTTTGAAGAAGCAATATTTTTGGTAGGCAATTGCTCGGTCTTTTGCCTCGGCTGTGATTGTTTTTGAGAAACAGGTTGAGATTTAGAAATCTTAATCACAGCTGGGGCCTTTGTTTTTGAACATCCACCCTTTAGAAAATTGACTGGGCGATTGACTACTGGAGACAGAAAATCAGTTTGACTCGGAAGAGGTTTGTCGAAAGGGAATGACTCAAACTCTTCTTCAGAATTGCCTTCGGAGTTCATATATTCAGAAAAATTGACTTCCGGAATTGCGGGACTTGGATCGGTCGAGGAAGGCGAGGAACCCTTTGTGCTTGTGTGCTTTGGGGAATTTGGTGCGGAAGCTAAGAAAAAATCAGAGTTCAAATTCCTTAACACACTCTCATCTTGAGAATCTTTACCGTCTTGTGAAGTAGAAATCTTGCCTATAAAAGCTTTGCACGAAGACGTATCAGATGAATTTGAGGAAAGTTCGGGTGAAATCTGCTTCTCCGATTTGAGTTGGTCAATCTGCTCTTAGAGCTGACCATTTTTCGTATACTCTTGCATCGCATCTGTTGCCAAGGCAGCCAACTTTGATGTGAGTTTCGTGATTTCACACCGAAGGATTTCCTATCCTTCATCAGACACAGTTTCGGTTTTGGCCGATTTAAGATTTTCAAGTTCTTTAATTAGCGCTTGCTTTTCATTTTGAAAAATCGACCTTTCTTTCTCGAGTGACTCCTCCAACTCGACTATCTTTGCTTCCAAGATGAGAGGGGGAACATAGAGCTTGAACTCATCCGTCTCAGTCTTGGTTTCGGTCACTTGGTCCTCATCCTTTTTGGAGGAATCCTTGGGCTTTGCAACCTTGTAACAATCGAAGAAGTCATTCGAGAGGTACTTTTTATCTTTCTTATAGGAATAATTCAACGATCCATAACTGAATGGAAGTTGCATTTTTGATGTGCGTGTGCGCTTGTATTCCTCAGTTTCCTCTTCCTTTTCAGGTTCAAGAGGACCAGTCCATTTAATTGCATATTCCGGATAATCTTTGGCTATTCCAAGACAACTAAAGTCATACAATATCGGTCTTTTGGCTATTCCCTTTTTCAAATAGTGTGGGTTATCGTATCCGATTCCCCAGTCCTTGTTGAAATACGTGAACTCCTTTGGTTTATTCATGTGGATAGTTTGATCAGTTTGACCTCTCTTGTGGAGTTTTGTTTCAAGATCAAGAATTTTAGCAACAAATTCCTTGTGCTGATTTTGAAGGGCAGAACATTGATAAACAATTTCTGCTTTCTCATTCATGCACTGATCAAACTGTGACTGAAGTTCAGATAATTTGGCCCGTAAGTCCTTAGGTGCTATCGTAAGTTTTTTGCATTTTTCTTTTAAGGTAGCATTTTCGGACTTATATTTCTCAGTTATTCTCTTTTGAACATCTAACTTTTCAGATAGAGATCTGATCTCAAGCTGTTGTTCTTTAGAGGTGGCCTTAAAGGAATTTTCCTGTTCAACAAGTGATTGCATTTGATTTAAGAAGTCTTGTTGGTTAGATTAACATACCTGACTTGACTTTTCTTCATCGGCCGGAGAGTGATATCCCATGAAAGCATTAGCACCTTCAGAATCGCTTTCAGCATCAGAACGACCCAACCAGTAGTCGTCTTCCACAAATAGAGCTATTCCAGCTTCCTTCTGCTCACCCAATGCGAGCTTTGCCTTGTAATAGTGAACATTCTTGACAGTAGGTTGGCGGCAATCTTTCGCAAAGTGACCAAGTTTTCCGCAGTTGTAGCAAGTTACGGGCTCGTCTTTCTTCTTGTTGTCATCTTTCTCCGTCTTCTCCTTCTTCTCAGACTGATCTTGCTTATCGGTCTTCTTCTTCTTTCCTTCCTACCTGTCCTTATAATCGTGGCGCTTGTTGGAGGAGGTGGAGTAGCGCTGATTATTGGACGATGGCTTCTTATAGAACTTTTGTTGTTGAAAAGATTTGGAAAGAAGGGCTATCGCTTTCTTGAAATCAGAAACTTCATCATCAGACTCACTATCTTCCTTTTCTTAGGTTCCGATTCAAAAGAGCTTTGCTTTTGAGCACGTTTGGAGTGACGGCTTGAAGATTTCCCTTGTTTAGAGGACATAAGTGCTATAGGATCAGTGGATGGTTTGGAAGCAGTCTTCTTCTCATTCAGGAGTTCCATTACCTCATCTTCATCTTGAAGAAGCGTCTTATAGAGTTCGTGAATGCTAACTTTCTCTATCAAGTTGTTGTGCTTGACATGAGATGCAAATGTCTTCCATTCTGGCAATAGGTTGTTGAGGAACTTGAGCGCGTTTTCCGTGTTGGAGCGAGTGATGTGGTTCTTGTTAAGTTTGTTGAGAAGGAGACAAAAATGTTCATAGGTCTCGGATAGGGATTCGCCGATGCGTTGTTTGAATCCATCGAACTTGGTGATGGCGCTGTTGATCTTCAATTGATTCCCAACTTTGCTTCCACGCATCATCTTCTCCACTTGATCCCACATACCCTTCGCTATATCTTTGTAGTTGTCGATGGCATTATAGATCGTGTTGGGGATAGCTTGAACAAGATACCGCTTGGCATGCTTTTCTCCCTCAATCATGCCCTTTTCGTCGTCGGTCATGTCGGAGAGAGTCTTTTTCACATGGAGTGTCTTCCCACCTTCTTGAGCTGGTGGAACGTCCTTCATTGGTTCTGGAATAGGCCCATTTTCTAATGCTCGCCGAATGTACTCGAAGTTGTCTTTCGACTCTATGAAGATTTTGAACCTGTCGCGCCACTGGCTGTACTCACCTTGATAGAGGCAAGGTGGTTTGGTGTCGGTACCGATTGCAAGGGCGTCACGTGAAGACATCTTTGGTTGCACTGGAGTGATCGTCAGACGAATTGATTGATTCAAAGTGTAAACCTAACGCAAGGCACTATGAGTGGTATCCTAACGCAGGTTCTATGACAGATTTGAACTAGGAACAAGTAAGATTTCTACTGAAATGAACTTACCGGATAGGAATCCGGATAAGAAGTCTGATCTGGAAGTGTCCGGATCAGATTAAGTGAAAACAGTTCAAAATCACAAAAGTATCCGGACAAGAAGAAGAATCCGGACAGCCTTAGGTTTCCGGATAACAAAGGTTACCGGATGGCAAAAGTGTCCGAATAGAAAAAATAAACACAATACTTACCGGGTGAAAGAAGTTTCCAAATAGAATACTTACCGGATGAGATACTTACCGGGTAGGATGAGATTCCGAATGGAATTGATTACCGGATACCTTGAGTTATCCGGATAAAATGATTTACCGGAAACTTTGGGTTTCCGGAACAAAGTACCTGGAAAGATTTGAGTTTGTAATACTTACCCAGAAAGAATGGACGTACCCGGAAATGATTAACACAAACGTCCGGAAACTTGGGAGTTGTCCAGAAAGAACGGCTGGTTTGTCTGGAACTGCGGCTGGATTGTGGAAATCGATTGGGAAACAACTAGGATTGCTCAAAAATGTTCCTGAAAGATTAGAAACACTACCAAACACAAAAATAATACTACCCAAATCGATTTTGAAGCAAAAACAACACGTTTTGATGGTTAAAAATACAATTTTTCTCAAGAACACACTCAAAACTTTTGAACTTTGATTTGCTTAAAAACCACTCAAACGATCGAATTAGAGTATGAAAATTTGCAGAATCACTAATATCAATGATACTAACAAAACCCAATAAACGAAATCGATTAATTTTACCAGAATCAAAATTTAGATATACAAGTAAGAACACAGACGAGTAAAATAGAAAACTTACCAGAAATCAATATGAATACTTTGAATCAATTCTGTCCGTCTGCTCTGATACCAATTGTGAGTCTCAGATCCGTGCAACGAACAATGTGAAATCAATAGATGTAAAACAGAGATTATGATTTCAACTGGTCATCCATATAATGCTTTCAATAGAGAGTGTTTACAATATGAGAGTAGGAAAGCAAATGAACAACTTCGCCTAAAAAACAAAGGCAAGGAAACTATTTATATGACGGGCCCGTGGTTAACAAGCCCACGGCCCGTTCACTAACTAGGCTCAAATTAAAGAAATACAATACAGACCCTTGAACTTAAATTCAACAATAAATGACCCTAACAGGCGAGTTCATCTTTTTCTTTAAATCAATGTTTTTATCAAATTAAGCAGTAAGATGAAAAAGTATTGGAGATGAATGGTTAGTTGCAAAATAAGATGGATGGAATAATTATCGATCTGGGTTGAGATTTTGGGGTGCAGGTCGAAGTATCCGGGTAAGTCTTGAGTGTCCGGTAAAACCCTGTTGATAGTGTCCGCTAACTTGTTAAATACCGAAAGTATCCGGTAAATACTTGTTATAATATGTTGCACGTTTTTATTATCAAGGAAATGACCAAAGTGCCCTTTTGCTTAGTCACTAAGTTTTGGTAACAAAATTACCAAATTGCCCTTTGCTTAGTCACTAAGTTTTGGTAACAAAATTACCAAATTGCCCTTTGCTTAGTCACTAAGCTTTGGTAACAAAATTACCAAATTGCCCTTCATCTCTTCTATAAATTGGAAGCTACGGATTCTTTGTTACAGGACACCAACACACCAACATATTTCTAGAGAGTAGAAGTCATCTTAGACTTCTCTTTGTCATTCCTCCTTTGTTCTTCCTCTCGGTTGGTTTTTATATATATATATACATACACACGGTTTTATATATATAGAGAGAGGAAGATATTGTAGCTGATTAGTTGATCGAGAAAATCTCGATAACACGTTGTAATCTCTCTAGGTTGGTAATAAACACTTGCTCCCTCTCTTTGGTGGACGTACACTATCACAACGATAGTGGAACCACGTTAAATCCCCGTGTTATTTGGTTGTGATCTTGCCCGATATATATATATATATATAGGGAAAGGTTCAATAGAGAAGTGCAAATATTTAGAGAAGTAGAGAAGTAAAAAAACACGGGTCCGTTCATATATGAACGTTCATATATGAACAGTCATATATGAACGTTCATATATGAACGTTCATATAACAGTCATATATGAACATTCATATATGAACGTTCATATATAAACAGTCATATATGAACGTTCATAAATGAACGTTCATATGAACGTTCATATATGAACGTTCATATATGACTGTTTATATATGAACGTTCATATATGAACGGACCCGTGTTTTTTTACTTCTCTACTTCTCTAAATATTTGCACTTCTCTATTGAACCTAAGGCTATATATATATATATATATATATATATATATATATATATATATATATATATCGTCGATATATACGCTTATATATATCTCGCTATATATATTTCGTGTGGGTTAATTTTCTACGTTAGAGAATTATTGTGTAACATCTAGATTATTGTTATCCGCATTTGTTGTTGTGTTTATTGTGCCCTTGGATTTCTACTCGTTTTGGACCTTAGAAATCATTCGTGAGCTTCTCGCATTTTCGGCACGATAAATTTTCCTAACAATACTCATGGAATCAGGTATGATCCCCGTCATCGAAAGATGCTAGGTGTATGGTAAGAAAGCTGGAAACATGTTTATTAATACGCTTTGTTTATAGTTTTGTTACTGAACTGTTTTATTTAAAAAAATTACGTGAAGTGATGAATTGTTCAGATAAGTTTGATGAAAATGAAACATAATGCGATGTTAACGGTACGAACATAGTAATAACTTGAATAAAGTTATGATATGAAATATTATGTGTTTAAGTTGTTATGCACGTATGCTAGTAAGTGTAATGGATCCATAGACACTGGCATTAATTGGAAATGTGGAATAGGCATAAAGTAAATTGTAATTCCCGTTGATGTGAAATGAGAAATAGGCATAAAGTAAATTGCAATTCCCATTTCGTATTGTGACGTGAAACGTGGAATAGACATAAAGTAAATTGTAATTCCCGTTGACGTGAAATGAAAAATAGGCATAAAGTAAATTGTAATTCCCATTTCGTATTGTGACGTGAAACGTGGAATAGGCATAAAGTAAATTGTAATCCCCGTTGACGTGAAATGAGAAATAGGCATAAAGTAAATTGTAATTCCCATTTCGTATTGTGACGTGAAACATGGAATAGGCATAAAGTAAATTGTAATTCTCGTTGACGTGAAATGAGGAATAGGCATAAGTAAATTGTAATTCCCATTTCGTATTGTGATGAGAAATCTTGGAATAGACGTGAGTTAATCGTAAATCCTGATTTCTATGGGAAGCTAAAAGATAGGCATGAGTTTAATTGTAATCTCTACTTCCACTCCAAGAAATAGGCATAAAGTAAATTGTAATTTCTTCGACATGAGCAACGATCTATAATCTCTGATGATTCGTAGTAGGCTCTCGAACGTGATGATATGACTTACTTAGTGTTAGTCACATTCACGGAATCGGGTATATTTCCCGTCATCGAAAGATGTTACGTATACGGTAAGAAAAGTGACGACCAGGTTTGTTTATATGCTTTGGTTACATTTGGTTTTCAAAGCTTATAAGGTTTTAATTTGAAAATGGATGTTCTCACTAGGCGTAAGCCTAATCTTTTCAAATTAAATTTTCTTACCAGATACGAGCTCGGGGAAGTAATAACGGGAAGAGTAACGAGTGATATTAGATATTCAACTTTTGGTGATGAAATGGAGAAGTTAGCATATACGAGGATGTTTTGGTGAATGACCTAAACAACTAGTATAATTTGATCTTAAAGTTTAGGATTAGATTAGCACGTTGTTTTGATAAGTTCAAATTGTATATGTGAACCCTCTTAGCTAATTCTCCAGTTATGTATAAAAGTTTGGATGAAAGTAAGGTTAACTTTGATAAATTTTAAGGTTTAAATTTGTTGTGATTTTTGGATGTTTCAGATGGCAAATCACTTGAACCCTTGTCAAATGGCCAAGCTACACTAGCCACTGCTGTATGGATGTAGAGCTTATCAATGACTACTTTGTGATTCTGGCTGGAATGGTTTGTCGTGTATCCAAAATATTCCGAAAAAAGTTTGGCACGGAAACCTTCGACTCTTTTTGCATAAATAAGAGCCTTAAGAGAATAGATAAAGACTTTGCAGTTAGATATTTTGCATGAAATCAGTGGCAAGCTTCTTTGAAATGTACGGGTTTTATTCGGTTGGTTAAATCGGTTTTCGATTTATTCGGTTCTCGTTAATCGGTTTTCAAGTTCTTTTAAAATTAACCGATAACCAAAACAAATAAGGTTCGGTCTAATCGGTTTTGGTTTTTTCGGTTTTCGGGTTAATCGGTTCAGTTACCGGTTAAACCAAATAAGGGTTTATATTTTTTCGTTGGACACTTAGCTCAAATAATTTTCTCAAATTAATTGTTCGTTGCTTTTAATATATAATTGTATCATACAATAATACTCAACAATTGACTTATATTAAGGAAAAAACACCATCTATCAACCAAATGACGTTATTTTTTCAATGTGACCTTGTAAATAAAGCAAAAATCATAATCTAAGTTACCTACTATCAATAAAAAAATATTACATAACAATAAAATATGTAAAATAATAATAATAATATAACATGTATCTAATTAATTTTTTATAAACATGAAATATATAAAATATTAGTAGAATGTGTTATTCGGTTTAACCGAATTAGAAAAAGTTAACCGAAAACCAAACCAAATAAGGATTCTTTTTAACCGAACCGTTTAACCCAAAAACTGAATAACCCGAAACCGTTTAACCCAAATGTCATTCGGTTCGGGTGGGTTATTCGGTTTGGGTTATTTTTGACACCCCTATTGAAATGAGTATCGAGGGTGTTTATTATGTCAACTGCAAGTGAACTTGAAAAATGTTTACATTAAGTACCTCAACCATGGATCCTCTTTTCAGTCAACTTTTCACCTAAATCATAGTACATGTGTGCCACGGAGAACCATGCTTTGGTAGATAGAGGATCCTAGAATAAGACGCGGTGGAAATAAGGTCAGCATATGTATGATAAATTCTGGATGCAATCACAAAATATAATTGAAGGCCCATACACTCTTAATGCGATCAATGCGATCAAAAGCAACCTTCTTTACGTCGTCTATTGTCAAGAGCGGTTGGGTACACGGGGAGGAAAGGGTTGACATAACCGGAAATTCAACTTCAAATAACGGGTCACCTTGCTTTAATAATCTCTCCCTAATCTTAGTGAGCTCACCGAAGGAATATTGTGCATAAAAAACGATCGACTCATCACCCTAAAGAAGGTTCGATTGAAATCCATGTAGCCCTGTAATCACAGAACATTAGATACACAAGTATCGTAAAAAATAACAAGAAGATATTTTAACCAAGAATACAAACCTTGAGCGATAGGAAATCTAGAGCATGGTAGAGCAAGGTGAGACTATTTGGAGACATCTTATGAGTTTCTACTAACTTTGTCCACTTGATTACAGCAACCCAAATATCTTAAATATTCGATGTTTGAACCATGAAAAATAATAGGAGAGTAGCAACCGGCGACGAAAAACTCATGTGGGACCCACCAACGACGTGGCCCAATAAGAGGGCGACATGTGGCACCGAGTTGACAAAAAGCTGACGCGTCATAACACTTGTCCCCTTGTCCCCACAGCGGTCACATCGGCGAAAAGTATGTGCCACGCATGTGTCACATTGGCGAAATTGGGACCAATGGGAGTATGCCACGTGTCAAAGATTTATACTTTGTCTCCGATTTGACATAAAGCTTACCAATTTCAGCTGATTTGACACATGCTTCTTCCAAATGCTATGAGTTGAAACATATGGTTCTTCCCAATGCAATGAATTGACTATACACCCGTTTTTTTAAAATACCCGATTTTTTACAAATACCCGATTTTTTTTACAAAATTCCCGATTTTTTCCAAATACCCGATTTTGTTCCAACCACCCGTTTTTTCCAAACACCCATATTTTTTTTACCAAATACCCAAATTTTTCCAAATACCCCATTTTTGACCAAATATCGGTTTTTTACAAATTACCCGATAATTTTTCCAAATATCCGATTTTTTCCAAATACGAGATTTTTTTTACCAAATACCAATATTTTTTTACCTTATATATAACGAGAGGGGGGGACCTACAAACACATCCACCACCACCTCCGACCACCTCTCTCTCTTTCTTGCCTTGAAACCGTTGACCACCGCCACGCTGTCGTTGACCACAGTCGTTGACCAGCCGATGACCTTCGCCTTTTTAAAAAAATGGTGGACAAAGTGAGTTGATAATCTTTTTTGGCTTGTGATGAGTGCTTAGAATACACCTACAGACGTGTGCTAATTAAACCTCAAAGCAGGTATACAATGAGATCTAATGTCGTCTTTCAAGTAATAAAATGGTAAGAACCAAGTATCGTATTCGACAGGGATAGGTATCTTAAGTTGCAAGATCTCGAGATGAAAAACTAATTTCAGATGGTGAATTTGAAGAAAATATTTTCGGTTGGTTGACAATTATCATAGAAGTAAATAAACAAGAAGAAAAGAGATGCAACGGTGTAAGACTTGTGATGATATGTTAAACCAAATTCCAACAGACCAATGCTACAAAAATGCTACAACATGGATGCTACAGGAATGCTGCAACATGATGGTCACAATAACTAGTTTTATTATCTATTTCAAGACACGTTCCTCTCGGACTCTCACCATCCTATCATTCCAGTAGCTATAAACAATCTCTCTGAGTAGAGTTCAAGATAAGGGAATGATGGGAGTGGAGTTCTTAAAATATACGGCAAAAGAATTCTCTTTGTTAAAAATTACTCTCTCGTTATAACCCTCGTACCTCCCAAGTTGAAAAATTCTCGTATTCCAGGTAGCTTATCTCTAAGTCTACTCCATTTAAACCCTTTGAAAAAGTGAACAACTTTGTGAGTTCCAGATCCGTGCAACGAACAATAAGACATCAATAGATAATAACAGGTTTGTATGATTTCAACTGATCATCCAATTCACTTTCAATATTGAGAGAGTTTACAATAAGCTTAGGAAAGTGTAAAAAGACAACTAGCTTAATTCTAAGCTAAAACAAACATTATATACTAAAGGGCCCATGGCATGGAAGCCCACGGCCAATTCACAATAAGGCTCAAATATAGAAAATAACAATTAATTCCTTGAACTTCTATTCAACCAGATTTGACCCTAACAATCTCCCCCTTTGAATTGAAGTTCGAGATCGTGCCAGTTATCAACATATCTCTTTTGGAGCGCAAAGTGTATCTTGAACGTTCTGATGGCTCGGCGGTAGTCGATGCGTTCTTCAATCACTTCCAATGCTTTTTGAGAAGTTATCTCGTTGGAGTTGGGAACATAAGAGAGCTTTCGATTTTCGAATTCGAAAGTGATGATGTTTCAAAGAGCATTTTGAACTTTGAAGAGCGTGCCATCACAAAATCTGTCGACCTGGCTGAAGCGAAGAAACCTCTTTTCTTTTTTATCGTTGAGGTATACTATCCCAAATTTCGGTTCTAGAAGCAGTGCGTTCTCGGGATACATCTTTAGTTTAGGCGCTTTCAGATTCGGTTTCAACAGGTTTACCTTCTTTGCTCGGTTCTCGATTGCCATTTGAAAGTCTGTAAGATATGACATCATGATAGAATGGATCAGGAATCGACGAATAGCCTCGAGCGCTTTAGTCACATGAAGAGGTCGGATGGTTCTGGTTCGAAGATATTTCAGTAAAGCGAGCAAGTCAAACGGTCTAAGGTTCTTTAAGTCAGCTTCGGATATTCTCCATTCATTTCCGTCTTCGCGGCGTACAGTGAAAATGAGAAACATGACTCTAAGGATTCGGCCTGTTTCGATATTAAGCACTTCAGTGATTTTGTGCTTCGTTTGGACTTGGCTAACTGGCAGACTCCGCTTCATGGTGTTTACGTATTGGCTTTTGTATTCCTTATCGAAGTGGGAAATCCCAAGGCAGAAGGTTAGCTCGATGGGGAATAACCTGTGAATGTAGAGCTTCTTCAGAGATTCCTCCAGGTGAGGAATAAATATCATGATCTTCTCCCATCGGATTTGTTGCTGAGGAGGAGGAGGAAGATCAGAAGTTGTCGATTGTTGAGGAGATGTCGGATTTGCAGCAGTTGAAGTTTCGGGTCTTGTAGAAGTTTCGGGAGCTTGAGCAGTGTGAACGGGTGTACCATATAGATTTTGCAGCAGAAACTGGTCATAGTCAACGTTGTCGTCTTCATCAGTAGGAAAGATCAGGTGTACCTGGAGATTTATCGCACTGGCGGCTTTTTCGTACCATGCATCTTCGGTCTCCAGGTTGATCTCGGAATCTGGATCAATCAGGTTTAGTGTAGGCCTATCTGATGCTAAGTGTATGACCAATTCCTGTGTTTCTCCCTCGGGCTTTTCAACCATCAGGTCTTCGTCGTCTGAGATGTCCATGTCTATGACCATTTCGGCTAATCTCAACGGGCTAGAGGTTCGTCTTCGGTTGCAGTTGCCACAATTGAAGGTTCCAGTTGAACCACGGTTGTTTCAGAGAGGATCTGGGCGGACTCGGTTAATTGCAGTCTTTTATTCTCCCCCTTACGGTGATCAGGATCATCCTGATCATCGTGTCTTCGCTTATGTCCGCCGGCCTGACTTTTACAGGTGTCTTCGAGTGAGCGGACTCTCTCGGATAGCGTATTTATCGCTTGTTGGACGTCCTTGAGAGTCGTGTCAAGCTGGTCCATTCTTGTGGTTATGGATGACGAAGGAGCAGATACCTATGATCGTAGAACTGAGATCAGGTCTACTTCGGTAGAGGCATTGGCTTCGGATTGCTAGAGCAGCTGAGCTAAGAGCATAGTCTTCAAGGTGTCCACCGAGTAGGTTGGTTGAACTGGATTCGGTGGAGGTGGTGGTACGGTTTCAGGTTCGACTACTTTCTCCTTACCTTTGATCAGGCTCTTCAGTTTGTCGAGCTCGGTGGAGAATCGCTGTTCCATTGCCTCCTGGACAGTCTTTAGGGTGCCGTCCAGATATCCCTTTGACACAAAGTTGGGTAAGATAACTCCGGGATCACTTAGATTACCCGTTGAAGCGTCTCCCTTAGAGGTAGAGCCACCTACGTTCATGGTTGGTAAAGGGGTAGCCGTGGTAGGATATTCCTCCGATCCTCGTGTTCCGCTTAAAGGAGGAGACACTACGGAAGTTCCGATCGAGTCACGAAGAGCATCGATGTTCGTTGTCTCATCTTGTGTCCTAGCCGAAGAAGTAATATTTGTAAATGGCTCTAGACTCAAGAGTGCTTCCAAAGAAGTCGAGACCGGGGGCTGCTGGTCTCTTGTTTCAATACCAGTACTCTTCGAGAGAGAGACCGGTAGATTTTGTGCTAAATCCCCGTGCAAAGTTGAAACACCCGTCTTTTGAGAGACGGATGAGTGGCCAGGGAGGTTGTGCACTTGCGCCGCTAGGTCCATGGCGGCTTCTTCAATACCTTGTCCTAATAAATGAGACAAAGTAGCAGATGTGGCTACCTGGGCGACACCGGTTTGGATTCGCTCTGAAGCCTCTTTATTTTTACGGCTTATTCTCTCTTGATTATTTTTTGACCTGACTTCACTCAGTCTCACCTCTTCTTGATTTTCAACTAAATCTCCCTCCATTCTCCTTGTGTCTCCCATATCAGGCTGGGTAGTAGGGATTAGAGGGGTTGTGGGTGAGTCAGAAGGGATTCATTCGATTAACTCTGGGTTTGGTCCGATACGGGTAGGTATTAAAGATATCCGTATGGTACGGGTCGTATCGGATTCGGTGAAGTTAGATTCAACATTCTCTACATGTCTGGTCGGTGAAGGAGGATCAGATAAGTATGGTTCCGGGTCATGATGAAGCATGGGTCTAGATGACGGTCCTGCTTTTGTTGAGGTGTGGGGGATGAGAACGGATGGTTGTTGGCTTGTTCCGGCTTGGCTGGATAGGGTAGTACTGGCATGCGTATCCAATGCACCGCCCACGCATGTTCCCCTCCCACGTACTCTCAACACACCCCATCCAGGAGCCCCAGCTGCCCGGACTCTACCGCCTCTCGTCCTAGGACCCTCACGTCCCTCAGTTCTATATCCCTGGGGAGGTCCCTCCAGCGCTGGATGGACCATGGGATTCCCTAACGCTCGCCTATATTCTATCACATCCGGTGCATTGGGGTCCGCGTGTGCCAGTAAATATTCAGGTATAGGCATGGCTGGGGTATCAGGTGGATTACGAATCACCAAATATTGAAGGTTATGATGGGGACATACCGGATGGTTGATACGTCGTGGGATCAGAGGATTCACATCCATATGCTGTCGAACGGCCAAGGCAAAGAAACGCGAAAATGGTAGAAACTGTTGGTGATTTTAGTGTCACCTATTTATTTTAGTATAATGGAAATGATACGTGTGTGATGGGGTTCGTACATTAGTTCTAATACAAGCAAGGAGGTGCGGAGTGCACACTTGTATTAGTCTAAGTTGTTCCCGGTGCAGAGTGTATTATACTTGAAGGACCGTTGATGGAAATGACAAAACTTGTCAATCGCCAAAATATAACCGAATTTCGGTTTTATAACCGCCAAAATATAACCGAATTTCGGTTTTATAACCGCCAACATACAACCGAATTTCGGTTTTATATATAGACAGGAAACTGTCATCTTTCATGACACACAAAAAAGAAGAATTTGAATTCTCTCTGATCATCAAAAACTTTGAACTCTGAATTCTTCCTGATTCAAAGTTTGCTTCGTGTCTTATCCTCATAATTTGAATTTCGTGTAACCCAGACATCTAAGGGTCGAAATATCAAATTCGGAAAGTGAATACACGATTCACGAAGACTCTGTGATCCAGAAACTCCCTTGTAGTTTTTATATTTCTAACATTCGAATTTGATATTTCCTGTTTCTGTAATCATGAGTGGCGATTCTGTGAAGGAGATGACCAGTAAGTTTGGGAAATTGGAGGAGTTTCAGGGAAATGATTTTCGTAGATGGCAGAAGAAGATGCACTTTCTGTTGACAACATTGAAAGTGGTCTATGTGTTGAGTACCCCGCAACCAGAAGTGATCGAGAATGAAACTTTGGATCAAACCAGAAGGCATTGCAAATGGGAGAATGATGATTACATATGTCGTGGACATATTCTGAATGGTATGTCTGATTCTTTGTTCGATATCTATCAGAATGTTGGGAGTGCACGAGAATTGTGGGATTCTTTGGAATCAAAGTATATCGCGGAAGATGCTTCAAGTAAGAAGTTCTTGGTTAGCGATTTTAACAATTACAAAATGACAGATTCTCGGCCTGTGATGGAACAATACAATGAATTGCTCCGAATCCTTGGTCAATTCACGCTGCATAAGATGAATATGGATGAATCAAGTTTCTAGCGTGATTGATAAACTTCCACCATCCTGGAAGGATTTTAAACATACTTTGAAACACCAAAATGAGGAGTTGTCATTGGTACAACTTGGTAGTCATTTGAGGATTGAGGAATCACTCCGGGTGCAAGAAAATGACAAAGGGAAAGGCAAATCTGATGTTGGACAGCCCTCTGTTCACATGGTTGAAGACAACAAGAAAAAGGATAATAACAACAAAGGAAAAGGCAAGAAACGTAAGTATGACGGTCCTGATAAATCCAACAAGAAATCCAAGGAATTGGTGTGTTGGAGATGTCAGAAAGTTGGTCATATGAAACGTGATTGTCGTGTGAAACTTGGTAACAATAGTGCTGGAACAAGTGGAAATGGAAGTGAACAAGGAGGGTCTAGTGCCCAAGGTCCACCGAAAGGTCAGATTATTCATGATCTTTATTATTCCGCCCCAAATAATGTTTCACTAATTCCTGAAATTTCTTATGTACAGGAGGATAAAAATGACTCTTGGTGGCTTGACTCATGTGCTACTAGTCACGTGTGTAGTGATGAAAGATGGTTCGAGAAAATGGAACCGGTGGCTGATGGATCTTTCTTACGCATGGCGGATGAAGGAGTCAAGCCTATATTAGGAAATGGTGTTGTTAATTTGTTGTTTACTTCTGGAAAAACAATTACTCTATGTGATGTATTGTATGTACCTAAGGTTCGAAAGAATCTTGTGTCTAGTGGTTTGCTGAATTGTTTAGGTTATAAGCAAGTAATTGAGTCGGATAGATATGTCCTATCCAAGTCTGGTATGTTTGTGGGATTCAGATATTATTGTGATCGTATGTTCCGTTTGAATATTGTGAATAAATTACTATCTCGTGATAATTCTGTTTTTATGACATCTACTACTAATTTAGATAATTCAATGATATGGCATGCTAGATTAGGACATGTTAATTTTAGGAGAATGTATGAGATGTCAAAAGATGGATTAATTCCAGCTTTTGATATTCATTCTGAAAAATGCAAAACGTGTATGCTTACCAAAATCACAAGACAACCGTTTCCAAGGATTAGTAGGAAATCGGCTGTTTTGGATTTGGTCCATAGTGATTTATGTGATTTTCATTCCACACCTTTGTTAGCTTTAATTAGCTCCTAATTAAATGAATGTTTTATAAAGATATTTTAATGTTTTAGATATTTTCTTATAGATATTTACTTAGATATTTTATATAGATATTTTAGATATTGTCTAGATTTTAGATATCTTAAATATCAAATGTGTAAATGGCCCTATATAGGAGGTGTCCATAGTCTTATTTCAAGAAGTGAGAAATCTGGAGAGTTCACATTTTACACACACAGACTAGTTTCTTATGAGAGTTGATTTCACGTTTAGTGTGGTGTTCTTCCAATTTCCCCCTCCATACCTTGAATCAATGAATATGAGATATGATTTCTATGAGTATTGTTCTTCATGTTCATCTTATCTCTACTTTCTGTATGGACTTTAATCTTCTATTGTTTGTCTGTCATAAAAATGGGATCAACAATTGGTATCAGAGCCGATTGAAGAAACTTTTCTTCAAAATCGATCATCTATGCAACAATGGAAGTTTTAGATGGTTTAGTTTATGATATAATTCATGTGTGTTTTGATTCTTTCTCATTCATTGGTTTTATTTGATAAGCACTAAGTAGATGGTTGATCTATGATCTCATCCTTGTGTGTGCTTAAGTCCATAGCAATTCTTTTTGCATCTTGGTAGTAAGGTTGTTGATCTTTGTTTGATCTGACCTTTATTTTTAAGATTGGACTATCTTTGATCCAGATTTTGTTTGTCTTCCGCTGCTCATAAACATTTATATATGGATAACAAAATCATTTGGGTCTTGAGAAAGTTGTTTGAGAAAGATTTGATGTTTTGTTAAATGTTCAAAGTCTGATCTGAAACGTTTTTTTTAAACTTTGAGTTCTTCTAATTAGTTTTCTGACTTGATCAATTAGAGATCGAATTATTTGCACTCACGGTTTTAAAAATTATATGAAGATCGTCTTATCTTTTACATCAAATCAGATTTAATGACAGATTTGCGCTGCTGTATTAAACTGATCATATCTCACTCATAAAAACACCGATTGATGCGATTCAAAAGGCCCTGGATTCCTAAGACACAGATGAACAGATTTCGTGTTTTGAGAATTCAGAGATTCGAAATTTATAAGGGTCATATGCATCGTTGAAGTAGACAACAGTGTGCTGATGGAAAGCTGAGAGCTGATGGCTGTCGCTGAAAGCTGAAGAAAGCCATCGCTGAAAGTTGAAGAAAGCCATCGCTGAAAGCTGAAGAAAGCTGTCGCTGAAAGCTGAAGGCTGAAACCTAAGTGCTGTCGCTGAAAGCTGGAGCTGAGAGCTGAAAACCATCGCTGAAAAGAGCCGTCGCTGAAACATCGCTGAGCCATCGCTGAGCCATCGCTGAAACATCGCTGAACCATCGCTGAGCTGTCGCTGAAGGCCATCGCTGAAGTAAGCCATCGCTGAAGGTCAGCCGTTGAAAGCTATCAGCTGTCGCTGGAAAGTGCTGTCAGCTTTGCACTGTTTCAGAAACACGCGCATAACTTCCTACTCGGTGCTCCGATTCGCATGAATCCAGTTGCGTTGAATTCCTAAGACACAGGTGAAACTTTTTCATGTTTTGATTTTTGTCTGAATCAGTGTGCTTAATGGTCAGAATCTGTGTCAAAGTCAATGGACTCTTGCTGCACCGAAAGCATCGCATTTCATTCATGCTCTTTCCGCTTTCAAGAACGATGTTCTCTCAACGGTTCTTCATGGTGTCAAGCTACATTTGTCACATTTTAAATGTCACTCCATCCTCTGTTATTCACGTTTAAAGCTCGGTGGATGAGCCTACATTTGAGGGGGAGCACATGATGCTTTGAAGACTTGAAGAACGGAACATCAAAGGTTCTAAAGAAAGCAAACGGGAGACTATAAGATGATGCTTTCTTTATAAAACAATAGGGGGAGATTGTTAGCTTTAATTAGCTCCTAATTAAATGAATGTTTTATAAAGATATTTTAATGTTTTAGATATTTTCTTATAGATATTTACTTAGATATTTTATATAGATATTTTAGATATTGTCTAGATTTTAGATATCTTAAATATCAAATGTGTAAATGGCCCTATATAAGAGGTGTCCATAGTCTTATTTCAAGAAGTGAGAAATCTGGAGAGTTCACATTTTACACACACAGACTAGTTTCTTATGAGAGTCGATTTCACGTTTAGTGTGGTGTTCTTCCAATTTCCCCCTCCATACCTTGAATCAATGAATATGAGATATGATTTCTATGAGTATTGTTCTTCATGTTCATCTTATCTCTACTTTCTGTATGGACTTTATATTTCTTCTATTGTTGCTCAAAAATGGGATCAACAACCTTCTTTAGGAAATAAGAAATATGTTGTAACTTTTATTGATGATTCAAGTCGATTTTGCTATGTGTATTTATTGCATTCCAAGGATGAAGCATTGGAAAAGTTTAAAATATACAAAACCGAGGTGGAATTGCAATTAGGCATGTCGATTAAATGTCTTAGGACTGATTGGGGAGGGGAATACATGGATCCCCATTATTTTCAATCTGTTGGAATCATCCATGAAACCACGGCTCCATACACACCACAACAAAATGGTGTAGCTGAACGGAAAAATCGAGTTTTAAAGGAAATGGTCAACTCGATGCTCTCTTACTCGGGTTTGAGTGAGGGATTTTGGGGAGAGGCTATGCTTACGGCCTGTTATGTTTTGAATAGAGTTCCAAATAAAAGGAACAAAACAGTCCCATATGAACTTTGGTACAAGAAACGTCCAAATTTGAATTACTTTTGAGTTTGGGGTTGTAGAGCCGTTGTGAGATTACCCGAACCCAAAAAGCAGAATTTGGGAGAAAAGGGCATTGATTGCATTTTCATAGGATATGCAGAAAATTCTAAGGCTTATAGGTTTTATGTTATAGAACCTAATGAGTCGGTGTCGGTAAATACCGTGATTGAGTCGCGTGATGCGATTTTCGATGAGCTGCGTTTTTCATCAATTAAAAGGCCCAAAGATCTGACTCCTAACAGTTATGAGGAGGATAATTCTGAAACTTTAGAAGGTGTTATGGAACAAGAACCACAGCCCGTTCGGAAAAGTAAGAGAGGCCGAATTGCGAAAGATTTCGGTCCTGATTTCCAACTGTTTTTGGTGGAAGGTTCTAGGGATGAAATGGGGATGAAATATCCTTATTCTTGTCAGATTGAGGATGATCCTAAGACCTTTAAACAGGCAATGGAGTCCCGGGATGTTGCATTTTGGAAGGAAGCTATTGATGACGAAATGTCATCATTTTAGAGAACAACACTTGGGTGTTGTCTGATTTACCACCAGGTTCTAAACCATTGGGTTGTAAATGGATATTTAAAAAGAAAATGAAGGTAGATGGAACCATCGATAAGTTCAAAGCTAGGTTGGTCATACAAGGGTTCAAACAAAAACCCGGTATCAATTATTTTGATACGTATGCACCGGTAGCCCGCATTTCTACCATTAGATTGTTAATTGTGTTGTCGGCAATTCATGATCTGATTATTCATCAAATGGATGTGAAAACAGCCTTCTTGAATGGTGACCTTGAGAAAGAAGTTTACATGAATCAACCAGAAGGTTTCGTTATGCCCGGTAATGAGCATAAGGTATGTAAACTTGTGAAATCATTGTATGGGCTAAAACAGGCACCAAAGCAATGGCATCAAAAGTTTGATGAAGTGATATTGTCAAGTGGTTTTTCATTGAACCAATCCGACAAATGTATTTATAGCCGGTTTGATTCTTCCGGCTCGGGTGTGATAATTTGCCTGTATGTTGATGATATGTTGATATTTGGTACGGATCAACAACAAGTTGATGAGACCAAAGATCTATTATCATCAAAGTTTTCCATGAAAGACATGGGGGAGGCGGATGTGATCCTTGGAATAAGGATTAAACGGGCGGACAAGGGTATAGCTATAACCCAATCTCACTATATAGAGAAAATCCTGAAAAGATTTAATTTTAGTGAGTGTTCTCCTGTTAGCACTCCCATGGATCCTAGTGTGAAGTTAACGCCAAATAAAGGCATGGGAATTTCACAATTGGAACACTCTCAAGCTATAGGTTCTTTGATGTATGCTATGACTAGCACTAGACCTGATATAGCTTATGCTGTTGGGAAGTTGAGTAAATATACAAGTAATCCTGGTACTCAACATTGGCAAGCAATTCAAAGGGTATTCAAGTATTTGAAGGGAACCGTGAATTATGGTTTGTCTTTTTCTGCGTATCCTTCGGTTTTGGAAGGATATTCTGATGCAAGTTGGATATCTAATAAAGAAGACCATTCTTCCACAAGTGGATGGGTATTCTTGCTTGGGGGAGGTGCCATATCTTGGGCATCTAAGAAGCAATCTTGTATTACAGACTCAACAATGGAATCTGAGTTTGTTGCGTTAGCAGCGGCCGGTAAGGAAGCAGAATGGCTAAGAAATTTAATTTATGAGATTCCATTGTGGAAGAAGCCGATTGCACCTATTTCTATTCACTGTGATAGTGCAGCTACTTTAGCCAGAGCTTACAGTCAAGTTTATAATGGCAAGTCTATACACTTAGGTGTTAGACATAGCATGATTAGAGAATTAATCATGAATGGTGTAATTTCGGTGGAATTTGTGAGATCGCAACAAAATTTGGCAGATCATCTTACCAAAAGTTTGACGCGGGACTTAGTGCACAAGTCGGTGTTGGGGATGGGATTAAAGTCTGATTAATCCGTATTGGTGAGACACCCAATTCCCCTCTAATACAATGTTAGAGGCTGAATTCAATGAGGAAAGCTCACACATATGGATTGGAACACACATCATCAAAACATCCCAAGGTTAGTATGTTTGAACCTGTAGATGCTAGGATGAATTTAATTCTTAATGATTCCTTTGATAAAATGTAAGCAGGTGCATGAATAAGGGAATCACCTATATGATCGTGAAGTGTAGTCGTACTTCAAAAGGCTTAGGACTTGGCTTTTATACGATTATGAATGGATTGGGACACTCGGCTTAATAATAGTGTCAAGTAGTTTGTTTTAGATGATCATTTGAATTTGTGTGTATATTATCTTCAGGTATTCAAATGGGTTGATGGGTTCAATCCTTAGGACACCCCGATTCTTGAATATTTGGAATGTGTAATATACTAAGATGACAATTCAATCCTTTGGACATTTTCATTTACACACAAATTTGTTTATTCTATTCTTGTGTTTGTATTGTTTCATGGTTACACTAAAATGGGGGAGGATTGTTGGTGATTTTAGTGTCACCTATTTATTTTAGTATAATGGAAATGATACGTGTGTGATGGGGGTTCGTACATTAGTTCTAATACAAGCAAGGAGGTGCGGAGTGCACACTTGTATTAGTCTAAGTTGTTCCCGGTGCAGAGTGTATTATACTTGAAGGACCGTTGATGGAAATGACAAAACTTGTCAACCGCCAAAATATAACCGAATTTCGGTTTTATAACCGCCAAAATATAACCGAATTTCGGTTTTATAACCGCCAACATACAACCGAATTTCGGTTTTATATATAGACAGGAAACTGTCATCTTTCATGACACACAAAAACAGAAGAATTTGAATTCTCTCTGATCATCAAAAACTTTGAACTCTGAATTCTGCCTGATTCAAAGTTTGCTTCGTGTCTTATCCTCATAATTTGAATTTCGTGTAACCCAGGCATCTAAGGGTCGAAATATCAAATTCGGAAAGTGAATACACGATTCGCGAAGACTCTGTGATCCAGAAACTCCCTTGTAGTTTTAATATTTCTAACATAAACTTCTTTTTGGTTCCTCCAGTCGTGCGGATGGCTTGCACCATTTCACGCCAAATGACGGCTGAGTAGTCTATGTGCCGATTGTAGCACACCGCGTGAAATAAACGTAGGAAGTCTACGATGCATTGGTCTATCCCTTTCCATCAGGAGGATAGACACCGGTTCAGGATAGAAAACAATGTGTACCAGACCGGGGCGATATACTTCCGGGTGAAGGTGGATGGACGGTCGAGAGTGTGTCGGTATCCAAGTGCACGAACCTCGGCGCAGAGAGTGACGTCATCGATGGCGGGGGCATATGCGGCATGGCCTCCGGCAGTCGGTTCTGGGAGTGATAAGAGTCGTCGGAATGAGTCCAGTGTGAGTGTGAGTGGATAGTGGTCGATGTTGGCAGTGATGGTCTGGATGTTGTTGACAGTGACCACCCTCGCCGTGTTCCATACTTGGTGTACATATATGAGAGGTACGTCTGTTGTCGCGGTCAGTGCTCGACGTAGCAGGTGGCCGATCATTATATCAACCACCACTCGGTGATCGGGCCAGAATGCAGCCGCGTTAAGATGGTGGTTGTTCGGATTAATTTCAATTCCGTGGTCCTCGGGAAGCAAGGCTTCGTCTGCCGTGTCGTCTATTATATCCTCTTGCGGTGGAGGAACGTTCTGCTGTTGGTCATCTTGTTGTTCCACCATTTAGAATACTTGTAAAAAACAGTGTCAGATTATGGACGGGATAACACCACTTTCAAAGCGTACCTTAGCATTTGAATGGCTCAATCAGCGGTTGATTGAGGACTGGCTGTAAGAGTAGGACATTGGGATTGCCAATGTGTGAAAAATATCAACGGTATTGGACTCGAGCAGTGTCCGGATAAGCAGGGTATCCGGACAAGCAAAAGTTACCGGACAGATAGGGGTTACCAGGTAACATAGAGGTTACCGAGTAACATAGAGGTTACCGAGTAGATGATGGTTACCGGATGAATGCATCTTACCGGGTAAACATAGGTTACCGGTTGATACATAAGTTACCGGATCTCAAAAGGTTACCGAATCATAGTGACTTACCGGGTACACAAGGATACCGGACATGGGCCTTACCGGATTGTCGAACTTACCGGATACAAAAGTATCCAGACGACAAGGGTTACCGGGGATCATAGTGTCCGGTATATGTGAAAAATTAAAACTTACCGGGTATGAAGGTAGTGTCCGTGTAACATGCTAGTTATCGGGTAACATGAATGTTACCGGGAAACTAGGGTTACCGGACGAACCCCTGTAAGATCAAATCAACCCAAATCATGCACCAAAATGAAATCTACTCGGGTTAAGGTGTTCGAACGATTAATATCTACCACCAACATGATTTATAAACTCAGATTCAAGCAAAATACGAATCGACACACAATTGGGGTTTTGGAAACCCGTGTCAGCCACTGTGTCGATCAAATCGACATCGATTCGTGTACGTTTGAGCATGAAATTGATTGAGAAACATTCGAGATGGGAGAGTGAGTCGTACCTGAGATTGTCAAGACTAACAACAATGATCTGAGCGAAAGTAGATGGTGACCGAGTGCAAGAAGTCGAGAGGGTTTTGAGGGTTTCCGGGTACGTGAAAAAAAATTAGGTTCCCGAATGCGATAATATAAATAGGGTGACACTTACCGGTAGACTGACCCGGTAACTTACTGGGTCCGGTAAGTGTACCCGGTAACTTGTGGTTACCGGGGCACTTACTGGGTAAATGTCCGGAAAGTTGCAAAAACATCCAATTACGACCCTTTCTTTGAAACACTATATATTCTCTGCTCCCCCTCGACCGTTGCATTGGTATTTCCTTGCTCCCCCTCGGAACAGGAATGTGAGAGGATTGGAAGATGTCAACACAAAAAAACTTTTATAGTTTTAAGAAAAAAATGTGACGCTCCCCCTCAACTGATGAACACAATGATTTTGCTCCCCCTCAGAATGTGCACAAAGTGTGATGAGAAGTGTACTTGGGAATGTCCTTACACACAAAAAATTTTCTGACAGTGAAAGAAAGACAAAAAACGTGTGTGACACTCCCCCTCAACAGTAGAGATAACTTACCTGGTCGTGCTCCCCCTGAACACATGAACACTTGTGAAAGCACAGATATAAAACCAAATAAACTAGACGACAGTAATAAAGAAAAGAAACACACGTGGAAAGAAAGTAAACAAGCGAAATCTACCTAATAAATACATAGACTCAACCTAACTGTGTAACTTATACAAGTAGAATACAAATGCGAGAAAGTGTATGCTCAATTATCTGGAGTTAGAACAACAGATGATGAGTAGACAATTTCTCGTACATGTATGGAACTTGTATCGGGCACATAGTCAGATCAATTCTTCAGATTTAGCATACCTAACTTAGACACTAGAGTATTAAAACGTTTTTCGTCCAAGGGTTTTGTGAATAGGTCTGCTAACTGATGTTCTATATTTACAAAATAGAGTTCGACTGTACCTCTTTCAACATGATCCTTGATAAAATGGTACCGAACGTCTATGTACTTTGTCTTTGTATGCTGGACCGGATTGTTGGATATTGCAATGGCGCTCTTCGAGTCACAGTAGATAGGCACCTTGACATATGTGAAGCCGTAGTCCTTGAGTTGTGTGCGCATCCAAATCACTTGTGAACAGCAGCTTGCGACGGCCATGTATTCTGCCTCGGCAGTCGACGTAGAGACGCAGTGCTGCTTCTTGGATGCCCAACTCACCAAACTGTCGCCCAAGAACTGCACATGGCCCGATGTGCTCTTCCGATCCAGCATGCTGCCCGCGTGATCCGCATCCGAATATGCGGATAGCTCAAAACCTGTCTCTTTCGGGTACCACAAGCCAAGATCAGCAGTACCACGTAAATAACGAAAAATTCGTTTGATAGCTATTAAGTGAGACTCTTTCGGTTTTGACTGAAACCGGGCGCATAGAAAAGTTGAAAACATGATGTCCGGTCTACTAGAAGTTAAGTACATCAAAGAACCAATCATTCCCCGGTACGTCTTAGTGTCCACATCCTTTCCGTTAGGATCGGCGTGTAACTTGGTACCGGGTGCCATGGGAGTTTTCATCGGTGAGGACTGTTCCATCTGGAATTTCTTAAGAATATCCCGGATGTACTTGGCCTGGTTTATGAATATCCCGGTCGACAGTTGTTTAACTTGAAGACCGAGAAAGAAACTCATCTCACAAAGCATACTCATTTTAAAAAAATTCCCCATTAACTTGGCAAAGTTCTTAGCAAACTGAGGATTAGTAGAGCCGAAAATTATGTCATCGACATACACCTGAACTAATACAATATGACCTTTTTCGTTTTGATAAATAGAGTTGAGTCGATTTTACCTCGGGTAAATTCCGATTTTATCAAAAACTCTGATAGAGTATTATACCAGGCTCGTGGAGTTTGCTTTAGACCATAAAGCGCCTTGTCTAGAACGTAGACATGATCAGGCTTCGAATCGTCCATGAATTCGTTCGGTTGCGAGACGTACACTTCTTCCTTGATATCGTCGTAGAGGAATGCGGTCATCACATCCATTTGGAAGACCGTGAAGTTCTTGTGTGCGACGTATGCAAGGAACATACGGATTGCTTCGATCCTCGCCACTGGAGCGTATGTCTCGTCATAATCTATCCCTTCTTGCTGACGGTATCCCTTGGCCACGAGACGCGCCTTGTTTCGTACTACGATGTCGTCCTCGTCCTTCTTGTTCTTGAAGATCCACTTAGTGCCGTTCACCGTTTTGTGAGATGGACGTGGGACCAGTCGCCATACCTTGAGAGCCTCGAATTGGTTGATCTCCTCTTGCATGGCTATGATCCTGTCCGGATCTTCGAGTGCTTCGTGGATGGTTGTAGGCTCGATCTTACTTAAGAATCCGAAGAAGAGGCAGAAATTGGCTGATGCGCCTCGCGTTTGGACTGGAGTAGAGGGATCACCGATGATCTGGTGTAGGGGATGAGCTTTGGTCCATTTGATGGTGTGTGGAAGCGGCTGTTGAGTGGAGTGTGAGGCGTCTGAATCCACATAATCACCAGATGGAAGGTCTTGTACAGCTTCAAGTGTCGCTGGTTGATTTCTCAGAGGAGATGGGGGAGGGTTCGTCGAAGGATGAGAAACTTCTGGTTCCGAGGAATTCAGAGGTTGATCACTGATTGTAGTAGATGACGAAGCTTCAGGAGCGATCTCCGTGTTATGTACTGGCTCCTCCGGGGGGATGGTAGTAGCAGTTGATGTTGAGGATGATGTCTGAGGTGTCTCCAAAGTGATGGATGGAGTGCTAGTCGAGGGCGGCGGACCAGAGAGATTTGCCAAAACCTCGATTTGAGCCGCTTCAATTCGTGGTTGCGCTGAGACACGAGGAGTAGAAATGTTAAGCATATCATCATAAAAATATTGAAACAGTAAATCTAAATCTGAAAGATCAGCATTCGACGTAGATGCATGATTCGGATTTACTACTGTTTGTGCAGATCCCGAACGTGAAAGTTCGGAAGCTAGCACGCCAGTTAAATCGGGTTCTGAACTGATGTATTCAGAAGCCAAATCTGCGGCTTCGTCGAATGTCACGTGTACACTCTCGGTAACGGTTTTAGTCCATTTGTTGTAAACGCGATACGCCTTATCCTGCATGGAGTATCCTATGAGCACTCCCTCATCCGCCTTTGGGGTTTATTTGCCGAGATCATCTTTGTCATTGAGGACATAGCACGTGCATCCGAACGCGTGGAAGTACTTGATGTTCAGAACGCGGTTTTTTATGATCTTGTACGGTGTCTTGTTGAACCGCTTGTTGATAATGGAGCGGTTTTGCATGTAACAAGCAGTAGACACCGCTTCAGCCCGGAGAAATAGCAGCAGATTGGATTGAGAAAGCATCGTGCGAGCTGCTTCGACGAGGGTACGGTTGCGTCTTTCCACCACTCCGTTTTGTTGAGGAGTTCGTGCGGCCGAGAAGTTGTGCAAGATACCTACTGAAGTGAGGTAATCATCCACAGTTTGATTCTTAAACTCCGTCCCGTTGTCGGTCCTGATTGACTGAACTTGCTGTCGAAGGTTCAGTTGAATGGATTTCAGATGGTTGATAATCAGCTCCGGGGTTTCATCCTTCGAGCGGAGAAACTTGACCTAAGTATAGCGTGAGAAATCATCCACCATCACCAGGACGTACTTGCGCTTGTTGATGCTCTGAACGCGCATCGACCCACACAAATCCATATGGATAAGTTCGAGGGACCGTGACGTGCTCGGAGCGGCCTTCAGCTTTTGCGTTGCTCGCTTCATCTTTCCCATCTCGCATGCCCCGCAGAGTCGATCCTTCACGAATTGAAGATCGGGCATGCCTTTCACGTGTCCGCCTAACACCAGTTTGTTGATACTTTTGAAGTTCAGGAGCGAGATACGTCGATGCCAAATCCATGCTTGCTGAGAATTGGCCTTTGACATCAGGCATACAGTACTATCGGTCTTCAGGGCTGCGAGGTCGAAGGTGTAGAGGTTGGTCTTTTGCGTTTCAACCAGTAGCTCCTTTCCGTCGTCATTGAGGATTCTACACCTTTTGGCTTTGAATCTGACCTCGAGATATTTATCGCAGAATTGGCCGATACTGAACAGATTGTGTCCCAATCCCGCGACGTGTGAAACTTTCTTGATGGTGATTTTATCTTGGACAATGTCGCCGTAGCCCAAAATCGGCGCCTTGTGATCGTTCCCAAATCTCACGTCTCTGCCATATTGTTCTTTGTAGTTCGTGAGAAGCTCCCTCCTTCTGATCATGTGCCTGGAGCATCCAGAGTCTAAGTACCACACATGACCATCCTGTGAAACGAGATTAGCAGACTTTAGGTACCCATATGCGCATGGGTCCTAGAGGGTTAGGTTTTACACCTTTCGAAGGAACCTGTTTTGAAGCAGGTTGCCTCTTAGGTGTAGGTTTAACCTCAGTAGGAGGAACCTGTTTTGACATAGGTTTCTTCTCTTGCTTTGGTTTAACCTCTGATTGGGGACCCCGTTTAGAGTTAGACTTCTTTTTGTTCTTACGGGGTCTGCGTTTGGTTGTATGATTATATATATGATATGACCCAAACCAATCATTATTATTAATATCATCAAAGTCATTCCAACCACAACTAGAACAACACAAACAATCATGCGATAACTGAATCAATTGCTGAATGGAATAAACTTTAAGCGGAAATTTAACATCTTTTTGAACAAAATCATTCCTATGATTCCAAGCACAATCATTCATGTTCATTCTAGGATAAAAAACAGTATTGAATGACTTTGACGCAGCATCCTTGATAGATTCCTTAGCTAGCCACTTTGGTTTGCCTTGTTTAGCTCGACCAGTTTTATCTGAAACAGCATTGACAGCACGGTCAGTGGATTTTGAGGAAACAGGAATCTTAGCAGTTGATTGACCGGTCTTTTGCCTCGGCTGTGATTGTTTTTGAGAATCTGACTTAGTTTTAGAAATCTTAATCACAATCGGGGTCTTTGTTTTAGAACAGCCGCCCTTTAGAAAATTGACCGGTCGATTAACCACTGGTGAAAGGAAGTCAGTATGACTTGGAAGAGGTTTGTCGAAAGGGAACGATTCAAACTCTTCATCAGAATGGCCTTCAGAGTTCATATATTCTGAAAAATCAATATCCGGGATAGTGGGACTTGGATTGGTCGAGGAAGGCGAGGAACACTTTGTGCTTGTGTGTTCCGAGGAATTTGGTGCAGAAGCTAGGAAAAAATCAGAGTTTAAATTCCTTAACACACTCTTATCTTGAGATTCTTGACCGTCTTGTTGAGAAAAGATTTTGCCAATGAAAGCTTTACACGAAGACGTATCAGATGAGTTGGAGGAAGGTTCGGGTGAAATCTGCTTTTCATTATGGAGTTGGTCAATCTGCTCTTGGAGTTGACCATTTCTCGTATGCTCCTTCATCGCATCTGTTGCCAAGGCAGCCAGTTTTGATGTGAGCATTTGGATTTCACACCGAAGGATTTCCTGTCCTTCATCCGACACAGTTTCGGTTTTGACTGTGTTTAGATTCTCAAGTTCCTTGATAAGCGCTTGTTTTTCCTTTTGAAAACTTGACCTTTCTTTCTCGAGTGACTCCTCTAACTCGACTATTTTAGCTTCCAAAACGAGAGGGGGACATAGAGTTTGAACTCATCCGTCTCAGTCTTGGGTGCAGTTGTTTGGGCCTCATCCTTTTTGGAGGAATCCTTGGGCGTTACAACCTTATAGCAGTCAAAGTAGTCATTCGAGAGGTACTTCTTTTGATTTTTCTCATAATAATAGTTTAAAGGCTCATAGCAAAAAGGAAGTTGTATTTTAGACGTGTGTGCGCGCTTGTATTCCTCAGTTTCCTCTTCCTTTTCAGGTTCAAGAGGACCAGTCCATCTTATCCCATATTCTGGATACTTTTTGTCTAATCCTAAACAGCCAAAATCATATAGTGTAGGTGTCTGGAATATACCCTTTTTCAAATAGTGTGGGTTATCATATCCGATTCCCCACTCCTTGTTAAAGTAAGTAAACTCCTTGGGTTTATTCATGTGTATGGTCTGATCAGTTTGACCTCTTTTGTGGAGTTTGGTTTCTAGGTCAACTATTTTAGCGACAAACTCCTTGTGCTGAATTTGAAGAGCAGAGCATTGATAAACAATTTCTGCTTTCTCATTCTCACACTGATCAAGCTATGACTGTAGATCAGATATTTTGGCCCTTAAGTCCTTAGGTGCTATTGAAAGATTTTTGCATTTTCTTTTAAATTAGCATTTTCGGACTTGTGTTTCTCAGTTATTCGCTTTTGAACATCTAGCTTTTCAGATAGTGATCTAATTTCAATCAGTTGTTCGTTAGAGGTGGCCTTGTAGGAATCTATCCGTTCAGCAAGAGATTGTATTTGAGTAAAGAAATCTTGAGGAGTAGATTCACATACCTGACTTGACTTTGCCTTTTCTTCATCAGCAGGAGAGTGGTATCCTATGAAAGCATCAGCACCATCAGATTCGCTTTCATCATCAGAACGACCCAACCAGTAGTCGTCTTCAACAAATAGAGCTTCTCCTGCTTCTTTCTGTTCAGCTAGAGCGAGCTTAGCCTTGTAATAATGAGCGTTCTTCACAACATGCCTTCTACAGTCTTTCGCAAAGTGACCAAGCTTCCCGCAGTTATAACAAGTCACGGGTTCGTCTTTCTTCTTTGAGTCAGACTTGCGGTCATCTTTCTCTGTCTTCTCCTTCTTGTCCGACTGACTAGACTCATCAGCTTTCTTCTTTCCTTCATATTTGTCCTGATAATCATGGCGCTTGTTGGAGGAGGTGGAGTAGCGCTGATTATTGGACGTCGGCTTCTTATAGAACTTTTGTTGGAAGGATTTGGAGAGTAGGGCCATTGCTTTCTGAATGGCAGCTACTTTAGAATCAGAATCACTGTCTTCTTTTTCCTCAAGTTCTGACTCAGATTCGCTTTGCTTTTGAGTACGTTTGGAGTGTCGGCCATAAGATTTGCCTCGTTTGGAAGACATAAGTGCCAGTGGATCAGCAGATGGCTTGGATGCAGACTTCTTCTCGCTCAGAATTTCATTCACTTCATCTTCATCTTGAAGAAGCATCTCGTAGAGTTCGTGTATGCCGACTTTCTCCATCAAGTGGTTGTGCTTGACGTGAGATGCGAATACTTTCCATTCAGGCAAGAGGTTGTTGAGAAACTTGAGCGCGTTCTCCATGTTAGAACGATTGATTTGGTTCTTGTTAAACTCGTTGAGGAGGAGACAAAATCGTTCATAAGTCTGGGTGAGAGATTCGCCGGTGCGCTGCTTATATCCATCGAACTTGGTTATGGAGCTGTTGATCTTCAGTTGATTCCTGACTTCGCTCCCGCGCATCATTTTCCCCACTTGATCCCACATACCCTTTGCTGTATCTTTGTAACCGTCGATGGCTGTGTAGATCGTGTTGGGTAGGGCCTGAATAAGATACCTCTTGGCATGCTTTTCTCCCTCTATCATGCCTCTTTCGTCGGCAGTCATATCGGAGAGTGTCTTTTTCTCGGTACGAGCTTCAGCATTTGCAGTGGCTGGTACTGTCTTCATGGGTGTAGGAATTGGCTCGTCTTCTAGAGCTCGCCAGATATACTCGAAGTTGTCCTTTGACTCTATGAAGATTATAAATATGTCCCGCCATTGGCTGTATTCACCTTGGTAGAGGCAAGGCGGCTTGGAGTCGGTGCCGATAGCAAGAGCGTCGCGCGAAGACATCTTAAGTTGCACTAGAGTGATCGTCAGACGATTTGTTCGATTCAAAGTGACAACCTAACGCAAGGCACTAAGAGTGATATCCTAACGCAGGTTCTAAGAGTGGATTATGCTAACTCAGGTAAGAAATCGACTAAGCAGAACTTACCGGATAGGAATCCGGATGAAAGCTATCTGATCTGGAAGTGTCCGAATCAGATTATGAAAAACAGGTAAATTTGCAGAAGTTATCGGATGATCTTGAGTTACCGGGTAACAGTGGGTTACCGGGTGAATCAAGCTTACCGGATGAAATAGAAATAAGCAAAACTTACCGAATGCAAGGAAACATAACTTACCGGGTGTTCATGACTGACCGGGTGTTGAGACTGTTACCGGATGAGAGTAACTGAACACGAACTTACCGATAAGAAAAATAAAGCAAATAACTTCTTACCGGGTGATGGAACTTATCGGGAAAGATACCGGATGAAAAAGTGAGTTACCGATAACAATATGAAACTGATGATAAACTTACCGGATGCGATAACTTACCGGATGAGAAGTAAGTTACCGGATGAGCTTACCGGGAACTTGTCCGGTAAGTGAGAAGTTTATCCGGTAAGAGATATGTTACCAGGTAACTTGGAGTTACCCGGTAACAATCGAGGGAATAGGAACTTACCCGGTAACTAGCTGATTGACCCGGTAACCACGGCTGTGGTATCCGGTAACTGCGGCTGTGGTTTCCAAGTCGATTGGAAATCGATTAGGGTTGCTCAAAATCGTTCCTGAAACGTTAGGAACTCGACCAAACACAATAATAACAATACCCAAATCGATTTTGAAGCAAAACAACAAGTTTTTGATGGTAAAAATTGGATTTTTGCAAGAACACAACCAAAAACTTATGAACTTGATTTTGCTTAAAAACCACTAAGATGATCGAATTAGGTGATGAAAACTTGCAGATTCGTTTATAAAGATGATACGAACAAAATGTGATAAACGAAAATAATCAATTTTGAGTAAATAAAAATATGAGTTTCAAGCACCAAGAACACAGTCGATTATTTTTTAATAGAACTCTTACCAGAAATCAAGAAAATCACTATGAATCGATTCGTCCGTTTGCTCTGATACCAATTGTGAGTTCCAGATCCGTGCAACGAACAATAAGAAATCAATAGATAATAACAGGTTTGTATGATTTCAACTGGTCATCCAATTCACTTTCAATATTGAGAGAGTTTACAATAAGCTTAGGAAAGTGTAAAAAGACAACTAGCTTAATTCTAAGCTAAAACAAACATTATATACTAATGGGCCCATGGCATGGAAGCCCACGGCCCATTCACAATAAGGCTCAAATATAGAAAATAACAATTAAGTCCTTGAACTTCTATTCAACCAGATTTGACCCTAACAAACTTATCAAGAATGAATCATTTTGAAAAACAAAAGTAACAACTCTCGTTGCAAGTAACTCTCTCGATATCACCCCTTATGTCATCCAAATTGACGTGCTATTCAATGGCCTATCTCTAGGTCCATGACACTTTAACACTATCAAAGTGATCAATTTGTCAAGGGATTGTATTATCTTGATAGAACTTGGGTTGGAATAATAAAACATCATTATTGCCACAAAATGTCTACTTTCTTTTGGTTAACATAATCACTATTTGCCTCACACCCAATCTAATGTGATTAGCTACTCATTACAATAATAAAAGACAAGGAAGTGTAAATGACTTGAAATTAAATGACAAGAGAAATGTAAATGACTTGAAATTAATGTTGGTCCCGAAGGCCTATACAAGTTTGTAGAAGGGGGGGGGGGGGGGGTTGAATACAAACACACAAATTTTACTTTTCTAAATTGTTTATTGATAAATCATTAACAATTTACAGCTTGTTGCGGAAACAAGATTAAGGATAAACCTAAATCTAAACAAGTTGGAACACTAAGGTTTCTTGCACTAAGAGAGATAAGGAAATTACTAATAATAACCTATCTTGAGATAAGAGATTGAACTTGTCCAGAGTTAGCAAGTTACTTCAGATGAAGTGGGTTCATCTCTTTATATACTGCATGCATTTAATGCAAGTCAGTATACACTTTACATGTGTCATCAGCTGGTTGGTTGCATGTCATTGACCTTGGTTGACAACCTTAGTAGCCGCATGGATGAACAGTGTAGTATCAGAGTGGTTGTACGATTTTAGACAGTCGGAGGATCTTTTCTGACATTTCGTACGGAGTCGTGCAAGGGGGGTTAAGACAAAAGTACTTTGTACGGAGGACTTCATGATCAGCTTTCGTTGATTCAGAGCATTATCATTTTCTATTCAGCGAATGATAAAGTTCAGCGATAGCTGAAGTCTTATACTTGATACTTCACGTTGAGTGGACAAATCTGAGTCTTCGCTGATCCGCATCAGTTCATTAGGAGACTTGTCGCTGGTTCTTGAGCTTGATCTTCGACTTCAGCGTAGAACCTTTGTTGTCGTGAAACTTGTCTTCAGGGATCATAAGTAAACAACTAACTTATCAGCGATCATCATAATGACTGAACAAACTCAGAGCATTTATGGTGAACAGTGTTCGCTGAATGTTTAATTTAAAGAGCGAGAGTTCCTATCAGCGGTACTGTGAGATCTTAGTACTTATCAGCGATAGTGAAACTCTGATACATATTGTTTACTTACAATTTTCACTAAGTATATAAGAGAGGGTCATTATCAAATCACTGAGGGTTTGGATCAACAATCTCCCCCTATTTGATTATGACATAGCAACAAAGAAAATTGCTATTTAAAGAAAACATAAGGATAAAAGGAACTCATAAAATATTTGTCCCTATTACTGTTTTCTGGGATCTTTTCAGTACTGATGGAGTAAAGTACATTCGCTGAAATCTTTCTTTAAAACTTTGAATCAGGTTACAAAGAGAAATGGAAAGATTACAAGTACAAGCGAAATAAATTACAAGTACAAAAGAATAACTGATACAATAGAGAAAAGGGCGATCATATCAGCTTGTAAAGGGTTCTTCCTTGATGAGAAGTTCATCAAGGGTCTTTGATGTGGGAATCATCCAGTCAGGGACGGTTACACCTTGTTTTCTTTTGATCAGAGCTGCTTCAAAAATCAAGGGCTTCAGGTGTCTAACTTTGATGTCGCGTCTGACTTCACACCAGTATACGAGATCTCTGAGTTGTTCGATGGGAGCGATGTGGAGCTCAGAGATACGTTGAAAGTGATGATTTCCATAGTAGTCTAAAAAGAATATACCATAGGGATCACTTACAACTGTGCCAGGAATGAATATTTCTCCAGGTGGTAGGGAGGTGTCAAGCATTGAGAGATCGGCATCAGGGCCAAGAATTTCAGCACGAGAGAAACCAATGCCCGTTTCATTCCGAATAGGAGGACCTGAACCAGATACTTTCTTTTTCTTATCAGAGACTTTTCTTGGTTGAGGAAGAGTAGGAGGAATATCCACAGCAGATGAAAGCAGGTCGATCTGTTTGTTTAAGATCTTCTCGACATGGCTTTTGAACTTTGAGCGCGATCCCTGAATGGCTAATTTTGTTTCTAACCATTCAGAGAGACCAAACTTTTCTAAGGTAGCAGCATAGAAGGTTTGCTTGGTTTTGTCATCTCTGTAGACATCCACTACAACAACAGGAACTTCAGCGTACAGTCTTCCTCTGATGTTTGCCTTGATGATTTTGGATGGTCTAGATCGATAGGTCAGCATTTGTTTAGCCCATTCCAAAGTCGTATCAGAGACCTTTGTCTTTTCTCTAACGATCTCTTGAGCATCATCCCATAGCTGACGTTGAACATCAATGGGAACTCTTTTCAGCTTGGGGTCTTTTATTGATCGTTGAGTAAGCTTGATGGCGTATTCTCTGTCTTTTTCTTCAGCTTCCTTTCTTTCAGCGATTAGGCGTTCAGCTCTGAGGTGTTCCTTGTATTCCTTTTGGGAAATTCTGAACTTTGGAGGAACTGAAGGAAGTTGATCACGCCTCAGAATGATTCGCTGATCCTCGAATTGCTTTATTATCTCCTCTCTTCTTTTCTGATCCTCTTCACTTAGCTTTTGAGGAGCTAAGGAAGGTCTGCCTCTGTGCGAGAGTAGCTGTTCTTCTGGTTCATCAGTCTCAGATATTAAATCTAAGACTGGGATTATTTCTTCAGCAGCAGCTGGTATTATTGGTGAAGTCGCAGTTGTGGAGCCTTCAGCGATATCCTCAAACAGGAGAGAGAACTAGCTGAAACACAGCGATCTTACAAGTAAGAACTTGGGTAGAATCAGATAAAGAGAATTGGTTTAAGTGTATAGGCTTGGGTAGTAGAACTGATAGTGTATGATAGAGGAGGGATGGAGTGAGAGATGTTTAGTGTACCTGACAAACCGGCTTTTCAAGCAAGATCGTCAGATTGTCATCTTCAGTGACGCTTTTGCCTTTGCCTTTCTCAGCTCCAGAGGCTGAGGGCTTTGTCTTTGTCCGCTCCCCTGAAGGTTCATTTATCGAGATTCCCTTAAGAACTTTGATCTTCGGAGCAGGTTTGACGATAAAGAAGTCATCGTCATCTTCGTCATCATCATCATCATTCTTTTGAGAAGAGGATGGTTCATTATCAGGGATGTCGACGGCTTCATCATCTTCTGCTTCGGATTCGGTTTTATCAGCTTCTTCTTCGAGTTGCTCCCCCTCAGATACAGAGGCGAGCTTCTCGGTTTCCTCAGGGTTTTCATCTCCCTGAGGTCCAGCGGTGGTTTCTTCAGCATCCTTCTCTCCCCTGATAGATTCATCATGGGAAAGGTCTTCAGCGCTTTTGGAGAGATCTTCAGCGCTCTTCTCCCCCTCTTTTTCATGATGAGTGGGGGAGGAATGGGTTGACTCAGCAGCGTTGGTAGGTTCTCTGTCTTCTTGGCCAGAGATACCTATCAAATCTTCAATCTTTGTTATTCTGTCTTGAAGGCCAGAGATAGCAGGATTGATCTTTTCCAGCTCAGTGCGATCCGCCGCTGTGAAATTGTCAGATGCAGGGACAGGGGTAGGAGCAAGAGTATTCGCTTTGTGTAGTAGTTGCTCGATCATCGATTTCATCGAACTAACATCGGTCTTTACAGAGCCTAAGTCAGTCTTTACAGTAGACATATCTCCCTCTAGATGTCCAACCGATGTCTTCAGCGTTGTGACCTCGCTGGACATGGATGAAACTGAATTTTTGAGAGAGGTGTAGTCTGTGTAGATGTCAGCGAGCACCTTGGCGAAGTCGCTGAGAGTGTTATCAACTTGCTTCATGTCATCTGTGGAAGCCTTCTTCTCCACCACCGTTGTCAGCTTGTTCAGATTCTCTCCAGCGTTTGTTACAGCTGTAGAGTTATTAGAAAGAGTAGTGGTGAGATCTGTCAGCGTTGTCTCCACAGCTTTTAGAGAGGCGTTGATGTCTCCCAAATTAGGACCTGTAACATATAAGAACTTGTGAACATAGGAAAGCTCAGAAGTTTGGGGTTTAGTGACAGTGTTTATGGGTTGGTGTGTACCTGCAGGAGGATTGATGAACTCGTCAAAATTACGGGTTCCTGAAAAGTGTTCCATGTCATCTTCAAAAGTGCCCATGGATTGTCCTGCAGGTCCTGTCTTCATCATTCTTGAAGAATCAGCTTTAGGTTCCGTAGAAATGATGGCAGCTCCAGCGAGAACTGGAGGAGAGACCAAATGAGTAGAGGGAAGAGCGAAGGATGAGAATGGAGGTTGGGTTCTGAGTTCAGCGTTGGATTCGATGATAAACACTTCATCAGTCTTTTGAGAGACTGAAGGAGGTTGGGTAGGTTCCAAGTTTGTAACCTCAGCGTTTAGAGACGCTGAAGTTGGGATGGAATGGATGGGTTGTTCAGGTGTGGCAGAGCGTACCACTGAACGTTCCTTCAGCTCTGCAGAAAGAGCTGAGGAGTCTTCAGCATGAGATTGCTGGGGTTGCTCCTTTGTTTTCTTGATCCTTTTAGAACCAAGTGGGGTAGATGAATGTTTCCTTTTCTTAGAAGGAGAGGATTTTGTGGCCAGGGTATCAGCGATGGGTATTGTCGTTGAAGGAGCCACAGAATTAGAAGAAGAAGGGCTGAGAAGAGTCAACAGTGTAGAAAGACGTACCTCATTCACCATTGGTTTGAAGTCGAGTATATTTGGGCCGACCTGAGAGAGTTTCAGGTCACCATCAGTTGGGTAGCTCTCCTTCAGGCCATATTGGAAGATGGCGCTGATGAATCGGGGGTAAGGAACCCATGGAGGTCTGTCAGCGACGGTGTCCACTCTTAGAACTAGGTCATCATAGATAATCGATGCCCAGTCTATGTTGAGACCTTTCAGCAGTGCATATCCCATTGCTTGCTGAGGTTTAGCGGCTTGGTCAGAGGAGCCGCTCTTTGCAGTCATGCAGCTGATTAGATGAGCGAAGATGAAATTCATCTCGCTGGGCATTTTCGATTTCTTGATAATCGTCAGCTTCTTCTCGGCCTTCATGTCTCTGCCGATTTCCCATACATAGCCCATTGCATCGAAAAATGCAATGATGGCTTCCCTGTCTGAGTTTTTCTTGGGGTCAGGGAGGGGAATGAATGGTTTTTCCTTGGTAGCGATGGGAAGGCTGAGAGCTTTGTGAATAACGGCAGGGGTGATCTTCATGGTGCCATATTCGATATCGCAGAGGATGCAATCGATTGTTTTGGAGGGGTCTTTGGCTGAAGGTAGTTGAGAGTGTCTGGCTGAGTACCAGAATTGTGAGAGCAAAAGCTGATGTGCAGGAGGTGTTATGGTCAGGGCTGTGGAGATGCAACAATTCTTTAGGAATTTCACAGCATCATCTAGATGTGTGACTTGCTTTCGAGGAGGAAACTCGAGAAGCGCATAGAGGTTGTTCACCTTAGTCCAATCCAGTTTGTCAAGGGCAAACTTGACGTGAGGAGCCTTAAGGATGTCCACTTCCTTAGAATCAGCGGAGATGTTCTCAGCGGTAGCAGGAATGTCAGACGATGCCATTTCTCTGTATTATCAGTTTAACCAAAGATGTTAATAAATAAGAATTATCTTAATGTGGAAAGATTTTCCATTAAGATGTTGATCCAAACCCTCAGTGATTTGATAATGACCCTCTCTTAAATACTTAGTGAAAATTGTAAGTAAACAATATGTATCAGAGTTTCACTATCGCTGATAAGTACTAAGATCTTACAGTACCGCTGATAGGAACTCTCGCTCTTTAAATTAAACATTCAGCGAACACTGTTCACCATAATGCTCTGAGTCTGTTCAGTCCTTATGGTGATCGCTGATAAGTTAGTTGTTTACTTATGATCCCTGAAGACAAGTTTCACGTCAACAAAGGTTCTACGCTGAAGTCGAAGATCAAGCTCAAGAACCAGCGACAAGTCTACTAATGAACTGATGCGGATCAGCGAAGACTCAGATTTGTCCACTCAACGTGAAGTATCAAGTACAAGACTTCAGCTATCGCTGAACTTTATCATTCGCTGAATAGTAAATGATAATCGCTGAATCAACGAAAGCTGATCATGAAGTCCTCCGTACAAAGTACTTTTGTCTTAACCTCCCTTGCACGCCGCCGTACGAAATGTCAGAAAAGAACCTCCGAAAATCTAAAATCGTACAACCACTCTGATACTACACTGTTCATCTTTACGGCTACTAAGGTTGTCAACCAAGGTCAATGACATGCAACCAATCCGCTGATGACACGTGTAAAGTGTATACTGAATTGCATTAAATGCATGCAGTATATAAAGAGATGAACTCACTTCATTTGAAGTAACTTGCTAACTCTGGACAAGTTCAAATCTCTCTCAAGATAGGATTTTATTAGTAATCTCCTTATCTTTCTTAGTGCAAGAAACCTTAGTGTTCCAACTTGTTTAGATTTAGGTTTATCCTTAATCTTGTTTCCGCAACAAGCTGTAAATTGTTAATGATTTATCAATAAACAATTTAGAAAAGTAAAATAGTGTGTTTGTATTCAACCCCCCCCCCCCCCCCTTCTACAAACTTGTATAGGCCTTTCGGGACCAACAAGTGGTATCAGAGCGGATTTGTTTAATCTCATAAACAAGATCTAATCTAAGATATTTCTCTTCCTTGCTATTATCTGAAAATGGCCTCCCACACAAACACAAATTATATAGACAATGGTTCTCTTGCAAAACCCCCTAGATTTTCCAGAGACAACTTCAACTTATGGAAAAATAGGATGATGCTCTTCTTAGAAGGTGTAGACCCCACTATGACCTACTATCTTGAAAACGGCCCACACATCCCTGTAACTATTGATCCTTTAGTTCCAGCCACTGCAACTAGAGCTGCTATTCCTGAAAGGCTGATTCCAAAGGAAATACACATGTGGACCGATGAAGATAAGAAGAAAGTGGCTATAGATACAAAAGCCAGATCCATACTATCCATGGCCCTTCCTGACGAAGTCTACCATTTCGTCATGAACCTGAAATCATCAAAAGCCATGTGGGACACAATATGTGTTCAGTATGAAGGAACGTCTGAAGTCCAGGATTCAAGAAAGATCAACCTGGTAAGACAATACGAAAGCTTCATTTCTGGTAAGAATGAAACTCTCTCTGAAGTTCATCAACGTTTTAATTGCTTAATTATAGATCTAAAAACGGTTGGTAAGGAATATTCTAACTTTGAAGTGCTGACAAAGTTTCTAGAATGTTTACCTGAAAGTTGGGACAATTATTCCATGTGTCTCAAGCTGTCAAAGGATCTAAGATCAATGACCCTTGCTACCTTATATGGCACATTGCTGAATCATGTGCAATCTAGCCATCTTAAGAAGAATCTTGTAAAAGATTCCAAAAGCACCCCTGTTGCTTTAATCTCAGAGGAACCTTCTACTCAGCGACCCTCAGTCACTATCATTTAGTTAGAAAGTAACTCTGAAAGGTCATCAGATTCTGATGCTTCAGATGATGATGAATCCTTGGCTCTCCTAACTAAAAAGTTCAGGATATTCGCCAAGAAGAAAATGTTTAGAAAGAACAAAACTCTTTCCATAGCTGACAAGCCTAAGTCATCAGCTTTTGTTGATAAGGCTACTGCTACTTGTTTCAACTGCGAAAAGACAGGTCATTTCGCTAACGAGTGCAGGTCAAAGAAAATCATGAGACCTTCAGCTTTTACAAAGAAATCCTTAGTTCCAAGGAATAAAGATGACAAATACTCAAAGCTGAAGGAGAAGTATGCAAAGCTGAAAAGCTTTAAGAAGAAAGGAAAAGGCCTGATGGCTGACTATGATTGGGCTGCTTCTGATGAAGAAGCCTCATCATCTGATTCTGAAGATGATGAAGCAAATCAATGTCTCATGGCAAAGATTGAAGAAGAGGAAGAAAGTTCAGACATTCCCTCCACTTCAACATCTGCCATTCAGGTATCACCTTCTTTCTTTACCAATATTGCAAATATTGATGAAGCTGATAGTCTCCGTAAAATCGATCTACTGACTAGAAGTTTATACGAAGCCATGAACGTCAAAGCTGTGGTTGAAAACCAAAATCTTGATCTCGCTGAAAAGCTTAAAAACTGCCACCTTCAAATAGAAAAGCTTTCTAAAATTGAAGATGATTTTAAAGATCAAGTCTATTTAAATCAGCTAGTCAAAATCGAACGAGCAGAAGCTATCGCTGCATTAAAAGCTGAACAAGCTACTGTTGAAGGATGGTGTAATTCTTCAACAAAGATCACTGAGATAATTAAGGCTCAGATTCCTCTGAGTGATAAACGTGGTCTGGGTTATAAATATGATACTCCAAAACCAACCACTGAACGTTCAATGCTTAAATTTGGAACGTTCGTATCCTCAGTCGCTGACACTTCATCATCTCAGTACTCCTCGTCGGTTACACCAATCCCTGAGGAAACTCCTACCTCCTCAAAAGGTAAGGAGAAAATGGTTTATTCAAAACCTACCTCTATCTCTAAAGACAAAGGTAAAGGAATTGTTATTTATCAAAATCCTCAGAAGGGTACCTTAGTACCTAAGCTGAATGCTTCCAAAGCCTTAGTGATTCATTCATCTGGTTCTAGAAATCAGACCTCTGGATCAGTTCAGCAACCTACTCCTAGACTCAGAGTAGATGTCCTTGGTAAGAAATCTGAAGAACTGAATGTTCGTCCTATTTCAAAAACCAATAGTGTACTTGGTGCTGGCACTTCTAATTCCAAATTAAAAGCTCAGCACTCAAGTGGTCCTAGAACTAATTTTAGTTATAGGAAATGTTATCACTGTGGACTTACCGATCATATTGCAAGTAAGTGTCCCACAGCCACCAAAGCTGATAAGATAGCTAATGTGAAGATAGCACCCAAGAAGACCAAACCAATTGCAATTCAGGTCAAGGTGACTCCTACCGCTGAGGTCAAGAAATTGACCAAAGTGAAGAAAGACAAAGCTAAATCTTCAAATGCTGCGAAGACTGCTGAACCCATTCCAACTTCTTCCACTGACAAACGCGTATACATGGTGAAGTGGGTACCCAAGCAAAACTAATCTTCCTTTGTATTGCAGGTTAAGAAGGGTATCTGGTATCTCGATAGCGGATGCTCTAGACACATGACTGGAAAGAAAAACCTGCTCGCTGAATACAAGGAAGAGAAGGGTCCCTCTGTGACTTTCGGTGGAAATGGAAAAGGACACACCCGAGGGTATGGTGTACTTTCAAATGGTACAACATCCTTCAGAAGAGTCGCATATGTTGAAGGGCTGAAGCATAATCTTCTAAGCATCAGTCAGCTTTGCGACATGGATAAAAAAGTGATTTTCACTAAGGAATCTTGCTTTGTCTCTGACAAAAAGGAGAAGATAGCTCTCAGCGGTTATCGTTTGGAAAATGTTTACGTTATAAACATGGACTCAACAACCACTGAGAACTCCTGTTTCTTCTCAAAAGCATCTTCTGATGTTAACTGGCTATGGCACAAAAGGCTCTCACATCTCAACTTCAAGACACTGAATACTCTTTCATCCAAAGAGTTAGTCACTGGTCTACCTCAACATTCATACGCCAAAGAGTCTTTATGTTCAGCGTGTGAAAAAGGGAAGCAGACCAAGGCAAGCTTTAAGTCAAAGCAAGTTTCCTCAGTGTCATCTCCTCTACAATTACTCCATATGGATTTATTTGGCCCTGTTAACAAACAATCCATCGCTGGAAAGAAATATACGCTGGTCATAGTTGATGAATTCTCTCGTTACACATGGGTAATGTTTCTCCGTTCTAAGAGTGACACCCCTGAAGAACTCATCACCTTTGTTCGGAAGATGGAAACTCTGAACAATATGACTGTTCGCTCAATAAGGAGTGATCATGGAACTGAATTCAAAAACAGTTCTCTTGATTCCTTCCTTGAGAGCAAGGGTATTTCTCACAACTTTTCGTCAGTGAGAACACCACAACAAAATGGAGTCGCTGAAAGAAGAAATAGAACAATTATTGAAGCTGCACGTTCAATGCTCAGCGATTCTCACCTGCCTACTCAGTTTTGGGCAGAAGCTGTCAACACTGCTTGTTTTACGCAAAACAGGTCGCTGATAGTTAAAAGATTCAAAAAGACAGCCTATGAACTTTTTTATGGGAGAAAGCCTTCAATCAGCTTTCTTCACATCTTTGGATGTCAGTGTTTCATACTGAACAACAGAGATGCCCTTGGAAAGTTTGATCCTAAGGCTGATGATGGAATCTTTCTTGGATACTCCTCAGTTTCCAAAGCCTTCAGAGTCTTCAACCGAAGAAGACAAACTGTAGAAGAAACTATTCACGTCACGTTTGACGAATCCCGTTCAACGAACTCTAAACCGAACGCTGATACAGAAGAACTGAATCAATGGATGTTTTCTCATCTTGGTGATTCAGAAGATATTCCCACTCCTCATGCTCACACCGTAGAAAATAATGGTCCTTCTATCATTCCAAATATGCAAAATAGTGAAGCTGAAACATCTTGGGTCTCAGCTGTTCCTATAAACGCTATACCTGCAGTTGATCCAAATGTCTCAGAAATTCCATCTATTTCTCAGCAATCAGTGAATGAAGTGGCAAATGCAAACATTCCTCTCTTAGCTGATAATCCAGAAGTAGCTGAAGCCTCATCTTCAGTTTCTCCAGTTCAGACTGAGTCAGCGACGTATGCTCCGGCTCAGCGATGGACTGTAAATCACCCAATCGATCAAATTCTTGGTGATCCCAACGCTGGTATTCAGACCCGTAGAAGTGCAGGTAATATTTGTTTATTTGTTAACTTTATTTCTCTAACTGAACCAAAGAAAATAGATGATGCCCTCAGAGATCCAAACTGGGTCAGCGCTATGCAAGAAGAGCTGACTGAATTCGAAAGAAACAAAGTTTGGAAACTTGTTCGTAGACCAACTGACAAAACGGTGATAGGCACTAAATGGGTCTATCGAAACAAGTTGGACGAACATGGTACTGTAACTCGCAACAAAGCTCGTCTTGTTGCTCAGGGATACAGACAAGAGGAAGGCATAGATTATGACGAAACTTTTGCTCCAGTAGCAAGACTTGAATCTATTCGTCTTTTCTTAGCATATGCTGTACACAAAAACTTCACTGTACATCAGATGGATGTTAAGTCAGCATTTCTAAATGGAAAGCTGAATGAAGAAGTGTATGTGGAACAACCTCCAGGATTCTCAGATCCTAAGCGTCCAGGTTATGTGTATAAACTGGACAAGGCACTTTATGGCTTAAAGCAAGCTCCACGTGCATGGTATGATACTCTCTCTACTTATCTCCATATTGAAAAATTTGAGCGAGGTAAAATTGACAAAACTTTGTTTTTTAGAAAAGTGAAAGGTCATATCATTTTAGTTCAAATATATGTTGATGACATTATATTTGGTTCTACTAACCCTGAGCTTTGTACTCGTTTCGCTGATAGAATGAAAGATGAGTATAAAATGAGCATGATGGGTGAACTAACATATTTCCTTGGTCTTCAGATTAAGCAAACTGAAAAAGGAACTTTTATAAATCAGGGAAAGTATGTTAAAGATATGCTGAAGAAATTCGACTTAACTGAAAGTTCAGCTATGAAAACCCCTATGGCACCACCGCTGATACTTGATAAGGACACAAAGGGTGTTCCTGTCAATGTCACGCTGTACCGTGGGATGATCGGCTCACTATTGTATCTTACAGCTAGCCGACCCGATATTATGTTTGCAACATGTCTGTGCGCACGATATCAAGCTGAACCTAAGATATCCCATATGAAAGCTGTAAAGCGAATCTTTCGATATCTTAAGGGTACAGCGAATCTAGGTCTTTGGTATCCCAAAGATTCAGGATTCGATCTAACCGCCTATTCAGACAGTGATTTTGCAGGTTGCAAAATGGATAGGAAAAGCACCACATGAGGATGTCAGCTCCTGGGTGGAAAGCTGGTAAGTTGGACAAGTAAGAAGCAAAACTCAGTGTCCACTTCCACAGCTGAAGCTGAGTATGTAGCCGCTGGAAGCTGCTGTTCTCAAGTCTTGTGGATGAGAAATCAGCTACTAGACTATGATCTTCAGCTCTCCAAAATTCCAATCTATTGCGACAGCACAAGTGCCATCGCTATAGCAAACAATCCAGTGCTACACTCAAAGACAAAACACATAGAAATCAGATATCATTTTATCAGAGGTCATGTGATGAATGGTGATATAGAACTTCATTTTATCCCAACTGATTATCAGTTAGCTGATTTGTTTACCAAACCTCTTGATGAGACAAGATTCAACTTTCTCATCAGCGAGCTTGGAATGCTGAACTTTGAAGGATAAAATCTTCAGCGGTTCACATTTAATCAGCGATACGTTTATACAATCGTGTATAGCCTTCGGGATAAAATCAACTTATATAATCCATTTCATCATCTTCTCTCTGAATAAACTTGGTTAAACTGATATCCAGGTATGTTTTCTCTCTCTGGCAATCGCATGAAAATGCAAGATTTCAAAATAAATTGCATCGCTGAATATCTCTTCCTTAACAGCGATATTTTGAAAATTTCCTTAAATCTTCACTGATATTTTCTATTCAGTGCTTCATGTTTTTCAAAAGAGTCCCTGAGTTTTTCAAAACCTCAGAGACATCCTAAAAGAATGTGAAAGGACAGTTGTGACGTCATTGCAACAAATTACACTCGGCACGATTTCTTTCTGACACACGTTTGCACGTTTTGTTCAAACTTCCAATCAAATGCAAACACGTGTCCGTGTCATGATGAAAACCTTTTCCCGCTCAAGGTTTTCTCTCTCTAAAAATCCCTATATAAACAACTCTTGGTTTATATTTGTCTTTTACACGAACAATCTTTCTCCGCAAGAAAAGAATCCTCTGTTGCATATGGCATCTTCAAAGCTGAATGTTACCGCTGAGTCCATCTCCACTGACTCTGAGGAAATGGACATCTTCAAAGCCCCCCAGGTTAAGTTCGAGCTGGATCAACTCGATTGGACTAAGGCCAACAACCTCTCAGCTCTTCTCGAGTTTCCTCCTCGGAAGCAAGTATCACATCTGGACGATGCTGTAAGTTTTCTGAAGAACAGCCCCATCTACACAGCCCTGACCATAACACCTCCTGCCAGTCAGCGGCTCTTATCCCAGTTCTGGTACTCTGCCAGACACACTGAGCTACCCTCTGCCAAAGATCCATCCAAAACCATAGACTGCATACTCAGCGATACTGAGTATGGCACCATCAAGATTACACCCGCCATTATCCGCAAAGCCCTAAACTTCCCAAATGCCACCAAAGAAAAACCCTTCATTCCATTCCCTGACCATAAAAAGCATGCTGACAGAGAAGCAATCATTGCTTTCCTTGACGCAATGGGTTATATCTGGGATATTGGAAGGGACAAGAAGCCTGAGAAGAAACTGACGCTGATAAAGAAATCCAAGATGCCCAGCGAGATGAATTTCATCTTCGCTCACCTGATCAGCTGCATGACAGCAAAATCCGGATCTTCTGATCAAGCCGCCCAAACTCAGCAGTCCATGGGATACGCACTGCCGAAAGGTCTAAACATTGACTGGGCCTCCATTATTTATGAAGACCTGATTCAACGTGTCGATTCTGCCGCTGACAGACCAGCATGGGTTCCTTACCCACGATTCATCAGCGCCATCTTTCAATATGGCCTGAAGGACAGCTATCCTGAAGAGGGTGATCTGAAACTTTCTCAGATTGGCCCTAAGGTTCTCGACTTCAAGCCTGTCTCCAATGAGGTACGTCTCTCTACTCTTCTCACTCTTCTAAATTCTCCGCTTTCTGTGGCTCCTTCAGCGACAATACCAATCGCTGATACCCCGGCCACAAAATCCTCTCCTTATAAGAAAAGGAAACCCTCACACACCCAACTTGATTCCAAAAGGATCAAGAAAACCAAGGAGCAACCCCAGCAATTCCATGATGAAGACTCCTCAGCTCATTCTGAAGAGCTGAAGGAAAGTTCCGTGGTACGCTCTGCCACACACGTGCAAGCCATCCATCCAATCCAGACTTCAGCGTCTCCAAACGCTGAGGTTAGAAACTTGGAAACTACCCAACCTCCCTCAGTCTCTCAAAAGACTGATGAAGTGATTGTCAGCGATTCCAACGCTGAACTCAGAACCCGAACCCCAATCTTAACCTTCGCTTCTCCCTCCACTCACTTGGACACTCCTCCAGCGAACACTGGAGATGCCATCATTCCAGAAGCCACCGCTGATGCTTCTCAACAAATGATGAAGAAAGGACCTGCAGAGATCACCATACCTCACCGTACTTTCGAAGAGGATATGGAACACTATTCAGGAACCTGCAACTTTGACGAGTTCATCAATCCTCCTGCAGGTACAAATCCCACCTTAAACACTGTAACTAAACCTGAAACTTCTGAGCTTTCCTTTGTTCACAAGTACTTATATGTTACAGGTCCTAATTTGGGAGACATCAACGCCTCTCTGAAGTCCGTGGAAACAAAGTTGTCCAGTCTCACCACCACACTCTCCAACAACTCAACAGCTGTAACAAACGCTGGAGAGAACTTGACAAAGCTGACAACGGTGGTGGAGAAGAAAGCTTCCACTGAAGACATCAAGAGTCTTGATAAGACGCTCAACGATTTTGCCAAGGTGCTCTGTGACATCTACACTGACTACACAAGCCTCAAAACATCAGTTTCGACCATGTCCAGCGAAGTAACAACGCTGAAGACATCGGTTGCAAAACTCGAGGGTGATATGTCAGAGGTCAAGACTGACTTAGGCTCTGTAAAGACCGACGTTGGTTCTATGAAGACGATGATCGAGACGCTGGTAAACAAGGCAAATAGTCCAGCTCCTGCTCCTGCCCCTGTCCTTATTTTGGAATCTTTCACAGAGGAGGATCGCACAGAGCTGAGGAAAATCACGCCTGCTATTTCTGGCCTAGAAGACAGAATATCAAAACTTGAAGGTTGTGTGAAAATCTCTGGCCCAGAAGACAGAGATAACACCAATGCTGAGTCTGCCCATTCCTCCCCCAGTCATCATGAGAAAGAGGGGGAGAAGAGCGCTGAACATTCCAGGGAGAAAAGCGCTGAAGATCTGAACAAGAGCGCTGAAGACCTTTCCCATGATGAATCCATCAGGGGAGAGAGGAATGAAGATCTGACCACTGGACCTCAGGGAGATGAAAACCCTGAGGGAACCGAGAAGCTCGCCTCTGTATCTGAGGGGGAGAAACTCGAAGAAGATGCTGAGGAATCCGAAGCAGAAGAAGATGAAGACATCGACATCCCTGAAGACAAACCATCCTTCTCTCCAAGAAAGGATGATGATGATGATGAAGATGACGATGATTTCTTTATCGTCAAACCTGCCCCAAGGATCAAAGCTCTTAAAGGAATCTCAATAAAAGAACCATCAGGGGAGAAGACAAAGACAAAGCCCTCAGCCTCTGGCGCTGAGAAAAGCAAAGACAAAGGCCTCGCTGAAGATGAAAATCTAGCGATCCTATTTGAAAAGCCGGTTTGTCAGGTACACTAAAACTTTACTTTTTCCTTCCCTGAACTTCTCAACAACTCAATAAGTTCTCTACTCCACAAACCTCTCTCCACATCCACATTATTTTTTCTATCTTTTCTACCCAAGTTCTTCTACCCAGTTCTTATCTGTAAGATCGCTGCGTTTCAGCTAGTCCTCTCCCCTGTTTGAGGATGTCGCTGAAGGTTCTACTGTTGCGACTTCACAAATAAAGCCAGCTACTGCTGATGAAATAATCCCAGTCTTGGATTTGATCTCTGAGACTGATGAACCAGAAGAACAACCTCTCTCGCACAATAAGAGACCTTCCTCAGTTCCTCAAAGGCTGAGTGAAGAAGATCAAAAGAGAAGAGAAGAAATAATAAAGCGATTCGAGGATCAGCGAATCATTCTAAGGCCTGATCAACTGCCTTCAGTTCCTCCCAAGTTCAGAATTTCAAAAGCTGAATACCAGGACCACCTTAGAGCTGAACGCCTCATTGCTGAAAGGAAGGAAGCTGAAGAGAAAGACAGAGAATACGCCATCAAGCTCACTCAAGAATCTGTCAAAGACCCCAAGCTGAAGCGTGTTCCCATTCAAATCCAACGAAAGCTGTGGGAAGAAGCCCAGAAGATCGTGGAAAAGAAAACTGAAGTTTCTCAGACCACCTTGATCTGGTGTAAAGAGAAAATTCACTTCAGATGTCGTCCAGCGAAGATCAACAAGGTATTCATCTCTGGAAGAACCTCTATCGGAGTACCTATTGTTGACATCAAACTGTTCAGAGAAGATGGCACATCTGAAACCTTTCGCGCTGACACTGTAAAAAGGTATGGTCTCTCTGAATGGCTGGAGATGAGGTTAGCTATCCAACCATCACAATCTAAGTACAAGAATCATTTCGAAAAGCTGATAAACAGACAGATCGACTTGATATCTTCTTGTGTGGATATTCCTCCTGTTCCTGATCTAAAGCCGAAAAGAAAAAGAGGCTCTCCAAGGAAGAAACGTCAAGATTCAAACTCAGGACCTGTCATACGAAATGAAACTGGAATTGGTTTCTCTCGCGCTGAAGTGCTTGGTCCTGATCCTGATCTATCTGCCCTTGACATCTCTTTGCCACCATGTGAACTTTTCGTCCCTGGTAAAGTCATCAGTAATCCTTATGGAATATTCTTTCTTGACTATGACGGACGTAAATGCTTTCAACGGATCGCTGAGCTTCCAATCACTCCAATCGAACAGCTCAGAGATCTTATCTACTGGTGTGACTTCAGAAAGGACATTCAGGCACGACACCTAAAACCCTTGATTTTTCAAGAAGCGCTGAATAAAAGAAAACGAGGTATAACGGTTCCTGACTGGATGATTCCCACTGAAAAGACGACCCTTGATGAACTTCTCATTAAGGAAGAACCTTTTGAAAACTGATATAATCTCCTTTTTCTCTATTGTATCAGTTATCCTTCTGTACTTGTAATTTATTTCGCTTGTACTTGTAATCTTTCTGTTCTTCATTGTAATCTGATTCAAAGATTTAAAGAAGGATTTCAGCGAAAGTACTTTACTCCATCAGTACTGAAAAGATCCCAGAAAACAGTAAAAGGGACAAATATTTTATGAGTTTTTTTTATCCTTATGTTTTCATTTAATAGCAATTTTCTTTGTTGCTATGTCATAATCAAATAGGGGGAGATTGTTGATCCAAACCCTCAGTGATTTGATAATGACCCTCTCTTAAATACTTAGTGAAAATTGTAAGTAAACAATATGTATCAGAGTTTCACTATCGCTGATAAGTACTAAGATCTTACAGTACCGCTGATAGGAACTCTCGCTCTTTAAATTAAACATTCAACGAACACTGTTCACCATAATGCTTTGAGTCTGTTCAATCCTTATGGTGATCGCTGATAAGTTAGTTGTTTACTTATGATCCCTGAAGACAAGTTTCACGTCAACAAAGGTTCTACGCTGAAGTCGAAGATCAAGCTCAAGAACCAGCGACAAGTCTACTAATGAACTGATGCGGATCAGCGAAGACTCAAATTTGTCCACTCAACGTGAAGTATCAAGTACAAGACTTCAGCTATCGTTGAACTTTATCATTCGCTGAATAGTAAATGATAATCGCTGAATCAACGAAAGCTGATCATGAAGTCCTCCGTACAAAGTACTTTTGTCTTAACCTCCCTTGCACGCCGCCGTACGAAATGTCAGAAAAGAACCTCCGAAAATCTGAAATCGTACAACCACTCTGATACTACACTGTTCATCTTTACGGCTACTAAGGTTGTCAACCAAGGTCAATGACATGCAACCAATCCGCTGATGACACGTGTAAAGTGTATACTGAATTGCATTAAATACATGCAGTATATAAAGAGATGAACTCACTTCATTTGAAGTAACTTGCTAACTCTGGACAAGTTCAAATCTCTCTCAAGATAGGATTTTATTAGTAATCTCCTTATCTTTCTTAGTGCAAGAAACCTTAGTGTTCCAACTTGTTTAGATTTAGGTTTATCCTTAATCTTGTTTCCGCAACAAGCTGTAAATTGTTAATGATTTATCAATAAACAATTTAGAAAAGTAAAATAGTGTGTTTGTATTCAACCCCCCCCCCCCTTCTACAAACTTGTATAGGCCTTTCGGGACCAACATAAGATGGTTCAAATTTTATCCATTTCATTCAGACACAAATGTCTTAATGAAGATTAGGGTTTTTCTTGATTTTAAGAAACGAAATGTAAAACCCATTTATTCTTGTTATCCAGTTTTCTATGAAGAATTAGATTCTGGAAACGAATGAAGAACAAGTTTAAGATTTTCGCATTTAAACTTGAAGAACAACCATGAAATGGTTGTGTTCATAAAACCATGAAAGAAAATGATTTCATTTTAAGAAGTTCTTTTGTTTGATCTTGTTAAAACAAGGAAAAGATCAGAAACAAGTTATACGCATTTGGTAATAAATAAGAACATATTAACCTTGATGTTTGATGAAGAAGATGATGAACAGTTCTTTGAAGTTTTAGAAAGCACAAATGCAACAGTGAATTCTTTCTTGCGGAGGAAGATTGATCGCGTAAAAGAAAAATATAAACCACGAGTTTGTTTATATAGAGAGATTAGAGAGAGAAAATCTTGAGCGGGAAAAGATTTTCATCATGACACGGACACGTGTTTGCATTTGATTGGAAGTTTGAACGAGACGTGCAAACGTGTGTCAGAAAGAGAAAACGTGCCGGGGTTTATCCGTTGCAATGACGTCACAACTGTCCTTTCATATTCTTTTAGGATGTCTTTGAGGTTTTGAAAAACTCAGGGACTCTTTTATAAACATGAAGCACTGAATGAAAATATCAGTGATGGTTTTAAGAATTTTCAAAATATCGATGTTAAGGAAGAGATATTCAGCGATGCATTTTGTTTTGAAATTTTGCATTTTCATGCGATTGTCAGAGAGAGAAAACATACCTTGATATCAGCTTTAACCAAGTTTTATTCAGAGAGAAGATGATTGAATAGGTTATACGAGTTGATTTTATCCTATCGCTGATCAATGTGAACCGTTGAGGATTTTACCCTTCAAAGTTCAGCATTCCAAGCTCGCTGATGAGAAAGTTGAATCTTGTCTCAACAAGAGGTTTGGTAAATAAATCAGCTAACTGATAATCAGTTGGGATAAAATGAAGTTCTATATCACCATTCATCACATGATCTCTGATAAAATGATATCTGATTTCTATGTATTTGGTCTTTGAATGTAGTATTGGATTGTTTGCTATAGCGATGGCACTTGTGCTGTCGCAATAGATTGGAATTTTGGAGAGCTGAAGATCATAGTCTAGTAGCTAATTTCTCATCCACAAGACTTGAGAACAACAGCTTCCAGCAGCTACATATTCAGCTTCAGCTGTGGAAGTGGACACTGAATTTTGCTTTTTACTAGTCCAACTTACCAGCTTTCCACCCAGGAGCTGACATCCTCCTGTGGTGCTTTTCCTATCCATTTTGCAACCTGCAAAATCACTATCTGAATAGGCGGTTAGATCGAATCCTGAATCTTTGGGATACCAAAGACCTAGGTTCGCTGTACCCTTAAGGTATCGAAAGATTCGCTTTATAGCTTTCATATGAGATAGCATAGGTTCAGCTTGATATCGTGCACACAAACATGTTGCATACATAATATCGGGTTGGCTAGCTGTAAGATACAAGAGAGAGCCGATCATCCCACGGTACATCGTGACATTAACACGTATTCCCTTTGAATCCTTGTCAAGTGTCAGCGGTGGTGCCATAGGGGTTTTCATAGCTGAACTATGAGTTAAATCAAATTTCTTCAGCATATCTTTAACATACTTTCCCTGATTGATAAAAGTTCCTTTTTCAGTTTGCTTAATCTGAAGACCAAGGAAATATGTTAGTTCACCCATCATGCTCATTTTATACTCATCTTTCATTCTATCAGCGAAACGAGTACAAAGCTCAGGGTTAGTAGAACCAAATATAATGTCATCAACATATATTTGAACTAGAATGATATGACCTTTCACTTTTCTAAAAAATAGAGTTTTGTCAATCTTACCTCGCTCAAAATTTTCAATATAGAGATAAGTAGAAAGAGTGTCATACCATGCACGAGGAGCTTGCTTCAAGCCATAAAGTGCCTTATCCAGTTTATAAACATAACCTGGACGCTTAGAATCTGAGAATCCTGGAGGTTGTTCCACATACACTTCTTCATTCAGCTTTCCATTCAGAAACGCTGACTTAACATCCATCTGATGTACTTTGAAGTTTTTGTGTACAGCATATGCTAAGAATAGAGGAATAGATTCAAGTCTTGCTACTGGAGCAAATGTTTCTTCATAATCTATACCTTCCTCTTGTCTGTATCCCTGAGCAACAAGACGAGCTTTGTTGCGGGTTACAGTACCATGTTCGTCCAACTTGTTTCGATAGCCCCATTTAGTGCCTATTACTGTTTTATCAGTTGGTCTCCGAACAAGTTTCCAAACTTTGTTTCTTTCGAATTCAGTCAGCTCTTCTTGCATTGCGCTGACCCAGTTTGGATCTTTGAGGGCATCATCTATTTTCTTTGGTTCAGTTAGAGAAATAAAGTTAACAAATAAACAAATATTACCTGCACTTCGTCGAGTCTGAACACCAGCGTTTGGATCACCAAGAATTTGATCAATTGGGTGATTTATGGTCCATCGCTGAGCCGGAGCATAAGTTGCTGATTCATCTTGAACTGGAGGAGCTGAAGATGAGGCTTCAGCTACTTCTGGAGTTTCAGTTAAGAGAGGAATACTTGCATTTGTCATTTCATTTACTGATTGCTGAGAGATAGATGGAATGTCTGAGGCATTTGGTTCAGCGATAGGTATAGTGTTTATAGGAACAATTGAGACCCATGATGTTTCAGCTTCACTATTCTGCATGTTTGGAATGATAGGACTATCATCTTCTACTGGATGAGCATAAGGAGTGGGAATATCTTCTGAATCACCAAGATGAGAAAACATCCATTGATTCAGTTCTTCAGTATCAGCGGACGGTTTAGAGTTCGCTGAACGGGATTCGTCAAACGTAGCGTGAATAGTTTCTTCTACAGTTTGTCTTCTACGATTGAAGACTCTGAAGGCTTTGGAAACTGAGGAGTATCCAAGAAAGATTCCATCATCAGCCTTAGGATCAAACTTTCCAAGAGCATCTATGTTGTTCAGTATGAAACACTGACATCCAAAGATGTGAAGAAAGCTGATTGAAGGCTTTCTCCCATGAAAGAGTTCATAGGCTGTCTTTTTGAATCTTTTTACTATCAGCGACCTGTTTTGCGTAAAACAAGCAGTGTTGACAGCTTCTGCCCAAAACTGAGTAGGCAGGTGAGAATCGCTGAGCATTGAACGTGCAGCTTCAATAATTGTTCTATTTCTTCTTTCAGCGACTCCATTTTGTTGCGGTGTTCTCACTGAAGAGAAGTTGTGAGAAATACCTTTACTCTCAAGGAAGGAATCAAGAGAACTGTTTTTGAATTCAGTCCCATGATCACTCCTTATTGAGTGAACGGTCAAAATGTTCAGGGTTTCCATATTCCGAACAAAGGTGATGAGTTCTTCAGGGGTGTCACTCTTAGAACGGAGAAACATTACCCAAGTGAAGCGAGAGAATTCATCAACTATGACCAACGTATATTTCTTTCCAACGATGGATTGTTTGTTAACAGGGCCAAACAAATCCATATAGAGTAGTTGTAGAGGAGATGACACTGAAGAAACTTGCTTTGATTTAAAGCTTGCTTTGGTCTGCTTCCCTTTTTCACACGCTGAACATAAAGACTCTTTGGCGTATGAATGCTGAGGTAGACCAGTGACTAACTCTTTTGAAGAAAGAGTGTTCAGTGTCTTGAAATTTAGATGAGATAGCCTCTTATGCCATAGCCAGTTGACATCAGATGAGGCCTTTGAGAAGAAACAGGAGTTCTCAGTGGTTGTTGAGTCCATGTTTATTACATAAACATTTTCCAAACGATAACCGTTGAGAGCTATCTTCTCCTTTTTGTCAGCGATAAAGCAGGATTCCTTGGTAAAGATTACTTTGTTATCCATGTCGCAAAGCTGACTGATGCTTAGAAGATTATGCTTCAGCCCTTCAACATATGCGACTCTTCTGAAGGAGGTTGTACCATTTGAAAGTACACCATACCCTCGGGTATGTCCTTTTCCATTTCCACCGAAAGTCACAGAGGGACCCTACTCTTCCTTGTATTCAGCGAGCAGGCTTTTCTTTCCAGTCATGTGTCTAGAGCATCCGCTATCGAGATACCAGATACCCTTCTTAACCTGCAATACAAAGGAAGATTAGTTTTTCTTGGGTACCCACTTGACCATGTATACACATTTGTCAGTGGAAGTAGTTGGAATGGAAGATTCAGCAGTCTTCGCAGCATTTGAAGATTCAGCTTTGTCTTTCTTCACTTTGGTTAATTTCTTAACTTCAGTGGTAGGATTCACCTTGACCTGATTTGCACCAGGGTTGGTCTTCTTTGCCTTGGGGGCAATCTTCACCTTAGCTATCTTTTCAGCTTTGGTGGCTGTGGGACACTTACTAGCAATATGATCGGTAAGTCCACAGTGATAACATTTCCTATAACTAAAAATAGTTCTAGGACCATTTGAATGCTGAGCTTTTGATTTCGAATTAGAAGTGCCAGCACCAAGTAAACTATTGGCTTTAGAAATGGGACGAACATTCAGTTCTTCAGATTTCTTACCAAGGACATCCACTCTGAGTCTAGGAGTAGATCGCTGAATAGATCCAGAGATCTGCTTCCTTGATCCAGGGGGATGAGCCACTGAAGCTTTAGAAGCATTCAGCTTTGGTACTAAGGTACCCTTCTGAGGATTCTGGTAAATAACAATTCCTTTACCTTTGTCTTTAGAGACAGAGGTAGGTTTTGAATAAACCATTTTCTCCTTGCCTTTTGAGGAGGTAGGAGCTTCCTCAGGGATTGGTGTAATGGACGAGGAGCACTGAGAAGATGAAGTATCAGCGACTGAGGATACGAATGTTCCAAATTTAAGCATTGAACGCTCAGTGGTTGGTTTTGGAGTATCATATTTGTAACCCAAACCACGTTTATCACTTAGGGGAATCTGAGACTTTATTATCTCAGTGATCTTTGTTGAAGAATTACACCATCCTTCAACAGTAGCTTTTTCAGCTTTTAATGCAGCGATAGCTTCTACTCGTTCGATTTTGACTAGCTGAGTTAAATATACTTGATCTTTAAAATCTTCTTCAATTTTAGAAAGCTTTTCTATTTGAAGGTGGCAGTTTTTAAGCTTTTCAGCAAGATCAAGGTTTTGGTTTTCAACCACAATTTTGCCGTTCATGGCTTCGTATAAACTTCTAGTCAAGAGATCGATCTTACGGAGACTATCAGCTTCATCAATATTTGCAATATTGGTAAAGAAGGAAGGTGATACCTGAATAGCAGATGTTGAAGTGGAGGGAATGTCTGAACTTTCTTCCTCTTCTTCAATCTTGGCCATAAGACATAGATTTGCTTCATCATCTTCAGAGTCAGATGATGATGCTTCTTCATCAGAAGCAGCCCAATCATAGTTAGCCATCAGGCCTTTATTCTTCTTCTTAAAGCTTTTCAGCTTAGCATATTTTTCTTTCAGCTTTGAATATTTGTCATCTTTATTCCTTGGAACAAAGGATTTCTTTGTAAAAGTTGAGGGTCTAGAAACTTTCTTAGACCTGCACTCGTTAGCGAAATGTCCTGTCTTTTCGCAGTTAAAACAAGTAGCAGTAGCCTTATCAACAAAAGCTGATGATCTAGGCTTGTCAGTTATGGAAAGAGGTTTGTTCTTTCTAAACATTTTCTTTTTGGCAAATCTCCTGAACTTCTTAGTTAGGAGAGCCAAAGATTCATCATCATCTGAATAATCAGAATCTGATGACCTTTCAGAGTTACTTTCTAACTCAGTGATAGTGACCGAGGGTCGCTGAGTAGAAGGTTCCTCTGAGATTAAAGCAACAGGGGTGCTTTTGGAATCTTTTACGAGATTCTTCTTAAGATGGCTCGATTGCTCATGATTCAACAACGTGCCATATAAGGTTGAAAGGGTCATTGATTTTAGATCCTTTGACAGCTTGAGACACATAGCATAATTGTCCCAACTTTCAGGTAAACATTCTAGAAACTTTGTCAGTACTTCAAAGTTAGAATATTCCTTACCAACAGTTTTCAGATCTATAATTAAACAATTAAAACGTTGGTGAACTTCAGAGAGAGATTCATTCTTACCAGAAATGAAGCTTTCGTATTGTCTTACCAGGTTGATCTTTCTTGAGTCCTGGACTTCATACGTTCCTTCATACTGAACACATATTGTGTCCCACATGGCTTTTGATGTTTTCAGATTCATGACGGAATGGTAGACTTCGTCAGGAAGAGCCATGGATAGTATGGATCTGGCTTTTGTATCTATAGCCACTTTCTTCTTATCTTCGTCAGTCCATTGAAAGATTTCTTTAGGTACCAGCCTTTCTGGAATAGCAGGTCTATTCTCAGCGGCTGGAACAGCAGCATCAATTCTTACAGGGATGAATGGACCATTCTCGAGATAGTAAGGCATAGTAGGGTCTACACCTTCTAAGAAGAGTGTCATCCTATTTTTCCATAAGTTGAAGTTATCTTTGGAAAATCTAGGGGGTTTAGCAAGAGAACCATTGTCTATATAATTTGTGTTTGTGTTGGTGGCCATTTTCAGATAATAGCAAGGAAGAGAAATATCTTAGATTAGATCTTGTTTATGGGATTAAACAAATCCGCTCTGATACCACTTGTTGGTCCCGAAGGCCTATACAAGTTTGTAGAAGGGGGGGGGGGGGTTGAATACAAACACACAGATTTTACTTTTCTAAATTGTTTATTGATAAATCATTAACAATTTACAGCTTGTTGCAGAAACAAGATTAAGGATAAACCTAAATCTAAACAAGTTGGAACACTAAGGTTTCTTGCACTAAGAGAGATAAGGAAATTACTAATAATAACCTATCTTGAGATAAGAGATTGAACTTGTCCAGAGTTAGCAAGTTACTTCAGATGAAGTGGGTTCATCTCTTTATATACTGCATGCATTTAATGCAAGTCAGTATACACTTTACACGTGTCATCAGCTGGTTGGTTGCATGTCATTGACCTTGGTTGACAACCTTAGTAGCCGCATGGATGAACAGTGTAGTATCAGAGTGGTTGTACGATTTCAGACAGTCGGAGGTTCTTTTCTGACATTTCGTACGGAGTCGTGCAAAGGGGGTTAAGACAAAAGTACTTTGTACGGAGGACTTCATGATCAGCTTTCGTTGATTCAGAGCATTATCATTTTCTATTCAGCGAATGATAAAGTTCAGCGATAGCTGAAGTCTTGTACTTGATACTTCACGTTGAGTGGACAAATCTGAGTCTTCGCTGATCCGCATCAGTTCATTAGGAGACTTGTCGCTGGTTCTTGAGCTTGATCTTCGACTTCAGCGTAGAACCTTTGTTGACGTGAAACTTGTCTTCAGGGATCATAAGTAAACAACTAACTTATCAGCGATCATCATAATGACTGAACAAACTCAGAGCATTTATGGTGAACAGTGTTCGCTGAATGTTTAATTTAAAGAGCGAGAGTTCCTATCAGCGGTACTGTAAGATCTTAGTACTTATCAGCGATAGTGAAACTCTGATACATATTGTTTACTTACAATTTTCACTAAGTATATAAGAGAGGGTCATTATCAAATCACTGAGGGTTTGGATCAACAATTAAATGACAAGAATTAAAGACAATAAAGTAAATGACATAAGAGTAAAGAGGAATGTAAGTGCATAAAGATGATTGTAAGAAGTAGGAAGAATTTAAGGAGAAAAGAGAGGAATAAAAGTACTAAAATTAAGATATTTAATTAAGAGCTTGAAAGCAAAAGGAAATATAGGTGGAGCTGATCTAAGATCAGCTCCAAGGTGTGTCTAAAAAAAGAACCCAAGGCCCTCTATTTATAGTACAAAAGAGGAACCAAAAGTGTAAATGCATCAACTAATTAATTAGGAATGAACTACTAGTTTAAGTAAACTAACTAGAAAGTACATAGGACCATTAGATTACAACTATAAAGTACAATCGGTTGTTACATGGCTTTATCCATTGGTTAACAAAAAGACTGTTTCCAATCCAATTTAATCATCTTCCAATTCCTCCTCTTCCAAAACTATCAGATCCATCCTCCGGTAATGCTGCAACATGACCTGTGTTCAAGAAAGATTTCCAAAATGGTACCAAAATTAGCCATTCATCTCAAATAACACAAGTAAATCACAAACCTTAGCTCCAACCTAATAAAATAGAAATGAAGTAATAAATGACTCAAATTGGGGTTTTAAAGTGCAAAATTCTATCTAAAATACTAAAAAGGAAGTGCTTAAGTACTCAAAATTGAGCACTTATCAGCTTGTTATAAAATTATTCTTATTATTGAAAATGTTATTAACTATATTTTTTGTAATTGTTTGTTTTAGGAGAAGTCTTTTGTGACGTTAAGGGGGCAAGTAAACTTGCTTAAAAAATCAATGAAAATTTACGCGCCAATCCCCTTCGCATGAGTATGTTTAAGGAGACGTGTTTTGGGAGATGGCTGGATTTCAATAATTTTCATGGAGATCCGATGTTAATTCATACAATGCTCCGGTATCAGATCCCATCAGAAATAAAATGCCGGAAATATTATTCCGCATAGGAGGTTATACTTTGCGTTTTAACAGAGTTGATTTCTGAATTTCACGTGTAACGACTCTAACACGAAGATTTGTTCAATGAAAAGATATTTTAAAATGACTGGTCTTGGAGAGATGAAGTACTTCTTCAGAGTTGAAGTAAACAAAGCTGGAAAGGAATCCACGTAAGTGAAGAGAAAAGTATGTAGAAGAAATGCAGCTTTGGAATGGAGAAGTGCAAAGCAATTAAGAATCTAAGGGTCCGTTTGGTTTGCAGGAATGGAATGGATTTTGGGGATTTGGATTTCAAATCCATTCCAATCCCGTGTATGGTTTGCAGAAAATCCTTCAAACATAGGATTTTGAAATCCCAAATTTCATAGGATTTTTTATATAATAATGTTTAAAAATATGTTAAGCATTTGATATTACATAAGTCAAGTTTTCGATGCAATCCTTGTTTCCTTAAGGTCCAAGAACACGAAGAATCTTTGCATGTGCAATTTGTTCAGAGAGTTGCGAGACACGTGTGGATTTGGTGGTGGCAGAGTCCGCCATTAGCATGTGAGATAGTGGCGGATCCAAAGCTAAAAATAAAGTTAAAAGAAGTGGGTAAAATGCAAGAGACATCAACCTACTTTAATAAATAAACAAAATATTTATTATAGCATTGTACATGCATTTCTTCTTATTTCAGCAATGTGTTTTCAATATTATTTCCTATTAAAGGATTGCACTTTGAAAAATCTATCGATTATAGCAATAAGAAACATGTTTATTTGAACTTGGATGACATGGCACAAAGTTATCACGTTGTTATGCCACGTCATCGTCCATGTCCGATGTCCACATGTAACGTATTGTAGATGGGTCATTTCTTATTACAACATTGTGCTTCCAAAATTGTCTTATTATCAAATAAAACAACATGCTCAAAACCAAACACAAAAAACAAAATGTGTGATCTCGAAAGAAAAAAAACGACATCCTGTTGTCTTCTTCAATATGTGATGGTATGCTTTGATTTTTGATTGTTGGTAGCGTCTAAAAACCAATGATCTCAAAAACAAAGAACAAAAGCAACCATTTACAGCAGCATGTTAACTTGCTTCAAGCATATTTACGGTAACTTACAACAACACATTTAGGTCAAGCATATTTACGGTAACTTACAACAACACATTTAGGTTAATTTCCAGTAACATGTTAACTTATAGCAACATGTTTATGTTAATTTACAGCAACATGTTAACTTACAGCATTCACAACAACATATTAACCCTTTATACTACATCATTTACACCAACATGTTAACCCTTTACTGTTACTATAAAATCGAACACAATCAAACCAAACAAGACTTGTTGTAAATAGCATGATCATAAACACAAGCCCAATCATGTCTGAGATATCAATTCAAACAGTATTATTACTAGTAATTAAAAACTATCAAAAACACAATGAGCTAAAAGAAATAAAAAAAAATCCATGTCAAACTTAACATCCATGAATTTTCCAGAAGGAAAGAAATTCTTTAACCATATCCAGAGGCAAAAATCATCTCCGTAGGTGTCGGTTTTCTATTTTATTGATTTTTAGCTTATTTATGATGTAGGCACGTAATTCCGTACATGAACAAGTAAGGAAAGCATATAATCACAATATGTGCATCGTTTAAAAAATAATTCACAATTTCGAACCATCAAATCAAAGTCAAAAGTAACAACATTAATTAAACATACCTAGGTTGTATCACAATGACCACTTCATCTAGGGTCTACACGAGCATTTGTTGGAATCTACATGAAAAGGAGATACAAACAACTTTCTCATGAGAAGGTATTTGAGAAAGGGAGAATCTCCCATATAGCACAAATAAGTGAGTGGTGCTGAGGGAATAGCACGTGTCAGAGAAATTTTGTTAAAATGACACCTATTTTCGCCACCCACCTTAGCCACGCGTCGGCGAAAAACTCATGTGGGACCCACCAACGACGTGGCCCAATAAGAGGGCGACATGTGGCACGCGTTGACAAAAAACTGACGTGTCATAACACTTGTCCTCTTGTCCCCACAGCAGTCACATCGGTGAAGAGCATGTGTCACGCATGTGTCACATCGATGAAATTTAGACCAATGGGAGCACGCCATGTGTCAAAGATTCTAACTTTGTCTCCGATTTGACATAAAGCTTGCCGATTTCAGCTGATTTGATACATGCTTCTTCCAAATGCTATGAGTTGAAACATTTGGTTCTTCCCAATGCAATAAATTGACTATACACCCGTTTTTTTTAAATGCCCGGTTTTTTTTCCAAATACCCGAATTTTGTAAAAAATATCCCATTATTTTCCAAAGAGCCGATTTTTTTTCCAAAGAGCCGATTTTTTTTCCAAATACCAATATTTTTTCCAAATTACCCGATTTTTTTTTCCAAACATCCGATTTTTTCCAAACACGCGGTTTTTGTTACAAAATACTCGATTTTTTCCAAATACCCGATTTTGTTCCAACCACCCGTGTTTTCCAAACACCCGATTTTTTTTTACCAAATACACGAATTTTTCCAAATACCCCATTTTTTGACCAAATATCGGGTTTTTCCAAATTACCCGATCCTTTTTCCAAATACCCGGTTTTTTCCAAATACGAGATTTTTTTTTACCAAAATACTAGTTTTTTTTTACCAAATACCAATATTTTTTAACTTATATATTTACCTTATTTGTAAACAACATTGATAAGCATGATTTAGTAAGCTGCAACAAAAACATCCATCTTACAACAAATAATGCATATCAAAAGCATACACTAAGGACCTATCCAAAAGTTAAAACTGTGTACCCAAATCCAAACCATGCCCTCATAAGCAAACAGCAAAATCATGTGCATCTTAACTATTTAATTCAAACAAAAGTGTATTGTTTTGGTCTACATTATACCTAAATACAATCATGGTGAGAATCATCAAGAATCCACTTGCAAATTCAGAAACTGAAATTGAATTATGCATCTTCAATGTATAAGACTCTTATTAAAACATGTATATATTGAATTAAGCAAAAAACATCGAGTGGTAAACATATGAACAACTTTGCAGATAAAAAACATAAATTGCAAAACCAGATTGAAAAATATATTAGAAACCCCAATAAGAGAGTAACTTAGAGGTGTGAGCACAGAAACCTAGTGATGGAGAAATCAGATCAAACTTGGTCAAAAGGCCTCAGTGAGTGAGTCTGCGAAATCTGTTAGAAGCAGAGAAGACTGAGATGAGAAATCGACTTTCAAAAACCTGGAGAAATAGAGTTTGAAAACGTGAAGAAGTAGAGAAAATAATCAAGCAAACCTGGAGATGAGAAATGGAGTATAGACTTGCAGATGTTGAACAAGCTGATGTCCCTGATACTAATGGCGAGTCTAACGACGGCTACGGTAGTGCGTGTGGGAGGGGAAAGCGGAGCGTACGTCAAGAGAGGAAAATCGAGTATTGTTAAAATGGAACCTATTTTTTGCACCCACCTTAGCCAACCGTCGGCAAAAAAACTCATGTGGGACCCACCAACGACGTGGCCCAATAAGAGGGCGATACGTGGCACCAAGTTGATAAAAAGCTGATGCGTCATAACACTTGTCCCCTTGTCCCCACAACAGTCACATCGGCTATGTGTCAGACATGTGTCACATCGGCAAAATTGGGACCAATGCGAGCACGCCACGTGTCAAAGATTCTTACTTTGTCTCTGATTTGTCATAAAGCTTACCGATTTCAGCTGATTTGACTCATGCTCCTTCCCAATGCTATGAGTTGACACGTTTGGTCTTTTCCAATGCAATGACTTGACCATACACCACTTTTTAATAAAATACCCGATTTTTTTTTTCAAATACCCAATTTTTTTTTAAAAATACCCGTTTTTTTCCAAATAGCCGATTTTTTTTACAAAGACTAGTATTTTTTCCAAATTACCCGAATTTTTTTCCAAATACCCGATTTGTTGACCAAATACAGACTTTTTACAAATTACCGGATATTTTTTTTCCAAATACCCGTTTTATTACAAATTACCCGATTTTCTTCCAAATACCCTATTTTCTTCCAAATACCCGCTTTTTTTAAACCAAATGCTAGTTTTTTTTTTACCAAAACCGTTGGATTTATGGCATTAAGGTTAATCCTTTGATGTTATAAATGAACCCAACAGATTATAAAAATAAACCAATATAATCTAGTAAAACTAAATATGACTATCGAGCTATACCTTGTATGGGAGTTTTTCAATGCAAACAAAAGGATTGATGCCTGCTCGATTGCAAAGATATCTCCAGTTACGTTGCTTTCAATTAACTGCGTCAGGTCAGGCACTGAAATTGATGATTGTGATAAGGGAAGCGTGTTTCTGCTAACTAAAAGGCTTATTCTCTCCAAGAGTATGTCACGCTCCTTCAAAGTGTCGAGAACTCGATTTAACAAACGAAATATATTGAAAAAGGAAAAAAAGAAACAAATCACTCAGTACAATATAAATGTAAATATTAAAAATGCCAATTTGCATATGTACTATATAGCAGGTCAATATTAAGTTATTTTTAAAATGCAAACATTGACATGCAATTATGCAAATTTGCATGAGTATTTGGCCATTTTAAAAGTGCCAAACAACAAGGTTTTCAAGATATGTTTATCATACATATCCCAGTGAGCAGTCTAAGCATAAGGTGTCTGCAGATACACTCCCATTCCATATCTATAATTTTTTGCAAAGAAGATTTTTTAATTGCGGAAGGAAGGCAATGCCAACACTTCACTCCATCACAGCCAACTTCCTCTACTCCCATCCCATTACATTCTAATGAACTCCCAGCAACCTCTTCCGAAGTAAAAAGAGCATCACATAATACTGCGTTGCTTACACTCTCTTCCTTGGTGGTGCTAACACAATTACTCCATATGTTATCTTCCAGCTTGAAATTACCAAGCCCATAAAAGCGTAGGGCCTCAAATAATCGCTCAGAACCACCGTTGTTGATAGAACGGCTTCGAGACAAGTCGCCAGGTTTTTGGCGGAGTGTAGCTCCCAAAAGTAGCTTACAGTTGATACAAGAAATCATATCCTCACTAGTAGACAATATTTTTTCAGCATCTCGTAGATGAAGATCAACTGCATCCCAATTTTGATGCTTTCGAGAGAGCTTTGTTGAAAATGACAACAAAAATTCAATCAGATACCTATTGACTTTAGAGTCGTCAACCAAGCACAAACATGGCAAGAATAAAAGTAGAAAAAGTGCATACCTAGAACAAAATCAAAAGCTAACTACGAAAATTGGCAAGCTGTGGATATTAGCGATCTGCCTCCCCCATTATAAAGTATCAATAGCTTCACATCGATTTCCAACAAGTTCATGAAGCGTTCCTACCTAATTTACATTATACAAAGATGTAGCAAGAATTTATATAGAATCAACAAATAGTTCGAACTCGGCATCAAACTAAGATATTGAAAAACTCACCGGCGGCTTGCTTTCGAGATAAGATCGAAGTACGTTCCAAGGAGTCAGAATATAGTCGTCAGTGTCACTTGAATCCTTATCAGATGGCCAATCACTCGAACCCTTGTCAGATGGCCAATCTACGCTTGGCACTGATGTATGGATGTAGAGCTTATCAATGAGAACTTTGTGATTCTGGCTGGAATGGTTTGTCGTGTATCCAAAATATTCCGAAAAAAAGTTTGGCACGCAAACCTTCGGCTCTTTTTGCATAAATAAGAGCCTAAAGAGAATAGATAAAGACTTAGCAGTTAGATATTTTGCATGAAATCAGTGGAAAGCTTTTTTGAAATGTACGGGTTTTATTCGGTGGTTAAATCGGTTTTCGATTTATTCGGTTATGGTTAATCGGTTTTCAAGTTCTTTTAAAATTAACCGATAACCAAAACAAATAAGGTTCGGTCTAATCGGTTTTGGTTTATTCGGTTTTCGGGTTAATCGGTTCGGTTACCGGTTAACCCGAATAAGGGTTTATATTTTTTCGTTGGACACTCAGCTTAAATAATTTTCTTAAACTAATTGTCCGTTGCTTTTAATATATAATTGTATCATACAATAATACTCAACAATTGACTTATATTTAGGAAAAAACACCATCTATCAACCAAATGACGTAAATTTTTTCAATGTGACATTGTAAATAAGACAAAAATCGTAATCTAAGTTATTTACAATCAATAAAAAAATATTATATAACAATAAAATATTAAAAATAATAATAATATTACATGTATCTAATTAATTTTTTATAAACATGAAATATATAAAATATTAGTAGAATGTGTTATTCGGGTTATTTGGTTTAACCGAATTAGAAAAAGTTAACCGAAAACCGAACCAAATAAGGATTCTTTTTAACCGAACCGTTTAACCCGAAACCGTTTAACCCAAGTGTCATTCGATTCGGGTGGGTTATTCGGTTTGGGTTATTTTTGACACCCCTGTTGAAATGAGTATAGAGGATGTTTATTATGTCAAGTGCAAGTGAACTTAAAAAATGTTTACATTAAGTACCTCAACCATGGATCCTCTTTCAGTCAACTTTTCACCTAAATCATAGTACACGTGTGCCACGGAGAACCCTGATTTGCTAGATAGAGGATCCTAGAATAAGACGCGGTGGAAATAAGGTCAGCATATGTATGATAAATTCTGGAGGCAATCACAAAATATAATTGAAGGCTCATACACTCTTAATGAGATCAAAAGCAGTCTTCTTTACGTAGTCTATTGTCAAGAGCGGTTGGATACACGGGGAGGAAAGGGTTGACATAACCAGAAATTCAACTTCAAATAACGGGTCACTTTGCTTTAATAATTTCTCCCTAATCTTAGTGAGCTCACCAATGAGACTTCTCGAGTTCCAAAGCAGCTTCAAGCACTTCTCCAAAGGAATATTGTGCAACTAAAACGATAGACTCCTCACCCTAAAGATGGTTCTATGGAAATCCATGTAGTATTGTAATCATAGAACATTAGATACACAAGTATCGTAACAAATAACAAGAAAATATTTTAACCAAGAAAACAAACCTTGAGCGATAGGAAATCTAGAGCATGGTAGAGCAAGGTGAGACTCTTTGGATACATCTTATGGGTTTTTACTAACTGTGTCCACTTGATTACAACAACCCAAATATCTTTAAATATTCGTTGTTTGAACCATGAAAAATAAAAATAATAGGAGACTAGCAACTGTCGGCGAAAAACTCATGTGGGACCCACCAACGACGTGGCCCAATAAGAGGGCGACATGTAGCATCGAGTTGACAAAAAGTTGACGCGTCATAACACTTGTCCCCTTGTCCCCACAGCAGTCACATCGGCGAAAAATATGTGTCAGACATGTGTCACATCGGCAAAATTGGGACCAATGGGAGCACGTCACGTGCCAAAGATTCTTACTTTGTCTCCGATTTGTCATAAAGCTTACCGATTTCAGCTGATTTGACTCATGCTCCTTCCCAATGCTATGAGTTGACACATTTGGTCCTTCCCAATGCAATGACTTGACCATACACCCGTTTTTTTCCAAATAGCCGATTTTTTTACAAATACCCAAGTTTTTTCCAAAAACCAGTATTTTTTACAAATTACCCGATTTGTTGACCAAATACCGACTTTTTACAAATTACCCGATATTTTTTTCCAAATACCCGATTTTGTTCCAAACGCCCGATTTTTTTACCAAATACCCCATTTTTTTGACCAAATACCGATTTTTTACAAATTACCCGATTTTTGACCAAATACCGGTGGGGCAAGCGGAGCGCACGTCAAGAGAGGAAAATCGAGTATTGTTAAAATGACACCTATTTTTGCCACCCACCTTAGACCATCGGCGAAAAACTCATGTGGGACTACCGGCGACGTGGCCCAAAAAGAAAGCGACGTGGCCCAAAAAGAAGGCGACACGTGGCACCGAGTAGACAAAAAAAAATGACGCGTCATAACACTTGTCCCCTTGTCCCCACATCAGTCACATCGGCGAAAAGCATGTATCAGACATGTGTCACATCGGCGAAATTGGAACCAATGGGAGCACGCCACGTGTCAAAGATTCTTACTTTATCTCTGATTTGACATAAAGCTTACCGATTCAGCTGATTTGACACATGCTCCTTCCCAATGCTATGACTTGACACATTTGGTCACTCCCAATGCAATTACCGAAGTTTTTTCCAAATACCAGTATTTTGTTACCAATTACCCGATTTTTTTCCAAATACCCGATTTGTTGACCAAATAACGACTTTTTACATATTACCCGATTTTTTTCCCAAATACCGGTTTTTTACAAATTACCCGATTTTTGACCAAATGCCGGTGGGGAAAGCAGAGCGTACATCAAGAGAGGAAAATCGAGTCTTGTTAAAATGGCACCTATTTTTGTCACCCACCTTAGCCAACCATCGGCAAAAAAACTCATGTGGGTCGTTGGCCCAAAAAGAAGCTGACACGTGGCATCGATCGAGTTGACAAAAAAATGACGCGTCATAACACTTGTCCCCTTGTCCCCACATCAGTCACATTGGCGAAAAGCATGTGTCAGACATGTGTCACATCGGCGAAATTAGGACCAATGGGAGCACGCCACATGTTAAAGATTCTTACTTTGTCTCCGATTTGACATAAACAGTCGCGGATGCCTATAAGGGCTACAGGTGGGCCCTGTGCTTTTGTGGGTAATTAGAAGGCCAACTTTAAGATGTTATATGTGTCTTTTATTTATCTTTTCATTTGCCGTGCACTCTAGTTCTCTCCCTAATTCAGGTCTTAAACTCTTTAGTCTCCACACGTCATCAAGGCTACTTCTATCTTAATGGTATTTTTATTTCTTCAAATTTCAATGTTATTTTTTATTTCTTAATGTTTCAATCTTATTTCTCCACAAAAATCATTCTAGGACATTTCCATTGGTGATTACCGACATCATCCACAAAATACCAACGGTTCGGGTGATCGCCCACGGATCACCCACAAATTTCATGGATAATCTGTCACTTATCTGAATTTTCTAACAACAATTTATCCACCAACTTTTGTGACGGTTTTAGAACGAATCACCCCTTTAGCGATGGATCTCCCGAAGGTAAAAGTCTTCCATTTAGTAATGTTTGATTTATTGTCATGATGATTTAGATTTTAGAAAACATAGGTTGTCCATATTTAGCAAATTCTTGAAAAATACAATGATGATATTATATTCTCTATGACTTAAATCAAAAGAGACAGTTTTATATGACTTAATTTTATAGCACCATACAATTCTACGTCCTATATAAAATGTTTATTTGACATTTTAAGGCGTCTTAACAAGTTTTTTAGGACACTTTTGAGGAAAGTCCTACGGATACATATCTTTATAGGACTCTTGTTTTATAAGACACGTTTTAAAAAATATGCTAAGTTTTTTTGTTAAGACGCTCGAAAATGCTCTATAAACTTATTGCATCACTTTTACATCAGACGTACAAATGTTTTCTCCTATAACTGAAGTCCGATAAAAACAATCTATTTAGATATCTAAACATTTTTAAGGTCCTCTAGATCCAAAAATTTTGTAGTGTTGAAATACTGTCCAAGGGTTTTTTAAAGAAAAATATGTTAGTTTTTCTCAATATCCCCAATAAACTTATGTAATACATTTGTATAAAGGATTATGTTCGGCCCCCGAGATTCGAAGGTTTGTGTTCCGCCCCTGGACATAAAGCTTACCGATTCAGCTGATTTGACACATACTCCTTCCCAATGCTATGAGTTGACACATTTGGTCCTTCTGAATGCAATGACTTGACCATACACCCGATTTTTATAAAAATACCTGATTTTTTCCCGAATACCCGATTTTCTAAATAGCCGATTTTTTTTCCAAATAGCCGATTTTTTTCCAAATACCGGTATTCTTTACAAATTACCCAAATTATTTTACAAAATACGCGGCTTTTTTCCAAATACCCGATTTGTTAACCAAATACCGACTTTAGAGAAATTACCAGATTGGTTTTTCTAAATACCCGATTTTTTTACAAAATACTCGATTTTTTCCAAATACCCGGTTTTGTTCCAAACACGTGATTTTGTTCCAAACACGTGATTTTGTTCCAAACACCCGGTTTTTTTACCAAGTACACGATTTTTTCCAAATACCCCATTTTTTACCAAATACCCGTTTTATTACAAATTACCCGATTTTCTTCCAAATACTCGTTTTTTTTACCAAATACTAGTTTTTTTTTTTACCAAAATCGTTGGATTTATGGCATTAAGGTTAAGCCTTTGATGTTATAAATGAACCCAAAAGATTATAAAAATGTACCAATATAATCTAGTAAAACTAAATATGACTATCGAGCTATACCTTGTATGGGAGTTATTCAATGCAAACGGTCGCAAAGGATTGATGCCTGCTCGATTGCAAAAATATCTCCAGTTACGTTGCTTTCAATTAACTGCGTCACGTCAGGCACTGAAATTGATGATTGTGATAGGGGAATCGTGTTTCTGCTAACTAACAGGCTCATTCTCTCCAAGAGTATGTCACGCTCCTTCAAAGTGTCGAGAACTCGATTCAACAAACGAAAGATATTGAGCGAGGAAACAAAGAAACAAATCACTCTGTAAAATATAACATGTACATATTAAAAATGCCAATTTGCAAACAATCACTATGTACTATATAGCAGGTCCATATTAAGTTGTTTTTAAAATGCAAACATTGACATGAAATTATGCAAATTTGCATGAGTATTTGTCCATTTTAAAAGTACCAAACAACAAGGTTTTCAAGATATTTTTATCATACATATCCTAGTGAGCAGTCTAAGCATAAGGTGCCTGCAGATACACTCCCATTCCATATCTATAATGCATTGCAAATACGATTTTTTAATTTCCGAAGGAAAGCAATGCCAACACTTCACTCCATCACAGCCAACTTCCTCTACTGCCTTCTCATGACATTCTTCTGAACTCCCGACAACCCTTTCGAAGTAAAAAGAGAATCAAATAATATTGCGTTGCTTACACTCTCTTCCTTGGTGGTGCTAACACAATTACTCCATATGTTATCTTCCAGCTTGCCTTTACCAAGCCCATTAAAGCGTAGGGCCTCAGATAATCGCTCAAAACCACCGTTGTTGATAGAACGGCTTCGAGACAAGTCGCCATATTTTTGGCGGAGTGTAGCTCCCAAAAGTAGCTTACAGTTGATACAAGAAATCATATCCTGACTACTAGACAATATTTTCTCAGCATCTCGTAGATGAAGATCATCTGCATCCCAATTTTGATGCTTTCAGGAGAGCTTTGCTGAAAATGACAACAAAAATTCAATCGGATACCTATTGACTTTAGAGTCGTCAACCAAGCACAAACATGGCAAGAATAAAAGTAGAAAAAGTGCATACCTAGAACAAAATCAAAGCTAACTACGAAGATTGGCAAGCGGTGGATATTAGCAATCTGCCTCCCCCATTCTACAGTATCAATAGCTTCACATCGATTTCCAACAATTTCATGAAGCGTTCCTACCTAATTTACATTATACAAAGATGTAGAAAGAATTTATATAGAATTAACAAATAGTTCGAACTCGGCGTCAAACTAAGATATTGAAAAACTCACCTGGAGCTTGCTTTGGAGATAAGATCAAAGTACTTTCCAAGGAGTCAGAATATAGTCGCCAGGGTCACTTGAATCCTTATCAGATGGCCAATCCCTTGAACCCTTGTCAGATTGCCAAGCTACACTAGCCACTGTGTGAGTCCATGATCTTCAACAATTCAAGTAATATGTAACAAGATTAGTAGAAGAAGGACTAATTGTTTATTGAAAAGGAAATCTAATCTAGAGAGAACACAAGTTGGTTTGAAGGCTACATTGTGAATTATGAATTGTTACTTACAAAATTACATTACAAGTCCTATTTATACTCCCCTTCCCTTGTTACAACAAGTAAGCCCAAGCCCATTTACATGTCAAAGCCCATTAGGCCCAAATCTATTACTTTACAAAACTTTCTAATTAATTAGGACAACTTAAATGTCCTAACATTATCCCCCTAAAGTTTTGGAAAGTAAATCATCTTCAAGCATTTGACTCCTCTCCCCCTTGATTTTCTTGTCAAACTTTAGCGGTGCATTCTTCAAATGTAGGCTCGGCTCCCCCTTGAAAGTTGCTCTTATTCATCATATTTTCAACCTTGAAAAATCAGATTCAATGTACTCCATAACCCCGACTAAGTGCACGAAAGACATCTCCAAAATGTAGAAACTCGAGTTTGTTCCGATAAGCCCACAAGAATGATAACGATTGAGTTTTGAGTGATAAGCCAAATGCATTCTTAGTGTAAAACAAAGAATCCGTCATTGGACCACGAGGTGAGTAGGAATTCGGCTTAAGAGCTTGGTCCGAATTTGCTCGAAGGAGGAACGGTAAAAACACGCGCTACTCGGTAGGGATTTCGAGGATTCGAACACAAATCGATGTCGTGGAGATGGATTTGTGACAAACAAAATGTAGGAGTGATGCCACACGAGTTCCGTTAGCAAAAATATGAACTTTAACGAATTTAACGGAATCTGGACCAAAAATGTTAGAAAACTAACTGGCCACTAACTGAACAGTTAGTACTATTCAACATCTTCACCAAAATCAACTTCACGTACTGTTGATTTCAACACAATATTTCTTTTGATTTCCATGTTCAAAACTCCTTTGAAACAATTTCTTAGCCTCCATTGATCATCAAGGAACGATTTTCAAGAAGAAATAGGATCATGCAACGTGAAAACATACGCCGGCGATCTAACAACTTTTTCCGGCGAGTAACCAACGTTTTTCGGCAACGGTTTCCAACAACCAAAAGAAATATCGATTTCTTGCTAGAATTTTACACCAAACAATTTCTGGATAAACATAACACCATAACGAACAGATCTGTGAAGGAAAGATTGCAGAACTTTGACAGAAATCATGCAATTCCGATGAATACGTTTTTCCGGCGAGGATTCCGGCGAGATGTAATTTTCAAATCTGTGAACCTCCAACAACTCTAAGGATCTGAATTCTTGCTGGAATTTCATGTTTATTGATTACAAACAGATTGAAAATAATAGTCTAACAGATCTGAGGAGGATTAATTCACACAAATCAGTAACTCCGGAGAACCTCCGTCCAATACCGTTTTTCCGATGGAAAAACTTGCTGTCGACATTTCAGCAATCAAAACACTCTGAATTCTTGCCAAAATTAGATCTGAGAATAGCTAGCTGATCGAAATCAATACATAGATTGTATTGTGGAAGAAAAATCGATCAAACCTTCCAAGAATTGAAGATCAATCGATAAACACCGAATAAATCCATACCGAATAGAAAAATTGAATTCAATGATTTATTGATGAAATTCATATCTGAAACCTGTTTCTCGCTTCAAAATCATATACAAACAGATCTGAGTAGGTAGAATCGATTCATGCACCAAAAATCGTCCGGATCTTGAGAATTTTCGCGAAGAACACCGAATACTCTCAAAAATTTCGAAAATCGTCAAAACTTGTCGAAATTCGATTCTAAAAATTGGAGATGATCTGGAATCGAATAACGAGCAAATCTTCAAGAGCATAAGAGATTTGAGCAAACTTACATGTAGATCGGGCAAAAATACTTGAAATGTCGAGATCCGATGATCGTATCGAGAAAGATTCATCGATTTGGCTCTGATACCAATTGTGAGTCCATGATCTTCAACAATTCAAGTAATATGTAACAAGATTAGTAGAAGAAGGACTAATTGTTTATTGAAAAGGAAATCTAATCTAGAGAGAACACAAGTTGGTTTGAAGGCTACATTGTGAATTATGAATTGTTACTTACAAAATTACATTACAAATCCTATTTATACTCCCCTTCCCTTGTTACAACAAGTAAGCCCAAGCCCATTTACATGTCAAAGCCCATTAGGCCCAAATCTATTACTTTACAAGTTATTCCTAAAGGGATCTAGATTCTCTCATAACTAAGAACTAGACATGCCTATTTATACCCATAACATACAAGGTATAAAGGCAAAGCTAACAAATACAATACATTGACTTTACAGTAAATCTTGAATACAACAATGCTCTAACACACTGATGTATAGATGTAGAGCTTATCAGTGACAACTTTGTGATTTTAGCTGGAATGGTTAGTCGTGTATCAAAAATATTCCGAAAAAAGTTTGGCACGCAAACCTTTGGCTCTTTTTGCATAAATAAGAGCCTAAAGAGAATAGATAAAGACTTTGCAGTTAGATATTTTGCATGAAATCAGTGGCAAGCTTCTTTGAAATGTACGGGTTTTATTCGGTTGGTTAAATCGGTTTTCGATTTATTCGGTTTTGGTTAATCGGTTTTCAAGTTCTTTTAAAATTAACCGATAACCAAAACAAATAAGGTTCGGTCTAATCGGTTTTGGTTTATTCGATTTTTAGGTTAATCGGTTGGTTAAACTGAACAAGGGTTTATATTTTTTCGTTGGACACTCAGTTCAAATATTTTTCTTAAATTAATTGTCCGTTGCTTTTAATATATAATTGTATCATACAATAATACTCAACAATTGACTTATATTTAGGAAAAAACACCATCTATCAACCAAATGACGTTATTTTTTTCAATGTGACCTTGTAAATAAAGCAAAAATCGTAATCTAAGTTATTTACAATCAATAAAATATTATTATATAACAATAAAATATTTAAAAAAAATATATATTACATGTATATAATTAATTTTTTATAAACATGAAATATATAAAATATTAGTAGAATGTGTTATTCGGGTTATTCGGTTTAACCGGATTAGAAAAAGTTAACCGAAAACCGAACCAAATAAGGATTATTTTTAACCGAACCGTTTAACCCAAGTGTCATTCGGTTCGGGTGGGTTATTCGGTTTGGGTTATTTTTGACACCCCTGTTGAAATAAGTATAGAGGGTGTTTATTATGTCAAGTGCAATTGAACTTGAAAAATGTTTACATTAAGTACCTCAACCATGGATCCTCTTTCAGTCAACTTTTCACCTAAATCATAGTACACGTGTGCCACGGAGAACCCTGATTTGCTAGATAGAGGATCCTAGAATAAGACGCGGTGGAAATAAGGTCAGCATATGTATGATAAATTCTGGATTCAATCACAAAATATAATTGAAGGCTCATACACTCTTAATGCGATCAAAAGTAGTCTTCTTTACGCCGTCTATTGTCAAGAGCGGTTGGGTACACGGGGAGGAAAGGGTTGACATAACCAGAAATTCAACTTCAAAAAACGGGTCACCTTGCTTTAATAACTTCTCCCTAATCTTAGTGAGCTCACCAATGAGACTTCTCGAGTTCCAAAGCATCTTCAAGCACTTCTCCGAAGGAATATTGTGCATCGAAAACGATAGACTCATCATCCTAAAGATGGTTCGATGGAAATCCATGTAGTCGTGTAATCATAGAACATTATATACACAAGTATCGTAACAAATAACAAGAAAATATTTTAACCAAGAAAACAAACATTGAGCGATAGGAAATCTAGAGCAAGGTGAGACTATTTGGAGACATCTTATGAGTTTTTACTAACTCTGTCCACTTGATTACAGCAACCCAAATATCTTTAAATATTCGTTGTTTGAACCATGAAAAATAATAGGAGACTAGTAACTGTCGGCGAAAAACTCATGTGGGACCCACCAACGACGTGGCCCAATAAGAGGGAGACATGTGGCATCGAGTTGACAAAAAGCTGACGCGTCATAACACTTGTCCCCACAGCAGTCACGTCTGTGAAAAATATGTGTGAGACATGTGTCACATCGGCGAAATTGGGACCAATGGGAGCACGCCACGTGTCACAGATTCTTACTTTGTCTCCGATTTGTCATAAAGCTTACCGATTTCAGCTGATTTGACTCATGCTCCTTCCCAATGCTATGAGTTGACACATTTGGTCCTTCCCAATGCAATGACTTGACCATACACCCGATTTTTTTTAAAAATACCCGATTTTTTTTCCAAATACCCGAATGTTTTAAAAAAAATCCATTTTTTTCCAAATAGCCGATTTTTTTACAAATACCCAAGTTTTTTCCAAATACCAGTATTTTTTACAAATTACCCGAATTTTTTCCAAATACCCGATTTGTTGACCAAATATCGACTTTTTCCAAATTACCCGATTTTTTTTCAAATACCCGATTTTGTTCCAAACACACGATTTTTTTTACCAAATACACCATTTTTTGACCAAATACCGGTTTTTTACAAACTACCCGATTTTTGACCAAATATCGGTGGGGAAATCGAGTATTGTTAAAATGGCACCTATTTTTGCCACCCACCTTAGCCAACCATCGGCGAAAAACTCATGTGAGACCCACCAGCGACGTGGCCCAAAAAGAAGGTGACACGTGGCACCGATCGAGTTGACAAAAAAATGACGCGTCATAACACTTGTCCCCTTGTCCGCACATCAGTCACATCGGCGAAAAGCATGTGTCAGACATGTGTCACATCGGCGAAATTGGGACCAATGGGAGCACGCCACATGTTAAAAGATTCTTACTTTGTCTCCGATTTGACATAAAGCTTACCGATTCAGCTGATTTGACACATGCTCCTTCCCAATGCTATGTGTTGACACATTTGGTCCTTCCGAATTCAATGACTTGACCATACACCCGGTTTTTTTTATAAAAATACCTGATTTTTTCACGAAAACCCGATTTTCTTAAAAAATAGCTGATTTATTTTTCCAAATAGACGATTTTTTTCCACATACCCGATTTTTTTCCAAATACCGGTAATCTTTACAAATTACCCGAATTGTTTTACAAAATACGCGACTTTTTTCCAAATACCCGATTTGTTAACCAAATACCGACTTTTTACAAATTACCGTATTTTTTTCTTCTAAATATCCGATTTTTTTACAAAATACTCGATTTTTTTCCAAATACCCGGTTTTGTTCCAAACACGTGATTTTGTTCCAAACACCCGGTTTTTTTACCAAGTACACGAATTTTTCCAAATACCCCATTTTTTACCAAATACCCGTTTTATTACAAATTACCCGATTTTCTTCCAAATACCCGTTTTTTTAAACCAAATACTAGTTTTTTTTTTTACCAAAACCGTTGGATTTATGGCATTAAGGTTAAGCCTTTGATGTTATAAATGAACCCAACAGATTATAAAAATGTAACAATATAATCTAGTAAAACTAAATATGACTATCGAGTTATACCTTGTATGGGAGTTTTTCAATGAAAACGGTCGCAAAGGATTGATGTCTGCTCGATTGCAAAAATATCTCCAGTTACGGTGCTTTCAATTAACTGCATCACGTCAGGCACTGAAATTGATGATTGTGATAGGGGAAGCGTGTTTCTGCTAACTAACAGGCTCATTCTCTCCAAGAGTATGTCACGCTCCTTCAAAGTGTCGAGAACTCGATTTAACAAACGAAAGATATTGAGCGAGGAAACAAAGAAACAAATCACTTTGTACAATATAACATGTACATATTAAAAATGCCAATTTGCAAACAATCACTGTGTACTATATAGCAGGTCCATATTAAGTTGTTTTTAAAATGCAAACATTGACATGAAATTATGCAAATTTGCATGAGTATTTGTCCATTTTAAAAGTGCCAAACAACAAGGTTTTCAAGATATTTTTATCATACATATCCTAGTGAGCAGTCTAAGCATAAGGTGCATGCGGATACACTCCCATTCCATATCTATAATGCATTGCAAATACGATTTTTAATTTTTGAAGGAAAGCAATGCCAACACTTCACTCCATCACAACCAACTTCCTCTACTGCCTTCCCATGACATTCTTCTGAACTCCCGACAACCTCTTCCGAAGTAAAAAGAGCATCACATAATATTGCGTTGCTTACACTCTCTTCCTTGGTGGTGCTAACATAATTACTCCATATGTTATCTTCCAGCTTGCCTTTACCAAGCCCATTAAAGCGTAGGGCCTCAGATAATCGCTCAGAACCATCGTTGTTGATAGAACGGCTTCGAGACAAGTCGCCATATTTTTGGCGGAGTGTAGCTCCCAAAAGTAGCTTACAGTTGATACAAGAAATCATATCCTCACGACTAGACAATATTTTTTTTAGCATCTCGTAGATGAAGATCAACTGCATCCCAATTTTGATGCTTTCGAGAGAGCTTTGCTGAAAATGACAACAAAAATTCAATCGGATACCTATTGACTTTAGAGTCGTCAACCAAGCACAAACATGGCAAGAATAAAAGTAGAAAAAGTGCATACCTAGAACAAAATCAAAGCTAACTACGAAGATTGGCAAGCGGTGGATATTAGCAATCTGCCTCCCCCATTCTAAAGTATCAATAGCTTCACATCGATTTCCAACAATTTCATGAAGCGTTCCTACCTAATTTACGTTATACAAAGATGTAGAAGGAAATTTATATAGAATTAACAAATAGTTCGAACTCGGCGTCAAACTAAGATATTGAAAAACTCACCTAGAGCTTGCTTTGGAGATAAGATCGAAGTACTTTCCAAGGAGCCAATCCCTTGAACCCTTGTCAGATTGCCAAGCTACACTAGCCACTGATGTATGGATGTAGAGCTTATCAGTGACAACTTTGTGATTCTAGCTGGAATGGTTTGTCGTGTATCCAAAATATTCCGAAAAAAGTTTGGCACGCAAACCTTCGGCTCTTTTTGCATAAATAAGAGCCCAAAGAGAATAGATAAAGACTTTGCAGTTAGATATTTTGCATGAAATCAGTGGTAAGCTTCTTTGAAATGTACGGGTTTTATTCGGTTGGTTAAATCGGTTTTCGATTTATTCGGTTTTGGTTAATCGGTTTTCAAGTTCTTTTAAAATTAACCGATAACCAAAACAAATAAGGTTCGGTCTAATCGGTTTTGGTTTATTCGGTTGGTTAAACCGAATAAGGGTTAATATTTTTTCGTTGGACACTCAGCTCAAATAATTTTCTCAAATTAATTGTCCGTTGCTTTTAATATATAATTGTATCATACAATAATACTCAACAATTGACTTATATTTAGGAAAAAAAACTATCTATCAACCAAATGACGTTATTTTTTTCAATGTGACCTTGTAAATAAAGCAAAAATCGTAATCTAAGTTATTTACAATCAATAAAAAAATATTATATAACAATAAAATATTAAAAATAATAATAATATTACATGTATATAATTAATTTTTTATAAACTTGAAATATATAAAATATTAGTAGAATGTGTTATTCGGGTTATTCGGTTTAACCGGATTAGAAAAAGTTAACCGAAAACCGAACCAAATAAGGATTATTTTTAACCGAACCGTTTAACCCAAGTGTCATTCGGTTCGGGTGGGTTATTCGGTTTGGGTTATTTTTGACACCCCTGTTGAAATGAGTATAGAGGGTGTTTGTTATGTCAAGTGCAAGTGAACTTGAAAAATGTTTACATTAAGTACCTCAACCATGGATCCTCTTTCAGTCAACTTTTCACCTAAATCATAGTACACGTGTGCCACGGAGAACCCTGATTTGCTAGATAGAGGATCCTAGAATAAGACGCGGTGGAAATAAGGTCAGCATATGTATGATAAATTATGGATGCAATCACAAAATATAATTGAAGGCTCATACACTCTTAATGCGATCAAAAGCAGTCTTCTTTACGTCGTCTATTGTCAAGAGCGGTTGGGTACACGGGGAGGAAAGGGTTGACATAACCAGAAATTCAACTTCAAAAAACGGGTCACCTTGCTTTAATAATTTCTCCCTAATCTTAGTGAGCTCACCAATGAGACTTCTCGAGTTCCAAAGCAGCTTCAAGCACTTATCTGAAGGAATATTGTGCATCGAAAACGATAGACTCATCACCCTAAAGATGGTTCGATGGAAATCCATGTAGTCGTGTAATCATAGAATATTATATACACAAGTATCGTAACAAATAACAAGAAAATATTTTAACCAAGAAAACAAACCTTGAGCGATAGGAAATCTAGAGCATGGTAGAGCAAGGTGAGACTATTTGGAGACATCTTATGAGTTTTTACTAACTCTGTCCACTTGATTACAGCAACCCAAATATCTTTAAATATTCGTTGTTTGAACCATGAAAACTTATAGAAGACTAGTAACTGTCGGCGAAAAACTCATGTGGGACTCACCAACGACGTGGCCCAATAAGAGGGAGACATGTGGCATCGAGTTGACAAAAAGCTGACGCGTCAAAACACTTGTCCCCTTGTCCCCACAACAGTCACATCGACGAAAAATATGTGTCAGACATGTGTCACATCGGCAAAATTGGGACCAATGGGAGCACGCCACGTGTCACAGATTCTTACTTTGTCTCTGATTTGTCATAAAGCTTACCAATTTCAGCTGATTTGACTGATGCTCCCTCCCAATGCTATGAGTTGACACATTTGGTCCTTCCCAATGCAATGACTTTACCATACACCCGATTTTTTTTTAAAATACCCGATTTTTTTTTCAAATACCCTACTGTTTTAAAAAAAATCCGTTTTTTTTCAAATAGCCGATTTTTTTACAAATACCCAAGTTTTTTCCAAATACCAGTATTTTTTACAAAATACCCGATTTGTTGACCCAATATCGACTTTTTCCAAATTACCCGATTTTTTTTCCAAATAGCGGTTTTTTACAAACTATCCGATTTTTGACCAAATACCGGTGGGGAAAGCGGAACGTACGTCAAGAGAGGATAATCGAGTATTGTTAAAATGGCACCTGTTTTTGCCACCCACCTTAGCCAACCATCGGCGAAAAACTCATGTGAGACCCACCAGCGACGTGGCCCAAAAAGAAGGTGACACGTGGCACCGATCGAGTTGACAAAAAAATGACGCGTCATAACACTTGTCCCCTTGTCCCCACATCTGTCACATCGACGAAAAGCATGTGTCAGACATGTGTCACATCGGCGAAATTGGGACTAATGGGAGCACGCCACATGTTAAAAGATTCTTATTTTGTCTCCGATTTGACATAAAGCTTACCGATTCAGCTGATTTGACACATGCTCCTTCCCAATGCTATGTGTTGACACATTTGGTTCTTCCGAATGCAATGACTTGACCCCGATTTTTTATAAAAATACCTGATTATTTCCCGAATACTCGATTTTCTTAAAAAAATAGCTGATTTATTTTTCTAAATAGCCGATTTTTTTCCACATACCCGGTTTTTTTTTCCAAATACCGGTATTCTTTACAAATTACCCGAATTGTTTTACAAAATACGCGGCTTTTTTCCAAATACCCGATTTGTTAACCAAATACCGACTTTTTACAAATCACCGGATTTTTTCTTTCTAAATATCCGATTTTTTTACAAAATACTCGATTTTTTCCAAATACCCGGTTTTGTTCCAAACACGTGATTTTGTTCCAAACACCCGGTTTTTTTTACCAAGTACACGAATTTTTCCAAATACCCCATTTTTTACCAAATACCCGTTTTATTACAAATTACCCGATTTTCGTCCAAATACCCGTTTTTTTAACCAAATACTAGTTTTTTATTACCAAAACCGTTGGATTTATGGCATTAAGGTTAAGCCTTTGATGTTATAAATGAACCCAACAGATTATAAAAATGTAACAATCTAATCTAGTAAAACTAAATATGACTATCGAGCTATACCTTGTATGGGAGTTTTTCAATGCAAACGGTCGCAAAGGATTGATGCCTGCTCGATTGCAAAAATATCTCCAGTTACGTTGCTTTCAATTAACTGCGTCACGTCAGGCACTGAAATTAATGATTGTGATAGGGGAAGCGTGTTTCTTCTAACTAACAGACTCATTCTCTCCAAGAGTATGTCACGCTCCTTCAAAGTGTCGAGAACTCGATTCAACAAACGAAAGATATTGAGCGAGGAAACAAAGAAACAAATCACTCTGTACAATATAACATGTACATATTAAAAATGCCAATTTGCAAACAATCACTGTGTACTATATAGCAGGTCCATATTAAGTTGTTTTTAAATTGCAAACATTGACATGAAATTATGCAAATTTGCATGAGTATTTGTCCATTTTAAAAGTGCCAAACAACAAGGTTTTCAAGATATTTTTATCATACATATCCTAGTGAGCAGTCTAAGCATAAGGTGCCTGCAGATACACTCCCATTCCATATCTATAATGCAATGCAAATACGATTTTTTTAATTTTTGAAGGAAAGCAATGCCAACACTTCACTCCATCACAGCCAACTTCCTCTACTGCCTTCCCATGACATTCTTCTGAACTCTTCCGAAGTAAAAAGAGCATCACATAATATTGCGTTGCTTACACTCTCTTCCTTGGTGGTGCTAACACAATTACTCCATATGTTATCTTCCAGCTTGCCTTTACCAAGCCCATTAAAGCGTAGGGCCTCAGATAATCGCTCAGAACCACCGTTGTTGATAGAACGGCTTCAAGACAAGTCGCCATATTTTTGGCGGAGTGTAGCTCCCAAAAGTAGCTTACAGTTGATACAAGAAATCATATCCTCACTACTAGACAATATTTTTTTTCAGCATCTCGTAGATGAAGATCAACTGCATCCCAGTTTTGATGTTTTCGAGAGAGCTTTGCTGAAAATGACAACAAAAATTCAATCGGATACCTATTGACTTTAGAGTCGTCAACCAAGCACAAACATGGCAAGAATAAAAGTAGAAAAAGTGCATACCTAGAACAAAATCAAAGCTAACTACGAAGATTGGCAAGCGGTGGATATTAGCAATCTGCCTCCCCCATTCTAAAGTATCAATAGCTTCACATCGATTTCCAACAATTTCATGAAGCGTTCCTACCTAATTTACATTATACAAAGATGTAGAAGGAAATTTATATAGAATTAACAAATATTTCGAACTCGGCGTCAAACTAAGATATTGAAAAACTCACCTGGAGCTTGCTTTGGAGATAAGATCGAAGTACTTTCCAAAGAGTCAGAATATAGTCGTCAGGGTCACTTGAATCCTTATCAGATGGCCAATCCCTTGAACCCTTGTCAGATTACCAAGCTACACTAGCCACTGATGTATGGATGTAGAGCTTATCAGTGACAACTTTGTGATTCTAGCTGGAATGGTTTGTCGTGTATCCAAAATATTCCGAAAAAAGTTTGGCACGCAAACCTTCGGCTCTTTTTGCATAAATAAGAGCCTAAAGAGAATAGATAAAGACTTTGCAGTTAGATATTTTGCATGAAATCAGTGGCAAGCTTCTTTGAAATGTACGGGTTTTATTCGGTTGGTTAAATCGGTTTTCGATTTATTCGGTTTTGGTTAATCGGCTTTCAAGTTCTTTGAAAATTGACTGATAACCAAAACAAATAAGGTTCGGTCTAATCGGTTTTGGTTTATTCGGTTTTCGGGTTAATCGGTTCGGTTACCGGTTAAACCGAATAAGGGTTTATATTTTTCGTTGGACACTCAGCTCAAATAATTTTCTCAAATTAATTGTCCATTGCTTTTAATATATAATTGTATCATACAATAATACTCAACAATTGACTTATATTTAGGAAAAAACACCATCTATCAACCAAATGACGTTATTTTTTTCAATGTGACCTTGTAAATAAAGCAAAAATCGTAATCTAAGTTATTTACTATCAATAAAAAATATTATATAACAATAAAATATGTAAAATAATAATAATATAACATGTATCTAATTAATTTTTTATAAACATGAAATATATAAAACATTAGTAGAATGTGTTATTCGGGTTATTCGATTTACCCGAATTAGAAAAAGTTAACCAAAAACCGAACCAAATAAGGATTCTTTTAACCCGAAACCGTTTAACCCAAGTGTCGTTCGGTTCGGGTGGGTTATTCGGTTTGGGTTATTTTTGACACCCCTGTTGAAATGAGTATCGAGGGTGTTTATTATGTCAACGGCAAGTGAACTTGAAATATGTTTACATTAAGTACCTCAACCATGGATCCTCTTTCAGTCAACTTTTCACCTAAATCATAGTACACGTGTGCCACAGACAACCCTCATTTGCTAGATAGAGAATACTAGAATAAGACGCGGTGGAAATAAGGTCAGCATATGTATGATGAAATTCTGGATGCAATCACAAAATATAATTGAAGGCTCATACACTCTTAATGCGATCAATGCGATCAAAAGCAGCCTTCTTTACGTCGTCTATTGTCAAGAGCGGTTGGGTACACGGGGAGGAAAGGGTTGACATAACCGCAAATTCAACATCAAATAACGGGTCACCTTGCTTTAATAATTTCTCCCTAATGTTAGTGAGCTCACCAATGAGACTTCTCGAGTTCCAAAGAAGCTTCAATCACTTCTCCGAAGGAATATTGAGCATCGAAAACGATAGACTCATCACCCTAAAGATGGTTCGATGGAAATCCATGTCGCCTTGTAATTATAGAAATTAGATACACAAGTATCGTAACAAATAACAAGAAGATATTTTAGCCAAGAAAACAAACCTTGAGCGATAGGAAATCTAGAGCATGGTAGAGCAATGTGAGACTATTTGGAGACATCTTATGAGTTTTTACTAACTATGTCCACTTGATTACAACAACCCAAATATCTTTAAATATTCGTTGTTTCAACCATGAAAACTAATAGGAGAATAGCAACTGTCGGCGAAAAACTCATGTGGGACCCACCAACGACGTGGCCCAATAAGAGGGCGACATGTGGCATCGAGTTGACAAAAAGCTGACGCGTCATAACACTTGTCCCCTTGTCCCCACAACAGTCACATCGGCGAAAAGCATGTGTCACGCATGTGTCACATCGTCGAAATTGGGACCAATGGGAGCATGCCATATGTCAAAGATTCCTACTTTGTCTCCGATTTGACATAAAGCTTACCGATTTCAGCTGATTTGACACATGCTTCTTCCAAATGCTATGTTGAAACATTTGGTTCTTCCCAATGCAATGAATTGACTATACACCCGTTCTTTTAAAATACCCCATTTTTTTCCAAATACCCGAATGTTTTAAAAAATATCCGATTATTTTCCGAAGAGCCGATCTTTTTACAAATACCCGATTTTTTTCCAAATACCAATATTCTTTTACAAATTACCCGATTGTTTTCCAAACACCTGATTTTTTTTACAAAATACCCGATTTTTTCCAAATACCCGATTTTGTTCCAACCACCCGTTTTTTCCAAACACCCGATATTTGTTTTTACCTAATACCCGAATTTTTCCAAATACCCCATTTTTTGACCAAATATCGGTTTTTTACAAATTACCCGATCTTTTTTCCAAATACCCGATTTTTCCAAATACGAGATTTTTTTTACCAAATACCAATAGTTTTTACCTTATATATAACGAGAGTGGGGACCTACAAACACATCCACCACCACCTCCGAATACCTTTCTCTCTATTGTCTTGAAACCGTTAACCACCGCCACGCCGTCGTTGTCCGCCGTTGACCACTGCTGTTGACCTCCGCCTTTTTAAAAAAATGGTCGACAAAGTGAGTTGATAAAAAAATTCGGCTTGTTATAAAATTATTCTTATTATCGAAATGTTATTAACTATATTTTTTGTAATTGTTTGTGTTAGGAGAATTCTTTTGTAACGTTAAGGGGCAAGTAAACTTGCTTAAAAATCAATTAAAAATTACGCGTCAATCCCCTTCGCATGAGTATGTTTAAGGAGACGTGTTTTGGAAGATGGTTGGATTGCAATACTTTTCATGGAGATCCGATGTTAATTCGTACAATGCTCCGGTATCAGATCCCATCAAAAATAAAATGCAGGAAATATTATTCTACATTGGAGGTTATACTTTGCGTTTTAACATAGTTGATTTCTGTTCAATTACTGGTCTTTCATTTGGTCGTGAGGTTCATCCACCGGTTAATAGACATATAGCTATTAAGGGGAGATTATTTAGTGATATACCTGCCCATAGATATGTGAAAGTTGGGCATTTTCTTAAATTATTTGATAGGTTAGAAGATTTATCTGACGTTGACGCGATTCGTGTGTGCCTTATGTTAATACTTGAGAATGTATTTATTGGAAGGCAAAACGATTTGACCGTGCATGATTGGCGCTTAGTTTTGATAGACGATTTAGATGCATGGAATCGTTACTCTTGGGGGTCACACGTATGGGCAACAACGTTTGATCAGTTATATAATGCGCTTTTAAATCGAAAAGAAACAAATCCCGCATTAGAAAAATACACACTGTCGGGATTCATATACGCGTTCAAGGTACGTTTTTAATAGCTATTTTGTTACCGATATTATTTATAATGTAATATTCATCTTTTAACAATGTTATTTTCTGACGTCACAGATATGGATCTACGATACTTTTCCCAACTGTTCAATGTATGCGACTAAAGCAAAGTCAAACCCAAGGGACATTGGATGGTGAAGACTGTTCAACGCTAGTCTTGAAAAATGTCGTGAGTTAGAAAGGGTATGTGTTGTGTTATAATTAAATGATTTTGTGTTATAAATATTATATTTAAAATATATGCATATATATAACTAACAATTCAACTTTGTTGTCGTCGAGGCCAAATTATTTAATCCCAACTCCAGAAGATGAGAGATGTCAGTGGTGGAAGGAAAGCAACACATTTTTGGCCATAACATTATTTGGTGAGTACGAGGAACCCCGGGACGAGCCCGTCGCGTATGGTTCCTACGAGCCATCCCCCACATTTGTTCATTTTGAGCGAGCCCGAAACAAGGCTGGCCACCTGGTCAGTACGAGCCAGGCCTGCATTTGGTCAGGGTTTTGTTGAGAAATCAAAGTTGGGATGAGTTTCATACTCTTATGGGAACCGATGAACGGCGTTAGTGGTTTGATAAAGATTTATTTGTGGAAATAAACTATGGCCACCATATATGGATTTCCACCACTACATCCACATCATTAGGTAACCGTGGATACATGGTTTGATAACCAGTAAATAGAAAGAAACTACCTAGTTGATGTTCGGAAAAATATTGATTTCGACCGCTATCTCCGTATGTCGTAGGAAACTACTGATACATAGTTTCATTCCCCTCACAGGAAATGAACTACCCGCTTGGTTGAGTTGGCAGCATATCTAGCTCCACCATTACCGCCATAGTCGACAGCAAAAACCGGCAACGTTTGTGGTAGATTTTGGTAGACCAGGTGTTGAAACGTCGAAACATCGTCATCATCACCAACTCGAATAACTGACCACCCAGGGTATGGTTTTGGAAAAATAATCTAAACTCACTAACTAAACGTAGTTTTTTGCCACCTGCTTAAACAATGAAGAATTAAGGGTGAAGGCAAATGTAATATACGTTTCGGACTGTCATTGATATACTCAAGAACACCATTTATTTTGTCCTAACGAACCACCGCTCTGAATATGAAAAACGAGAGAGATGGTTGAGAGATGGTCGAAAGATGGTTTGTGTTCCTTCAAATGGTACCTGCCTTTTATAGAAAAAAGGAGAAAAAAATTGAAAAAAAAGAGGAAAAAAAACTAAAAAAATTCAAGGCTAACGTCAGCCCTAAAGTGATCGGAGAAGTCAGCCCTATGTCGATTTCGCCGCCGACGCCACGTGGCATGCTCCCATTGTTCCCATTTTCGCTAATATGACCGGCCTGACACATGCTTTATGAGACTGATGTGGGGACAAGTGTTGTGACGCGTTCGCTTTTTGTCAACTCGATGCCACGTGTCGCCCTCTTATTGGGCCACGTCGCTGGTGGGTCCCACATGAGTTTTTCGACGACGGTTGGCTAAGGTGGGTAGTGAAAATGGGTGTTATTTTAACAAAATTTCTCTGATACGTGTTATTGGCTCAGCACCACTCTCTTATTTGTGCTATATGGGAGATTCTCCCTTTACGAAAACATAGCTATTTGTAAACAACATTGATAAGCATGATTTAGTAAGCTGCAACAAAAACATCCATCTTACAACAAATAATGCATATCAAAAGCATACACTAAGGACCTATCCAAAAGTTAAAAATGTGTACCCAAGAAATCCAAACATGCCCTCATGAGCAAACAGCAAAATCATGTGCATCTTAACTATTTAATTCAAACAAAAGTGTATTGTTTTGGTCTACATTCAATACAATCATGGTGAGAATCATCAAGAATCCACTTGCAAATTCAGAAACTGAAAATGAGATATGCATCTTCAATGTATAAGACTCTTATTAAAACATGTATATATTGAATTAAGCATAAAACATCGAGTGGTAAACATATGAACAACTTTGCAGATAAAAGACATAAATTGCAAAACAAATACTGACGAAAAATCTGTTTGAAGCCCTACTTTAAATGTACTATCAAATAATATGTAGAGAGAAAACCAGATTGAAAAATATATTAGAAACCCCAATAAGAGAGTAACTTGAGGTATGAGTACATAAACCTAACGATGGAGAAATCGGATCAAACTTGGTCAAAAGGCCTCAGTGAGTGAGTCTGCGAAATCTGTTAGAAGCAGAGAAGACTGAGATGAGAAATCGACTTTCAAAAACCTGGAGAAATAGAGCTTGAAAATGTGAAGAGGTAGAGAAAATAATCAAGCAAACCTGGAGATGAGAAATGGAGTACAGACTTGCACACGTTGAACAAGATGATGTCCCTGATACTAATGGTGAGTCTAACGACGGCTACGGTAGTGCGTGTGGGTGGGGAAAGCGGATCGTACGTCAAGAAAGGAAAATCGAGTATTGTTAAAATGGGACCTATTTTTGGCACCCACCTTAGCCCACCGTCGGCAAAAAAACTCATGAGGGACCCGCAAGCGATGGCACATAATGAAGAAAGTGCCCGGCAAGGTTCGATTGCCTATTACCTTTAATGGAACATCTACAAATTATGTAATATATTGTTGTTGTGTGTATATTATTTTGCATATATGCAGTATTTATTTTGCCTATATGCAGTATTTATTTTGCTAGATTAGGGCTGATCTAGAAGAGAATGCTAGATTCAAAAAGACAATTAATAAGCTAGCTTGGGATATGCATATTTCTCCCGTAGATTTCGAAAGTCAATGGAAGGAAATGATAACAGAGTTTGATTTACATTCAAATGACAGGTTGCATGACATGTATGCCATCAGAAGCTCATGGATTCCTGCCTATTTTAAAGATGATGCAATGTCCGGGTTGATGAGGACGACATCTAGATCAGAGAGTGTCAATTCCTATTTCAATATATATGCTCGTTTTCGCAATAACCTTGTTAAGTTCATTCATGCGTATGATGATGCTATAAAGAAGCAGAGGGACAAACATAGAAATTTGGAGTTCTTGAATAGGAACACGTTACTACAGTTTGCAACCCCTTTTATGATTGAGAGACATGCAACTGAGGTATTCACTCGTACTATATTCTTTGCAGTTCAGAAAGAAATACGTAAAGCTATTTTGTACTGTACCTTAAAGTTCCTTGGTACCGTCGATGGTGTTACCCGTTATGCCGTACCACATAAGAATAAGAAATCGGTCACCAAAGTTTTATATGAGGTAATTTTAATATTTTTGTTTCTTTTAATTCAATTTAATTATTATATGATTGATTACAAATAAAATTTCTGTGTTTGTTGCATATATGCTTGTAGGTTGTACAAGAATCTGACGGTATCACCATGAAATGTAGTTGCAACAAGTTTATTCGGGACGGTATTCTGTGTAGGCATAAGTTGAAGGTAATGTTGAATGATGGTTTTGATACAATACTAGAAAAGTATATTATGCATAGGTGGAAGCGTGCGTTAATTCCTGTTGAAGTTCAAGCGGCTCGTGCTAAGTATGGCGATGTTGATCACGAGAAAGAATCATTGATAAATGAGTTGTACAACAAACTAGATGTTATCGTTAGTTGTGTTAGGGATGACAAGGCGAAGCTGAAGTTGCTTTCTAATAACTTTGATAAGTGGAAGGATGATTTTGAAATTGATATATATGCAAACACGTCTGCCAAAGACAAAGAAGCTGCATTTAGAGATTGTTATGGAATTGAACAACCTGGAGATGTAGACATCGACCCTCCGGCAGGTATACGCAACAAAGGATGCGGTACAGGTAAAAGACTCGTTGGTGTTATTGAGAAAGCCGCTGCAAAAAGCAAACGTGCGAAACGCATGTGTAGGTTGTGTGGGGAGTTGGTGAATCATGATTCGCGCAACTGTTCATTAAGGTAGGTTTCTAATTGTCCGATAATGATTATGCGTTTTAGTTTTTTAAGATTGTATTTCGATGTCGTTTTGTTGGATAACTTTATGCAATTTTTGGTTATGTCATATGTTTGATTCAATGATGAAGAGGACTTGTTTGGGTTTGTCTGTCGTGTTGCAAATATGATTGGTGAACTCATTATAACATATGTTTTTTTGTTAATAATTATATACTTATCAAATTATACATATCAAATGAAAATAGTGTTCCATTTTTCACGTACGCAGTTTTATACAATGTTCTGTTTTACGGCTACTGCATGATAGGTTAAAATTTCCCCATAGTTCTGTTTCATTGTTATTGGATAAATTGATAATTTTTGCACATATGCAGTTTAAACAAATTATTCGAATTGGTTAGTGTATAATATGCTAAAATATTGACATACGCCTTAATTATACAAGCCTAATTCTTAAAAACACCTTTCCATGCCTATTTTTTCCATATCCATATTTTAATAAAAGATACTTATTCATTATACATAACCTATTTGCATATGGTATAAATTTTGTTCGACAAATATACTATTGTTTAAAAATGTGTCATAGCTAGTGACAAGTTTTTTATCGTAAGAAACAATTATTCACTTCGATTTGGACTTTGGTTAAATATATTACAAAACCTTTTGTTATATCTTGTATCATTAGTCTAGCAGCATATGTGCAAGTACGAATTATCAAAAAAAAATCATATGCCCTAACATGCAATATTTAGTCTATATTCTGCATGTTTCATTTTTTTTTTGAGTCACAACCATCCGATTAAAATGCACTTCATATTGCAAAACCATTTTTAAAATAAGTATTCAATACTTGAAATTCCAAAAAACTGGAAGGTTTAAACCCAAAAATAAATCTAATGCAACTATTTATCTTCAGTTCAACGTTTGCAAAAAAAAAAGGTAAAATGCTTGTCCTTCATGTTCTTAGTCGATTTGTCGTGGTTTTATCTGCCTCTTGCATTCGATGCTCTTTTGACGCCTTGGCCATTGATTGGAATCTGATGACCTCTGCCTCCACATAATCCCGACGCTCATTATGGTCACTCAACAATATTTTGGCCGTATACTTTTTCCTTAGTTCTGCTAGCTGCTTATCCTGACTTGCTCCTTCTTTGTCCAACCCGCTGTTCCATCCTCGGAGCCCTCCACCTATGTAAGTTTCCATGTGGCGCATTACAAACACGCCGTAATCTGTGAAATTTTTAGTTAGCTCATCTCAAGTATGTTTGCGTCTGTAGTCTCAAACACGCGTGCGAAAGGATGTCCACATTCATGTAAATGTCGGATAAACAAATCTTGTTGTAGAATAACGTAACAAGTTAATTATGCAAATGTTCACCTAAATAATGGATACGTGGATCATTTTATATATGCATATATTGTATACATACGTTGTAGTTGGAAACTGCATAGTGAACATTTAAGGTATGCATATATGAAATTGCATGTATGCGTATTTTGAAGTTTAAATGGACTGCATATATGCAATTATGAAATTTTAATAGACTGCATATATGCAATTTTGCAGTTTACATGGACTGCACATATGCATAAATTCAAATTGTATGTATGAAATTTAAGGTATGCACATATGAATCATTTTTCGAACTTACCAGTTCAGGTTGGTATCGTTCAAATTCACTGTTGTTCCTGCCATGTTGTCTAGTAGGTCTATGGCATGGTTTTTTATATCGTACACAACACAGATGTAGTGGGAACCTTTAATTATAGGAAAGAACAACTGCAAAATTGAACATGATATCACAAATTTGAATTGTTATGCCATACGTGTTTTTAACATTATTTGTACGTTTATGATTACCATATCAATATTCTTCAAGGTAAGTATTTCCATGTTGTAAATTGAAGCATGACCAAGGTTCTGTTTGAACCAATTGTACCTTGTACCGAAGTCGTACACCTCATACTGAAACACCCCATCCGCCTGTTTTGAAACCAATCAGATAACTTTTATAAAAAAACAGGAATGAGAAAATATGAAAATAGTTTCATATGCATCAATGTTTGATAAGGTCCACAACTAATCTAAATGCATATATGCAATTATATTACCTAACATAATTCTAACCTGTGAAACAATGCTGACAAATGTGAAATAGTTCCAAATTTTAGTCTGATATTACATATCACTGCATATAGGCATGCTAAATTGTTCAATTTAACCATTCTTAGCATCAATGTTTATAATAAGCAGATTTATATTTCCAACAATCCAAATGCACATATACATTGATATGCAATCATTTTTAGCATCAATATTGCATGAATTTATACTTTATACAAACAACTTATTAATTACAATATATAAACTTGCACGTACCAGCACATCAGTTTTGAAGAAGAAACGTTTTGGTGAATTGTTGCTTCGGAAACGTTCCTCGTAGTTCAGTATATCTGCCTATCCATCCACCACGTTCGTCCATATATCTGTTATCTGTTGGCGCTGCTAGACTCTCCATACAGGATTGTATGATTCTCATTCCGCTTTGTGAAAAATACACCGTGTCGCTGTGATCAAATAATATCGTATGTTAGTTCACATTATTTTTATAGAAAAACAAACTACTTATCTAACTTGAATGCATGGACCTTACTTATTTGCACCAAAAGCTGCCAAAATCCACTCATGCACCTTCTTCTCCTCATTAGACACTCGTTTCCCCACAGCAACTTGTCTTTTAACGTATGGTGATCGCAACATCTCTCCAAGTTTCACTGCCCTCTTGGTAGCCTTCACTTCCCTACCCTTTTCACCAATGGGATCGTCTTCTTTATCATGTACTTCAGCTCCTTTATGTGGTTTGTCTGGACTGAAGCCCAAGTCATAACTTGGATATGAGCAAACAACATCATTCACCATTGTCGTTACTCGATCCGGAATTTTAATCGGCTCTTCATTCTCAGTATTTTTATCTTTTGCCGATCCCTTTTTCGACGTGCTTAGCCTGACAGTTTCATCAACTATGTTATAAGTGGTTTGACTGTACCACATTTGTGATGGTGTCAGTCTGAGCGCTTATCGCACACTATCCGTGAAGTCCAATATGCATGGTGTGCACACAGGACTCGCCTTGTCACTCCGCGTGTCCTTGTTTACCGTGTTTCCTGCATGAGTATCGTCACCTTTTTCTTTATCACTCCGTGGATCTCGGTTGTTGAACAGGTTATGCAGGTTATGCAGTTCTTCCTCCAACTTTACAAAAGAAGGTGCATCTGGGAATTTAGTCCTTGCTGCTTCTATTTCCCCTTCTGTCTCGCACTTAAGCATGTTGATACGAGCTATGTTTTCCTGGATTCGCCTTTCATATGCCTATTACACACAGAAAGTAATATGTTAGTTATCAAATGGAATATTACCTCTAACTTATTTATTACAGTTGGCTCAAGAAAGTCATACCTTTTTGAAGCTCACTACTTGTGGTATTTGTCTTTCCTACACCTTCAGTTTCCTTCTTTTGTTTCAATGCATTCTCACTATTTCCCCTCTCCTGCATGTTATCTGTATATTGCCAAACACAGATCAACGATAATCATTCATTAATGACATTCCAGTTATGTTAAATTTTCAATTTTAACAAAACCTGCACGTATGTCTACATAAGTATTCATACGACATCTGTATCGTGCATCACACCTACAGGTTGTTCGTTTCTCTTCATCCCACCAATTGTATTGTCATTAACACCTTATAATGAAATGAAACATAAGCTAGAATTTACACGTTTATGTACTCTATTAACATGTTATTCTACTCTATTTTCACTTACCTTGAATGACTTAACCTTGCATCACACTTGCCACCACCGTACTTCCTCCAATTTCACCAATGATGTTCCTTCCATCACCTATGCAATTTCACAATCATATATGCATAATTAACAAACATTCATATATGCAATTTCATTGTTATATATGCACTATCAACATTCTTTTTATATATCTATATGCATTATATCATTATACATGATTTCACGCTTAATTCTCATACTCATGACTAAAACCATAAACCCTAATGTAAAATCCATAAACCCTAAAACGTACAGTGAAAGAAATGCATATATGCAAGATTTTTATGAACTACCTGGACGAGTTAACTTTCGTGCAATCGCAGCAAGCTTCCGTTTCTTTGACCTAGCTTCTTCGCCTCATCATTTCTACATCGTTTCCATGTTCATCTAATGCAACTGGGTTTTCCTTCCGAGTTTACAAATCTTGAAAAATGAGTCTTTAGCATGATTCGTTGAGATGGATTTCTCACTGTAACAAAAACAAACAATTTGGGGAAATTAATAAACCCTAAAACGATCAGTTGTGTAAACGGCTTAGCAATATTGGGTAATCAATAAACCAAACAATTTGGGGGAATCAATAAACCATAAATCGCACATATGCAGAGGCGTTATGTTAGCGATTTCGTAAATTAGTTGTTATATTTTGAACACAAAATCGATTATTCAAGATAACTAGGGTTTTTTTTTCGAACCATCATCTTATATGCACAGTTGTTTTGGTGGGAAATTGTACCTCGAAATCTTTGAATTTCGTTGTTTTCCGCCATATTTCACACCATTCAGTCCAAAATCATTCGATTATAGCGAGCTCCGAGAATGTTGGTGTCGAATACGATATGCAATCTCTATTTTTCAGGGGAAGATGACGATCAATTGGAAAGGGGCGATATATCCGGGAACGAGAATGATTTGGAGATTGCTTGCACATGCGATTTCCCTTATTTACCCTTCCCTTTACCTTTTTTTTCAATTGGTGTATCTATGTTTCTTAATTTTACACTTTCTACCCAAACTAATCTAGACCATTGGATTATAAAATCAAGGGATATGATGGGTTTGTAAGGTGTGCAACAATTGAACGGTTTGCATTTTATAGAGTCTCTCTCTCTCTCTCTCTCTATATATATATATATATATATATATATATATACAAAAGACTTGAAAAGACTAAACTACCCTTCTTTTCGTTTTCTTTTAAACTGTGACCTTAATACTACCCTCAAGATGGACTTGGAGAAAAAATATTCTTCAAGGACATCTTGGATAACAACGCTTGCAAATGCAAATTGGTTCTTGGCAATGGCTTCGTAAAGATGTTTGCGAGTTGAAACACAGATTGAATGGACATTAATCGAATGAACTTCTCCGCTACTTTTTCTCGAATAAAATGAAAATCGAGAGCAATGTGTTTAGTGCGTTCATGTAACGTTGGATTCAAAGCAATTTGTAAGGCCGATTTGTTGTCACAAAACAACAAAACTGATTTTGCATGATGTATACCCAGATCACGTAGTATGTAATTGATCCACACTAATTCACAAGTTGTGGAAGCCATGGCGCGGTATTCAGCCTCTGTCGAGGACCTAGAAACAGTTGGTCGTTTCTTGGACCGCCAAAAAATCAACGAATTCCCCAAGAAAATACAATATCCGGTCACCCATCTCCCGGTATCCATGCACTTGCCCCAATCAGAATCACAATATGCTTGTAGTTGACATGACGATTGTGTAGAGAAAAACAACCCCTGTCCTGGTTGTTGTTTCAGGTACCGAACCAAGTGAATCGCAGCTTGCCAATGAGGTAATATGGGGTTAGATACAAATTGAGATAGATGTTGAACCGCAAAAGACATGTCGGGCCTTGTCACGGTAAGATAAAGCAACCTTCCAATGAACCTTCGGTACCTAGATGGATCATCAAGAAGTACCCCATCTTCAGCTCTTAGTCTGACCTTAGGATCCACAGGAACAAGTGTTGGTTTGGCAGCAAGCAAACCCGTATCCTCCAAGATTTTTAAAGTATATTGGCGTTGTGAAATGGATATGCCTTCTTTTGAAAAGGCAATTTCCAACCCAAGAAAATACTTCAGTTGCCCCAGATCTTTGAGTTTAAAAGCACGACTTAAGGTACTTTTAAACTCCAAGATTATTGATGATGAGGCACCCGTGATGATTATATCATCAACGTACACTAGTTTCGAGTGAATAGTCCGCTTTCGACTATTAACCATGAACTGGGAGAACTTTGTATTCCATTGACCAGAAGCCTCTTTCAGTCCATATATGGATTTATAAAGACGACAAACTAGTTTCGAGTTATTTGGAAACTCCCCCTTAACGACATATCCTTGAGGAATCTCCATAAACACTTCCTCGTCCAAGTCACTGTTTAAAAACGCATTATTTACATCAAGTTGCACCAAATCCCAATCTTTAATGTTGCCACCGCAAGTAGGGTCTTTACCGTTACCAGTTTGGCAACCGTAGAAAAAGTATCCACAAAATCTATCCCTTCCTGTTGATGAAAACCTTTTGCCACGAGACGGGCCTTATGACGTTCAATATTACCACTCGGACCATACTTGAGCTTATACACCCATCGACAGCCATCAGTATTCTTTCGTTCGGGTAAAGTAACAATTGACCAAGTGTTGTTCAACTCCATAGCAGCTAATTCTTCTTTCATTGCTGAACACCAATCTACATTCTTTGCAGGTTCAACATATGATTTAGGTTCAACATTAGACGAAACAGCCATGACAAATGCTTTGTGCTTTCTTGAAAGAGATCCATAATCCAAATATTTTTCTAATGGAAAAAGAATCTTTGTTGTATTCTTCTAAAACGCAGCAACATGGAAATGATAATCTTTTAGGTAAGAAGGGGCCTGATGATACGAGATGATCTTCGAATCGGCTCGGTTACTTGTTCATGACTTTCACATGGTTGTTGATTACCATGTGATTCCAAAACAGGAGAAGGTTGTTCATTAAAATCATTGCACTGGGACGAAGGAGTTGAATATTCGGTATCAAAGTCATTTATTGCCATAGGTAACACACTAAAGGGAAGAATATTATCAACATGTTGTGCCAAGTTGTTTGCAAAACGGAAGATGTTCTCGTGAAAAATAACATCCCTGAACAAAAGAATTCCCTTGTCTCGATTTCTTATAATTTGTAAGCTTTCTTGCCTACAAGGTAACGCATGAAAACACACGGTTTTGCTCGAAAACTGAATTCATGTCGTGACTTAGGGGATGTAGAAGCAAAAGCCAAACAACCAAACGTTCCCATCATAGAAAATTCAGGAACAATTGTGTAAAGCTTTTCGTATGGGGATTTATCACCGAGTACCTTAGACGGAGTTCTATTGATCAACAATGTTGCTGTGGGAACACACTCTGACCAAAAAATCATGGGTACTTTAGACCGGAACATAGCGCTCTTGCAACATTTAGTAGGTGTTGGTGTTTGCATTCGACGACTGAATTTTGTTGAGGACGTCCCACACACGACCTTTGGTGTAAAATCCCTTTCTCCGCAAAGAAGGCATCAAAGTTAAGCTGTCGAGCATTATCGGTACGAAAGACCTTCAGATGTCACACGAACGCAAAAGTTAAGGATAGTTGTTGAACTTCAATGTGTTGTAAATACATGAAAAAAGTTTTTTTTTTCAAACATTAACAGTCTAAATTTCAGAAATATGATCATTATTTTCAAACATAAACCTCGTTTTTTAAACTATCAAGAGTTGTAGATGATACATATGGGAAGATGATATCAGGGAATATATGATTGGAAACTTTTGCTCAACTTGGGAGTCATTAATTTACCGATGATGATCCCATCCTAAAGGAGAAGGAGCAAGAGGAATAACTTTTCTTTGAAAATCATGGAATCAATCTCTCGATTATGACTTACTTTTCTTTCTCTCCTATGCAAGTCTTGTTACTGGGTAAACATTGTTTTTCAAGTAAAATATAAAAATAACCAGATGGAAAAGAGATGTGCATTAAATATATGATAACCCTTGTTTGTTACTCACCACCACCTATTTTTTAACGAGATCTTTTGGTTGTGGAAGGTGGAAACACTGTATTGGCAACACTTCAACTTCTAAGGTGACATGTGAGGATCCTACTGATCTTCTTACTGTTACATTGGTTAAACATGTTTTGCAGACGATCACTTTCTCCACATAACTTTGTGACACGACACTTTGTGTCATTCTCTAAGAGATCATTGGACCCATCATCTCTACGTTTGGCATACATATTGCAAAAGTGTACAACGTGCTTCCATTTTGCTTGGCAACATAATCTTAGTGCTTATGTAGCTTACACACATAACGCGTCATGATTGAGAACCCAAAGCCATGGTGGCAAAAGAATAACAAATAGTACGCACACAGATCAGATATAGACACGTTATTAAGAGCCTATGTGAGCATCGACCTCTAGAAACCAAATACAATTACATTATTGGCAAAGTCAACACAGTGAAATTGAAAAGTGATTAATCAAGTACATGACTACTCATCAACTGTATATATGTTTTCCAAATCTTATTCATCCTTTTTCAGTATGTGAAATTCTAAACCATGTTGGATTAAGTGCAGTTCAGCATTCCACTCAAATATATGAAGTGGCAACTGTATAATACAAGGTTAGTCATGCAAATGCTTACCAAATTGAAACAAAAAATGTATGTCTCCTGAATAATCAATCATACTGATACATGCAGAGAGACAAACTTCTAAAATGATTCAAGTACTTGGAATCTGTCATTAAATAAGAAGTTAGCTCCTCCCCAACATACCATGTTGTTTCCACCATTTCCAGACTCGTGCAATCCAAGTCACCATTGGCAAGAAGGTTTTCATTTCTCTAACCTATTACTCCGTTTCATTTTCTGTGATTCACAAACAAGCATCTTAAATAAAAGAGTAAATTACACCGTGGGTCCTTGTGGTTTAATCGGAATCTGGATATGAGTGTCCCCGTGGTTTGCATTTCATTACGATTTGGGTCCTTTGTCCTAACGGTTTTAACTCTGTTGGTTTTTTATTTGAGGAATACATAATGATGATTATGAAGGAGTCAAAGTGCAGAACCTATTCTCAAGGAGAAGCCCTGATTTTTAGTTGATTTTGTTTTATGCTTTGAATAAGCTCTTGCTGGGTTGTAGCTAGTTTGTTGCTCTTTTTTAGGACTTTTCTGTTTGCTTTGTAAGCTATTTAATAGCATCGTTTCCTATTGAATAAACACAGTTTTTGGAAGCCACTTTTCATCTGCAATTACATTTCGTATTTACAAAGTGGTATCAGAGCCAGAGACTGGCTGTTTTCAGCAACTGAGCAGCAGCTTAGTCAAGAAGGAAGAATACAGCACAACAGCAAGAATGAGTGACAAGATTTCTGCTAAGATCCCTCTCTTTGACGGTCAGCACTACAGTCACTGGAGTGAACTAATGGAGAATTTTCTCCAAGCAAAGGGAATATGGAACTTGATCGAGGATGGTGTTCAAGAGCCTACACCAGGGACCGAACTGACTGCGCAGCAGCAGGAGCAACTAGACAACGCCAGAACCAAGGACCACAAAGTGAAGCACTACCTCTTCAGGGCCATTGATCGCACCATTTTCGAGCAAATTTTGGACAGACGCACGTCTAAAATTGTGTGGGATTCGCTGAAAAGCAAGTTCGGAGGTAACGAGCAAGTAAAAAAGTCTTTACTTAACTCACTGAGGAGAGAGTTTGAAGTGTTGGAGATGAAGGAATCGGAGAGCATCACAGCGTATTTTGCTCGAGTTATGGCTGTAGCAAATAAGATGCGTAGCAATGGAGAAATGATGCTGGACTCTAAGATAGTAGAGAAAGTGCTCCGAACCTTAACCGAGAGGTTCACCTACGTTGTCATCTCAATTGAAGAATCAAAAGATACAGAAAATATGACAGTTGATGAACTTCAAAGCTCGCTTGTGGTGCATGAGCAGAAGTTTAAACGCATCAGGAATGAAGGAGACCATGCTCTGAAGATGGAAAGTTCCAGAGGCAGGGGACGGTCATCATTTCAAGGAAGAGGCAGGGGTAGAGGAAGACAATCACTCAATAGAGCCATGGTGGAATGCTACAAGTGTCACGGTCTAGGTCATTTCCAATACGAATGCCCAAAGTGGAATAAGGAGTCCAACTATGTACAACTAGATGAGGAGGAGGAGCTATTATTGATGGCGTTTGCACAAGACGATTCAGCAACAAGAAGTGATGCCTGGTTTCTCGACTCAGGTTGCTCTAACCATATGTGTGGTGATAAAACCATGTTCTCGAGCCTTGTTGAAGAAAAACTTCACTCGGTGAAATGTGGAAATAACTCTCAGATGAAAGTAGCAGGAAAAGGCAACATCAAAGTCACTTTCAATAGAATCGCATACAACATTCAAGATGTCTACTACGTCCCAGAACTTCGAAACAACCTGCTTAGCGTCGGGCAATTGCAGGAGAAGGGGCTGGCTATTCTATTTAATGAAGGGGCTTGTAAAATTTATCATCCTAGATGGGGTTTGATTGCTCAAACTAACATCACCGCCAATCGAATGTTTGTTTTGATCAATAAAGGCAGGCACACAGGTTCTGATGAAGAATGCTTTCTTACCTCAACAGAGCAGATGCATCTATGGCATCAACGGTTTGGACACTTGGGAGACAAAGGTTTGAAGACACTGCAAACCAAGGAGATGGTGAAAGGGCTTCCCCAACTAGGAGACACCGGCATTACATGTGCTGATTGTTTGAAGGGAAAGCAAGTTCGAATAGCAATTCCTAAAAGAAGTGAATGGCGAGCTAGCAAAGTGTTGGAACTAGTACACTCTGACATTTGTGGACCGATCGAACCCGTCTCCAACAGCGGGAAAAGGTATTTTCTGTCCTTTATTGATGATTTTTCTCGCAGGAGTTGGGTTTATCTTCTCACAAAGAAGTCGGAAGCTTTTGATTGCTTTAAAAGTTTCAAGCGAATGGTAGAGAAAGAGTCTGAGCATGTTATTAAGTGTCTTCGCACAGATCGAGGAGGGGAGTTCACTTCACATACCTTCCAGCAGTTTTGTAAAGATGAAGGTATCAAACGTCAATTAACCACGGCCTACACTCCGCAGCAAAACGGAGTGGCCGAACGAAAAAACAGAACGGTAATGAATATGGTGCGCTGCATGTTGTCAGCAAAGGAGATGCCTAAAACTTTCTGGCCTGAGGCTGTAGTGTGGACGTTTTACATCCTCAATCGATGTCCGACTCTCGCAGTTCAAAATAAAACACCTCAAGAAGCTTGGAGTGGGATCAAACCATCAGTACATCACCTTCGAATCTGGGGCTGTTTAGCTCACGTTCATGTTTCTGAACCCAAGAGGAGTAAGCTCGATGACAAGAGTTTTCCTTGCATTTTTCTAGGTGTAAGTGCAGAGTCAAAGGGGTACAGGCTTTTTGATCCTCAAGAACACAGAATTGTAGTAAGCAAGGATGTGTATTTTGAAGAAGATAAAAGCTGGGATTGGAGTTCCAATTACAAAGAACAAATAGAGACTACTCTTACTTGGGAAGAAGACGATTTTAGCGGCCTTGAAAGTGAGGGAGAGCAACAACCTGATGAAGATTCACCTGAAGATTCACCTGGTGAACAATCCACCGGTGAGGAAGAAGGAGCTGTTGGACAATCCACCGGTGAGGAAGAAGAAGGAGAAGTTGTAGAGACTGATGCAATGCCTACCAACGAAGTAGTTGAAGGGGGAGCTGCAACAATGAGTCAAGATGTATCAAGAATGAGAAGAAAGCCAACTTGGTTAGAAGATTATGTTAGTGGTGATGATTTTGAGGAAGCTTACATGATGGAAGGAGTCCTTGACGATCCGAGTTCTTTCGAAGAAGCGGTCAAAGAACCAAAATGGAGGGAAGCCATGGACGCAGAAATTCGAGCAATCGAACACAATCAGACCTGGGAGTTGTGTAAATTACCGACCGGTGCAAAGAAAATAGGGGTAAAATGGATTTACAAGACAAAAAAGGATGAGCATGGAGAAGTCGTCAAGTACAAAGCACGACTCGTGGCTAAAGGGTACACCCAACAAGAAGGCATAGACTACTCGGAAGTTTTTGCACCAGTGGCTCGACTCGATACGGTAAGAACCATTATTGCTTTGGCTGCACATCAGAATTGGAAACTGCTTCAACTTGACGTCAAATCTGCTTTCCTCCATGGAGAGCTTACCGAGACGGTTTACGTTGAACAACCAAGGGGATACGAGAAGAAAGGAGAAGAGGATAAAGTGTACCTGCTGCACAAAGCTTTGTACGGTCTAAAGCAAGCTCCAAGAGCATGGTTTAGCCGTATTGAAGCGTATTTTCTCACAAATGGTTTTAAAAGATGTGCAAGTGAGCAAACCCTCTTCACCAAGCGGAACAATGAAGGCCGAATCATCATAGTAAGCATTTATGTTGATGATTTACTTTATACAGGTGATTGTTCGGATTTTCTGTGTGCCTTTAAGAAGTCCATGATGCGGGAGTTCGATATGACCGATATGGGAAGTATGAATTACTTTCTTGGCATAGAAGTAATTCAGAAAGAGTGTGGTATCTTCATCTGCCAGCGGAGATATGCACTCGAGATCCTTAAAAAGTTTGGAATGCATGAAAGTAAGATGGTGTCAACACCAATTGTACCAGGTTCAAAAATTAATAAAGACGTGAATGGAACTAAAGTGGATAGTACATTGTTCAAGCAGCTAGTGGGGAGCCTATTCTATCTAACATCTACAAGGCCAGACTTAATGTATGCCACAAGTCTGCTGAGTAGATACATGTCTTGTCCCACAGAAATGCACATGCAAGCTGCAAAACGGGTATTGAGATATCTGAAGGGAACGGTGGAATACGGTCTCTTTTACAAATGCAGTGCAAGCACAAGACTACTTGGATTTACTGATAGTGATTATGCAGGTGATATGGAGGACAGTAGAAGTACAAGTGGTTATGTATTTATGTTAAGCTCAGCAGCCATCTGTTGGAGCTCAAAGAAGCAACCAATTGTTACTCTGTCAACAACAGAGGCTGAATTTGTAGCAGCTGCAGTCAGTGCGTGTCAAGCTGTTTGGTTAAGACAAGTGCTGATACAACTCGGACATGGAGAAGAACGAGATTGCACAAGGATTTTGTGTGACAATACATCAACTATCAAACTGTCGAAAAATCCGGTACTCCATGGAAGAAGCAAACACATCAGGGTGCGCTACCATTTTCTCAGAGAGTTAAGCCAGGAAGGTACAATTGCTTTACTGCCTTGTGGAAGTTCAGAACAGGCTGCAGATATAATGACCAAAGCTCTCAAGACTGATGTGTTTGTTAAGCTGCGTAACATGTTGGGGGTTTGCGAAATTAGTAAGCTAGGCATAGAGTCATGCTTAGCTTAAGGGAGAGTATGAAGGAGTCAAAGTGCAGAACCTATTCTCAAGGAGAAGCAGTGCAAGCACAAGACTACTTGGATTTACTGATAGTGATTATGCAGGTGATATGGAGGACAGTAGAAGTACAAGTGGTTATGTATTTATGTTAAGCTCAGCAGCCATCTGTTGGAGCTCAAAGAAGCAACCAATTGTTACTCTGTCAACAACAGAGGCTGAATTTGTAGCAGCTGCAGTCAGTGCGTGTCAAGCTGTTTGGTTAAGACAAGTGCTGATACAACTCGGACATGGAGAAGAACGAGATTGCACAAGGATTTTGTGTGACAATACATCAACTATCAAACTGTCGAAAAATCCGGTACTCCATGGAAGAAGCAAACACATCAGGGTGCGCTACCATTTTCTCAGAGAGTTAAGCCAGGAAGGTACAATTGCTTTACTGCCTTGTGGAAGTTCAGAACAGGCTGCAGATATAATGACCAAAGCTCTCAAGACTGATGTGTTTGTTAAGCTGCGTAACATGTTGGGGGTTTGCGAAATTAGTAAGCTAGGCATAGAGTCATGCTTAGCTTAAGGGAGAGTATGAAGGAGTCAAAGTGCAGAACCTATTCTCAAGGAGAAGCCCTGATTTTTAGTTGATTTTGTTTTATGCTTTGAATAAGCTCTTGCTGGGTTGTAGCTAGTTTGTTGCTCTTTTTTAGGACTTTTCTGTTTGCTTTGTAAGCTATTTAATAGCATCGTTTCCTATTGAATAAACACAGTTTTTGGAAGCCACTTTTCATCTGCAATTACATTTCGTATTTACAGATTTTACTTCTTAATTCACCAAATACCCATGGTTTTTAGAATATATATATACATATATACACACCCACATAGATGAAGAAAACGAGACAGAAGAGAGTGACCAGAAGGAATTAAAACGAAGAGAGATGTGGAGAAATCAAAAAACACGAGTTATTTTATTTAGATGACTATGATGAAGATAATGTCATTGTACATACCCACAAAGAATGCACGACCACGTCAAAAGAGAATTATTAGCCATTAATTTTTTGAAATTGAAACAAGAGTGTTTATTTGTGTGAAGGAAGTGGTGGATGGGATTTGATTTATTTATGGAGTGGTTGTTGGACACCTAAGCAATATACTTAATATGCAGATGTTTCATTTCTTATCATATACTTAACGCCCATTGGTAGTCTCCTGCTTCTGCCCATCCATGAGTCGTTAACTAAGGTTCAAATCGCGATTCTGTAGGTGACTAGGGTAGTGTCGTGGGTTTTTTGGTGACCCATTGGTCATCTCCGTCGAAGCAAAACACACACACACACACTCATGTTTTGTCTCCATCACTCTCTCAAACACACCCATGCTCATTAAAACACAAGAACACGCATACATGGTTATATTAAAACACACTTTGATCTGGGTTTTTTATTGCCTGAAGTATATGTGTGTGTATGTGATTGTTGCAGCAAACACACATAATTTTTATCATAGATTACATGCACTGCTCAACAGCCTCGAATGGGGGAGGCAGATTTCAACCATTTGATGGTTTTGGGTGGGAGAAATGGGTCACGTTGTTGGTTCAACCATTAGAGGTATGTATGATATGTGTTTTTTTGTTTATATGGGGCTAAGATGTTGTTTGCACAGTTTGTTGGAATTAAAGAGTTTGTAAAATAGAAGCGTTGTGTGAGAAGTTGAGGTTAACGTGAGAAGTGGATCTGAACCGTTGATCACTTTTAATCAATGCCCTCCCATGAATTGCGACTTAGAAAAGAATTGATCTGGTGCATCTCGGTGCATCCCATCCTAATGTGCATCCATTTCTCATCCAACAGTTGATAACCACTTCTCACGTTTCTCACCTTAACCTCAACTTCTCACCAGAACCCAACCTTATGTGTGTGTGTTAATTTTACAGCTTTACCAATGCAATACCAGTTACATCAAATCAAGGTCATGACTATAATCTAATAAATGACCACATTAACCGCTTAACATGCAATATGCCAATTCAAGATCTCTAAGGTATTCCCTCTTAATGAAATCGCTCAAAATTCAGTTTGAGTTGTTTACTTAAGGATTGTCGTTTCATGTATACGCTTAATTGTGAGTCATATTCTTGAATTAGCTTATTAAGGATTGTTTTGGTTTTGATATTATGCAAAGAGCTTGGTTTGAATAAGAACTGCAAATATTTTCAGTGTGAACTAATTTTGTTGTGTATACAAAATTAGTTCGGAAGAAATTGATGTTTGTGTATACCAATGGTATGTTCTTTGTGTATGGATTCTCATGACCATCTTTTCTTTGCATGCGAGTTCTCGGCTAGGTTTGGAATATCCTTAAAAGTGATATTGGCTCTACAACAATTCCTAATCGATGGGAGGAGATTCTTGAGGAGATCCATCATAGAAGATGGCGGCCTGGAGAAGTTCAGAAGACAATGATATTTGTGGTGTTGATTTATTACATATGGCAAGAGAGGAACCGAAGAAACTTTTTGTTACATCTTTGTATAATATAAAACTTAGTATCTAGAACGCAATCTTCAAGAAACTTTTTCAATCTCTTAGTTTTACGTTGAGTTCAAACTTCTACTTTTTTCTATTTAAATTTTTGTTACATCTTTGTATAATATAAAACTTAGTATGAACTTTTCACAAACCTTTGGAAATAGATATATAGCTAACGACACTTTAGAATGGAGAAAGCAAATCGTTATTCTCAATGTTTGTCAATCTTCCTGGTTAGCTTTTTATGTTCTAAGTATGTACTTTCTCTACTTTTATTCTTTAGTAATCCGATTCAATTTTGTTTTTCAGTTTCATTGAAACTATACCGGAAGCATCAACTTTGGAATTTAGTTGATCTTAGACCTGGCAAAAACTGACATGACACACTAACCCGACACGAACTCGACACGAAATAAACGGGTTTGGGTAATACATTTCAACCTGTTTAAGTAAACGGGTTGACACATGAACAACCCGTTTATTATAATAAGTTTTCTTTTTAATGCTTTGGATTTGGTTAGAACTTATAAAATTTAACTATAAAATTTAGATTTCTAATGTTTTCATTTGAATTTTGGATTTGGATTTTTGTTATGAATTTTCGATATTTAGTTTTTAGTTTATAAATGTTAAACGGGTTAGGCGGGTCAGGTTAGGATTAGGCACTCTCAACCCGTTTAACTTTGAACCCGACACGACACGCTTGCTTGAACAACAAAGTGTTGTCAAAATATTGTCCGATAGTGACAGTATGATTTCTTTGTCAATCTACACAATTTCAATTATCTTCAAAAATCATTTGCACGTAAACACCACCAACTATCCTAAGGCCAATGGTGATTAGGGTTTCTCCTCTTAAAACCTAACTCAAAGTTCAAAGAAAGAAGAAGTCAAGAATCTATAGCTACTAGAATTTCACGGCACCATCTTCATATATCGATTCCCTCAAGATTTGATTGTTCAAATAAAGAGGCATCAATGCATCAAGAAATTGAACAGATCTTGTTAAAACTCCATATTTGCCAAATTCCAAAACAAAATTTTCATATTTACGAAAGGAAGACAATGCATGCACTTTACTTCATCACAAACACAAGTTTTCCTTTACGCCCTTTCACGACATTCAGATTACCTCGTGAGAACGTTCTCAGAAGTACTAAAATCATCACATAAAATTGTGTTGCTGGCACTCTCTTCCTTAGTGGTTCTGAAACAATTATTCCATCGCATTTCTTCCGGTTTGCCTTTACCAAGCATATAAAAGTGCAGGGCCTCAGATAGTGCCCTCAAAACCACTGGTGCTGATGGAGCAGCTTCGAAATAAGTAGCCACTTAGCTAGTAGAGTGTAGCTCTAAGAATCAACTTACACTTTATATAAGAAATCATATCGCCACCATCGAACAATATGTTCTTAGCACTTTCTAGTTTAGGATTAAGCTAAATCCCAAAGTTGAGCTTCCAGTATAGTTTTTCTGAAAATGACAAACAAACTTTCAACCGGATGCCTTTTGACTTTACAATCGTCAACCAAGCACAAACATAGCTAACGAATAAAAGTAAAAGTGCATACTTACAACAGAAGAAAAGCTAACTACGAAAGATTGGCAAGCATTGGAGAAAAGCGATTTGCTTCCCCCATTCTAAGTACTGTTAGCTTCAAATCTATTTCCAACAATTCGTGAAGAGTTCCTACCTAATTTACATTATACAAAGATGTAGCAAGAATTTAAAGAATAAAAAAGAAGTTTGAAGTCAGCGTAAAACTAAGAGATTGAAAGAACTTTCCTAAACATTGCTTTTCGAATAGCATCGAAGTACATTCCATGGAGTCGGAATATAATTCTCAATGTCACTTGAATCCTAATCAGATGGTTAAGTTGCACTAGCCATTTAAGTGTCGATGTGGAGATTATCAATGCCAACTTTTGTGTTTCCGGATGGATAGTCCAGTAAGACGGTTTGTTGTGCATCCAAAATAATTTGAAAAAAGTTTGACACCTAAACCTTCGGCTTTTTTTGCATAAATAAGAACCCAAAGAGAATAGATAAAGAGTTTTTAGTTAGATATTTTGCATGAACATACAGGTCACAAAGACTTTGCACTTGGATATTTTACATGAAACCACTAACAAATTTGTATGAAACGAGTATCAAGGATGATTATTATGTCAACTACACGTAAACTTGAAAAATGATTATTATGTCCCATTCGATTAAATTTTTCACACAACTCATAATACATATGTGTAACAGAAAATCTTGACTTGCTAGATAGAGGATCTTTTTACAAGAAGTGGTAGAAACATATGTATGACAGCTCTAGATGTAATCACATAAAATATAATCAAAAGATCATACAGTCTTAATGTCATCTAAAACAGCATTCTTACATCATTGGTTGTCATAATTGGTTCGGTACACGAAGTGGAAAGGGTTGGGATAACTGATAGACTTTCCCGAAATTCAAATTGTAAAGACGGATTCCTTTGATAACTTTTTTCGTGAACTCACTAGGCACATAGAGAATGGTTGAGACTTCTCGACCATACCCTTTATGTTTCACCACTGATTGGTGAGTTAAAGGAGAAATTATCAAAGCAAGGTGATCATTCTTAGAAGTTGAATTTCAGGAGATATTGGTTATGTCAACTCTTTCCTCCCTATGTACCCAACCACTTGACAACCGACGACGTCAAGGCTGCTTTAGATGGCATGAAGAGTGTATAATGCTTATATTTTATGCGATTATATCTAGAAATATCATATCATACGACCACCCCTTATTATTTTAGGATCCCCTATCTAGCAAATCAAGGTTTTATGTTGCACATTGTATTATGATTTGGGTGAAAAAACAACCAAAAGGGGATCTATGGTTGAGATAATGTGTGCAATTGACAAAATAAACATCTATGTAAAACATCAAACTGCAAAGTCTTTAAGACTTGTATATTCATGCAAAATATCTAAGTGCAAACTCTTATCAATTCACTTTCGGCTCTTATTTATGCAAAAAAACCAAAAGTTTGCATGCCAAGCTATTTTCAGAATATTTTGGATACACGACAAAGCTTCTTACTGGATTATACAGCCAGAAACACAAAGTTGACATTGATAATCTCCACATCCATAGTGCAACAGCTAGTGCAGCTTGGCCATCTGATAAGAATTCAAGTGATGTTGACGACTATATTCTGACTCCATGAAATGTACTTCGATGTTATCTAGAAAGTAATCTTCTAAAAAGTTTTTCAATCTCTTAGTTTTACATTGAGTTCGAACTTCTTTTTTATTCAACTTAAATTGTTGCTACGTCTTTGTATACTGTAAGTTAAATACGAACTCTTCAAGAGATTGCTGGAAATAGATATATAGCTTACGGTCATTTAGAATGGGAAAGCATGACGTTGTTCTCCAATATTTTTCAACATTCACGGTTAGCTTTTTCTGTTCTAAGTATGCATTTTTTCTACTTTTATTCTTTAGCCATATTTGTGTGCTTGGTTGACGATTGTAAAGTCAATAGGTATCCGATTGAACTTTTGTTTGTCATTTTTAAATAAACTATAACGGAAGCATCAACTGGGATTCAGCTTTATCCTAAAATAGAAAGTGCATCAAAATGTTGTCCAATAGTGGCGGTATAATTTATTGTATTAAGTGTGAGCTGATTTTGAGAGCTACACTCTAACAACAACGGGGCGACTTCTTTCGAAGTCGTTATCAACACCTAGTTTTGAGCCACTATCCGATGCCCTACACTTTTATAGTCTTGGTAAAAACAAGTCAGGAAGAAATCAAATGAAGTAATTGTGTTAGAACCACTAAGAAAGAGAGTGCAAACAACACAATTTTATGTGATGCTTTCATTACTTCTGAGAAGAGGGCAAAGAAAATAATGTGTTTGTGATGAAGTCAAGTGTTGGCATTGTCATCCTTTCGAAACTATGAAATCTTTGTTACGAAACATTATACATATGATCTGGAAGTGTATCTACAAGTGCCTTTTGTATAGACTACTCACTCGGATAGGTATGACAAAAACATCTTGAAAACATTACTGTTTGGCATTTTAAATACAGACAAATACTCATGCAAGTTTGCATGGCACTGTTCGCATTATATAAAACATTATATTCTATTAATATTTATAAACATATTCATATATGCAACTTATGTTAGAACTTGTATTTTAACATATAGTGTTGTTTATATGACATACTATTGGCATGTTATTTGTAGCGTTGTAAACGAAAAGAAACATTTCGTGAACTATAAATGAACAGTTCGGTGGGAAGTTTGTTTATGTTAGTTTATTTAATAAATGAACGAACATGAACAATGGTTGTGTCATTCATGAGTGTTGTTTCATTTATGTTAGTTAATGTTCATTCATTTATGTATGTTCACATTTGTTTATATATATATATATTTATATTGACATTAAGAAGAAGGATCAGGTAACAAGAACTAAGGTTAGAAGGTAAGGATCTGAATCATTGCTCACTTTTAATCTCAAACCCACCCATGAATCGCGCTTGATACGAGAATTGATCTCGTACATCCCATCCTAATGTTCATCCAAAGGTGGAGATTAGGGGTGTGCAATCGGTCGGATCGGGGCCCAATCCCCACCACCCGATCGGATTTCGGGGTAGAATGTGACCACCCGAAACCCGTCCAATCTATTAATCGGATTTTGGGTATCGGGGCCGGTTCGGTCGGTTCGGGGCAGCGGGTTGGAATCACTTCCAGTTGCTCAAAAATTTTCATCAAACCAAAAAAACAAACAACACATCCAGACATCCAGTTGCTCATAAATACCCCTAAATCTGGACCGACTTCTAAAACAGTAATGAAGAATTAACACTATAAACATAGGCACATAGCAAATGCAAATCCATTAATCCCTCCATACTTTCAAGTTTCAACAGATGAAGGAATGAGGAATCTTAGAAAGCTAGAAACTTAGAATCGTAGTATCGTACCAGGTAGGAAGAGTGGAAGCCTCACGTTCGTCGTTCGGTGGTGGTAGACAGGTGGTAACCAGTGGACGCCTGGGCGGTGGCCGGCGATGGCCAATCCCGTCGAAGTTGGGCAGTGGTGAATGGTCTCTCTCTCCAGTTCGTCGATTAGGTACTTAGGTTAGAGAAATCGTTTTTTTGGAGAAAAAAAACTGAGGTATTAGGTATATATATTTTTATAAAAAGAACATTTTAAAAACATTTCGGGTTTTTGGGTCGGATCGGGTGGGTGGACCCTGACCCCAACCCGAGCCTACTCACCCGGGGAAAAAATCGGGTACCGGGTATCGGGTTTTCGGGTTTTTGGTTTTTCCATATTATGGTTTTGTTCAGGTTCGGACCGGGTCGGGTGGAGACTTCTTTGTAATTTTGGTTTGTCTCCAAAATTAAAGCATGGAGAAATTGAATTCTAAAATTCATATGAGATAAAGCTACGCATGGAATCTGGGTTAAAAGGAAATGCATGGGTAAATGCAAAAGTCAAACTCTTAATGGAAAAGTAAACAAGGGAGACAAAAAAGGAATTAAACAGTGTGTGGCGCGGGTTGCTCCATGACCATACCGCATTCTCTTCCGCAGCAGCCACTGCCACGGAAGTTTAAGAGTTTTTTCCACCCCACGCGGTTTCTCATGGTGCCATTCTCGCGCAGAAAACCGCGCCAATGGTTGGACGGTTTTGAGATGGTTTGAAGCAGTTTCCAAACTGATTTGCTTTAATCTCCTGCAACCCATTTATTTTTTGGACGGTGACTCTCCAGAAAATTATGCACACAATTCTCACCAAACAAAACACATACACATATTAGAATGGCAATTTTATATGTAATTTCTTCATCGATTTCTCCTATTTCTCAAGTATTGTAACATCGTCAATTATAGTGGATTTCTCGGTGGTCTCCTCCGCCCGTGGTTTTTCCCCTGGGTTTTCCACGTAAGCCGAAGTCGTTTTTCATCTCGATTATTTTCGTTAAGTTACGCTTATATTTCGTGGTTGTTTATTGTTTCCGTTGAGAATTGGGTTTATCGATTCTGCATTTAAACTCGTTCGTATTTATTTTGATCTTGGGTTAATTCTCGATCAAGGTTTCGGCTCGTTTCGATCACCGTGATACGGGTTTGAATCGAGTGTGGTGTGATCGGTATTTACAACACTTTCATTCTCACCATAACCCAACCCTTGACATTAATATATAAAATCATTAATAAAATTAATTTTTTAGAACTCCATTTTTATCCCTGCTAAATTTACCCCGTTTTTCATTTTGTTATGTTATTTTTAAGAACAAAATGATGATTAATGAAGATTATTTTTTATTCATTTGGGTTCGTTCGTTTATGTTCATTTATGTTCGTTCGTTTATGTTTGTTTAGCATCTTAATGAACTAACATAAACAAACACGAACAAACGCAATTTCTTGAACGAACATGAACACACACAAAACCGTTCGTTTATCGTTCATGTTCGTTTGTTCGATTAGGTTAAATGAACAAACACGGACAAGCATTCATTTGTGTTCGTTTTGTTCATTTACAGCCATAACTTATTTGTCTCGAATCAATCAAAACTATGCCAAGTTGCAGCTAATGTAAATACAACTTCAACGAATGAGAACATTTAGTTTCATTCTAGTTCATTTAGAAAAATTAGAAGTGTAATTTAACTTGTCATTTTATTAAAGTGCAATGTGTTCACACAATATGATGCACCAAGAGAATTTCTTATAAAAAAAACTTTAGCTCTTTTATATTATCCCTATATTTATAAAAAATAGAGTGAATTGCATTTTTGGTCCATGTGGTTATATGATTTCTTTGAAAGAGGGACTTGTACTTCAATATCTCAAGTTGTGGTCGCTCACGTTTGAATTTTACTCCGAAAGGAGGACCTGGGCACTAACTCCGTTAAAAAAACTCGGTTAGAGACAGGGGCAAAATGGTCCAACCATGTTTTTGTCCTTCTTTTGCATTTTTTTTGTGTTTCAATAAGTTGTATCTTGAATGGCGTAGTGTTAATTTCATCTTCATAAGATTGATACTAATGGTGGACCGTTTGTACTGTACATAGAAATTGTCTCTTTGTTTCCTCACTCAACCCTTACCTGGTTTTTCAATCTGAATCATTTCTATCTTTCTCCATAAAGTGGCTAAAACCCTAACTCAAACTTTCAATCAATCTAACTCTGGCCAACAACATTCGACGACTGGCGGTGGCAAACTCTCCCCCTCATTCCTAACCACAACGATCTCGAAAAGCATGGCTTCTCCCCCTTCCCTTCTCTCTCGATCTATTGACATCTCGATTTCTGATTTGATTCGCTAGGTATTTACTTCCGGGATCAAGATGGTTGTGAATCTACTGATTCAACTGCAAAATATCTGATACCAATCATGGTTTTCAACATCGTTTGCGGGGCTCGAGGCGAGGCGGTCCAAAACCGCTCATGAGGCTTAACTCATGGTCCCTAGATGAGGCATAAGCCTCAATTGGTTAGGCGATGCCTCGAGGCATTGAGGCGCAAGCCTCAGCTGCTTTCTGTTTTTATATACTTGTGTAAGTGTGTATATTTCCTGCAAGTATATTTTCTATTTGAATATTTCCTGTCTGTGTAAGTATGTATATTTTCTGCAAGTATATTTGTTGTTTGAATATTTTCTGTATGTTTTCTGTTTCTATATATCTGTGTATGTATGTATGCATATTTTTTGTTTGTATATTTTATGCATTTATGTATATTTATATATGTTTTCTGTATGTTTTCTGTTTCTATATATCTGTGTATGTATGTATGCATATTTTTTGTTTGTATATTTTATGCATTTATGTATATTTATATATGTTTTCTGTATGTTTTCTGTTTCTATATATCTGTGTATGTATGTATGCATATTTTTTGTTTGTATATTTTATGCATTTATGTATATTTTATGCATTTATGTATATATTTTTTTCATTTATATATCTGTGTAAGTATGTAAATTTTCTGTTCTTTGTATGTGTTTAAATGTTTATGTATTTATGTTTTCTTATTTTCTGTTTTATTATTTTGCTTATCATTAGTATTATGAATTTCATTTGGTATGGAATTATGTTTTCCACCTTGCATGCACTCATAAAATTTGTGTATATATATTCTGTATTATACATATACATATACACACACGCCTCGAGGCTTACGCCTTGTCTCTCTAAGGGAAAAGGACTCGAGTCCCGATTGGGATTTTTAAAACAATGATACCAATCATACATTTTCTTACATTTCCGTGATGTTTATGGCAACCTTACGGTTACCAGTTTCGACCCCAACCCCCTATTTGACCATTTCGTAGTATTTTCCAAATAATTTCTCCGCATTTTTTAAAGGTTAACTCCAAATGGCCTTTAATTTATCTGAGAAGAAAATCTTATTGTGGGGATGGCAAGCAAGCATATGTACCTTGTCGTTTTTCATCAATTCGGAAATTGTTAATGCCTTGGTTAGCTTACTCTTGAAATATTATGAGGTTGCCCACCAAGCTTCTGATTTCATAGTTTCGACACCTAACTCTATAATTACATTTAATTCATCAGAAACTAGGGATATTACAAAACATGACTTTTGGTACATACGAATCTGCATACCGACATATATGGTTAGTTGTATCGATTTGTGTGACGAGATACACAAGTGGATGGCTTTTCAAGATCAGATATCGATTCGTTTGATATATTACTCGCATTCATTACTTAAGCTTTGTACTCTTATCTCCTTGACAAACTTTTTGATCAATTTATGCACTTCTCATCTCATTTTTGTCTTGTTATATATCCACGCACAGAAGAAGGGGGTCAAACATATGATTCAACGAGTGTTCTTTAGGAACAAATTATTCATTCCAAGCTTCTTTGTTATCTGTTTTTATCATTTTGGAGGAATTTATTGAAAAAGACAGTTTGACATTTGATGCCAATATGAAATACACACACACACAGGGAGAGAAATTAGGAGAAAGTATTTCCATAGTCAAATATAGGCAGAAATTAGAGTTAACTAAAATTTACCTTTTTAGGAGGACGAGCATGGCAGGGTAGGGTTTTCGGCTATCTTGACTGGTTGTGGGCGAGGCCTCTACAGGTAGAGCTTCTTCTCCACTGAGCCAATGATGATGACGATATTAATGGAGGTTCAATCAAGAGCTTCCGCTGCTAATAAAGATTCATATAAGCCAAAAAAACACTAACAAAATCAATTAAAACAATTCCAACCTTGGCTTTCACGATTAAATGACTTTGGGGGATGTCTAGATCATGATTCCTATAGAAAGATTCTAACTTGAAGTTAAAGCATGCATTCCCACCAACTTTATTGAAGAAAAATCAAATCTTGGTGACAAAATCGACCCTAAATACCAAATTGGATCCTAGGGTTCTTGGGCTCTTAAACGTATTTGGAGTAAACACCGATTCCTACCGAAAGCTTCTTGCTTGAGATTAAAAATATGCGTTCCCATGCAGTGGCGGACCCAGAAAAATTTTCAAACGGTGGCACCATTTAACTATAAGAAACAAACATAGATATATTTTTCCCAAAATCAATGTTGGTCTGATGGTTAGTCCCTTGCTTTTCAAACTTGAGGTCTCAAGTTCGAGTCCCATTATGGCAAATTTTTTTGAAACATAGTAAATATGAAATTAAAAACTAAAAACTACGAAAATGTCTCTAACAAGACTTGAACCCAGGTCTTGAGTAGAATAAAAGTCTTTCAAACCAACTCTACCAAGAGAAACTTGTGTTCTTATTGTAGTTTCAAAATACATATGGTGGCACAAATCAAATTGATACGGTTGCACCTTTCACGAACCTAATTTTTTTTACCTTATGGCGGAGAAACAATACGGTGGCACGTGCCACCGTATGCTCTTACCTAGGTCCGCCCATGTTCCCATGCAAACCTCATTTCCCATCACAACCCCATTCTCCCTCATGCACCTCAACTATCAAAACCACATAAGAAAACCAATTTTACCAATCCACACATCAAAATGACTCAAATCATATCTAAAAAACAAAAATCAAGACAACCCATTCCATATATCAAAACCAAGAACCAAAACCATAACAACCCCATCTATAATTTTGTACATCAAAACCAAAATAAAAAACAAACTAAACTCTTACGTTAACAACTCGATCCATATATCCAGTTATCCACCAAATTTAACCTTAACAGATCAGCACAAAAATCATAACCAAAACCCTAGCAAGTTTCCTGCTCAAACTTGCTTCCAAGGGTAGTTTATGTGATGAGTCTGATTTCTATCACTCAACTTATGGAATCCGGTCTAATTGTTTTGTTTCATCCTTCTGGTTGTGTTGTGCAGGATCCAAAGACCAAGCAGATCCTTGGAGTAGGCCGTAAAGTTGGTCGGATGATTGAAGTGGTCTACCTCCGTCTCCTCTTACACTCATCAAATCTTGTTGCTTCTGTTTCCAGTACCCCTTCCTTTGAATTATGGCATAAACGTCTAGGACATTTATCTCTAGCTATGATAAAATTGTTAGCTAGTTCAGGAATGTTAGGCAACACCTCTTCTGAAAACGTTTCTTGTTTATCCTGTCAACTTGGCAAACATCATGCCTTACCTTTCCAACTAAATGAATTTAAATATGCTTCCCCTTTTGATCTCATTCACTCTGATGTTTGGGGACCAGCACCACATCCATCCATGGGTGGTTCTCGATACTTTGTTATCTTTATCGATGATCACACACGCTTTACATGGATATATCTCATAAAACATCTCTCCGAACTACCTCAAATATATATTTCCTTCGCCCGTATGATTCTGACCCAGTTTTCCAAACCTATTAAGATTCTTCGAGCGGATAATGCTATGGAATACAAAGAATCCTCTCTCCTCTCCTTTCTTCAATCTCAGGGTACGCTTTCTCAGTACTCCTGTCCCGGTACCTCTCAGCAAAATGGACGTGCGGAACGCAAACATCGTCACATCCTTGATACTGTTCGTACCTTATTAATTTCAGCCAAATGTCCAGAACGTTTTTTGGGGTGAAGCTGCCTTCACCACTGTCTACACCATCAACCGTCACCCAACTCCCATTCTCAATCAAAGGTCTCCTTATGAAGTACTTCATGGGGTCTCTCATGCATATGAACTCCTAAAAGTGTGGGGTTGTGCATGCTTTGTTCAACTACAATCTCATGAACATACCAAACTCGAACCTCGCTCTCGCTTATGCTGCTTTCTTGGCTATGGTATTGAACACAAAGGCTATCGTTGTTGGGATCCAATATCTAAGCGACTTCGTATATCCCGCCATGTCACATTCTGGGAACATCTTCCCTTTTCAACGGTGTCTAAATTTCAGGACACACCCAATCCCTCTACTTCTTTTTTCACAGATACATCTATCTCATTGGACTCACTTCAATTAGATCCGATACTCACCCCACCATCTGGTCCACCTCCTTCTTTCTCACCTCAATCTGTGACCCCACCATCTGGTCCACCTCCTTCTGTCTCACCTCAACCTGTGACCTCACCATCTGTCTCACCTTCTTTCATTTCAGCTTCATCTGAGCCTTCCTCTGTGCCATCTGTTCCACCTCCTTCCGTCTCGTCTCAACTTGAGCCTACACCTGTGCCTTCTGTGGCATCTGATCATCATCAATCATTTGCACCACCTCCAAGGACTACTCCTGAGCCATCTACTGAGTCTATGGATCCTAGCTCCTCTCAACCACAAGATGGAGCACGACGCTCAGACCGGGTAAGACAAGTTCCTTCTCATCTTCGTGATTATCATTGATATGCCACTCTGCTGTCCAACCATGAACCCACTTCCTTCAAGGAAGCGGCTTCTAATCCTGTTTGGAAACAAACTATGACTGAGGAACTTCAGGCTCTTGACAAAGCTAATACATGGGAGTTTTTTCCTCTCCCACCGGGCAAGTCACCCATTGGTTGCAAATGGGTCTTCAAAATCAAAACGAAGCCTGATGGATCTATTGATCGTTACAAAGCACGTCTTGTGGCAAAATGCTTCAATCAAGAATATGGCATTGACTACGAGGAAACGTTTGCTCCTGTGGCTCGGGTCACCTCGGTTTGTAGTCTTCTAGCCATAGCTGCCACGAAGAGATGGCCACTCTATCAGATGGATGTCAAGAATGTCTTTCTCAATGGCGATCTCAAGAGGAAGTCTACATGAGACTCCCTCCAGGTGTGACCTCCCGTCAGGGTCATGTATGTCGACTTCGAAAAGCCCTCTATGGCCTCAAACAAGCTCCTCGTGCTTGGTTTGAAAAATTTAGCAATACTGTCATCTCATTGGGGTTTTCTCCAAGTAATTATGATTCTGGCTTGTTTACTCGGACTACTGCTGCAGGTACTATCTTACTCCTATTGTATGTTGATGATATGATCATTACCGGCAGTGACTCTACAGGTATCATCCATCTCAAACAGTCTCTCAGCTCATGCTACTGGGGTCCCCTTTAAGGTAGTTTAAATGCCCGTAAAATTGTCCGATATATTTTTAGTCTAAATCCAATGTTTCGAGGGTTTTTTTGGAAAACTTTAAGAGATTTTAAAGTTTTTTTTGTTGATCTTGAGGGATTTTTTTAGTTTTTAGTAGATTTCGAGAGTAGTTTTGGTTTTTTGGTTGATTTAGAAACATTTTCTTTGTTGATGGGGTCCCGGACGAAAACCTACTGGGAACATGAGGGTAAAAAGTTAAAAAATCTGTATTTTTAACCCTAAAATTTCAAAAAAAATTATTTTTAGTGGGGTCCCATCCCCCACTAACCACACTATACATCCGCCACTGGAGTGGTCCATGTCATCAAAAGATTGCATTTATTTAACCTTTTTAATGGTAAATAATTGAATTAGTTATTATTTTTATTTTATTGTAACTTATTCACTCCATCTATTTGCTTCATTATTGTAACTGTATCCACTCCTTCTCTCGCGCCACGTCACATGTTTACACAAGGCATTGCAAAATTTTCAAGTTTTTGGTTAGTCACATGTTTACACCATTGTTTTAAAAAACTCGTCGTGCAGACGCCATGGTGCGCCGTGCCATCAAAAGATTGCATTTATTTAACTTTTTTAATGGTAAATAATTGAATTAGTTATTATTTTTATTTTATTGTAACTTATACACTCCATTTATTTGCTTCATTATTGTAACTGTATCCACTCCTTCAATCTCTTTGCTTTTTTTGTTATGTATTATTTGGGGAAATTAATTAAAATACCCCAACATTGAAAGTGACTTACCAAAGTACCCTAAAAAATTTACTTCTTACCGAAATGCCCTCTTTTTCGCGATAGGATCCCGCGATCGCGGGCAGGGACTGAAAGTGTAAAATTTTGCAAGATTATTTACACTTTCAGTCCTCATAGCGGGCCATCGTGGGCCGCGTTTGAGCCATTGCGGGGGCCAGGGACTGAAAGTGTAAATATTTCTTGCAAAAATTTTCACAATTGGTCCCTGCCCGCGATCGCGGGATCCTATCGCGGAAAAAGAGGGCATTTCGGTAAGAATTTTTTTTGGGGTACTTTGGTAAGTCACTTTCAATGTTGGGGTATTTTAATTAATTTCCCTATTATTTGTTAAATTTATTTAATAAAACATAGTCAAATTTAATTATTTATTATTTTTATTTTATAAAAAACCACATTTTATATTTATCATTGTTGATTTTATTTTATTTTGAGTTTTATTATTGTAATTTTTACATATAACAATTGAATTTTAACTATTTATAATTTATAATTATTATTATTTGAATTATAATAACTAGTTTTAATTATTATTATTTTTTATTATATAAACTATGAACCGGTCCATGATTGAGAATGAAAGATTTATAAAATGTATAGAAAAGAGAAAACTGATATGACAATGAGAGAAAAATGATGTGACTAAATCATGAACCTCTAAAGAGGTCCATGATTGTGGATGCTCTTAGAAAGTTTAACACTTAGAACTGCTCATTTTTTTTCCTATTTCTTTCTTCTTTCTTTTTGCACCAAAACCTTGGTAATATTTTTACCAACATTTTAATATAAAGAACCCAAGATTTCACCAAGAAATGAGTTCTACTTTCCCCTTTAAAGTTTAGGTTTTTAGTAACTCAAGATTTCACCAAGAGCATCTCCAATGGGTTACCTTATTTTTTAGGCTAAATTTCAAAAATAGTGTAAATGAATAGTGTTACACCAAATATAGTGTAATACTATTCATTACACTAAATTTAGTGTGAAAAATAGAGATTTTATTGGAGATGTGAATAGTGTCATTTACACCAAATTTATTGTCTAATGTAAGATTTAGTGACCCCCTGGTCTAACCCAACAACTTTGAACATCAAATCAACTCATAAAAACGTAAATCTAAGGGCATCCACAATCATCAAGTCTTTCATAAAGACTTGAGAAAAATAAAAAAATATGTGGGATCCACCAAAGACTTGAAAGACTTGAACTTCCCTCTCACAACCATTACTTCAAAGACTTGAGCTTTCTCAAGTCTTTGAGAAGTAAACTCATCCTCAAGTTGTTGCTCCAATCATCAAGTCATCATCAACCATTTCCTCAAGTCTTTTACAAATGCATTGGAGATGCTCTAAGAAACGGTGTTATCTTAAAACAATAACTAGTGGAAGGGGTTTGTATTTATAAGAAAAGGAATCTTGACAAAAAAACAACAAAATCAACTCATTGCAGACCATATCTTGAATTCGTACACTAGGATGATCTCCAAAATCAGATTTTGTGATATTGTTGCAAACAAGCCCTTGTTTTTCAATAAATTATACTTTACCCCTGTTGACATAAAACTTTTATCATTTTCGATCAAAGTTAACATAACATCCTTTATTCACACCCTACTTTCATTAAATGGCATACTTGACTCCTTTTCATTTATTTTCTTCTCATTTTTGGTACAATAAAATAAAAACTCGTTTTATTTTATTTTCCTTTCTCCGTCACTTTTCATATTTATTTATTTACCTCATTTTGGGGTGTCACAAAAAGAGAATTGATGTGGTGCATGTTATCTCGGTGCATCTCATTGTTCGTCCACTTCTCATCCGACAGCTGATAACTATTTCTCACGTTTCTCATTAAATTTTTGGCATTTCTCACCGAAATCCAACCGTATATAGAATAGGTATATATATTTAAGAGTTAACAATTACGTTGTTGGTCTCTATATTTTGATGGGTTTTACAAAATTAAAAAGAAAAACAAAAAAAGTGTAATAAGAGAGGGAAAACATGGTTGGACGATTTACCAACCTTCTAACTTACATTTTTAACGTAGTTAATGACCATGTCTCATTTTCAAAGCAAAATTCAAATATCACTATATCAGGGACAATAGCTTGACTCAATCCCACTTTCAAATAAATCACTAAATATGAGAGACCAAAATTTAAAGTTACTCTATTTATATATTTACTATTATATTATTTAATTTTAAAGCATAAAAAACTTGTTTTAAGAGTTTTTTCTATGCCTAGACTAATTTTTTGGCAAATTATGATTGTAAGACATTAGCCCTGATTAAACCTCAGTGGTCACAATTGTTGTGTACGCCTGGATTAGGACGCTGGGTATATGGGATATTCCATCATATCCCTCAGGGTCTTAACGAGTACGCCACAACCCTTGTGATTAACTTTATTTAAGAGTTTTTCTCAAATATTTTATAATATAGTATAGATAAGAGTTAATAATTACGTTGGTGGTCTCTATAGTTTTTTGGGTTTTACAAAAATAAGTGTAAAATAGAGGGAAATTTAAATATCAAGGACAACGTCTTAACTCAGTCCAATTTTTAAAGAAATCACTAAACATTAGGGACCAAGATTGAAATTTACTCTATTTATAATTTTATTAGCATATTATATTATTTAATTTTCATTATCTTTATATACTTAAAAGGAAAACCCACATGAAATGAGGTGGCATCCTTAAAATTGAGAATCACTCATTTCTTGAATTATGGTTGATTTGGAGTTGTCCCACATTGGTAAAAGGTTGAAAAGTTGGAGCAATGTGGTGTGTATAAGAAAGATAGATGCATGAGATGAATTTGTGTCAATTCATGAGTTTGACTTATAGGGTTGTCTATTTTAGATGACCCTCTTTTAAAAAACACAAATACAATAATCTTTATCTTTATATCTATAAAAGAAAAAACATTGGGGTATTGAGGTGGCACCATGAGAATTGAGAATCACCATTTTCTTGAATTGTGGTTGGTTTGGAGTTGTCTCACATTGGTAAAAGATTGAAAAGTTGGAGCAATGTGGTGTGTATAAGAAAGGTAATGCATGAGATGAATTTGTGTCAATTCATAGTTTGACTTATAGGGTTGTCTATTTTAGATGACCCTCTTTTAAAAAACACAAATAAAATATCTTTATATACTTCTTTATATACTTAAAAGGAAAACCCACATGAAATGAGGTGACATCCTTAGAATTGAGAATCACTCATTTCTTGAATTGTGGTTGATTTGGAGTTAAAAAGTTGAAGCAATGTGGTGTGTATAAGAAAGGTATATGCAAGAGATGAATTTGTGTCAATTCATGAGTTTGACTTATAAGGTTGTCTATTTTAGATGACCATCTTTTAAAAAACACAAATAAAATCATCTTTATCTTTATCTTTATATTTATAAAAGAAAAAACCTTGGGGTATTGAGGTGGCACCATGAGAATTGAGTATTCCTTCAATGATGAATTGTGGTTGATTTGGAGTTGTCCCACATTGGTAAAATGTTGAAAAATTGGAGCAATGTGGTGTGTATAAGAAAGGTGGAGGAATGAGATGCATTTGTGTCAATTCATGAGTTTTGACTTATAGGGTTGTCTATTTTAGATGACCCTCTTTTTTAAAAATACGAAATAAAATAATTTGTTTTAAAAAGTTATCTTATATTGAATGATTATCCTTTGCAAAGAAATCGTGTATATATTAAAAAAAGCAATGTGTATTGAATCGGTGTCATTAGAATTGAGTACTCTCAAAGGGTAAATTATGGTTGATTTGTAGGTGTCCCACATTGATGAAAAGTTGAAATATAGGAACAAAGTGATGTGCATAAAGAAATGTGGTTGAAAGACATTTGTGTCAAATTATAGCATTTGACTCTAAGGGTGTCTTATTTTCGATGAACCTCCTCTTGCAAAAAAAAATTGTAGCTTGACTTAAAGAATTGTCTTATATATATATATATAAGGGGGTGTTTGGGATTGCGTTTTGGATCTCCGTTTCTCCTTATTGCGTTTCCACGCCGGAGGGAGGTGTTTGGATTTGAAAAAAAAATTGCTTATCGCGTTCCAGGGATGAGAAACGGAGTTTTTTGAGAAGCAGATGGAGAGATGCTTTTCTGGGCCGGAGAAACGAGATAAGGAGAAACGGAGACGCAATCCCAAACACCCCCTAAATATAAGCAGCAAACAATGAAAATTGAGGTGACACCATGAGAATCGAGTATTTTCTAATGCTATATTGTAGTTAAATAATGAGTATCCCACATTGATAAGAAAAGTGATACGTTAATAGAATAGTTGAGTATATAAAAGATGAGAAGAAGCCTTTGAAAGCTAAAAAGTTAATTCGCTACTCATGTCATTTTTAACTCTCAATTTTTAATAAAAAATAGTTATTTTTAGTCTACATGTTGAAACAACAATATATCAATATACATTGATGAGAAAAACGATATATCAATAGAAGAGTTGAGTATATAAAAGATGAGAAGAAACATTTAAAAACTAAAAAGGTCATTTGATTACTAACCTTCAAATGCCCTCCCATGAATCACAGCTTAGAAGGAATTGATTCGGTGCATCTTATATTGGTGCATATTATCTCGGTGCATCTCATTCTATTGTACATCCATTTCTCATCCAACAGTTAATAACCAATGCTCTCGCTTATCACGTTAAGATCAATTTCTCACCGGAACCCGACCCATATACACATATAGTCAATACCCATTAAAAACTGCATTAGTTTTAACAACTGATTGTGTTTTGAAAAATCATGAGCAGCATTACATGAACATGATGGTAGTTTTATTAAGGCATCAAACTGTTTCCAAAGAGAGTTCAATTTGTGATAATATTCAGAAACAGAAGTTCCATTCTGACTTAAGGAATTAATTTTCTGATGCAAGTTAAAGGTCACAGATCCATCGATTTTATCATAAGTTTCCTTGAGTTCTTCCCATACTTCCGAAGCAACTCTAGAGAAAACTTGACTAACAAATAATTCCTCAGATATGGAACTCAAAATCCAAGATAGAACAACAGAGTTGCACCTGTCCCACTGTTTCCCTAAAGCTTCATTATCAGTGGGACGAGGTACAGAACGGTTTATGAATCCCAACTTGTTCTTAGTTTCTAAAGCCAAAATCATAGCACATGACCACACCTTGTAATTTTCTGTACCACTCAACTTCATACTCAAAATAGCAACACCAGAAGTATCACTTGGGTGGAGATAAAGAGGATCCCCAAAATCAAGCTTAACAATCAAGGATTGCTCTTCTTGATTTTTAGGGGCTTCTCCGACCGTCATGATGACTTTAGTTAAGAATCACACACACGGTAAAAACTAGGAGATTATAGCAGGATTCCTTGCCACTCAAAGATGGTAGGTCAAGCCAACCTCCCAGTTACCAAACAGAGGTAGAAGAGGAGCAGAGCACACAGAAGATAAGAGAAGAAGACTTACAGTGGATTCAATACTAGATGATTTTAAATCAGGAACAACTTACAGAGTTCCTTTCAAACAATATGCACAGCGGAAACAGACGTGAGTCTCTGAAGAAGAGACCAAACAGATCACCTGAACAAATAATAAGAAAACCAGAAGAGAACAAGGTCCAAAATAGTGAGTGGAGAACGAACGACTCCAGACGAACTCTCAACTATCAAGAACCTTGACCAGATCTGATAACAAAAACTGTTGGTAGAGGATTACTAATATTAGCAAAGGAGAGATCTAGTCTCGAAAATGTTTAAGAGCGAAGATCTGATTTCAGATCTGTAGGTGAAGAGATTTGATCTTACCAATACATCAACACAAAATACAACAGAGATTTAAAAACACGGCATGTTTATGCACACATGTAAGGATGATTAAACACACAGCATGTTTATGCACACATGTAAGGATGATTATGTGATTAACAAGATCTAACCACAGATTTAAAAACCGTTAACAAATTGTTTATGCAAGCATGAAGATCTTAAGTACGGTAATACCATACATAGATCAGGCTTCACGAGAGAGAACTCTCAGATCACAAGCATTGCAGGATATGTGAAGATAATGAAATGAAACAGCAGAAAAACTCAGATCTACAGATGATATCTACAAACCACAAACGATTAGAATCAGTACTTCCAAGAACAAGATCGCTCAATAGACGTTCCAATCTAAAGAGAAGGGAACAACTACTGAGAGTTTGAGAACACAACCTTCGCAAGAACAAAGAACGATTCAAACAAGGAGGTTCAGACGAAGCAGATCCAGATCGACAATAACACTGTTTAAAAAGTTTTAGCTAAAAAAATTTGTAAGATCGAAACACAGACAAAAACGATTCAGATCTACAAGGATCAGGAGATCTGTTGAACGATATATTTGCGAGAATCCAAACGATTCAAGCAAGCGTTTAAGATCTACAAGAATCACGGATCTGTTCGAAGTTTATTTAGCCAAAGATTTCAAAAACAACAGATGATGACAACCGAAGAACACCTCAGAATCGAGGAGAGAAAAGTAAACCAGATCTGAACCAAACAAAGATGAAACAGAAATCTCACCAGCGATTTAAGCGTTGATGTATTGAAGATAGCAGATCGACAAATCTCGCTCTGATACCATATTGAACAATATACATCAACACTATATACAAATCTACAAACTCAACTTATTATTTATTAAGAACAACAAGAAAATATTACAAACCCTAAAAATTAGAACAAGGTGTTCCAACTAATTCTTAGAGAGAGATGAGAGAATTGCAGAGAAAAACGTGAGAGAAGAAAAAGATATCTGGTATCAAACATGAAACCCTAATCGCTTTATTATAATATCTCCTATATTTGCACTTTCAGCCCTTCATCTTCCAACCGCCTTACTCCGCTACCCTTGATCTTCACTAGTAAGTGATATGTGATCCCTGAACTTTATAACCTTAGGAATCCAACTTTAAGCTTTTGCCAAGTTACACCCCTTCAGTTATCTAAACAATAAACTATAAACAAAATAAGTTAGACGATGACAAGATTGGTTATGTAATTACCTATTTTAACAATCACGCCTACAGCCTACTATGACATTCTCTACATCTAAGTTGCTAGACATGTTATTTAATTAAGCTCTGTTTTTGGTATTTCCTTGTAAGAAACAAGCGACAACTCGTTTAAACTAATATATTGGTTATTGATAGGCTTTAAAAACCGAGGGGTCAAGCCTAATCTTTCATACAAACTTATAACATAAGTTAGTTTAATATGTTTTAATATATATATATATATATATATATATATATATATATATATATATTAATTAGAAATCACAAAAAACACACTAATCAGAGTTAAAACATACAGCTCTAAAAGAAGACCAAATACGTGATTATGTTATACGTTTTTCATGTAAGTGGAACTCGACGATCTTTTCCAACTTTAAAATCATCCACAATTTCCTTCAAACTAATCTTTTCTGCAATTTCCCTTTTGATAAACTAAACATAAACAATGTATAGATAAATAAATTAGATGATTAAATATAAAATTCAACAAAAACATAATCAAAGATAACGGCTAGTGTAACACCCTCCTATTAGTGAGTTGTCATTTACAATTTCAATTCATAGATTTGTAAACGATATTACTATTTCTCATTTTTGGCTGATTTCTCTTATATGGAATGTTATGGTTACGTTCGTATTCCGGTTTAAATTTACCTCTATTTTTAGGGGTGTTACATGACGGAATCTAAGTTGTGGAGCCTAACAACAAGAGTTGTAAAGAGTAATAAGAAGTAGATCATGGTTAATTGGTCATATGAAAATAAATTACATTTTGTATATTGCATCTCATGAATCTCATTATTGCAAAAAAAATCACATTTTGCCTATTGTAGCTTGATTCTGTTTTAATAGAAATCTACTCAAAGGATGCAAATCACGAAAACCTTCAAATTAGACCTAAAGACGACAAAAGAACCAAATCCTCAATGTTTTACTTTGCCCGTTTTCTGAGCAAAACACCATTCTTGATGTTCAAGCTCACATTGTAATACACAAATAAAGCGTTAAAGTTAAAAGGAAACTTTTCTAAGAGGGCGTTTGGTTTATTTTAAGGAATGATAATGAAAATGAAAATGGGAATGCAAGAGAATAAGAATAGGAATGAACATTTCATTGATGTTCTTGGTTAAACAAGTATAATTAATAAAAAAAATTATATAGTATTTTTAATACAAATATGTGACATCTCAAACCAAACAACAGTCTTCATTACCATTCTCATTCTTTACTCTTCAATACCCCCAACCAAACACCCGATAAAATTTAAAACCATTTTCTATGTATAGAATTTGAAGTTCTTAGATATAACAACTACGAAAATAAATTATACTATTCATTTTTAGACTTATATGCATGGGACATATGGGACCTCACCTTAAATGGAAGAACTAAATGAGGCCTTACATAGACATGACCTTTTTATGTACATTGGCCATGGAAACGATGTGTAAAAAACATTTGATTTTATACCATGTTAATGTTTGAGTTTTAATTTAAAAAACAAATCAAATAAATAAACAAACACACCCGATTTATGTACTTTGTCCAAGGAGCTTGGATCCTTGGTCATAACCTGGCCTTGATGTGATTAACCTCTTAGAGTGGTTCGAGAAATCGAGTAAATGCTCCCAAAGATTGTACTGAATGAAGAGAAAACCGTGAGAGAAAATAGATGGTGAAAATGAGAAGAAAAGAACAAATATTCGGATTTAAAGGGTTGCAAGTCTGCCCCACTTTACGGGTGTGAAGAAATGATGTTAGAAAACCTTTTACCCACCTTTACTAACATGAATGTTGGAAAATAAGTTCTAAATATGTGTTAGAGCCATTTTGAATGTAAATATTGATTGGACGAATGTCTAATTTTGGGGAACTATATATTGGATATCGTTCACCACCGTAAGGGCGTTGTAACGAGCTAAGGTTCGTTCAAAATAGAGCTCGGGTGAATGAGGAATTGAATCTCAAAGTTGACACTTGTAAGTGGGTATTGTTGGGGAAAAAGGATTGTCCCACATTGGTGGGAACTTGAAAGTGGATCAAGCTTATATATGATTTTGCAAATAGAGAGGTTAAGATATATTGAAGGAAAGTCTCCCTCACACGTGCGCGTGCATGGGGGGTGCGAATTTTGGACCGGTTAAGCACCGGACCACTGAACTTGTGTGCATGGACGCGTCCTGCGGACACGAATGCAGCCTTGAGGTCGACAGAATTTTCAGTTTCTTTTTGCAAAATATGTTGGCTTTCCAATTTCTTTTATTTATTACTTCCTTGATAACTCCCATGAACCTACCACTATATAAATTGATGTGTGGAACCATTTTGAACACACACACATACGACTCCCATACAAAAAACGATCAGGCTTTCAGGTGCGATCTCGGTCCGGCAGTGCTACTGCTCCGACCGTTGTACCCTGGGAAACAGACACCACAGGGTGAATCTGTTTTAAGGGGATTGTGTCAAACACAGCCTCAGCCATCTTCGATTTCCATTTGTTTATCTGTCTTTACCGATTAATTTTTTATATGTTTCTGCTACAATCTTAAAACAGATTCTGCTTCTTCTTATATTCTGTATGCTCAATTAGCCAAGCAACAACATTCCAGAATTCCAATTTCTGATATTGTATTGCTTCATCACGCAGAACAGAATATACAGTTTTTGTTTTTGCTTCGATCCTTTGGCTACTGCAGTGTCGTTTGACATAACCAGTTTACAGTTTCTGGTTTTTTTTCAAAGGAAAAAAAGGCTTGTGCTTGTTAAAACAGTTTATCTGATATGTTGCATAAAACCATAATTATATGTTATGTTTGTTTAAATTTGTAAGCAAGCCAAATAAATAAATAAACGTGAATTGGAACAATCATTGACATTTATTTTCGATCGTTTTCAGTCATGGAACCGATTGCAAGCGCATCTATGACTTCAAGCACTGTTGTGACCACTGTCGCAAGTGTGCCGAGCAACACTCACGTGCTTTCTTTCGGTGGTTTTGTGCCCATGAACTATGCGGAGAAACTGGAAAAATTTGCGGGGTTGCATTTCAAACGATGGCAGCAAAAAATGTTCTGTTACCTAACCACGTTGAACTTGCCACGTTACATAAGCGAGGATGTCCCTCAAGTTCCCGAAGGACAAGCTGATATTCATGTAATTAGCGTTGTGGAAGCGTGGAAGCATTCTGACTTTTTATGTCGGAACTATGTTATTAATGGTTTGGTCGATGCACTCTATAATGTTTATAGTGCATCTAACACATCAAAAGAGTTATGGGAATCTCTCGAAAAGAAATACAAAACCGAGGATGCAGGATCCAAGAAATTTATGGTTGCCCGTTTTATTGACTTCAAAATGACTTATTCAAACACTATTATGAGTCAAGTCCAAGAACTACAAGTCATGTTGCATGATATCCATGCCGAGGGGATGGTTGTAAGTGAACCTTTCCAAGTTGCCGCGATAATTGAAAAACTTCCTCCGGCATGGGTAGATTTCATGATATCCATGATAATTGAGTGTTGAAGATCTCGTTGTAAGACTTTGAATAGAAGAAGATAACAAAATCGCACAAAAGAAAGGATTTGGCTCTAACTCTGCAAAGGCCAATGTTGTAGAACATGGTCAAGCATCAAGGGCCAACAAAACCAAGTTTGTGAAAGGGAGAGATTTAAAGAAAAATAGAGGGTTCAATTTGGGGCCCAAGGGTGGAATCATAAAAAAAGGTTCCAAGGTAACTGTTACAATTGTGACAAGCCAGGTCATCGAGCTGTGAAGTGTAGGTTGCCAAAACAAGAGAAATCTAAACAAGCAAACTATGTGGATGACATAGCTCGACATGTGTCTGATCTTGATCTTGCGGCTAAGATCTCTGAAGTGAACCTTGTGGGTTCAAACCCAAGGGAATGGTGGATAGACACAGGTGCAACACAACATGTTTGCTCAGACAAAGGGATGCTCCATGAGTTCAAGTCTGCTGAAGATGGGGAGAAAATGTTCATGGGAAATTCTGCCACTGCTGAGATAAAGGGAAGCGGAAGAATTGTGCTCAAGATGACCTCGGGGAAAGAGCTTACCTTGAAAGATGTGTTGTATGTTCCTGATATCCGTAAGAATCTTGTGTCCAGATGGTTGTTGAACAAACACGGGTTTCGTCTAGTTTTTGAGTCAGATAAGTTTGTGTTAGCTAAGATGGGGATGTTTGTGGGGAAGGGGTATGCTTTGGACGGAATGTTAAAAATGAATGTAATGACTATTAAGCCTTCAGTTAATGAAATAAAGAAATCTTCTGCTTACTTGCTTGAGTCTTCACATATGTGGCACGGTAGACTTGGTCACGTAAACTTTGATACCCTTCGTCGTTTAATTAATTTAGACGTCATCCCAAAGTTTCACATTGACTCTAAATATAAATGCAACACATGCGTTGAGGCAAAATTAACGAGGTCGTCATTTCAATCAATAGAAAGATCAACTAACCCCCTTGACATGATTCATACAGATGTGTGTGATATGAAGTCAATTCCATCAAGAGGTGGGAATAATTTTTCTATCACCTTCGTGGATGATATCACTAAATATTGTTATGTCTATTTACTTAAAAGTAAAGATGAAGCAATAAAAAAATTTAGAATGTATAAGAATGAAGTCGAAAATCAACATAACAAAAAGATCAAAGTGCTAAGAAGTGATCGAGGAGGTGAGTATGTATCACCATTTGCCGAGTTTTGTGAGAATAATGGCATTCGACATGAATTCACCGCACCTTATTCTCCGCAACAAAATGGTGTTGTCGAAAGGAAAAACCGGACCCTAAAAGAAATGATGAATGTAATGTTGTTAAGTTCTGGGTTGCCCCCGTACATGTAGGGGGGTTGTTTTATCAGCTAACTATATCTTAAACAAGGTTCCTCGGAAGAAACAAGACAAAACTCCATATGAATTGTGGATGGGAAGAAAGCCATCGTATAAGTATTTGCGAGTGTGGGGGTGTCTAGCAAAGGTTGTAGTACCCCCACCCAAGGCTGTAAAGATAGGTCCAAAAACTGTTGATTGCATCTTCATTGGGTGTGCACAAAACAATAGTGCCTATCGATTTCTTGTGCATGAGTCAAGAATCCCTGATATTCACAAGAATCCCTGATATTCAGAAGAACACAATAATCGTTCTTTGAACATGTGTTTCCATGTCTCGATAAAGATGATACAAGCACCTCAAGAATGGTACCTCAAGAAGAAAGTGAAGAACGTATTGAGGAAGAAGTAATAGAGCCTAGACGAAGTAAGAGGGCAAGAGTTGAGAAATCATTTGGTCCTGATTTCTATACTTATAAAGTTGAAAGAGAACCTCAAACCTTTCAAGAAGCAGTCACTTTTTCTGAAGGACCTCAATGGAAGGAAGCCATCAAGTGCGAAATGGATTCCATCTTACAAAATCATACTTGGGAATTAGTGGACCTTCCTGCCGGATGCAAACCACTAGGTTATAGATGGATTTTCAAAAGGAAAATGAAGGCAGATGGGACCATTGACAAATACAAGGCCAGATTAGTGATCAAAGGTTACAATCAGCGAGAAGGTCTAGACTACTTTGACACGTACTCTCCAGTAACACGTCTCACATCCATTAGGTCTGTACTTGCCATAACAGCCTTGAGAAATTTGGAAGTACATCAAATGGATGTGAAAACCACATCTCTTAACGGAGATCTAGAAGAAGAGATTTACATGGAACAACCTGAGGGCTACATTGCCCCAGGACAGGAGAAAAAGGTGTGTAAACTTGTGAAGTCATTGTATGGGTTAAAGCAAGCACCAAAACAATTGCATCAAAGGTTTGACCATATGATGTTGGAATGTGGATTTAAGATCAACGAATGTGATAAGTGTGTCTATGTTAAAGATACAGATGATGGGTATGTCATCTTATGTCTTTACGTTGATGACATGCTCATTATTGGCAGTAATGATAATATGGTCAAATCCACAAAGAATATGTTGAAGACTAGATTTGACATGAAAGATATGGGTCTAGCTAATGTGATTCTCGGAATTCAAATTTCGAGAACACAAAATGGGTTTGTGTTAAGTCAAGGATACTATATAGACAAAGTTCTTGAGAAGTTTAATGCTGAAGACACTACCGTTGCAAGAACACCGATTGACACTACTCATCATCTATCCAAGAATAGAGGGGAAGGTGTTGCTCAAGTGGAATATTCGAGAACTATTGGGAGTTTGATGTATTTGATGAGTTGTACCAGGCCTGACTTAGCCTTTGCAATAAGTAGGTTGAGCAGGTATACAAGTAATCCTAGTTCAGAACATTGGAAGAGCATAACCCGGGTATTACGATACTTGAGGTACGCCCGAGATTATGGATTGCACAATACTAGGTATCCTGCAGTCATTGAAGGATACAGTGATGCAAATTCGATATCTGACATAAAAGATTCGAAATCTACTAGTGGGTATGTCTTCACACTTGGAGGTGCTGCAATTTCTTGGAAATCGTCTAAGCAGACGGTCATAGCCAGATCCACTATGGAATCTGAATTTATAGCACTCGATAAGTGTGGGGAGGAAGCTGAGTGGCTAAGACAATTTTTGGAAGACATCCAAGGTGGGAAAAGCCGGTATCTGCTATATTCATACACTGTGATAGTCAATCAGCAATTGGGAGAGCACAAAATGCTATGTATAATGGTAAGTCTCGACACATCCGTCGAAGACATAACACCATAAGACAACTACTCTCTACAAGAGTTATCTTTATTGACTATGTAAAGTCTAAGGATAACATTGTGGATCCGCTAACAAAAGGTTTGAACAGAGAGCTAGTAATTAAGTCATCAAGAGGCATGGGACTAAAGCCCTTGAAAGAAGAAGTGAAAACAAATGAAACTTGTGAGTTCCAGATCCGTGCAACGAACAATGAAGAAATCAATAAATAAGAACAGATGTTATGATTTCAACTGGTCATCCAATTTGCTTTCAATAATTCAGAGAGTTTACAATACGAGTAAAAAAGCTAAAATGACAACTAGCCTAAAACAAAGGCTAAACAAAACATTATATATGACGGGCTCGTGGTAACAAGCCCACGGCTCGTTCACTAACTAGGCTCAAAATAAAGAATTACAAACAAGCCCTTGAACTTCTATTCAACACATTAATTGCCCTAACAATCTCCCCCTTTGAATCGAAGTTCGAGTTCGCGCCAGTTATCCACATATCTCTTTCGGAGCACAAAGTGTACCTCGAACATTCGGATGGCACGGCGATAGTCGATGCGTTCTTCAATCACTTCTAAGGCTTTTCGAGCGGTTGTTTCATTCGGATTGGGACCATACGAAACCTTTTGATTTTCGGATTCATACGTGATGATTCTTCAAAGAGCATCTTGAGCTTTGAAGAGCGTGTCGTCGCAAAATCTGTCTACCTGACTGAAGCGAAGAAATCTCTTTTCATTCTGATCGTTGATGTAGACTATCCTAAATTCTGGTTCCAGAAGCAGTGCGTTCTCGGGATACATCTTCAGTTCGGGCGCTTTCAGATTCGGCTTTATCAGGTTTACCTTCTTAGCTTTGTTCTCGATTGCCATTTGGATGTCCGAGAGATACGGACTAGGAATCGATGAACAGCTTCGAGCGCTTTGGTTACTTGAAGCGGTCGGTTAGTTCTGGTACGGAGGTCTTTCAGGATAGCATAGAAGTCGAACGGTCGGAGATTCTTGAAACTAGCTTCGGAAAATATCCATTCATTTATGTTTTCTCGTCGGACGGTGAAGATGGGAAACATAACTTTCAGAATTGTACCTGTTTGGACGTTGAGAACTTCGGTGATCTTGTGCTTTGTTTGGACTTGGCTAACTGGCAGACACCGCTTTATTGCGTTTATGTACTGGCTTTGGTATTCTGGGTTGGAACTATAAATACCAATGCAAAAAGTAGGCTCGATAGGGCGTAACCTGTGAACGAACAACCTTTTGAGAGATTCCTCCAGGTGAGGAATAAATATCGTGATCTTCTCCCATCGGATCTGTTGCTGTTGAGGAGGAGGAAGATCAGAAGCTGTCGATAGCTAAGGAGATGTCAGAATTTCAGCAGATGTAGTCTCGGGTCTTGTAGAAGTTTCGGCAGCTTGAGTAGAGTGAACGGTTGAACCATACAGATTTTGCAGCAGAAATTGGTCGTAGTCAACATTATCTTCTTCATCAGTAAAAAAGATCAGGTTTACCTGGAGATTTACAACACTGGCGGCTTTTTCGTACCATGCATTTTCGGTCTCCGGGTCCATCTCTGTGTTTGGATCAATAAGATTGAGTATAGACCCATCTAATGTATCAAAGTTGACCAATTCCTGTGTTTTTCCCTCAGGCTTTTCAACCATCGGGTCTTCGTCATCGGAGATGTCCATATCCATTACCATCTCGATTAAAGGAAACTCGGCTTTGGGTCCGGTTTGGGTTGTAGTTGCCGCAGTTGAAGGTTCCGGTTGAACCACGATAGTTTCGGTGAGGATCTGGGTGGTCTTGATTAATCCTTGTCTTTTATTCTCCCCCTCACGGTGATCAGGATCATCCTGATCATCATGTCTTCACATTTGACCGCAGGCTTGACTTTTGCAGGTTTCTTCCATGGAGGCGACTCTGTCAGATAGCGTTTTGAGCGCTTGTTGAACATCCTTGAGAGTCGTGTCAAGATGATCCATGCGAGTGGTTATTGAGGACGAAGGAGCATTGACCTAGGATTTCAGAACGGAGATCAGGTCTGCTTCAGTAGAGGCATCGGTATCTTGGTGTTGGAGCAACTGAGCTAGGAGCATTGTCTTTAAAGTATCCACCGAATAGATAGGCTGAACGGGAGCCGGTGGTGGTATCGGTGCAGTTTCAGGTTCGACCATTTTCTCTTTACCTTTGATCAGTGTCTTTAGTTTGTCGTGCTCATTGGTGAATCGCTGCTCCATGGCCTCGCGGACGGCCTTTAGGGCGCCGTCCAGATATCCCTTCGACACAAAGTCGGGTAATGTAACGCCGGGGTCACTTAGAGCACCCGTTGAGGCATCTACCTTAGAGGTAGAGCCACCTACATTCACGGTTGGCACAGGGGTAGCCGTGGTAGGATTTCCTTCCGATCCTTGCGTTCCGCTTAAAGGCGGAAACACTACGGAAGTTCCGATCGAGTCACTAAGAGCATCGATTTGTTGAGTCTCATCCTGTGTCCTAGCCGAAGAAGTAACATTTACAAATGGCTCTAGACTCAATGGTGTACTGAAAGAAGTCGAGACCGGGGGATGTTGGTCTCTTGTTTCAATACCAGTACTCTTCGATTGAGAGACCGGTAGAAGTTGTGCTTTATCCCCTTGAGAAGATGAAACACCCGTCTTTTGAGAGACGAGTGAGTGGTTGAGGAGGTTGTGAAATTGCGTCGCTGGGTCCACGGCGGCTTCTTCAATACCCCGTCCCAACGGATGAGACGGGATAGCAGATGTGGCTACCCAGATGACACTTGGTTGGATTCGCTCAGAAGCCTCTTTATCTTTACGGCTTAATCTTTCTTGGTTCGCTTTCGACCTCAATTCCCTCCGTCTCACATGTTCTAACTCATCTACTAATACACCCTCTTCTCTCCTTGTATCTCCCGTAATAGGCTGATAAAGTGGGGTTATAGGTGAGGCAGATTGGATGCCTTCGGTTAAATCTGGGTTTGGTCCGATACGAGTAGGTATTAAAGATGCCCGGATAGTATGATCCGTATCGGATTCGGTGGAGTCGGATTCCACGTCTTCAACATGTCGGGTAGGCGAATGAGGATCAGATATATACGCCTCGGGGTCACGATGGAGCATCGGTCTAGACGATGTACCGGCTTGGTGGGATTGGCTAGAACTGGGACGCGTATCCAATGCACCGCCCGCTCCGGTTCCCCTCCCATGATATCTCAACACACCCCGTCCGGGAGCCCCTGCTGCCCGGGCCCTTCCTCCTCTTGTCCTAGGACCCTCATGTCCCTCAGTTCTATGTCCCTGGGGAGGTCCCTCCGGCGCTGGCTGGACCATGGGAGCAGCTAACTCTCTCCTATATTCTACCACACTCAGTGCATTGGGGTCCGCGTGTGCCCATAGGGCTTCAGGTATGGGCATGGCTATGGCGTTGGACGGGTTCCGAATCACCATATATTGTAAGTGCAAAGGAGGACATACCGGATGGTTAATGCGTCGCGGTATCCCTGGATTCGCGTCCATGTGTTGTCTGATCGCCAGTGAGAAGAATCGAGGATAAGGTAGGAATTTCTTTTGCTTCGTGCCATCGATATGCCGAACAGCTTGAACCAGTTCGCGCCATATAATCATCGCGAAGTCAACGTGTCGGTTGTAGCATACAGCATGGAATAGACGCAGGAAATCGCCTGTGCACTGGTCTATTCCCTTCCATCTAGATGATAGACACCTGTTCAGGATGGTGAACAACGTGTTCCAGATGGGTGCAAGATATTTTCTGTTGAAGGCGGAAGGTCGGTCGATGGCGTGGTTGTATCCAAGTGCACGTACTTGGGCACACAGTGTGGTTTCATTGACCGCGGGGTCGTATCCTTGGTGGCCACCGGCAGTGGCTTCGGGTAGCGAAAGTAGACGACGGAACGAGTCAGGTGTGAGCGTGAAAGGATGGTTGTCGATCCGTGCCGTGATGGTTTGAGTGTTGGCAGCCGTGACAACTTGGGCAGAGAGCCACACTTGATATACATACAGTACGAGGACGTCGGTTGTGGCAGTGAGGGCCTCACGGAGAGGGTGACCAAGTAAAACGTCCACGATCACACGGTGTTGCGGCTGTGGTCAGAACTCAGTGGCGTCCAAATGGTGATTGTTGGCTTCCATCTCGATGCCATGGTCAGGGTTGACCAAAGCATTATCGACGGCTTCGTCTATAAATTCGTCTTAAGGAGGAATTTGCTCTTCAGGATGTTGCTGATGTTCTTGATCCGCCATGGAATATCTGTAAAAGAACCAAAGTTAGTAATCAAGGCGGATGAACAAGCGTAGACGCGTACCTTTGCATGAAGTGGCCTAATCTGAGATAGATCGAGGACTGGCAGTGAGATAACAAGGTACTAGAGTGAAACACACAGGGGATTCTGGACAAACTCATTTGAAAAATGAGGTTTTCGGACAAACTCATTTGAAATCAAAGGTTTCCGGACAAACCGTAGTATCCGGACAAAAGTATCCGGACACCAAAGGTTTCAGTGAGTGATGAAAGTTTCCGGACAATTGATGAGTTTCCGGATGATATATGAGTTACCGGACAGCTAGGGTACCGGACACCTCAACTATCCGGATAGTTGAACTTACCGGAAACCCTTAGGTTTCCAGACAACTGGGTTTTCCCGACGTTGATGGTTTCCGGTCAATTCGTCATAAACTTGAGAGTTTCCGGACACGTAGAATGTGTCCGGACGACTTTCAGATGGTTTGATTTCGCCCAAATACTCACGCAACCACACAACCAAGAATCATAACAGTGCTAATAGGAGTGTGGGTGCATGCGACATGTGTTTAATCGGTCTGAAGCATCCTGAATTGTGTCGAACTGAGGGCGACGTTAAACCCGAGTTCAGGAACCGTAAGTCGACTAAATCGGTGGTCGAATCGTGCGTGTGAGTGTGTGAAACTCAACTATTAGTGATCTAAAAGATGATGAGTGGAGCATACCTGATTTAGGAATGAAAAACGGAGTGAGAGTTGTGGATTGTAGGAGAGTCCGAACGAGAGAGAAAGTGAGAGAGGTTTAGGGTTTCGTTGATGATTCCGGATAAGTGAATGGGGGGGGGGGGTTTCCGGATTCCTTTTATGCTAACCCAATAACCAGGATGGGTCTACCCGGATACCCATCCGGTCCGAAAAGTGGATTGTCCGGACACTGTAACATGTCAAAAAAAATTCTTGTCCTCTCACATTTCAAAGAAATACCCTTAGGATTGTGAAAGAATTGACTCTCGATCCCCCTCAAAGTATGCATGGGGATGTCTTTGCTCCCCCTCGGATAGTGCAGATGTGTGCAACGGAGAGGCCGACACAAAAAAAAACTTTTGTACATTAAAAGAAAAAAAATGCAGTGTCGCTCCCCCTCAAATGATGAACATAAAATGAGATGCTCCTCCTCAGAATGTGCGCGTAGTGTGAAATGCACACGGGAGTATCCACACACACAAAAAACTTTTCAGCAGTTAAAAAAAACTATGTGTGACGCTCCCCCTCAACAATAGATTAAACTTACCTGATATCGGTTTGTGCTCCTCCTGAACACATGAATACTCGTGAAAGCACAGATATAAAAACATTGAAAATAGACGATAGTATGAAAATAAAAGAAACACATGTTGAAAGAAAGAAAAACAAACGAAATCTACCTAATAAATACAAAGACTCAATCGAACTGTGTAACTGATACAAGTAGAATACAAGTGCGAGAAAGTGTATGCTCAATCATCGGGAGTGTGAACACCGGATGATGAGTAGACAGTTTCTCATAGATGTATGGATTTTGTAACGGGCACACAATCAGATCAAGTCTTCAGATTTAGCATACCCAACTTGGACACTAGAGTATTAAAACGTTTTTCGTCCAAGGGTTTGGTAAACATGTATGCTAACTGATGCTCAATATTTACAAATTAGATTTCGATTGTACCTCTTTCAACGTGATCCTTGATGAAATGATACCGAACGTCTATATGCTTCATCTTAGTGTGTTGGACCGGGTTGCTGGATATGGAAATTGCGCTCTTCGAGTCGCAGTAGATGGGCACCTTTACGTATGTGAAGCCGTAATCCTTGAGTTGAGTGTGCATCTAAATCACTTGAGAACAGCAGCTCGCGGCGGCCACGTACTCTGCCTCGGCAGTCGACGTAGAGACGCACTGCTGCTTCTTGGATGCCCAACTCACCAAGCTGTCGCCCAAGAACTGCACATGCCCCGATGTGCTCTTCCGGTCCATCATGCTGCCTGCATGGTCCGTATCAGAATAAGCGGATAATTCAAAACCTGTCTCTTTCGGGTACCATAAGCCAAGATCAGCAGTACCACGTAAATAACAAAAAATTCGTTTGACAGCTATTAAATGACACTCTTTTGGTTTTGATTGAAATCGGGCACTAAGAAAAGTGGAAAACATGATATCCGGCCTACTAGCTGTTAGATACATCATAGAACCGATCATTCCCCAATACAGTTTAGTGTTCACATCCTTTCCGTTAGGATCGGCGTGAAGCTTTGTAGCGGGTGCCATGGGAGTTTTCATTGGTGAGGACTGTTCCATCTGGAATTTCCGAAGAATATCCCGGATGTACTTAGCCTGGTTTATGAATATCCCGGTCGATAGTTGTTTAACTTGAAGACCAAGGAAGAAATTCATCTCACAAAGCATACTCATTTTAAAAAATTGTCCCATAAGTTTGGCAAAGTTCTCTGCATACTGAGGATTAGTATAACCAAAAATTATGTCATCGACATACACTTGAACTAAGACAATATGACCTTTTTCGTTCTTGATAAACAGAGTTGAATCTATCTTACCTCGTGTGAATTCTGATTTTAGCAAGAACTCGGACAGAGTGTTGTACTAGGCGCGCGGAGCTTGCTTTAGACCATAAAGCGCCTTGTCTAGAACGTAGACATGATCAGGCTTTGAATCGTCCACGAATCCTTCCGGTTGCGATACGTATACTTCTTTCTTGATATCGCCGTAGAGAAATGCGGTATTCACATCCATTTGGAAGACCGTGAAGTTTTTGTGCGCGGCGTATGCAAGGAACATACGGATGGCTTCGATTCTTGCCACCGGAGCGTACGTCTCATCATAGTCGATCCCTTCTTGCTGACGAAATCCCTTGGCCACAAGACGCGCCTTGTTATGTACGACGATGTCGTCTTCGTCCTTCTTGTTCTTGAAGATCCATTTAGTGCCGATCACGATTTTGTGAGTTGGACGTGGAACAAGTCGCCATACCTTGAGAGCCTCGAATTGGTTGAGCTCCTCTTGCATGGCTATGATCCAGTCTGGATCTTCTAGTGCTTCGCGTACGTTTGTCGGCTCGGTCTTACTCAAGAAGCCGGAGAAGAGGCAGAAATTGGCTGATGCGCCTCGCGTTTGAACAAGAGTGGAGGGATCACCGATGATTTGATGTAGGGGATGAGCTTTCGTCCATTTGGTGGTGTGTGGAATCGGCTGTTGAGTTGAATAGGAGGCGTCCGGATCCACATAGTTACCAGATGGAAGGTCTTGTACCGCTTCAAGTGTAGCCGGTTTGTTTCTCGGAGGAGATGGGGGAGGATTCGTCGAAGGTTGAACAACTTCTGGTTCCGAGGAATGCAGAGGCTGATCAGCGAGTGTAGCAGATGACGAATCATTAGGAGTGATCTCCGGGTTTATTACTGGTTCCTCCGGGGGGACAGTAGTATCAGATGAAGTCGATGATGACGGTTGAGTTGTCTCCACATTGATGGAAGGCGTGCTGGTCGAAGGCGGCAGACCGGATAGATTCGCCGAATCCTCAATACGAGCAGCTTCAAGTCGAGGTTGTTCTGAGACATTAGGAGTAGAAGCATTAAATGTCATCATAAAAATATTTAAATAGTAAATCTAAATCTGAAAGATCAGCATTCGATGAAGATGCATGATTCGGATTTACTGTCGCTTGTGCAGATCCCGAACGTGGAAGTTCTAAAGCTAGCACGCCAGTTAAACCGGGTTCTGAACTGATGTGTTCAGAAGCCAAATCTGCGACTTCGTCGAATGTCACGTTTACACTTTCAATAACGGTTTTAGTCCGTTTGTTGTAAACGCGAAACGCCTTAGCCTGTATGAAGTATCCGATGAAAACTCCTTCGTCCGCCTTTGGGCTGAATTTGCCGAGATCGTCTTTGTCGTTTAGGACGTAGCACGTGTATCCGAATGCATGGAAGTACTTGATACTCGGAATGCGTTTGTTGATGATCTCGTACGGCGTCTTGTTGAACCGCTTGTTGATGATGGAGCGGTTTTGCGTGTAACAAGCTGTAGACACCGCTTCGGCCCAGAGAAATAGCGGTAGTTTCGATTTAGAAAGCATGGTGCGAGCCGCTTCGACGAGGATACAGTTGCGTCTCTCCACCACTCCGTTTTGCTGAGGAGTGCGTGCTGCCGAGAAGGTTTGCATGATACCGACAGAAGTCAAGTAGTCGCACACCGTTTGATTCTTGAATTTCGTCCCGTTGTCGGTCCTGATAGTCTGAACTGGACTTTGAAGATTCAGCTGGATGGTCTTCAAATGGTTGATGATCAGCTCCAGAGTTTCGTCTTTCGAGCGAAGGAACTTGACCCATGTGTAGCGTGAGAAGTCATCCACCATCACCAGGACGTATTTGCGCTTGTTGATGCTCTGAATACGCATCAGTCCACACAAATCCATATGGATAAGTTCGAGGGACCGGGACGTGCTCGGAGCTGCCTTCGGCTTATGCGTCGCCCGCTTCATCTTTCCCATCTCACATGCCCCGCAGAGTCGATCCTTCACGAATTGAAGATCGGGCATGCCTTTCACGTGTCCGCCCAGCACCAGTTTGTTGATACTCTTGAAGTTGAGGTGCGAAAGTCGTCGATGCCAAATCCATGCTTGTTCAGAATTGGCCTTTGACATCAGGCAGACAGGGTTATCGGACTTCAGGGCTGCGAGGTCGATGGTGTAGAGGTTGGTCTTGCGCTTTCCAACCAGTAGCTCCACTCCGTCGTCATTGAGTATTCTACACCTTTTGGCTTTGAATCGTACCTCGAGATCTTTGTCGCAGAATTGGCCGATACTGAACAGATTGTGTCCCAATCCCGCGACGTGTGATACTTTCTTGATAGTGATCTTGTCTTGGACAATGTCGCCGTAGCCCACAATCGGCGCCTTGTCATTGTTCCCAAATCTCACGTCTCTGCCATATTCTTCCTTGTAGTTCGTGAGAAGCTCCCTCCTTCCGGTCATATGCTTGGAGCATCCAGAGTCTAAGTACCACACATGACTGTCCTGCAAAAACAAGTTTAGCGGACTTTAGGTACCCATATTTGCATGGGTCCTGGAGGGTTAGGTTTGACACCCTTCGGAGGAACTTGCTTTGACGCAGGTTGCCTCTTAGGTGTAGGTTTTACACCTTTTGGAGGAACTGGTTTTGTAGCAGGTTGCCTTTTGGGAGCCGGTTTAACCTCGGTAGGAGAAACCCGTTTTGGAATGGGTTTTCTCTCCTGCTGTGGTTTAACCTCTGATTGGGAACCCCGTTGAGTACGGTGTTTCTTTTTATTTTTACGGGGTTTGCTTTTGGGTGTATGATTATATATATGATATGACCCAAACCAATCATTATTATTAATATCATCAAAGTCATTCCAACCACACCTAGAACAACACAAACAATCATGCGATAATTGAATCAAGTGCTGAATGGAATAAAGTTTAATCGGAAAATTAACATCACGTTTAACAAAATCATTCCTATGATTCCAAGCACAATCGTTTTTGTTCATTCTAGGATAAAAACTGTATCGAAAGACTTTGATGCAGCATCGTCGACAGATTCGTTAGCTAGGCATTTTCGTTTTTCTTGATTAGCGCGACCGTATTTATCTGAAACAACAGGGACAACACGGTCAGTGACTTTTGGGGAAGCAGTATTTATGTTAGGCAATCGCTCGGTCTTTTGCCTCGGCTGTGATTGTGTTTGAGAAATAGGTTTAGATTTAGAAATCTTAATCACAGCTGGGGTTTTGTTTTAGAACAACCACCCTTTAGAAAATTGACCGGTCGATTAACTACTGGCGACAGAAAATTAGCATGATTTGGAAGAGGTTTGTCGAAGGGGATCGACTCAAACTCTTCATCAGAATTGCCTTCGGAGTTCATAAATTCTGAAAATTTAACATCCGGAATTACAGGACTTGGATCGGTCGAGGAAGATGAGGAACACTTTGTGCTCGTGTGTTTCGGGGAATTTGGTGCGGAAGCTAGGAAAAAATCATAGTTTAAATTCCTTGAAACACTCTTATCTTGAGATTCTAGACCGTCTTGTGTCGAAAAGATTTTGCTAATGAAAGCTTTACACGAAGACGTGTCAGATGAGCTTGAGGAAATTTCTGGTGAAATCTGCTTTTCAGATTGGAGTTGGTCAATCTGCTCTTGGAGTTGACCATTTTTCGTATGCTCCTTCATCGCACTGTTGCCAAGGCAGCCAGTTTTGATGTGAGCTTATAGATTTCACACCGGAGGATTTCCTGTCCTTCATCAGACACAGTTTCGGTTTTGACCAATTTTAGATTCTCAAGTTCCTTGATCAGCTCTTGTTTTTCCTTTTGAAAATTCGACCTTTCTTTCTCGAGTGACTCCTCCAATTCAACTATCTTTGCTTCCAAGATGAGAGGGGGAACATAGAGTTTGAACTCATCCGTCTCAGTCTTGGTTTCGGTTGCTTGGACCTCATCCTTCTTGGAGGAATCCTTGGGTGTTACAACCTTATAGCAATCGAAGTAGTCATTCGAGAGGTACTTCTTTTTTTTCTTATAGGAATAATTCACAGGCTCATAACAAAAAGGAAGTTGCATTTTAGACGTGTGTGCCGCTTGTATTCCTCAGTTTCCTCTTCCTTTTCAGGTTCAGGAGGACCAGTCCATTTAATTTCATATTCCGGATATAATTTCTCTATTCCAAAACAACTAAAATCATATAGTGTAGGTCTTTTGGATATACCCTTTTTCAAATAGTGTAGGTTATCATATCCGATTCCCCATTCCTTGTTAAAATACGTGAACTCTTTGGGTTTATTCATATGGATGGTCTGATCAGTTTGACCTCTTTTATGGAGTTTGGTTTCAAGATCAAGTATTTTAGCGACAAACTCCTTGTGCTGAATTTGAAGAGCAGAACATTGGTAAACAATTTCTGCTTTCTCATTCATACACTGATCAAGCTGAGACTGAAGTTCAGATATTTTGGCCCTTAAGTCCTTAGGTGCTATTGAAAGATTTTTGCATTTTTCTTTTAAAATAGCATTTTCAGACTTATATTTCTCAGTTATTCTCTTTTGAACATCTAGCTTTTCAGATAGAGATCTGATCTCAAGCAGTTGTTCAGCAGAGGTGGCCTTGAAGGAATCTACCCGTTCAGCAAGTGATTGCATTTTATTAAAGAAATCTTGTTGGTTAGATTCACATACCTGACTTGTCTTTGCCTTTGACTGAGGTGAATAAGACATCTTATGTTGCACTGGAGTGATCGTCAGACGATGTGTTCGATTCAAAGTGATAACCTAACGCAAGGCACTACGAGTGGTATCCTAACGCAGGTTCTACGACTGATTTGAACTAGAAACAGGTAAGAATTCAACAGAACTGGACTTACCGGATAGGAATCCGGATGTGATGTCTGATCTGGAAGTGTCCGGATCAGATTAAGTGAAAAACAGATCAAAACACAGAAGTGTCCGGATAAGCAAGAGTGTTCGGACAAACTAAGTTTCCGGATAACAATGGGTTACCGGATGTAAAGGTTTCCGTATGAAAATAGTAAACACAAAGAACTTACCGGATGAGAGGCTTTCCGGATGGAATGCTTATCGGACGATAGGTTTCCGGAAAGAATCAATTTTACCGGATACTTTGAGTTGTCCGGATAAAATGTTTTACCAAAAACTTTGAGTTGTCCGGATAAAATATTTTACCGGAAACTTTAGGTTTCCGGAACAATTGTATCCGGAAAGGTTTAGAAATAGTGAACTTACCCGGAAAGTTGAGTGGTATCCGGAAAGATTGAATGAGATTGTCCGGAAAGTACGGCTGTTATCCGGAAACAGCGGCTGGAGTTTCCAATTCGATTGGGAATCGACTAGGGTTGCTCAAAATTGTTCCTGAAAGGTTAGGAACTCGACCAAACACAAAAATAACACTACCCAAATCGATTTTGAAGCAAAACAACAAGTTTTTGATGGTAAAAATTCGATTTTTAGTAAGAACACAACCAAAACTTTTGAACTTTAATTTGCTAAAAAATCACTCAGATGATCGAATTGGATTGCGAAAACGTGCAGAATCACTAATAAGAATGATACTAACAGAATGCAATAAACGAAAACGATCAATTTCAACCGAATCAAAATATGGATTTCCAATGATAAAAACAGCCGTATGATCAGAAAACTTACCAGAATTCAATATGAACACATTGAATCGATTTGTCCGTCTGCTCTGATACCAATTGTGAGTTCCAGATCCGTGCAACGAACAATGAAGAAATCAATAAATAAGAACATATGTTATGATTTCAACTGGTCATCCAATTTGCTTTCAATAATTCAGAGTTTTTACAATACGAGTAGGAAAGCTAAAATGACAACTAGCCTAAAACAAAGGCTAAACAAAACATTATATATGACGGGCCCGTGGTAACAAGCCCACGACCCGTTCACTAACTAGGCTCAAAATAAAGAATTACAAACAAGCCCTTGAACTTCTATTCAACACATTAATTGCCCTAACAAAACCCAACCTAGTTGACTGGAGATCCCAAGATCTAGGTTCCAAGGGACAACCTAATTGTATACACTAGTCAGATCAATGTGAATAAGATTCCAGGATAAGCTTATGGATTTTAATGATCCTAGGAGGATCACCTATGCAAGAGAGAAGTGGGGTCGCTTCGAAAGGAGTTCTATGAGGGCACAATTCCTAAGAGCTTTTGCAGAACCAGGCAAATGTTCATGACCATAACGAACATGACAATGAGAACTGAGACTTGTCAGGAAGAATTCTGTGTGAAGTATGCTATCGTCTACACAAACGGCAGAACAGTTCAAGGACATCACGTCTACTGATCATCCAGTATACGAAGTACATTTCACAAGGGAAGGTTCAAAGGGTAACCTACCTATCCTTTGCAGAATTTGAACGTTGAGGGTTTTTCGAGATTGCATCAGTTGGCGATCAATTTCTATTCATGTGGGGGATTGTTGGAAAATAAGTTCTAAATATGTGTTAGAGCCATTTTGAACGTAAATATTGATTGGACGAATGTCTAATTTTGGGGAACTATATATTGTATATCGTTCACCACCGTAAGGGAGTTGTAACGAGCTAAGGTTCGTCCAAAATAAAGCTCGGGTGAATGAGAAATTGAATCTCAAAGTTGACACTTGTAAGTGGGTATTGTTGGGGGAAAAGGGTTGTCCCACATTGGTGGGAACTTGAAAGTGGATCAAGCTTATATATGATTTTGCAAATAGAGAGGTTAAGATATATTGAAGGAAAGTCTCCCTCACACGTGCGCGCATAGGGGGGTGCGAATTCTGGACCGGTTAAGCATCGGACCACTGAACTTGTGTGCACGGGTGTTACGTGCGAAATATGTGTTTTAATCGCAGTGGGTTGCAAACTGTCCACGGTGGGAAGTGCAAGTGTACACTGTCCACTATGATCGTCATAGCAAGTAATAGTTGGTAAAATACCAGAATCGAATCCACAGGGACTGGACAATCAAGACAATACGGTTCTTATGAGCTCCTTTTACAAGTTTCAATTAGAGAGGAAAATAATACTTTGGTTTGGTTTGGTGAAATAGCTACTTTAAACGATTTACTAAAGGTTAAAAAGGAGGAATGTAGGTTGGATTTTTCCTAGATTTTATATCAAATACTCGATCCTTAGAAGTGATCCTCGTATTCGTGGTGGACATTTTCGCTAGAAAAGCCCGGTTACAAGATACTCACACCGTTTAGATAAAAATCCCATATTTTTAGTACTTATTGTTTTGTCAATGGTGATCTCAAGAATGGACCTTTTCAGGTCTCGATGGAATGTGTAGAGACAAATACTCTAAGTGTTTTTAATACACAAATTAGCTTGCCTACTACTCCAGTGGGTTGAGATTTGCTCACTGTGCCGACCTCACTTCCGTAAGTGTCATAAGAATTCTTTCGAATCCCCTAGCATCATTCAAGCTCGTGTCACTACGTTCTACTTATTTCTAAGTTAAGAACTAGACTTTAGATCCTTGCAAGTGATTGGCTTGTTCGCATCTTTGGGTAAATATCGAGAATGAATGACCAAAACAACAAATATTATAAGTATAAAGATTACTCAAGCATTTTTAATAAAATCCAGGTACTTCTCCTTCCTACATCCCAAAGGGTGTTTAGCCCATACTTGAAGTAAAGAAAGCAAAAGAGTAGAAGTTGCACATAATTAAACTGAAAGTGACTTGAATAGAACTCACAGTGGGGAACGAGGGTTCGTCCCTGTCACTGTGTATTGCGAACTACAATTAAGCTAAGAAAGTAAATTACTGAAAATTAAAGCTAGTTACTGCAGTAAATAAAAGACTAAAGCTAATGTGGTAGTTGAGAGAATTTAAGGTTAAGCAAAAACTCCAAGGATGATAATAAATGATACCCAAGTGCTCCTTTATATACTAGGAGAAGGAGTTGGGTATTACACAAAAGAGGTGGGTCTTCCAATGGGTAAAGACTGCTGTGTTGTGGCAGAAATCAGTTCCTTGTGTAATTCTTTTACCCAATGGACTCTTTTCCAAGTCAATCTCCAAGTACAAGGAGGTGTACTTGATGCTATCTCCAATGAAAACTACCTTGTACTTCTCCAGCCCATATTTTCCTGCCATTTGAACCTTCTAAACTCCAGGTTTTATATTTCCAGCCCATGGTTTTCTTTTGTTTTTTTGATCTGCTCGAAGAGTGGGGAACCGGAGTGGGCACAACAGTGGTCACTGCAGGATAAAACGTGAAAAACACCCAAATTCTACCAAATAATTTATTAAAGACCATGGTTCACTCCTTTTGCTCGTTTTCGTGAAATATACTAAGAATGGGGGTTTTAAGAAGTGAAATGGCTAAAATTGACAAAATAAAGTGGAAAATAAATGGAAATAATAACTCTAAAAATAGAGTTATCACAACCTCAAACTTAAACCATTACTTGTCCCCAAGTAATAAAAAGAAAGAAATAAAATGAACAAAATGCAGTAGAACTTTTAAGGACTTACATACTTCTTGACTTGAATGGGCGTTGATCTCCTTCCTTCAATACTTCCTTCGGTTCCAAACTTGAAAATTTCACTTTTGTGTTTGACGAAATATTTCCCTTGTTTTCCATTAATCAATAGGGCTTTCTTGGGTTCGACGGGTTTATGGCTTTGAATATTTTCCCAAGGGTTTTTGGCAAGTATTTCCAAACATGGACCGAAAATCTCGCTTGGAGATTTTTATTTCAAGAAGTGGGTATTTTGGATTTTTCATGGGTATGTACGCACACTTTCACGCTTTATTGTGGGTATGAATATTTTTGTGAGAGTGGGTATTCTGATGGTCCAGAATAGGCACACCATCTTTTTCTGGGAGTGAGCACTTTGATGGTCCAGAAAAGGCACACCATCAATTTTGCTAGTGACACTCCGATTTTCTTTTGTTTTTGTATTTTTGTGTTTTTTTTTCTTTTTTTTTTGGAGGTGGGTATGGCTTACCCACCTCAAACTTAGACTTCACAGTGTCCCCACTGTGGGCAAACTGGAAGTCACTCTGGAAGTTCCCACCTCAAACTTAAAATCTCACAGTGTCCCCACTGTGATATTGAATTAACGAACAAAGGTGGTGGTTTGGGGTACAAAAAGGATTGTGTTTGGATGCGGAAAATGGCCTATATCATTTCATGGTATCAAGTTGAGATTCGTACTTATAAAAGGGACCTTTTTAAGTCGGAAGCCGAAAGTTGTACCTTAAAATGGAAACGAGATCAAACAAGCATTCAAACAACAAATACGTTAGTACCCAAAAGTACCTACCCAGTGGTAGGATTTCATGCATCATTAAACCAGAAATAAAAATGTAGCAAATTGTCAGAAAGCCTAGCCATAGGCACAAAATATGAAACAAACACAAAATAAAATTGTTTTGAGAGCAAACGAGATAAACCATTGTTTTAACAAACCATTCTGGGTTGGGGTTGCATCTGGTGAACTGGCGGCGTCTTCTTCATCAAATTCATCATCGCTATCATAAGTCGGGCAAATATCCTCAGGAAAATCTGGGAGCTGAGCAGCTAGCACCGGGTTGGCCTCCTTCATCATCAGGCCCATCACCTCATCCTGTTCTCTTGTATACATCCAAAATTTCTGCGTGGCCCGGTTCTGATATCGCTTCTCACCTTCCAGCAACTCGATCCTGTATGTGAGCTTCTTCAAAGCTGCCAAGATCTCTCACATTTGGTTGCTTGACGATCCTGCCTCGGTTGAATGGAGTGGTGTACGTGGCGTTCTCACAACATGCTCCTCAGCAATGGTCACAGTGGGGTGAACAGTCCCCACTGTGGGGATATCTTCTTCTGGTTCAGATGGAGGAGTGGTGGCGTACCTTCCCATCTTGCGGATGGTTTGTGCGCTGATGTTGCTTGTGGAGTCAAACCACTGATCCTTCACCGCTGAGGGTACACCTGCGTCTATCATTAGTAACGTAATGAGGCAAGGAAGGGGCAAGACTACCTTCTTTCGGTTTCGAGCTTGATCGATGGCCGCATGCATAACAATCCCGACGTTGATCTTTCTTCCAGTGAGGAGGCAGTACAACAAAGCACATTTATGCATAGACAATGTGGTATCGTGCGATGTTGGGGATAAAGAGGCACGGAGAAATTGGAACCAAACAGCGGCCTCGGTAGTGAGGGAGCTAGCGTTTAGGCACCTTCTCTGGCCATCTTTATTCCACGGCTTCCCCTCGGCTGCTATTTCGCGCAAAACGAGATCCTTGTCCGCCGGGGTCATTTTCTTTAAAAACTGGGCAAACTCACACACAGTCGGGTTCCTTCTTCCTAATACTCGGTTAATCGTTCCTGGATTATAACTCACTTGTTTTCTGTAACACCCTAAAATTCAGGGCCAATTTAAACCTCAAAATACATGAGTTATGATCACCAAAATGTCAGACTTTCATAAACCAAAGGATCATAAGTAAATTTCTATATATACACAAAGTCGTCTAACTTAAATAGTCTGATCAATCTAATTATACATTACAATAAGATCAACTAGATTATCTAAGGCTCGTCCCAAAAGTCCTCAAAAGAATATCTTGATCCTTCGTTATCGCCGAGTCTGATTCCTTTCAACTGAAATCTCACTTCCCAAACTATATCCCAGAGCCAGTACCTGGTAAGACAGTTTAATTTGAAACATTAGGCTTTCGCCTAGTGAGATTATCCAAATCAAATTAAAATTAATCAACAAAAATATTAACAGATATACCAAACCTGTTATCAACAATCTTACCATACCAAGCTCTTATCGACCATTGGAATCCACTTAATCCCTTACTCATGACTAATTCATCTAGTCATCATACTATCAACGAGAATTACTATAAATCCCACCGGACTTATAAATAACTCTAACTCCCAGAAATTACAGTTTCCAAACCTGCTTCTTTCTGAATTAGGATGTCAAATCCTCAACAACAATAAAGATATCTCATCTTTCGCTTGAAATGGGAATTACAACTCCAAGTCTGCCATTCCTCATTTCGTTTCCTCCCCATCTTGAATCACTGGTCTCCCAAATGAGATTTTACTTTATCGCGATCAACAACCACCAGAGACCCTCACAAATGATTCAAGATTCACTCCAACAACTAGAAATACATCCCAACAGTCCCCTGGCTAGTAAACGGTTCTCATTATATCGTACTATATGCCCACTAGACCAGATGTATATTCTAGCCAACGCCACACAATAACTGTGTATCATCACTCATTCTATTGTATATTAAAGTTATACAATTCAACATATATTCCATATCTCTATGTACAGAATTTTAATCTCAACGGTTATCCCTACTTTGCCATTTAGCATCGGGGATTATCATCTCAATAATTGATCACAGCTCCGGACTCATAGATAAGTCCTTATAATTTCATATAGCATGGTTTTTACATCAATAACATAGTTATAAACATATAACAATTAGCATATTCATATCAGATTGCATGTCACATAACAGCCTAAAAATGCTACTGGAAGTCCAAACTTTTCGCAAGCTACTGTAGCGAAAAGCTCCACTTTTCGCAACCCACAGTTGCGAAAACCCCCACTTCTCGCAACCCTCTATTGCGACAACTTCACTTTTCGCAACCAACTGTTGCAAAAACTGTACTTTTCGCAACCAACTGTTACGAAAAGTTCTACTTTGCGCAACCCTCTATTACGAAAAGCTAATGTTCATCGTCACTTCCATTTTTGATTCAGTTCTCTACTGTTCATTAAGCTTACCATTTCTTAATCAAATCATACCAGTGTTATTAAATACATGTATATCATATCTATAACACTTTTAATTGCTTAATTTTAACAAGAATGAATAACTCACCTGGGTAACCTTGAACACAGTGTTCTTCCAAAATCAACAGCTTAATCAAATCTGGACAGAATACTACAACTCAATTCTATGGAGATGAATGATTATAACTCAGAAAATAAGTTCTTACCTCAACAATTCACAAACTGATTTCTCTTCTTCTTTCTTTCTTTCGTCTATCTCTCTGTCACGATCTATCTCTCTCTATTTTCTGTTTTTCTTTTCTTTCTTTTTAGAATACTAAACAAAGAAAATCAGTATTATCAAACACTGATTTCTCCTAAGGTGACACCTCACATTAAATGCATGAGTCATTACCCATTTTCCAATTTATACCTCAAACTTCCAATTAATGACAAATCACCCCTCCAAGTTAACTTTCTCAACTAAATTGTACCAAAATACAATTTATCTCTTATTAATTTACAATGGAAATTTCGGGATGTTACAATACTCCCCAACTTAAAAGGATTTCGTCCCCGAAATCACTCTAAGGCAACCAATCGAGGGTATCGTTTCATCATTTCTTCCTCCGACTCTAAAAACACATTAACAAATCAAAGATATAATACCATCATACCTATAATCAATCTCTTAAATTGTAATTTATCAAAATATTTCTCTAAGATCGATTCTCGCTTCTTCACATAACAACTTTTCTCATCAATTATGCTTCAATAACTATGACAATCCATCATTGCATCCATGACTTACACATTTCTTTGATACACAATGCTATCACCTTCTCACATTACTATCGCACCACCCAAACACGCTACAACCAAGCACTAAGGGGTTGTATATCAAAAGGTGATAACTCCATTGAACTTGTAGTATAACTACCTTCTTAAGTCCAATCTTTCTATCCTTGTTTCCCCACGTTAGTATGGAATACTATACTTCAAGTATTAGTTGTCTCTTTCTCCCAACTTTCTACATACCAATAGTATTTTCTCATTTCAAAACATAACTAAACAGTTTCACCAAGATTTCTAACTTAAAACATTCAACTAAATTATCTTGAACGACATTACCATTCGAAATTATTACCATTCTTAAATCTTTAACTATAAATTTCTCGTACATTTCTTTCACATATAAAGAGCAACTTATATTCCTTAACGACCTTACCTCCGTTACACCACATTGACCGACATACTCATCATTTTTATTAAACTTCCAGAGATTCAGAATACAACTTAATTGGCAACTCTTACCATCGAAATTTCCTTTGGATAAACACTCACCACTGCTCCGACATTCTATTCCGATATAAGCCATATTACCACGCCATCTTACAAACCACATGCTTCATCAACTTTATTAACAAATAGTACCTTCCAACCGGAATTCTTGAAACTTCCATTTGGATACTTCCTCTTTCTAACATCACGTCTCATACTAGATGGCACATGTATCTTGGTAATTAATGCTACTACTCGTTCGTACATTTTCCACCCATAACATTTACCACTGACCATGTCTCTCATAGTCATTCGCACACCATTAATTTTATAATCCTGTTTTCTCGCCCAAATACCCGAGTCTATATCACTAAATACCTCCTCCCCAACTTTAGTTGAACTACCACTCACGATTTTCTATTTAACTTGAACTTATTCGTTCTTACTAGCTCTTTGTGATTCCAATATGTTGCATAGACAGGGTACAATCCCTCACAGATCAACACAATCTATACACCCCCTTTGTTCATCTCTAATATTTCATCTTTTATAAATCTTCCACATCGTAAGTAAACACTTATCTAAAAGCAACAGTCCCTCACTGTTCTAACAATCCCACAAAGTGATCCTTCAACTTTTAAGCTTCTGATTTAAACTTAACATTCATACATGATCCCAAAAGGATAACCAATGCATTCACGTCATATAAATTTAAATTTACAATACTGCCCATGCAAGTTCAACCCCAAGCCTACGTCAAGCTTATCAAATCGGGTCAAAGTTCTTAAGACTTAACTGAGTCCAAAACCGAGTCATCTACTCAAAGGATCTAAAGATTATTGATCAATATCAACTCACGCAATTTAAATACATCTAACTCACATTATGCAACATACGCTTCGAGGCGTGAAAATCTTACGACCCCTTTATTCCTACTTTCCCAATGAAGTCAATTCATTTGCAAGTACACGTAAATGCAACTCTTTTCATACTCCCCAATATATATAATACGCACAGGTTCATTAGTTCCAAAGATACTAAGAACAAGTAAAATATCAAACAGTCTTCACACCTAAGACCAACACTTAAACCGTCACTGGTTCAAATACAATGCAGTTAAGCATATAATACATCCAATACTCCATCTCGAGTCATTAAAACTGACAAACATTCAAAAGACTTCTTTGAATATAAATCAAGCCTTTAAGGCCAAAATATTCGTTTGGTTAAACATGTGCCACTCATACGATTTCGTAAACCAAAATACATTGTTACTCAAACTCTTTACCTTTTTTAATTCCTTTATTGACCATCGGCCCCAAAACAAAGGTTTACACTCAAAAATTTTACATGGTCAGATTTGCCAAAATCCCCCAACTCACATGTTCATATTTTAAAACGTAATACATCAAAAATATTGCACACTCACAATATATTAAAAGTGCGTTTTGACTACATGTCTTTCATTTGTATAACAATTAATCAAAACTTCCTTCATTAATAATTTATTTGACAATCATCCAAAATCCCCCAATCGTCATACACAATAATATCCACATTGCGCATACCCTCTGCATAACAGCATGCCGGTACCACTCACGGTTTCGTTCCTACCCGCACAGGCATACGCGGGATGCATCCAGACCGTACCCAATGACAGACCAAAAGGCCTCATACACCTTACACAACTTTCGTCTTCAAAGTCAATACTTGACATGTCGACACTTTCTTAACCTGAAGGTCCTTAACTGAACCTAATTCTTCCTCTGGACACAACCATCCCTCGTCAACTATATTCCTAGTTAGCGAACAAGGGTACATATTCTCATGCAACCGACACTAAAGTCCACTTTTGACTCTCATACTGTTCATAACACAAATACCAAAACTACAAACTTTTTCCCCAGGTTTATCCAACACTTCTCCATTCTTGGAGTTCTTTCTTAGATTAAAGTGTAATACCCTACGACCGAGTGAGTTCATAGCCTTCATGCATGACAATTTAATAAATAACTCAATCCACACTTTTCTCGTTTAAATAAACAACATTCGGAACAACGTGGGCACACACGATCCCAATCATTTTCATAATTCCCATGTACTACACAACGATCTAAAAAAATCGTTTGTATATAAATTTCCGTAAAACTCAATCTTTCTCAACCAAAAGATGTTGTTACAACATAAATACGAAGATCTTTTTATACGACAAAAGTTTAAAATTTACTGACACAAAGTAAACTAGTCGTTTCTCAGACTCATTTATACGATATCATCAAATCAATACTTTTGTTGGTTATAAAAAGTTTACTGATCAACACTTTCTTGACCTATTTGCTATCATACAACTTTTTATGTAAAGTATGAAATATTTTGCAAGTTGCTAAACTCCAAAATTTCGTTAGGCATCGTAATTGAAATTGCCCTTTTTCTTTAAATACATACTTGCACTACTAATTCATCCTTGAATAGAACTGTTATTTATACATTTGGTTTGAAATCAAGAAAACTCATGTAACACACACTAAAACACCATACACAAAACTTACTCGCAATGAAGGCCACTTACTCAAACAAGGTCAATCTTTTTACTTACGTAACTTATCATTGACACTCTACTTCCGACCAGAGGTCGCCCTCTCGGCCTTATAATAATTGCTATACATGCATTCCATGGCCCCCATACTCAACCAAGTCATACTAATTCCGTCTTAATTAATCATCTCATACTCTATCTCTGCACATATCAAATCACCTATTAAAGGTTGCCTTGGCGGACTTTCATGAGTCCCGCCAATTCCAGGTTGTCCTTCCAACCCCAATCATTTACCGATCTGTCCTCCAAAGGATTTTAGTGGTATAATCACCATCGTTCTGCTATAACCTAATGGGATAACCATAAGAAATGGTTATGCACATACCCCTATACAAAATGTACTTACCGATCGTTAGTCACTGTAACAATTTAGAAATAAGTATGCTCGCGTAACAATATATTCATAATCACAGTAGCTAATTGGAATTGTGAATATATCATACAGGAGATTCCTCGTTAACATTGTCACCGTACCAACTTCTCATATCTCCGTCAATTCTAAGACTATCCCGTCTTAGTACTTCTACCCATCTCTCACAATCATAACTTAATTTATCTCAGCTTAAGTCTAAGTATCTCATCAGCATACTTAGTTCGCTTAAACTAGAGCTCTGATACCATACTGTAACACCCTAAAATTCAGGGCCAATTTAAACCTCAAAATACATGAGTTATGATCACCAAAATGTCAGACTTTCATAAACCAAAGGATCATAAGTAAATTTCTATATATACACAAAGTCGTCTAACTTAAATAGTCTGATCAATCTAATTATACATTACAATAAGATCAACTAGATTATCTAAGGCTCATCCCAAAAGTCCTCAAAAGAATATCTTGATCCTTCGTTATCGCCGAGTCTGATTCCTTTCAACTGAAATCTCACTTCCCAAACTATATCCCAGAGCCAGTACCTGGTAAGACAGTTTAATTTGAAACATTAGGCTTTCGCCTAGTGAGATTATCCAAATCAAATTAAAATTAATCAACAAAAATATTAACAGATATACCAAACCTGTTATCAACAATCTTACCATACCAAGCTCTTATCGACCATTGGAATCCACTTATTCCCTTACTCATGACTAATTCATCTAGTCATCATACTATCAACGAGAATTACTATAAATCCCACCGGACTTATAAATAACTCTAACTCCCAGAAATTACAGTTTCCAAACCTGCTTCTTTCTGAATTAGGATGTCAAATCCTCAACAACAATAAAGATATCTCATCTTTCGCTTGAAATGGGAATTACAACTCCAAGTCTGCCATTCCTCATTTCGTTTCCTCCCCATCTTGAATCACTGGTCTCCCAAATGAGATTTTACTTTATCGCGATCAACAACCACCAGAGACCCTCACAGATGATTCAAGATTCACTCCAACAACTAGAAATACATCCCAACAGTCCCCTGGCTAGTAAACGGTTCTCATTATACCGTACTATATGCCCACTATACCAGATGTATATTCTAGCCAACGCCACACAATAACTGTGTATCATCACTCATTCTATTGTATATTAAAGTTATACAATTCAACATATATTCCATATCTCTATGTACAGAATTTTAATCTCAACGGTTATCCCTACTTTGCCATTTAGCATCGGGGATTATCATCTCAATAATTGATCACAGCTCCGGACTCATAGATAAGTCCTTATAATTTCATATAGCATGGTTTTTACATCAATAACATAGTTATAAACATATGACAATTAGCATATTCATATCAGATTGCATGTCACATAACAGCCTAAAAATGCTACTGGAAGTCCAAACTTTTCGCAAGCTACTGTAGCGAAAAGCTCCACTTTTCGCAACCCACAGTTGCGAAAACCCCCACTTCTCGCAACCCTCTAATGCGACAACTTCACTTTTCGCAACCAACTGTTGCGAAAACTGTACTTTTCGCAACCAACTGTTGCGAAAAGTTCTACTTTGCGCAACCCTCTATTACGAAAAGCTACTGTTCATCGTCACTTCCATTTTTGATTCAGTTCTCTACTGTTCATTAAGCTTACCATTTCTTAATCAAATCATACCAGTGTTATTAAATACATGTATAGCATATCTATAACACTTTTAATTGCTTAATTTTAACAAGAATGAATAACTCACCTGGGTAACCTTGAACACAGTGTTCTTCCAAAATCAACAGCTTAATCAAATCTGGACAGAATACTACAACTCAATTCTATGGAGATGAATGATTATAACTCAGAAAATAAGTTCTTACCTCAACAATTCACAAACTGATTTCTCTTCTTCTTTCTTTCTTTCGTCTATCTCTCTGTCACGATCTATCTCTCTCTATTTTCTGTTTTTCTTTTCTTTCTTTTTAGAATACTAAACAAAGAAAATCAGTATTATCAAACACTGATTTCTCCTAAGGTGACACCTCACATTAAATGCATGAGTCATTACCCATTTTCCAATTTATACCTCAAACTTCCAATTAATGACAAATCACCCCTCCAAGTTAACTTTCTCAACTAAATTGTACCAAAATACAATTTATCTCTTATTAATTTACAATGGAAATTTCGGGATGTTACATTTTCCCCGAACTACCACAGTGGGATCCTTTGCTTGAGAGGCCTCGGCGTAAAATTCACGCACTAACGAGGCATTCGCGCGTCGATTGGTTGCGGCCAAAATCGACCAGTCTTGCGCTACAATCCTATTCTTAACAAATGGGTTGGCATCAACAAACTCAGGGTCGAAACCCCTCTCCAACTTCAGTTTCTGTGTAGCAATGCACTCATAGTGGGCAGCCACCTCCGGAGTGGTGAACTGCCTGGGCACCCCACTGGGGGCATGCGCAGTGCCCACTGTGGATTGATGTGGGTTTTGGGTTTGGACTTGGTCATCCCCAACATCAACCTCAACAGAAGATGAACTCAAAGAGGATTGAAGATTTGTACCTTTCTTTGACGGTTGTTTTGCCGGCCTTTTTGTCGGTTTTTTCAGAGCTTTGGTCACCGCAGACCTGGTGACCACGCCTTTCTTCCTCATGGCCCGCAGAATTGGATCCTCCCCACTGTGGGCATCCGTCCTCACTGTCTCTCTTTCAACATTATCCCCAAGCTTGCGGTATTGTTCCTGATAGTCATCATCAACCTTCCTCTGAAACTCCACTTCTTCAGCAAAAATCTCTGCCTCAACCCTTTTCCTTTCTTCCTCAAAAATCCTTTCCTTCTCAGCCTTTAACCTTTCTTCCTCCATTCGATTTTCCTCTTCTTCCTTTCTGATTCTTTCTTCTTCCTCTCGACGCCTCCTCTCGACCTCTTCCTTTCTTTTTCTAATGGCTTCCATTTTCTGTTTGAACTCCTCTGCTAACCGCCTCTCTTCTTCTTCGGCTAGAAGTGCATCGGTCTCGAAATGTGTGATACTGGTGTCTGAGACTCGCGAGGATGAAATAGCCATTGGGCTTTCGTGCCATGAAGAACCCTCGTCGACCGCACCGGAGATGATCGGGTTTTCGTCGGAGACTAGCGGCGGTTCGTTTAAGTCGCTGGTGACGGTTTCCGGCGGTTGTTCCTCGGCGGTCCTGCGGCGGACGGCCGCACGTGTGGGTGCATCGGGGTTGGTGTTCATCCTCTTGGTTCTTGCCATTTTTAGGGTTTTTTCTTTTTCTTTTCTGGTTCGTGAGAGAGAAATGGAGAAGAAAATGAGAGTGTTTTTGAATTTGTGGAAGTGAAAGTGGTTTTTGAGGGGTTAAGGTGGTTTTTGGAATTTTGGAAGAAGGGTTTAGGGTGGAACCGTCGGTTTCTAGGAGAGAGAGAGAAGGACTATGATGGTTTTTCTTGGAAAATGGTGAACTATGACAACATGGCAGAAAAGTAGACTTGATGGCAGAAAAAGGTGAAAGCTAGTCAGCATTGGGCCCCAAAAATGGTCCCATCTTCCGTCAGATTTAAGAGTGGGGAGCGCAGTGACCTGAGCCTTCCCCACTGCGAAGCATTTTCTTCCATAAAACGACAATTTCGCCTACACACATAAAAACAAACTACCATGCAGAATTAAAAAGACCAAAAATAATAAAAAGACAACAAATAACTGAAATAAAATATTTACAAACGATTTGTGACTTTGCTTAACCATAGTGGTGTGGAGAGTGGGCTGGAATGTGGGCACTTTCAATCAGAAAGTGCTTCACCCTTTGCCCATTGACTTTGAACGTTTGACCAGATTGTGGGGACTTCAGCTCCACTGTTCCAAAGGGACTTACCTTGACAATGGTATATGGTCCCGTCCAACGAGATTTTAGCTTACCTGGAAAGAGTTTAAGACGAGAATTGAACAATAATACCTTTTGTCCCTCCATGAACTCCCTATGGTTAATTCGACGATCATGCCACATCTTGGTCTTCTCCTTATACAACTTTGTGTTTTCATAGGAGTGATATCGCAACTCTTCTAACTCATGCAACTGTAGAGTCCTTTTGATTCCCGCAGCACCCTCACTCATGTTAAGCTCTTTAAGGGCCCAAAATGCCTTGTGCTCCAATTCAATCGGTAGATGGCAAGCTTTGCCAAAAACTAATTTAAATGGAGACATTCCCAAAGGAGTTTTATAGGCCGTTCGGTAGGCCCAAAGAGCATCATCGAGTTTGGTTGACCAATCTTTTCGGTGCGGTTTAACAACTTTTTCTAAAATTCCTTTGATCTCACGGTTTGAAAGCTCGGCCAAACCGTTGGTTTGCGGGTGGTATGCGGTGGCCACTCTATGATGTATGTCATATTTAGCAAGAACCGAGGCCATGACTTTGTTTATAAAATGGGTGCCTTCGTTACTAATCAATGCCCGTGGTGTTCCGAATCGAGTGAAAATATTTTTATGCAAAAATTTCACCACGGTGTTGGCATCATTAGAGTGACATGCGACGGCTTCCACCCATTTCGAAACATAGTCTACCGCAACCAAGATATAAAAATTATTATTGGAATTTGGAAAGGGTCCCATGAAATCGATCCCCCAAACATCAAAAAGTTCTACCTCTAGAATGTCGTTAAGAGGCATTTCGTTCCTTTGCGAAATGTTCCCGGTGCGTTGACATTGCTCACAACTTTTCACAAATTCATAAGAGTCTTTAAACATAGTGGGCCAAAAATAACCACTTTGCAAGATTTTTGCAGCAGTGCGGTTTCCACCAAAGTGGCCACCGTAGTGGGATGTGTGACAACCATAGAGTATTTGATGTTGCTCACTCCCGAGGATACAACGCCTCAATATTTGATCCGTCCCTATCTTATACAAGAAAGGGTCGTCCTAAACATATTGTCGTGTATCATGTAAAAACTTTTTAAATGGTTGTCCACTTATCCCATGGGGTTTTAGTCCACTTGCTAAAAAGTTGGCAATGTCAGCATACCAAGGAATATTATTTTCGAGATGTTGGGCTGATAACAATTGTTCATCGGGAAAATTTTCTCTGACCGGAGTGGGATCAACAGTGCCCACTATCTTCTCGAGCCTGGACAGATGGTCAGCTATCTGGTTGCTTGTTCCTTTCCTATCAACGATCTCAAGGTCAAATTCTTGCAGCAATAAAACCCACCTAATCAAGCGTGGCTTGGAATCAGCCTTGTTGATCAAGTATTTTATTGCCGCATGATCTGTGTGCACTATGACCTTTGTCCCTATCAAGTATGACCTGAAACGATCAAAAGCAAACACCACTGCAAGTAATTCTTTTTCAGTTATTGTGTAATTAATCTGAGCTTCAATCAGTGTTCTACTCGCATAATAAATGGGGTGAAAAACTTTGTTCTTTTTCTGTCCGAGAACAGCCCCCACAGCCCACTCGCTGGCATCACACATCACTTCGAATGGGAGTGACCAGTCTGGAGTGGTCACTATGGGTGCTGTGACTAAGGCTTCCTTGATTGTTTCAAAAGCATTTTGGCATTCTTTTGTAAAAATGAAGTCTTTTTCATGCTGCAACAGGTTGCATAAGGGTTTTGTAATTTTTGAAAAATCCTTGATGAACCTCCTATAAAAACCTGCATGACCTAAAAAACTTTGAATGCCTTTCACAGTTGTGGGTTCGGGAAGTTGTGCCACTACCTCAAGCTTGGCTTTATCGACTTCCAACCCTCTTTTTTAGACAAGATGACCTAGGGCAATACCTTCTTCTACCATAAAATGGCATTTTTCCCAATTTAAAATAAGGTCGTGGGTCTCACATCTCACTAAGCTTTTTTCTAAATTCCACAAGCAGTTATCGAATGATGTCCCTATTACAGAAAAGTCATCCATAAAAACTTCTATGGTGTCCTCAATCATGTCGGTAAAAATGGCCATCATACAACGTTGGAAAGTGGCTGGGGCATTACATAATCCGAATGGCATCATCCGGAATGCAAAAGTACCGTAGGGACAAGTAAAGGTGGTCTTTTCTTGGTCCTCGGGGGCGATGTGGATTTGGTTGTATCCGGAGTATCCATCTAGAAAGCAATAAAATTCATTCCCCGCTAACCTATCAAGCATTTGGTCGATGAAAGGTAAGGAAAAATGGTCTTTCTTAGTGGCCATGTTGAGTTGTCTATAGTCCATGCATATTCTCCATCCCGTGACAGTCCTAGTGGGAATGAGCTCGTTCTTTTCGTTCTTCACTACGGTCGTCCCTCCCTTTTTAGGGACACATTGGACGGGGCTCACCCAACTACTACTAGCAATGGGATAGATAATACCGGCATCTAACCACTTCAAGACTTCTTTCTTAACTACCTCCTTCATGATGGGGTTCAACCTTCTTTGAGGTTGGACTTTTCCAGTGTGGTCACTCTCCAAGTTAATCTTATGTTGACATAAAGAGGGGCTAATTCCTCTAATGTCCGCTATGGTCCAACCAATTGCTCCCTTATGCTTCATCAACAAATCGATCAGAAGTTGTTCTTGTTTCTCACTAAGTTTGGAAGAGATAATAACGGGAAGTTTATTATCCTTAGCGAGATAAGCATATTTTAAATGGGAAGGCAATGGTTTAAGCTCTAACTCGGGAGGTTGTTCTATTGAAGGGGGTTGAACATCTCTATCCTTAAAGTCCAGAGGTTCAAAAGCTGCAACCATTTCGTTACACTCATCCTCAAAAGTTGTTGGTCCCGAAAGGCCTATACAAGTTTGTAGAAGGGGGGGGGGGGGGGGTTGAATACAAACACACTATTTTACTTTTCTAAATTGTTTATTGATAAATCATTAACAATTTACAGCTTGTTGCGGAAACAAGATTAAGGATAAACCTAAATCTAAACAAGTTGGAACACTAAGGTTTCTTGCACTAAGAAAGATAAGGAGATTACTAATAAAATCCTATCTTAAGAGAGATTTGAACTTGTCCAGAGTTAGCAAGTTACTTCAAATGAAGTGAGTTCATCTCTTTATATACTGCATGCATTTAATGCAATTCAGTATACACTTTACACGTGTCATCAGCGGATTGGTTGCATGTCATTGACCTTTGTTGACAACCTTAGTAGCCGCATGAATGAACAGTGTAGTATCAGAATGGTTGTACGATTTCAGATTTTCGGAGGTTCTTTTCTGACATTTCGTACGGTGGCGTGCAAGGGAGGTTAAGACAAAAGTACTTTGTACGAAGGACTTCATGATCAGCTTTCTAGAACCAGATGAATGAATCACTAAGGCTTTGGAAGCTTTCAGCTTAGGTACTAAGGTACCCTTCTGAGGATTTTGATAAATAACAATTCCTTTACCTTTGTCTTTAGAGACAGAGGTAGGTTTTGAATAAACCATTTTCTCCTTACCTTTTGAGGAGGTAGGAGTTTCCTCAGGGATTGGTGTAACCGACGAGGAGTACTGAGATGAAGAAGTGTCAGCTACTGAGGATACGAACGTTCCAAATTTAAGCATTGAACGTTCAGTGGTTGGTATTGGAGTATCATATTTATAACCCAGACCACGTTTATCACTCAGAGGAATCTGAGCCTTAATTATCTCAGTGATCTTTGTTGAGGAATTACACCATCCTTCAACAGTAGCTTGTTCAGCTTTTAATGCAGCGATAGCTTTCGCTCGTTCGATTTTGACTAGCTGATTTAAATGGACTTGATCTTTAAAATCTTCTTCAAATTTAGAAAGCTTTTCTATTTGAAGGTGGCAGTTTTTAAGCTTTTCAGCGAGATCAAGATTTTGGTTTTCAACCACAGCTTTGCCGTTCATGGCTTCGTATAAACTTCTAGTCAGCAGTTCGATTTTACGGAGACTATCAGCTTCATCAATATTTACAATATTGGTAAAGAAGGAAGGTGATACCTGAATGGCAGATGTTGAAGTGGAGGGAATGTCTGAACTTTCTTCCTCTACTTCAATCTTGGCCATGAGACATTGATTTGCTTCATCATCTTCAGAATCAGATGATGAGGCTTCTTCATCAGAAGCAGCCCAATCATAGTCAGCCATCAGGCCTTTTCCTTTCTTCTTAAAGCTTTTCAGCTTTGCATACTTCTCCTTCAGCTTTGAGTATTTGTCGTCTTTATTCCTTGGAACAAAGGATTTCTTTGTAAAAGCTGAAGGTCTCATGATTTTCTTTGACCTGCACTCGTTAGCGAAATGACCTGTCTTTTCGCAGTTGAAACAAGTAGCAGTAGCCTTATCAACAAAAGCTGATGACTTAGGCTTGTCAGCTATAGAAAGAGTTTTGTTCTTTCTAAACATTTTCTTCTTGGCGAATCTCCTGAACTTTTTAGTTAGGAGAGCCAAGGATTCATCATCATCTGAAGAATCAGAATCTGATGACCTTTCAGAGTTACTTTCTAACTCAGTGATAGTGACCACGGGTCGCTGAGTAGAAGGTTCCTCTGAGATTAAAGCAACAGGGGTGCTTTTGGAATCTTTTACAAGATTCTTCTTAAGATGGCTAGATTGCTCATGATTCAGCAATGTGCCATATAAGGTAGCAAGTGTCATTGATCTTAGATCTTTTGACAGCTTGAGACACATGGAATAATTGTCCCAGCTTTCAGGTAAACATTCTAAAAACTTTGTCAGCACTTCAAAGTTAGAATATTCCTTACCAACCGTTTTTAGATCTATAATTAAGCAATTAAAACGTTGATGAACTTCAGAGAGAGTTTCATTCTTACCAGAAATGAAGCTTTCGTATTGTCTTACCAGGTTGATCTTTCTTGAATCCTGGACTTCAGACGTTCCTTCATACTGAACACATATTGTGTCCCACATGGCTTTTGAGGATTTCAGGTTCATGACGGAATGGTAGACTTCGTCAGGAAGGGCCATGGATAGTATGGATCTGGCTTTTGTATCTATAGCCACTTTCTTCTTGTCTTCATCGGTCCAATGATGGATTTCCTTTGGAATCAGCCTTTCTGGAATAGCAGCTCTAGTTGCAGTGGCTGGAACTGCAGGATCAATTGTTACAGGGATGTGTGGGCCGTTTTCAAGATAGTAAGGTATAGTAGGGTCTACACCTTCTAAGAAGAGTGTCATCCTATTTTTCCACAAGTTGAAGTTATCTCTGGAAAATCTAGGGGGTTTTGCAAGAGAACCATTGTCTATATAGTGAGTGTTTGTGTTTGTGTTGGCCATTTTCAGATAATAGCTAGGAAGAGAAATATCTTAGATTAGATCTTGTTTATGAGATTAAACAAATCTGCTCTGATACCACTTGTTGGTCCCGAAAGGCCTATACAAGTTTGTAGAAGGGGGGGTTGAATACAAACACACTATTTAACTTTTCTAAATTGTTTATTGATAAATCATTAACAATTTACAGCTTGTTGCGGAAACAAGATTAAGGATAAACCTAAATCTAAACAAGTTGGAACACTAAGGTTTCTTGCACTAAGAAAGATAAGGAGATTACTAATAAAATCCTATCTTAAGAGAGATTTGAACTTGTCCAGAGTTAGCAAGTTACTTCAAATGAAGTGAGTTCATCTCTTTATATACTGCATGCATTTAATGCAATTCAGTATACACTTTACACGTGTCATCAGCGGATTGGTTGCATGTCATTGACCTTTGTTGACAACCTTAGTAGCCGCATGAATGAACAGTGTAGTATCAGAATGGTTGTACGATTTCAGATTTTCGGAGGTTCTTTTCTGACATTTCGTACGGTGGCGTGCAAGGGAGGTTAAGACAAAAGTACTTTGTACGGAGGACTTCATGATCAGCTTTCGTTGATTCAGTGATTATCATTTACTATTCAGCGAATGATAAAGGTCAGCGATAGCTGAAGTCTTGTACTTGATACTTCACATTGAGTGGACAAATCCGAGTCTTCGCTGATCCGCATCAGTTCATTAGGAGACTTGTCGCTGGTTCTTGAGCTTAATCTTCGACTTCAGCGTAGAACCTTTGTTGACGTGAATCTTGTCTTCAGGGATCATAAGTAAACAACTAACTTATCAGCGATCACCATAAGGACTGAACAGACTCAGCAATATGGTGAACAGTGTTCGCTGAATGTTTAATCTAAAAGAGCGAGAGTTCCTATCAGCAGTACTGTAAGATCTTAGTACTTATCAGCGATAGTGAAACTCTGATACATATTGTTTACTTACAATTTTCACTAAGTATTTAAGATAGGGTCATTATCAAATCACTGAGGGTTTGGATCAACAATCTCCCCCTATTTGATTATGACATAGCAACAAAGAAAATTGCTATTTAATGAAAACATAAGGATAAAAATAACTCATAAAATATTTGTCCCTTTTACTGTTTTCTGGGATCTTTTCAGTACTGATGGAGTAAAGTACATTCGCTGAAATCTTTCTTTAAATCTTTGAATCAGGTTACAATATGAATAAGAAAGATTACAAGTACAAGCGAAATAAATTACAAGTACTGAAGGATGACTGATACAATAGAGAATGAGGTGATTGTTGTCAGCCTTCAAAGGGTTCTTCCTTAATGAGAAGTTCATCAAGGGTTGTCTTTTCAGTTGGAATCATCCAGTCAGGAACCTTTTCTCCTTTATTCTTTAGCTTCAGAGCAGCTTCAAAAATCAAGGGTTTTAGGTGTCGTGCCTGAATGTCTTTTCTGAAGTCGCACCAGTAGATGAGATCTCTGAGCTGTTCGATTGGAGTGATTGGAAGCTCAGCGATCCGTTGAAAGCATTTACGTCCGTCGTAGTCAAGAAAGAATTTTCCATAAGGATTACTGATGACTTTACCAGGGACGAAAAGTTCACATGGTGGCAAAGAGATGTCAAGGGCAGATAGATCAGGATCAGGACCAAGTACTTCAGCGCGAGAGAAACCAATTCCAGTTTCATTTCGTATGACAGGACCTGAGTTTGAATCTTGACGTTTCTTCTTTGGTGAGCCCCTTTTTCTTTTCGCTTTAGATCAGGAACAAGAGGAATATCCACACAAGAAGATATCAAATCGATCTGTCTGTTTATCAGCTTTTTGAAATGATCCTTGTACTTAGATTGTGATGGTTGGATAGCTAACCTCATCTCCAGCCATTCAGAGAGACCATACCTTTTTACAGTGTCAGCGCGAAAGGTTTCAGATGTGCCATCTTCTCTGAACAGTTTGATGTCAACAATAGGTACTCCGATGGAGGTTCTTCCAGAGATGAATACCTTGTTGATCTTCGTTGGACGATATCTGAAGTGGATTTTCTCTTTACACCAGATCAGGGTGGTCTGAGAAACTTCAGCTTTCTTTTCCACGATCTTCTGGGCTTATTCCCAAAGCTTTCGTTGGATTTGAATGGGAATACGCTTCAGCTTGGGGTCTTTGACAGATTCTTGAGTGAGCTTGATGGCGTATTCTCTATCTTTATCTTCAGCTTCCTTCCTTTCAGCGATGAGGCGTTCAGCTCTGAGATGTTCCTGGTATTCAGCTTTTGAAATTCTGAACTTAGGAGGAACTGAAGGCAGTTGATCGCGCCTTAGAATGATTCGCTGATCCTCAAATCGCTTTATCCTTTCTTCTCTCCTCTTTTGATCTTCTTCACTCAGCCTTTGAGGAACTGAGGAAGGTCTGTTTCTGTGCGAGAGAGGTTGTTCTTCTGGTTCATCAGTCTCAGAGATTAAATCTAAGACTGGGATTATGTCTTCAGCGGTAGCTGGAATTATTGGTGAAGTCGCAATAGTAGAGCCTTCAGCGATATCCTCAAACAGGGGAGAGGACTAGCTGAAACGCAGCGATCTTACAAATAAGAACTAGGTAGAAGAACTTGGGTAGAAAAGATAGAAAAAAAATAATGTGGATGTGTATGGTGTTTGTGGAATGGATAACTGATTGTTCAGAGATGATCAGGGAAGGAAAAATAAGTTTAGTGTACCTGACAAATCGGCTTTGCAAGCAATATCGCCAGATTATCATCTTCAGCGATGCCTTTGTCTTTGCTTTTCTCAGCGCCAGAGGCTGAGTGCTTTGTCTTTGTTTTTGTCTTCTCCCTGTGGATTCGGTTATCACGATCCCTTTAAGAGCTTTTCGAGGAGCAGGTTTGACGACAAAGAATTCGTCATCTTCATCATCATCATCATCATCATCGTTCCTTGGAGAGGAGGATGGTTCAGCTTCAGGGATGTCGATGTCTTCGTCCTCTTCTGCTTCGGATTCCTCAGCATCTTCTTCGAGTTGCTCCCCCTCAGATACAGAGGCGAGGTTCTCGGTTCCCTCAGGGTTTTCATCTCCCTGAGGTCCAGTAACCAGATCTTCATTACCCTCTCCCCTGATAGATTCATCATGGGAAAGGTCTTCAGCGCTCTTATTTTGATCTTCAGCGCTCTTCTCTTGTTCAGCGCTCTTCTCCCCCTCTTTCTCATGATGGGCGGGGGAGGAATGGGTAGACTCAGCATTGGTGTTATCTCTGTCTTCTGGGCCAGAGATTTTCACACAACCTTCAAGCTTAGCTATTCTGTCTTCTAGGCCAGAAATAGCAGGCGTGATCTTCTTCAGCTCTTGGCGATCCTCTGCGGTGAATGAGTCCAAAATAGGTGCAGGGGCCGGAGCAGGAGCTGGATTGTTTGCCTTGTTCACCAGCGTCTCGATCATTGTCTTGACAGAACCAAGGTCGGTCTTCACTGAGCCCAAGTCGATCTTGACCACTGACATATCACCTTCGAGTGTTCCAACCGATTTCTTCAGCGTTGTAACCTCGCTGGAAACGGTGGAAACTGACGATTTGAGGTTGGTGTAGTCAGTGTAGATGTCGGAGAGCACTTTGGCAAAGTTGGCGAGAGTTTTATCAAGGTCTTTGATGTCATCAGAGGAGGCCTTCTTTTCCACCACAGTAGTCAGCTTTGTCAGATTCTCTCCAGCGTTTGTTACAGCTGTAGAGTTATTTGATAGACCGGTGGTGAGATCTGTAAGTTTCATCTCCATGGACTTCAGAGACTGGTTGATGTCTCCCAAATAAGGACCTGTAACATATAAGTACTTGTGAACAAAGGAAAGCTCAGAAGTTTCAGGTTTAGTTACAGTGTTTAAGGTGGGATCTGTACCTGCAGGAGCGTTGACGAACTCATCAAAGTTTCGAGTCCCTCCATAGTGTTCCATATCTCCCTCAAAAGTTCCGTGAGGGATGGAGATCTCTGCAGGTCCTTTCTTCGTCATTCGCTGAGAAACTTCAACGGCTTCTTGAATGATGGCATCTCCAGTTTTAGCTGGAGGAGTGTCCAAAGAAATAGAGGGAGGATCGAAGGATAAGAATTGGGGTTGGGTTTCAAGTTCAGCGTTGGATTCGCTGAGAAGTACTTCATCAGTCTTTTGAGAGACTGAAGAAGGTTGGGTAGATTCCAAAGTTCTAACCTCAGCGTTTAAGGACGCTGAAGTAGGTTTAGAAGGGATGGCTTGAATTGGTGTGGCAGAGCGTACCACGGAACTTTCCTTCAGCTCTTCAGAATGAGCTGAGGAGTCTTCAGCATGGAATTGCTGGGGTTGCTCCTTGGTTTTCTTGATCCTTTTGGAATCAAGAGGGGTAAGAGATTGTTTCCTTTTCTTAGAAGGAATGGATTTTGTGGCCTGGGAATCAGCGAGGGGTATTGTCGCTGAAGGAGCCACAGAAAGCGGAGAATTAAGTAGAGTGAGAAGGGTAGAGAGACGTACCTCGTTGGCGACAGGCTTGAAGTCGAGAACCTTAGGGCCAATCTGAGAGAGTTTCAGATCACCCTCTTCAGGATAGCTGTCCTTCAGGCCATATTGAAAGATGGCGCTGATGAATCGTGGGTAAGGAACCCATGCTGGTCGGTCAGCGGCAGAATCAACACGTTGAATGAGGTCTTTATAGATGATGGAGGCCCAGTCAATGTTGAGACCTTTCAGCAGTGCGTAACCCATGGCCTGCTGAGGTTGAGCGGCTTGATCAGAAGATCCGGATTTCGCTGTCATGCAGCTGATCAGGTGAGCGAAGATGAAGTTCATCTCGCTGGGCATCTTGGATTTCTTTATCAGCGTCAGCTTCTTCTCAGGTAGCTTGTCTCTTCCAGTCTCCCAGATGTAACCCATCGCATCAAGGAAAGCAATGATTTCTTCCCTGTCAGCGTGCTTCTTGTGGTCAGGTAATGGAATGAAAGGATTTTCTGAGGTAGCGTTGGGGAATTTCAGGGCTTTGCGGATTATTGCGGGGGTTATCTTGATGGTGCCATACTCAGTATCGCTGAGTATGCAGTCGATGGTTTTAAATGGATCTTTGGCGGAGGGTAGGTCGGTGTGTCTGGCAGAGTACCAGAATTGGGATAAGAGACGCTGACTGGCAGGAGGTGTGATTGTCAGTGCTGTGTAGATGGGGCTATTCTTCAAAAGATTTACAGCGTCGTCTAGATGGGATACCTGCTTCCGAGGAGGAAACTCGAGAAGCGCTGAGAGGTTGTTTGCCTTTGTCCAGTCTAGTTGATCCAGCTCAAACTTAACCTGAGGAGCTTTAGTGATTTCCAGTTCCTCAGAATCAGCGGAGATGGACTCAGCGGTAACATTCAGCTTTGAAGTTGCCATTTCACTGTATTATCAGTTCAACCAAAGATGTTAACAAATAAGAATTATCTTAATGTGGAAAGAAAATTTCCATTAAGATTTTTCGAATTTTGTCCATTTCATTCAGACAAAAAAGTCTTAATGAAGATTAGGGTTTTTCTTGTTTTTGAAAAAAAATATAACACCCATAAGCCTTGTATTCCAGTTTCTTAAAAAAATGGATACGAAAGAAGAACAAGTTTAAGATTTTAGATTTAAAAGTTGAAGAACAACCATGAAATGGTTGTGTTTATAAAACCATGAAAGAAAATGATTTTATTTTTGAGTTCTTTTGTTTGATCTTGTGTAAAACAATGATAAGATCGAAAACAAGTTATTTGCATTTGATAATAGATAAGAACATATTAACCTTGAGTTTGATGAAGAAGATGATGAACAGTTCTTGAAGATTGAGAGCACAAAATGCAACAGTGTTCTTTTCTTGCGGAGAAAGATTGATTCGCGTAAAAGACAAATATAAACTTTGAGAGTGTTTATATAGGAAGAGTGTAGAGAGAGAAAAACTTGAGCGGGAAAGTTTTTCATCATGACACGGACACGTGTTTGCATTTGATTGGATAGACAACGAAACGTGCAAACGTGTGTCAGAAAAAGAGCGTTCCTGGTGTTATCCGTTGCAATGACGTCACAACTGTCCTTTCACATTCTTTCGTTGTCTCTGAGGTTTTGAAAGAAAAACTCAGGGACTCTTTGGAAAATATGAAGCACTGAATAGAAATATCAGTGAGGGTTTTAAGAAATTTCAAAATATCGCTGTTAAGAGATATTCAGCGATGTAAGAATTTGAAATCTTGCATTTTCATGCGTTTTGTCAGAGAGAGAAAACATACCTTGATATCAGTTTAACCAAATTTATTCAGAGAGAAGATGATGAAATGGATTGTACAAGTTTATTTTATCCGAGAGCCTATACAAGAATGTATAAACGTATCGCTGATTAAATGTGAACCGCTGAAGATTTATCCTTCAAAGTTCAGCATTCCAAGCTCGCTGATGAGAAAGTTGAATCTTGTCTCATCAAGAGGTTTGGTAAACAAATCAGCTAACTGATAATCAGTTGGGATAAAATGAAGTTCTATATCACCATTCATCACATGATCTCTGATAAAATGATATCTGATTTCTATGTGTTTTGTCTTTGAGTGTAGCACTGGATTGTTTGCTATAGCGATGGCACTTGTGCTGTCGCAATAGATTGGAATTTTGGAGAGCTGAAGATCATAGTCTAGTAGTTGATTTCTCATCCACAAGACTTGAGAACAACAACTTCCAGCGGCTACATACTCAGCTTCAGCTGTGGAAGTGGACACTGAGTTTTGCTTCTTACTTGTCCAACTTATCACCTTTCCACCCAGGAGCTGACATCCTCCTGTGGTGCTTTTCCTATCCATTTTGCAACCTGCAAAATCACTGTCTGAATAGGCGGTTAGATCGAATCCTGAATCTTTGGGATACCAAAGACCTAGATTCGTTGTACCCTTAAGATATCGAAAGATTCGCTTTACAGCTTTCATATGGGATATCTTAGGTTCAGCTTGATATCGTGCGCACAGACATGTTGCAAACATAATATCGGGTCGGCTAGCTGTAAGATACAGTAGTGAGCCGATCATCCCACGATACAGCGTGACATTGACAGGAACACCCTTTGTGTCCTTATCAAGTATCAGCGGTGGTGCCATAGGGGTTTTCATAGCTGAACTTTCAGTTAAGTCGAATTTGTTCAGCATATCTTTAACATACTTTCCCTGATTTATAAAAGTTCCTTTTTCAGTTTGCTTAATCTGAAGACCAAGGAAATATGTTAGTTCACCCATCATACTCATTTTATACTCATCTTTCATTCTATCAGCGAAACGAGTACAAAGCTCAGGGTTAGTAGAACCAAATATAATGTCATCAACATATATTTGAACTAAAATGATATGACCTTTTATTTTTCTAAAAAACAAAGTTTTGTCAATCTTACCTCTCTCAAATTTTTCAAGGTGGAGATAAGTAGAAAGAGTGTCATACCATGCACGAGGAGCTTGCTTCAAGCCATAAAGTGCCTTATCCAGCTTATAAACATAACCTGGACGCTTAGGATCTGAGAATCCTGGAGGTTGTTCCACATAAACTTCTTCATTCAGCTTTCCATTTAGAAACGCTGACTTAACATCCATTTGATGTACAGTGAAGTTTTTGTGTACAGCATATGCTAAGAAAAGACGAATAGATTCAAGTCTTGCTACTGGAGCAAAGGTTTCGTCATAATCTATGCCTTCCTCTTGTCTGTATCCCTGAGCAACAAGACGAGCTTTGTTGCGAGTTACAGTACCATGTTCGTCCAACTTGTTTCGATAGACCCACTTAGTGCCTATCACTGTTTTGTCAGTTGGTCTCCGAACAAGTTTCCAAACTTTGTTTCTTTCGAATTCAGTCAGCTCTTCTTGCATAGCGCTGACCCAGTTTGGATCTCTGAGGACATCATCTATTTTCTTTGGTTCAGTTAGAGAAATAAAGTTAACAAATAAACAAATATTACCTGCACTTCTACGAGTCTGAATACCAGCGTTGGGATCACCAAGAATTTGATCGATTGGGTGATTTACAGTCCATCGCTGAGCCGGAGCATGCGTCGCTGACTCAGTCTGAACTGGAGAAACTGAAGATGAGGCTTCAGCTACTTCTGGATTATCAGCTAAGAGAGGAATGCTTGCATTTGTCACTTCATTCACTGATTGCTGAGAAATAGATGGAATTTCTGAGACATTTGGATCAACTGCGGGTATAGTGTTTATAGGAACAGCTGAGACCCAAGATGTTTCAGCTTCACTATTCTGCATATTGGGAATGATAGTAGGACCATCATTTTCAGTTGTATGAGCATGAGTAGTGGGAACATCTTCTGAATCACCAAGATGAGAAAACATCCATTGATTCAGTTCTTCTGTATCAGCGTTCGGTTTAGAGTTCGCTGAACGGGATTCGTCAAACGTGACGTGAATAGTTTCTTCTACAGTTTGTCTTCTTCGGTTGAAGACTCTGAAGGCTTTGGAAACTGAGGAGTATCCAAGAAAGATTCCATCATCAGCCTTAGGATCAAACTTTCCAAGGGCATCTCTGTTGTTCAGTATGAAACACTGACAACCAAAGATGTGAAGAAAGCTGATTGAAGGCTTTCTCCCATGAAAAAGTTCATAGGCTGTCTTTTTGAATCTTTTGACTATCAGCGACCTGTTTTGCGTAAAACAAGCCGTGTTGACACCTTCTGCCCAGAACTGAGTAGGCAGATGAGAATCGCTGAGCATTGAACGTGCAGCTTCAATAATTGTTCTATTTCTTCTTTCAGCGACTCCGTTTTGTTGTGGTGTTCTCACTGACGAAAAGTTGTGAGAAATACCCTTGCTCTCAAGGAAGGAATCAAGAGAACTGTTTTTGAATTCAGTTCCATGATCACTCCTTATTGAGCGAACAGTCATATTGTTCAGAGTTTCCATCTTCCGAACAAAGGTGATGAGTTCTTCAGGGGTGTCACTCTTAGAACGGAGAAATATTACCCATGTGTAACGAGAGAATTCATCAACTATGACCAGCGTATATTTCTTTCCAGCGATGGATTGTTTGTTAACGGGGCCAAACAAATCCATATGGAGTAGTTGAAGAGGAGATGACACTGAGGAAACTTGCTTTGACTTAAAGCTTGCCTTGGTCTGCTTCCCTTTTTCACACGCTGAACATAAGGATTCTTTGGCGTATGAATGTTGAGGTAGACCAGTGACTAACTCTTTGGATGAAAGAGTATTCAGTGTCTTGAAGTTGAGATGTGAAAGCCTCTTGTGCCATAGCCAGTTGACATCAGAAGATGCCTTTGAGAAGAAACAGGAGTTCTCAGTGGTTGTTGAGTCCATGTTTATAACGTAAACATTTTCCAAACGATAACCGCTGAGAGCTATCTTCTCCTTTTTGTCAGAGACAAAGCAGGATTCCTTAGTGAAAATCACTTTGTTATCCATGTCGCAAAGCTGACTGATGCTTAGCAGATTATGCTTCAGCCCTTCAACATATGCGACTCTTCTGAAGGATGTTGTACCATTTGAAAGTACACCATACCCTCGGGTGTGTCCTTTTCCATTTCCACCGAAAGTCACAGAGGGACCCTTCTCTTCCTTGTATTCAGCGAGCAGGCTTTTCTTTCCAGTCATGTGTCTAGAGCATCCGCTATCGAGATACCAAATACCCTTCTTAACCTGCAATACAAAGGAAGATTAGTTTTGCTTGGGTACCCACTTCGCCATGTATACGCGTTTGTCAGTGGAAGTGGTTGGAATGGGTTCAGCAGTCTTCGCAGCATTTGAAGATTCAGCTTTGTCTTTCTTCACTTTGGTCAATTTCTTGACCTCAGCGGTAGGAGTCACCTTGACCTGAATTGCAACTGGTTTGGTCTTCTTGGGTGCTATCTTCACCTTAGCTATCTTATCAGCTTTGGTGGCTGTGGGACACTTACTTGCAATATGATCGGTAAGTCCACAGTGATAACATTTCCTATAACTAAAAATAGTTCTAGGACCACATGAGTGCTGAGCTTTTAATTTGGAATTAGAAGTGCCAGCACCAAGTACACTATTGGTTTTTGAAATAGGACGAACATTCAGTTCTTCAGATTTCTTACCAAGGACATCTACTCTGAGTCTAGGAGTAGGTCGCTGAACTGATCCAGAGGTCTGATTTCTAGAACCAGATGAATGAATCACTAAGGCTTTGGAAGCTTTCAGCTTAGGTACTAAGGTACCCTTCTGAGGATTTTGATAAATAACAATTCCTTTACCTTTGTCTTTAGAGACAGAGGTAGGTTTTGAATAAACCATTTTCTCCTTACCTTGTGAGGAGGTAGGAGTTTCCTCAGGGATTGGTGTAACCGACGAGGAGTACTGAGATGAAGAAGTGTCAGCTACTGAGGATACGAACGTTCCAAATTTAAGCATTGAACGTTCAGTGGTTGGTATTGGAGTATCATATTTATAACCCAAACCACGTTTATCACTCAGAGGAATCTGAGCCTTAATTATCTCAGTGATCTTTGTTGAAGAATTACACCATCCTTCAACAGTAGCTTGTTCAGCTTTTAATGCAGCGATAGCTTTCGCTCGTTCGATTTTGACTAGCTGATTTAAATGGACTTGATCTTTAAAATCTTCTTCAAATTTAGAAAGCTTTTCTATTTGAAGGTGGCAGTTTTTAAGCTTTTCAGCGAGATCAAGATTTTGGTTTTCAACCACAGCTTTGCCGTTCATGGCTTCGTATAAACTTCTAGTCAGCAGTTCGATTTTACGGAGACTATCAGCTTCATCAATATTTACAATATTGGTAAAGAAGGAAGGTGATACCTGAATGGCAGATGTTGAAGTGGAGGGAATGTCTGAACTTTCTTCCTCTTCTCCAATCTTGGCCATGAGACATTGATTTGCTTCATCATCTTCAGAATCAGATGATGAGGCTTCTTCATCAGAAGCAGCCCAATCATAGTCAGCCATCAGGCCTTTTCCTTTCTTCTTAAAGCTTTTCAGCTTTGCATACTTCTCCTTCAGCTTTGAGTATTTGTCGTCTTTATTCCTTGGAACAAAGGATTTCTTTGTAAAAGCTGAAGGTCTCATGATTTTCTTTGACCTGCACTCGTTAGCGAAATGACCTGTCTTTTCGCAGTTGAAACAAGTAGCAGTAGCCTTATCAACAAAAGCTGATGACTTAGGCTTGTCAGCTATAGAAAGAGTTTTGTTCTTTCTAAACATTTTCTTCTTGGCGAATCTCCTGAACTTTTTAGTTAGGAGAGCCAAGGATTCATCATCATCTGAAGAATCGGAATCTGATGACCTTTCAGAGTTACTTTCTAACTCAGTGATAGTGACCACGGGTCGCTGAGTAGAAGGTTCCTCTGAGATTAAAGCAACAGGGGTGTTTTTGGAATCTTTTACAAGATTCTTCTTAAGATGGCTAGATTGCTCATGATTCAGCAATGTGCCATATAAGGTAGCAAGTGTCATTGATCTTAGATCTTTTGACAGCTTGAGACACATGGAATAATTGTCCCAGCTTTCAGGTAAACATTCTAAAAACTTTGTCAGCACTTCAAAGTTAGAATATTCCTTACCAACCGTTTTTAGATCTATAATTAAGCAATTAAAACGTTGATGAACTTCAGAGAGAGTTTCATTCTTACCAGAAATGAAGCTTTCGTATTGTCTTACCAGGTTGATCTTTCTTGAATCCTGGACTTCAGACGTTCCTTCATACTGAACACATATTGTGTCCCACATGGCTTTTGAGGATTTCAGGTTCATGACGGAATGGTAGACTTCGTCAGGAAGGGCCATGGATAGTATGGATCTGGCTTTTGTATCTATAGCCACTTTCTTCTTGTCTTCATCGGTCCAATGATGGATTTCCTTTGGAATCAGCCTTTCTGGAATAGCAGCTCTAGTTGCAGTGGCTGGAACTGCAGGATCAATTGTTACAGGGATGTGTGGGCCGTTTTCAAGATAGTAAGGTGTAGTAGGGTCTACACCTTCTAAGAAGATTGTCATCCTATTTTTCCACAAGTTGAAGTTATCTCTGGAAAATCTAGGGGGTTTTGCAAGAGAACCATTGTCTATATAGTTAGTGTTTGTGTTTGTGTTGGCCATTTTCAGATAATAGCTAGGAAGAGAAATATCTTAGATTAGATCTTGTTTATGAGATTAAACAAATCTGCTCTGATACCACTTGTTGGTCCCGAAAGGCCTATACAAGTTTGTAGAAGGGGGGGTTGAATACAAACACACTATTTTACTTTTCTAAATTGTTTATTGATAAATCATTAACAATTTACAGCTTGTTGCGGAAACAAGATTAAGGATAAACCTAAATCTAAACAAGTTGGAACACTAAGGTTTCTTGCACTAAGAAAGATAAGGAGATTACTAATAAAATCCTATCTTAAGAGAGATTTGAACTTGTCCAGAGTTAGCAAGTTACTTCAAATGAAGTGAGTTCATCTCTTTATATATTGCATGCATTTAATGCAATTCAGTATACACTTTACACGTGTCATCAGCGGATTGGTTGCATGTCATTGACCTTTGTTGACAACCTTAGTAGCCGCATGAATGAACAGTGTAGTATCAGAATGGTTGTACGATTTCAGATTTTCGGAGGTTCTTTTCTGACATTTCGTACGGTGGCGTGCAAGGGAGGTTAAGACAAAAGTACTTTGTACGGAGGACTTCATGATCAGCTTTCGTTGATTCAGTGATTATCATTTACTATTCAGCGAATGATAAAGTTCAGCGATAGCTGAAGTCTTGTACTTGATACTTCACGTTGAGTGGACAAATCTGAGTCTTCGCTGATCCGCATCAGTTCATTAGGAGACTTGTCGCTGGTTCTTGAGCTTAATCTTCGACTTCAACGTAGAACCTTTGTTGACGTGAATCTTGTCTTCAGGGATCATAAGTAAACAACTAACTTATCAGCGATCACCATAAGGACTGAACAGACTCAGCGATATGGTGAACAGTGTTCGCTGAATGTTTAATCTAAAAGAGCGAGAGTTCCTATCAGCAGTACTGTAAGATCTTAGTACTTATCAGCGATAGTGAAACTCTGATACATATTGTTTACTTACAATTTTCACTAAGTATTTAAGATAGGGTCATTATCAAATCACTGAGGGCTTGGATCAACAAAAGTGTCATCACTCTCAGATTCAGAGTGCTCACTATCACTCCCCACTGTGGGAACTGTATTCCCCACAGTGGGCAGTGTGTCAAGACTGTGGGTTTCATAAATCGAACTCAAGGCAAAGCAATCTTCGGTATCTATATATTTAAGAGACTTGAAAACATTGAAAGTTACCTCTTGTTCATTAACCCGCATCGTGAGTTCTCCTTTGTGTACATCGATCAAGGTACGCCCGGTTGCAAGAAACAGACGCCCTAAGATGATTGGGATTTCTTTATCGGCCTCATAATCTAGAACTAGAAAATCAGCGGGGAAGATAAACTTATCCACTTGGACCAGAACGTCTTCTATTTTCCCTTTGGGGTAGGCAATGGACCGGTCGGCTAGTTGTAATGTCACGGTTGTGGGTCTAGCCTCTCCAATACCTAACTTGTTAAAAATGGACAGCGGCATCAAGTTGACACTAGCTCCTAAATCACAAAGTGCTTGACATACTTCTTGTCCTCCTATAATGCATGGAATGGTGAAACTACCCGGGTCTTTTAACTTAGGTGGAATCTTGCTAGTAAGGAGGGCACTACATTCTTTGGTCAAAGCCACAGTCTCAAACTCACCCAACTTTCTCTTTTTGTTCAAAATATCCTTTAAAAATTTAACATAGCTTGGCATTTGCTCGAGAGCTTCTACAAAGGGTATGTTAATATGAAGTTGTTTAAAAATGTCTAAGAATTTTTTAAATTGAACATCGACATTTTTATGCTTCATTCTTTGAGGAAAAGGGATACTTCGTGGGTCAATTTGAGTTTGCTGAGGTATTGGCTTTGGAACAGTAGGCTTTGGAACAGGTCCAAAAGTGGGAAGGTCAGGGATGTCGGTCCCCACAGTGGGGGTCACAGTGACTTGAGGAGTGCCCACTGTGGTGATCACAATGGGTATTTGAGGCGAATCATCAGACTTAAAAATGATATCTTTCAGATCCTTTCCACTCCTAAGTGTTATGGAATTGACATGTTCAGACCCTTTTCCTATCACCTTAGCATGTTCGGTGTCACTAGGTAACGTCCCTGGTGCTCTATTCTTAACTTCAACGACTAACTGTCCTACTTGGGTCTCTATATTCCTAATGGCTGCTTGAGTTTGATTCATAAAACCCTTGAGAATTAATTCAAGTGACAGTTGGGTCTCAGCGGGTTGAGTAGATCGTGATTGGTATTGTTGTGAGGATTGGCCTTGGTGAAAGTTTGGTGGGTTCTGCCCACTGTGATGTTGTTGAAATCCAGGGGGGTTGTGTGGTCTTTGCTGGATATGACTCGGCCCTTGGGGTTGGGGTCCTTGATTACCAGACCAAGAGAAATTCAGATGATTTCTCCAACCTGGATTATAAGTCTGCGAATAAGGGTTGTTCCTCGGGTTGGTCCCTATGACATTAACAGATTCGGGATTTGCTGGACAAAAATCAAAAACATGCTCCTCTCCACAGAGGGAGCAGTTTTCGGCGAGATGGGTTGCGGAATTAACTTGGCCTCTATTTTGGTTCAAAACGATTTTGGTCAAGGCTACTAACTGCGCATTCATGGTTTTAAGTACTTCAGAATCGATGGTGTTGGTCTTTGGTACTACTGCTCTAGGATTGGACCACTCGCTATTGTTGTTGGACACTTTTTCTAAGATTTGATATCCTTCATTGTAGGTTTTACTCGTGAATGTTCCACCGGCTGTTGCATCTAAGATGATTTTGGCTGCATTGGAAAGACCATTGTAAAAGGTCTCCAATTGGATGCAATGTGGGATGCCATGATGTGGGCACTTTCGAAGTAAATCTTTAAATCGTTCCCATGCATCTGAAACAACCTCATCTTATTCTTGCCTAAACAAAATTATGTCATTTCGAAACCTTACATTCCTCGTTGGAGGAAAGTATTTTTGCAAAAATTTATCGGCAAGTTCTTGCCAAGTGGTTATCGAGTAAGGTGCATGCGAGTTCAGCCATGACTTCGCCTTATCCCTTAGTGAAAAAGGAAAAGGTCTTAGTCTTAATGCTTCATCACTCACACCTTGTAACTGAAAGGAATCGGTCATTTCCAAGAAAGATTTTAAGTGCGAGTGCGGATCCTCAGATGGCGATCCTCCAAACTGACCCATGGCTTGAATCATTTGAAACATCACCGGTTTGAGTTCAAAATGGTTTGCAACAATGTTGGGCCTTAGAATCCCGGAGCTTAAGTCATTAGCTCCGGAAGTAGCGTAGTCCCGTATTTTTCGATCTTTGCTATCGGCAATCGTCACTGTGGTCTCCACTATAGGTGGTGGTATTGCTGCCATGTTTACAGTGGGGATCACAGGGGGTTGTCGATTTTTGTTTTTACGTATTCTTCTAAAAGTCTTTTCTATTTCAAGATCGATTGGTACCAAAGGTTCGTGTTGTTGCCGTGGCATGCAACACGAAAAGCTTAGAAAAACGAGTTACTCGGGCTCGAAAAAAAACTAATATCTTGAGATTTAAAATCACGCCAGTCCCCGGCAACGGCGCCAAAAACTTGTTACGTGCGAAATATGTGTTTTAATCGCAGTGGGTTGCAAACTGTCCACAGTGGGAAGTGCAAGTGTACACTGTCCACTATGATCGTCACAGCAAATAATAGTTGGTAAAATACCAGAATCGAATCCACAGGGACTGGACAATCAAGACAATACGGTTCTTATGAGCTCCTTTTACAAGTTTCAATTAGAGAGGAAAATAATACTTTGGTTTGGTTTGGTGAAATAGCTACTTTAAACGATTTACTAAAGGTTAAAAAGGAGGAATGTAGGTTGGATTTTCCCTAGATTTTATATCAAATACTCGATCCTTAGAAGTGATCCTCGTATTCGTGGTGGACATTTTCGCTAGAAAAGCCCGGTTACAAGATACTCACACCGTTTAGATAAAAATCCCATACTTTTAGTACTTATTGTTTTGTCAATGGTGATCTCAAGAATGGACCTTTTCAGGTCTCGATGGAATGTGTAGAGACAAATACTCTAAGTGTTTTTAATACACAAATTAGCTTGCCTACTACTCCAGTGGGTTGAGATTTGCTCACTGTGCCGACCTCACTTTCGTAAGTGTCATAAGAATTCTTTCGAATCCCCTAGCATCATTCAAGCTCGTGTCACTACGTTCTACTTATTTCTAAGTTAAGAACTAGACTTTAGATCCTTGCAAGTGATTGGCTTGTTCGCATCTTTGGGTAAATATCGAGAATGAATGACCAAAACAACAAATATTATAAGTATAAAGATTACTCAAGCATTTTTAATAAAATCCAGGTACTTCTCCTTCCTACATCCTAAAGGGTGTTTAGCCCATACTTGAAGTAAAGAAAGCAAAAGAGTAGAAGTTGCACATAATTAAACTGAAAGTGACTTGAATAGAACTCACAGTGGGGAACGAGGGTTCGTCCCTGTCACTGTGTATTGCGAACTACAATTAAGCTAAGAAAGTAAATTACTGAAAATTAAAGCTAGTTACTGCAGTAAATAAAAGACTAAAGCTAATGTGGTAGTTGAGAGAATTTAAGGTTAAGCAAAAACTCCAAGGATGATAATAAATGATACCCAAGTGCTCCTTTATATACTAGGAGAAGGAGTTGGGTATTACACAAAAGAGGTGGGTCTTCCAATGGGTAAAGACTGCTGTGTTGTGGCAGAAATCAGTTCCTCGTGTAATCCTTTTACCCAATGGACTCTTTTCCAAGTCAATCTCCAAGTACAAGGAGGTGTACTTGATGCTATCTCCAATGAAAACTACCTTGTACTTCTCCAGCCCATATTTTCCTGCCATTTGAACCTTCTAAACTCCAGGTTTTATATTTCCAGCCCATGGTTTTCTTTTGTTTTCTTGATCTGCTTGAAGAGTGGGGAACCGGAGTGGGCACAACAGTGGTCACTGCATGATAAAACGTGAAAAACACCCAAATTCTACCAAATAATTTATTAAAGACCATGGTTCACTCCTTTTGCTCGTTTTCGTGAAATATACCAAGAATGGGGGTTTTAAGAAGTGAAATAGCTAAAATTGACAAAATAAAGTGGAAAATAAATGAAAATAATAACTCTAAAAATAGAGTTATCACAACCTCAAACTTAAACCATTACTTGTCCCCAAGTAATAAAAAGAAAGAAATAAAATGAACAAAATGCAGTAGAACTTTTAGGGACTTACATACTTCTTGACTTGAATGGGCGTTGATCTCCTTCCTTCAATACTTCATTCGGTTCCAAACTTGAAAATTTCACTTTTGTGTTTGACGAAATCTTTCCCTTGTTTTCCATTAATCAATAGGGCTTTCTTGGGTTCGACGGGTTTATGGCTTTGAATATTTTCCCAAGGGTTTTTGGCAAGTATTTCCAAACATGGACCGAAAATCTCACTTGGAGATTTTTATTTCAAGAAGTGGGTATTTTGGATTTTTCATGGGTATGTACGCACACTTTCAGGCTTTATTGTGGGTATGGATATTTTTGTGAGAGTGGGTATTTTGATGGTCCAGAATAGGCACACCATCTTTTTCTGGGAGTGAGCACTTTGATGGTCCAGAAAAGGCACACCATCTTTTTCAGAAGAGTTTTTGGAAAAAATTCCCAAAATTTTCAGTTTCTTTTTGCAAAATTTGTTGGCTTCCCAATTTCTTTTATTTATTACTTCCTTGATAACTCCCATGAACCTACCACTATATAAATCGATGTGTGGAACCATTTTGAACACACACGCACATACGACTCCCATACAGAAAAAGGTCAGGATTTCAGGTGCGATCTCGGACTTAGTCTCGGTCCGGCAGTGCTACTGCTCCGGCCGTTGTACCCAGGCAAACAGACACCACAAGGTGAATCTGTTTTAAGGGGACCGTGTCAAACACATGCCTCGGTCATCTTCGGTTTCTGTTTGTTTATCTGTCTTTACCGATTAATTTTTTATATGTTTCTGCTACAATGAAAAATATTGTCCAAAAATGAGTTTTCTTATATTTTAGCACCAAGGTTAACAACTTAAAGGTATCGATTAAGATTTATTCTAAAATTAAAGATGCATTTAAACCCCCAAAATACACACACAAGAATTCGGGCGTTACATTGTCTTTACGATATTTAAAAGTAAAACACAATATATAGTTTTTTATTTTAATAATATAAATTTATTCCATCCGATGTGAGAACAAATACCATCAAACTCCTCCATCGTTGTGGTCTTCGCCGGAGACTCTCATCACCTAACCTCTCTTTCTGTCCTTTGTAAATCTTCGACCAACGACCACCATCTCCCACCCCCCCCCCATTTTTTTCCTAGAGCGCGTCGCACCACAAAGACTTCGCCTTCCTCCCACTTCCCTTCGATCGGCCCTATGGTTCCTAATCAAAAACCAACAAAAACTACCAGAAACTTTTACGTTTACGCTTACGTTTGGCGGAGACACACAAACATAACTCCAAACACAATACCATAAGAAATAAGGGGATGGGTTATTTCGACCGGAGACAAAGATACTTTCTGACTAAGTGGAGGACGAAGTCCCTATGTTCTATCAATGGTCACGAGAAAGAAGAAACACGGGGATAGGGTTATTTCGACCGATAAGATGACAATGGCGAAGGTCTGGGGGAACGAGGGGCTACAATAGTGAGGTTCTTCGACGCATACCATGATGGTGAAGATCAATCTCCCTCTCTCTCTATATATATGTATGTGTATGTGCATATACATATGTATTTATAAATTATAATGTCACAATTAAAAAGAACATAATTTCTTTAGTAAGACGAAGATAAAAAAAAGGTGAAAAAGACCCAAATGTCCCTAGATTTAATTTGGCCTAACAAAAAAAATTTGACATATGTTGGAGAAAGGGACTCAAAAAGTATCAAAACATAAACCATAAGTCCATCCTTGTATTTATTTTGATTTTAAGACCCATGTAAGTTGAAACTCTAAATCGTAGAACCAAATCCATATTTATGTCTTCAAAAAAAAAAGTGAATTACATCCTTGCACATGTGGTTTATGTGTTTTAAGTTTTAACACTCTGGGTTCATACTTTGAAATATTTATGGATTACATCCTTATGGTTTGCGTTTATAAGAGCATCTCCAACAGCTTCTCCATTTTGGAGAAAATGGGGAATATGAGGATTTTGGTCCTAAAATCAGCTCCAACAGTTTTCTCAAAACCATTCTCATTTTGGAGAAAGTTGGAGAGAGAATGTCATTTTCTTCAAATATGGAGATTACCCCAAAAATCCCCAAAAATCATTATCAAGAGAGAGAAACAATATTTTATTATTTTCCTTTTAAAAATTTGTTGGAGGTAATAATGTTTTGAATATTTTAATAATATATTTAATGTTGAATTCTCTAAAATGGAGAATCTGTTGGAGATGGATGTAATTTTTTTGGGGGATTTTGACTTTTGCTTCCCCATTTTGGAATTTTTTTTGGGGAAGCTGTTGGAGATGCTCGAACACATTAAGGCTATGTTTGGCAAACTAGCTGATAAGCTAGCTTATGACTTATAAGCTAGCTGGTAGCTGATAAGCTAGCTGATGAAAAAGTCACGTTTGACAAAACTAGTTTATAAGCGTATAAAATGACTAAAAATGACATATTAAAAAAATAGTAAATAAATAATAATTATATAATTGAGGATATTTTTGGAAGAAAAAAAATCAAAAGTTGAAAAGCTCATGAAACGCTACATTGACTAGCGTTTTAAAAAGCTAGCTTATGGCTATCCAAACATGTACCTAGCTTATAAGTTAGTTTTTTTACCAAACAATGCCTAAGTCCGTAACTTCTAACTTCCATTAAAAGGTCCACAGGGGGTATTTAGGTCTTTTTATCATTTCTTTATTAAAAACAAAACAAATGTATTAATATAGTATATTAATTACATTATTTTATGCAACCCTCACTCATTCTCAGATCCCCCCTTCGTGAAACCTAAAAAACCAAAGGCTTCTCACCTCCAACCACCAACATACCATTGTTGTGTGGGATGACGACAATGATGTGGTTGACAAATAGTAGCAGAAAAATGGAAAAACGAGACAGGCAAAGTAGATGCATCACCACAAAAGCATATGCAAAACACGAGGATGAAATATCTCCAACGAAGTAGATGCATCATCAAAGAAGCTTCAATTTTGTCTTCAACAGGGTTTCGATTTCGATTTTTTGTAGTTTATTAGTCTTCAAAAAATGAGTTAGTATTTGATTTTGTTGCATTTATCTGTTTGTTCTTCAGAAAGGAAAGTTCTCCATGGGTTCATAGATTTGATATGATAATATTGATTGGTTTGAGTTTGAATTTGAATTTAATTTTGATTTTCATGTGGGGGTCTTTAATTTTGATTTTTGGTTTAGTCATTGGAGTTTGGATTTCAGTTGATTTGTGATGTTCGGTTGTTTGGTGTGTGATCTATTATACAATGGCTAAAGACATAAGAGTGCGTTTGTTACACTAGACAAGATAGAACAGAACACAACATGGATCATTGTCCCACGTTTGGCAAGACTTTTATGTGGAACAGACAGGAACATAGTGGAACATACGTGTTCCACCCCCATCCCATGGAACAAGCTGGAACAAACTTGTGCAGGGACGGACCCCATGTGGTGGCACGTGCCACCGGAACAATTTTCCGATGAAAGGTAAAAAAAAATTGTTTTTGTGTCATATGAATTTAGGAGGTGCTACCGTATTATTTTGGAAACTACAAGGGGTGCACCTAAACCGATAAAAAAGGCCCAAAGCTTATACCCATTCAACCAAAAAAACCGAAAAAATCTCTTGAAATCAACAAAAAATACCGAAAAAGTCTCGAAATCGATAAAAAAAACTTAAAAACCCAACGAAATCAAGCAAAAAACGTTAAAAATCTCTCGAAACGCCGGAATTTGGCTAAAAACACATCGGACGATATTGAACGTTGGTAAAAAGATAAAAAACACTTCGATAAAAATCGTATGAAAAAAATATGGTGCCACCGTATGAAAAATTTTCTGGGTCCGTCCCTGGACTTATGTTTTACCAATATAACCTCAAAATAAAATCTAATTCTCTTCTAAAATATCAAATACACGTTCTATTTTATATTTTATTCATTCTTTAAACTTTATTTATTGTATTTTATCTAATTTTATCTGTTTTGTTCTGTCGAGTTCTATCTACCAAACGCTGAATAATTGTTCTGTTATGTCCTGTCCTGTCCTGTTCCGTCTTGTTCTGTCTTGTCCTGTTCTATTTTGTCTGCGTACCAAATGCACCCTAATAGTGGCAGGAGAAGATGACCGAAAAAAGTAAATGGGTGGGTGTCTTACCAAGATTGAGTAACTTACATTCTTGGTCCTGCGGTCTAATAAACAAATAAAAAATAGAGTAAAATTAAGAGTAAATTCTAATTTTGGTCCTCGTGGTTTACTGAAATCTTTGAAAGTGGGACCTAAGGTTTAATAACTCTATAAAGCGTCCTCATGGTTTCTGTTTTGCTCTGAAAATGGTCTCCCATCACTAACTCCGTTAATTTTCTCCGTTAGTAACAGGGGAATTTTTGTCCATTTATATTTCCCCCCTTTTTTAATGAGGCCCATGGAATCAATCCAAACTGATAACCATCGATCGACTTAAACCCTGTGTTCCCTTTACCTGATCGATTTCATCTCTGATCGATTTATCTCCTCTAATCGACAAAGTTATTGCTTCCTTTATCTGATCGATTTCATCACAATTCCTTCCTCATTCAATTGGAGAAGACATCGATCGATTTCTTCTGTCTTCCTCTGATTGATCGTTTACTCCCGTTCCTCTAATCGATTCAAAACAACAGCCTCGATTTCTTGATTCCACCACCTACGATCGATTACCCTTCCCTACCTCTAATCAATCGTTTACTCCTTTCCTTCCTCTCATCGATTCAAAATAACAGCCTTAGTTTCTTGATTCCACCATCGATTTCCAAATTACTTGTTGCAGGCGATTTCAATCAGAAATTTGGAGGTACGTCGATCAGAATTTTGGAGGTAATTCGATAGTAATTGTCGTGAGTTCTAGTTTGAGCTTGAGTAGGTACTTCGATCAGAAATGGCGTGAGTTCTAGTTTGAGCTTGAGCAGGTAATTGAATCACAACCTTAAATACTCATGAACTAAAAATAACTTGGTAAACTAAGAAGAAAATGCAAAAACAGCTCTTTCAAAATATTCAAATCCAACTACATTCAAAAGTGATAATGTTTTATCTCTGTGTTGAATTCCATGAAAGAGATATATGAGTGGTACCATATGATCAAGCTTTATCCTAATTCCTTACAGCTTTGTAGAGTAAATATGGTAAATCTGGATTTTCATGCCAATAAGCCACAATAGAAAGGGTAAGTTACTACATACTTAATCTAATCGGCAAGACTACATTACTGGGTGAGCATTTCAAGGACCGAGTATCTTAACCGAGTGAGAGTGATGACTCTTACCCGGTAAGGTAAGTGAGCGTGGTGAGTCTCATTAAGCCACTGTCAAACAATCATGTGGGTCTCATTAAGCTCATTAAGCTGCTACCAAACATACCCTTAACTTGTTTGAGACTCTTAAAGAAAATTTTATTTTTCAATTGCATTTGTTGGATTTTGATTTTGTTAAGTATTGTTTAATAGAAAGTAAAATGGTTCAAACTTATTATGATTAAATTGCTTCTAAATTAAAATGTGGAATCTTTTCAGACAGAGAGAGTACCGTTTTGATACTCAGATCATGCTCAGGACAAAATGCAACAGGTAGATCGGGTTATGAGCTTAATGACATGCCTTCTCAGAGTTTTGCAATCACTGGCAACGAAAATGGAGCATCGGAGAAAAACCCCACCAGCTGTAACACAACTCCAGATGTTCAAGATGCTGAAATCGTAACTGAGGGCACTAAGAATATTGAGAGCAGTTATCAGTGTCCAGGACTGGAAATAGACGAAAATCATATCAAGAGACAACTTTTCAGCAGAAGCAATTATCAGCAGAAGCATTAATGTTTGTGTTTTGTTGTAATTTTAGAAACAAGAGAGTGAATGAGAAATTGATGTACAGTGAATAAGAAATCTGTGTTTTGTTGTAATTTGACCGGTCTATCAATTGAAAATCTTCACATTTTTGTACTTATCAATGGAATTTGTTCAAAATCTTTATACACGTCAAGCAAAAAGAATAGTGAATAAACATTGAATAAAAAGGGCAACTATACACAGAAAAAGGCTATAAACTGATCTTGGAAAAATCAGTTCCAAGAACAACACGTTTGTTGATCCAAACCCTCAGTGATTTGATAATGACCCTCTCTTAAATACTTAGTGAAAATTGTAAGTAAACAATATGTATCAGAGTTTCACTATCGCTGATAAGTACTAAGATCTTACAGTACTGCTGATAGGAACTCTCGCTCTTTTAGATTAAACATTCAGCGAACACTGTTCACCATATCGCTGAGTCTGTTCAGTCCTTATGGTGATCGCTGATAAGTTAGTTGTTTACTTATGATCCCTGAAGACAAGATTCACGTCAACAAAGGTTCTACGCTGAAGTCGAAGATCAAGCTCAAGAACCAGCGACAAGTCTCCTAATGAACTGATGCGGATCAACGAAGACTCAGATTTGTCCACTCAACGTGAAGTATCAAGTACAAGACTTTGGCTATCGCTGAACTTTATCATTCGCTGAATAGTAAATGATAATCGCTGAATCAACGAAAGCTGATCATGAAGTCCTCCGTACAAAGTACTTTTGTCTTAACCTCCCTTGCACGCCACCGTACGAAATGTCAGAAAAGAACCTCCGAAAATCTGAAATCGTACAACCACTCTGATACTACACTGTTCATTCATGCGGCTACTATGGTTGTCAACAAAGGTCAATGACATGCAACCAATCCGCTGATGACACGTGTAAAGTGTATACTGAATTGCATTAAATGCATGCAGTATATAAAGAGATGAACTCACTTCATTTGAAGTAACTTGCTAACTCTGGACAAGTTCAAATCTCTCTCAAGATAGGATTTTATTAGTAATCTCCTTATCTTTCTTAGTGCAAGAAACCTTAGTGTTCCAACTTGTTTAGATTTAGGTTTATCCTTAATCTTGTTTCCGCAACAAGCTGTAAATTGTTAATGATTTATCAATAAACAATTTAGAAAAGTAAAATAGTGTGTTTGTATTCACCCCCCCCCCCCTTCTACAAACTTGTTTAAGCCTTTCGGGACCAACAAGTGGTATCAGAGCAGATTTGTTTAATCTCATAAACAAGATCTAATCTAAGATATTTCTCTTCCTAGCTATTATCTGAAAATGGCCAACTCAAACACAAACACTCACTATATTGACAATGGTTCTCTTGCAAAACCCCCTAGATTTTCCAGAGATAACTTCAACTTATGGAAAAATAGGATGACACTCTTCTTAGAAGGTGTAGACCCTACTATACCTTACTATCTTGAAAACGGTCCACACATCCCTGTAACAATTGATCCTTCCGTTCCAGCCACTGCAACTAGAGCTGCTATTCCAGAAAGGCTGATTCCAAAGGAAATCCATCATTGGACCGATGAAGACAAGAAGAAAGTGGCTATAGATACAGAAGCCAGATCCATACTATCCATGGCCCTTCCTGACGAAGTCTACCATTCCGTCATGAACCTGAAATCCTCAAAAGCCATGTGGGACACAATATGTGTTCAGTATGAAGGAACGTCTGAAGTCCAGGATTCAAGAAAGATCAACCTGGTAAGACAATACGAAAGCTTCATTTCTGGTAAGAATGAAACTCTCTCTGAAGTACATCAACGTTTTAATTGCTTAATTATAGATCTAAAAACGGTTGGTAAGGAATATTCTAACTTTGAAGTGCTGACAAAGTTTTTAGAATGTTTACCTGAAAGCTGGGACAATTATTCCATGTGTCTCAAGCTGTCAAAAGATCTAAGATCAATGACACTTGCTACCTTATATGGCACATTGCTGAATCATGAGCAATCTAGCCATCTTAAGAAGAATCTTGTAAAAGATTCCAAAAGCACCCCTGTTGCTTTAATCTCAGAGGAACCTTCTACTCAGCGACCCGTGGTCACTATCACTGAGTTAGAAAGTAACTCTGAAAGATCATCAGATTCTGATTCTTCAGATGATGAATCCTTGGCTCTCCTAACTAAAAAGTTCAGGAGATTCGCCAAGAAGAAAATGTTTAGAAAGAACAAAACTCTTTCTATAGCTGACAAGCCTAAGTCATCAGCTTTTGTTGATAAGGCTACTGCTACTTGTTTCAACTGCGAAAAGACAGGTCATTTCGCTAACGAGTGCAGGTCAAAGAAAATCATGAGACCTTCAGCTTTTACAAAGAAATCCTTTGTTCCAAGGAATAAAGACGACAAATACTTAAAGCTGAAGGAGAAGTATGCAAAGCTGAAAAGCTTTAAGAAGAAAGGAAAAGGCTTGATGGCTGACTATGATTGGGCTGCTTCTGATGAAGAAGCCTCGTCATCTGATTCTGAAGATGATGAAGCAAATCAATGTCTCATGGCCAAGATTGAAGAAGAGGAAGAAAGTTCAGACATTCCCTCCACTTCAACATCTGCCATTCAGGTATCACCTTCCTTCTTTACCAATATTGTAAATATTGATGAAGCTGATAGTCTCCGTAAAATCGAACTACTGACTAGAAGTTTATACGAAGCCATGAACGGCAAAGCTGTGGTTGAAAACCAAAATCTTGATCTCGCTGAAAAGCTTAAAAATTGCCACCTTCAAATAGAAAAGCTTTCTAAATTTGAAGAAGATTTTAAAGATCAAGTCCATTTAAATCAGCTAGTCAAAATCGAACGAGCGGAAGCTATCGCTGCATTAAAAGCTGAACAAGCTACTGTTGAAGGATGGTGTAATTCTTCAACAAAGATCACTGAGATAATTAAGGCTCAGATTCCTCTGAGTGATAAACGTGGTCTGGGTTATAAATATGATACTCCAATACCAACCACTGAACGTTCAATGCTTAAATTTGGAACGTTCGTATCCTCAATAGCTGACACTTCTTCATCTCAGTACTCCTCGTCGGTTACACCAATCCCTGAGGAAACTCCTGCCTCAAAAGGTAAGGAGAAAATGGTTTATTCAAAACCTACCTCTGTCTCTAAAGACAAAGGTAAAGGAATTGTTATTTATCAAAATCCTCAGAAGGGTACTTTAGTACCTAAGCTGAATGCTTCTAAAGCCTTGGTGATTCATTCATCTGGTTCTAGAAATCAGACCTCTGGATCAGTTCAGCGACCTACTCCTAGACTCAGAGTAGATGTCCTTGGTAAGAAATCTGAAGAACTGAATATTCGTCCTATTTCAAAAACCAATAGTGTACTTGGTGCTGGCACTTCTAATTCCAAATTAAAAGCTCAGCACTCAAGTGGTCCTAGAACTAATTTTAGTTATAGGAAATGTTATCACTGTGGACTTACCGATCATATTGCAAGTAAGTGTCCCACAGCCACCAAAGCTGATAAGATAGCTAAGGTGAAGATAGCACCCAAGAAGACCAAACCAGTTGCAATTCAGGTCAAGGTGACTCCTACCGCTGAGGTCAAGAAATTGACCAAAGTGAAGAAAGACAAAGCTGAATCTTCAAATGCTGCGAAGACTGCTGGACCCATTCCAACCACTTCCACTGACAAACGCGTATACATGGTGAAGTGGGTACCCAAGCAAAACTAATCTTCCTTTGTATTGCAGGTTAAGAAGGGTATCTGGTATCTCGATAGCGGATGCTCTAGACACATGACTGGAAAGAAAAGCCTGCTCGCTGAATACAAGGAAGAGAAGGGTCCCTCTGTGACTTTCGGTGGAAATGGAAAAGGACACACCCGAGGGTATGGTGTACTTTCAAATGGTACAACATCCTTCAGAAGAGTCGCATATGTTGAAGGGCTGAAGCATAATCTTCTGAGCATCAGGCAGCTTTGCGACATGGATAACAAAGTGATTTTCACTAAGGAATCCTGCTTTGTCTCTGACAAAAAGGAGAAGATAGCTCTCAGTGGTTATCGTTTGGAAAATGTTTACGTTATAAACATGGACTCAACAACCACTGAGAACTCCTGTTTCTTCTCAAAGGCATCTTCTGATGTCAACTGGCTATGGCACAAGAGGCTCTCACATCTCAACTTCAAGACACTGAATACTCTTTCATCCAAAGAGTTAGTCACTGGTCTACCTCAACATTCATACGCCAAAGAATCCTTATGTTCAGTGTGTGAAAAAGGGAAGCAGACCAAGGCAAGCTTTAAGTCCAAGCAAGTTTCCTCAGTGTCATCTCCTCTTCAACTACTCCATATGGATTTGTTTGGCCCCGTTAACAAACAATCCATCGCTGGAAAGAAATATACGCTGGTCATAGTTGATGAATTCTCTCGTTACACATGGGTAATGTTTCTCCGTTCTAAGAGTGACACCCCTGAAGAACTCATCACCTTTGTTCGGAAGATGGAAACTCTGAACAATATGACTGTTCGCTCAATAAGGAGTGATCATGGAACTGAATTCAAAAACAGTTCTCTTGATTCCTTCCTTGAGAGCAAGGGTATTTCTCACAACATTTCGTCAGTGAGAACACCACAACAAAACGGAGTCGCTGAAAGAAGAAATAGAACAATTATTGAAGCTGCACGTTCAATGCTCAGCGATTCTCACCTGCCTACTCAGTTTTGGGCAGAAGCTGTCAACACGGCTTGTTTTACGCAAAACAGGTCGCTGATAGTCAAAAGATTCAAAAAGACAGCCTATGAACTTTTTCATGGAGAAAGCCTTCAATCAGCTTTCTTCACATCTTTGGTTGTCAGTGTTTCATACTGAACAACAGAGATGCCCTTGGAAAGTTTGATCCTAAGGCTGATGATGGAATCTTTCTTGGATACTCCTCAGTTTCCAAAGCCTTCAGAGTCTTCAACCGAAGAAGACAAACTGTAGAAGAAACTATTCACGTCACGTTTGACGAATCCCGTTCAGCGAACTCTAAACCGAACGCTGATACAGAAGAACTGAATCAATGGATGTTTTCTCATCTTGGTGATTCAGAAGATGTTCCCACTACTCGTGCTCATACAACTGAAAATGATGGTCCTACTATCATTCCCAATATGCAGAATAGTGAAGCTGAAACATCTTGGGTCTCAGCTGTTCCTATAAACACTATACCCGCAGTTGATCCAAATGTCTCAGAAATTCCATCTATTTCTCAGCAATCAGTGAATGAAGTGACAAATGCAAGCATTCCTCTCTTAGCTGATTATCCAGAAGTAGCTGAAGGCTCATCTTCAGTTTCTCCAGTTCAGACTGAGTCAGCAACGCATGCTCCGGCTCAGCGATGGACTGTAAATCACCCAATCGATCAAATTCTTGGTGATCCCAACGCTGGTATTCAGACTCGTAGAAGTGCAGGTAATATTTGTTTATTTGTTAACTTTATTTCTCTAACTGAACCAAAGAAAATAGATGATGCCCTCAGAGATCCAAACTGGGTCAGCGCTATGCAAGAAGAGCTGACTGAATTCGAAAGAAACAAAGTTTGGAAACTTGTTCGGAGACCAACTGACAAAACAGTGATAGGCACTAAGTGGGTCTATCGAAACAAGTTGGACGAACATGGTACTGTAACTCGCAACAAAGCTCGTCTTGTTGCTCAGGGATACAGACAAGAGGAAGGCATAGATTATGACGAAACCTTTGCTCCAGTAGCAAGACTTGAATCTATTCGTCTTTTCTTAGCATATGTTGTACACAAAAACTTCATTGTACATCAAATGGATGTTAAGTCAGCGTTTCTAAATGGAAAGCTGAATGAAGAAGTTTATGTGGAACAACCTCCAGGATTCTCAGATCCTAAGCGTCCAGGTTATGTTTATAAGCTGGATAAGGCACTTTATGGCTTGAAGCAAGCTCCTCGTGCATGGTATGACACTCTTTCTACTTATCTACACCTTGAAAATTTTGAGAGAGGTAAGATTGACAAAACTTTGTTTTTTAGAAAAATAAAAGGTCATATCATTTTAGTTCAAATATATGTTGATGACATTATATTTGGTTCTACTAACCCTGAGCTTTGTACTCGTTTCGCTAATAGAATGAAAGATGAGTATAAAATGAGTATGATGGGTGAACTAACATATTTCCTTGGTCTTCAGATTAAGCAAACTGAAAAAGGAACTTTTATAAATCAGGGAAAGTATGTTAAAGATATGCTGAAGAAATTCGACTTAACTGAAAGTTCAGCTATGAAAACCCCTATGGCACCACCGCTGATACTTGATAAGGACACAAAGGGTGTTCCTGTCAATGTCACGCTGTACCGTGGGATGATCGGCTCACTACTGTATCTTACAGCTAGCCGACCCGATATTATGTTTGCAACATGTCTGTGCGCACGATATCAAGCTGAACCTAAGATATCCCATATGAAAGCTGTAAAGCGAATCTTTCGATATCTTACGGGTACATCGAATCTAGGTCTTTGGTATCCCAAAGATTCAGGATTCGATCTAACCGCCTATTCAGACAGTGATTTTGCAGGTTGCAAAATGGATAGGAAAAGCACCACAGGAGGATGTCAGCTCCTGGGTGGAAAGCTGGTAAGTTGGACAAGTAAGAAGCAAAACTCAGTGTCCACTTCCACAGCTGAAGCTGAGTATGTAGCCGCTGGAAGCTGTTGTTCTCAAGTCTTGTGGATGAGAAATCAACTACTAGACTATGATCTTCAGCTCTCCAAAATTCCAATCTATTGCGACAGCACAAGTGCCATCGCTATAGCAAACAATCCAGTGTTACACTCAAAGACAAAACACATAGAAATCAGATATCATTTTATCAGAGATCATGTGATGAATGGTGATATAGAACTTCATTTTATCCCAACTGATTATCAGTTAGCTGATTTGTTTACCAAACCTCTTGATGAGACAAGATTCAACTTTCTCATCAGCGAGCTTGGAATGCTGAACTTTGAAGGATAAATCTTCAGCGGTTCACATTAAATCAGCGATACGTTTATACACTCTTGTATAGGCTCTCGGATAAAATAAACTTGTACAATCCATTTCATCATCTTCTCTCTGAATAAATTTGGTTAAACTGATATCAAGGTATGTTTTCTCTCTCTGACAAAACGCATGAAAATGCAAGATTTCAAATTCTTTCATCGCTGAATATCCCTTCCTTAACAGCGATATTTTGAAATTTCTTAAAACCCTCACTGATATTTCTATTCAGTGCTTCATATTTCCCAAAGAGTCCCTGAGTTTTTTCTTTCAAAACCTCAGAGACAACGAAAGAATGTGAAAGGACAGTTGTGACGTCATTGCAACGGATAACACCAGGCACGCTCTTTTTCTGACACACGTTTGCACGTTTCGTTGTCTATCCAATCAAATGCAAACACGTGTCCGTGTCATGATGAAAAACTTTCCCGCTCAAGTTTTTATCTCTCTACTCTCTTCCTATATAAACACTCTCAAAGTTTATATTTGTCTTTTACGCGAATCAATCTTTCTCCGCAAGAAAAGAACACTGTTGCATTTTGTGCTCTCAATCTTCAAGAACTGTTCATCATCTTCTTCATCAAACTCAAGGTTAATATGTTCTTATCTATTATCAAATGCGAATAACTTGTTTTCGATCTTATCATTGTTTTACACAAGATCAAACAAAAGAACTCTAAAATGAAATCATTTTCTTTCATGGTTTTATAAACACAACCATTTCATGGTTGTTCTTCAAGTTTTAAATCTAAAATCTTAAACTTGTTCTTCTTTCGTATCCATTCTTTTAAGAAACTGGAATACAAGGCTTATGGGTGTTATATTCGTTTTTTTTTAAAACAAGAAAAACCCTAATCTTCATTAAGATTTTTTTTGTCTGAATGAAATGGACAAAATTCGAAAAATCTTAATGGAAATTTTCTTTCCACATTAAGATATTTCTTATTTGTTAACATCTTTGGTTGGACTGATAATACAGTGAAATGGCAACTTCAAAGCTGAATGTTACCGCTGAGTCCATCTCCGCTGATTCTGAGGAACTGGAAATCACCAAAGCTCCTCAGGTTAAGTTTGAGCTGGATCAACTAGACTGGACAAAGGCAAACAACCTCTCAGCGCTTCTCGAGTTTCCTCCTCGGAAGCAGGTATCCCATCTAGACGACGTTGTAAATCTTTTGAAGAATAGCCCCATCTACACAGCACTGACAATCTCACCTCCTGCCAGTCAGCGTCTATTATCCCAATTCTGGTACTCTGCCAGACACACCGACCTACCCTCCGCCAAAGATCCATCTAAAACCATCGACTGCATACTCAGCGATACTGAGTATGTCACCATCAAGATAACCCTCGCAATAATCCGCAAAGCTCTGAAATTCCCTAACGCTACCTCAGAAAATCCTTTCATTCCATTTCCTGACCACAAGAAGCACGCTGACAGGGAAGAAATCATTGCTTTCCTTGATGCGATGGGTTACATCTGGGAGACTGGAAGAGACAAGCTACCTGAGAAGAAGCTGACGCTGATAAAGAAATCCAAGATGCCCAGCGAGATGAACTTCATCTTCGCTCACCTGATCAGCTGCATGACAGCGAAATCCGGATCTTCTGATCAAGCCGCTCAACCTCAGCAGGCCATGGGTTACGCACTGCTGAAAGGTCTCAACATTGACTGGGCCTCCATCATCTATGAAGACCTCATTCAACGTGTTGATTCTGCCGCTGACCGACCAGCATGGGTTCCTTACCCACGATTCATCAGCGCCATCTTTCAATATGGCCTGAAGGACAGCTATCCTGAAGAGGGTGATCTGAAACTCTCTCAGATTGGCCCTAAAGTTCTCGACTTCAAGCCTGTCGCCAACGAGGTACATCTCTCTACCCTTCTCACTCTACTTAATTCTCCGCTTTCTGTGGCTCCTTCAGCGACAATACCCCTCGCTGATTCCCAGGCCACAAAATCCATTCCTTCTAAGAAAAGGAAACAATCTCTTACCCCTCTTGATTCCAAAAGGATTAAGAAAACCAAGGAGCAACCCCAACAACTCCATGCTGAAGACTCCTCAGCTCATTCTGAAGAGCTGAAGGAAAGTTCCGTGGTACGCTCTGCCACACCAATTCAAGCCATCCCTTCTAAACCTACTTCAGCGTCCTTAAACGCTGAGGTTAGAACTTTGGAATCTACCCAACCTTCTTCAGTCTCTCAAAAGACTGATGAAGTACTTCTCAGCGAATCCAACGCTGAACTTGCAACCCAACCCCAATTCTTATCTTTCGCTCCTCCCTCTACTTCTTTGGACACTCCTCCAGTTAAAGTTGGAGATGCCATCATTCAAGAAGCCGTTGAAGCTTCTCAGCGAATGACGAAGAAAGGACCTGCAGAGATCTCCATTCCTCACGGAACTTTTGAGGGAGATATGGAACACTATGGAGGGACTAGAAACTTTGATGAGTTCGTCAACGCTCCTGCAGGTACAGATCCCACCTTAAACACTGTAACTAAACCTGAAACTTCTGAGCTTTCCTTTGTTCACAAGTACTTATATGTTACAGGTCCTTATTTGGGAGACATCAACCAGTCTCTGAAGTCCATGGAGATGAGACTTACAGATCTCACCACCGGTCTATCAAATAACTCTACAGCTGTAACAAACGCTGGAGAGAATCTGACGAAGCTGACTGCTGTGGTGGAAAAGAAGGCCTCCTCTGATGACATCAAAGACCTTGATAAAACTCTCGCCGACTTTGCCAAAGTGCTCTCCGACATCTACACTGACTACACCAACCTCAAATCATCAGTTTCCAGCGAGGTTACAACGCTGAAGAAATCGGTTGGTACACTAGAAGGTGATATGTCAGTGGTCAAGACCGACTTGGGCTCAGTGATGACCGACCTTAGTTCTGTCAAGACAATGATCGAGACGCTGGTGAACAAGGCAAACAATCCAGCTCCTGCTCCGGCCCCTGCACCTATTTTGGACTCATTCACCGCAGAGGATCGCCAAGAGCTGAAGAAAATCACGCCTGCTATCTCTGGCCTAGAAGACAGAATAGCTAAGCTTGAAGGTTGTGTGAAAGTCTCTGGCCCAGAAGACAGAGACAACACCAATGCTGAATCTACCCATTCCTCCCCCGCCCATCATGAGAAAGAGGGGGAGAAGAGCGCTGAACAGGAGAAGAGCGCTGAAGATCAAAATAAAAGCGCTGAAGACCTTTCCCATGATGAATCTATCAGGGGAAAGGGTAATGAAGATCTAGTTACTGAACCTCAGGGAGATGAAAACCCTGAGGGAACCGAGAACCTCGCCTCTGTATCTGAGGGGGAGCAACTCGAAGAAGATGCTGAGGAATCCGAAGCAGAAGAAGACGAAGACATCGACATCCCTGAAGCTGAACCATCCTCCTCTCCAAGGAACGATGATGATGATGATGATGATGAAGATGACGATTTCTTTGTCGTCAAACATGCTCCTCGAAAAGCTCTTAAAGGGATCGTGATAACCGAATCCACAGGGGAGAAGACAAAAACAAAGACAAAGCACTCAGCCTCTGGCGCTGAGAAAAGCAAAGACAAAGGTATCGCTGAAGATGATAATCTGGCGATCCTACTTGCATAGCCGATTTGTCAGGTACACTAAACTTATTTTTCCTTCCCTGATCATCTCTAAACAATCAGTTATCCATTCCACAAACACCATACACATCCACATTGTTTTTTTTCTATCTTTTCTACCCAAGTTCTTCTACCCAGTTCTTATTTGTAAGATCGCTGCGTTTCAGCTAGTCCTCTCCCCTGTTTGAGGATATCGTTGAAGGATCTTCTATTGCGACTTCACCAATAATTCCAGCTACCGCTGAAGACATAATCTCAGTCTTAGATTTAAACTCTGAGACTGATGAACCAGAAGAACAACCTCTCTCGCACAGAAACAGACCTTCCTCAGATCCTCAAAAGCTGAGTGAAGAAGATCAAAAGAGGAGAGAAGAAATGATAAAGCGATTCGAAGATCAGCGAATCATTCTAAGGCGCGATCAACTACCTTCAGTTCCTCCTAAGTTCAGAATTTCAAAAGCTGAATTCCAGGATCATCTCAGAGCTGAACGCCTCATCGCTGAAAGGAATTGTAGTTGCTGAAAAACTCAGATCATGTTCAGGACAAAATGCAACAGGTAGATCGGGTTATGAGCTTAATGACATGCCTTCTCAGAGTTTTGCAATCACTGGCAACGAAAATGGAGCATCGGAGAAAAACCCCACCAGCTGTAACACAACTCTAGATGTTCAAGATGCTGAAATCGTAACTGAGGGCACTAAGAATATTGAGAGCAGTTATCAGTGTCCAGGACTGGAAATAGACGAAAATCATATCAAGAGACAACTTTTCAGCAGAAGCAATTATCAGCAGAAGCATTAATGTTTGTGTTTTGTTGTAATCTTAGAAACAGGAGAGTGAATAAGAAATTGATGTACAGTGAATAAGAAATCTGTGTTTTGTTGTAATTTGACCGGTCTATCAATTGAAAATCTTCACATTTTTGTACTTATCAATGGAATTTGTTCAAAATCTTTATACACATCAAGCAAAAAGAATAGTGAATAAACATTGAATAAAAAGGGCAACTATACACAGAAAAAGGCTATAAACTGATCTTGGAAAAATCAGTTCCAAGAACAACACGTTTGTTGATCCAAACCCTCAGTGATTTGATAATGACCCTCTCTTAAATACTTAGTGAAAATTGTAAGTAAACAATATGTATCAGAGTTTCACTATCGCTGATAAGTACTAAGATCTTACAGTACTGCTGATAGGAACTCTCGCTCTTTTAGATTAAACATTCAGCGAACACTGTTCACCATATCGCTGAGTCTGTTCAGTCCTTATGGTGATCGCTGATAAGTTAGTTGTTTACTTATGATCCCTGAAGACAAGATTCACGTCAACAAAGGTTCTACGCTGAAGTCGAAGATCAAGCTCAAGAACCAGCGACAAGTCTCCTAATGAACTGATGCGGATCAACGAAGACTCAGATTTGTCCACTCAACGTGAAGTATCAAGTACAAGACTTTGGCTATCGCTGAACTTTATCATTCGCTGAATAGTAAATGATAATCGCTGAATCAACGAAAGCTGATCATGAAGTCCTCCATACAAAGTACTTTTGTCTTAACCTCCCTTGCACGCCACCGTACGAAATGTCAGAAAAGAACCTCCGAAAATCTGAAATCGTACAACCACTCTGATACTACACTGTTCATTCATGCGGCTACTAAGGTTGTCAACAAAGGTCAATGACATGCAACCAATCCGCTGATGACACGTGTAAAGTGTATACTGAATTGCATTAAATGCATGCAGTATATAAAGAGATGAACTCACTTCATTTGAAGTAACTTGCTAACTCTGGACAAGTTCAAATCTTTCTCAAGATAGGATTTTATTAGTAATCTCCTTATCTTTCTTAGTGCAAGAAACCTTAGTGTTCCAACTTGTTTAGATTTAGGTTTATCCTTAATCTTGTTTCCGCAACAAGCTGTAAATTGTTAATGATTTATCAATAAACAATTTAGAAAAGTAAAATAGTGTGTTTGTATTCAACCCCCCCTTCTACAAACTTGTTTAAGCCTTTCGGGACCAACAACGTTACACAAGAACATGTTTATGAGCCTGTCCAAAATTCATTAACAAATACTATCCTCTTCACTAACCAAAATTCATATACCGAAATATGATAAGCAAAAGTCTAAAATACTAAGAAAAAAACAACCAAACCTAACCAAAAGTAACTTGTTAATACCAAAATAAGAGAACCAATCCACAAAATTACTATAAAAAACAACCAATCCTCCACAAGTCTGTCAATTATGCTCCTTGTCCTTGTCCTTTGCAAGTCCTTGAATTATGCCCAGGATTCTTACACTTATCACATGTAACAGTCTTCCCAGTCCTAGGAAACTTACCTGTTCTCCCACTTCTTTGACTTGTTTCTTCACCTGTTTTCTTTCTCTTTTTCTTTGGCCTGCCAATCTGTGTGTGATACTTTGGTGGAACCAAAGTTGTTGGGCAACCAGATGAATGCCAAAACATGCTTCCATTGATAGGCTCTATCTTGAAGTTGTGCATCTCCTTCCATGTACTAAGTCGGTATACAGGATCCACCCAGTCTTCGGGTAACTCAACAGATGCTCCATTTAATCTCATGTTCCAGTTAGTTGCCACAGCATGTTTGCAAGGAATTCCTGTTAACTCCCACCTTCTACACGAACATGTTCTTTGTCTGACATCAACTATACATTGATCATTCCAAGGCCCGGATACCTCATACCTATCTCCCCCATTCCAATCCACCTGGTATTTTGATGCTTCTTTCTTGATTGTGTCCATCATCTTTGTTGCTGTTGGGGTCAATGGTCCATTGCAAGTACATATTACTTTGAGGACATTCACAATCCTTTTCATAAGGTATACTCTAATGTACTCCAGGCAAGAATATATTGGTTTATCTCTAGCATCAACAATTTGCCTATTGAAGACCTCACACATGTTATTTAGAAGCACATCAGAGTGACATCTACCTGTAATTGTATCATTTGTCATATGTAAGCAATCGAACACATTTTAAATCTTTATTAGTAAGAAGCATAACACATTTTATACCTATGAAATGGGATCTGGTCCAGTGTTGGGGGGGGGGGGGGGATCTTGTTCAACCATTCATAGCAGGTTACACTGAATTTTTTTAAGTCCTCCATTGATCTCTGAAATTGGGGGACAGTGGTAGATGTTGCACACCGCCATAAATGGTCTTTGTATGCTTTCCCCTTCCATTGCTTGTTCATATTCTCATGGATATGTCGTAGGCAGTATCTATGTTCAGCTGAAGGAAACAAGTTTGCAATGGCTGGAATAATACCCTGTATGCAAAATAGAACACATTTTATAGCAAAAAATAATAATAAAACAAAGTCAAAAACAAAAACAAAATAAAATAAAGTAAAAAAATGTACCTTTTGTATGTCACTTATGAAAGTAAAATTGGAATTTTCTTGAAGTTCAAGATCATCTCCAAGGCATTGCAAGAACCACATCCAAGAATCTGTTGATTCAGCCTATACTATTCCATATGCAACTGGATATGTGCCATGATTTGGATCAATACCTACAGCTGTCAACACTTGTCCTGGAAAAGGACCCTTCATAAATGTCCCATCTAGACCCAACAATTCTCTTTTACCGGCCCTAAACCCCTTTTTCAAAGCACCTAAACAAATGTAAACCCTTTTGAACTTTCTGGTACTATTTTCAAAGTTTGGATCTGCTTCAACATCCAATTTAATAGTGGTATCTGGGTTACATCTTTGCACCTCACATAGATAATCCCTAAGTTGATGGTACTGTGTTTCATAATCTCCCCATATCTTCTTGTTATCCATAACTTTTGCCCTCAATGTTTTACCATGTGACACAAGGATCTCAAACTGTTGTGACAAATGTGATTGAAGAGCCTTCAATGGCGCATTTGGATTTGTCTTAACCTGCTCTGTAATATGTTTAGAGAGTAAAGTTGCAGTAGCAAGACCAAATTCTCTAGTTTGGAGGCACGTGTGAGTGTCCAAATACGTTTTAACCGTCCAAGTTTCTTCCTTCTTTGTAGTTGAGATGTATAAAACCCATGGACACGTTTCTTCCGTCTTTACCCATTTAGCCTTTCTTCCTTTTCCTGGCCTATTTGGCTCACCAGGTCCACTTGCTTCACTTAAGTTAGGCAAAGTGCCCCTACAAACAACCCTAATTCTTTGCTTATCATTTTTCACAACTACTATATCTCTCCTAGACTCAAGTGCATGCTGCTTGATTAAATTTTTGATTGTTTCTTTGCTACCAAACGTTTGGCCTAAATAAAACTGAATATGTCCATGACTTGTTCTATCTGTATACACTCTGTTTCCAAGAACCAACCACATCATTGTCTTCTTCACTTGAAAACTGGTCAACATCAAAAGGATCTACGCCACCATCCACATTGTCACTATCAGTTGTTTCTTCATGCACTCCCATCCACTCTACATTGCTATCAATAAAATATCCCATATCTGCATCTAATTCATCTAATCCGTTGCCTTCATTAACCAGATAATTGTTGTCCTCACTATCATCATCCTTGTCATCTACGCCATGTTGTAAATTAGTTTCCAACCTATCATTACTGCGATTTGGGGATGCCAAGTAAGTAGACAAGCTTGTTTTACCATGTTCTATGAAGACATCTATCAGTTTGATCTTAGGGTCATAATTTAAAAGGTTTAAAATGTCTTGATCACTCCCTAAAACTTGCAAACCAGAATCCAATTCACAATTAGGAATCAAGAAATGGTAATAAATGCGTTCTTTCTCATCGTACCCTAATTCTCTCATCATAGCATTGAAGTCATGAACAGATAGTTCATCCATGTTAACCAAATCAACAAAATCATGTTTACCGTTTATATATCTTCTTCCCGGAAAGGCTGTGAAAACTCCTCCATGGTTGATTCTAATTGTTATCAACGTGGGATAAACATCTGTGAACAAAATATAAGAAAAAAAATCAATGAAAATTATAACAAAAACTCTTTAATTATAACAAAAAAAAAACCGATGAGCATAAATTAATGACACCATATTCCATGATAAAAAATTGAATCAAAAGCACTTATATATTATGCCATTAAATTGATGACATCATATTCCATTAGAACCAAAAAACAATTCAATAAGCATAATTTTTCCAGTGGGTGGTCTGAGCATAATTACATGGTTAACCATATGCTTCCATTCACTTTTCTATTATACCATTACCAATTACACGGTCTCCGTATAATTGTTCAATGATTTCCACAATAGTTCGATTATCATGAAGCTATCACAAGATGAGAAGATACTGTTGGGTCACCAAGGATTTGAAATTGACTCACCGATGTTTTCCCTAAAACTCCTACTTAGAATATTTTAGTTCAGTTCTTTGAATGACTTGTACAAGATAGCAAATGTTCGGTGAAGTCGAAGATCAACCGAAACCAAGCTTGAAGACTCTCTACTTGTGGAAAATAGAAGACTCTCGGCAACTTTCAAACAAGTCATCACCACCGAAATCCCTTGACATTTTGGTGGCCTTCTCTCCACCGAAGTTATAGGACATCTTCGGTGGCCTTCTCCCACCGAAGTGCATAGACAGTTTCGGTGGCCCATCCACCACCGATGACCCTTTCGGTGCTCCTCTCACCACCGAAATATACATGTAATTTCGGTGGTCCTCTCACCACCGAAATATACTTGTAATTTCGGTGGTCCTCTCACCACCGAAACATGCTCGTAATTTCGGTGGACTAGTTACCACCGAAACCTGCTTGCAACTTCGGTGGACTAGTCTTCTTTCCACCGAAGACTTGTCAAATCTCGGTGGAAACCACTTCGGTGCTAAAGGCTCAAGACAGAAGATCATTTATTATGGGACAATATCCTCCAGCAGAGAAAAGTGACAGTTTGTCTTTTTATCCACCTTCAGTTAAGGTCCCTATTATCTGCTCAAGCTACTCTGTCTGCACCTAGTGAAAAGTGACAAGGACTTCACAGTTCTCCTGAAGTCAACATTATCAGCATATGTGAAGATGACAAGTGTCCCAAGCATTTAATGCTTGGGCACTCCTTGGCACTATAAAAGGAGAAGTGCTCTTCATGCAATTCTCACGCTTTCAAGAAATTCTCTCAGTGCAAGAAACCTTCTTTTAAGCCTTAAAACTCAATAGCTTTGCTCTTAGTGTTCTTAGTTGTTTTGTTGTATACTTTGTGTAAGATTGTTAGAATAGTTTATCTGTTCTTTTCCGCAACAATCTTAAGTTTTCTGTGTGTAATTCTTTTGAAAGTTTTTCAAATATAAGAATTAAAATTGTGAAATTTTTGTGTATTGTATTCAACCCCCCCTTCTACAATACTTGTTAAGCCATCTGGGACTAACAAGTGGTATCAGAGCAGAAAGTTTAATTCCATAAACTTGATCTGCGATGGCTGCCTCTTCTTCTTCTACTGTTGAAAACTCTTTTCAAAATAACTTCTCTGAAAACGGCTCTATTTCAAAACCTCCTAAGTTCAATCCCAACAACTTCTCTTTGTGGAAAAGCCGCATGATGCTATTCATGGAAGGAGTGGATACTAGATATCCAACCATTCTCAACGAGGGACCCATTATCCCCAGAGTTTGGGCTCGCTATGACACGCAGAGGCCAGGCAAAGAGACCTTTGAAAATGAAATCTCAAGTGATTCTGATGAGGAAAAATCCAGTGCTACTGGTCGGTATATTCTCAAAAATCCTAAAAAGTATACTGATGAGGAGAAACGTTTAGTTACTCTTGACTCCAAGGTAAGAGCTATTATTGCTCTCTCTCTTCCTGATGAGGTCTACCACTCTTTGGTGAACTTTGAAACTGCCAAAGAAATGTGGACCACTCTATGTGTTCTGTACGAAGGTACAGAGGAAGTCAAGAAATGCAAAAAGATTGGTCTTATCAGAAAGTATGAACTATTTTCTTTTGAAAAAGGAGAATCTCTTCCTAGCTTCTATAACCGCTTCAACTCTCTTTTAAATGATCTTAAGTTGTTGGGCAGAGTCTATGATAATGAGGAAGTCTTGTGCAAGTTCATGGATTGTCTCCCAGATTTTTGGGAAAATATATGTACTTGCATCAAAACTACCAAGGACCTTGAGTTCATGCCCTTAACCGTGTTATATGGTACTCTTTTCAACTTTGAGCAAACCAAGCTTCAACGGAAATCTTTCATCAAGGAAATAAAGAGCTCCTCTATAGCTCTTGTTAGTGAAAGTTCCAAGAATTCTCAAAATCTTCCTAGAATCACCTATCCTTCATCTGACTCTGACAATGACAGCCAAACAAATGTAACCCACCAAACGGAAGCATATCTTAGTGATGCTGATGATGAAGGTGAGGATATCATGGTTGAACAGTTGTCGGATGAGATGGCAATGATGGCCGGTTCTAAACACAAGTTTCGTCCCTTCAACAAATCTCGAAGTCTTAGAAAAACTTCATCTTTCAAAACTTCTTCTGACAAGTCTAATGAGGAATGCTACAACTGTGGCAAGAAAGGACATTTTGCATCTGAGTGTAGAAGCAAGCGTATCTCCAAGTCCAAATTTACTTCTTCTGACAATCCCTCTTCAAAAAGGGAAAAATCCAAACACATGCCTTTCAAATCAACCTTTCCCAAAAAGGAGTCCCCACCATCCTTCTTAAATCATCAGGAGCGTGCCGAGAAATACAAGGCCAAGTACAAGAAAGAGAAGGAAAGGAGTGAGGGTCTAGAGAGAAAAGGGAAGGGTCTCATGGCAGAAACCCACGATTGGGACGACGAAGACACCTCCGACAGTGATTCTCAGAATAGATGCTTCGTGGCCATCTCAGAAGAAATGGAAGTTTCCGAAAAGGCCACTTCACCTATGGCTCTAGTGGCAACTGGGTGCTCCACAGCCTACGCTCAGGTACATCCCTTCAATAATATGTCTGATATTGAAAAGATCAATGCCTATGAATCTTTAACTCAAGATTTTTATTCTGTTAAAGACAGTAAGAATAGAAAATCTGTTCAAGTGAAAGAGCTCAAAGCTGAACTTGAAATTTGCATGTCTAAGCTTAAAAGGTTTGAGGAAATAAAAAATGAGCTTGAGGACTTGAAAACAATAAATCATGTGATCTCAAAAGAAAAGAACTCTCTGTTTAAGAAACTAAAAAGGGAACAAGAAGTCATCAAAAAATGGTCAAGCTCTTCCAAAAATCTTGAACAAATCTTTCAAAGTCAAATCTGTAGTTCAAACAAGTTCGGTCTAGGATTTGGAAAAACTGATGTTTGTGAGTCCACTCTTGCTCTTGTTCCCCCCACCAATGCTTGTGATGATCTCTCTGATTCCAGCTCTTGTGATTCCATCTCTTTGAACTCGTTAGATCTGTGTGAAGCCTTAAAGTATGGCATATCCTTAAAGGCCAAAGACTCCTCATTGCAAGTTATTGAGAAGCAAGATTCAAATGACGTTTCCAAACCCATCCATGATCAGCTCAAATTTTCAGTCATGGATGAAGCCTCCTCCTCAAACTCTGCAAAAGCTAATCCTTCCAAAAGATCTAAACCCACCGATCTCATCTCCTTTGTGCCCACCGATCCCACAATCTATGACCCTCCAATTCCTCTTCATGAAGTGTTGAAATCTATTCACATAGATACCTACACCGAACCTAAGCCCTCAAAGATCCCCAAAAGAGAAACTCCTGTTCACTCAAAAAGGATCTCCTGTGCTGACAAAGGAAAATCGGTAGTCAACTGCATGGCAAGCTCCCATCCTAAAAGTTCTACCCCAAACATTCCCTCTTACAACACCTATGTACCTAGATCTGTGCTTTTAAGAAAATCAACTTCCAAAGATTTATCCAAAGGAATCCTTGGGTCCAAGCCTCCTGCTCTGTTCTCCTCTAACAAGGTTATAAGAACAAATGATAAAAGCCAAAACATGAAAAATGCTAAAAAGGTTTTTATCTATAGAAAATGCTATAACTGTGGTGACACTTTTCATATGGCTAAGGACTGTCCCAAGGATAGGATTGATAGATCCAAGCTTAAGGAATCAAGCTCTTCTAACCCCAAAGGACCCATTACAAAATGGGTACCAAAGAACTAATATGTGTTTGCATGCAGGCTTTTGAGCACCATCAAATTTGGTATTTAGACAGCGGGTGCTCACGCCATATGACGGGAAACAAGTCTCTTCTCATCAACTATGTGCCGGGAAAAGGTCCATCTGTAACCTTTGGTGATAATTCTAAGGCTTACACCAAAGGATACGGGACTCTCTCTAACGGATCTGTAACCTTCAACAAAGTGGCTTTTGTGGACGGCCTCATGCATAACCTTCTCAGCATTAGCCAACTGTGTGATCTTGGATACAAAGTTATCTTTGAACTTTGTGTCTGCTCCGTGGTAGACAAACAATTCAATGTGGTATTATCGGGAAGACGGATGGAAAATGTCTACGTCATAGATATGGGGCAATCCAATTCTTCTTCAAATGTCTGCTTTGTGTCAAATGATGCATCCAAAAGAAATTGGTTGTGGCACAAACGTCTCTCTCATCTAAACTTCAAGACCTTGCATAAAATTTCCAACAAAGAGCTGGTGACGGGCATGCCAAAGTTGAACTTTGTCAAAGAGAAGCTGTGTGATGCATGTGAAAAGGGAAAGCTCACCAAAACATCCTTCAAGACGAAGCAATGCTCTTCCATCACTCTTCCTCTTCAATTGCTGCACATGGATCTATGTGGACCAGTCAGCACTCCAAGTCTTGGAGGCAAAAGGTATATTCTTGTTATTGTTGATGAATTTACCAGATATACTTGGGTGTTCTTTCTCAGGTACAAAAGTGATGCTACTGAAGAAATCATCAACTTTGTCAAGAAAAATGAAGTTCTCAATGGCCAGCTTGTCCGCTCGGTAAGAAGTGACAATGGCACTGAATTCAGAAATAGTGCTCTTGAAGACTTCTTCACCGAGAAAGGGATCTCTCAGAACTTCTCCGCTGTTCGCACTCCTCAGCAAAATGGAGTGGTGGAAAGGAAAAACAGAACACTGTGTGAGGCCGCTAGATCCATGCTGAGCGAATCAAATCTCCCCACCTATTTTTGGGCCGAAGCTGTGAATACTGCCTGCTTCACTCAAAACAGGTCAGTAATATCCAAAAGACATGATAAAACCCCGTATGAAGTTTTTCATGGTAGAAAACCAAATATTGGCTTTCTTCATGTCTTTGGGTGTATCTGCTTTATTCTTAATGATCGTGAAAATCTTGGGAAGTTTGATCCCAAGGCAGATGAGGGAATATTTGTTGGGTACTCCTTATCCTCCAAAGCTTATAGGGTGTACAATCTCAGAAGAAAAAGCATTGATGAGTCCATCCATGTCAAGTTTGATGATCTCAGATGTTCATCACTTTCAAGTGATGAGGATGATTTACACAGATGGATTTCATCATGTATTGGTGATACCCCCTTAGTCACTTCCACCGATATCTCCTCTATTCCCTCAAATCCATCCATCTCAAAAAACCCAGCTGGATCACTCTCTCCCACCGAAATTGATCAACCCATCTCTCACACCAATTTCCCTATTCCCACCGAAACTCTACACCGAAGCCCTTCTTCCATCCCTAATCCCACCGAAAATCACATGGCTTCCACTACCGAAAATCCCATCTTACACCAAACCTCTGATCCCACTACTCCATTTCACTCTACTCCTCATACCCCATCACCTTTACCCCCTGCTCTAAAATGGACCAAAGATCACCCCATAGATCAAATTATTGGTGATCAACAAGCAGGTGTCCAAACCCGCAGAGGAGTTGGAAATATTTGTCTCTATGTGAATTTCCTCTCTCTCTCTGAACCCAAGAAAGTGGATGAAGCTCTATCAGATCCTTGTTGGATCACTGCCATGCAAGAAGAACTTTCTCAGTTCCAGAGAAATAAAGTTTGGAGATTGGTTCCCAAACCCAGAAACAAGACAATCATTGGAACCAAGTGGGTATTCAGGAACAAAATGGATGAAGATGGTACTGTTATCAGGAACAAGGCCCGATTAGTAGCTCAAGGATACAGACAGGAAGAAGGCATTGACTATGATGAAACATTTGCCCCTCTTGCAAGACTTGAAGCTATAAGGATCTTTCTGGCTCATGCTGCCTACCGAAATTTTAGGGTCTTTCAAATGGATGTTAAAAGTGCCTTTCTCAACGGGGAACTTGCAGAGGAAGTCTACGTGAAACAACCTCCTGGCTTTGAAGACCCAGCTCATCCAAACTTTGTGTACAGACTTGACAAAGCTTTGTATGGTCTCAAGCAAGCTCCACGTGCTTGGTATGACACTCTTGCCAACTTTCTTCTCAAGCATGGATATTCCAGAGGTAAAATTGACAATACTCTCTTCATCAAAGAAACCTCAGGTAATATCATTCTTGTTCAAATCTATGTTGATGACATCATCTTTGGTGCCACTGATGAATGCCTATGTGATGAGTTTGCTTCTCTCATGATGAGTGAATATGAGATGAGCATGATGGGAGAGCTTACATTTTTCTTGGGCCTTCAAGTCAAACAATCTTCAGAAGGAATTTTTATAAATCAAAGCAAATATATTCGGGACCTTCTGAAGAAATTTAACTTTCTAGATAGCTCTCCTATGAAAACTCCCATGGCACCTCCCTTGAAATTGTGTGCCGATCTAAAAGGTGAATCTGTGGATGTTACTCTTTACCGAGGTATGATAGGCTCTCTTCTTTACCTAACTGCTAGCAGACCGGATATTATGTTTGCTACCTGTCTATGTGCTCGTTATCAGGCCAATCCTAAAGTATCACATTTAAAGGCTGTAAAACGAATTTTTCGGTATCTTAAGGGCACACTGCACTTGGGTCTTTGGTATCCCAAAGACTCGAGTTTTGAACTAATTGGTTATTCAGATTCAGACTTTGCAGGTTCCCAGATTGATAGAAAGAGTACTACAGGAAGCTGTCAGCTCCTTGGGGGAAAATTAGTAAGTTGGTCCAGCAAGAAACAAAACTCTGTATCAACCTCTACTGCTGAGGCTGAATATGTAGCTGCTGGGAGCTGCTGTGCTCAGATTCTATGGATGAGAAACCAACTAAGGGACTATAATCAATTCTTTTCTAAAGTCCCAATTCTGTGTGATAATTCCAGTGCTATAGCTATAGCAAATAATCCTGTTCTTCACTCTAGATCTAAACACATCGATATCAGGTATCATTTCATCAGAGATCACATTTCCAAAGGTGACATTGAACTACACTTCATTCCCACCGATTTGCAGCTTGCTGATATTTTCACCAAACCTCTTGATGAAACCAGGTTCAACTTTCTCATCAGTGAACTTGGGATGTGCAATTTCCAAGAATAAATATGTGTTCATGCTCCACCGATCTCACATCGGTGGACACCTTCGTATCTACTTCTCTCTCTCCACCGATCTCTCATCGGTGGACAAACCTATGTGTCGAATCTTTTCTATCTCTTTTCCATCACCGCAGTCCCATTTTGGTAATAATCTCGAGTATCGGTGAAGCGTGCCTACCACCGAAGCACATTTCGGTGAAAATTTTCAGAATCGGTGAAAATCTGTCCACCACCGAAGTCTCATTTCGGTGGTCATCTCAAATCGGTGAAACTTGTCCACCACCGAAGTCTCAAATCGGTGATCATCTCATATCGGTGAAAACTTTCCACCACCGAAGTCGCATTTCGGTGGTACTATCCAAAATCGGTGAAACCTTTCTATCACCGAAGTCCCATTTCGGTGGTACTATCCAAATCGGTGAAACCTTTCTACCACCGAAGCTGTCCATGAACACCGAATCCACCACCGAACTTCCACCGATCGTCCACCGAGCGAACACCGAATCCTCCACCGAAGCTTCACCGAGTCTACACCGATTCACACGGTTCCCAAAGCCCACTTGTGACCACTCAATTGCTTTTGCGTCAGACCCTTCGCCTATCCGCCGCTCCTTGTCCCGATTCCCAATAACCCTTTCACCTCAAGAGCCGCATGTCCCCTCTTCCCATACAAAATCATCATCACAGTGCCTTATCATTTCCCTATATATACACATACCTCCCTTCACTTCTTCCCCACTCCTTTCTCACAATTCAAACCTGCAACTCTCTCTTCTCTTCCAAACATATCTCTCTCATGGCATCCTCACGATATCCAATTCCTACACGTTTTGAAGACCTCCGCTTCAACCAATGCAATCACGTTGCCCGCCTTGAATCCGATCCCGCTCATCCCGAGTTCTCTACTATCGCTAAATTTCTGTCTCGCTCTCCTCTTCTTCATGCCTTCTCATGCAACCCCAGGATGAGCAAAATGCTCATTGGTCAATTCTGGCTATCCTCCGTGTACGATCCCTCCAATGAGGCCATTCACGCCTCCATCTTCACCAATGCCGAAGGTGATCACGACCTCACTTTTGGGGTCGATGATGTTCGTCTAGCTCTCAAGATCGACGCCTTTTCCGACTATGAAGACATGTATTTGGATACCATCCATGAAGACATTGTTCTTACCACCGGTTATGTGCTCGACGACTCCTCCAAAAGCTCCAAAGGCCCCGGTACTCTTCTTCGCAGCAAAATGGGAGGCATTTGGAATTTCTTCTTCGCTCACGTTATCCATTGCCTCTCACGCAAAACAAGTGGGCATGACCAATCGCCCTCACACGTCAACAAACTCGCTCATGCCCTCATCTTCCAAAGGAAAGTTGACTTCGCCCAATATTTCTTCTCAGAGCTTGTCGAGGTCATCAAAACTCCCAAGAAGTGTTACGTTGCTTTTCCCCGCTTCATCTCCATGATCTTACAACACAAGCTTTCCAAAGCTTTGGAAACCGATCGCCGCTCTTCCTCGCCCCGGTTCTCGTATGAATGGTCATCTCCCGTTGTGGGCACCAAAACCCTCAACGTCAAGCCGCTCGCCACCGATCGCCCATTACGCCCAGGTATGATTTCCTTCGCTCTATCTCCCGAACTTCGTTGGGGTGACGCGGAAATTCCCGGGTTTCGCCACCTGGAAATTCCCGAGGTCACTCCAAATGTTGTGGTCCTTTCTCCCCGGTCCCGAGTGACGTCGGGTGGCACTCAAAAGAAACGACAAAAGGCCACCGGCACCTCCGCTCCCGCTTCTCGAACCACGTCACCGAGAGATCCCTCGGAGACTTCCCCGGTTCACACCCCTTCTCACAAGCGGAGGCACTCACCTTCCCCTTCGGGATCTCTTCCAAAGAGGTCTCGGAAACCATCGGCCCAACCGACTCATCCAACCGTCGATTCTCCAAAATCGCCGGTTGTTGAACTTCATCCCTCCGGGCCAAGGGTACCTGCTACACACCCCACCGTCTCCTCTGTTGCCTCTCGAAAGGCCTCAGTTACATTTCAGGAGAACCCCCCACATACCTCCCCACTCGACTCTTTGGGTGGTGGAGATGACCTCGAGATCTCTCCGCTTGAGGGTTCTGACTTCACACTACACAGCTTTACACCCGATCAGTTTTCGATCGAAGACATTGCACAACCCTCTAAGGGTTCCCCCCCAATTGCACCCTTTGATTTTTTTGATTTTCTTTTAGCGGACACTGGTTCTCCCCAAACCATCCCGTCCACCGAAGAACATCACACCGAGTCTCCCTCGTCCTCACACCAATCACCCCCCCGATCGCCTACTCCCCCCGATCGCCTTCTCCCCCCCGATCACCTGCTCCCCCCCGAATGCTACAAACCGACGTCTTGGTGCCTTACCTCCATATTCCCATTCCCGAACCTGACCCCCACCGACTACTCTTCCAGTTTCCCGAAATCGGTGGCCAAACTTCCCCGCACATTGACCGCACCTCTACCTTTCTTAAATCTACCATCACCTTAATCTCCCAAGCCAATTCCCGCATCTCTACCCTCGAGTCTCAGCTACCGCATCTTCTTCTTGATGCCATCACCGAAGCCCTACGCCCCATTCAAGAAAAATTATCTACCCTTTCTACCACAGTGGAGTCCCTCTCCAAACCTTCCACCGACTCACCCAGTCCTGAACGTTCCCAGTGGGAAATGGATCTCGGTGATTTTGCCTTGGTTCCCCATACCACCGAAACGAGTCTGGCCTTCCTACACTCCAAGTTTGATAAGGCCTTCTATGAGTTGGGTTTCAAGTTGCCGGCTGTTCCTGAGGGGGAGAAAACCACGGCTCCACCGAAACTTCCATCCATAAAGAAACTTTCCAGTAACCAGCCTCCACCGAAACCCTCTCCACCGCAACCCTCTCCACCGAAATCATCCTCACCACCGAAACCCTCCTCACCACCGAAACCCTCCTCATCACCGAAACCTCTTTCTCCACCGAAACCCTCTTCTCCACCGAAACATGTCTCACTCTCACCGACCCATACTGGCTCCACCGAAGCTCTTGACCTTAATGCATCAGTTGAGGGGGAGCAGTCCAGCAATGCTCCCGAAGACAAAGGGAAAAGAATTCTTTCGGCCGAAGAATTGGCCAGAGAAGCAAAGAAGAAAAAGGATCTGGCAAAATATGGGGCTCGACCGAAGGACGCTGAAACTCTCAAACTCAAGCCTGCTTCTCAACCAATCACCACCGAACTTGGCCTCTCTGCTCAAGAAATTGAGGAAGCAAGAATAGCTCAAATCGACTTAGACAAATCCAGAGATCTTTCTCTCAAAGCTGCCGCAGAAGAAGCTTCAAAAGTCAAGTCCACCGATGCCATCCAAACACAGAAATCGGTGCTCAGTGCCTTGGAACAACAAAAGAATGAAGAAATTAATTGGTACAAAAAGACCATGCACCACCGGAGCTATAGGTCACAAATTTCTTCAGTAAAGATTGCCACCTCCAAGGCAAATCCTCAAGACATCAGATTGATTATTAACTGGGAAGATGGTTCTATGAAGAGTGTAAAAGAAAGCCATCTCCAACTCTTCGGTCTCTCGGAATGGTATGAAATCACTCAACACCTCGTCAGGAGTCCAAATCCAAGGAACGACATCTTTGTCAAATACATTGATGGTCTAATGAATAAGATGAAGGAGATCAAAAGAAAACATAACATCATTCTCTCCACCGAAGAAAGAGCCAAACTGTTGTCTCTGAAAGAGAAGATCATCCTCCCCAAAGTCAAAAATCCTCCTGACTCAGTCTTCAAGGAAATGGCAAGAGAAGGTAAAATCCCAAATGTAAGCAATCTTAACCTTACCATTCCCACCTCTGTTCCCTATCCTACCACAACCTTGAGCCTCTCACCAATACCAGGATTATTCTTCAACGACGGTCTCGGTCGTCGGGCATTCTTCAGATTTGCCCAGATGTCCATAGCCGATACCATATTTCTGGAAGGCATTCACAACCTCTTTCCGAACATCCCCGAAGCTCAACCGTTCTATAGAAACTTACTGGATGAAATCAAGCGCCGCAAAACCTCAAAGAAGTAAGTTCTCTCCATTTAGTACTTGTAAAAGTTAATTTCTCTTTTTGTAAAATTGTACGAGAACTTATCTTAATACAAGTATCTCTATTTGAATTTTATTTCCGTACATACTTTATTTTTTCGTTACCTGTAAATACTGTACATAGTATACATACGCATACAAAAGAAAAAGGTCAAAAAGAACAAAAAGAATGGTCTATGTGAAAAGAACCCAAAAGAGTAAAAAGGGTCAAAAACGCACTTGCTTTTATTTACTCTTGAATATTCTAAGATAAGGAGCTCAAATTCAAATAGGGGGAGATTGTTGGGTCACCAAGGATTTGAAATTGACTCACCGATGTTTTCCCTAAAACTCCTACTTAGAATATTTTAGTTCAGTTCTTTGAATGACTTGTACAAGATAGCAAATGTTCGGTGAAGTCGAAGATCAACCGAAACCAAGCTTGAAGACTCTCTACTTGTGGAAAATAGAAGACTCTCGGCAACTTTCAAACAAGTCATCACCACCGAAATCCCTTGACATTTCGGTGGCCTTCTCTCCACCGAAGTTATAGGACATCTTCGGTGGCCTTCTCCCACCGAAGTGCATAGACAGTTTCGGTGGCCCATCCACCACCGATGACCCTTTCGGTGCTCCTCTCACCACCGACATATACATGTAATTTCGGTGGTCCTCTCACCACCGAAATATACTTGTAATTTCGGTGGTCCTCTCACCACCGAAACATGCTCGTAATTTCGGTGGACTAGTTACCACCGAAACCTGCTTGCAACTTCGGTGGACTAGTCTTCTTTCCACCGAAGACTTGTCAAATCTCGGTGGAAACCACTTCGGTGCTAAAGGCTCAAGACAGAAGATCATTTATTATGGGACAATATCCTCCAGCAGAGAAAAGTGACAGTTTGTCTTTTTATCCACCTTCAGTTAAGGTCCCTATTATCTGCTCAAGCTACTCTGTCTGCACCTAGTGAAAAGTGACAAGGACTTCACAGTTCTCCTGAAGTCAACATTATCAGCATATGTGAAGATGACAAGTGTCCCAAGCATTTAATGCTTGGGCACTCCTTGGCACTATAAAAGGAGAAGTGCTCTTCATGCAATTCTCACGCTTTCAAGAAATTCTCTCAGTGCAAGAAACCTTCTTTTAAGCCTTAAAACTCAATAGCTTTGCTCTTAGTGTTCTTAGTTGTTTTGTTGTATACTTTGTGTAAGATTGTTAGAATAGTTTATCTGTTCTTTTCCGCAACAATCTTAAGTTTTCTGTGTGTAATTCTTTTGAAAGTTTTTCAAATATAAGAATTAAAATTGTGAAATTTTTGTGTATTGTATTCAACCCCCCCTTCTACAATACTTGTTAAGCCATCTGGGACTAACAGATACTGATAAGAAAAAATCATACCATAGATTTCACTTGGATTCCAATCCTCTTTTCTTATCATCCACGATGAGTTTGACATTTAGATTTCACTCCTATGTAAAACCCAGATTTGCGTTTTGCTGCTTGAATAAGGAAGACAGGAGGAATCAGTCGATGTGTTCTCTAATTGAATGAGGAAGGAATTGTGATGAAATCGATCAGGTAAAGGGAACGCAGTGTTTAAGTCGATCGATGGTTATCAGTTTGGATTGATTCCATGGGCCTCGTTAAAAAAGGGGGGAAATATAAATGGACAAAAATGCCCCTGTTACTAACGGAGAAAATTAACGGAGTTAGTGATGGGGGACCATTTTCAGAGCAAAACAGAAACCATGAGGACGCTTTATAGAGTAATTAAACCTTAGGTCCCACTTTCAAATATTTCAGTAAACCACGAGGACCAAAATTAGAGTTTACTCTAAAATTAATTAAAAATAAAAATATATTAAATGACTAAATACACCTCTAAACTAATGGAATTAACATATCTTTTGAAACGAGTTAGATTTAAGGACTCAATCCATCATAATATATAGTTAGATTTAAGGACTCAATACATCATAATATATAAGCCACAAGAATTTAATCCATAAATCAATATATATATTAAAAGAGAAAACCACAAAAGATGATGTGGCATCCTAAGAATTGAGAATTCCTCATTTCTTGAATTGTGGTTGAGTTTCATCATCCCACATTGGTGGAAAGATGGAAGTTTTGAACTTGGAAGTGGCTATAAGAAAGGAGGAGTGGATACTTTTGTGTCAACTCATGTGGTTGGCTCATTTAGCTTACCCTACATTTGCATCATCCCACATTGATGAGAAGATGCAAGTTCTAAAGTATGAAGTGTGTATAAGAAAGAAGGGGTGAATGTTTTTGTGTCAACTCATGTGGTTGGCTCAATTTAGTCTACCTTATTTTTGCAAAACAAACTTTATGTATATAACAAATAATTAAAATAATATTTTTGTGATAACTAATAAAGTTTCATTTTACACTACCCCAATAAATTAATATGTATATGTATATATATATATATATATATATATATATATATATATATATATATATATATATATATATATATATATATATATCTCAATATATATATTTAAGGAACAACCACAAAGAGTGACTTGGCACCATGAAGTTTGAGTATTCCTCAAATCTTGAAATATGGTTGAGTTTCATCATCCCACATTGGTAGGAAGATTATTATTTGGAAGAAAGTAGTGAGGATATATAAAAGGATGATGAAAGGTTTTGAAATCGATAACCATGGTTAGAATCATAATATACCAAATGGTAAAATCAATATATCAATATAAAAGAGAAAACCACAAAAGATGATGTGGCATCCTAAGAATTGAGAATTCCTCATTTCTTGAATTGTGGTTGAGTTTCATCATCCCACATTGGTGGAAAGATGGAAGTTTTGAACTTGGAAGTGGCTATAAGAAAGGAGGAGTGGATACTTTTGTGTCAACTCATGTGGTTGGCTTATTTAGCTTACCCTACATTTGCATCATCCCACATTGATGAGAAGATGCAAGTTCTAAAGTATGAAGTGTGTATAAGAAAGAAGGGGTGAATGTTTTTGTGTCAACTCATGTGGTTGGCTCAATTTAGTCTACCTTATTTTTGCAAAACAAACTTTATGTATATAACAAATAATTAAAATAATATTTTTGTGATAACTAATAAAGTTTCATTTTACACTACCCCAATAAATTAATATGTATATATATATATATATCTCAATATATATATTTAAGAAACAACCACAAAGAGTGACTTGGCACCATGAAGTTTGAGTATTCCTCAAATCTTGAAATATGGTTGAGTTTCATCATCCCACATTGGTAGGAAGATTATTATTTGGAAGAAAGTAGTGAGGATATATAAAAGGATGATGAAAGGTTTTGAAACCGATAACCATGGTTAGAATCATAATATACCAAATGGTAAAAATATAGTGCAAAATTAAAATATAAACCAATGTTGGTGAATTGGGACCATGAGGTTTGAGTATTTCTCAAATCTTTTAATAATGTTAAGGTTTATCATTTTCCTTTGTTGGTAATATGATAGTTTGAAAGAAAATTATGGTATAAAAATAGAGATGTAAGGTTTTGAAATCTATTACCATTGTTGGAGTCAAAGCCAATATAAAAGAATGACATAAGATTTTGAAATCTATAACCATGATTGGAATCATAACCTTAAAAGAACAACCACAAAGAGTGATTTGGAACCATGGGATTTGAGTAATCCTCAAATCTAGAAATGTGGTTGAGTTTCATCATCCCACATTGGTGAAGAAATGAAAGTTTTGAAGTAGCAAGTGGCTATAAGAAATGAAGGGTGAATGTTTTTTGTGTCAATTAACGTGGTTGGCTCAATTTGGCTTACCCTACTTTTGCATCATCCTAATTGGTTACAAGATGCAAGTTTTGAAGCATGAAGTGTGTATAAGAAATAAGGGGTGATTGTTTTTGTGTCTACTCAATACTCATGTGGTTGGTTCAATTTAGTCTACCTTATTTTTGCAAAAAAATGTATATATATATATATAACAAATAATTAAAATAATATTTTTGTGATAACTAATAAAGTTCACTCATTTTACATTATCCCAATCAATTATGTAACACCCCGAATTTCCATGATCAAAGTTATGTTATAATTTGATATGGAAGGATTCAAAGTGTAATTGACCAAAGTTTAAGCTATTTGTGAATATTGAAACTTTGGGGGTTGGTTTTGTTATTTGTTGATAGTTTTGGATATTTAAAGGGAGAGGCAGTTGAATTGAGATTTTTATCTCAATTGCTGATTTTTTAAGTCGGTTTCCAGAGAAAATCGAGAGAGAAGTCTGGATTTGATTAGGTACTGTTCGATGGTGTGAAAGATTGGATTTATGAATCGATTGAGCTTGGCAGACTCTGAGTATGAACTCTCAATCAGGTGAGTTCATTCTTATTAAAAAATATGTTTTTACATATCAAAAGTGATTTGCTAAATTGGAATTTGTTTTATTGAACCTATGTACAAAGGATTGGTACATGTGATTTAAAGAACATAGTAGGAAGTGTAAGTAATCAGACTGGAAATCGCACGAAGTCCGAAAGATGACTTTTCCGGTACTTTCGGATTTGGGTATCGGATTCCGGATTTAGGTATCGGATTCCGGATTTGGGTATCGGATTCCGGATTCCGGAAGATTTTGAATTCATAACAATGATTGTAATCATAACCATGATTGGAATCATAACCATGATTGGAATCATAACCAAACAAATGTAAAGAAAAATAGTGCAAAATTTAAAGTGAACCAAGGATGATGACTTGGAACTATGAGATTTTTTTGTTTCTTAAATCTTAAAGTAAGGTTGAGTTTTATCATCCTACATTGGTGAGAATATGATAGTTTGGAAGAAGATGATAAGCATTAAAAAAGAGATAGAAAGTTTGAAATCTATAACCATGGTTGGAATCAAAGCCTACCAAATGGTAAATATTATAGTGTAAATGGTGAATACTAAGTGCCAAATTTGGTGAGAAACGTGAGAAGTGATTATCAACCGTTGGATGAGAAATAGACGAACATTAGGAAGAGATGCAGCAAGATAAGACGCACCGGATAAATTCTCTTTTAAGCCACAATTCATGGGAGAGTATTTGATTAAAAATGATCAACGGTTTAAAAGTACTTCTCACACTTCTCACAAAAAATGACACTTCTCACATGATCTAATGCACACACACACACACACACATATATATATATATATATATATATTGATGACTTACGTTTCATTTTAACTCAATTGATTATCTTTACAATAGATTATCATTACCGCGCAACGCGCGGGCTAACACTAGTATTTCAAAATAAAGATCCAAACTATTAAAAAACTTGTAATTTACTCTATAAATAATAATTTCTGGACGCTTCTAATTCTAATGCACATCCTAGTCTCTGCTTAAAAAACCCCGACTCTTCACTCTCAAACCCTAACCCTAACAATAATCTGAAATCACTTTGCAGTAAACAATGGCGATTCTCTCCGATTACGAAGAGGATGATCAGAAGCAAACGAAGACAACGGAGTCTTTGAAGAAGCCGTTCAATGCTGTTCTTGATCCATCTGATCCCCTTCGTTTTCTCCAGACGGCATTCGAATTTGTTGCTCGCGAAACCGATCTCTTTAAGACGGATTCTGTGATTAAGGATGTTAACGGGTTGGTTCGTACGGTGAAGGAGAAGCTCGATGCTGATGAAAGAAAGAGGAAAGAGAAAGCGGTATCCGCCGCCAGCAATGGCAGTTCCGGTGTAAAGTCTGACAACAAGCGTGCTAAGGAGGAATCCTCATCGTCTCGACCGGCGCAGTCTGGAAGTGCCGTCAAGGAACCGGAGGACCAGAAGATGGAGGAGTCGAACGACGATAAGAAGGGCCTGCGAGGTATATATATGTGTGTTTGTTTAATCATGTTAATTATCTGATATTGTTTAATTTAGCTTTTATCTGACCCCGATTCAACAATTGAATAACAATAGGTCCTTTATGTTGCCGTTTGACAATTGTATGAATCGGTTGTTCTCAACTGTCTTGGTTAGGAATGGCAACGGGCTGGTTTCGTGGCGGTTTTTGGTATCCCCGTCCCCGAAACCGATAACCAAAACCGTCCCCTAAATCGCCCTGATCCCCATCAGGCCCACGGTTTCTCTGATTCCCGCTTGTAAAGTTCCGGTTCACCGTTGGTTAAACCGGAACCAAGCTGTCCGATTTCTTTTACCATATGTTAATTTTCACAAATTAAAATAAATATCAATTTGTTTTCAACATTCAAAGCCTAAATGTCTCAAACATAATAAAACCAATCACAAACAATTTATTAGGTTACAATATAAAAGTAAATAGAAATTCAAATATCATCCAACTAGCATTACGATTTCAAGATTAGACAAATAAAGTCACTTTTTCGTGAGGCTTATTTGGGGTGTTGAGGTAAAGTAGACAAAACTTTTTAGATTTTAATGTTAGCATTCTTCTTTTAATGATATATTATACACATATATATAATATAAATTAATATATATATATATATATATACATGTATCGGGCCGGGCTGGTGATCCCCGTTCCCGATAAAATCCTTGAATATATCCCCGATCCCGCCCCGTCCCGATAATAAGTCCCCTAACCCGGCCCGAAAATTTCGGTTTTCACCATCGGTTTCGGTTTTTTTGCCATCTCTAGGCTTGGTGAATTGACAACCGAGCATGTGTGCTAGAAAAAACACGAAGAACACATGATATTGGCCTTGATCTTGATTTTCTTTGATAAATATTTAGATACACTCTTTGCAATACTTTATGCATAGTTTAATTTGAAATTAAAGTCGCGGGCTTGATGCATAGTCATTATAGTTTGATTTGAATATATATTTTATGTTGGCGAAAAGACAAGTGATGGGACTTGCAATTATGCTTTTGGAGATTGATGAGTACTTGATAAAAGCAGTGCTTTTAGGGTGCGTAGTGCGTTAGGTATCGGACATGTATGGGAGTGTGAGGTTGGTGGGGAATGAGTTGTGCTAGGTATAAAGGTTTTAATTTGATTATTTGATATGTGTAGTTTAGTATCTGTAGTACTCTAAATGTTAGCCTAAGATCTTGACATATAAACTCCTGTTATCCTGTGACCGGTGATCACTATATATATATATATATTTGAATTGCAATATCTCATTTCCGAGCTTAAACCATATAATACATGTTTTTTATTTGGGACAGGCAAGGGGGTGCAATGAAATTGTTACTCATTTGCAAATGTTTTGTATTCTGGCATGTCCAGTCCAACTCAATTAGCTATATAGTTATCAGTCAATTTTGTTAGATTTGGTATTAGATTTTTTCTTGTTCAAGAAACTAAGTAGCTTCACTTGATGTAAAAAGCTACAGCTGTTTGTGGGTAAGGTCATTACTTTTTATGTAGTTTATGTTTTGACATAGTGAACAAGCCTAATAATCATAACCATCAAGACAGTGTACCCTTAATTCTTGTATCTATAATTCATATTATGATACTGTAGTATTTACTACGATAGAATGGTTTTCTTTTCCTTCTGTTCTTTTCAAGAACAGTCTTATCATCTCTTCTGAATTTATGAGCAGCTCCCAATAAAGGAAATGGACTGGACATGGAGAACTATTCTTGGATCCAGTCTTTGCAAGAGGTGACTATAAACATTCCTGTTCCTTCTGGAACAAAGTCGAGGTTTATTGCGTGTGAAATAAAGAAGAACCATCTGAAAGTTGGACTTAAAGGCCAGCCTCCAATTCTTGATGTAAGTGTGTTAATGGCATTACATCATCTGAACATTCTGTTACTAGATTTTATTCTAAAAAAACTACTAAGCATTTTGTTTTGTATACAGGGTGACTTGTACAAGTCTGTGAAGGTTGATGATTGCTTCTGGAGCTTAGGTATGATCATTTTTTGAAGATATAATATTTATATACGACAAATTCTTACGTCACTTATCTTCGGTTTTATGTGATTTGTTTCCTTGCATCTTCTTCGCGTCACTTATCTTTGTTGTTCCAATTTCAGAGGATCAAAAATCTATCTCGATACTTTTAACTAAACAAGATCAAATGGAATGGTGGAAATTTTTGGTCAAGGGCGAACCTGAAATCGACACTCAGAAAGTAGAACCCGAGAACAGTAAGCTAGCTGACCTCGATCCAGAAACTCGATCTACTGTTGAGAAGATGATGGTAAGAAGCTATTACATTACATATTTAAAATTTTGTATAGTTTATTTCTAATGGTCACTTGCCAGACTCCTTTTTTTCTCAATTTATTAAATAAGCGCAATTTTTGTCTAATGGTCTCTAAAATGTGGCTATTTTAGTTTGATCAACGACAGAAGCAGATGGGTCTACCGACAAGTGATGAGATGCAGAAACAGGATATTCTGAAGAAATTCATGGCTGAGGTGAATTTCTCTCTCTCTTACTTGCACACAGTTACTTTTGTGTGGCTTGACTTGTCATGTTTGGCAAACATAGCTTAATGTTTTTGCTTATTGAAAAAGCTCTTTTGTTAGCTATAAGCTAGGTGTTAAAACATAGATAAATCATCAACTGAAGTGAAAATTCTTTTTAAAATTCCGGATTTGACGACACTAATTGGCAATTTTTGAAAGTTTGTTACATTCTCTAACATACAAGGGTTGTTTCTTAATGATATTGCAAATATGATACGGAATGCAAGGAATGTCCATGAAACCAAAAGTTGAAACTTTCTGGTCTTGCTACTACTTGTTCTAATGATATGAGATGTCTGTTTTAATTATATTACATGGTGGTAGAATTAAGTAAATTTTCAACATGTCGTAGGTTATTTTACATTCATCATCCTGCTTAACAACTAGTTTTTGCCAAACATGATTGATTTATCAACTAGTTTTTGCCAAACATGATTGATTTATCAGCTGGTTTTTACGCAACATGATTGATTAGTTTAGTTTGTTTATCAGCTAGCTATTATGCTAAAAACATAGCCTTGCTGTTTGTTACTGATAGCATTTTTAAAATTTGTGCAGCACCCGGAGATGGATTTTTCGAGGGCCAAGATAAACTAACAAGGGTGTAAACATCTGAGAAGAGAATTCTTGCTTTATGATATGAGAAGGTGCAATTGGCTTTTGGGAAATATTAGAATGCTCCTTGGCTAAAATTTGTCTATACAAACTTGATTTTGTGAAACTTTTAAAACCTATTTCTTTCTAAATTTTTCTGTTTCAATGCTTTTGTCTCTGTGTTTTAATTGCGTGGTATGCCTTATTTGCTGGCCGAGGTATTAAAAGGTAATAGGTTTCAGCTAATTTTATAAAAACTAGCAAGACGCTAGGGGAAGAAATTACATAGGCGAGCAGGGGGTTTTGTGACCACCCCACCCAATTAATCTTAACCCAATAGTAATAGTACGAATGAGTCACAACATTATCCCACAACACCGCCGTCTTGGGCTGGGCTCAGGGGTTCTAAACAACGTTCTATTCCTGTGAGACCAGATGCACCAGAGGGCCATTAGAATGACCGGCTCTAGACATGTTGACTCTACTTTCTTCAACCTCAACGAGCTCAACCAGTTCGTCCAATCTGAAATGGATTTGAGAGCCGGGATATCTAAACTCCACCACCGCCCAGTTTTCTTCCAAATATCACCATCCACTTGGTTTCAGCTAATTAACTGGGTACCTGTGTGTTTAAGGCCGATAACTTGAACCCGTAATCATTTTTCCTCTCGATTTTGTTTTTATGAAAAAGACATTGTTGTGTCCATCTTATGTAAAGTATGAGAACGAATAGGGCGTGTTGATGGATTTTGGCCCTGCTATTTTACTTGATGGGTTTCACACTATCTTGCGAGATCCTCACGAGTCGAGAATTATCAAAGCTACACTTGTAGATTTAGTTGAAAAACTAGTTGGTTACTATTAGCTGAAAAAGCTATTTGTCGGTTAATAAACGAGGAGTTAGTTGAAAAGTCTTAAGATTAGCTCGAGCTTGAGAATTATCAAAACTATGTTTTGAAAAGTTGATAAACTATGTGTTAGCTGAAAAACTAGTTGGTTACTAAGTCACTATTAGCTGAAAAGGCTACTTGTTAGTTGAAATGCTAGTTGTTGGTTAATAAGTCAACTATAAGTTGAAAAACTAGTTGTTGACTAATAAACGAGTTGTTTGTTGAAAAGTTAGTTGTTGATTATTAAGTTTGTTGTAAGGTGATTAACACACGCTGGCTGATAAGTTAAATGACAATGTAAAATGAAAAATTAATTAAAAAAGTATATAGAGTATGCTTGAAAAAATAGTAAAAAAGCTTTTAAGAACTTATTAAAATGTTAGTTCAAGTAGCACAAGATATTTTTAATAAGTTTAAAAATAAGTTAGCCCAAAAATAGTCGAAACTCGAGCTCGTTAAATGTTCAAATCGTTATATTAAACTTGGTGTTGAGTTATATTAAAATATTATTATTACTACCTAATCGCATCACTCAAAATATCAAGGATTCACACCCATCACATGCTCAGTTAATTTTTTTTTGTAAAAATCTTCTAAATTTTATTTTGAATATTTGATTACAAGTTTTTTTTATATAATAGTAATATATATGTTTTTTCTTCGTTTAATATGAATGTAATTTTTTATATACCGTTATCTCAAAACGTCGTATTCTTGTCATGACGTGTAAGATTTAAAGCTTATGGGCCGTTTACCTAATCACTTACCCGGGTAAGTGCTTACCGGTAAAATTCACACCATCACTTACTTCCTGGGTAAGATTTTAGTCCATCAAAATGGCATCGTATGCAACAATTTAGCCAGTAAACGCTAACCATGATAAGAGTCGTTGCACTCACTTAACGTGACTTGATAGACAATTACCCGAGTAAGCGTTTTGTAAACGGTCCTTTATTATACCTTTAAGTTTTGAATTAGACTCAAAACTCCAAAATAATGGATACAAAAATGAGTGGGTACAAAATCTTTTATTTTTTTTTATTATTTTTATTATACCTTTAAGTTTTGAATCCTCATGTTACTTTCTTTTTATCAAGATAACTTATTTTAAAACTATTAATTTTAAAGTAAAAGAAGGTAATTATTATAATTTTATCTGATTTTGACATAAAGAAATAAAAATACAATTTTTATGGATTTTGCTGAATCAAAAAGACATACATAATTATATATATAAAATAGTCTTTAAAGAACATAAATAATTCATTTTATAAGTTGATGTAACCACAAGGCTTGTGGTGTACTGTTAAGGCCTTAGTGAATGTGGGTCAGAAACCCATTTACCCCAGGTTCGAACTCAGGCGTTGGCAACTTGTGGCCATTGAGGAATTATCTCAGGGCTGCATGGTTAGCAGTTAATCAGTGCCAGAGATTAGTCTAGGCAAAGCCTAAGATACCCTTTAAAAAAAGTTGATGCAGAAGAAAAAATAACAATTTGACTGAATCGTTTATGGAACGATGAGAACTTGAAGATAATTGAAAAAATACGTCAATTTCAAACAATCATAATTTTCGATACAAGATGAATTACGACGTTTGGTAGCGTTTGGTACGCAGACTGGATGGGACGGAACTGGACTGGATGAGATGGGACGGGACGGGACTGGACTGGACTGGAGGAGATAATTTTAATCTAGGTTACGTTGGAAAAAAATGACATTTTAGTAATCTTATGTTTTAGTCTCATGTTGTTCCACCTATTTTGGTGGAACAAAAAATCTTAAGTTTTGTCCCATGAAAACTTGTTTTTGTCCCATGTTGTCCCATCTGATTTTTGTCCAATGACATACCAAACATGAGACTATTTCTTTGTCTCATCCAGTCTACGTATCAAACGCACCTTTTGTGAACAAATACATAAAGTTGTTGACGATCCCAATAGAAGTCCCTCGACGACACACACCAAAAGCTACATTGTTTGCTTGACTTTATGCCCCACTTCTCGAAATCAAATTTATTTTCTTTATTTAGCAATAGAATTATTTGATTTAGAGTTCTTTCATTCATGTGCTATTTTATACACCATATTAATGTAATTTAATTTAATTTAATTTGTACTTGTTAAAAACATTTCATCTTTAAAAGTGCTCGTTGTAAATGATCAGTTGTATTATTCCGACATATGTTAGTTTTCCACCTTTCTTTGTATTACGTGTGTGAATATGTGTAACCCATTAGATCACTCTCTGAAAAAACCTTGAAAAGAAAAGGGAGGTTTCAATAGAGAAGAAAAGTTCCAACATATATTAAGAAGAAATTATTCAAGTCTATCTAACCTAGAGATGTACAAAAGATTGATTAACTGATTTTGGACCGGTAAGGATTGAGAACCGGTCCATAAAAAGACCAGTAATGAAAATTCGAGGTATTCTTTTAAAGTAATTGTCTATTATTCTATTATACTTGTATTTGTTTTTTAAAAAGTTATTATTTTCTAATAATTTTTTGGCCAATGAGAAGTTAAGGCTCGACACCAGTTAAGCTTGGTCCTTATGCAACTCTAGTCTAGCAAAACACCCCTTCTAAAAAAGGCTAGACGAGTACAAATTATACCAAGTGAAGGACCTTGACTCTGATATACTCCATTGGTGTAGTAGTAAATGTCTCTTGTAATGTTTGAAGACTTGGGTTCTAGTCTTTGCCTTAAATTTTTAGTAATAATAAATAGTAATGGATCAGTTGATGCCATTGATCGTCACCAGGACCATCCGCTCCGCTTCTATGGCTGACCCTGAATACAATAAACTCGTAAAATAAACAATATGATGTGCTGAAAGAGTTCAAATAACTATACCTATAACTTTATTGAAAAATTATTTACTATGAAGTGGTATTTTTGTATTTTACAGTAATAATAATTTATTTGCAACAATACTATAATCACGATATATAGTCATATAGCTCATTAAAAAGAGTATTTGAAGAAAGTGGGAGGGTAATTAATGAAATTAAGAGTAAATTATGGATTTGGTCCTTGTAGTGTTTTGATTTTTACAGATTTCGTCCTCAGGCTTCATTTATTATGAACTTGGTATCAGTGATATGCAATTTCTGTTGGATTAGGTTCTTCGGCCTAACGACCGTCTACCAAGTCCGTTAAAGTCGAGAGCATAAGTCTCTTTTTGCATTTTTCATTTTCTCAAACACTTTTTTTTAATTAACCTTAATAAGTTATAGACGAAAATGTAAATAATAGAACTCAAAAGGCCAAACACCAAAAGAAATCCCTTTGTCTCCTACCTTCACGCTTCCTATCGTTTTCCTTTCGGCGAGACCAGTTTACCGACAAGATCCGACCCCTCACCCCTCCTTCACCAACACCGATGAACTCCTTCCCCCTTTCCTACACCACGTTCATGCCCACTATACCGATCTCCCTACGTACCCCCTCATCCCCTACTGCTCTAATCGAAGACCCCTCTGTTCAGATCGTCCCTCCCTCTAACCTGCAACTTGGTCCCTATGATGACCTTCTCATCGAACTGCAACTTTGGTCCCTGCGAGGGAGAACGTGCTGTTGTGTGTTTGATCTCTGTGTGTATGTGTTGCAGTGTATGGGTGATCTATGTATGTTGCGTGTGAGTGTAAGTTCACGGTAGTGGTGGCCGTGGTGGTGGTGATGGTTTCACGGTGGTGTGTTCATGGTGGAGGTGGGTTAATGTAATATATATATATATAACATACATACATACATATTAATATGACTTGTGATAGACATATATCTATACTATCTTATAAAGCATATAGACTAAAAGTCTTAAAGTCTTAAATCTTTTTTTATTTAAAAAATTAATTATATTCATTTTATTCCTATATTTAAGCATGTTGATTCTGCTTTTTCTATTTTTTTTAATAAAACTGAAAATTAATTGTTGTAGTTATCTTTTCCTATCTCTCTAACAACTTAAACTCAAATCTTTTTTTATTTAAAAAATTAATTAAATTCCTTTTCTTCCTTTATTTAAGCCTGAAAAATATATAATTATTTTGAAAAAAATATGATTATTCATGTTAGAGAAAAATATATTAAAATTAAAAATCCAACAAACAGATTATTAAATCATTTATGAAACTTGAAAATTTCGAAAAACGATTTATGAGACATAAAAATCTTGAAGTTTTTGAAAAAATAATTTATAAAACTCAAACAAACAGTTTATGAACATGAAAAAAATCGAAAAAACGGTTTATCGAAGTTAAAAAAATTCATATAATACACTATAATTTAATAAAAACAATTAATGTGATTACATGAATATAAAAACAATTAATTACGATCACGTGATATATTTTCAAAAGTCTTAAAGTCTTAAAGTCTTAAATCTTTTTTTATTTAAAAAATTAATTAAATTCTTTTTCTTCCTTTATTTAAGCCTGTTGATTCTGCTTTTTCTTTTATTATTTTTAATAAAACTGAAAATTAATTGTTGTAGTTATCTTTTCCAGCATTAAGTCCCTTAAACTACTTAATAGTTCCACATGTTCAATGAGCATGCTCATTCCTGGAAAGATAAGAACAAATAAATATTATATCTTTGATTTATGCCTAATGATCATACATGTTCTTGCTTTTGCTTCTTTGGCTACAGTTCATCTCGGTTGTACATATTTCAGGACCAGCTGACTTGATGCCTGCAGTAAGTCCTTTAAAGTTTAAACTACTTAATAGTTCCATTAACAGGCAACCTCTGAATCGCTAAGAGGTGAATCTTGTTTGGCGATAAAAAGCCTGCCTCTTAATTGTTCTAAAACCCTCTGAATCAAACATTCAGCGCCCTAATTTCATTTTGAACAATTACCAAACAACCATATTGCATTTTGCATTATACCATAAGAGCCTCTTAATCATTCTGACCACTTAATCATCCTGTACAAAACCATTCTGCCAAACAGCCCCTTATTCTCTCTACACCAGTGTTCAAAAAAGCATTAATTACCTAAGCAGGGATTTCGCAAAAGCATAAACAATTTCTTTAAATATAGTGTGTTTTGTAAGAATTAAAATTCTGATGCAATATTATTTTGTCCATTTTTATTGGACTACTGCTTCAGTTACTTTATATTCTACTTCAAGTTGCCAATGTTTAGATCCATCTGGACTTTTTGGTCCCATTAATGTGATTTGTGTTTTGGTGCTAAAATATTCATAATATTCTGTACTGGGGATTTTTCATGTCCTTGTTACCACAAACAAACATAATGAAGAATGTGATTTCTCTTTAAAGTTATTAATGTGATTTGTGTTTTTGTTCTTTCTTTTTGTTTTTGTTTTTGTTTTTGTCTTTTTTTTTTGGAAAATTTACCCAGATGGTTTTTTGCATCAATTTTTTTTGTGGAAATTTATACAATGCATGTGGTGCGATTTCAATGTGAATATGACCTGCGTTTTATTCTGAGTTTGTTTTTTAATTACTTCATGATCGAAACCAATCTGAGTTTCCTAGAGATCTATTTTTTCGTCTCATTTAACGTTAAATGTCACTTTTTTTATGGGCTTCAAACTTTCTTGAATGATATTTGGTATGCTTGTAAACGGTCTAAATGATCTATGTATGCCTTTAAATGTCACTTACCCGAGTAATAGGACTTCCCTTCTCTCTGACAGATTCTTCTGTCGTTCCTTTTACTCTTCAAGAATTAAAAGAAGGAACCATCAAGAAGCAGTAGTGGAAAATGCAATAACAATAAGAAAACGTGGCTTCTTAGAGATTGTTGATCTCATGCTAAAGCTTCAATCAAATGATCAATCTTCCTCTTCCACTGATTTGAACGACAAGAAGTTGCAGAACTCATCCAAGAACAACAAAGATGTGATCAAGCCATCGGCCAATTGTATGTTTCTCACTTTTTTCAATTTAAACAACATATACATGCATGCGTTACATACATTATATATGTGTTTGTGTGTGTCAATTTAAAAGATTGATATTCACATGTATATACAATTACTTGACAAAAGCCCTTTTGTACTTTTTTAATAGATTGAAGGAAGCCTTTTGTTCACTTTTTCTTCTTTACCTTCACAGGATTAAACAGACTGTTGGTTTGAGTAAGCCACACATCAATCAGGATGTCAATAAGGGTGTTGCAGGTTTAACCTTTAAGAGCGATCAACGAGCAGAAAGGAGAAAAGATGCAAGACTTACATTAATTATGAGTTTTAGGATATTTCATTTGTGCTTTTTTTCTTTTCTTGAAATTATCTTCTTTACTATGGTTGGGTACATTAAGCATAAATTATATATATGTAAGTATATATATTGGTTATGTGACATCTAAAAATTTCAGGTTATATTGGCTAGCAAGACACCAAACCAAACAGACCACGAACCCCTTCTATGGCTACACGTACCAACATATTATCATTATATGTGTTTAAATATAGTTTCATGATTTTTTTGAGAGCCAGATTTATTATTATTGCACCAAAAGTTAGTGAGTTTGATGATTAGTTTTGTGCAATTTGCCAACTATACTGGCTTCAGAATAGTTGTAGTAAATACCGTTTGAAAAAGTTTGGTCAGTAAATCGAAGTATCGCTAAAATGTTATGTGTTGTTTGGATGGATTGCGCATACCTTTTTTCTTACATATAGACAAATTTTGCATCCCGCCGCATTGCGCGGGTACACTGCTAGTATATAATATATATATATATGTATATATATATATAGGATGAGGATCAACCGAGAACATAATTACATTAACGCGCAAAAAAGCCACGCGGACCTGAAGCCGCAACCAAAGTCATTTATTTGTGCATTACTGTAAAATTACTAATTATTTTGTTCGTTATCGTGTTCTTTTAATCATGTACTGTTCCTTTTTGAACCCGACTCTCTCTATATATATTATATATAAGTAGATGTGAGTTCAAACGAGAATGCTAACTATTTAAGAAAATATGAGAATGGCCGCTAACGTACAAAATCATACATGATTCATGTACACGATCCTTATGATTCACGCGACTTGTCCAACGACTTTAAATTGCGGCCAAAGTCGTCCACATCCAGTTTTTTGCAGTTAGTGATTTTACACATAAGTGACATTTTTCGTGTTTTCTAAAATACTTAGCGTTCTCGTTTGAACTTTCTTATATATAAGTATATAAATTAAACATATTTTTAAAATATAAATATAATTAAATGAAGTTTTCTTTTAGCCCTCCATGTTCCAATATATGCATTATAGCCCTTGATTTGAAAAGATTAATTTAAAAAAATTAAAACAAAGAAAAATGTGTAAAAATATCTTTATGCCCTCAACTTTAACGGACCTGGTAGACGTTCGTTAGGCCGAATGAACAATCCAACAGAAATTGCATACCACTAACACCAAATCCATAATAAATGAAACATAGGGACGAAATCCATAAAAATCAACATACCTTAGGGACTAAATCTGTAATTTACTCTTATTAATTCCATGTGATTTTGAATATCGGTTTTCTAATCATATGATTCTTGAAAGTGCACAGGAGTAGATAATGCGATATGATTGCATATGGATTCCTGAATGAGAAAAGGATACATGATGGGACGGGAAACAAACGACTGAATTATATATTTGCAAAAAATTTAAATACTTTTTATTTATAAAAAGAATGAAGGTTTTACATATATGTTTGATGGTCTATGTTTAATCCGTATGAGACTCTAACACGAGCCCCCAAATGGAGACTAAACGGTGCTCCCGAGAATGGTGGTGGAAGAGCGTGTCGAGCCTCCAAAAGAACCTTATGTAGAGATGAAATGTTCCTATATATAAATCAAGGTTCAAAATAGCCTCAAGCCTTACACGCCACGGTGAGGACGCGGCGTTTTTTAAGGTGTGATAAAGCGGCAAATTTGTATGTCAAATATATAATTATATATACACATATTTGTTATCCATATATTATTTTAGTAAGATAATTATATTAAAAAAATACATTCATATTAGAAGAAGAACATACATATAGATTATTATTATAAAAATAGTTTTTGATTGAATATTTAAAATAAAACTTATAAAGGTAAATTTACAACGTTCGTTTTAATCGTAATTCCATAATGTTTATGAAATTTTGAGACAATGTGTGTCGTGATTAGATAAATCCATAAAGGTAGAAAATATAAGTTAAAAATGTAAAAAAAAAGATAAAAAAAAAATTGTGAAAATATCACGTCTTAGAAAAAACTCGCGCCGCGGCGTGCCATGGCGCACCTTAAGACGCCATGGCATGAGCCACGCCATATAGAAACGTTATGGGCCATTTCGTAACGGCGGAGACGCGTCTTACGCCATATTGCGCCATGGCGCACGCCATGACGCGCCTTTTTGAACACTGATATAAATAGATTTGATGTTTTGTGTTCAGCCGACATTGGATTCCAACGTGAATAACCTTTTCTAATCATCGTAGGAGACTAGATGGACACACATTATTCCTGAGTGTCGAGTATCTAGAGTGGTAGATATCGACTCTGATACCATTTGAGAATATGTGCCTATGTGGAACCCCCATTAGGTTACTCTAAAAGAAAGCATTAGAGGAGAATTGGTTCAAGTTCAGGAGATGTGGGACTCTAACAATATCAATTAAAAGATAAAAGATCATTGATCGATGTTAGTTATTATACTTATAGTTTCGTTATACGGGATAGAAACCAGGGGCAGATCCATGTGGGAAGTAGTGGGGGAAAGGCCCCCATGAAAGAAAAAAAAACTCTATTTTTAAGGTTAAAAATATATTTTTTTTAACTTTCTACCCTTTGTCACCGAGTAATATTTTGTAAGTGCTCCTTTCAATCAAAAAAATATCTAAAAATTAACAAAAAAAACTAAACAAGTCTTCCAAAATTAACAAAAAAACCCGAAAAAATCTCTTGAAATCGACAAAAAATGTAAAAAACTTATCAAAATCAACCAATGTTTTCTAAAAATCCATCAAAAAAGTGAAATTAGGCTAAAAACACGTAAGTTGATTTTGTTTGCCTTTAATACACCTTGAAGAAGGTGCCCCCAGGAGGCAAAAATCCTGGATCCTCATTCTCACATATTTTAGTATATATTTTTTTATTATATTTTAACTAGTAAAATGATTAGACTACATGTGTGGCTTAAAAAGCAATTCAATTAAACTTAAACACTTGCGGATGTGATTAATAACAAATACACTGATGTGATTGGCCAACTGTTTCTATCTCAAAATTTAGAGTAAATTACGTTTTTAGTCCTTGTGATTTTTTAATTATTTAATGATGTTTGTTTAAACAAGTTACATGGGTTGACACAACATACTCGTTCTTTTCGAGCTTTAGAAATTTGAATTGCAGTATCCTTAAATCTTTTTTTGCAAAAACGTTTGTAATCGGTAACTTCAAAGCAGGTGCATATTGCTCTGCAAGAGCATCACATCAAAGGCAAATAAGATACCCATCGGTCGTATAGGTGACTGACTTAAAAGCCCAGTGTTCACAAAAGGTCCAATCCAATTGTATTATACATTGCGATCATATATATATATATATATATATAATCTTAATATCATTCTATTAGCTTCTCAGGTTAATCATATCATTATGTGTTAATATTAAAAAAAATCCTAAATATTTTAGTATTTATGTAAATTGTCTATAAAAATATTCAAGACTTGTAACAAATATATATATATATATATATATATGTTCATATAAATGCATCATTGCATCTTGTATAAAAGTTTGAGTTTAGAAGTCATTGTATTTTCGAAAAGGCATAAAATATCATGCACATTGAAATATATACATATAAAGTGATTGCTTTTGTAGCTCTAATGGTCCTTATGGATTAATCAAATTTATGTTGTATCACCTTTTAATTGTATAGTACGACATATTCGTGATGCTGATAGATAAAGATGTACAAATGAGACTGGCATCGAGAACCAGTTTTGGCATTGGCCCGAAAAAACTCAGTTAAGGTAAGGACCAAATACGAGTTCAAGCCTAAAGGATTGATCAATCCTATTTATTAAAAAAGACCTGGTAATGCTAGATCCTCATTTAAATTTTGATAAAGCCAAAAAAAAAGGGTCAAACTATAATTTTATGTTTTTCAATGTAAATATTGAATTATTTGAAAATATAATTTTATGTTTTTCAATGTAAACATGTTGTTACGTGATTCGCGCCAATATGCCACATGATTGCGGTACTAAATTTCATACATCACAATTCATATTATCATGTACATTAAATTGGTAACGGTGTCGAGGGTGACATATATAACATATCATCAGTTAATGGTACGTACACCTTATCAACAAACAATGAACATGTATTGATGTCTTATTTTATCGGGTAAAATAAATTGTGATTGAAATGAATGAGAGAAAAACAAAACAATATGTTGACAAGATAAGACAGTCTTATAGATTAAAAAGAATGTTACTAATTATTATTAATCAACAAAAATAAATTATTGATTATTGTAATCAAATATTTATCTTAAATGTGCATTGGAATAAGGTAGTTTTTGAAGAACCTTCATCCTTGTCCATTGATATTTTCTTCGAAATTCAGCTAGTTTCGTTCATTTGGATCTCCAAAAGGGATAAGCTTTTTCCCTCCTCCTGGTATGGGTGATGCTCCGTCTAGAGATGGAAACGCGGCTGGGGATATTGGGATCGCAATCCCCATCCCCGTTTGGGAACAAAGTTCCTTCCCCATCGGGGAACAGGGATCCCCACCGGGGAGTCGGAGATTGCAACACCCCTAAAATAAGAAGCAATTTAAACCGTAGAAATAAGGTGGAATGATAACTTTATTAAATAGAATCACCTATCAAAGGGGAAATGTGTAAGAGTTCACATCACATGAATAGACGGTAGTTAACAACCTACTAATCTAAACCAATTCTAGATTTAGATTACAATCGGGTATCACTAGAATCTCCAAAAGAATCTATCACAAGCAACTCTATATGTCCTTCAAAAGAACAGTAATCCAAAAGTTGCCTCTACTGGCAATCATCTCTACACTCAAGCGTTAGTGGTCTCGCTGCCTTGAGATCCTGATATACATGACATATAAGAAAAAAAATGTCAGGTTTAACGCCTAGTGAGTTCAAATAGTTATATGCTAAATCTATATAAAATATTAAAATTGAAAGTATAGCTTTACCAAGTCAAAATATCCATTAAAACCATTTCGTTCTTAGGAGAACACAATACATCTTACGATGACGGGGGATACCCGATTTGCCATTGATAGTGACAGAACACAAAAGAATGTCACATATCCATGTTATATGAGCATCGCTGAGGGTCGATGGCCATTAAGTTCAACCACCCATGATTTATAGCTTAATGATTCGTCAAGTTCAACCACTCACGTTCTATAGTTTAAGATCTCCAAGGACCCTCCCTATAGTTTAAGATGCCCGACTCCTAGAGTCCACACCAAGCTGCCTATGAAGACCCAATGCTTATTTCTAGTTACAAATAGGGAATATCAACATCTTCATACCAAATAAATTTTTCTATGTCTATGGATCCATTGCATTATAGTTCAATGTATTTAATTTGCTAGATATGTCATACCATATCCCATCTTCTAAACATTCATGTATTGTAACCCCCATGATTTTCGGTAAGTATAAGCCACTTCGTGCGTTCTTTTCGTCATTCTTAAGTTGTGGGTTTGAGTTAGGAATTTATTGCTTTTAGTTCCTAAGAGTATATGGGTGTTTCGGGTGTGAAAAGTCGAGTTTCGGGGCTTGGTGCGGGTCCGGCTACAATGCCCGACAACTATGACAGTGTCATTGTCATATTGGCAAAGTCGCAGCCGAAGAGGCACATTCGGTACACTCTGTGCGACAATGTCATGCGACTATGACATTGTCATTGTAGCATGGCATAGTCGCTGACGGGTACCAGAGCAGTATTAAGTGCAAATTTTCAGCTTTCATCCTCATTTCTCACCTCACAACTCTCCCATTCTCTCCCAAACCGGTCTCCCACCCTCTCATATGAACCCTAACTCATTTTTAGGGCCTTTCTTTTAGAAATCAAGTGTTCCTTCATCATCTATGCTAGTGGTTTCATCTACTGGTGCAAGATTCAAGCTTCATCTCCATTTTCTTAAGATTCTAGGGTTTTGAGGTTTTACTCAAGATCCATGGGGTAAGTTCATCCTCTCCTTTTCTAAATCTTTATTCGAGTTATAAATGCTCCATTTATGACTTCCTAGTGTTTTATTTCTCAAGATTTTGGTTTAGATGATTTTCGGAAAGTTAGGTCAAAATTAGGATTTTGATATAGAATGTTCGGGGAACGATTCTAAACACTTGAATACGTATATTTATGTTTGGAAACTTGTGAATCTAGGTTTTTGGAAGGATTGCTTGTGAATCCAAGTTTCTTCAAGGAAGCTCATATTGGGGTAAAATCTAGATTTAGCCTAAAATCTAGCAAGGTGAGTTCAAGTTGCTTTGTGAAAACTATGTACATGCCAAAATGTGTATTTTGAAGTAAAAATGTGTTTTACTTGGTAATTTTCAATGTGTTGAGTATTTGACAAAGTTTTCATATTTGGTAAATTTTGGGTTGATTAATCTCATGAAATGCCCATATTTGGGTTTTGAATATTTTGATGTGTAAATATCATAAAAGAGTTCATTTGGTGAATTAATGTACAAATGAAGTCTATTTGATGATTTACGCATTTTTGGTGTATATGATTGCAAAATGCATGTTATCGTGTTATGAGGGATTTTGGAAATATAAGGGTATGAGCCTATTTGGGAAATCATTCGTCCCAATCAATGATGAGTTTTGAGTTAATCATATCTTTGAGGTATGTGTTTACGTAAACACCTTTTTAATGCGTTTTATTATTGAAGACCGTTATTTGTTGGTCAAATGACTTTTGAGCATCTTAGTTCAGTTATGACTTAAAAGAGTCTTGAGGGCATTTGTCCGGTTTTAATGACTCAATGTAGAGATCCGTTTATGATTTGCATTTATTGCATCTTATTGATAATTACATGCTTGAGTGCATTGGTCATTCCTTTGGAGTCATGTAATTTTAGACTGTGTTGCATTGGATCCATGGGCACGTAAGTGAGTCTTTATTTGATGGTCAACTGGGTGTTGCGGGGTTGGACTCCGGGACCCATGTTTTATGACCTAAACCTTTCAAGTGGACACAGGAGGGCTGAGTCCGGTTGTGCTATCGTGTTGATGGGCGTATGGGACCTCTGCCATGTCGGGGCAATGGTTGTAACCCCCGACTGTGTCGGGTTGTAACACCCGTAATTTCCGGGTAAGTATAATTTCAAGTCAGTGTAGAAATCGATCTTTCAAGAGAAACAAAAGAAATAGAATTTTTGATTGAATCCTAGATTTTATAGTCTTGTTGAATGGAGAATTCAAATACGAACCCAACGGGCCTTTCTGGAGCAAAAACGAAGCTAAAACGAAGAAGTTATGGCCAAAACAACTTTCGGTACAACCTCAGCTAAAGTGACCATCGAAAGTGACATGTGTCACAATCGCATGTCACTCTCGCCGGTTTTGTACCGAGAGGCACGGGACCACGATGAAAGTGCCCAGCGAAAGTGACACTTGTCACTCTCGCACGTCACTTTAGCCGACAGGCCCTGGAGGTTTTAAAAGTCGCGATTTCAGCCATTTTTTCATTCTCATCCCATTCCTCTTCCTCAAAACTCCCCTAAACCGAACCCTAACCCTCTAAATCGTTTTTGGAGCCCTTGAAGCCATAAATCTTGTGATTCAAAGCCTCTCCCCCATCTCTTAGCAAGGATTTATGGATGAAGGTTGGAATTCTTCATCTCATTTTCATTTTGGCGAGATTTCTACACTTTCTAGGGTTTTACCCAACCCTCACCTAAACCCTTCCCTTTCTTTGGATGAAATGAAGAAGGAAGCTCATATTGGTAACCCTAGAGGTGTTTGGTTGGTGGACTCATGTGGTGGTTGAGGTAACCTTCTATTTTCTTCATTAATGGAAATTAGAGTTTTGGTATAAGTTGAGGTTATTGATGAAAATGTTTAGGGAACGTTTTTAATGGTTGAATATGATTATTGATGGTTGTAAACTTATGGATCTAGGTTTTTGGAAGATTTGGCTTGAGGATTCAAGTTCCTTCAAAGGGGCTTAAATTGGGGAAAATCAAGATTTAGCCTAAATCTAGCAAGGTGAGTTCAAGTTGATTTGTGAAAACGTTGTACATGCCAAAAATACTCTTTTCCAAGTATTTATGTGTTTTACATAAAACTATCAATAGTTGAGTTATTTGGTGAGTTTTGATCATTTGAAGCATTTAACTCTATAAACATTGTAAAATTCCCACATTTGGGATTTCTGGGTAATTTGATAAAGGAAACATAGGTGAAAATGTTTTGGTGATTTATTGCATAAATGGAGGTTATTTGGTAAAAATGCATTTTTGTATTTGTTGGAAATATGCATAGTTTATGTTATAGGATGTTTTGAAAATACCAACGTGTGGGTCATTGGATTTTGGTCATTCCAGACCTTGCGAACATTTAGAAATTGAAAACCCTTTGATTTTGGGGAAATGATGCATTTTAAGTATTTAGATGAGTAAATCTTGGGTTTTGATACGTTTAACGATTTATCTTACGAGTGTAAAGTCTTTTGGTATAAATGCACCTTGATGGATGTTTTGAAAAATGATTCATCTTAACCTAGAGTAGTGTGGGATTATTTATGTTTATGAAGCATGTTTCGCATAAACGTGGGGTATTCACGTTTTATTTCATTTTGTGACTTTTAACAAGAGATCTTTTGATTTGTTGAGCTTGTGTCTCAAAAGTTGATTATGTTGGGTTTTGAGGACACTTGTCTAGTTTTGATAGCTCAATGTAGCACAGAATAGGCATCGGGTTTCATGATAAGTAAGATGTGGACCTATATGGTCGACATTGTCTCATGAACAATAAGGTGTAATTTCAATGTGCTTTCTTGGATTTGGATAACTCAATGTATAGACCTAGAGGGGTTGAAGTTGATACTCCACAAGTGTACGCTTTAAGTAGCCGAGCTTGATATGTCTTATGAATATAATCCAAGTGTTTGGTTTCATTACCATGGATATGTGGCCTACTCTTCCGTTCTGTCACATTCAATGGAACCGGATCTCTCCCGTCGTCGAAAGGTGTTGTTTTGAGTATTTATTCTCGTTAATGTTTTCGGTGACGTTTTATATTTATATGGAATGTTTTCTATGATTTACGGGTAATGTATTATGCCTCATCCTTGTTTGGATGTTGTGAATGATGTAGTTGTAGCCACGTTTATATTATTTGGAAATCTAACTTTTCACGTTTTGAGTGAGTTTTGGATTTGAGTATGTATATTTGGGAAACGCTCTGGATGAAAGTTTTCGTCACAGAATTGGTGTTCGTTAGGAAAATGGGTTGTGTGTATAATTATTACAAATCCTTTTGGAAATATGTTTTCAAACTACATCCTTTTCGTTTAACGAATTGTTCTATCAGGATGAAAACTCTTGAACTCACTAGGTGTTAGCCTAACCTTTTTATTTTGTCGGCATGTGCAACAAGTTCCGGTTGGGGAATAGTTATAGCGACTTTATGGAAAGTGAAGAGCTAGATGCGTGTAAAAGAAGTAAGTGAATTGGTGAAGTCTTCCGCATTTTGGGAATAGCAACTTTGGATCGGGTTGAGTAACACCCGACTTTTGTAGTCACTTAGGTTAAGGATGATGTCGAAGTTGTGACGTTTTTATTTCAAGGTAATTTCAAGGATCGTTTGTAGTAAGAATTTTATCCTAATTTTTCTATTTAATCGAAGTTTTTATTTAGTAGCTCTTTCTAATTTTGAGGGTGTTACACGGGCCTTTGGTGGTATTCATGGTAATAGTCGCTAAGGTCAACTGTCTCTTTAGGTGGAACTTGAAAGGAGTTGTAGGAACACCTGGGCTTTCATGTCGTGAAGTGTCATGCAATTAACGTTGTATGAGTGTCATACTTATGTGTTCCTCCACTCTCATTGGATACGGGTCTTCCCCGTTGTCGGCCAACATTATTTTGGATTTATAATGTTCATGCTTTATTATCGTTTGGTCTTGTACGATTGACTTCAAATGATGACTTTAATATTGGATCCCCCTCCACGTATATTAAGGTTTGAATGAAGTAGTTATTTCCATGTTTTGGTATTTGGATTTCATTCCATTTATGCTCGTGTGAGTATTGGGTTTAGTTCCATGTTTTTCGGAGTATTTTTATTTGAACGTTTTATCTCGAAGAATGGAATTTTTGGAAAGAACATCACTGTTTATTCTAAATATTTTACTTAACGACAATTGTGATTTAAATAAGATTCCTTCAATTTTATTTATTATGTAGTGAGGAAATCTCTCGAACTCACTAGGCGTTAAGCCTAACCCTTTTTATTTTTCGGCATGTGTATCAGGTCCTTGTTGGGGGAAAGTATTCTAGCGACACCGTTTAGAGTGGAGTGCTAGTTTTATGCACGTTAAGAGAGTAGATTTTGGATGAAGCCTTCCGCACTTTGAGAATAGCAACTTGTGGTCGGTTTAGTAACATCCAACCTATTTATTTAGTCTTTGTATGAGACTTAAAGTTATTGAATGTTGAAGCTAAATATAGGATTTGACTCGAGGTATTTTAAGGTATTGTTTTGTAGAGAGAGGAATTCTATCCTTTAATTGATGTAATAAGAAAAATTTAAATTAGTTGCTCTTTCCAAATTTGAGGGTGTTACATGTATGAAGAGTCATCAATAGGTAAAATCCCATTTTATCAATAAAGCTAATATTAGACCATTTTCATTTTTGGTTTCTAAAGTCATTATAACTTTAGAGAAATCATTTCTTATGTAAATAATATCAATCCCCACACTTATTTCTTCAAAATCCATAAAATCTCAAATCTCAAAACTGTGACCTAGATAGTCAAAAGCATCCAAAGGAGAAATACATGAAAGAAAAGATGTAGGATGAACTCAAAAAGTAGGTTTTTGTTGGTCCCGAAGGGTTATACAAGTATTAGTTTGTAGAAAGGGGGGTTGAATACAAACACACGATTTTTATCTTTCTAAATTGTTTTATTGAATAAATCAAACAATTTACAGCTTGTTGCGGAACAAGATTAAGTACAAGACCTAATCTAAACAAACTATGAGAATCACATAGATTTCTTGCACTAAGAATAAGAAAGAAAGAAGTTAAGAAAACTAAGAGTAATTTTCTTAAGGCACTAAGTAGTTCAGGGAAATGGCACTTCAAAATGAAGAGCATTCCTCCTATGTATACTACATGCATTTAATGCATGTTAGGAGGACTTTACACGTGTCATCACTTGGTTGGTCGCATGATTCTGACTTTTGCAAACATGCCTTTGGTCGTATGGTGAACAATGTAGTGGCAGAGTGGTTTGTATGATTCTGGACAAGGGTATGTCCTTCTGACAAATCGTACTAAAGTGTGCAATGGGATAAGACAAACATTTCTTGTAGAGCATGCTTCATGATCAGTGATCGCTGAGTTGATCTTCTTCAGGGAGGCCTGAATGAAGGTCAGCTCTCGCTGAAGTCTTCTACTTGAAACATCGCATCTTGTGGATAAGTCTTGGTTTCACTGATATCCGCATAAGATCATTAGTATTTAGTAGACTTGTCATTTGTTCTTCAGTTTGGTCTTTGATTCAGCGTAGAACTCTTTTCTCGTGAAACTTGTCTTCAGGGATTACAAGCAAACATTTACAAATTATCAATCAGTGATCATCAGCTAAACTGAACAGGCTCAGTTGTCGCTGATGTACATTTATCACTGAGGAATAAATTAAGAGCGGTGGTTTCACATCAGCGATACTAAACAGACTTAGTATATTTTCTTTTATGGTGAAACACTGATACATAATGGTTACTTATAATTTTCACAAAGTGGTTCTGAGGGTCATCATCAAATCACTGAAGGGTTGGATCAATAATCTCCCCCTATTTGATGATGGAAAAGCAACATAAGAAAATTGCTAAGTTAAAAACATAAGGATAAAGAGGACTCATAAATACGTGTCCCATTTACTGTTTTCTGGGATCTTTTCTAGTACTGATGGAGTAAAGTACTTCATTGAATTATTACAATGGAAGTTGAAAAATACAAGTACAATGAAATAAATACAAGTACTAAAAGTTTACAGCTAATAAATAGAAGAATACAAAAGGTGATTCATCAGCTAAAGAGGTTCATCTTTGAAGAGCATTTTGTCAAAGGCGTTCGTCGTTGGGATCATCCAGTCAGATATTTTTCTCCTTGTTGTCTTCTAAGCTTTGCTTCGTTCAGCACTTGAGGTTTCAGGAAGACTCCAAGTCGTGTCATGTCACACCAATAAATCAGGTCTCTGAGCTGGTCGACTGGGCAGATGGATAATTCAGAGAAGCGTTGAAAGCACTTCTTACCATACCAGTCAAAAAAGAATATCCCGAGGGGCTCACTGACCACTTGTCCAGGTTTGAAAGTTTCATCTGGTGGCAGCAAGAGGTTGAGGGCTGAGAGATCAGGTGGGGGACCGAGCACTGCTTCCCTAGAGAATTTAATCCCTGTTTCATTGCGGATAGCAGGCCCTGAGGAGGAAGATGCACGTTTATTTTTCTTTGCAGGCGCAGGTCTTTGGTTGAGTGCTAGAGGAGGAGGCGGATCGATCACTGAAGAGACTTTGTCAATTAGTTTGTTTAAAAACTTCTCGACATAAGGCTTGAAAGTGGATCTTGAACGCTGAATGGCAGCCCTTATTTCCAACCATTCATCCAAACCAAAACCTTCGAGTTTTGAAACGTAGCATGTCTTGATTTCTCCATTCTCCCTAAACACCGTGATGTCTACAATTGGAACACCCTTCACCGTTCTTCCCTTCAGGTTGTCATATATGATCCGACTTGGATGGTATCTGAAGTCAATCTTCTTCTTGCACAAAGTCAGAGTAGTGGCGCTGACCTTTGCCTTTTCCTGACGTTCCTTTCCAGCTTCCTTCAGTAAAGCTTCTTGAACCATCAGAGGGAATCTTTTCAGCTTCTGATCCTTGAATGATTTCTGAGCAACCAAGAGGGCGAATTGTTTATCTTTCAGTGTGGCCCTTTGATTTTCAGCAAGTTGTTTTTCAGCCTGGATCGATTCTTCAATCTCTTCAGGTGACAAGAAGCCAAGACTGGCTAGAGGGATAACCTTTAAGCGCTGAGCTTCTAGTTGTTGAATCATCGTTGCTCTTCTTTGAAATTCCTTCCCTGACCATTGAGGTGGTCGAGAGGGTATGTTTGGATGTTAGAGCAGCTCTTCTTCTTCTTCCTGATCATCAGTCTCATTCACTGAGACTGGGATTATTTGGTTGTCATCAGCTAGAGCAGCTGGGATTATTTGTTGTTGTGAAGGAGCTTCAGCGATATCCTCAAGCAGGGTAGAGGACTAGCTGAACAAAAGATCAAAGAGTTAGATCTTTTGAGGGTGAGAAGAAGATAGAAAAAATGGCTAAATGTTTATAGGTTTGAGGTGATGAAGGATAGAAGTAGAGTAAGGGTGGAGGATAGAAGCAGTGTAAGGGATCCAAGATATACATACCTGAGAAGTTGGCTTGTTTAGGAGAATAGCCAAGTTCCCTTCAGAAGCAAGACCTTTCTGCTTGCCCTGGGAAGTCTTCTTAGCAGGAGACTTCTTGGTCGTCTCTCCTGCTTCGTTAAGAACTACCCCTTTTGGTTCAGGGACCCTGATGACAGCGGGCTGAAACCAGTCGAATTCATCATCATCATCATCGTCTTTGCCACCAAGGTTTGATGAGGGTTCTTCTTCATCGATTTCCACCTCCGCTTCCTCATCAGAGGGAATCTTCACAGTTTCATGCACCCAAGGAGAGGAAGGAGGAGTGGGTTCTTTTTCGTCATCGCCTTTCTCCCCCTCAGAGTGAGAGGGTTCTTCAGCGGTTCCCTCCCCCTCAACAAGGGAAGGGTCTTCAACATTTTTCTCCCCTCAGAGTGTTGGGGAAAATCTTCTTGGTTCTTCTCCCCCTCTTCGTCAACACGGGGGGAGGGAGGAGCGTCATCAGCGGTAGCAGCAGCAACAGAGGTGTTAGGAGCCCTGTTTCCTAGGCCAGGGGCTTCTGACATTGAGGCCTGAGCTTTTTCAACTCTGCCAACCCTGTCTTCTAGGCCAGGAAGGGCGAAGGTGGCCTGAACTACAAAGTCCGATGCCATGCCTAACTTTGCGCGGTCATCCGGCGTAAAGTAAGAGAGAGGGATAGTTGGAGCTTCCAGGCGTTTGAGGATCTTGGTGAGGATAATGTTAGAATCATTCACCTTAGAAGTAAGGTTACTTGCCTCGCTCTGGAGCCCTGAGACTGCATTCTTCAGCGTCACAACTTCGTTGCTGAGAGATGTGAAGTTGGAGGAGAGGCTGGAAACGCTGGTAGTAAGTGTCTGGATGGAGATCGAGTTATTGACCACCTCCAGTTGCAAGGTCTTCATCTCCCCATGCAGCGTTGAGAGATCAGCGTTGTTGGCCTTGCTGTCAAGGGAGGTGGATAAGTTCTTCAGCGTGCCATCGACGTTGTTGACGGCGGTAGTGTTGGTAGAAAGGTTGGTGGAGAGCGTATCCACTTTATCACTTAAATCCTTGAGGGATTTAGTGATGGTGCCCAAGTTAGGACATGTAAAAGAAACTAACTTATGAGCAAAGGAAAGCTAAAAAGAAGTTGGTGGTTGAGAAGGGATAGAGGATAAGGTTAGAGTACCTGAAGGGTTGGAGAAAGTATCAAAATCTCCACTTCCCCCAAAGTATTCCATGTCGCTTGCCAGGGAAGGAATAGAAATACCTTCAGGTCCTGTTGTGTTTCGCTGCATGAGGTCGGAGAGCAGGGCAGCTTGTGTGTCAGCGAGAGAAAACGCTGGTGCAGAAAATGCTGGTGCAGTGGTGTTGAAGAGCAAGACTGGAGGAGAAGAAGCCACGGTTGAGAAAATCGTGCTTGCAGAGGCGGCATTGGCGTTACCGAGAACAATTTCTTCGGTACATTGAGGCACTGAGAAAGGTTGGGAAGATGCCAGTGAATCTTCAGCGTTTAGAGACGCTGAAGTGGTTGGAGAGACGGGTTCAAGTGTGGTGGAGCGTAGCACGAATGTGTCAATCGATGCCTGTGAAGAGGCGATCACTGAATCTAAACCTTGAGAAGGCTGGGGCTTCTCCTTTGAGATATTATTGGACTTATGGGAGCCAAGGTTGGTGTCTGATTGTTTTCACTTCAACGAGAACTTAGGTTTTGGGGCTTGGGTCTCAGCGGTGGGTTTGGCCGCTGAATTTGCCACTGGAAGAGAAGAAATGAAGGGAAGAAGAGTTAAAAGAGTAGAAAGGCGTACCTCTCCCTCGATCGATTGAAAGTCGAGGATCTTCACTCCAAACTGAGGTAGCTTGTACTCACCTTGTTTTGGATACTTCTCCTGGATGAAGAGTTGGAGAAGGGCTGAAACAAAACGAACATATGGGACCTTCATGTCCCTTTCAGGTTTCTCAACCTTGTCCATGAGATCTTCGAAGATGATTCGGGCATAGTTGATTTTGCGCCCGGTCAGCAAGGAGTATCCCATTTGTAGTTGGGTCTTGTTTGCTTGGTCAGTGGGGCCGAATTTCGCTGTCATGCAGGAGATGACGTGAGAAAATATATAATTAAGTTCAGCGGGCATTTTCGCCTTGAGGATTTTGGTCAGGCGCTTGTCATCCTCATCAGTGCGGGGCTTCTTGTCCCATGAATATTTCATGAGATCAACGAAGGCGATCAGTTCTTCGTCGTTGTCAGGAATGGGGTCAAAAGGACCAGCAGGTAAGTTGAGTGCAGCGCGGATCACTGATGGAGAAATGTACCATTGGCCAAGTTCCGTCTAGAAGCCAATGACAGTTAGTTGTTTTCCTGACTTTTGGGAAGTTTGGGTGGTTCGTTCAACAGTGAACCAGAATTGTTGTAGAAGGTGACGGTGTGCAGGAGGGGCTATGGTGATAGCAATGTGGATGGGGGATTATTTTAGGAAGGCCACAACTTCAGTTAGGTGAGGGCAAGGTTTCTTTTTAGGAAACACCATCAGGGCTAGGGGTTGTTCGTTGCAAAGGTGATCTGGTTCAGCTCACCCTTTATGTATTTGGACTTCTTCAGGGTGACAGGTTTGGGAGCAGATGCAGCAGTAGCAGATGCCATTTCTGAAGAAAAATAAACCAAATATGGAGAGGAAAAAACTTTCTTAGTATGGAAAGAGTTCCAAAATAAGAGTTTTTAGGGTTTTCTTTAGTTTCTTTTTATAGAAAAGATACCAAAAAGTGGGTTTCTAGTTTTATAAAGACCAAAACTAGGTAGAAAACAGTTTGCCAGTTTCCTTTTAAGGAAAGGATTCTGGAAAAACGTATGAAGATGAAAGTTTAAGATTTTATTTTTAAACTTTTAGGAAAAACTATATTGCAAGTTTTGTTCATAAATTCATGAAGAATATGATTTTATGTGAGAAAAACGTTTGTTTTGATCGATAAGAACAAAACAAGTTGATCAAAACAAGTTTAAATAAGATTAAAGATAGAGAAAAGGAGTAATGTGAACCTGTTTGTGTTGAAAAAGGATGAAGAACTTGATCTTAGTTTGAGTTTTAATCCGAGAAGACAAATGCAAAGGAATTCTTTCTTTCTTGAGAGAGTTTAGTGTGCGTAAAAGGTAAATTATAAACTCAAAGGGTTTATATAGTGAGAGGAGAGAGAGAGAAATGATGAGCGGGAAAAATACTCATCATGACACTTGACACGTCCCATGAAGCTTATTGGACAAGAATTCGAAACGGACGAACGTGTCAGATGAAAAGTCGTGCCATGGATTTTCCGTTTGATGACGTCACAGATAAAAACTTGTCTTTTCATTTTCAAAAACGAATCCCTGGTGGTTTGGAAATGTTCAGGGATGATTTTTTTTAAAATGAAGGATCACTGATGAGAAAGTATCAGTGATGGATTTTATGTTATTTCAAAAGATATCACTAATAGAGAAATGTCAGTGATACAATTTAATTTTTGAAAAACATCTTACTGAAGCAAACTTCAGTGATCAGGGATAGAAAAACATACCTTGGTATCAGTGAACATTCATTCAGAGATTAGATGATGAATAAAAGAGATAAAATTTTATCATTGACCCAATGCATAACCATTGAAGAGTTATTCTTCATAGTTCAACATTCCAAGCTCGCTGATGAGAAAGTTAAATCTTGTCTCATCAAGAGGTTTTTCGAAAGGTCAGCTAACTGAAAGTCAGTTGGAATAAAATGAAGTTCTATATCTCCATTCATCACATGATCTCTGATAAAATGATATCTGATTTCGATATGTTTAGTCTTTGAGTGTAGCACTGGATTGTTTGCTATAGCGATGGCACTAGTGCTGTCGCAATAGATGGGAATTTTGGATAGCTGAAGGTCATAGTCTAATAGTTGATTTCTCATCCATAAGAATTGAGCACAACAACTTCCAGCGGCTACATACTCAGATTCAGCGGTAGATGTGGGCACTGAGTTTTGCTTTTTGCTCGTCCAACTTACCAACTTTCCACCCCAGGAGCTGACAGCCTCCTGTGGTGCTTTTTCTATCTAGTTTGCATCCTGCAAAATCACTATCTGAATAGGCAGTTAGATCGAACTCTGGGTCTTTGGGATACCAAAGACCTAGGTTGGGTGTACCCTTCAGATATCTGAAAATCCACTTTACAGCTATCAGATGTGATTCTTTGGGTTCAGATTCATATCGTGCACAAAGACACGTAGAATACATGATATCTGGACGACTCGTTGTAAGATAAAGAAGGGAGCCGATCATTCCTCTATAGGCAGTGACATTAACACGTTTTCCAGAGGGATCCTTGTTAAGTGTCAGCGGAGGTGCCATAGAAGTTTTCATAGATGAACTTTGAGTAAGATCAAATTTCTTCAGCATATCTTTAACGTACTTACCTTGGTGAATGAAAGTGCCTTTATCACTTTGCTTTATTTGGAGTCCAAGGAAGTATGTCAGCACACCCATCATACTCATTTTATATTCAGATTTCATTATTTCAGCGAATCGATCACAAAGAGATGGGTTAGTAGAACCAAATATAATATCATCGACATATTTTTGAACAAGAATAATATGACCTTTTACTTTTCTGAAAAATAGAGTGTTATCGATTTTGCCATGTTTAAAAATTTCAGTGAGGAGAAAGGAAGATAAAGTGTCATACCATGCATGAGGTGCTTGCTTTAAGCCATAAAGTGCCTTATCCAGTTTATAGACATAACGTGGATGCTTAGGATCAGCAAATCCTGGTGGTTGTTCGACATAGACTTCTTCATTCAGCTTTCCATTGAGAAACGCTGACTTGACATCCATTTGATGAACTTTGAAGTCTTTGTGAACTACATAGGCTAGAACGAGTCGAATTTCTTCGAGTCTTGCCACTGGACCTAAGGTTCATCGTAGTCTATGCCTTCCTCTTGTCTGTATCCCTGAGCAACTAGTCGAGCCTTGTTGCGGGTTATAGTACCAAATTCATCTAACTTATTTCGATAGACCCACTTTGTGCCTATCACTGACTTGTTAGATGGTCTGGGAACTAGATTCCAAACTTTGTTTCTTTCAAATTTTGTCAGCTCTTCTTGCATAGCGCTGACCCAGTTTGGATCTCTGAGGGCATCATCAACTTTCTTTGGCTCAACTAGTGAAATAAAATTAACAAAAAGGCAGATGTTACCTGAACTTCGTCGAGTCTGAACACCTGAGTTTGGATCACCAAGAATTTGATCAATTGGGTGATATAAGGTCTATCGATGAGCTGGAGCTTGAGTCACTGACTCAGATGGAACTTCTGGAGGAGCTGATGAAGAAGCTTCAGCAGCAGTTTCAGGTATGCCATGTAGAATTCGCTGAGGTTCAGATGAAATTTCATTCACTGATTGTTGAGAAGTGGATGGGATTTCAGAGGTTGAGCGTTCAGAAGGAGGAAAAGTGTTAACCGGAACAACTGAAAACCAAGAAGAGGATTCAGCTTCACTTGTCTCCATGCTAGGAATGATGTTAGGAACATCATCAGCGGTAGGAATGTTGACCTGAGGGTCAGGGTTAAGGTTAGCTTCTGATTCCCCAAAATGAGAAAACATCCACTGACTTCGTTCTTCGTTATCAGCAGTAGGTCTGGAGTTCGCTGAAAGGGATTCATCAAAGGTGACATGAATAGTTTCTTCTACAGTTTGTCTTCTCTTGTTGAAGACTCTGAAGGCTTTGGACACTGAAGAGTATCCAAGAAATATTCCATCGCCAGCCTTGGGATCGAACTTTCCAAGAGAATCTCTGTTGTTTAAGATGAAACATTGACAACCAAAGATGTGAAGAAAGCTTATAGATGGCTTTCTCCCATGGAAAAGTTCACATGTCGTTTTGAATCTTTTGACGATCAGCGACCTATTTTGAGTGAAACAGACAGTGTTGACAGCTTCTGCCCAGAATTGTGTTGGAAGATGAGAATCGCTGAGCATCGATCTAGTTGCTTCGATGATCGTCCTGTTTCTTCTTTCAGCGACGCCATTTTGCTGAGATGTTCTCACTGCAGAGAAGTGGTGAGAAATGTCCTTGCTCTCAAAAAAGCTATCAAGGGAACTGTTTTTGAATTCAGACCCATGATCACTCCTTATTGAGCGAATAGTCATGTTGTTCAGGACTTCCATTTTCCTGACAAAAGAGATGAGTTCTTCTGAGGTGTCACTCTTTGCACGGAGGAACATAACCCAGGTATAGCAAGAGAATTTATCTACTATGACCAGAGTGTATTTCTTTCCAGCGATGGATTGAATATTGACAGGGCCAAATAAATCCATGTGGAGGAGCTAAAGTGGGTTTGTCACTGAGGAAACTTGGTTGGTGACACGGGGTTTTGACACCCCGCGAATCTTACCGCAAGTGTACGGGTCGAAGTCAAGTAATAGTACTTGGAAAGTACGAGTATCGAATCACGGGGAACTAGGAACTAAGTATCACAATTACTATAAGAACTATTAATTGGACTGTCGAAATTGGAGGATTGGTTTTATAAACTAATTAATTGCAATAAATAAAATCAAATCAAACACAAGACAAACGGAACAGCTTTGTAAACTTTGATAGAGAGAAAAGTTGAGGGTTGGAAATCCTCAGGTTATACACATGCAAACAATCGACTCAAAACAATTACCAGTTAATCCCCTTAATGATTCCCAAATCTTTTAAGATCACCGTCGTTTTCTTTCGACCTACAACGGATTTTATTTTGAAAAGGATAAGTTCAATCTCTCGATCTCACTTATGGGTTCCAAAACACATTAAGTACTCGATTTATGTTAAATTGGCTAGATTTTATCTCTCGATATCAACCTTACGGTTTAAATGGGACTAAAGCCTAATCGGTATATCTCTATCACCTTTTTGGGCTTTAGGCATGCAATTCCTAATTCTAAATAGCAATCAATCCTCGCGAACTTAATTACTAACAATGAATCAATTGTAAATTGGCCAAATTCACAAATGCATTAAGAACGAAATCACATGCTTCATTAATTAAGGAAAACTGATAAAAGTTCAAATCAATTCGTTACATGCTACAAACCGAATTCATTCCAACCCCCAACACGAACCGGTTAGTTCATGTCGGTGGTGGATTCAAACATAAGATAAAAGGATGCAAAAGTATATGTAAACATGATCAAATGTGAAAGATGAAATCGTGATAACAAGTGATGAAAACTCCCTCCTCTCGTGTTCGTCTCTACGTTCCGTAATGAATGTATCCGTGATCGGCTCTCTAACGTGGCTTCGAGGACTCCGAAAAATCGCCCAAAGTCGCCCCTGAACTGCTTCCGATCGTCTGCCGTAAGAATGATATCGAATAATGACCTAAACCCCGGAAAATAAAGCTGATTTTCGACAAACAGTGACTTACGCGACTTGCCACGTGACTTGCAAGTCGCGGGCTAAGTCGCGCGTATGCTTTTTGCTGTGTGGGTCGATTTCTGGTTCGCGGGTCTTGGGCTTGGCTTTTGGGCTCCCGTTAGGCTTCGTTTTGACTCGTTTTGGGCTCTTTTTAGCTTCTTTCTCGAGAATTGCCGCCTTTTAGCTAACCTACATAATTCACTAGATAAACCGTAAAATACATGCCTTTTTACTTGAATACAAGCCAATCTCGTTGGTTGGAGAACTGAAAATAACGCCAAGAAGTGGCGTTATCAGTTGGACTTGAAACTAGCCTTCGTTTGTTTTCCTTTTTCACACACTGAATAGAGAGATTCCTTAGCGTATGAGTGTTGAGGCAATCCAGTGACTAACTCTTTGGAGGAGAGAGTATTCAGCGTCTTGAAGTTTAGATGAGAGAGCCTTTTATGCCATAGCCAGTTGACATCTGAAGAGGCTTTGGAGAGGAAACAAATGTTCTCAATGGTTGTTGAGTCCATGTTTATGACATAAACATTTTCCAAATGATAACCGCTGAGAGCAGTCTTCTCTTTCTTATCAGTGACAAAGCATGCTTCCTTAGTGAAGCAAACTTTATAGTCCTTATCACATAGCTGACTGATGCTACGAAGATTGTGCTTCAGTCCTTCAACATATGCGACTCTTTGAAGGTAGTTGTACCATTAGAAAGTACACCAAACCCTCGGGTATAGCCCTTTCCATTTCCACCAAAGGTCACTGAGGGACCTTTCTCTTCCTTATATTCAGTGAGCAGGTTTATTTTTCCAGTCATGTGTCGAGAGCATCCACTATCGAGATACCATATACCCTTCGAGACCTGCAAACAAAGGAAGATCAGTTTGAAATAGGTACCCACTTTACAATGGGTCCACACTTGTCAGTGGTAGAGGAAGTAGAAGGATCAGCGATCTTCGCAGCATCTGATGACTCAGCGTCAGTGGTAATCTTCACTTTGGTTAATTTCTTAACCTTTGTGGCATTTTTCACCTTGGCTTGTTTTTCACCAGGGATGTTCTTCTTTTCCTTGGGGGCAGTAATCTTCACCTTGGCTAATTTCTCAGCTTTGGTGGGTGTGGGGCACTTACTAGCAATATGATCGGTAAGTCCACAGTGATAACATTTCCTATAGCTGAAAGTAGCTTTAGAACCATAGGCATAATTATTTGACAATTTCAAATGGGCAGAGCATGTACCAAGAATACCTTTGGCATCAGAGATCGGAGGAACCTTTGGTTCTTAAGATTTCTTGCCAACAACATCACTCTTATTCTAGGAGTAGATAGCTGAACATGTTCAGGGATCTTGTTTTTTGAAGTAGAGGGTTGATCAGCTGAAGGTTTAGAAATTTTCAGCTTTGGTACTTTGGTACCCTTTTGAGGTTTTTGGAAAATAGCTTTTTCTTTTCCTTTAATGGGGCTTAAAGTAGATTTTTCCTCAGGGATTGGATTATTAGAAGAAGAGCACTGAGATGATGAAGTGTCGGGGACAGAGGACACGAACATTCCAAACTTAAGCATGGAACAATCTTTGGTTGGTTCTTCAGCGTCAACCTTATAACCAAGACCACTTCTGTCATTGACAAGGATCTGAGCACCGATTATCTCAGTGATCTTTGCTGAGGATTTACACCATCCTTCAACAGTAGCTTTCTGAACTTTCAGTTCAGCGATAGCTTGTTCGCGTTCAATACTAATGACTTGATTTACATAGACCCGATCTTTCAAGTTTTCTTCGATTTTTGAAAGCTCTTGAATTTTTAAATGACATTTTTCAAGTTGTTCAGATAAATCTAGATTTTGTTGTTCAGCTTTGGTTTTGCCATTCAGGGCATCATATAAATCAACAGTCAGCATATCGATAGCACGAAGTCTATCAGCGTCAATGATAGTTGGAGAAGGAGAAGGAGAGAGTGATACCTGAGAGGTAGAAGTAGAGGGAATTTCAGCTGGTTCTTCTTGTACTTCTTCGATTTTGGCCATGAGACAGAGATTGGCCTCATCTTCTTCATCAGAATCTGATTCTTTATCAGATTCAGCCTAATCGTGTTCTTCAGCGATCAGACCTTTACCCTTCTTTTTATAGTTTTCAGCTTCTCATAATTTTCTTTGAGCTTCAGGTATTTGTCATCTCTACTCTTAGAAGTACAGGATTTCTTGAAGAACGAAGAAGGCTTGAAAACCTTCTTTGACCTGCACTCACTAGCAAAGTGACCTATTTTCTCACAGTTATAGCAAGTAGCAGTAGCCTTATCAACAGGAGATGATTTTGGCTTGTCAGTGATGGTGAGAGGTTTATTTCTTCTGAAGTTACTCTTTCTAGCGAATCTCCTGAAAGAATTTGTCAGGAGTGCCAGAGATTCATCAAGCTCTGAAGGATCAGCTTCTGATGAATCATTAGAGTTAGATTCCAACTCAGTGATAGTGACAGAAGATCGCTAAGTGGGCATTAACTCTGAAGAGAGTAAAGCAACATGTGTGCTTTTGGAATCTTTGACAAGATTCTTCTTAAGTTGACACGACTGCTCATGATTGAGCATAATGCCAAATAAGATACTTAGGGTCATGAATTTCAGATCCTTTGAGAGTTTAAGACACATGGTATAGTTGTCCCAACTTTCAGGAAGACATTCCAAGAATTTTGTCAGGATCTCGGAGTTTGAGTAAGTCTTACCAACAATTTTTAAATCAATGATTAAACAGTTAAAATGTTGGTGAACTTTAGAGAGAGTTTCATTCTTACCACATATGAAGCTTTCATACTGGCTTACCAAGTTTATTCTTCTGGACTCGTGTACATCAGCAATACCATCATATTGAACACAGATTGTGTCCCACATGGCTTTTGAACTTTTGAGGTTCATGATGGAATGGTAGACTTCGTCAGGGAGAGCCATAGAAATGATAGATCTGGCCTTTGTATCTATGGCCACTTTCTTCTTTTCATCATCAGTCCATTGAGAGAATGTCTTGATGATTTGTCTTTCATGAATGGCATGTGTGGTAGCAGTGGCTGAAACCATAGGATCTATGATATAAGGAACATAGGGTCCATTTTCCATATAGTGAGGCATAATGGGATCTACACCTTCTAGGAAAAGCATCATTCGATTCTTCCAAAGATTAAAGTTATTTTTGCTAAATCGAGGTGGTTTGGCAAGAGAGCCATTATCTATGTAATTAGTGTTTGTGTTATTTTCCATTTTAGAGAATAGCAAGGAAGAGAATAGTATAAGCAAGATCTTGTTTATTAAGATTAAACAATCTGCTCTGATACCACTTGTTGGTCCCGAAAGGTTATACAAGTATTAGTTTGTAGAAGGGGGGGTTGAATACAAACACGCGATTTTTATCTTTCTAAATTGTTTTATTGAATAAATCAAACAATTTACAGCTTGTTGCGGAACAAGATTAAGTACAAGACCTAATCTAAACAAACTATGATAATCACACAGATTTCTTGCACTAAGAATAAGAAAGAAAGAAGTTAATAAAACTAAGAGTAATTTTCTTAAGGCACTAAGTAGTTCAGGGAAAAGGCACTTCAAAATGAAGAGCATTCCTCCTATTTATACTACATGCTTAAAATGCATGTCAGGAGGACTTTACACGTGTCATCACTTGGTTGGTTGCATGATTCTGACTTTTGCAAATATTCCTTTGGCCGTATGGTGAACAGTGTAGTGGCAGAGTGGTTTATACGATTCTGGACAAGGGTATGTCCTTCTGACAAATCGTACTAAAGTGTGCAAGGGGATAAGACAAACATTTCTTGTAGAGTAGGTTTCATGATCAACGATCGCTGAGTTGATCTTATTCAGGGAGGCTTGAATGAAGGTTAGCTCTCGCTGAAGTCTTCTACTTGAAACATCGCGTGTTGTGGATAAGTGTTGGTTTCACTGATATCCGTATCAGATCATTAGTAGACTTGTCACTTGTTCTTCAGCTTGGTCTTTGATTCAGCGTAGAACTCTTTTGTCGCGAAACTTGTCTTCAGGGATTACAAGCAAACATTTACAAATAATCAATCAGTGATCATCAGCTAAACTGAACAGGCTCAGTTGTCGTTGATGTACATTTATCACTGAGGAATAAATTAAGAGCGGTGGTTTCACATCAGTGATACTAAACAGACTTAGTATATTTTCTTTGATGGTGAAACATGATACATAATGTTTACTTATAAATTTCACAAAGTGATTCTAAGAGTCATCATCAAATTACTAAAGGGTTTGGATCAACGGTTTTGGTGAATACCCTAGAAAACAACACAATATGGCGAGAGGAAGTGAAGGATAAAGTTTTTATCCCTAATACTCGTACTCAAATCTCCAAGGTCTATAAATGCTTCAAATCTTCAAGACGGGGGCTCCAAATCGCCCTATGTGAATTAAATGATGAGAGGAGAGGGTTGGTGGAAGAATTTATTAATTAAAAGCTGGAAATCACAACTTTTGAATACTACAGCCTCATGCAACCCTGCATGCGACCCTAGGGTCGCAAGACAACGTATCCTTGCCTTGCCCTTACAGTACATGAAACACGATTGTGTGCCTGCAGCGCAAGGGTCGCGAAGCTCCAAAACCTACCAGTTACGGTACATGAGATGCAACCCTGCCCTTGCGATGCAAGGGTCACGACACAAGGGTCGCATGACCCGCAGAGGCCTGAAATGCTTCGGGCGTTGCTTGTTTCAAAGGTAAATAACTGACATAAGAACCTAATAAAGAGCATATTCTTAATTAAAGTCTGATTAGAATCCAAATAATTACATTACAAAATCCCGGGTTCCTGTTTACAAATATTTTAAATATAATAACCCTTATAAATGTCAATTCACGTTTAAACGACGTATTATTCTAAACTCTAATAACCAAATTCTAATGGTTGCATTTGTACAAAGTAGTTCAAAAATAAATATATTAATTAGAATACTTAATAATTGATATCATATACATCCATGTTGTTATGTCACTAAAAGTTTATCGAAACAATCAAATCAATATTCAATACTTTAAAGGTTTCTCACCATCGAAGATTGATTATATATTTGTGCAATATATACTTCTTGCGTTTATCATTTTTATTATATTATACATATCTACACTATGTATAAAAACTTATTATTAAATACTTAGGATCGGATTTGAGAGGTATCCCATCCCTCATTAACAAATTTAGACATTCTCCATCTCTATTCCCGCCCCTGGTCAACTCAGGAATTATTAATAACATATATTATAGATTTATAGTGAAAATCCAAACTTTATATAAATTTTAAAAAGTAAAATCTTTGTATTAAAAATCCAAAAATGAAACTTAAAATATTGCGGGCTTTAGGTAAAATAAAGTCTATGTCTATCCTTCAAGCATTTGGATTATAATTGAAAAAAGTGTAAAAAAAACTCTCATAAGTTAATCCAAATAATTTATAAGCTAACTTATTTATATTCAGATTATTACTTAAAAAATAATTTATTTGTGATATCAATCTTACACTTTTAAACTTCAATCAGTTACATAAGAGTTTTCTGAATAGAGGTTCCTGCAGAAGTTCTTCATGGAGTTTTTACAAGCACCTCCAGTCCTCTACTGTGGGGTGTGGGATATAGGTTCTTGTTCAATCACAAGTTCTTATTGGAATCCAGATGCTTGAACAAGAACCCGGGTTCTTGTAATAGTTTCTTTTAATATTATTGTTTAATGTTATTATTATTTTTATCTTAACCATTTTATTTTCTTTTAATAACTATATATAACATGTATGTTAAAATTGATACAAAAAAATATAAAATATTATCTATTTTAGTTTCGTTTTATTTTTTGTTTCTTATAAATTTATAATATATTGCATTTTGTTTTAATAAGTTTAATTTTTATCTCATTAAATTATTATGTTTAGATTATTTTTAAAATATTTTTATATGTGTAAATTAAAATTAATTTATATATCATAAATTATTAACTATAAAATAGTCCATTCCCCACACCTCACCCCCAAAAAATGGACAGAGACCTGAGAATCAAAAAAACTCTCAAATACACCCAAATTCTCCATATCCCCGACAATCTCCAAGACCAGCGAATTTTCCAAGTTTTTCCACATTCCTCAAGATCCTCCAAAATTTTCAAATGTTACTCACTATCCAATTTTTAATCCTCGTCCTCGATATTGGTCGGATATAACAAACCAATTTGGTATGATAAACAATTATTTTCCAAATCAATTTCAACAACCATTTTTTATGTCTTCTAATGAAGTACGAAGTACTAGTGTTGATGTCTCAAAAAATATTGATAAACTTTAGTTTATATCACCATCACCAATCGAAGACTACCAATTTCCCCGACACTCGACACAAATTGGTTTGTGTTCAATTGATCAAAATAAAAGCATACGAATGGATCGAATCGAGATTACGAGTGATCTATATTACTATATATTTTTTACTCATAGTTTTTTTAAAAAAAATATTTGTTTAATGTTGCACTTTTTTAATCGTAGTATAAAATTATATTTATGTTTTAATTGTTTTTTAAATATGTTAACAAAATAAATAAATTGACAAATTAAAATTAATATAAAGTGAAAATAAATATTTGATTTCTTTTTTTATAATTTTATAGTATATATACATATATTAAATTTATATAATAATACTCTATAAATAAATTATATATTATAAATAAAAATAGGAAAGTTTTTATAAGAACCTCCACTGAAGAGTTTTATGGAGGTTTTTACTTTGTTGAAGTGACTATGATGTGATATGAAAAAAAATATGACAAGTGAGGTTACTAGAGGTTGCATCACTCTAAGGGTGCGTTTGGTTGCAGGACAGGACAGGACAGAACATGACAGAACAGCTGTCCAGCGTTTGGTAAGACATAAATAGGACAGGACAAAACAAAGCAAAACTGGTTAAATGACCAATTTACCCTTGGCGATTTGGCAGCAAGAAAAAACATTTGGATACATGATTTGGCAGCTAACAGGGAGATGAAATCGAACAGAAATCAAACTACCAGATGAAATTAAACCCAATAACCAATATAGGAAAAACACATATTAGCAGCTAATCACAAACAAAAAATTAGCAAGAAAAAAAACAAAAAAACATGTATTTACAACAACAAAAAACACATACTACATGATTTGGAAGAAATCCAAATCATGGAAGAAATTGCAGAGAAAAGGGAACCATAGATTAAATTAAACCCAAGAATCATGGAAGAAATCGCAGAGAAATGGCAAAGAAATCATTAAGTACCTGTTTAGAGATCGCAAAACGGGAAGAAATCATAGAGAAATCGATGGGTTTAGGTTGAAATCGTCAATCTGTCGAAGAAATCGAGAAATCGCGAACCTGTGGGGAAGAAATCGATAGGTTAGCAGTGGGGACGACGAACTCGTGTAGGGCATGGAGGTTAGCATCGATTTACTTGGAGCAGTGGGGAAGACGAACTCGTGTAGGGCATGGAGGTTAGCATCGATTTACTTGGAGCAGTGGGGAAGACGAACTCGTGTAGGCATGGAGGTTAGCGTTGATTTACCTGGAGCAGTGGGGAAGACGAACTCATGTAGGCACGGACTGGAGCAGTGGGGAAGACGAAATGGCATGTTTAGGGCATTTTGGTCAAATAATTCCCTGTTCCATCTTGTTCTAGGGGTCTTGAAGGAACACGCGTGTTCCAATTTAGTTCCATTTAGTTCCTGTCTGTTCCTCCTTAAGTCATGCCAAACATGGGACAAGAGCCCTTGTTCCAGTCTGTTCTGTTCTGTTCCACCTACCAAACGCACCCTAAATGCTCTAATTAGATATTTAGTTAATTTCATGCGCAATGGTCTTAAAAAAATATATGAGAAAATTGCATTAAACTGAATGTGTATTGTTTTTGAATTCCAATTTTAGAAAAATATATTTCCAAAAGTTATATTGTAAGAAATATGTTGCGATTTGATGTAATTGAAACAAATGTATTATACGTTTTTTATATAAGTAAGGTAATAGACTATGGCATCATTTGGCAGGGTACCTGTTTGGTTGACCATAAGTTAGCTTTTGAAAACGTTAGTTGGAGTAGTTTTTCAGTAGCTTTTTGTGAATATTCCAATATTGCTCCAATTATTTATTAATTATTATTATAAACAAATATTAATTTTTTAAGTTTAATTATTATTAATTAATATCAACTAAAAAATATTAAATTAAGTTTTAATTATACATTGATATTAATTTTTAATCATATAAATTATTTTTATATATTTTTTATTATTAATCAATATATTTTAACTATCAATTACCATTATCGTTTTAATTATTATTTGCTTATTTTTTCATATTATATGCAACGGTTATTTAAAATCATAAGTTAACATATATTTTTACTCAAACTTGTTTTAACAAGTTCAAATTTATAGTATATATGTTATAACAAATTTTAATTTTTTTTAATTAACATGTTATATTATTTAAGTAATCTTTATTACCTTGGTTGTATTAATTAACATATTATATTGCTATAAATTTGTATTAATTATATAATTAAATATTGTAATTGATAGTTTTTTGAGGATATCCTTTTTGGTCATTTTACATGTTAAAAGCTAATTTTTGCCAAACGTAACTTCTTCATCAGCTACCAACTAGTTTACGAATCAACAGCTAGTTTGCCAAACATAGCCTATATCTTCGGAAAAAGGGGTCGCATTATACTTTCTAAACAATCTAGTCTTTGAATTTTTTTTTATTTTCTTATTTAAATTATTTTGTTAGAGACGTTATGTTTGTAGAAGGGGGGGGGGGTTGAATACAAACACACAGATTTTACTTTTCTAAATTGTTTATTGATAAATCATTAACAATTTACAGCTTGTTGCGGAACAAGATTAAGGATAAACCTAAATCTAAACAAGTTGGAACACTAAGTTTCTTGCACTAAGAAAGAGAAGGAAATTACTAATAATAACCTATCTCAAGATAAGAAGGATGAACTTGTCCAGAGTTAGCAAGTTACTTCAAAATGAAGTGAGTTCTTCTTCTTATATACTGCATGCATTTAATGCATGGCAGTTTACATTTTACACGTGGCAGCAACTCATTTGTTGTATGTCATTGACCTTTGTTGACAACCTTAGTAGCCGCATGTTTGAACAGTGTAGTATCAGAGTGGTTGTACGATTTCAGACAATAAGGAGGTTCTTTTCTGACATATCGTACGGAGTCGTGCAAGGGTGGTTAAGACAAAAGTACTTTGTACGGAGTACTTCATGATCAGCTTTCGTTGATTCAGAGCTTTAACATTGTTTATCAGCGAATGATAAAGTTCAGCGATAGCTGAAGTCTTGTACTTGATACTTCACGTTGAGTGGACAAATCTGAGTCTTCGCTGATCCGCATCAGTTCATTAGGAGACTTGTCGCTGGTTCTTGAGCTTGATCTTCGACTTCAGCGTAGAACCTATGTTGACGTGAAACTTGTCTTCAGGGATCATAAGTAAACAACTAACTTATCAGCGATCACCATAAGGACTGAACAGGCTCAGAACATTATGGTGAACAGTGTTCGCTGAATGTTTAATCTAAAGAGCAAGAGTTCTTTTCAGCGGTACTGTAAGGTCTTAGTACTTATCAGCGATAGTGAAACTCTGATACATATTGTTTACTTACAATTTTCACTAAGTATTTAAGAGAGGGTCATTATCAAATCACTGAGGGTTTGGATCAACAATCTCCCCCTATTTGATTATGACATAGCAACAGAGAAAATTGTTATTTAATGAAAACATAAGTATAAAGAGAACTCATAAAATATTTGTCCCTTTTACTGTTTTCTGGGATCTTTTCTGTACTGATGGAGTAAAGTACTTTCGCTGAAATCTTTCTTTAAACTTCGAATCAGATTACAAAGGGAAGTGGAAAGATTACAAGTACAAAAGAATAACTGATACAATAGAAGAATGAGGCGATCCTATCAGCTTATAGAGGTTCTTCCTTAATGAGAAGTTCATCAAGGGTCTTTGATGTGGGAATCATCCAGTCAGGAACCGTTACTCCTTGATTCCTTTTGTTCAGAGCTTCTTCAAAAATCAAGGGTTTAAGATGTCGTGCCTGAATGTCGCGTTTGAATTCACACCAGTGGATGAGATCTTTCAGCTGTTCGATGGGAGTGATGGGAAGTTCAGAGATACGTTGAAAACGTTTTCGTCCACCATAGTCAATAAAGAATATCCCATAGGGTTTGCTTATGACTTTCCCAGGGATGAAAGTCTCACCAAGAGGAAGAGAGGTGTCAAGTGCAGAAAGGTCAGGTTCTGGACCAAGAACTTCAGCACGAGAAAAACCAATACCTGTTTCGTTTCGTATAAGAGGACCTGAGTCTGAAGGATTAGACTTTTTCTTTGTAGAGGCTCTTCTTTTCTGATTTGCGAGAGGACGGGGATGGGGTATATCCACACAAGAAGAGACTAAGTCGATCTGTTTATTTATCAACTTTTCAACATGATCTTTGTACTTAGATTGAGACTTCTGGATGGCTAATCTGATCTCCAACCATTCAGAGAGACCGTACTTCGTGATGGCTTCAGCATAGAATTTTTCGTACTGTCCATTCTCTCTGAATATCTCGATTTCAGCGATTGAAACTTTGAGGGTTGATCTTCCAGAAATAAGTACCTTGTTGATTCTGGCATGTCGATATCTGAAGTGTACCTTTTCTTTGCACCAGATTAAAGTAGATTGAGACACATTTCTCTTCTCTTCAACGATCTTCTTGGCGTCTTCCCATAGCTGACGTTGAACTTCGATTGGAGTTCTTTTCAGCTTGGGGTCTTTCACTGATTGTTGAGTAAGCTGGATGGCGAGTTCTCTGTCTTTTTCTTCAGCTTCCCTTCTTTCAGCGAGTAGACGTTCAGCTCTGAGGTGATCCTTGTATTCCTTTTGTGAAAGTCTGAACTTTGGAGGAATAGAAAGAAGTTGATCACGCTTCAGAATGATTCGCTGATCTTCGAACTTCTTTATTATTGCATCTCTCTTTTTCTGATCCTCTTCACTTAGCGTTTGAGGAGCCAAGGAAGGTCTATTTTTGTGAGAGAGCATCTGTTCTTCAGGTTCATCAGTCTCAGAGATCAAATCCAAGACCGGGATTATTTCTTCAGCGTTGGGAGCTGGGATTATTGTTGGTGAAGTCGCAGCTGTAGAAACTTCAGCGATATCCTCAAACAGGGGAGAGGACTAGCTGAAACACAGCGATCTTACGAATAAGAACTTGGGTAGAACAGAGAGGAAATTGGTTTAAGTGTATAGACTGAGGAGAGTAGAGCTGATAATGTGTATAGATAGAGGAGGGATGAGTGTAAGGAAGATTTAGTGTACCTGACAAACTGGCTTTGGAAGCGAGATCGTCAAATTGTCATTGTCTTCAGCGACACCTTTTCCTTTGCCCTTGTCAGCTTCAGACGCTGAAGGCTTTGATTTGGTCCGCTCCCCTGAAGGTTCGTTTATTACGATCCCTTTAAGAGTTGTAGTCCTCTGAGTAGGCTTGACGATAAAGGAGTCATCATCATCATCATCGTCATCATCATCATTCTTTGGAGAAGAGGATGGTTCATCATCAGATAAGTCGATGGCTTCTTCATCTTCAGCTTCAGATTCAGATTCTTCAACATCTTCTTCGAGTTGCTCCCCATCAAATACAGAGGTAAGCTTCTCAGTTCCCTCAGGGTTTTCATCTCCCTGAGGTCCAGCGGTTGTTTCTTCATTTGTCTTCTCCCCCTCTTCAGTAAGGGGAAGGTCTTCAGTCTTCTCCCCCTCGATAGATTCATCATGGGGAGGGTCTTCAGAGTTCTTCTCCCCCCCTCATCCTCATGATGAGTGGGGGAGGAATGTGTTGACTCAGCAGTTGGTTTTGGTTCCCTGTCTTCTTGGCCAGGGATCCCCATATAATCTTCAATCGCTGCTACTCTGTCTTCTAGGCCAGTAATAGCAGGAGTGATCTTAAAAAGTTCAGCACGATCCGCCGTAGTAAAATGCGAAGGTGCAGGGGCAGGGGCGGTCATGTTATTCAGGATATGTTGCATCATTGTCTTCATTGACTTGACGTCATTCTTTACAGAATTTATGTCAGTCTTCACTGAACTCATGTCAGTTTTTACTGAACTTACGTCAGTCTTTACAGCAGTCATCTCTCCCTGAAGATTTCCAACCGATGTCTTCAGCGTTGTAAACTCGCTGGACATAGATTGAACTGAAGTTTTGAGAGAGGTGTAGTCTGTGTAGATGTCAGCAAGAACTTTGGCAAAGTCGCCAAGAGTTTTATCAACCTTCTCCAAATCAGCTTTGGAGGCTTTCTCTTCCACTACTGTTGTCAGCTTGTTGAGATTCTCTCCAGCGTTTGTTACAGCTGAAGAGTTGTCTGAGAGAGTAGTGGTGAGACCTGCCAGCTTCGTATCCAGGTTCTTCAGAGAGGCGTTGATGTCTCCCAAATTAGGACCTGTAACATATAAGTACTTATGAACAGAGGAAAGCTCAGAAGTTTGGGGTTCAGTTACAGTGTATATGGTTTGGTGTATACCTGCAGGAGGGTCGACGAAGTCATCAAAACTTCTGTGACCTGAATAATGTTCCATGTCGTCAGCGAGAGTGCGTATACGCATGGACGTTCCTACAGGTCCTGCGTCCATCATTCCTTGAAGAGTATCAGCTTTAGCTTCTGGAGGAATGACGGGTGTTCCAGTGGTCGTGGTGAAAACTGGATTAAAGTCCAATGGAGTAGAGAGAGAAGCGAAGGTTGAGAATATTGGTTGGGTGCGGAGTTCAGCGTTGGATCCGCTGAGAATCGCTTCTTCAGTCTGTAGAGAGACTGAAGGAGGTTGGGTAGATTCCAAGTTTATAACTTCAGCGTTTAGAGACGCTGAAGCTGGGATGGAAAGGGTGGCTTGTTCAGCTGTGGCAGAGCGTACCACTGAACTTTCCTTCAGCTCGTCAAGATGAGCTGAGGAGTCTTCAGCATGAGATTGCTGGGGTTGCTCCTTGGTTTTCTTAGTTCTTTTGGAACCAAGTTGGGTAGAGGAGTGTCTCCTTTTTCTTGAAGGAGTGGAGGTTGTAGCTGAGGTATCAGCGGTGGGTTTGTCCGCTGAAGGAGTTGCAGAAGTCGAAGAAGGAGGATTGAGAAGAGTTAAGAGTGTAGAGAGACGTACCTCGTTTTCCCCTGGCTTGAAGTCGAGTACCTTAGGACCAACCTGAGAGAGTTTCAGGTCTCCTACTTGTGGGTAGTTGTCCTTCAGGCCTGTTTGGAAGACGGCGCTGATGAATCTAGGATATGGGACCCATGGAGATCGGTCAGCGGCAGAGTCTACTCTGAGTACAAGGTCATCGTAGATTATCGATGCCCAGTCTATATGAAGACCTTTCAGCAAAGCATATCCCATTGCTTGCTGAGGTTGAGCGGCTTGATCAGAGGAGTCGGTCTTTGCAGTCATGCAGCTTATCAAGTGAGCGAAGATGAAATTCATCTCGCTGGGCATTTTTGACTTCTTGATGAGGGTCAGCTTCTTCTCAGGCTTCTTATCCCTTCCAGTTTCCCATACATAGCCCATTACATCAAAGAATGCAGTGATGGCTTCCCTATCAGAATGTTTCTTGTGGTCAGGGAGGGGAACAAAAGGTTTTTCTTTTGTGGCGATGGGAAGGCTCAGGGCTTTGCGGATAATGGCAGGGGTGATCTTTATAGTGCCAAAATCAGTTTCACAGAGAATGCAATCAATGGTCTTTGAGGAGTCTTTGGTCGATGGTAGCTGAGAGTGTCTGGCAGAGTACCAGAACTGAGATAGTAGTAGCTGATGTGCAGGGGGTGTTATGGTCAGGGCTGTAGAGAGGCAACAGTTTTTTAGGAAATTCACAGCATCATTCAGATGTGTGACTTGCTTTCGAGGAGGAAACTCGAAAAGCGCATATAGGTTGTTTGTTTTTGTCCAATCAAGTTCTTCAAGAGTGAACTTGACCTGAGGAGCCTTGATGATTTCCAATTCCTCAGCAGCAGCAGCAGTGTTCTCAGCGGTAGGAATGTCAGTAGATGCCATTTCTGTTTTATCAGTTCAACCAAAGATATAACAAATAAGAATAATCTTAATGTGGAAAGATTTTCCAATAAGATGGTTCGAATTTTGTCTATTTCATTCAGACAAAAATGTCTTAATGAAGATTAGGGTTTTTCTTGGTTTTGAAAATGAAATGCAAACCCAATAAAAATCTTGTTTTCCAGTTTCCTTTGAGGATTAGGATTCTGGAAACAAACGTATGAAGAACAAGTTTAAGATTTTGCGTTTAAACTTGAAGAGCAACCATGAAAAGTTGTGTTCATAAAACCATGAAAGAAATGATTTGATTTGAAAAAGTTCTTTTGTTTGATCTTGTAAAAACAATGAGAAGATCATTAACAAGTTTTAAGAAACAGGTAAATAACAGAAATATTAACCTGGTTCGTTGAAGAAGAAGAAGTTCTTGAAAACTTGAGAGCACAAATGCAACAGTAATTTTCTTTTTCTTGCTTAGAGGAGAAGTTTTTCGCATAAAGGAAAAATATAAACCCAAAAAGTGTTTATATAGTGAGATTTGAGAGAGAGAAAAACTCGAGCGGGAAAGTTTTTCATCATGACACGGACACGTGTTTGCATTTGATTGGAAGGTAAACGAAACGTGCAAACGTGTGTCAGAAAAAGAACGTGTCGGGGCTTATCCGTTGCTATGACGTCACAACTGTCCTTTCATATTTTAGGTTGTCTCTGAGGTTTTGAAAGCTCAGGGACACTTTTGAAAACATGAAGCACTGAATAGAAATATCAGTTTGGTTTTAGAAATTTCAAAGTATCGCTGATTAAGGAAGAGATATTCAGCGATGTAATTTGTTTTGAAATATTGCATTTACATGCGATTGTCAGTGAGAGAAAAACATACCTTGTGTAATACCCGGGTAAGTCCGTTAATTTATTTAACTAAGGGGTTTTGTTATTAAGGGGAAATTTGAGATAAGTTATAAGATTTGGGGTGGGTTGGTAATTAGTGAGTAGTTTGTGCCAAAAGTATAAATGGAGATATAAATATCTCCCACACTTCAATTATCTCTTCAGAAACCTAAACATAGAAAGACAGTGTGTGTGTGCGTGTTCGTGAGGCGAAAAAGGAGCAGAAGTGGAAAGGCTCGGTTTGAGCATCGATTGAACGGGTTTGAGACGATTTTAAGATTCTGTGGAGTCAAGGTGAAGGATAGGATCTTTTTGAAAGGAACTTGCAAGTGTTTTTGGATAAGCGATCGAGGTGAGTTTTACTTTAAAACGTTTTCAACTGGAATACATATATGTGTTTATATGTGTATGTTAGTATGTGTGAAATATATATATATTGTATTTATATTGCACGAAACGAGTATAGGTGAGCCGAATTATTATTCGGCGGGGTTGTATGGAAATACAGCGGGGCTGCATGAAATTGCAGTGGAGCTGTAGGTAATTGCAGCGGGGCTGTATGTAATTACAGTAGAGTCGACTGTATTGTACAGTGACGATAATTAGTTGGCTTGCTACCGACTAATGTGGCCAGGGGAAAGAAGATGAGATGAGGAGAGATACACCGTGCACGAGTCCTAATGTGGTATTTATATACGTGTGGTATATGCGTGCTTATACGAAAGGTTTTATGTAAACTATTTTGATACAAAGTATTATGTGAAAAGAGTTTTATATTGATTTTGGAAAAGACCAGGATTAACTCACTAGACCCGTTTGGTCTAACCCTCATTTTGTTTTCAAAAATATGTTTTCCAAGTCGAGGCATTGATAGCGGCATAGGAAAGAATAAGGTGTAGACTGCTTTCGTGGACCGATGATGATTAGGAAGATGTTATGTATTTTGTAGTTACGAAACAAAAAGGACGGTACTTGGTTTATTATGTAACTTTTGTTGTAATTCAATGATATGCATGTATGTTATGTTAATTGTTGTATGATATGGGTAACCGGGTCGTTACAAATGGTATCAGAGCCCTAGTTGAAGGGATTTAGGTATTTGTACCCGTACCTAGACTTAAACTGCATGTGAAGTAGGATGTCCTTGATATATTAGAACCTTGGGATGCTAAGTATAAAAGGTAGAAGGAACATCATGTAAGGTAATTTCAGATTACACCTGGCCAGTGTAATTGTGATCTTACAGGTACATGTTTGAACTGGAATACCTTGTTATATGGGGTTTGTGCTTATGTGTATGTTAACCTTGTTTAAATCTACAGAATGGCAAGCGGAACACGAAATTCAAATCGAGGAGGAGGAAGAAATCCGAATAGAACTAATCCGCCGATAGGAACAGGGGACAGGGGAGGTAGAACTGGGGGTAGAGTCGGAGGTAGAACTGGGGGTAGAGCT